>CM034300.1:49024872-51517012 GCA_019925795.1 Dendrobium chrysotoxum
CTGGTTCCAATGGCGGTGCTTTATGCTTTGGATAGGAATGTGTAGGGACTTCTTATGGAATAAGCAAGATGGAAGCAAAGGCCTTCATTATGTATCCTGGGATATTATATGCAGGCCGAAGTGTTTGGGAGGTCAAGGAGTTCTATCAATTTTTGCTAAGTTGGAACCTCTCCGAGCAAAGTTTGCATGGAATCTTATTTTAGATTCAAATACTTTCCTCTATAGGTTGTTACGTGCTAAATATGGTAAGGATGTAAGCAGACTTTTTGGTAAAAGGCTTAGCTCTCCTATGATTAAGATTATTTTACATGGCTATAAGTCTTTTCAATAGGTTTTGAGATGGAAGGTGTCTTCGGGTGAGGCAATTAATACCTAGAATGATATTTGGTTTCTTGATAAACCAATTGCTAAATGGCCTACCTTGGTGTTAATATGGATGAGCATATGTACAGGCTTAACCATTTCATTTCTAACGGGATTTGGAATGATGCCAGATTGTTGCAGGTCTTCGGCCAGCAGCTAGTTGATCTAATCAAACTAGTTCCTATTGATGTCTATCAGGATGGTGATCAATTGGAGCATACGTATAAGTTTGCTGGTAAGTCACTAGCTGCTATTATTTCTCATAAGCTTTGTGGGTATGGAAATGAAGAAGTGGTAGGGGCTGGAGGAGAAAACTCAGGCTAAGGCCTCGGGTTGATTTATTCTGGTGGCGTTTAAACTTTAATTCCATTCCTACGAATGAGCTTTTGATGTATAGGGGATTGGCTTTAGATGCAATGTGTCCTAGAGGATGTAATGTTGACGAAAAAGTGAATCACATTACTGTCTGTTGTGATAAGTTGAAGCAGGTTTTGGCGGTGCTTAGAAGTTGGGGCCTTTGCTTACTGGCATTCTCATCCTTTGAAGATTGTTGTTGTGGTTGGAACAATTAGCTAGCAATGGCTGATTCCTTCATAATGTTTACTATTCGGCAGTCTTTATGAGCTGGAAAAGCAGAAATAAAGTGGCACATGGTGAGGATGATGATAGCATTACAACGATGGCTACTAATGCTATTTATATGGCTGCTGCATCCTTTAATGGAAGTTCGGGCTACTGGGATACCAACCAGCTTTGTGAGCTATCTAATTCTTGGCATCCTCCTCCACCCGAATGGATTAAACTCAATATTGATGCTTCTTTGAGTTGTAACTATAGTGGCGATATTGGAGGTGTTTTCAGGGACTATCATGGAAGATTCTTAGGTGCTTTTGGAATCAAGTGTACTCATTGGGACTCTTCACAGGTGGAGCTTTTGGCAATTTTCTCGGCTAAGAGATTCATACAAGATTGGATGTATGATTTCAAAGGAATCATTATAGAAGAGACATAAGAACATCATGGAATTGGTTCAATAGATTTTTAATAAAAATTCTGTCATTAAGGGGCAAGATCAAAGTCTGGATTTTTTTTTCTTGATGGGTTTAATCAGGTGTTATTTCATTTTGTGAATAGGAAGAGTAATAAGTTAGCAGATTTTTGTGCTAACTATGCTCGTTCTTTTGATTTCTTTTGGCTTGTTTTGGGTAATAATGAGGTACCGCCTCTATTTATTTCCTTACTTGAGGAGGACTCTCTTAGATCTTCTTTCTCTTAGTTTTCTGTATTTAGATCATTAATAAAATTGCTTCTAGCATTCCATCAAAAAAAAAAATTTTAAAAATAAATCACCAAAAATAAATACATCTATAGATTTAGTGATTTATTTTAGGAGCTACAGTACTTACTAGAATATGATGAAATTAGTTCCAAACTAACCCTAACATTCACATAAACACACCATAGAGAAATAAAAATATTTACGAGTTTTCAAATTTATGGGTCAAAAATAGATCGTGACTTTGGAAATTCAAATCGTACAAATCTTGAGCTCACCATAACTCCAAACAGTATGGGAAGTAAATAATACACTCAGGATTTAACTGCCAAAATTTGAGCTCAGTTGGATGATTGTATGTTGAGAAATTAAGAAAATAGGAAAATATACTCTGATTTTCTCAAACTCCACTGTCCAAAATATTATGGAAATATTTTAAAACAATAGTAAGGTTAAAACCATTTTAAATGAGCCCAAGATCACTCAATTTGGAGTTGATTTAGATTTTCTATGAATTTTTTAAGTTTATAGGCATTTAAATGATTTTTAATTCAAATTAACGCCTGGTGATGATTGGAAAATGTGTTTCCAACCATTTCCAATGATTAACCAGTACGACGATGGACTTCAATTCATTTAACCATGTTTGTAAATGATGAGGGCCATTAGACCAACTGCAGGGTCAAATTAAAAGCAAAGATTTGGCCACAACGATGTAATCAAAATCGCACGAGTCATGCCTTTAAAATACACCATAAATAACATTCCATCCAATGTGACTTGTGTCATCTGATTGTAATACACGTGCAACAAAACGATCTAGATATTACAAAAAATTTTGTGTTCAAAATGAACTAAGATTTCAAATCGTTATAACTTTCAATCCAATAGTCTAAATTTGATGAATTTTGAAACTAAGGACCATGGTAACCTAATCGTTTAATGCCCGGAGTTTGGAGGCTCCAGTTATTGAGAAGTTAAAACTTTAAATCAAGATATCTCACTAATCTATAGATGGATTTGATGATCTTGTGCTTATTATAAAGCTTGATGGGTCCTCTTTAAGTTCTAAGAACACTCCAAGGGCCATATTCCACTAAATTAGAAGCTAGAATTAAATTCTCTTATCTCCCTCTTTCTTTCTCTCACTTGTTGGTTTGGGATTTTCTTGAACTGTGGAAGGGATGGAGAGGCAATGAGAGAGCTGTGGAGGTTCCTAGGAGGCCAGAGAATCGTATTGATCAACCCTATTTTAATGGAGAGCATGGATCTTGCCATCTAAGACAAGGCCAATAGCCATTTCAGTTATGGGCTGACCAATGGGATTTAAGGAAAGGTTCTGGAGAGTTTGAAAGGATATAGGATGTTATTGGGGAAGCTATTATTGAACCAATCATTGGAGACAGGTTATTTTAGGGATTCTTTCCACCTTACTTGCTGAGGGGGTAAGGGCATAACATGGATTGTTGCAGGAATGTTCTAAAGTTTACTCAAGCCTTTGGTTGGGTCTATGTTGGGCTGGGTTGGTCTATGGTTTAAAAATATGGGTATGGAGAACCTAGTTTAACCCATAATTTTGACTTAGTTTAAACCATGGGTTCAAACTCTTACAGTGTGTGCATGGGGTTAATATACACCTATTATAGCAATTTTCAAAAAGTATTTTGATAAGGGTAAAGATTTAGATTTGAATGAACTTATTATTAACACTTAGTTCAACCCTGTTGGTCATACCAAGTGGGTCCATGGCTTGGAAATTTTTAGGTGACTCATGTTGAGCTCCCGAAGAGTCCTCATGATTTTTGGTCAAAGATGAGGCCAAAATCATGAGAAATTAATTTTTGAAGCATGTATAGCATATTTTGGTCAACCAAGATTAACTTGGTCAACTAGGTTTGACCAAAGGTCAGGGTGGGTCAAACTCATTCCAAATGATATTTTGGACATTTTTTAAGCGGTCTAAAAGCTTGGTGGGGTCATTTAGTTCAAAATTCATGTTTAAGGGCTAAAAGGGTCCTTCGATTAATCTTGGTTGACTTGGTCAACCTTAGTAACCAAAGGTTGGAACTTGGTTCAATGCATTCTAAATGATGTTTAGGGTTTGTTAGAGGTGGTCCCAAGGTTCGGTTGGGTCTACATGTATGTAATATAGTTTAAAGGGAAAATGTATAATTTTGTCAACCTAAGTTCACTTGGTTACCTGAGTTGACTAGGGTTTGAGATATGTCTCAATGGATTCCAGATCATATTCTAGATGTGTTTAGAGAAGTTTGTTTAGCTTGGTTTGACAGAGCCACATTTAGATTTAAGAAAAAAATAATTTTTAGGTTTAAGGTTTTAGGATTTATGGATAACCATAGTTAACCATGGTTCAATATTGGCTTATATGCATCAGGCTAGTGGTGATGATCATGATTAACGAGTTTGGAGGGGCCTCCAGGTCAAAATAACAAGATGTCATACTCGGTATAAATATTTGAAGGTTTTACAGCTTATGAAAATACTTTGAGTTTTAGGGGTTATGGATCTTGAATTCCTTCAAATTGATGTGGTTGACCCTAGGGTCATGCCTAATCAATATGCAAGTTATAGTTCAAGAATCTAAGGTCATATTGTTAGGTTTCAAGGCAATAAAAATTTCTCCAAAAATAGGTTATGGACCAAGGGGTTTTAGGTTTGGCTTTAACATTGGATTTTGGTGTTTTGAATTGATCGTTCAGTTTTGTCACTGGATTAGATTTATATTTGATTTAGAGAATGACTTGGAAGGATTTATGGTTCGCTCAAATCATTGACAATCATTAATGATCATTAGTGATTGAATAGTGATTAGTTGACTATCACTGGACACTTTCAACTAATGGATTTAGAGATTGATTTTAATTAAGGTTTTAAAGTGATGAATGTGGTCAATGATTGAGAGAATTTTGTGCTTTAGAATGATCATATCACTGAAAATCAAAGGTGATTATCAAGTGGTATATAAGATTACAAAATAATAGTCAAAGGTGATTGTCAAGTGATAATTTTAAGGGTCAATGATGAAATCACTTTGCCAAAAACATAGTGATGAGTTTGATTTAGAATTTGAAATGTATTTTAATGATATTTAGGATTAAATATTGTTGTTTGATATGGGAGATTTAACCTCATTCAAATGGCAGCAACATGTGTGTGCTTTATTTGTTAGTAAATTATATATCTGGCACATTTATAAGAAGATTTTAAAATAAATAATAAAAAATAATATTATAACTTATACTACTTTAACATTGTCGTTGCCAGGTCCCAAGTCCTGGATGAGAAAAGTGGAGGGTTGCGTTAGGTAGTCGACAGCCATCGTAAAACTTGTCGAATAATAATGACATGAATCCTTTAAGAAATTGTGTTAATGCTAGGGCGTCCCCTGGAAGCTGACACGTTGTATGGCCTGAATACAGCGACAAGTGTGCAAGGGCCGCTGCACCGCCCGCCCAGGTGCAGTGTTAAATAGGCAAGGGTTACCACATCAAGGATGGATGTGGGTAAAGAAGCTAGTCCATGAAACTAAAATTAGGATAGGAACTTGGAATATAGGTTCCCTTACAAGAAATTAATGGAATTAATAGATATTATGATTCATAGGAAGATAAATATTTCTGTGCATTCAAGAACTAAATGGGTTGGAGAGAAGGCTAAGGAGATGATAGTTTAGGATTTAAACTTTGGTATTTGGGTAGGAGTCGTACTAGAAATGGTGTAGGTGTGATTTTAGATAGAGTTTGAAGGTAATGTTATAAATATTAATAGAATGGAGCTAGAAATATAGCTTTAAGATGTTGTTGATGCTAAGATTGTTAACATTATAAGTGCTTATGCTCCTCAAGTGGGTTTGGATATGGATTCAAAATTAAAATTTTAGAATGACTTAGAAGAATTAATACAAAAGATACTCTTGAAGAAAGAGTTTTTTATTGGAGGAGATTTAAATGGACATGTTAGTAGAGAGGTAGATGATTTTAAAAGCATTATGGTGGCCATGGGTTTGGAACGACAAATGAAGGTGGTAAGTCCATATTAGATTTTTGTTTAGCTTATGATTTTTTAATTGCTAATACATTATTTAAGAAAAGGAATGAGCATCTCATTACTTATAAAAATGGATATAGTACAACTCAGATTGATTATTTTCTTATAAGGAAATTAGATCGTTTAGATTGCAAAGATTGTAAAGTTATTCCGAGTGGAAACTTATGTACCCAACATCGTTTATTAGTTTTGGACTTGAAGATCATGGGGAATAAATTAAAAAATAAAGTAAAACGTTTTCCTAGGATTAGATGGGGGCATTTAAAGAATATTAACAAAAATATTTTTTAGAGTAAGATTTTAGATCTTAAGATTTTGTCTGTGCATGAGGATGCTAATGTTATGTGGGAAAAAGTGGCTAGTAATATTAAGAATATTGCAAAAGATGTGCTTGGAGTTTCAAAGGGAAAAGCTCCTAATAGTAAAAATAGTTGGTGGTGGAATCCAAATGTGCAAGAAAAGATTAAAAATAAGAAGATTTATTATAAAAATTGGTTTAATTGTAAAAATTCTGAAAATGGAAATTATATAAAGAGGCACGTAAGGAATCTAAGAAAGCAATATGTGATGCAAAGAGTTTAGCTTTTAGTGATTTATATAATAGATTAGATACTAAGGAGGGAGAAAGATATATGTATAAGCTAGCCAAACAAAGAGATAGGAGTAGTAAGATTTAGTTCAAGTGAAGTGTATTAAGGATGAAGATCAAAAAGTACTTTTTTTAGAAGATGATATTCAACAAAGGTGGATGAGATATTTTGCTAAACTTTTTAATGAAGAATGTGAAAATAAAATTGACTGTAGTGACCTTAGCACCTTAAATGAAAATAAAGATTTCTGTTTTTATCGGCGTATTAGTAAAACGAAGTTAGAGAGGCTTAAAGAAAATGAAGGGTGGAAAAGCTGTTGGACCAGATGATATTCCAATAGAGGTGTGGAAATGCTTAGGAGATGAAGGAATTTCTTGGCTTACTAAACTTTTTAATACTGTTTTGAAGACTAAAAAGATGCCAGATGAGTGGAGATGAGTGTGTTAATCCCTTTTTTTCAGAATAAAGGTGATGCACAAGATTGTGCGAATTATAGAGGAATTAAGTTAATGTGTCATACTTTAAAACTATGGGAACGAGTTATGGAGCATAGGTTGCGGCGTGATACTATGTTTCTCAAATCAATTTGGATTTATGCCGGGTAGGGCTACTATGGAAGCCATACATTTATTAAGAGGTTTGATGGAGAAATATAGAGAGAATAAGGAGGATTTACATATGATATTTATTGATTTAGAAAAAGCATATGATAAAGTTCCAAGAGAAGTGCTATGGAGAGTTCTTGAAAAGAAAGAAGTTAATAACGCTTATATTCAAATCATTAAAGATATGTATGCAGGAGCTATTACTTGTGTTCAAACACAAGGTGGTTTGACCAAGTATTTTCCTATTTTGGTTGGATTACACCAAGGATCAGCCTTAAGCCCATATCTTTTTGCTTTAGTCATCGATGTTCTCACTAGACATTTGCAAGAGGATGTACCATGGTGTATGCTTTTTGCTGATGATATTCTTCTTGTTGATAAGGCTAGAGAGGGAGTTGAAGGTAAACTAGAATTGTGGAGGTCAACCTTAGAGTCTAAAGGTTTTCGCTTGAGTAGATCTAAAACGGAATATATGGAGTGTAATTTTAGTAATAATAGACCTAGTGAGGGCATTGTGACTTTGGCCGATCAAGTCATTAATAAGAGTACACATTTTAGATATCTTGGATCTATTATTCAGAGTGATGGTGATATAGATGGGGATATTATCAGCAGAATCCAAGTTGGATGGTTGAAGTGGAGGAATGCATCGGGCTTATTGTGTGATATAAAAGTACCCCTCAAACTTAAGGGAAAATTCTATAAGATGGTGGTGAGACCTGCAATGCCTTTATGGTGCTGAATGTTGGCCATTAAAAGAGAAGCATAATTCTAAGTTAAGTGTTGCAGAGATGAGGATGCTCAGGTGGATGAGTGGCTTTACCCTTAGAGATAGGATACGAAATGAGCATATTCATGAAAAGGTTGGAGTAGCTCCAGTGGAAGATAAGATTAGAGAGAGTCGCCTTAGATGGTTTGGTCACGTAAAACAGCGGCCTCCCGATGACCCGGTTAGGAAAGTAGAGGTCTTAGATTTGACTTATGTTAAGAAAGGTAGAGGTAGACCTAAAAAGACTTGGTTAGAAAATATTAGAAATGATCTTTCTTTATTAGATTTAAACGAGAATTTGACTTTTAATAGGACACAATGGAGAAAAAGGATTCATGTAGCCGACCCCACGTAGTGGGATAAAGGCTTGATGTTGTTGTTGTTGTTGTTGTATAATTTATACTACTTTGGCAGTCTTGTGTTATTTGATCACACTATTTCTTCAATCTTGATTGATCATTCTTATATTATTATTTTCCAATGTTTGTCTAACATTATCTGATCTTCACTTTTTAATTTACCAACATATTAGTTTAAATAAAAGAGCCCTATGCATATAAATTTATTAGCCCAACTATCACAAGGAATAATATTTGTGATCATTAGAAACCTTATTATTGTTGAATCTTATTTTGTTTGGTGAACGATGTGGGGATATACTTCAGGCTACCTGTAGACTAAGAGCTTGTAAGTAAAGATGATGAAGTCAGTATAAGAGAAAGAGAGAGAGAGCGAGACAGAGAGAAGATGGATTTAGATAAATTCTTTATCATCCAAGATAGATGTACAAGAATAATAGAAGTAAAGGCTTTGTGCTTCAAAGCTTAATCTAAGAAGAAAAATGGCATAACATCTCTCATTTCTAAGTCTTTTTTTATGTCTCTCTCATTTATTTTTGTGTGTTCTTAATATCCTACTCCTCCACCTTTTTATGGGGCTTAGAGAGTTAGTTGATATGTATGGGATAATATAGTTTTCCCATCAATCATTAATGTAGCTCAGTCATCTGTGCCTAGTGAAGTGGTTATCACCTAGAGAGCAGGTGCGGGTAAAAAGAACTTATGGATTGAGTCAGTTTTAGTAAGGAGATGGTCTGATGTCACTCAATTGAGGTGAGAGGGGGTGAGTAGCATTTGAATATAGTAGAAAGATTAGGGCTGTGTAGAGTATGGAGCCAATCTAAGGCCATCCTGTTGAGGTGAGAGGGGGCGAGTTGCATCTTGATGTTGTCTTGAGGTAAATCCAATTGTGAGAGATTTTTTATGAGGGTGTGTGGAAATATAAAATGTGAAGATCTGCCACATGATTCACTTTAATGTTTCCTTATTTGAATCCACATAGCATAGCATCTATTTCCTTACAGACAAACTAATGCTTGACTATAGATTTAAAAAGGGAAATTATTTACTTTAATATCCAAACTCAGTATAAGAAATATTCAATTTATTTTGAAGGATAAAAGTAACATCCACCTATCATTTTGAATATGAATCTTTAAACCAGTAAATAATGCTATTCTGCATTCACAAGATTCTTCCCCCACTTTTGAAAGGAACTAGAAAAGGGTTTATTTTTCTACTAGGTTCTAAACTCCCTATAAAGGCAAGCCTCTATAGTTAATTACATCGCAAGATAAGTCTTTAGAATACCCTTGATTAAAGTGGGAATTAAATTTTCTAAATTTATAATAATCTTATTAAAGACTTGAGTTAAAAAGTTCTAATGATTGATTTAGATTTAGATTGATATTTAGAATTTATTTAAGATTTGGATAACCTTTCTAGGGAGGAGATTTAGAGAGATAAGTATACAATCTAAACTTATGTCTGCCTGGAGTTGGATGCCATCTAACACCCTAAAAATAATCAATTGCCTTATGATTGCAAGATAGAATCGCTCTATATCTAAGAAATCAAGGATTTTTTGTTTAGAAAACTTTAATTAGGACTCTTTAAAATGAAAACATACCTATATAGTCTAACTTTGGCTCAAAGAAAACTTAAACTATAAGCTTCATTTTTAGTTAACCATAAACTTCTAAAAGTTCATTTTTTGTTTTGATTTTTTTTTTAAAAAGCTAGCAGCAAAATGATCATGATCCACAGGAAAACTATGTTAACCTGGACTCTTAGACTCATTCATTACTATTGGCCTATGTGTTGGGCTAGTGTTTATTACAAGAATTTTTAAATGCTTGTATGTATGCATGTCAGGATAAAGGTCTTAGTGTATATGGTATCACTATCGTATCTTTTAAGAACTAGTATATATGTTCCTACAAAGTTTAAAACATGCACACTAAAAGAAACCTATGAAAAGGCTAACCTCAAATATAAATCTACCAACCATATGAATGCAATGCATGTAATATGAAACAGTATATGAAAGAGCAGTGTATACATAAAACTTTTATTCATTTATTTTTAATGTAGAATACAAACCAAGGTCTATTGAAAAGTAAGAGTGGTCAAGATCTACCATAACAAGCCAAGATTTTTATTTCTTATACAATATATATTTAAATATGATTTCATACTTAAGTCTATATCTTCACCCTCCAAGTTCTTCTTTAAGATTTCAAAAGATAATAATCTTGAAAGGAAGAAGAATCATTTCCTTTTTAAACTTCTATATTTATATGCAATCATCTTTAATCTTTTTTATATCTCTTGAAACCACATAACTCAATCTATCTATACAAGAATCTAGAACTATACATTTATATTTACATCAAGTCCTAGAACATTCTACTGTCTACAAGAAAGTAAAAAAAAAAAAATCAATGTATAGGAAAGTAAATGAGTAATGTATATGATTAATATAAAAGTACATATGTATTTGTGTAGAACCTCATGCATCTAATGCTACCAAGAAGAGTCTAAGGTGCACCAATAAGAATTATAACCATGACATCTAGAGTGTAATAAAGTAAGAAAGCAAACAGAAGACACCCTCTAACCAAGGTATTTGCGTCAAAACAAACCAAACCATTGGCCAAGCCTAAGTTAGAATTAGTATCCCTATCAAACCATCTGAAGTGTGTAACAAGTTGTGTGATTGAGATAGGTCCTAGGCTTATTATTATTTATAACTATCTAACCTTTTATTTTTAATTTGTTTCAGGTCAAAGTGGATTTATTTCAGTTTAAGTTTTGTTGTTTTATAATTTATATTTTAAATAATATATATTAAGTGTTGAATTATTTATTTTATATATAAAAAATATAGTGCTTAAGAACCCCTAAGTGTAAGAAGATACAGATGAGCAAGTGTTAGGTTAATATTTATAATGTATACGATCTTTTATAAGGGATCAAATCTAATGCATAGTGTCCTCCATTTTATTTAGGTGTTTTAATAATTTAGTTTTTAAAAAATCTTGTCAATTAATTACTTCAAAACATTGATGCTTTTAATTGAAAGATCCTAGGCTCATAATTTTAATTCATTTGATTCGCCCTGTAGGATCAAATCAAGTGCTTGGAGTCCTTTGATTTATTTATTTTCTTTATATATGTTATTGTATTTTATCTTATTTATTTAATTTTAATTATAATCTTAGTTTATAAATTTTATAATAATTTATTTTTACTGTTTACTAATTAATCTTGACATACATAGTAAATTTATTTCTAAATTTTTAGGGTTTAATTCAATTTTTTTATTATTTAATTTCTTTTATTAATTGAGTTGACCAAACTTTGACTTTTATTTTTATTTAACATTTTAATGGTTTCTAACTTTTAATAAATTTTAGATTTAATTTGGTGTTAAATGCAATTTACTTTGCTTTTTTGATTTTCTTACATTTATTTATGACATTTATAAAATAAGCTGAATTAATTAAATTAAAAAAAAAACCAAGTAATGAGGCTATTTTGATTTTTTAATCCAATTAAAATCATCACTAGAAGTCATGAACGATTTGAAGTTGATGACAAGAGTTTTAGACATTTAGGAATTTTTTATATTTTAATTTAATTAATTAATTAATTTAATGGTTTTTTTAAATTTTAAATTAATATTTATTTATAATGGTTTCTAATGAAGATTTTCTTTTTTATTAAAATTATATTTGATTTGTGACTGATTAAAATTTATTTTATAATTTTTCTAATTTATTTCAAATTTATTATGATTTATTAAAATCTACTTTAGTATTTATTAAAGATCTTTTTTTTTAGTTAAAACCCGCTAATGGGCCTACACGTCAATAATAAAAAATAGTATATGGAGCTACAAAAAAAAAGTCAAAAAAGAACCTATGAGTCAGAGTTGCCCACTAAGCACAAGTACAAGAAATCCTAATAACATTCTAGGATGGCCAATAGCTAAAACCCAAAAAGAACCTAAAAAAATATATCCATTCAGCTTGGTGATGCCACCCAAAAAAAGCCCTGCAAAAAAGGATGAGAATTCTACACAAATCTTGTCAGGTCAATCATGAAGCCCAAAAAATTAGCTTGCTCGACAAAAGAGAATTCAAAAATAACCTACAAAAGGAAACTATAGAGCAGGAATATTTAGAACCCAAAAACCAATACCTAATCCATCAATGGAAATAGAAAAGGCATCTTTAATATGAAAATGAATCAAGTAACCAAGTATAAACACCATAACAGAACATACCAAATCAAGAAAACAAAAACAACAAAAAAACTATTCAGGCCACAAAAGAAGTGATAACTCTAAACAGAGCAACCAAAGGCCATAAACCATGATAGAACAACTAGAAATGGAAGGCCATCCGAGCTCAGTTAGGTAAAATCAAAGCAGGCATCATAAAGGAAACCCCAATGCCACTCAATTCTAACCCCACACCCACTCTGGCACCTTAAGTAGAAAGAGAAGAACATTTAAAATATAGAATAGAATTATAGGTAACAATGTTCCCTCAAAAGAGAGGCCTACATAGGGAAACCATACAACAAGGTCATAAAGGCCAAAAACTAATACAGCTCACCTAGGAACGAGCCACTGAAGGTGATAAAGATAAAGCCATAACAGACACCATGATGACCACTCCAAAGCCACTCAATTCTATACCCAAACACATGATTAAAGAAGAGAAGTCCATGATAGGGTAACATAATCACAATGAGACCACCACAACACTTCCAGCCCCACCAACTAAAATAACACCATGATAAATAGCAAAGATAGCCCAAAGACCCAACCACATATCCAATTTTAAAACACACTCCTCCAGTAAAATCCCCCCCGGGGTAAGAAGAGCAACAAATGGGGTTATAATCAGATTCCCAAAACTCCCAATCATAGCTCAAACCCATCATAATTAAACTCCAAGCAGCCTCAAAAAGTAGAATAGGATAAGAAATAGAGATATAAAATAAATTATAGAAATGCTCCACAAAAATAATAAACCAGCAAAATCAACAAGACCAGGGAAACACCAGACCAGTAAGAGTAAAGAAAGAGTAAAACTAAAAGACCCAACGAACCCACAAATTTTAAATTCTGACATATGGTAAACCCATTTTGTCCAGCCTAATCATGCCTTTCAGTAACCTCGGTAAATTTCTATCAGTGAGACAATCCAAATTGCATCCTAGATTAGCTAGCCAATCAACATAAACATTTCCTTCCCTAGGAATATGAGAAGTAGTATAATTAACAAAAATAAGAAGCTGATTAATTTTTCTAACAAGGTAGAAAGATCAGGATTGTAAATACTATCCTAAGGCTTCATAAGAAAATGAATACTCGAAGCGTCATCCACCTCAATCCAAATATTAATTATACTAAGAGAAATATTTAATTTGAAACCATTTAAAATAGCAAAAAACTTAGCAATCACCACTGAGCACTTATCCAAGGGGCCGGCATAAACCATGATCATGTTCCTCAGATTATCTCTTATAATATTGCCACACCGAAAAGCAGAGTTTTTCACCAAACCATCAGCATTAAGTTTAACAATATTAAGGGGAGGTTTGACCCAATATACCAATTTAGGATCATCCAAAGAATTGTTAAATTATAGTGAAATACCAAAATTCTGAGTCACAAAATAATAATTCCAAAAAATTTTGGATGATAAGAGATTCGCAAAAAAAGTTTATATACTTTGTCTTTAATATTCTGAATAATATGATGATAATCCATGCGAGTATTATTAAATAAAGAGTTCTTTCTAGCAATCCATAGATACCACATAATCAGCGAGGGAATAACATTTCTAATATGCCCTTTCGAATTAATGAACGATTGCAAAGTGTTAATAGACATGTGAGGACTAAACTAATTCATTATGAAAATAACATCAAAGTAAGGCCAAATTTTAACTGCAGTAGGACCTGAAATAAACACATGATATTAGCATTGACACTTAGAAGTTAAAATAAAACCTCTTTTCCTCAAATTCTTATCATTAGGGATATAATTATGCATGACTCTCCAAATAAAAATAGAAATAGTCTTAACGATACTTTTATGCCAGATCATAGAAAACACTTTTTAACAAAGTTTTTATTCCTTACCTTATGCTAAGCATCCTTTAAACTAAACATACCATTATAAGATAGGCCACATAATAACAAATCATCAGAGTCAATATTAATAGGTATATTTAATATGTTAGAAATAACAGTTTCAGGAAGAACATTAACAAATTTATTGTAATCCCAAGTATAGTTAGAGATAAATGAATCAACTTTAGTAGGGGTAGTGGAATAAGAATTAATAGAAGAATCAATGGGCTTACCTCCCATCTAGTTATCTTTCCAAAAGAACAGGTAAGCACTACCGAGGCCCCATTTAACATGAGGTTCAACACTCCACTAGATATTACACAGCCTTTTCCAAACCCTGGAATCACAAATATTATAACTGCACATAGTAGGGTGCTTACCAACACAGTACTTAGCATTCATAAACTTATCCCAAAGACTAAGTTTAGAACAAAATTTGAACAACATTTTAAAAGAAAATGTGTAAGATAAAGTATGCATATTTTTACAACCCAATGCCCCTTCCTCAAGGACCCCACCACAGTTAGTCCAAGAGGACCAAATAACTTTATAATTCATTTTGGAACCTCTCCAAAAAAAACTTATTAAATAATTTCTCAATCTTATTACAAACAAAATTAGTAGGTTGCAACGTTTGGAAAATATAAACAGGTAAGGAGCACAAAACACTTTTGATAAGCATTAATCTATCACCAAAACTAAGAAAGTTGGAATCCCAAGAACTAAGGATTTTTTATACAAAAGTTAGAAGATCATAAAAAAAAAGATTTCTTCCTTCCATTATAAAGTAGAACACCTAAATATTTAAGAGGTAAAGAGCCTTGTGAAAAACCAGTACTATTTTTAATGGAAAGCATGCAATCATGAGAATCCTTTTTAGAAACAATAAAGAAGCTCTTGCTTCATTTAGTAAAAATGCTACTACAAGTTTCAAAAGTAGTTAAAAACATCATGAGTCTATTAACCATATTGGGAGAGACATTAAAAAAAATAATAACATTATCAGTAAAGCATAAATGAGAAACAGGAAAACCACCTAATGTTCTGTAGAAGCTACTAGGATAATTTTCATAATGTTTGGAAATGCCTCAAAACAAGTACCCCATGGCAATAATAAAGAGGGAAGGAGAGATAGGATCACCTTGTCTTAACCTATGCGAAGATTTAAAAAAACCATAACTTTTACCATTAATAATAACAGAAATAAAGGATCCTTTAATGTACTATTGAATAAGTTAAAGCAAAATTAAAGCCAAAAAGATGTAAGATGTGGTAGAGAAAGTCCCAATTAATATTATGATAAGCTTGGGCAATATCCAATTTAAAGATAATGTTCCCCTCAGACACCCCAGCATTTAGATCATGAATGATTTCATGAGCAAGTAAAATGTTATTCAAAATTGATCTACCTTTAATAAAACCCATTTGATTAGGAGTAATGATTGTAGGAAGTAAAGGGGAGAGGCAATTCATAAGAATTTTAGAAATCAATTACTAAAAAAAGTACATAGGCTAATAGGTCTAAAATCATTCCAATTACTAGCTCCATTTTTCTTGGGAATGAGCCTGATGGAGGTAGAAGAGAAAAACTTAGGCATACTATTACAAACAAAAAATCTAAAACTGCATTAAAAAGATTCGGGCTAATAATGTCCCAAGCTTTTTGAAAAAACTTAGTTGTGTAACCCTCAGGGCCAACAATAGAGCCAACATTCATTTCAAAATAGTCTTCTTAATTTCCTCCAAAGTAGGATATCTATTAAGATCCATGTTATCATCATGGTTAATGATGTGATGAATAATATTAAGGTTATCAATTTGAATAGGAGAGAAATTTTGATTAAACAAACTTTTAAAGTACTCCACGCCAGTATTAGCAATCTCTTTAGGATCTTCAAAAAATGAACTATCAGTACGAGCAATTTTATGAATCCAATTTCTAGCTCTATTCCTCTTAACTATAGTATAAAAATACTTAGTGTTATTGTCCCCTTCAATAATATGCTTATAAGCCACTTTTATTTCCCAAAACCATCCTTTTGAGCTAGTAAGTTAAAAAGATAATTTTGTCTTGTTGAAGAAGAGTAAAGTTTTCATTAGAAGGATGTTATTGATAAGTATTCTCACAAGAGTTAACTTTCCCCTCTATAATGGCAATGTTAGAGAAAATATTTTTAGAAACATTATGATTCCACCAAGTAATTTTATACTTCAATCTTTTCAACTAAACACTATGAAATTCAATAAGCTTATCCCATAAGGGCCATCTAAAAATACAAGAAGAGGCCACATAAACAAAAGAAGCAAAGAATTTATAATGCATAAAATCAATACTATAATGAATCACCTGACTAAAATCATCAACATATCAATAACTATAGGATCCTTTCGAAGAACCCAAATTTTGTTAGAAGTATTAGCCACAACATGATTAAAACCTAAAATTCTAGCAGTATTATTAAACGTAACATGGGATATAAGGGGCTCAATCAAAATAAGCAAAGAGATATTATGAATATGACATAAATTTTTAGCTCTTATTCAAGTTGAAGGACAACCAATGCCCCTAACATTCCAAATAACAGACTTAAACATTAGAGTGTAGTTGAGAAGTTTGAGATTGTGTGCTTCGCGGGGATTGAACCATAATATTTTATTTTTCTTATTCTTTCTAGATCGCACATGAGTATAGCCACTATACTCATCATCCACACTTTTAGTAACATTATCCAAGTGTTCAATAGAACTGATAGAAACATTAATCTGAGGTAGAGTTTGAGAGTCCTTATAACCCTATCCCAAATTAATAGCATGATTAAATATGCCTTCCTCATTATCCTCATATGCAAGTTCTCTTTGTTCAAATGTTCCCTAATTTCCTGTCCATTAGAAATTGCATTAGTACTATCATTACTAACATTACCACTATTTTTCAAAACTAAATCAAATTTAGATAGATTCTTATTAGTAAAGCATGGTAACTTTAAACAAATTAAAGTGTTGTTTTGCTTAGCAACTATAGCATCAATTTGTTCATCAATATTGATCGGATCAGAAGCTTCCTGACTTTAATGAATTAACCTAGTTGGTTAGGAACTTCTTCCACTTGATGAACCATTCCACCCACATCGCTATTCTCATTCCGAGGATTACTTTCAAATGGCAAATGATGATTTTGTTCCACATTATCTAAAGAAGGATTAGAAGAATAAAATTTCCCTTTCCCTTTAGCCTACTTAGTAGAAACTTTTTGCACACAAAGGTTTGGATGCAAATGAAAACATTCCACATTACGATAACCATGCATTCTATACTGATTACAAAAAATCAGAAAGTTTTCAAATTCGACATTTTGAAGATAACCACAATGCTCAGGCCCAAGCCAAACATCTTTGGGATACTTCTTAGAGACATCCATTTCAACCAGAATATGCGTAACAGATGGCCTTAAAATAGAAGTTGTAGCCTGATCAGTTTGAAGAGGTCTACAAAAAATTGTTCCTAATGAAAATAAGACTTGGGTGTTAAACAAATGCAATCTCAAGTTTGGAAAAGACCGCAACACAGGGACTATAGGTGACTCTTCCTTGACATCAAATGAAGGAGTCCATTTTAATAAATGCATTTAGCACCCTTGAATGTAATAAGATCTGTAGGAAAATAACCAACTATAATCCAAACCATTAGAAAGTTGAATGGCTATATGCCTTGGATCCAGAAGGCCAATGGAAAAGCTAACAAATAATTTTAGGTTAACAAAAAATTTGTGAACAACATCAAGATTAGGCCGACAAAGCATAAACTTTCCAACCAAAGTAAACTCGAAAGGAGTAGCAAGTTTGAAAATCACAGATTCATCAAACACTAAAGCTGGAAGTCCCTTTAAGGTCGTATGAACTAAATCCAAGTTGGATAACAAAATAGATGAGTTACCCACAACCACTTTATAAAAGAGTGAGAAGAAGTCATTCCTGATTAATTGGCATAACAAAAGTCCAAGGGTTCGATGGTCACAGAGTCGCCATCGAACAAAAATTGAAAAGAGAATGAAAAGTAGCAAAATGGAGAAAGTATGATTAACAAAATAAATAGAACAAGCTCAAAAACTCTCCACATAATGCATAGGAAGGAGGCGAGGGAGGAAGCCCAAAACCACCCAAAAATTGCCAATGTAAACCGATGTTAGAGCATAGGATTCATTAATCTTATAGTTGTAATTATATGCTTATTAAAGATCTTTTTTTTTTTTTTGGTTAAAACCTGCTGGAGGGGCCTACGGGTTAATATAAAAAAAAAGGTTTACAGGTCCTTAAGGGGATCTCAAGCTCGCTTTTGCTCAAAAGAGCTACAAAAAAAGAAAGAAAAAAACTTGAGAACCAGTGATCCCCACTAGGCACGAATACATGAAAATCTAATAACATTCTAAAAACCTAACTAAAAAGGTAGAAAAAAATACTCATTCAGCTCAGCCTTTCAAACCAAAAGAGGACCCTACACAAAATGAGAACAAGTCTCAAAAAACCTATAAAGAATGTTTGCAGGAATAATAAATAAACCAATTAAAAAAAACCAAAATGAAATAACATAAAAATAATAGTACTATGCAAATTAATCAATCTACTAATTAAAAAGGGGTTATACATTTTGATAATATAACAAGCCATAATGAAACTAATCAAAAGCTCCACTAATGTTAAGAGACTATCAAAAATGATACCACTACAGCTATAGTTAAGCTTCCAAATAAGACCATCCCCAACAATGGGATGGCAGTGCCCAATAAAAACCAAGCTAAATAAAAGGTTAAAACAACAGCTAATAGGATAGTAATTCTGGACCATCCAAGCTGACATCCAATAGTAGTTGGAAAACCCAACATAGCACAGCAAATAATGGGTATCAGAAATAGCAAAGAAGAAAGGGCTCACAACCTAGAGCAACTTACCCAACACCAATAAGAAAATATTGAAACAAAACACCATAGAATTAAGGATACTAGACAACCAATTAAACAACCAAAAAGGGTACCACATAGTTAAGATAGCATAAATAACCATCCAAATAGCACAGTTACTTGACAGGCCCAAAGAGATCAGACCACCATAAAATAGCTGATGAGCACATCACCATAAATAAGGAAAATGTAACAATCAAAGAAAGAACTCCTCCACACAATAAAGAATACGAGAACATATCCCCCATAGAGAAACCTGGAGAAGAGATAGGCTATTAAAGCTCCGAAAGAGACAACCCTAGCAGCTATAAAATTAATAGCCCCCATGCCACTCAGTCCTATACCCAGAAATAATCAGCCACAAGAAAGGAAAAGAAATACCAAGAATAGAGGCACATAATGGCCAAGCCACTAATAGGTGACATCCAGGCAATAGCACCATCCAAATAAAAAGGGTGAAACGGAAGGCCACAGAGGCCACTAGTAAACCCTCTAGAAAACCCAAAAGGTAATGCCAACCACCTTATCCAAAATACACAGAGTAAGAGAAAACCACCAGAAATAGCAAGGGCTAAACTCTTGTAACCAAAAATCCCAAAGATAGAACAAACCCAATATAATAATAAAATGTAGATGGTGAAAACTAATAAAGCCTACAACAGGTCTCCGAATGATGCTAGAAGACATCTCCAAGACACACTACACCTCATGGGAGTAGAAGAGCAGCAAATAGGAAAAACATCACTATACCAAAAGGTGTAATCACAGCTTAATCCCATCACCACAACACACACAAGAGTGTTGTGCTGAAGTAAAGAACTAAAGCAAAATGTGGCCAGCACCAGAAGGACCACCGAATAAAAAATAAGCAAAAAAACCTTGACCAAAAGCCAACAAGCAACAGTGAAGGGAACAAAAAACCCACCACCACTATAAGGACAATAACGCAACCAAAACAAAATAGACCAGTGGCCAAAATCAGAGAGAGGCTAAATTCTAAGATACAGGAATCCCATTTTATCAAACCTAATGATACCTCTAAGTAATAAATGTAAATTAGAGTTAGAAAAATCAGTAAGGCAATCTAACGTGCAACCACCCAAATAAGCTAACCAGTCAGCGCACACATTGCCTTTCCTATGCACATGAGAAATAAAAAAAGTTAATAAACATCAATAATTGATTGATTTCTCTAATAGGATAAAAAAGCTCTTGATGGCAAACTCTATTCGACTGATTCATAAGTAAATGAATAGTACAAGTGGCATCCACTTTAATCCAAATATCTTAAGTAAATTATGCCATATGAATTAGGTTTCACTAATTGATAGACCAAATGAACTCCAAATCACTTAAAATTTAAACCATAGACTAATTAAAACCCAAGAAGCTTAAAGCAATCATGTTTACCATTGGTTTTGAAATCAATCACTAAGGTAAATACATCTATACCCTTGGAAATTTATTTTTAGGCTATAGAGAATATGGATTGGGTTGAAATTAGTGGCCTTCTAACCCTTATATAATATATTGTCAAACCAAAAACAATCAAACCCAAATACTTTACTAATTTGTGTTCAAAACAATTTCTAGTCCTAGGTCAAATCATTACCATAGAAACTAAATTCCTTAATTGAAGCTAGTATAGGACTCAAAGGTCCATGGAAATTTGACATGTCAAAGACATGCCCAAAAATGTTCCATTTAAATTAGTGCATAAGATGAATTATATTTAATGAATAATTCCATAAATACCCTAGAGAGTATTTATGAAATTAGGTATAAAATTTTAAAAATTAAATGTTGAACTATAGAGTTCTCTGATTTATTTTAATCCATTTACATAATTAGTCGATTGACTATTCACTCCTTTTCCACCTAGTGCCTTATGATTGGATAACCAATCATTGGCAGGCTGATAGAGTACACTCTTTAATTCATAACTATTCAATCAAAGATTATATGGTCATGATATATGCACTCAAAATTATGGGATCAATGTTGGTGGAGAATATAATGGAATCAAAGCCATCGATTGATACTCCAATTTCAACTTCAACCTCTTGCAAAATTTCTAAGCTATAAATGCATTTTAGCACCATCCAAGAATTCTAGTCTGTGGATCTTGCTCAAATTAATCAAAGAGAATAATTTTAGTCCAAATAATCAATCAAGTTGTTAAATTCCATTGTAGTGAACATTATCTTCACACTTCAACACTCATGTTTGAAATCCTACCTCACAAAAGTTTGAATATTATTAGATATCAATTGGGCTAAGTTTATCTGACTTCAAGATATAATACTTCTTCAAGTTACAAGGAAAGAGACACACTGGATCAAGAATTAAGTTGGTGCTAGTTTGAGTTCACTGGAGCCTTCTTAAAGCCACCAAAAGCCACCATCTGATAGACTAGGAAGCAAGAGAATTAAATGCTAGGTTTTTTGGAGTATCTTAAGTAAAAAAAGGAGCCCTTCTTCTCAGAAAATAGGAGTATTTTTAAACTCTTTGGCTCTATATTAAGCCATCAATTTGGCCAAGTTCAGCCATATCAAGCTTTTAAAATAGTTAGGGATGGGCCAATAGGGATTAAGGGATCATTCTAGAAGGTTTGAACCCATGTGAGCACATGGCAAGGTAGTTAGAGGTTAACCTATGCGATTGGGTGAATATTTTTTGGATTTTTGGCTACCTCCGACCACCACCTGGCATGGGCTAATGTAGCAATAGGTCAAGAAGGTTCTTGAAGATAATGTATGGATTAATTGGCCAAGGTCTATTATAAATTTTTAATATAGCTTAGGATTTATGATTTTAAAGACTTCGGAATAGCCCCAATTTCTAACCTTGGTCAACCCAATAGGCTAGGATAATCATGGTTGATGCACATGGTTCAGAGGTACATGTGCAGGTGTTAGATTGGGTCAATTTGGTCTAGGTTGGGTTTTGGTTCATGGGGAACATCTCATAACAACTTGGGTCAAGCTATATGGCCAACCTAAGTAGACTTAAGGGCTGGGTCCCCTAAGGTTGAGCCTTGGAGATCTAATGGGTAATCTCACAGGGTTTGGAAGCCTTAGTATGGTCTAGAGCATAGGATTTAGGGTTTAGAGAGTTTAGATTTTGTTTGGTCAACCAAGGTTAACTTGGTTAACCAAAGTTGGCCAGGATTTGGGGTTTTATACAACCTATTCCAAACTACATTTGAAACTTAATGGATGAGGTTTTAGGTATGGTATGGCCTATATGCTTGAAATGTTTTTTTTAAAATAGTTAAGGTTTAATTTGGTCAACCAAGCTTGTCCAAGGCTTGGGGGTGAGTACATTCCACTCTAAATGATATTTGTAATTTGTTGGAAGTGGTTTTAGGTCATGGAATGAATGAGCCAAGAAGGGTTTATTCAAATCTTCATATATGGTCATTTTATGTTTTAGGGATTTTGGTCAACCACGGTCTACCAAAGATTCAATTGGGTTTAGCCATGTACGATTCAAGGTTTGAAATCATTAAGAGGCTTTAGTGGTTTTTTTTCTTTCTTTCATTTTAGTGGGGTTTAAGTAGGTTTCTATACATGATTTAGAGTTTAGGGTTAAAAGGTCCTTTAAAGGTCTTTTAATGGTCAAAGTGAGCAATGGTGGTCAACTTAGCCCATTCAAGGTTTCAAAATGACCTATATGCATAATCATGAATGATTTTTCAATGCCTAAGATAGGAATCCATGTCTTGGATTGGATAGGATTATATGATTCATGCATATGAAGGGTTTATGTTTAGAAGGGGTCCATAAGTCAAACTAGGCCAACCTAAGTAAACGATGGACTCAAAACAATTCACATCAATGCAATGATGATTAAGAACATATTCATTGAGTTTGTAAGGACATCCAAGGTGGTTTACATTAAGATATTGTGTCCAGTTGCATTAGCTATAAATATTTTAAGGTTTAGTATACTTGGACTATACATTATGTTATAAAGTTTACAAGGTCATAGAAGCCTAAAAAAGGTTAGGTAGAAAAGAGATATGGCTAATCAATACTCAAATTATCAAACACCATTCCAAATCCTCCATCCAGGGTTTTAAATCAATTGAAAATACCCCTAAAATAGGGAAAAGTCAAAACGCTTTAAACTTTCAATTTGAACAAAGGATTTTAGGTTTTAGAGTTTTAAACCGAATATGGATTTAGATTTGATTTAGGATTAAAGTTGAAGTTTGAATAAATGGTTTAGTATTTAAAATACTAAAATCATTGATAACCATTTGGTGATTGCCAGTGATTGAGTGGTTAATCAAGTAACCATTGAAGATGATTGTCAAATGACTAATTTAGAATTTAATGATTGAATCCCCAAGCAAGAGCATAATGGGAAATTGGATTTAAGTTTTAAAGTGGTGTTCAATGAATTAAAAAGTAAATCTCACATGTTGGCATTGATTGAAGTGATCAATTGAATCTAAAGGAATTTAATTACAAATACCTGATGAGATATAATCTTAAATGGGCAAATTTAATCAGGATGGATATCGAACATAGAAATTTTCTCTATCATATAAATTTTAGTTGGAAGAAAACTTGAAAAGGATAACTATCCAAATTAAGTCAGATTCAATTGGATTTATAATGGGTATCTTATCTCTGCCTGACCATATCAAAATAGCAAGACACAAAGGCTTTGTGGGGGGGGTGGGGGGGGGGGGGGGGGGGGGGGGGATCCAATATTTGCTTGAGCAAATCAAAATAGTAGAGATGAAAGATTTAAATACTCACCTCACCAAATTAAAATAGTGTAGGATTTAAACTGAAATGAAAAGGCCACTTTAAAGCAAGCGTATTTAAGAAGTTCATATGAGATATAGCTTTAAAATGAATGGATTTAATAATTAGATTGAGAAAATATTGGGGATCATATTATCCAATTATCCAAAATCTAATAGGAGGGATGTCATAAAAGTGGGCTTGTACCCAAAGTTTATAGGAAATTATACAAGTGAACTTATACCTATTGGTATATTTAAACTTGAATGAGAGATTTATCTCAAACAAGTAAATTTAAGAAATTCAAATTACAAATAAATCTTAAATTAATAGATTTAATGGTTAGATTGAGAAAAAAACCATGGATTGTAGAGGGATACCATAAAAGTAGATTTATATGCAAACCATAAGAAAGATTTAAGTTTGATTAGGAATTCTATCCCAAACAAATAGGTTTAAGAAATTCAAATGAGAAGTGGCTCTTAAATGAATAGATTTAATGGGTAGATTGAGAAAATACCAAAAATTGTATTACCCAATCAACCGAATTTTGAAAGGAAGGGCACCGTCAAAGCAAATTTACACCCAAACCTTAAGAAGGATTTAAATTTGAAGGATTTAAATTTGATTGGGAAATAGATCTCAAAAAAACATATTTAAAAAATTCAAATGAGAAGGAATATTAAATGAACATATTTAATTATAATTAGATTAGGACAATACCATGGATCATATTATTTAATAAAAAAAATCCCATATGAAAGGATGCCACTAGAGAAAGTTATACGAATCTTTAATGAAAAATTTAATCAAACACTAAGGATTTTTAAAATTTACAAACATTAGTATCTTATTACATACCAGGTAAAAAGATGGCTTCATTTGAGTGGACCACCATAAATTTCATAACAAATTATGGCATATTTGCAACAGATTTCTCACAAAAAAACTGCCACAAATTGCTGCAAAATATCCATCATAAATTGTGATGAAAAATCCATCACAAATCTGCCATAATTTGTGATGGATATTTCCGTTACATACAATAATACTAGGTTTTCGTATCAACATGTGTGATGATAGTTTCACCATATATCAATCGGAAACCTATAGTATTAAGAAATAATATTACTCCTGCTATCTGTTATTGAGCTTTCCAATAGTAAAAATCCAAATAGTTTAAATGCAATAATTAAATGCTAAATTCAAAAGTAATTATAATCCAATAGTGACATTTTAATTGCTCAAATAAACAACCACATTCCTTATCATTCTATAATTATTATAAAGCTATTAAAGTTTCAATAGTTCTTATACATCAAAAGAAATAAAATGTATCAAAAACCCCTACACCAAAAAATTAGGAGGAATATATATCCTCACTCTTCTACTCAGTTGATGTAGGCACAAGTTAATTTCTACCTTGCTTTCTCAATCTCCTAAGCTTATTTAGTATCAAAATTTTCATGTCTGCCTGTATTTTTTAGACATTTTTTAACTCTATTATTAAGTTTGCCGCCTGTTGGCTATATATAATCTCCTTGTGACCTACATAGTAGCTTGTAACAGGGAAGGACTACCCCTTGTACTTGAAGGCCTGTGAGCCTAATCCATAAATTCATCCATTCTACATTCCTCCTGCTGCCTATGACCAAGTGCGATACTTAAGAAAATCTAGTAACCCTTAGAGGATCCCTCTCCGGTTACAGCTTGGCTCTCTAAAAGACATGTATACTCATCCTACTAAACATAACATAAGATTAACCATCATATAATCATCACTTACAATATTTTTGTTAATATAATATCCTTATATACTTACACATGCCCTCTTCGCTTGCTCATCCACCCAATGCTGGTCCTCCTTGCGCTTATGTGTGTGACTATGTAACACAACCGTAGTGGGTTCTCTACCAAGCATCTCCTTTTATAATTTACTTAGATTGTCATGTATATACAAAGAAGTAATTAAAATTTATTAAAATTTTTACCAATTATAATCTATGCTCAATGTGTGGAATTGATGCCCCATTATGGAAGGAGCTATCCAGGCGCTCCATGTTAGAAGCTCTATTTTTTCTATTATGCTCCCTCCTAGCTGTAAAATCTGGGTTGCCCCAAGCACTATTAAGCTCAGCCCATACACCCTCTCCAATGTAAAGGGGTCACTTTCCTGTCCTCCTAATGTCAGTGAACATTTCTCATAGGTGAGTTGCTCTAAGTTAACCATTGGCAATAAAAATTGGCCAACATTTTGACTACTCTCATAGGTTGCCATGCTAGATTCATTAGTCCTTGCTCATGTTAATCTTTGGCTTCACTATGGACTTTATTGATGTAGAAATTATAGCTATACTATTATCATATTCACTAATTTTATTGATTATATATAAGGTTGAAGTGACTTATCGAAATATATATCATTTCTTTCAACTAATTTAGAAATTCAAATTACCCTCTCTTTTCCTACACTAATAGTTACATTGTAGTCAGACCATTAACAAACTTCATGTAAAACTTTTGAATTTAAGGTCTCTATGTATGACTTTATAAAATTTATGGAATTTTAACTTAAACTTACTTGAGATATGACTCAACTTCAGCACAATTTAGTAGTGTGTACAATGAGGAAACTTTCATCTCCTTATCTATCAAATAGCATAAAATACAAACACCTACTACCTTGCTACATCCATTGAATACTAATATGTTACTCGTAGACGAACATATATTTGGATTATCCAAATATTTAGGTACAATATTCCTTGTTATATGTAACTATGTGTTAAAGTAGTTTTACCAAGATTTAGTATTCACATACATCAAGTATGCTTCACATACTAATCCTTTGGGATGTGTTTATTCGTTATAGTCTTTTTAAGTTTATTTAAGAACTTGAATGATGTATGGATATGAATTTATAACTTACTAATAAAATTTGATATGTTATGCTTCTATAAAGTTATCACTAAAAAGGATACATCCACTGATATTAAATAGGTCCACCAACTCTAGCCTCATATGGTAAATATATGGGAAAATGCTCCACGGAGTCAAAAAAAACCATGAAAAGAATATCTTCTTAAGCTTGCATAGAATAAAATGAATGTTATGCCCAATAGGTAACCAAGCTTCAACATTAAGTATTAATGAGCATAAGTCCTTCAATAAGATACTTAGTTTGCTTAAGGGATTTAAGATTGAATCTAGAAGAAAATTGAAAGTAATGGGCAACAAATATTCCATGAAGATGTGACAGTCATGGCTTTTCAATCCAAATAATCTCCCCAATCTCATGTCAACACATCTACTGAGGTTTGAATCACACCTATCAGATAGCTTTAGGCTCTGGATCCATTTACAAGTTGCTCGCCTCTACTCTAAAGTGAAGGTAAATGGATCTTTTAGCAATAGAAGTTTAACATTTGTACCCTCCTTCAACTCAACCATTTTCCTCTTATAAATATCCTTTAAATCCATCCTACCTTTTACATTATATTTATATTTCCCCTTGATGTCCATCATTGTATTTACCACATTATCAAAAATATTCTTCTCCATATACATCACATCCAAATTATGTCTTATCAAGTTTGTTCTCTAATACGGCAAAGAATAGAAAATGCTCTTCTTTGTCTAATTGTGAGTAACTTCTTACTGGGGCACTTTGTAAATAGCTAATTATGGAGAATCAATTATTGTTGGTGTAAAATTTACTCTTTCAAATATTTCCTCTTTGCCTAACCTTAGTAGAGGTTGTATCATACCCACTTACTTTAGTGAAAGCACCCTTATCTTTCTTGAAAGGATGGTTTGTAGGTAAGAACATGCAGTGATAGTCAAATTAAGTATTTTTGTTTCCATGCTTCAAAGTGAATGATTTAATATTTTTCATACAATATGGGTAAGTTAGCTTCCTTCAGTGCACCAACCAAAAAGTATACCATAATTTAAAGTAACGTTGTCCTCAATGTAAAATTTTGTTTGTTGGAAATAACATATGTAGTAACTACTTTATTAAATAATAAATTTAAGTCATTAATTAGAGGTTGCAAGATCACATTTAATCTTTGCCTTTATATTATATGGGTCTGGAATGATAAGTGTTAGAAGTATATAGGGTGTAGTCATACACAACTCTGGAAGAAGATTGTAGGGGGTGAGTATCACAGACAAGCATGAGTAAAGTGAGGATGATTGGCTAAATAGAGTAAAACCATCTGCACATAAACCTAATCTTATATTCCTTAGTTCTATGATGAAGGTAGGATATGTATGGTCAATTTATTTCCAAGCTTTGACTTCTGATGGATGTGTTAAAACATCTACTTATGAGCTTTATTCTTTACACCATTTCATATGTATAGTAGAGCTCATAGATGTGTTTAATTATTGCAATCTATGAATTATGGGTAAGTAGAACAATTGACTCACTATTACATCTTTCTTTTTTTTTTTTGGTTCTTAGAATTTGGTTTAAACTCATTTTCAATGATGACACATAATCTCTAACAAATTATCTCCATAGTATAACATGCATATGTTAACATAGCAATCTATTTTTATAGCTATGAAACTAAGTTTGGAAACAAATTTTTTAGTTTGGTATAAATATATTGGAATTATATTATCTAGTAGGTTAGTCTCTTTAAGTAGGCTAGTGAATTTATTAAAGCATTCTATGGGTACATGGTATTCTATTTTTACACTTAAGATCTTCATAACAATAGATAACTCTGAGTCAGTAGTGTACCCATTAAAAATTGGTTATTTTGCAGTGTGCAACAAATCATTTTTATGCCTCCTTATTTGGGGATTCTTCTCTATATTGTTGAAATTGTGGCCCAGTTGCATCATAAATAAAGATTTCAAACATCCTAACTCTATCTTCCTTAACTAAGTTGAAACTTATAAATAGACCACACTGAGAGTCAAAATGAGGCTCATATTCACCATGTGAAGTCCAATACCAATATTCTAGCATGTATCCTCTATGATACAGGTCAACAATAATCTCATCTGGTGTGAGATAGGCTTGATTTCTATGTTTAGAACATAGACAATGAAATATTCCCTCTGATATAAAGGAAAGTAATTGACAGCATGCCTAAATGAAATAATTCTCTCTGTTCAGAAATTCATCCATTAAATGTCTTGGGTTCGGGAAACATTTAGTTATACATCTAACTTTTATAGTTTTGAATATCGATAACACACTTGGTCCATAAATTCCTAGAACCAAATAATGAGATTTGTATCAATTAAAAAAAAATTTAAATAATATGTGCAATAGTGATAATTTTAGGAGTTTGCATGGATAGGTGTGCACCTCCATCACACACATATTATATATTTGGTAATAGAAGAGTGTGTGTCAATTAGTGCCACACACTAATACATCTAGTTTCCTAACTGAGTCATCAGAAGGCCACCATTTTATAAGACCAAACCATCTATAGTGACTCTCTCTAATCTTATCATCAACTAGAGCTACTCCAACCTTTTCACGTATATGCTCATTCTGTATCCTGTCTCTATGAGTAAAATCACTCAACCACCTAAGCATCCTCTTCTCTATAAAATTTAACTTAATATTATGCTTCTTTTTTAGTGGCAAACATTCTACACAATAATAAAACATTATAGGTCTCAACAACAACTTTTAGAATTTCCCTTAAGTTTTAGAGGAACTTTTTTATCACATAATAAGCCCGATGCATTCCTCCACTTCAACCATCCAACATGAATTCTGCATCAATTTAAGCACTTAATATATATTTTTTATTTGCAAACAATAACAATAACAACAACACCAAGCCTTTGTCCCAGTACTTGTGGTTAACCACACAAATTCTTTTTTTCATTAGTATTATGCTAAGAGTAAAATTATTATTTACATATAATAAAAATAGTTCATCAATTCTAATACATTTTAACTAAGTATTTCTTTGTCTATCAATACCTTTTTTAATTTAAGCCAAATCTAATACATCTTCTCTCCTAATGGGGTCATTGGAAGGTTGATATTCTATGTGACCAAACCATTTAAGGAGACTATCTCTAATCTTATTTTAAAGAGGAGCTTCTCCAACCTTTTCATATATATACTCATTTTGCATTCTATCTCTATAGTAAAGCAACACATCCACCTAAGGATCCTCATTATTTAACACTTAACTTAATATTATGTGGCCCAGTTGCATCATAAATTAAGATTTCAAACATCCTAACACTTTTTTCCTTAACTAAGTTGGAACTTATAAGCAGGTCATACTGAGAGTCAAAATGAGGTTCGTATTCACCATGTGAAGTACAATACCAATATTCTAGCATGTATCCTCTATGATATAGGTCAACAGTAATCTCATATGGTGTGAGATAGGCTTGATTTTTGAGTTTAGAAGATGGACAACGAAACCTTCCCTTTGATATAAAGGAAAGTAATTGATAGCCTACCTAAAAGAAATAATTCCGTCTATTTAGAAATTCATCTGTTAAATATCTTGAGTCAATGAAACATTCAGTTATGCATCCAACTTCTATAGTTTTGAATATCCATAGCACACATGGGCTACAAATTCCTACAACCAAATAATGAGATTTGTACCAATTAAAAAAAATTAAATAATATGTGCAATGGTGATGATTTTAGGAGTTTGCATGGATAGATGTGCACCTCCATCATACACATGTTATATATTTGGAAATAGAATAGTGTGTGTCAATTAGTGAAACACACTAATAAATTTAGTTAGTTTCCCAACTGAGTCATCCGAAGATCACCATTTTATGTAACCAAACCATCTATGATGACTCTCCCTAATCCTATCTTCCACTGTAGTTACTTCAACTTTTTCACGTATATACTCATTGCGTCAGATTTCCAGTGGATTTGTAATAATTTTGCAACAAATTTTTTGTCCCAAATCTATCAAAAAATTTTGAAAAAACCATCTGCCACAAATTCATCATAATTTCAGAGATGAAATTTTTCATCAAAAAGTCCATCGCAAATTTTCAACTTTATTGTAGTTCAAGTCTCTTTCTTGTTAAGTTCTCAGATGAATCACCTTTTCATGTGCTTGAATCATTTTAGCTTTATACAACTCAAGTTTCATTGACCTTCCAAATACTTGTCTTCAAGACCTTCGAGTTCTTCTACTTTGAGCTTGCAAACACTTATCTTCTACTTGAGGCGACATATTTTTTTTAAAATAGTCAATATAGAGTTTTCTCCAGTCTAACACTTCATCCTCTATAGAAAAATAATTTTCACCTCATAAGAGGATTTTTTTTATATACTCTATATTAATTAATGACAAGAGTCTATGACCATGTACCTCTATTAGAATTGAGTCATCTTACGTACAAGCTAACTATTTAGCGAGCTTTACTAAGGCATCTGCTATGGTATTTATTCTATGTGGTATTCTATACAAAGTCAGGTTTGAAATTTGTTCGAATAATTTCAATGTATACTAGTGATTTAGAATCAAGTTTGGTTTTCACACCTTTTATTTACTTGTTGCTTGGTTGACAACAAGCTCTAAATCTTCATATATCTTTACTTCTTTAATATTATTTAAGATTATGAATCTTTAATGTGGCCATCAGTGCTTCGTACTTAGCTTCATTATTTTTCTAAGGATCATACAAATGATAGGAGTAGTATGTCAAACATTTTTCTGGGGTGATGAATACAATACTAATTCTAGCTTTCCATAGGGATTTATTTTATAGTATTTTATCTTTTTGACTAGATGTAGTTCCATCAAAATAAAACTCTTAGGTGGGGTTATCATTTACTTTCAAGTTTAGGATCTATTTCTCTTGAAGTTTATCATCTACTAGAAGAGATTCCTGAATCAGATGTACTACACGGAAATCTACCAAAGCTTGTCCTTTCACAGCAAGAAGAGGATTGAATGTTATATCAAATTGCAGTAATATAATTCACCACCGAGCTAATCATCCTGATCATGTCAGTCAATTCATTAAATACTGCAGTGGATTTACAGTAGAAATTAGGTTTATTTTATGTGAAAGAAAGTAGTTCCTCAACTTTTTAACAATTAAAATCGAGGCTAGGCAATGCATCTCAATTTAAGGATAGGTCATTTCAATTGGTAGCAACCTTCTACTCAACCAATAAAGCACATTCTCTTTATCTTCCTTATTAACTTAAACTAACAAGGAGCCAAGAGTTTCACACAAGACTATTGTATATAGAATTAATGGCTTCATTGGGACAAGAGTATCCAACAGTAGAGGCTTCATCAAATATTCTTTAATACTATAAAATGCTTTATAACAACCTTTATTCCATTGGAAACATACAACTTTCTTGTATAAAGCTACAAATGATTAACATCTACCTAATAAATTTGATAAAAACCTTTTCAAATATGCTAAATACTTGAAGGGATCTCAATTGAATGAGACTTTTAGGTGGTAGCATCTCAAAGATTGCTTTAATTTTACAAGGTTCTATTTCTATTCTCTGGTGTTGAAGCACAAAATCTAAAACTTCCCTGAAGTAATGTTGAATGCACACTTCAAAGGATTTATTTTTGGATTATTCGGCATAATCTTTTGAAATCAATTTTTAGAACACCTAAATGATTTTCTCTTTCAAGACTTTTAATGACTAAATTATCTACATAACATTGCACTTGTTGGTGGATGAGTTCCCCAATGGTTTTGCTTATTGCTCGTTGATATATTATACCAATATTCTTTAGTCCAATAGGCATTCATATAATAATAAAATTCTATTGGTGTTCTAAAAGCTATAAACTTCTTATCTTCCAGAGCCATCTTTATTTAATTATACCAGGATGAACCATCCATCAAGGAGAATATTTCATGTGATGATGCAATACCTACCATGAGTTTTGATATAATAAGATAAAACTCATCTTTGGATAGGCGTTATATAAACCTTTAAAGTCAATAAAGATACAAATTAAGCAATTTTTTTATTTGCTGGAATAACGCTAGCTAACCAAGTCAAATATCTTTTCTCTCTAGCAAAACCAGCCTCTATAAGTTTCTTGATTTCAATGATAACTTATTGCTCTATCTCAAGTCCCATATGTGGAGTTGCTTGTTTTATGGGAACCACACTGAGTTTTCTCTTTAGTTTATGAACTACAATAATTGGAGATAATTGGGGCATTTCTTCATAACTCCAAGCAAAACAATCTTTAAACTATGAGAGCTATTCAATCATTTTATTTATCTTATCCTCATTCAATAATGAGTTAACAAAGGTTGGATGAAATCATTTTTATCATCCAAATTTATTTCTTAAGATTGTCTTTTACTGATTTAATTTTCTCTTAAAACTTAAGAGGTGCATCCTTAATTTGAGATTTATTAAGATCATATGAAGTCTCTAAAAAAAATTGGCTAAATGATGATTTAACATAAATTAAAAAGAGACTAAAAGATTCTAGATTATTAGTTATAACTAGATAGCATTCATCATCATCAAAAGGATAAAGAGTGTTGAAGCCAATAGTTGCTTTATATTTAAATTTGTAAAATTTAGTATTCTACAGATTTTTACACTATTGGGCTTCACTTTTAGTCCAAGATGATGGTGTGAAACCTTATTTAGAAAATATATTGTCACTGTTATAATACTAGCCAAAAGGTAGCTCTATTATGTCATCCATAAATGAATCAGAAAGGGTTACATCAGTGATTACACTTTTGCTAGTAGAAAGGTAAAAAGGCACTGGGTTTAGACTCTGGATTCAGACCAAAAGAGACTTAAACTACCAATCCAGCTATAACATTTTGAGATAATGAGGTCAAAGTCACATTCTCTACATACTTTTTAAATCTTTCTAAGGTAGACATTCCCGACTTTTCCATTTAACAACTTGGACCCTATCCTCATCACTATTTTTATATATAGAAATTTTAAACTTCAATTTTTCAATAATATTCACATGCACTTTAGCCTGTTTATTTTTCTTGAATGCATAAAATTTATCCTCTAATATGGATTTCAAATTAATATGTACCATAGGCAATTTTATTAACAAACTTTATGTATTTTTTTTTATTTTTCTCAAATCTTCATCCTTGACCTCTCCCTCTAGATTGTTGAGCCATTCTACCACCTCTTTTTTGAGGGGTAGACAACCAACGAACATTGTGTTCAAAGTCAAAAAAAATTTCCTTATCTTCTCTTTCTTCTTATATTTCTATTTGTTTAATTTTTTTTGCTTTCCTTATAGTTAGTTTTAACATTTCTAGAGAAGATGGTATGCTTTTTAGGGAGATAATAGTTTTCAACTTTATATATACCGACTTCATTAATTTAAAGTGGTTACAAAACTCCATTAATACAGTACTCATTACCCTCATGGGAAAATTTAATACACTGATGTAGGGAACAAGGTACCACTTTGTATTCATAAAGCCAGGGTCTACCCAGGAGAGCATTAAACGAAGCCTCTAAATCTATTATGTAAAACTTAGAATCAATTCTAAGGCCACTTATATCTAAGAGAAAGATTATAAACCCAAAGCTCTCTCTACATACATTAATTCCTCGTAACATCATTTTATTAGAACTGAGATTACAAGTATCTACTTTTAAATAAGAGCTTTAAGAGTCATTATATATATCGACACACCAAGATCAATAGGGACTTGAGAGAACCTGAAGTTATTTTTATTTATAGAAATATACATGGACAATTGTGGTCTGTTTTTCCCAATAATATGTCTTCATCAGTGAATGATACTCCTAAAACATCTTTAAAAGTATAGAGCATATTCAGATTATGTTGATTCTAATTGAGCCATAGGAATGTCTGGATCAAGCAGAGCTTTGATCAAAGCCTCTTTCATTTCTTTAGAAAGAACCAGAGTATCGTAAATACTTAATTTCATAGGCAACTTTCTTAGAAGAGCAAAAATTTTGTATTCCACTTTAGGAATATCTAAATTAGCAGCATCTTGATCTAATTGATGTTGTGTTGATGTTTTTGGATTACTCACAACTTGTTTTTCTTTTATCAGCCATAATAATTTGCGGTGGAAGAACTTTACCACTATAGAGATTTACTTGAACTACCTTTTTTGGGTAAAAGGTCACTAACTCATCTTTTATGTGGAAAAACTTTACCACTATAGAGATTTCGCACCAATGAGCCAGCCCATAACTTGCCTGACTGCCCCTGCTTGCATATTGCAAGTCTACACAAGCTTACTAGCGCATAACCTACGTGATCGCCCGCTGCACCTACAAGGGAATTCGAACCCAGCTTCCAGCACACTTTAGTCCAGCGCCCAACCAACAAGCCGTGAAGCAAGTTGTATTATTAAAACTACTATTTGTTTATTTAAATTATAACTAATACAATATTAAAATTAATAATTAATTAAAAAATATTAATATTTTTGAAAGATCAAACTAATTAATTTGATATTACGATGAAAAAAATTCAATAATATTTATTAGATTAGCTAATTAATTAATTTAAATTAGTTAATTATATATAACAATAATTATGAAACTATTTATTTAATTTAGTTTAATAATATTTAATTTATCAAATTAATTTATTTATTTTAATTAAACTATTCATTTATTTATTTTATTTTAATAATATTTAATTTAATTAATTTAATATAATATGATAATAAGTTATTAAAATACTTAATTTAATTTAACAGAATTATTAAATTACTTAATTTACAATTATTTTTAAAAATTTTAAACCTCATCGGAAGTTCACTGGAAGTAAATTAGTTTGAAATCCCAACAAAAAATCCATCAGAAATATTCTGCTGAAACTTCGCCAAAAAAATCCGCTGGAATTTCTAACAAAATTATTTCTGCAAAAAATTAGCATTTTCCTATTGTCTAATGCTTAACCATCGACTTGAAAAGAGAAAAACAATTTATTTCCATAATTTAACTAAGCATGGGGAAGGTAAAATTCATTCTCAAGGATAAAATGCAAATTTACCTGTCATTTTGAAAATGAAACTAACCAAGAATATGCTTTAGTCTGCATCCAAAAGAATTTTTTTCTCCTATTCTTGCAAACTAAAAAGGGGTTTCTTTTAATCTAAGTTTTTTCGATCCTATAGAGGCAAGCCTCCATAGTTATTTATATCTCACAAGAGAGCTTTCAATTAAAGTAGATATTAGACTTATTTTAGAATTAAAATTTAATAAATTAGATTTAAAATTTTAAAGATTTCAATTAATCACTTTGGAGAATTTTGAGAGTTTATAAAACTTATTTGAAGTTTATGATAATCCTTAAGAAAGGAAGTTTGAGGGGTGCAAATGCATCTGGATATATGCTCGCTTGAAGTGTGCTGTTAGCTAACAACCTAAAGCATATAATTTTAAAGCCTAATTTTTTGGTCTAATGCATGCAGGTATGATAGCTATTTTTAAAATTAAAATTAAGAATTCTGGTTTAGATTTATAATCATAGTTAGTTAATATGAGTTGTATTAAATACACCTAACTAATACAATTTTTATGTAAAGACACCTTATACTCTAAGTTTCATTTTTAGTTAACATTAAGTTTTATAAATTTATATAAGTCCAAATTTCTTAGAAACATTCAATAGCATAAGGGCTCTAACCCATAGGAAAACTAAGTTAGCCTTAACTCCTAGGCTCCACATTCCTTGCCTTTCCTTGTGTGCTTGGCTAGTATATGTAGTAGAAAGTAAAATGCATGTATGTATGCTTGTCATGGTAAAGCTGTTTCTATTTATAGTACCACTATTGTATCATCCAAGAACTACCATACAGGTTCCTACAGAGTCTGAAACTTGTACAGTGAAAGAAACCAATGAAAAAGGCTACCTTCTTATGCAAATCTAACATCCATATGAATGCAATGCATGTAATATGAAGCAAAGTATGAAAAAGAAATGTCTAAGAAATATCTTTATTTATTTTTTGAAAAGAGTGATAGAACCCAAGGTTTGTTAAATGTAGCTGGCCAAGCTCCACTATAATATGCTTAGATTTCTACTCTTATGAATATAGGTTTAAATGCAATTGTTTATTGTCTTCTAGCTCCATGTCTCCTATAAGATTCCAAAAGATAATGTTTCTCAATGGAAGAGAAAAGTTTTCCTTTGGGAGCAATATATATAAGAAAACATCTTTAACCTTTAATAACTCTTTGTACAACTCAATTTAGATGCATTCTAGACACTTTACATTTAACATTTAACTTTTACATTTTAATTAAAAATCTAAGTAAATTCTAAACATTTTGTACTATAAATTGTAAATAAAAAGAGATAATTGAAGATGTAAATACAATGCAAACTTACATATAGATACTAAACATAGTGCACTGTGTAGTAAAAGTGTGTGAATATGTATATTTATGCAATGTACTGAAATTCAATAAATAGACATAAGATGCCCTCTAAGAAAAACTTCTGCAAGCACACCAAAAACCACCGGCATATCCTAAGCTAAAGTCAATTGCCCTAGCAAGCCATCTAAAATGTGTGAGGTAGGTTGTGTGGCTTTGATATGTAAAAATGGATTTTATTATTTGAGTTATTTGGATTTGAATTTGTTTATTTAATGAAGGCCAAAGGATGTTTTTAATTTGAATTTAATTCTTAATGATTGATTTCTTTATTATTTAAGTTTTATAATATTTTAGTCTATTTATTTAATTTTAAAGAATCATTTTATCTAATGACCCCTAAGTGCAAAAGTCACTAACCATAAGTTTTAAGGCTCATAAATATAAGGCATTAATTCCCCAATACATGATAGAATGATTGTATAAAGTCCTTGAAGTTTGTTTTAATGTTTAAAATAGTGATTTGGGACATAGTTATTATAAAGAATGTGTTAATCGAAATACTCTAAAATTATTTGATGTACTCAACCCCACATCCTAAGCCTTTTGAATCCTATGCCTATATAACCACCACATAGAATCAAGCATATACATAAATAGCTTCTTGATTTGGTTTAAGTATTTAATTAGGTTCTTTAACTTTGAGTTAATGTTATTAGTTTAATTGATTTGCATTTAAGTGAAGTTATTTAAGTAATTTGGTTTGATTTAAATGTTTTAAAACTTATTTAAAATTCTCTATTTTTAATTGTAATTATTTAATTTACTTAAGTTCTATTAATATTTATTGAATTTTAATTATTTATTTATTCCTCTCCTAGTGAAGGAACTTGGTTTGGGTTTTCATTAATCAAATCAATCTCAAATATTCAAGAGATTGATACCACTAGTTAAGGATAACCCATGGTTCAGTCCCTAAAAATTTTAGATTAATTTGATTAAAATTTTATTTTATGTTAATTTATTTAATTAATATTTAATCAATGTTTAATATTAAAGTAATTTAATTTTCATTATGATTTGGGGTTGATTTTAATTTTTCTTGAATACATGATTAATTTAGAGTTGTTTAAAATTTATTTTGTATCTTTTCTAATTTTTCTTTAATTAATTATGAATTATAGATATTTTATATTATTATTATTATTATTATTTTGAGAAAACCTATAAAGGGGCCTACATGTTCATTTAAATTAAAATTACAAAGTCCTTAGAAGGGACCTTGAGCTCTCTACTACTCAACAGAGCTACAAAAAAAAACCAAAATAAAACCTAAGATCCTAAGGTCCAGACTAAGCACAAGGACAAGAACACCTATGTATATTCTAGGCTGGCCATACGCCAACACCCAAAAAATAAGGAAGATCCATAGGCTGACTTTAAGCACACTCTTCTCACCAAAAAACATTGGAACCAATCAACCTACACTATAAACAACTTGCAAAATAAAATAAGAAATAAGATAGGGATCTCATAGATGTAAAGCAAAACTATAGTAAATATTATTATTAAAAAAGTATAAAGGATGATAATAGATCAGTGAGTAAAGGGTAGAGTCAACAACCCACCAGATATTACAATTTATATCCATAACACTATAGCTAAAATGATACCACTTGAAGGACAAATACTGGAAATAGATTGAGTTATATGCCTGAACCAGCATAACCAAAAACCAAGATAGCAAAGAACAGAACAACCCAATAATGGCTGAGAAGGAGAACCACATAGAGCATAATTCTGCAAGAAAAATAACATAATCCCACCAAAAAGGCCCGATAGACAACAACCAAGCAATGATTGAGAAGGGGAAAATAAAACTCATAGAAACAAACTCAATTATATATAACACTCCATCATAAATACTAAGGAATAGTACACATATGGCCGAGAATCAATACAAGTAGCCCCTAGATGCCAAAAAGTGCAGTTTAAAATAGCACAAAAATCATAGCTCTTACACCACACATTACAAAAGAACAAAACTAGAGAACCAGAATAACTGAGCGGGGATAGGCAAATCAAGCTCAGGAATATAATATCGGTAATGCCATCATGAAATAAACCTAATTTCCACTCCAATCTAAACCAAGTCCATCCCAGCCAGGTGAGAAGACCTTCCACCCAAAAATTGGATTGAAACAGATCGAGAAGAAAAAAAGAGAAATAATTCATAAACATAACACAACAAGAATTCTTCACCCTCCAGCCCAAAGGAAAGAGCAAACAATAATGAATTACCAAGCACTCTTCATCCAACATGATAGCAATATTAATTTCCATGGAAAAAGAGCAAGGGGACCAAAAAATACTGTCATCGAAACCACCAAACCTAAAGAGCCACCAAAGAAAGCAAACCCTGGAAAATAGAATCCACACAAAACCATGGCAAAACAACCCCAAAAACTCTAAACTTGGATAAGATGAGCAGCACATAGGATTTAAATAAAAAATTGCTAAACGACAATCATAGCATAAATCAACCCAAACACCTCAACTGGAGAAGAAGAAGAGAAGGTAAAATTGTAATAGAGAAAACATAAATGCAAGCAGGAAAAGGGAAAACAAAACCAACCAAAAACTATACATAAACCAACAAACTACAGCATGCCATACCCACATATGGTTATTACTAAAACAACCCTTCCCCATCTTGTTTAGAGACAGAAAGGAGGAGCAACAAGTTACTAAAAGCATGATCCCATAGATTACTATCACTACCAAACAAAAAACTACGAAAACCATTGCACATCAATAAATCAATTAAGTCATTATTATCATTGCAACTATAAATCTGGATAGAGAGAAATAATACATGATTGTCAAACCTAGGAACCATCAAAGAGGCAATAAAAAAGACCCTAAAAGGACCAGAGCAATAGGCTCCAAGCAAGAAAGAAGCTTAAAGTCTTACATAGGGTCGACCAATTTTATCTAATCTAATGAGGCCTTTCAAGGCGTTGGGAAACTTAAAATAAGTGAAATTAGTAAAAAAAACTCTAGATTACAACCATGATTGGCTAACCAATCAGCGCACACATTTCCTACTCTATGAACATGAGTCATAGTAGAAATAAAAAACACCAAAAGCTGCTTGATTTTCCTAAAAAGGTAAAATAAATCTGGATTACAAATTTTATCATTAGAGTCTTTTAAAAAATAAAGTTTATAAGTGGCATCCACCTTAATCCAAATATTAAAAATGCTAAGAGAAAGACATAATTTAAGACCATATAAAATAGTAGAAAGCTCATCATAAATGACAGAACACTTTTGTAAGGGATCAACAAACACCCTCTTGGTATTCCCATGAGCATCCCTGATAATACCATGATACCCAAAACTAAAATCTTTAACCAAACTATCAACATTAAGTTTAAAATAATTATAAGGTGGTTTAAACTAACAAACTATCTTAGGCTCATCCCAAAATTGATTAGCTTGAAGATAGATACCCAAATCATGAGCCACAAAGGAGTAGCCTCTGAAGTTTTTAGCTAACAGAAGGTTAGTAGAGTAAAGATTCAACACTTTGTCTTTAATATATCAAATAATTTGATGATGGCTCATGCAGATATTCTTAAAAAAATAGTTATTTCAAGCAAACCAGAGGTACCACAAAATAATGGAAGGAATTAAATTCCTAATATGACCTCTAGAATGAATAAACCAAAGATTAAGCATGGTATTGATGCTAATATTAGCACTAAAATGATTAGGTCTAAAAATATCATCAAAATGAGTCCAAATTTTAACAACAATAGGACAAAAAATAAAGACATGGTTCATATTCTCCCCATGATAGTAATATTGAGATTTAGATGGAAAAATTAAGCCTCTTTTTAGTAAGTTCTCATCAGTAGGGAGATATCTATGCATAATTCTCCAAATGAAATTACCAATAGAAGTAGGAATGCTTTTATCCCAAATCATGAAAAAAATTCTAGTGATAGAATTCTTAACTATGAAAGAATTCCAAGCATCCTTTAATCTGAACATACCATTATTATAAAGGTTGCATAATAAGTAATCATCAGACACAATATTGTTAGGAAGATGTAAAGTATGATTTGTAATAGACTTTAACAAGTTTATTGTAATCCCAACTATTCTTTGTAATAAAAAAATTAATGTTAATAGCTTTAGTTGAGAAAGTATTAAGAAGAGAATCAATAGAGAGAGCACCTATCTAATGATCTTGCCAAAAGAAAATATTAGCATAATGAAGACCCCATTGAATATGAGGTTCAGTATCCCATTTTATATTACAAAGTCTTTTCCAAACTCTAGAATCACCCTTATTGTAAAAGCACATAATAGGATGCTTACCAACACAGTTCTTTACAGTCATGAACTTAGCCCACAGCCTAAGTTTAGCACACAAGTTAAAGCACAGTTTGGTAGAAAATGCATAAGATAAATCCAGGATATTTTTACAACCCAAAGCACTTTCCTCCAAAACCCCATAGTAGTTACTCCGACAGGACCAAGTGATTTTAGAAATGTTGTTGGTACCTTTCCAAAAGAACTTATTAAATAATTTTTCAAGACTGTTACAAACAACATGAGTAGCTTATAAAGTTTGAAAGATATAAAAAGGTAAGGAGCAAAGAACACTCCTAATAAGTATCAATCTCCGACCAAAACTTAAAAATTAAATTCCCAAGAGTTAAGCCTTATTTGCACAGAAATAATAAGGTCGTAAAAAAGAAAAGATTTCTTTCTACCTTTGTAAAGGGGAACCCCAAGATAGTTCATAGGTAAGGAACCTTGTAAAAAGCCAACAATACCTTCCATAGAATTAATATGATCTTTGGGGACTTTGTTAGAGGCAATAAAGCAACTCTTGCTTTTGTTAAGGAATAGGCCACTAAAAATTTCAAAAATTCTTTAAAAATCTCATAAGAATATTAACCATGTTTAAAAAGCCATTGATAAAAATAATAACATCATTAGCAAAGCATAAATGGGTAGAGGAAAACCACCCAAAGTTCTATAATTAAGATTAGGATGTTTTTCAAAAAGACTAGTAAGGCCTCTAGATAAATACTTAGCACCAATAATAGAAAAGGGCAAGAGAGATTAGATCACCTTGTCTAAAGCTGTGAGAAAATTTAATGAAGCCATTGCTTTTACCGTTGACAGTAACAGAAAAGAAAGAACCTTCAATGCAAGTTTTACTGCGATTAATAAAAACAAAATTAAAACCAAATAAGTGCAAAATGTTATAAAGAAACTTCCAGTTGATGTGTTCATAGGCTTTGGTGATCTTTAATTTCAAAATAATGTTTCCCACTCTCACCCTTTTATCAAGGTCATGCAGAGATCTTGAGTAAGTAAAATGTTCTAAGAAATAGCTCTCCACTTGACAAAACCAGTTTTGTTAGGAGAAATAATTTTGTAAAGTAAAGGAGATAAATGAATCATAAGAATTTTAGAAATCAACTTACTCAAGAAAGTGCAAAGACAAATAGGCAAAAGATCATCCCAATTATTAATGGTAATCTTCTTAGGAATAAGAACAATGAAGTTGTAGTAAAAAGCTTTGGAATGATGTTGCCAGGAAAGAAATCCAAAATAGCACCATATAAATCAACACTAACAATATCCCAAGCCTTTTGAAAAAACTTTGTAGTAAAACTATCCGGCCATGCCACAGAGTCGAAATTCATAGCATGCATACTCTTCTTAATTTCCTCCAAGGTAGGATGTTTGGTGAGAGACATTTTATCATCCTCATTAATGAAATCAGGAATTAGATTTGGGTGAGAAATAGGATTCAAATCTAAGTTTTTATTAAATAAATTTTAAAAATGCTCAACTGCAGAGTCAGCAATTTCCCCTGCATCCTTAATTTGGGAGCCATCACGAAGAGAAATTTTATGAATGAAACTTTTAAATCAATTCTTTTTGTCCACTGTGTGAAAGTACTTAGTGTGTTTTCCCCTTCAATGAGGGGCTTAGTGGCTACTTTTTATTTCCAAAAAACTTCCTCCTGAACCTGCGAATTGAAAAGGAAATTTTTTTGTATCTTGAAGATGTTTAAAATTCTCATCAGAGGGATCAAGTTAACAATTGTGCTCAGTAGAAATAACTTTATCTTAGCAGCAAAAATAATAGCAAAAATATTTGAAAACATTCTTATTCCACTAATTAATTTTATACTTTAACATTTTATGTTTGAACCACAATCTATTCATGCCCAAATCGAGTTATCAGGATGCAGAGGAGCATGTCAATTGTCTCAGACCATGTTAAAAAAAGAATTATCTAATAACCACATGTTTTGAAATTTAAAATTTGAGCAAAACCATCCTGCCGTAATATAATACCAATAAGAAGAGTAGAATGATCTGTAAAGGTTCCACTGAGGTGTTCCACAAAAGTAGTACTATAAGAATTAATCTAAACATCATTAAAATGCACACGATTCAAATGTTGCCACAAATTATCATGATTCCAATCAAAGAATTGCTTGTAAAACCAATGTCAACTAAATTACTATACAGAATCATATTACTGAAATCCTCTATTGGATGATAGATAGGGTTGGAACCACCAAGTCTTTTAGTAGGAGTAGAGATAGTGTTAAAATCACCACCAACCAACTAGGGCAAATTATTTAAATCATTAAAATTAACAAGTTGTTCCCAAAGAGCCTTTCTAATAATACAAGAAGAAGAAGTATACACAAAGAGGCATAACATTTAAACAACATAAATTCAATATTGCAATGAATGACTTGAGAAAAATCACCAACAACTTCAATATTAATTGGATCTTTCCATATGACCCAAATTTCATTAGACGAATTAGCCACATCATGATTAAAACCCAAAAGCTGAGTAGTGTTATCCAACTTAACAATAGAAATAAAGGGTTCAAGAAAACTAAAATATAAACATATGGTTATGACATGAAAATTTTTAATGCTAATTCTAGTGGAGGGTCAACCAATGCCCCTAACATTTCAAATAATAGACTTAAACTATTAGGAGATTACAAAATTAAATTTTTACTTTTTCTATTCTTCCTACGTTGCTCTTTAATAAAGCCATTATCATTATCCAACATGCTATCCTCATTTGTGATACTTTTAGAAGCAACATCAGAATTTCCATACGCAGTGAAGTTATTAGCATTATGTTTGAGAGTTGAAGAATCCTTACTACCATTACCCTATTCATTAGGATGAGTAAATTCACATTCCTCAATTTCATCTTGAATAAGGCCCCCTTCTTCTACATTATTGAGAACAAATTATCCTTCTTCCACATTTTCCTGATTAGTCAAGGAGGGATCAATAATAGCTTGATTAGCATATTTATTTTTATTAATAAATAAACCAAATTCAATTAGATTTTAAAAGTGTAGTAAGGTAGTTGTAAAGAGGTTAAAGTATTGATAAGTTAAGAGTAAATAACAGCCATTTGCTCTTCTATTGATAATATTAGAGAGATAAGAAGCATTTTCTACTCTGTTGTTAGCAGGATATTTCAATACTTCTATGGTATTGTCAGGAAAGCCATTTAGCTTTTCTGTATGATCCAGATCCATAAAGCCATCTGCTTCAAATTTAACATTATCCATAATGGATTGTAGTTCTTTTGCTGCTCCCTTCGGGGCAGGATTACTCTTAGTTGCCACATGAAGTTACAGCACAGGATTAGTATCTACAATAGGTAAAGAAGCAATCACCATATCATTTCCTTTAGATTATTTACCTGATTCTTTTGTATGTGAAGGTGTGGATGCAAAATAAAGCATTCTGTAATGCTAAACCCATTCATTCTATAATGATTGCAAAAAATGGGAATTTTTTCAAATTCAACTTTTTGTAGATACCCACATTTCTCATAACCAAGACATATTTCCATAGGATGTTCTTAGAAAAATCCATTTCAACAAAAATATGAGCTACTAATGGATGAGAAATAGAGATCGTAGCCTAGTCTACTTGTAAACGTCTACTTTAAATTGAAGCTAAAGCAAACAAAATCTTGGAGTTTAACATATGCAGCCTCTAGTTTGGAATTGAAATCTATATAGGAGCAATAGGCGATTCTTCCTTAATATGAAAGAAAGGTGTCCATTTGAGAAATCACATTTGACAAGATTGAATGTGATAAGCTCTTCAAGAAAATATTCGGCTATAGTCCAAATCATTCGAGAGTTGTATTGCTATATGACATTGATCCAAAAGCCCAATAAAAAAAGGTTCAAGAAAGTTTCTTATTAATAAAAAACTTATGAATGGTATCAAGGTTAGGGCGATGTAACACAAATTTCCCAACTAACATGAACACAAAGCGAGAAAGTAGTTGAGTAATCATGCTTTCATCAAACAGCAAAGTTAGAATCCCTTTAAAAGATGTTTGAACTAAATCAAATTTGGTGGATGAGGAAGTAGACCATTCAACAACCACACCCTTAAAAGATTGCGAGTTACCATTACCAGATACACCAAATAAAACCACTAATTTAATCATATTTGTAGGTTTGCATGCAATCCATGGGTTCACCGTCGATGGAGTTTCCATTTAACAAAAAATGCAACAGAAAATGAAATGAAAAGAAATAAGAACTCTAAAAGCAAAGACAAAATAAGTCCACAAATAAATGGCTAAAAAATATAGCAAAAAGCTTCTACAATGACTAGAGGAAGCAAGATACAAGAGAAGCCCTAAAATTGCCAAGTAGTTGCAAAAGCACGAAAGAGGAGTGTGATTGTGCTTACTGAATTTATGGTCTGTTAATTAATTGACTTAATGAACTCAAATTAAAATGAAACTAACTCCTAGGGTTCATCGTGTCACTAAGTATATTAGGTTTGAGTTTCACTACTATTGGATGTCAAGGGAATTTTGATAGAATTTTTTAAATTGTCTATACAAAATATTAAGTTGATTTACCTGTGTGTCTATCATTCAATTGAACTGACAATCAATATCAACTAACCCTTGTTATAATTTAAATAATATCCACAAGGTTGGTGACCTAAAACTCTATGAATTGATTACCATGAGTTTCCAAGTATTTAGGTCGAAATCTAACCCAAACATTTAAAAACTTATGTCATGATAGTTGAGACTTCAAATAAGGATGAAAAAATTATGAGATAGAGAGGACACCCCTAGTTTCGCCAAGCCAAATTTTAAGTCAATTCGACATGAATTTATAGAGTAATTAAGGATTATATATGGGCATTCAAACTTAAATTACTCTCTAATTATATATTAATTACTTAACATTATTTTTAATTGTAAGAGCTCTCTTTCCTAAATCCAAAGAGATATTACATATAATTTTTTTCATAAAATTGAATTTGTTATGTGTTTTTAAAATTTTAAGCAATTTTTTATTAAATAATCCTTTTGCCAATCATTTGCAATAATTAGTGTAGTGGCAAGACTATCATTGGATTGCAGTAACCACACATGATGCTCCCTGATTCATGACTTATCCATATCAATATTAATATTAGATGTTTAATCCACATAGTTTGGATCAGCAACTATTGTCAAGTTTGAGAGCTAATAGAGCCACAGACAATTGGAACTTAATAGAACAGATAACCTGTCCAATGAGAACTGGGCTGTCTAATTGAAATAAATAGTCTAATTTTCATCTTCTTTTTTTAGAAAAAGATTTCTTAAGAAATTTTCTTTTACTTGTAGTGAGTTATTTAATTAATTAAACATAATAAAATTTTAGGGGCTTTATATGCCCTATAATGAATGTTTTTAAAACCCTAGGTTTGGGTTTAAGATTTGAAAAGTATCTCTGACCACTATACAAATAAATGCAGAAGAGGAAAAAAAATATCTTTGACCAGTGAATCTCAGGGGCAGTTCTTGGTCTTATTCTATTCTTTAGACCTTAAAGAGTAACTTTTATGAAGGACCCACACCTAAAGGATGCCTGGACTTAAGTTGGAATGTCTTAAAGGAAAATAGATTTTAGTCCACCTTAGATCTCCTCTTCAATAAGATTTCAATAGTTAGACATAGTGGGGAAGTTTCAAAAAATTGTCCAGTAGTGAAATGGAAGTAATAGAGGCTCTAGGGAAACTCTCTACAAGGAATCATGTTTAAATGCCAGGTTTTGAGTTCTTTGCCCTATTCCATGTACTAAGGTTTGAATAGAGGGCTGAGATGGTCTAGATCATTTCCCTGGATGTTTACCATGTGTCCAATTTAGTTAGGAGGGAAAGAAGAAAGGTCAAGATGACTTGGAAAGTGAATTTTGGCATTTTGAGAAGCTGGGGCAACTTGGAGTTGGTTTGGGCTGAACCAAGAGTTTGAGCTGGGTTTAATCTTGATTAGAAGGGTTCTAAAATTTAGTTAAATGGTTTAAATGAGCTGGTGTTAAGGTTTGAAAATTTTTTATCATTTGGGAATTTTTAGAATTTTTAATTACTCTAACCTTTTAACTGGTCAAACATGGCCAATTTGACTAAGACAGATTATAAGGAGTCCATAGAACCTCGTTGGATTAAATACATGACGTTTCACGCATTGGGTTTTGAATTTGAATTTAGAAATTGATTTTAAGTGAGGTTTGACTATTTTGACAATGTTGACCAAGTCAATAAAGTAAAAAGATCTCATATAATCTAGGGTCATCAAAAGTATGACGTGATTTGGATATGAAGTTTTGATGGATTTGTTTCATATGAATTTTAATGTTTGGCCTAAATTGACCAGGTTTGACCAATTTTATGTATAGTTGTCCAAGTTAACTATTGATTGGGAAAGTTGACCAACTATGTTGAGCACATGAGGAGCTATGTTTAAAATGATTTGGTGATATTTTTGAGGAGAATTATGGTTTATAATTTTTCAATCAAGTAGTTCGATCAATTAGGCTATGTTGAACTAGCTCAATTAAGTCAAATGGGTTAGGCACTAGGCTAGGGAATAATTGTTGATGAACTTACTGTATGAAGCTCCAAATGGTGAAATTTGAATAATGATAGAAGTTGATGAGTTAGTGTATTATAAGGAGTAGCACATTGAGCATTTTGACTATGATTTATGGTTTGATGTTTATATGACCTTAGAAAGAAATCAGGTTAACAAATTAACCCCCAATTAGTGTGATGAACTTAAAAACTAAATCACATATGTTGGCATTGACCTAAGTGATCAACATATTCTAAAAGATTTATTTAGTGTTTGAATTTGATTACAGATTGATTGGAATATTTTTTTTGGCTTGAATTCAGATAAATACTTGAGAAGAAAATGATCTTCACAAGAAAATTTGAGTGGTTAGAATAGAATGATACTTGGATTCATATCACTTTTCAGCTAGAATTTAAAACAATGAATGCCACTTAAGAAACAAATACTAATCTTGATAATGAAATGTTTAAACTTGGATGGGAAATCTATCTAAACAAATGAATTTTGATGGTTCTAAAAGATAACCTATCTTCACTTGACCATAATAGAATAACAAAGAAGGACAACTCTATGTGCTCCTGACCATATAAAAATGATGAACAAAGTGATTTTAAATAGCTCAATACCTGCCTGACTATATCAAAATAGTAAGACACAAAGATTCATGAATCCAACATTTGCTTGACCAAATCAAAATAGCGAAAGGGGAATATTTATATAATCCCTCAACCAAATCAAAATATCAAGCAGGAAGATTTTAAAAGTTTAAATGTCTACATAACCATATCCAAATAGTAAGACACAAAGATTTAGGGATCCAACATTCACTTGACCAAATTGAAATAGCGAAGAAGGAAGATTTAGATACTCACTTGACCAAATATAAATAGCTTTTAGGAAGATGTAAAAGGTTTAATGTCTTCCTGCCAATATTAAAATAGCAAAACACAAAGATTTAGGGATTTAGAATTTGGTTGATCAAATCAAAATAGTGAAGAAGGAAGATTTAAATACTCACTTGACCAAATCAAAATGGTGAGTAGGAAGATTTAAAAGGTTCAATGTCTGCCTGACCATATTAAAATAACAAAATATAAATTATTAGGGATCCAACATCCACTTAACCAGATTAAAATAATGAAAAAGGAAGATTTAGATACTCACTCCTAAACAAGTAGATTTGAGGAATTAAAATGAGAAAGGACTCTCACAGAAGAATATTTAAGCAATTGGGTCATAATACTAGGCATTGCACTATCCGATCAACCAAAATCCAAAAGAAAGAATGCTATTGTGGACGCTTATTGTTTATCTTTTAAGGATAAATTTAAGAAAATACATGGGATTTTAAAATTTACAACCTTTAGTATAAGTCTCTCGACCCTATTTTGTCATCCATACTAGTTCATGATAAGTTGACAACTAAATAAATAATTAAAATTAAAAAAAAAAAATCTTATTTGTTGAATGCTTAATTTAATACATCTTCCATCATAGTACTTCTTAAGATATCCCCATTGATAAGCAATATAGGGGGATTTCCCTCATACTAAGAACCTCTTTGGTAAACCTTCTCTGCCATTAATGGACCTTCTCACATCGGTTCAAATTTTCCACCTATCTTTGATGGGCTGAAATAGGTTTTCGTAGAACTAGGAACAAGTCTCCTAATTAGAAAATTCTTGGATGAACCAATTTTTTATTGTGGATAAAATTAATTTGATCATTGTACCACTTTTTCGCTCCTTAGTGTTTCTTTAAACAAATCTGCATAATTAGTGGTAATTATCTCAAAAGTAAACTAACACAAAATCATCAACTTGAGGAAAGAAATAATTCATTTTTGTATTCCAACTCAATATAGGGAATGTAAAAAATTATCTTGAAGAATAAAATTCACATTAACCTATCATTTCAAATAGAATTTAACCCAGGATTAGCTTTAGTTGATGTTAAAGAGATTTTTCCCTTATCTTAGTGAACTAAGATAGGGTTTATTTTATAATGGGTTGTTAGATTCCAATAGAGGTAGACCTCTATAATAAATCACTTCTCTAAAGAGTAAGTTTTTGATTAAAGTGGAGATTAGACTCATTATAGGTTTAAAATATAATTGAGTTGTCTTATATATTTTGAAAAATATCATTCACACCTTCAAAAATATATTTAAATTTATAAAATATCTTGCATTCTTTATTGTTACTTTGAAAGGATTTTAAGGTGTGTAAATACCAAGCTTATGCTTGCCTGGAATGCGCTTCAAGCTAATAGCCTTATGCATAAGCAATTATCCTAGATTTTGTGCAGGAGAAGATTAGGTCTATCCTAAGAAATCAAAGGATTGGATCAAACTCTAAATCAATGACTCAAGATGAAAAATTTTAAATTTAAGTTCAAATGATGCTAATGAGATGACTCGCTAAAATCTTTAAATTATATATTATTTAATTTACCTAATTAAATTTTCTAACAACTAGAAAAAATTTTGTAGCATAACGGCCCAATACTAACAGGAAAAGTGTAACATCTTTCGAGTGCAATGAGGAAGTCGCTACCATCCCCATGGTGGGCATAAAAGTCATAGGCCATAGTGTACATAACAAAAATAAAAATGTGCATGTATGTATTCTTGGATAGGTAAAGGGGTTGATTTCTAAAGTACTCAATATTATATCATCCTTGAACTAGTATACATGTTCCCACAAAGTTTGAAACAAGTACACCAAAAAAAATCTAGGAAAATGGCTACCCACTAACGTAAGCTACCACTCTGTCAACCCCTTGCATAGGGAGTTAGGGTTAATGTGTTTAGTGTATTAAGCTCTTATAATTAAAGTTTCGATAAGATTTGAAGTCAATAGACTAGCATCATGAATGGTGAAGTCTATTATGAAAGTTTAGTGTAGATTGGGGTTTTCCTCTCATCCCTTGGGTTATGCATGACATGGTCTAGGGTTTAGACATTCTTAGAGGTATTTAAGTTTATCTTATGGAGTTTATGGTCTAATAGTTAGGTGTAGGTCATCTAGACTAGTCATTAGATCTAAAGTAAGGTACTAGACAAGATTGGTTTGACATGCCAAGGTAAGGAACCTAGGACTACGTCCCTACTATTTGATGAAGCCACTTAATAATATAGCAACTCATGTTAGACATGAAATGGGATTTTAATAATTGATGGTTTGAATGACCTCAGCTACAAATGATGTAAGAAAATGGACCTTCAATAGGCGTGATGAACTTGAAAAGTAAATTGCATGTGTTTGCATTGACTAATACATTAAACTAAATCCAAGGAGATTTACTTAATAAATACCCATAAGGAAATGATCCTTATTAGGTAGATTTAAGTTGAATGAATGACTTGAATAAGATATATATCCCAAATAAGTAGATTTAGATGAATGTTTAATTAGAAGAGAGAAATATTCAAGCTTTGCATAACTATGTTGAAACATCCAATAAGGATAACTCAATGCTCACTTAATCATATCTTAATACTGAGAATGAGATTTAGAATATTTAATGTCTACTTAACCATGTTAGATAGCGAAATAAAAGATTTGAAGGGTCCAATTTTTGTCTAACCATATTGAAATGGCAAAAGAGGAAAATTTAAGACTAACATGCCCATATCAGAATAGTGATAATAAGATTTAAAGGAAATCGAACATTCACCTAACAACATAAAAATTATGAATGAGGAAGATTCAATACTCACCTTACTATATCAAAATAATGAGTAGAAGATTTAAAGTTGAATGTTAGATCACCTCTTAATAAGCAGATTTACTAGATGCTCAAATGGGAGGTCACTCCTAAATGAGCAGATTTACTGTATACTTAATTGATAGGTCACTACTGAATGAACAAATTTATTAGATTAGATTAGGATAATATATCATATTTTCCAATTAACCAAAATTCAAAAAGAATGGATTCCTTCGGAGAAACTTATACCAATCCTTAAGAACAAGCATGTAATTTAGAATAGGCTTTGGAAAATTTAAATTTGTTTTTGTTTTAGTATTGTTCTTTTGAACCCACGCTTATCACCTAGACCTAGTTTGTAATGAAACACCCATAGTGCTGGAAATTTAAACTTCAAATTTTCATTTATTTATTGAAGATCTTTAATGCATCTTCCATCATAATACTTCTTAAGATATTGTCCACTAACAAGCAATATTTGACAATTTCCTTCATAATCTATTAACTTATAAGATTTTTCCTGATAAACCTTCTCTTCCATAATTAGACATTCCTAGGTTGGTTCAAATTTACAAAACATCTTTCGATGGGATAAAATTGGTCTTCATAGAAATAAGACCAAGTCTTCAACTTTGAAAGTTCTAGAAAAACCATTTTAACTTCAGCTTGAATCATCTTCACTAAATACAGCTCGAGATTCTATTATACCTATAGGAACTTTTCTTCTAAAGTTTTGAGTTCTTTCAATAAGAGTTTTTCACTTTATTTTAATGTAATACCATAATTTGTTGTAATTCTATGTGATGGTAGCTACACTTCTAAAGGAAGAATAACCTCTAGTCCATAAATTAAGGAGTATGGTGTACACTGAGTTGCAGTTATATATATTGTTTGATATGTCCATAATGCTTCTCCCAACCTCCTAAGCCATTAACATGTATCAACATTTATGAACTTCTTTAGAATATTTACCAAAGTTTTATTGAAGGCCTCTGCCAATCCATTTTCCAAGTGTAATAAATTATTGAGCATCTCGAATCAATTTTCTAACATCTAAAAAAGTAGTTTATTTTAATACTTCTAAATAATGGACCATTATTATATATAATTTGATAAAGAACACCAAATTGATATATGACATGGTCTTTGAAGAAGTTTACAACATGATGTGCTTTAACTTCCCTCAATGAAACTGCTTCTACCCACTTTATGAAGTAATCTATTATTACTAATATAAATATATTCCTTTTAGAGCACAACATATCGATTAGACCAATAATATCAATACCCCAACTATTAAATGGCCATAAAATTATCATAGGATGTAGAATTTTTGGTTGTTAGTGTAGAATTTCCCTGAGCAGCTGACATGGATAACCATGACATGTAATATTCATGCTGTCATTTATTATTGATGACCAATTATATCCCATTCATTTAATTTTCATCTTCATTTTAGGACTGGACTAATGAGTACCACACAATCTAGCATGCATTTCTTCTATAATATTTTCACCATCTAATTTACTAAGATAACACAACCTTTACTGATCAAATGGTAATTTGTATATAGTATCAATAATCAATGTAAATGATAAGGATCTTTTTTTAATCTAAAGATTAACATATTTATCATGAGGGAGCTTATTTTCTCATCGTAGTCAATGATGTGTTGTCTCCAGTCTACCACATCATCATCCACAGTAAAAGTAATTTTAACCTTGACTTTAAGTTTTTAATTTATATATTCCAGATCTATGAGTAACAAAACTACGATCCTTCACCTCTACTAAAATAATATCTTCTTCTTGACTAACTAATTCTTTAGCAAGCTTTGTTAAGGCATCCACCGAAGAATTCATTTCATGTGGTATCTGATATAAAGTCACATTCAAAATCTATTCTAAAAGCCTAATTTTATATTGGTGATATGGTTTCTTTTAATACCTTATATATTCTTATAACTTGAAGATTTTGAAATCATGAATTTAATTTAAAATTGTTAATTCTAAATCAATTATTAAGGGCTCATAAACAACTTCATTATTTATATAGGGTTCTAACAGATTATAAGAGTAATACATCAGCCCTTTTCTCTAGAGTGATAAATACTATACCAATTCCAACTTTCCAAGTGAAAGTTTCATATAAAGTTTCTTTTTGACAAGATGTGGTATCGAGAAAGTAAAATTCCCTGGTGGAAGTTTGTTTAATTCTAAATCATTATTTGCTCATCTTGTAGTTCATCAGATATTAGATAATCATCTAACATTGAATGTGCTTTGAAGAAATCTACTAGAGCTTATCCTTTTATAGCACACAAATGAATGAATGTAATTTCAAATTATTGTAGAATCATTAACCACTGAGGTAATCTTATCGATAATGCTTGATGGGTCATCATATACTATAATGGGTTTACTTTGGATATCAACTTGACTTAACTAGAAAGAATGTACTTCCTTAACTTCTGAGTAGCTAAGAATAGGGCTAAATAGTTTTTCCCAATTAGAGGATAATTTACTTTAGCTAAAAGAAATCATCTACTCAAATTATAAAGTGCACTCTCTTTTCTTTCCTCATCAACCTAAGCTAACTAGGCACCAAGAGATTCACTTAGAGCTGTTGTATACATGATTAAGGGCTTTTATGAGGTAAGAGTGGCAAAAACTAGAGAATTCATCAAGTATTATTTTATATGTTTTTGAATGCTTTTTGAGAAATACAGACACACTAAAAAAGGACATCTTTCATGCACAAAGTAGCAAATGGTTGACATCCTCAAGATAGTTTTGATATAAATCTTCTAAGATATGCAAATCAACCATGGAAAGATCTACAATGAGTATGACTTTTAGCTGGCGACATTTTTATGATTACTTTAATTTTAATTTCATTAATTTTTATTCTATGGTGCCTTACCATGAAACCTAGAAATTTTCCTAAAGTGATGCAAAAATCACACATCAGAGGGTTCATTTTTGAATTATTTTGTTGAAGTTATTTGAAAATAATTCTCAGGGAAAATAAGTGATCTACCCTTTTAAGACTTTTAATGACTAGATTGTCGATATAACATTCCTCTTTTTGGTGGATAAGTTCATAAAAAATCCTCATCATTGCTCTTTGGTATATTTCTCCAACATTCTTTGATCAAAAAGGCAAAACTTTGTAGCACTATACTTCTCTTTGTGTTCTTAATATTGTATACATCTTATCTTTTAGAGCCATTTTAATCTAGTTTTACCCATATGAGCCATCTATAAAGCAGAATATTGCATGTGAGGAAGTAATATCTACCATAAGTTCTGGTATAAGAATAAAAACTCATATTTAGGATAAGCTTTATTTAAATCTTTATAGTCGAGGAAGACATGTGTCTGATGTCTCTTCTTCTTTATTGGAATAATGCTAACTGACCAGGTGAGATATTTTTTTCACTTATGAAACTAATATCAATTAACTTCTTGACCTCGTCTACTACTTGTTGTCCATATTTGAGTCAAAATTAACAAGATGCTTATTTTATGGGAACCATACCATGTTGGATTTCTAACTTGCGAAGAGACTATTAGACTCTAGATAGTCGGTTATTTCTAAGCAATACTCATCATCATCAAATGAAAATAGAGTATTAAAGTCAACAACTACTTTCAATTTTGGTTTATTTTATTTAGCATCACACAGGTTTTTAAACTATTAAGCTTCTCCTCCAGTCCAAGATGATGATATCAAACCTTACATTAATTTCTACATTTTTGTTGGTGCAGGGCACCAAAATATTGGCTTTATAATATAAATTCAATGTTGGAGAAACTTTGTTTACTAACTATGATACATCATTTTAGGATAATGGAGTTAGATTTATATTCTCTGCATACTTTTTTAATCTTTTCATAAAAGGCATAATTGGATTATCACCCCTAGCGACTTGGACCTTATGCTCATCCTTATCTACTTCTATAGAAATATTAAACTGGTTGTTCAATAGTATTCCTACATTCCATATCCTATTGGGTTTTCTCAAATACATACGATTCATCCTCAGAACTGTATTCTGAATTAATATGTGTTACATGCACTGTTATTTGAAAAAACTCTATTTCTTTTTCTTTTACTCTTTCATTTTTTCCATCCTCTACCTCTGCATTTAGAACGTTGAGCCATTCTACCACCTCTTTGTAAGGGAAGAGTAGGATGCTACTAAAAATCATGTTTAAGATCAAGACGCTTTTCTTCTGCTTTTTCTACTTTTTCTTTCACATTTTATTTATCTTTCTTTTTCTTTTACTTCAGTAAGTTTGAAATTTCTATTGAAGTCTATATACCTTTTAGATATGTAATATGAATCATGTTCATAAATTTCTACTTCATGAATTGAGAATTCTTTCAAATCACTTTTAATTTAGTGCTCAACTCCCTCATGAGTGTATTTGATGCATAGATGTAAGGTGGAAGGCAACTTTTTATACTCATGGAGCCAAGGTCTACTTAGAAAAGCATTAAAAGAAGCCTCTGAATCTATTATATGGAATTTGGCTTTGATTATTAAGTATCTCAATTTCTAAGAGGAGGTTTACTGAGCCCAAAGCCCTATTGCCTTTCATTGAAGCATAGCAATAGAATTTTATTAGAGCTAAGTTTATGAGAATCCACTTTTAGGTTGGTAGGAGTTCTAAGAGTCATGATGATGACCAATGCACCCAGATCAACAAGGATGTGGGATAACTTGAAATTGTTAATATTTATAGAAATTTATAATTGGAAATTATGCTTAGTGGTTCTTAACAGTAAATCTTCATCCAAGAATATTATCCCTAGAACTTCCTTGAAGTATAATGCTTCTTCTGATGGCATTGATGATAGCTGAGCTATATAGATCTCTAGATCAAGAAAAGCTTCAAACAAAGCCTCCCTTATTTTTTTGGAAAGAACTGGAGTACATGAAGACTCAATTTTGTCAGAAATTTTTTGAGATGAACTAATATATTATGATCTATTTTAGGGATTTTTGGATAAGTTACATTTGTTGACTATACTAGTTAAGGTTGTCTTGAAGTTTAGGGTTATTTTTGATTTGTTTTCCTTTATCTATGATTAATGCTTACATTGACAAAAACTTTACCATTACAAAGATTGACTTGATCTACCCCTTCAGAGGAAGAAGAAACATGATCATTTAACTCTTGGTTACTGATAAACATTAAATTTTCAACTATCATACAAACCAAATCAAACACCTATATTTCAATATTGATCGGATCACCCTAAAAATTGAGAACATGGGGATCACTATAAAGAGATTCTTTCAGTTCATTTAAATTCATTTATATTTCTTGATAATTATTTTCATCTTTATAGTTTGATCTATTAGAAAATTTTTCATTATAAATATACAAAATATATGTGGAATCCTTTTATTACTTTTTAAGTACCAATTGAGACAAAATAAAAGCCATATAGAGTATATGGCGTAAGGTATTAGGGTTCCCATCCATAGAGATTACTATTATATCTGAGATACTTTTACTTTTATTTTATTCCTTTATCAAGGTTGAAAAAAGATTGATGGATTAACAAATCCTTAGGCTTTTCAGTCAAAGTTTTATTCTGGACTTCTTCAAAAGATAATAGATCAACCTGAATGGGACTCTGTGCTCATGGGAATACCTAAGTAGATGAACGATAAACTTAATTGAGAATTCTTTTAAAGGAATGGGATAATGCAATATCCTACCCATCACTAGGCTTTAAAATAGGAGAGGGTGTAGAAGGTTGACCAATCACCTTTAGAAGATCCTTAGCACAAAACTGCAAAATATTCCTTAGGTATCAATGCTGCCCCAAATTTTAATTCTTCTCAAGTAATTCCTTGAAAGTTATGCAATCTTCAAATTTATGACTGAGCATTCTGTGATATGGGCAATAATTGGGTTTCCCTAATTTACAAACTTCTTCCAACCTCTTAGGGTCAAGATGTTTAAAATCAAACTTCTTTAAGATCATATTTATAAAGATTCTTTTAATAGCTTTACTTTTAAATGAATGAGTTTAATTTTTGAGTGAATCAAACTTCTCCATGCTTTCTTCTAGAGTGAGATTAGATTGAGGTCTTAATATCTAGGCATTATATTGTTTACTATTGTTAATATTGGGAAACACAATTTGAATTCTCTACTTGAACCTTTATTAACTATTTTTTATATCTATTATACGCATTCTCCCAGATTTTTTTCAATACCTTTGGATGTTTTAATTTCTTTACTTTTTGCTAAGATTGATCATTTAGGAATGTTAATTGAGAAGCTTCTTGCTGAAGACTAGAGGCTTTGCTTAATATTTTCTCAAAAGTTTTAATTGTGAAATCTTTCAATAGAAAAGCTACTAGGCCAACAATGTTCTTTTAGAAAACCTCTATAGCATGCTACTCTTGTAATTAAGGTTAACACCTCATACTAATATTTCTCCATTTCAAAACAGATTTTCCTAGATTATCACTCTATATCTTTTTTTCCATAACTAGATCTTCAATGGTAACATGTTGTTCGGCTCTAAAAAAATATTTTAACAAATAGACTTTATAATTTTGTAATGTACTTATGAAAACTTTAGGTAGTTCATTGTACCTATCGAATGTAACACCAGATAAGCTATTGATGAACTATCTTAGTAACAATACATCACTTCCCCATTATTGCAATAATAGGCTCTAAAGTGTGCAAGATGCTGCTTTGGGTTACTCGTGGTTACTTGTACCAACAAAATTTTTGGACTAAGGTGGAACAAATTCTTTAAGATATAAGAATAAGTCACAAACCTCTAGGTACTATCTACCCCATAGAATAGATGAAGTATGTTGTGATCATGCTAACACCTCTTTAAGTTTTATTTCTACCATCTATTTTATATCGACAGATTGAACAAACTTCCTTTCAAACTTTACTGGCTTATTATCTTCTTATTCATTACTGACTTTTTCATTTTTTCAATTTATTTATGTAGACTCATCTATAGGTGACCCTATTTGTGTATTTGATGAAGCAGATTCTTTGTTCTGCATTGCAGCCGTGACAAACATCTTCTCTTCCATCTTCTTCTCCCTCCTAAAGAACTTTTTTTCTTTTTGACTTAGCTGGTCTAATAGAAGGTGAGTAAAATTTGTTGTATCAGCTCCTTCATCTTAGACGTCTGTATGATTAACTTTAGCTTTACCCTTTTCTTTATGTGTAGATACCCAAGTATTTACCATGTAAATACTCTCAGATATTTACTTGTCATGTAATTTTATAGTAGCTTTTTTATGGTCCTCTTCATTATCTATTTTCCTGATGCTCTCTTTTAAATGATTCATCGTGCCTTCTACAGATCTCCCCAACATGTGGTCTTGATTGATTGGGACATATTCTTTATCAAATGTTGACTCCATTGGAGCTTTACCCTTTATTCCTCTTAACTACTCTGCTACATGTTTTTTTAACTATAATTAATATAGTTGGAGTGGATACTATCTTAGGTCCCCAAATGCTCTTCTTATTAGATATTGAAGTTAGATGATTCATTTTTTTTGGCCTCCTTATATCAGGGTAAGAATATGATTAACAACCTTCTAAATGGTGCCAATCGACTTTGGGTGATTGATGGACCCAAGAGCAACGAGAAATTTGAGCTAAATTTTTACTTTATTAATAATAAGATGCAAGGGACTTCTCTTCTCCATAAAAAATTTAACTTGTTTAAAATTTACTCTTCTCCACATGAAGCTTGAATGGACTTCTCTTCTCAGGATGTTTGATTTCACTCCATCAGTTATCACTCCCCTTATGTTTTTAAAAAATTATTCTATCGCCTGTCCGAAATTGGATGCACAGTTATGAATAGGTCCTTTAAGTAAAATTTTGAATTTTCTCTTCCTCTTATAAAGAAAGGGATTACTTGTTCTCAATAGGATCTAGGGGAGGTGTATTGGATATTCTAACCATGTTCTATTCTTCAGTAGCTACAGGCAATGGTTGTAATGCCTTCCACCCAATAGTTGTTTATTCACAGGAACTTCTTCTATTGCAGACTCCATAACAGCATTTAATAAAACTTCTTGCTCTATCATTTTAACTTTCTTAGCTCTACACCTCAGATGATGATTCTTTTTATGATGTTGGTATTTAATCATCTCGTCTATAGTAGAGGATGACCTAATCTTGAATTTACTATATACCAGGAACTCTAAACAAACAAATAGCAAACTTTAGTTTCTAGTGATGATAGGTTTAAGGAATTTTAGACTAGAGAATACTGAGGGTTTAGCAGCTAAGGGAGCAACTACAAACCCAACCTCAATAGTATCTAGTACAGTAGGTTTCCTAGCATATGTTACTTCAAGTTTTGGTTCTACAAGTTGCAATCCATTTACCTTCATCATGAAGTTTTTAATTACATATCAAAACTTGGTCATGTTGCCTTCAACTAACTCTGACTTACTAAAGGCAATGATCAAATTATCAAGGAAGTGGAAGATTAATTTGCTGTCCATTTTTGGAAATTATAATAGAGTTCAATATTATTTTTTGATTGTACGGACTTCATACAAGATATTTGGATTGGGAGAATATACTGAATAAAATTTACTGTCTCTCTAGAGCAAGTTTAAATAATTGAAGCTAATTTTAAATTTAGGAGTGAAATTATTTTAAATCTAGACCTAGTCTAAGTAACCACATTGAGCTACATAAATGAATGTAACTACATAGAACTACTCAGAACTAAGAGACTACGTGAAGCTGCGATTTAGATTGAAGTCAGATATTAATAGAATGCCAGATTTAAATCTAATCTTTATGATTTATTGATTATGGACTTTTAAATTTAGGAGTTGAAATGATAGATAAAAATTGGGTTTTAAAAGTTAAAATTTTATTTCATGAAAATTTTTAATTTAAAAAAGACTGAGAATTTTAATGTTAATCATTCAACTCAAGGGTGAAAAAAATAAAAGAAGCAATAAAATAAAGGTAGTTTAAACCCAATTCAAAGAAAGTGTACTATTTATTGAAAGTCTAGTTAGTATTAAAGATGGAAAGTATAACTATTCCCAGTGGAGTCATAATAAAAATCTATAGATAACTTGGTTGTGCTAACATATTTCATTTACATTTCTCTAATCAAATCTATATATTGAACATCATACCATCTTAAAAGATAAACAAATGCTTCACTATGAATTCAAAAATTGAAATGAACTTTATTTTTAGAACAAACTCAGTATCAAGAATGCACTATTCATCCATTCGAATGCATGTAAGGTAGATGGTTATTATTTAATTGAAATAAAGAATTTTTGTTAAGGTTTTAATCAAGTGTTTAAAAATATATCTATTGGTTTAAATGCACCAAAATATTACTATTTTGATGCGACTTTATCCAATACTCTATGTCTACCTATAATTTATTAATTTTATTCTAAGTCTTGATTTTCAAGAAAACTTTGATAGCATAATGACCTCAAACTTATAGGGAATAGTAGGGTAGTCCTGTACGTAATGGGTCCCCCATTCCTAATCATAGGCTTATGTGTTGGGCAAATGTATGTTTATGGAAAATAAAAGAGAATGCCCTCAAAGGATCTGTAGGAAAGAAGGGTAGTTGGGCTCCACCACAATAATCCTAAATTTCTACACCTAGGATGACACAAATCAAAATGTGATTGTTTATTCAAGTCTTCAGGCTGTAGGTCTTCTATCTTCTATAGAATTCTAAAAGAGAATTCCCTCAAAGGAAGAGGGTTATTTCTTTTGGAGTCCAATACATAGATATTAGCAATCACATTTAAAATTTTCAGAACTCTATACTTTTATAACTCGATCTAAGTATACAAAAATTATAGACTTTACATTTATATGGATTTTGTACATTTACATTTATCATATGTTCATTCTATAATAACTCCATACAAGTAAAAATGCAAGTTAATATATAAGACAATGAAGTAAAGTACAATACAATACAAGAAAGTAAAGTGCACTGGAAAGAAAATAATTGTGTCGAATATATGATATGTCATCTAGAGTACAGGAAAGGTGAACAAACACATCATATCATACCTTCCTATAAAGGCGCCCAATTACACCAAAAATAATCTCCAGCCTAGCCTAAAATAAAGTTTGTTAACCTTCCTAATAGAAGGAAATTATGGTAATATGATTGATTGACCAAATGTCCTCAGTTAATTAGAAGATTGATATCATGGGTTAGGGATAACCTAATGCATAATCACTAAAAATTTGGGGTCAATTGAGTTAGTTTGATTTTATATTATTTAATATATTTAATGTTTAAGTAAGCCCTAAATTATAATTAGGTTTATTTTAGAGATATTTATTGGGCTTTATTTATTTTTTATTAAAAATTAGACTTTAAACTAATGTAATTTATTTTGTATTTTATAATTTTTATTTTATTTATTACTATTTTTATAATTTTTTGGGCCAAAAATAGGGGTTAATTTTAGGGTTTGGTAATTAAGTGACTTAATGACTCCGAATTAAAACCCAATTAAATCTTAAGGTTTATAATGTCATTAAGTTCAAAAGGTTTAAGTTTCATCCCAATAGCTAAATTGAATTTTCAAGAATTCCTCTAAGTTTACTAGGCCTAAACTTAAGTTCAATTATCTGGGTGTCTCTATTATTTATTAAGGTTTATAATGAATTGTGTCCAACCCTTTCATAAGAATACACAAACCATACAAAAAATAGACCTAATTGCTCTATGTAATAATCATGATGATTTTATAAATATTTAGGTCAAATTGTTACCTAGGTATTTGAAAAATCCAGCCAAGGTAATAGAGGCTTCAATCATGTCTGACAAAATTATGGGATGTATATGACAACTCGATAATATTACTCAGCCAAATTTGAGGCCAAATAGTTAGTGTACATTGCACAAAAATTAAAAAAGTAGTGGACATTTAAAATTAAATTACTTGGTTTTTTCTCATCAATTTTATTTTTATATTGTAGAGTCCCTTTCCTTAAATCCATAAAGTCCTTATGAAAAATGGTTTATTGAATGATTTTATAATAATTTTGGAATCTCTATGCATTAAAATACATTTATTATTTAATTTAAAGAATATTTTGGATGACTGCACTGTGTGGCATGCACTTCCTAGGTGCTAGAGTGACATTAAATTCATGGAATGGCGACAATAAGCCACTTATCTACTTTAGCTTATCCCCTATAATTTGATCTTGCATGGTAATGATCAGATAGATGAGATTTAATCAACTAAATTTCGTAGTCTAGAGGGTCAAACAAAGAGTTGATCTGATAAGATCAGAATTGTCCAAGTGAATACATGTATACGGGACAATTCAGATTTCAACTCCTTCCGTTAGACACTCAAAACCCTAAAATTTCAATTTCTTGAAACTATTTATATAATGCATCTTAGTGCTTGAAATCACTCATAGTTACTAAAGGGCCCTAAGCTAACATTATATAAATTTTGGAGGCTTCATACAATGGGACATGCATGTTATTTTAAAACCTAGTGTGGAGGTAAGGGTGTATGATTTACCTATATAAAAGGGGTTTCAGGGCTAGAGTTTGATCTAGGTTTTCTTCATAGCTTTTAATGCTGATATTTTCTAAAAAACCAATTGTTGGAGGAGTTATAGGTAGAATTTAAGTGGCCGGGGCAAACGGGTTGACATACCTTACTAGTTCTCGTAGCCAACACCTCGAAATTTTTAGGATTCCATTGTAGAGGCTTTGGGTGAGGAAAAATCTTTGAATTAAAGGTTAGCTTAATTTTCCCTATTCTATACACTAGATATTTATTCAATAGTTAGGATTTCTTAGACTTGTTTTCTAGATGGTTATTAGTTAGACTAGGCCATTAGGGAGTAGGGACTGGGCTAGGTTGTGGCTATATAAAGGTGAAAATGACGTTGGGTCATTTTTCATAAGGGGGACTACTAGGTCGAGTCTAGGATGAACTAGGGCTTGGGATTGATTCAAGGGGATTTTGGAGTGTTCTAGAAAAGTTTTCAAGCAAGCTAGAGTGGTTGGAATAGGCTAGTTTATAAATATATTAGGTTTGACCCCTTGAGGATTTTTAACTTTTCAAAGGGATTTGACTAGTCAATTATTGTCAAGCCACATAACATAGACTTTATGAAGTTTCTAGAGATCACTTGTGTTAACCCTTTTTTTTTTTTTGGGGGGGGGGGGGGGAGGACCCACAGAGGGACTTACGTGTATATTAAAAAAACTGGTTACAAGGTCCTTAAAAGGAACCTTTAGCTCTCTAATGCTCGATAGAGCTACAAAAGAAAGTAAAATAAAACCTATGAGCTGATGGTTCCTTATACTAAAAGTTACAAAAAAACCTAATAACATCCTAGGGAATCCAGATGCTAGCACCCAAAAAAGGAAGATCTTATAAAAAACTTTAAGCATAATCTTCCTACAAAAAAATTCCTTCTCGCCCAAAAGATTCAAGATTCCTTGATCTAGCATAAAAAAGACACTACAAAAGAAAACTACACACAACCAGCAAATATAGAAATAAATTATACTGTAAGAAATTAATAAATTATACCAAAGAGAGCTGTAACTATGAGAATAATAAAAGGTCCCACCACTGACCCTAACATGAGAAAGACAGGAGGCATCATCCCAGCCATACCATGTTATAACCCAAGATAAGCTAGAAGTGATAATAATAAAAATAAGGAATGAAACCACCTGCCCTGAATGATAAAAATCCCCAGAAGATTCATACAGCCATAACAAGCCCATCCCATCCCTGTAAGCATGGATAGAATCAGTACAACAAGAAATGTTCACCATAAAAATGTTAACCAAGGAAAAAAATTTTGTTAGGAAATAACAGCCACCTCAAATGGATACAAATAACAAAAAATTTTAAAGTCATGGCTTCCTAGAAAAAGAAACCACCCGCAGCCACAAAGCATAAGATAAGACCAAGAGATGCCATAAAATGTCATAATTGAGAGCCCCCATAGACCTGAAAATACCATAGCTATCCAAACATAATATAAAAAAAACCACATAAGGGGAAAGGAAATTAAAAGAAATCACATATGGTGGGACAAAAAGGCCCAAAAGGAGAACAGTAAAACCAACAAAAAAATCAGAGCCATTAGAGCTCAAGATTAAGTACCCATTGCAACCATCATGGAAAAACTCCCAATAACACTCAATTCTAAACCCATAAACTCTCAGGCACAAGAAATAGGAAGCAAAAGAGGTGAGTAATAGAAAAGAAACACCATATAGGGCAACACAACCATAATAGCAGTCGCAGTACATAAACCAACTCAAGCAATGATACAACAGATAGTAAACGAGTTCTAAAATATACCAAGTGTAGCCTAAAAAATCAAACAAAAGACACCAAGCATTCCAACAATGAAGGTCAAAACAATCAGCCCTGAAATGAGAAGGGCCAGGACTCAGTCAGTCAACACACAGAGGCTAACTCAGCCTACCAGTAAAATAATAGTAGGGAAAAGAAGAGCAAAAAAAGGGGTGAAATCAGGGTACGAAAGCTTCCAATCACTGCTCAAGCCTCTCACATCAACACACCAATCAATATTGAGATGAAAAGGATTGATAAAAATAATAGAAAACCACACCCTTCTAGAAATAAAGGAAAAGCCAAAACACCAAGCCTTCAACCAGAGGTAATGTGTAACTGAGCCCAACATAAAATGGATGACAAACTAACTAAATTCTGACATAAGGTAAAATCTTTTTGTCCAACCTAATCATGCCTTTCAAAGGATTAGGTAAATTAGAAACAGTAAAATCTTTAAGGTAGTCCAACCCACAACCTAAATTAGCTGACCAATCAGTATAAGCATTACCTTTCCTATGAACATGCGAAATATTAAAATTAACAAAAATAAGCAGCTGCTTGATATCTCTAATAATATAGAAAGAATTTGGGTTACATATACTATCTGACTGGTTCATAAGAGAATTAATAGTAGAAGTCGCATCCACCTCCATCCAAATATTAGTAATACCAAGAGAAATAAATAATTTAAGACCTTTGAGAATAGCATAAAGTTCAACCATTAGCATAGAACACTTATCTAAAGGGCCCGCAAAGGCTATGATCATGTCACCACAATCATCTCTTATAATGCCATCACAACCAAACATAGATTTATGAACTGAACCATCAGTATTTAGTTTAAAAGTGTTAAGGGGAGGTTTTAACCAATAAACCAGTTTAGGATAGCCCACATAATTGCCATTCTGAAGAGATATACCAAAATTATGATCATCAAAAAAGTATTTCCTTAAATTTTTGGAGGTTAAGAGATTAGCATTAAAAAGCTTAAGCACTTTATCTTTAATATTCTGGTAATAGTGTGGCAATCCATGGTAATATTGTTGAAAAGGGAATTATTTCTAGCATTCCACAAATAGCACAAAATGAGGGAAGGTATCCCATTTCTGATACGACCTTTCGAATTAATAAACCATAAATCCAACAAAGTATTAATAGACATGTGAGCATTAAAAAAATTAAGCTTGAAAATATCTTCAAAATAGACCTTAATTTTAACAGCAATAGGACCGGAAATGAACACATGATGAAGCAACAATGACACTTAGAAGTAATAATAAAACCACTATTCCTCAAAATGTCATCAGTAGGAATGTATTTGTGTATGATTCTCCAAATAAAAATAGAAATGGTCTTTGAAATTTCTTTTATTCCAAATCATAGAAAAAACTTTCCCAACATTATACTTATCTCTAACCACATACCAAGCATCCTTTAAACTAAAAGTACCGTTATGTGACAATCCTAGAAATAACTTCTTCTGGGACCATATCAACAAGTTTATTATAGTCCCAATTTTTATCAGTGATAAAGTAGTCCACCTTAGTAGCAGCTGAGGTGAAAGAATTAAGAATAGAGTCAATAGACTGACCTTCAAGCCAATAATCTTGCCAAAAGAAGAGGTTTGCTCTACCAAGGCTCCATTTAACATGAGGTTTAGCTTTCCACTTAATTCTACAAAGCCTTTTCCAAACTCTAGAATCACCTTTTGTTATAGAAACACATAGTAGGATGCTTACCAACACAATACTTATTAGTCATGAACTTAGCCTGAAGAGAGATTTTAGACTGAAAATTGAACCATAATTTAAAAGAGAAAGCCTCTGAAACATCATATATATTTTTGCAACCCAACACCCCTTCATCAAGGGTCCCGTAGCGTTTAGTCCAAGAGGTCCAGATAAGTTTAGAATTCACCTTAGAACCACACCAAAAAAACTTATTAAATAATTTCTCAATCCTATTACAAACAACACTCAAAGGTTGTAAAGTTTGAAAAATATAAAGAGGTAAGGAACACAAAACACTTTTAATAAGGACTAATCTAACCCCAAAACTAAGGAAATTAGAATTCCAACAATTAAGCCCTTTATGCACATAAGTGATAAGCTCTTCAAAAAAAGGTATTCTTTCTACCCTTATACAAAGGGACCCTTAAGTACTTAATAGGTAAAGAACCTTATAAAAAACCAGTACTATTCTTAATAGAAAGCATCCGATCATAAAAAACCTTGTTGGACACTATAAAGGAACTCATATTCTTATTAATAAAGAAACCACTACAATTTTGAAAACCATTTAAAAACTTCATAAGTCTATTAACCCAATTCTCAGAAGCATTAGATAAAATAATAACATCATCTGCAAAACATAAATGGGAAATAGGAACTCCACCCAAAGTTCTATATAAATTGCTCAAAAAATTCTCATAAAGATTGGAAATGCCTCTAGAAAGATACTCCATGGCAATAATAAATAAAGTAGAAGAGATAGGATCACCTTGTATTAAACCATGAGAAGGCTTAAAGAAGCCATTACTTTTTCCATTAATAATAACATAATAACAAGAACAACAACATCAATCCTTTATCCCACTACGTGGGGTTGGCTACATGAATCCTTTTTCTCTATTGTTTCCTGTTAATAATAACAGAGAAATAGGAATTTTTAATGGATGGTTTAATAAGGTTAATTAAAACTGAATTAAAGCCAAACAAAAGCATGATATGGTAAAGAAAGTCCCAATTAATGTTATTGTAAGCCTTGGTGATATCCAATTTGAAGATGATGTTACCTCCAGGCACCTTAACATCCAAATCATTTATTATTTCTCGAGCTAATAAAATATTAACTATAATGGATCTACCTTTGACAAAGCCAGTTTGATTAGGAGAAATAATTCTTGGAAGTAAAGGAGAAAGGTGGTTCATAAGCATTTTCGAAATCAACTTACTAAAAAAAGTACAAAGACTGATAGGTCTAAAGTCATTCCAATTACAAGCGCCAATATGTTTGGAATAAGCATAATGGAAGTAGAAGAGAAAAACTTAGGTATAATATTACCAGCAAAAAAATCATTAACAGCATTAAAAAGATCAATTTTAATAAGGTCTCAAGCATTTTGAAAAAAATTAGTAGTATAACCATCAGGACCTATAACATAGTCAATGTTTAGATAAAAAATAGTCTTTTTCACTTCTTCCAAAGTAGGAAAAGCAGTAAGATCCAAATTATCCTCTTTATTAATGATATGAGAAATAATATTAGGATTATTGATAAAAGAAGGAGTAAAATTTTTAATAAACAAATTATTAAAGAACTCCACCCAAGAATAGGCAATTTCCCCAACATCTTTAATAAAAGAACCATCAGCTTTAGTAATTTTATGAAACCAATTGCTAGCTCTATTTCTTTTAACTAAAGAGTGAAAATACTTAGTGTTATTGTCCCCTTCGATAAGACGCTTCGAAGCCACTTTCTACTTCTAATAAGCTTCTTCCTGAGCATGTAAAGTAAAAAAGATAATTTTTAGCATGTTGCAGATTGGTAAAATTGTCATCATAAGGATGATGTTGATAAATATGTTCCAAAGAAATAACTTTCTCCTCAGCATCCACAATATTCGAGAAAATATTTTTAAATACATTACGATTCCACCAATTTAATTTTTGCTTCAATCTTTTCAACTTAAGCCACAATCTGTTCATACCGAAAATAGAATTATCAGGATAAATGGGAGCTTGCCAATTCTCCTGAACCATAGTAATGAAAGAATTATCAAGAAGCCACATATTATGGAATCTAAAATTAAAAGTAGAGGTAGCATGATTCAACTGAATATAGATAAGCAGAGGAGAATGATTAGAAAAAGTTCTTATAAGGTGTTTAACATGCATGGCAATAAAGTAATTAATCCAACTATAATTAAAAAGAACCCTATCTAAACATTGCCAGAGATTTCTACGATTCCAAGAAAATTTTCTACCTGTGTAACCAATATCAATGAGATTGCAATCGAAGATCATATTATTAACGTCTTCCATCGAATGATAAACAAGGTTAGAACCCCCGAGCCATTCAGCTGGAAAAGAAATAGTATTAAAATCACCACCCACCAACCAAGGAGAGTTAAAATTATAATAAAAATTAATAAGTTGGTCCCATAAATACCTTCTAGTATTACAAGAGGAACCAACATAAACAAACGAGGAAAAACATGTATAATGCAAGAAGTTAATACCATAATGAATCACTTGGGTAAAATTACCCACAATATCAATAACCATAGGATCCTTCCAAAGAACCCAGATCTTGTTAGAAGTATTCAACACAGCATTATTAAAACTCCAAAACCTAGTAGTATCAACCAACTTAACATGAGAAATAAAAGGCTCAATCAAAATAAGCATAGAAATATTATGAATACAACATAAATTCTTAACTCTGATTCTAGTGGATGTGCAACCAATACCCCTCACATTCCAAATAATAAACTTAAACATAAGACTGTAAATGAGAAGTTTCAGAACGGGGGGTTCTAGCGGATTGCAATCTAATATTTTTATTTTTCTTATTTTTTTTTCTAAAATGAACATGATTAAAATCACTATCCTCATCACCCACTCTTGTTATACCATCATTTTGTATTTCCTTGCCATTATTAGAAACATTAATTTGAGATATAGTATGAAAATCCTTACAAACCTTTTCCAAATTAATAGCCTAATTGTTCAAACACTCTATATTCTCTCCTTACACAAGTTCTACTTCTTCCAATGCATTCTTTCCCTTATCCTGTTCATTAGATATCAAGTCAGAATTAACATGATCAAAAATTGCGTTATTATTTAGAACAAAAACAAATTTAGAAGAAATATTATTAGTAGAACAAGGAGTTTTTAAGCAAGTTAAAATGTTATTATGTTCAACAACCATAACATATGTTTGTTCCTCGGTATTGATAGGGTCCCAGTGGTCAGCCACATTAACATTACCATCAGGAGAATCCTCAATCACTATTTTGCCGCTTGAATGTTCATGGAATACCATGATACTTCCATTTCTAACATAATTGACCTCAGTAATGTCAATAGAGATAGTCCTGGTGTGGTCAGCCTCCCCACAATTGTTTGTCTCCTCAAACCTTTCCTGCATAGGGATATCAATATTTTTCATTTCCAAATCCTTAGGAATTTCCTTTTCTTATGTAAATGAGGATGCAAATTAAAACGTTCCGTATTATAATGTCCATGCATTTTATAGTATGTGCAAAATATAGGCAAATTTTCAAATTCAATTTTTTTTTGACATCCATTAAGCTCAAAACCTATCCATATTTCCTTGGTATGCTTCTTGGATATATCCAATTCAACCAAAACATGAGCTACAGACATAAGGGAAACTAACACAGTGTCTTAGTCCGTTTGTAACACCCTATCAAAAATGGAAGCTAAAGCAAAAAATATTTTGGAATTAAAGAAATGAAGCCTCAAATTAGGAATTGAAATCCAAACAGGGGCCATCAGAGATTCCTCTTTAACATTAATTTAAGAAAATGCATTTGACATCCTTGAATATAATTAGTTTTCCTTGGAAAATGTTGCTATAACCTAAGTCATTTGAAAGCTAAATCGCAACATGGCATTGGTCCATTAAACCAAAAGTAAATGAACCAAAGAGTTTGAGGTTCACAAAAAACTTTTGAATAACATCCAGATTAGGATGCCTCAAGAGAAACTTACCCACGAGAGTAAAGGTAAAAGGAGCTGCAAGATGAGAATTTGTGTTATCGTCAAACATCAAGGCAGGCAAACCTTTAAAAGAAGTATGAACTAAATCAAGGTTAGCATTAGAAGTAGAAGAACCACTAGCTAGTACATCCCTAAAAGACTAAGATTTTCCATCCACCTTTGAGGGCAGAAGAGGGATCGATGACGACGGAGTCATCATTTCTTAGAAACTTATCAAAAAATGAAAAATAACCAACATAAAACCATGATTGCAAATGAACAACCAAAAGATGAGGTGGAAACTAAAAGAAAATTCTACAAAAATTTCTCGACGAAGAAGCATAAACGAAAGCCAAGAGGGAACCCTAAAGTCGCCTTAGAGTCGCCATAGCACAAGCGAAGTTATGTTTAAGGGTTTAAGTTTACAGAATTTAGGGTTTACAATGGTAAGACCCACATTATCCGAGATTTGACCATTCCATGTGGGTTGACCAACTCAACTCATAATGAATGGTCTAGGCTATGACCTAGGTATGTTCAGGAGGTCAAATGTACTATACATAAGCAATGGGGAAAGTTCATTTAATCATATAGATGGATTTGACCTAAGTTTGGTTAGTCTGACTAGTTCTTATCTGAGTTTACAAAGTCAACCTTTAACTCAATGGAGTATATTAAACATGTAGGGTCCATTAAGAGCTTTTATAGGTTCATTTTTATGAAGTTTTGTGGAATGATGAAGGCTATAAATTGTCAAAGTAAGGGTGTGACGTACTAGGTTAATTTGTCCTATCTATAGTTGGTTGACTGGGTTAAATCCTAGCCTTGGGAGCAAGGGTTGATTAGTTTATTATATGATGCTCCAAAGATCGAAGTTTGGATTAGACTTAAAGTCAATTGGCCAGTGTCATGTATGGTGTAGTATACTAGGCAAGTTTAGTGTAGATTGGGGTTTACCCCTTGGGTAAATCATCACATTGTTTAGGGTTTTCAATGGCTTAGAGATATTTAAGCTTAGTTTAAGGAGTTTGGGGTGTAATGGCTCAATTTTTGTCTTCTAGATTAGTCATAAAATCCAAAGTAATGTACTAGGCATGGTAAGGTTTGATAGGCCAAGGTAAGGAAACTAGGATTGGGTCCCTACTACTTGTGATGCTACTAAACACTATAGAAATCTAGTGTCAAGCTTTGAATGGAGTTTTAAAGATTGAGGGTTTGAATGGCCTCAGCAAAAAATGTGGTCAATAGTGAAATCTTTTTCTTAGTTTCCATATAATCCAAAAATTAATAAATAAACATTTTTATAGCATATTCCTATTATCTTTGATATATTTCAAATATATAATAAATCATTTTATGATATGTATGAAATAACTATAATGTTACGCTTTCCCTCACAAATATTTGTGGATCATATTATGGCTCCATAATATATCAAATTTAATAATTCTATTCTACTAATTTGATACCATTTTCAATTGTGCTAAATAAATATACTTTCCATTTTTCAGTAGTACATAGAATTAAGATAGAGTATAGGAAGGAAAATATAACTCATCAATATCATGACAAATATAATTCTCTCATCATTTATACTATTTATTTTCCTCTAAAACTTAGGATCATAACTTTAATATATAGAGCCCAACTAAGGCCACAAAATATATGTAATGGGAATATAAGTATTTCACTTACACTCATTATTAAGATATGCCATAAAAAATTATAACATCTCACATATTTATTATTACATCATCATTTTCTCATAAAAGTGGTCATAATACACAAATACTAATATTCACAACAATATCAATATCATTCCATTAGCTCCTTTCTTTTACTGAAATTCATAGATGTAGATACAATAATGGTAGCCTATGAAATAGATTAGGCATGATCGAGATGGGCGACGGGGTGGTGAATTGGCTGATTTTAAAAACTTCTTTTGACAATTATAATAATAATTATAGTAAATATAAAATAATTGAGTAACTTTAAAATTGTACTTTAAAATCTAAAACAATTTTGAGAGTAAGAGATTTGACCAAAATATTTTTAGTAAAAAATTTATGACTTAGCATAAGAAATTAAATTTTTTTCGAAATAATGTTCACCTACAATGAAGAGCATTTCTAAAAAATAAATTAAAATATGAAGAAATAAAATAAAGCATAAAAGAAATAAAATTCAAGCTAGATTTTTAGTAGTTCCGTCAAGTTGACCTACATCAACTTAATGGGAATTCCATTAAAAACTTCTTCTGCTCCTAGCAAGGCAGAAAAAAATTTTCTCCTTCATAGGGATATAGAAAATAACCTTTTACACTACTTCTCTCCCAAGAATTTCAAGCCCATTTTACAATAATAACCTTTTTGTATTTTTCCGACATACTACAACTAAAACAGCATATTTTCACTGAAAATATAACACATGAAATAACATATTATTTACACTTATCAATGGTGAACCTAAAATATTATCCCTCACAAAGATATATGTGCAATATAAAATAGTATGAGAAATGAAAATTGATAGTTCGTGAGGGGTGTTAAATCATTAAGAACTAGTCCCGAGGCTAACCAAGAGGGGGGTGAATTGGATATTTAAAAACTTCTTTAACAAAAAGAAATATCTTTTTATATCTTATAGTAGAAATGAATTAAATCAATAATAAAAAGATCAATCACAGATTTCACCCAAGTAGTTAATCCCAGTAAAATAAAATACGGAAAATAATCAGAAAGAACACACCATATTTATAGTGGTCCAGTCCAACCTGACCTATGTCCACTCCTCGGAGGCACCCTCTGAGTATTGTACTAAACCTTTATTGACTCTCCTTTAACCCCCACAGCTAGGTGAGAAGCCCTCACAAAATCACTTCCACCTTCCCCGGTGCGGCGGAGTAGCCGGGTCCTTTGACACCAAAGAGATCTTCTTCTTCCCAAAACTTCCCTTGAGATGACCCTTGAATCCGATGGTACTTAGGTGTAAGCTTACCAAAGGAACCGTGTGAACCCCCTCACACTCCCTCAAAAATCCCCCTTCCAAGGCTCTTCTCCCTCTCAAATTCCACCCTTTCCACTCTCCCTTTCAAGCTCACTCTTCAAGTTTTCTCCAAATGAAATGAAGACTCAATGGCTACCAAAGACACTTTTAAAGTCTTTAACAAGCCTTAAATAAAGGGCTTTAAAAACCCTTTCAATTCAGTTCTGGCGGTAAAGATCATCCAAGACAATCGCAAGATCATCTAGGATGATGTGCTTATAATGAGGGCTTCAGAAAACCCTAAAAACTCAATTCTGCCGCCAAAGATCATCCAGTATGATCTCAGGATCATCCGGGACAATGTGTAGAATTTGACCTGATAGTCTTGGATGATCTCAGGATAGTCCAAGATGATTAGTACAAATTTTAAACAAATCATCCAGTACGATATACAGATTATCCAGGATGATCAAAATATAAAATTAAGCATATTTGATTAACTAATCATAGGATTAATTTAGGCAACATCATCATAGATCGTCCAATATAATATGGTTCATCCTAGATGATTAGACCAAAAACTGAAACTTGAAATCTTGCCTGAATTATTATGGCGGCTAGGATTTTGAGATCGTATTGGATCGCCCAGGGTGATAGAAATTATCCAAGATGATTAGTCTAAAAATTGAACTTCTAGTTTTGACTCAATCTCACTCCTTGTGTGTGTGTGTGTGCATGATCACCAAGGTAGCAAACACTTTTACAGGAGTTAACTCAAGAAATCAAAAATTACACCAACGAATATTATAGACTCTTTATAGCATAACTTATTCTACCCAATCTTGAGCTCAGATTCTTCGTTCGATGGTGCATGGTGTTCCTGAAATATTAGTATACACACAAATAAGTATAGAATGAAAGTACTATGAGACATAAAGATGTAAGCCATAATGTTTGTTATTATCAAAAACATAAACTCGTAAGTTTGAGTCGTAATAATCTCCCCCTTTTTGATGATGGCAAATATTTCTACTGAATTTGTAAACTAAAAGTATTTTCTCTTAATCTCTCCCTCACTAAGATAAAATTTTTAAAATAGGGGAAAACAAAGTTTTCTTTCAAATTAATTTTTTTTTATTTTTTTAAATAAAACACATAAAATAAAATAAATAACTAGATAAAAAAGATAAACTAAACAAATACAACAAAAAATAATAGTACATTCAAACACAAATACAATAGTACGTTCTCCCCCTTTGACATTATCAAAAAGAAAAGGAGCATAGAAAAATAAAATTGAGAAAACACAGACTAAAAGATCAAAATGGTCCCTGATCTGGTGAAAAAGTTTTAGAAGAGTCAGTTTGAAATATTAAAATTTTCTTGGAATGAGAAAGTTACCTCTTGATTTTATTCAAAAAGTTAGTAAGGCATGTATTAACCACGCATAATCTCAGAAAGGTTAGAGAATCAGAAATTATTAACCCAAACTCAGGTTCCTTAAGGGCTAAAAAACTTTTTAAAGAAAATATCTAAATCAAGGAACAAATTAGAGAAGGAAATAATAATCTTTTCAAAACTCCTTGCATAAAATATATCTAATAGAAGATTAATTCAAAAAGGTGAATCTAAAGTCATGATATTTAAGCTCAAGTACTGAAAATATCAATAGATATAAGGGTTTTCTTAAGATTTAAGAAGTACAATAAAGGTAAGCTAACTCATTGTGGGCTCATTTTATCTCTCTTTATTAGTTTTTGGTGCACTTTGCGCATTTTTTGATACACATTGTGTATCTTTTTATTTTGGCGACATTGCGTATCTTTTGATTTTTCATTTTGGAAATATTGCGTATCTTTTCAAATTTGGGCTCATTTTATGCCTGTTACCTTTTTACAAACATGCTTCCATTCTATAATTTTAAGGACTAAAGTAAACCCAATCTAGTGACAGAAATAAATAGCTTGATTAAGAAAATAATAAAATGGACTCAATAACTTGCAAAAGATCCCTATGAGATAGAGAAAATGCGGGGAGATGAAAAAAGTTTAATTTCAAGATCTAATTTATAATTTGATGTAGATTTTGAATCAAAAGTGAAATAGCCTCATTAAAGAAATGAGATAGAGAGATAAAATCATGAGTTTCTTTTCTTTGACCGATTTTTAGAGAAGTCAACCACAACTTACATAAAATTTCAAGAAAATAGGAAGTAAATTTTTCATTTTTAGGAAAAAATGATCTTTTAAAAAGTTATTTGATTTTCGAAAGTGTATACTAAACAAAAATGTTATATGTGTGTGATGATCAAAGAAATTGACAATTATATAGAAAAAATAAAATAAAAGATTGCAATAATGAAATAAAAAGAATAAAATGAAAACTTAAAAAATAACACAAAAAGTAAAAACATTCACATAAACAAAACAAACACAAACACACAAGCAAAACTTTAATCCACATAATCTCACTCCTGGTTAGATAATTCAAAAGCTAGGTCTGCCTAGGAGATTTTTTTCTTTGCATTATTTTCCCTTATTACAATTTGCTTGGCTTTACCCTTTTCCTTTTCAGGAAGGGTTTTAAAGTTCAGGCACTGATTATGTCTAGGTTTTCTATATCCAAAGCAAATAACATCAGAAGAAATCTTAACAGTCATACCTTTTTTACCTTTATTCCATTTTTGTTGATGTTGATGCTTGTGCTTTAGTAGACTTTTCAAATTATTTGTTATTGATGTTAACTCCTTACTTTCATCATCTTTTGAGTAGCTTTCATCCATGTCTTCAGCTTTTAGTACTATAGTTTCACCTTCATCCAAAAGATTTTGACCAAAACCTTGCTTGTAGGCAATGAGTGAGCTAATTAGATTATCAATAGAATATTTGTTCAACTTTTTTTATTCATAAATAATAATAACTTTGGCATAAAACTTATCAAGTAGGCAACGTAGAATTTTATTGACCTTTTCAAAGTTTAAAAATTCTTTACCTAAAGCATGTAATGATGTCACAATTTACGTAAATCTAGTATACATGTCTAAAATTTTCTCATAAGGTTTCATGCTACGAAGTTCATAATTGTACATTAGAATATTCAACTTAGATTGCTTAACTTCACTAGTTCCTTTGTATGTAATGCACAGTTTATCCCAAATTTCTTTGCTAGTAGTATATGTAGATATTATCAAGCAATCATCAGAATTTAAAGCATAGAAAAAATAATTCAAACATTTAACATTCAATTGAGCATTAATATGATCTACTCTACTCCATTCAGAAAAAGGAATATCAGTTTTGATTCAATCTATAATACGTGATGGTATAGAATAACCAGTTTGAATCATATGCCACATGCAATAATCTATTAATTTTAAGAAAGTATACATACAAATTTTCTAAAAATCAAAAGTAATTTTGTCAAATAACGGTGGTTGGGTGATTGAATATCCTTCGCAACATAACGATTTCCAAAATTATATGTGGATCAACATTCAAAAATTTTTCAAAACTTGATTTTATGAATCCTTTAGCAACTTATCTCGAGGCTAACCAAGAGGGTGGTGAACTGGATATTTAAAAAATTTTTAACAAAAAGAAATATCTTTTCAAATCTTATAGCAAAAATGAATTGAATCAATAATAAAAAGAGCAATCACAGATTTCACCCAAGCAGTTAATCGTAGTAAAATAAAATGTGAAAAAGAATTAGAAAGAACACATAAGATTTATAGTGGTTTGGTCCAACCTAACCTACGTCCACTCCTCGGAGGAACCCTCTAAGTATTGCACTAAACCTTTAGTGACTCTCCTTTAGCCCCAACACTAGGCGGAGAAACTCTTACAAAATTACTTCCACCTTCCTCAGTGCGGTGGAGTAGTCGGGTCCTTCGGCACCAAAGAGATCTTCTTCTTCCCAAAACTTCCCTCGAGACAACCTTAGAATCTGATGGTACTTAGGTGCAAGCTTACCGGAGTAACTGTGTGAACCCCCTCACACTCCCTCAAAAATCCCCCTTCAAAGGCTCTTCTCCCTCTCAAACTCTACCCTTTCCACTCTCCCTTCCAAGCCCACTCTTCAAGTTTTCTCCAAAAGAAACAAAGACTAAATGGTTGCCAAAGATACTTTTAAAGTCTTTGACAAGTCTTAAATAAAGGGCTTTAAAAACCCTTCCAAATCCGTTTTTGGTGATGAAGATCATCCAGGATGATCACAGGATCATCCAAGATGATGTGCTTATAAAGAGGGCTTTATAAAACTCTAAAAACTCAATTCTACTGCCATAGATCATCCAGTACAATCTCAGGATCATCCAGGATGATGTGTAGAATTTGACCTGATAGTCCTGAACAATCTCAGGATAGTCCAGGACGATCAGTACAAATTTTAAACAAATCATCCAGTACGATATACAGATCATCCAGGATGATCAAAATATTAAATTAAGCATATTTAATTATCTAATCACGGGATTAATTTAGGCAACATCATCATAGATTGTACATTATGATATGGATCATCCTGGATGATTAGACCAAAAACTGAAACTTGAAAGCCTACCTGAATTATTATGGCGGCTAGGGTTTTGAAATTGTATTGGATTGTCCAGGATGATATAAATCATCCAGGATGATTAGTCCAAAAATTAAACTTTTGGTTTTGGCTCATCTCACTCCCCTAAGTGTATGTGTGTGTGTATGATCACCAAGTTAGCAAACACATTTACAAGACTCAACTCAAGAAATTAAAAATTACATCAATTAATATTATAGACTCTTTACAGCATAACCTGTTCTACCCAATCTTGAGCTTTAATTCTTCATTGGATGGTGCATGGTGTTCCTAAAATGTTAGTATATACCCAAACAAGTATAAAATGAATGACTAGGAGACATAAAGATGTGAGCCATAATGTTTGTTATCATCAAAAACATAAACTCATGAGCTCGAGTCGCAACAAAAATACCATCAATAATATTTATTATCATCAAAATCACAAGCTTGGGATCCCATATTGCAATAATTTGTTTATTATTCTTTTATTTATTATTTAAGGTTTTGACCAAACTTTAATTTTTTCATTTTAAAATGGAATATTTGAAGTTTACTATTTTTAATAAATTATATAATTTATAGAGTTCAATGCAATTGAGTTTATATTTTTAATATTTTAATTTATCTATTTATATATATATATATAATTTAAATTTGTAATACTAATGGATTATTTTAATCAAGGAATTTTGGGTTTTTTTTTTATTTTTGTAACAAATCAACTTCAATCATCATGCAATCATCACCGTAGGTTAGAGGCAACCAAAAATGATATCTATAAGAGTTTGGGGCCATTTGGAATTTTATTTATTTATTATTATTATTTTATTCTTGTAAAATGTTCAATTATTTGAGAAGTTCTAAAATTTCACAGTTCTAATCACTTTCCCAATATTAAACTCATTGGATTACACCGTCAGCATGCACTTCAATATGTGGCAATGCTTAATTGGCCACTTAAATTGTGGTAGACCCTTCAAACAACATGATATTCATAATAACCATCAGATCTAGAATCAAATAGTTGAGAATAAAGGGCTAAAAATAATAGAAGAGGAGTATAGGATCTAATTTGATTAAATCACAGCCATCCTAAGTGAGATGGAAGGCTGTGATTTCAACTTCAACTTCTTGCTCCATTTCCCACTCGTATGCGTTGATTTGCATTCCAACAGCTAGCTTGTTTTGGATTGAAGGTTTCCTTCATAATTGATCAAGCCAACTCTAATGGATGCTTTAGATTTTAAATTACCTCAATCCAATGGTCAATTAAAAGGGATTTTACTTGCTTTAAGTTCATCTAGTCCTGAAGAACAACTCTCCCTTAGGTAAGACCTTGGGAGTAGTGGAATAGAAAGTGTGTTTTAGCCAAAAGGGGTTCACCAGAGCTCACTAACATTTGATCAAGAAAGATATTGCGAGGCAAGGGAAACTCAGTGGAAATTGGGGAACTCTTAGGGAGGCTTTTAGGATTGAAATGCTGAACTATTTGATAAAAGTATTATGGGTATTTATAGAGCTTTTGATTCTAAATATAACTTAAAATCCAGTCAAGAGAGGATAGACTAGGTCATTTGATAAATTAGGGATGGGGCAATGAGCTATTTGTAACTCACAGGAGGAGGCAACGCCAATGTTATCAGTTATTTGGAAAGTTATCACTTAACCGATAATTTTAAATATATTTCATCATGTTTTTAACCAACTTAAGCTAAGCCATGGCCTGGGATTTGCTGGGCATGTGCTTAGGGTTTATGTGAAGAGAATGTATGTTTTTATTTGAGCCAATTTGACTTGGTCTAAATGATGGTTCATAGGATATTGATTTTGGACACTAGGGTTAGCCAATTTAGCTAACCAGGGCTAGCCGATGCATTGAAATGGCAAGGTTTAGTGTAGGGGACAGATATGTATGTAATGCAAGCATTAGCTTGGGCAAATCCTGTATATGCAAATTTTCCTCATGTAAACCTGTTAGGGTTCACTTAAATTAGCCCAATTTGCTAAACTAGGTGGGCCCATGGGCTACGCTAGATTGGGTATTCCCATGGGCATCTTAGGGACCTATTTATGTCAACTAGGGTATACCAAGCCCAAGGTCTTGTTAATGGTTTACATGGTTTGTTGGAACAGGTTTTATGGTATACCAAGGTTTTAAATGATTGAAATACATGAAATGCATATTTAGGTCAAAATGCCCTTTTATGTTGGTTTTAAACAACCATGGATCCCATATGGTCAAACTTGGTCAACATTTCCAACCATAGGTTCAATTAAGTTTACACTTGACAAGAATTATTGTAGGAGGTCTAGAGTTACCTACTTCTTGGGTTGAATTTTAAAAATGGTTCATGCATTTAATCTTTATTTAGTGATTAACTGATCCATTGGTTGAACTTAGTCAACCTAGGTCAACCATAGTAAACCATGGACCCCAACAAGTTCAAATAATTATAATAATAATAATGAATAAGTTCAAGCCATTTCCTAGGGCCTAGAAGGATATTTGAACAAAAAATCCATGTTGAGTGCCATGAAATGTAAATATTTGAAGGTTTGAACATTTAGGTTTAAGGATTTAGGTTGCTGTTCGGAAGGGCATAGAAGCTTCTAAAGAGAATTACAAAAACTTTAGGGAGATGATAGGTCAATGTATGATTGGCCAAATAAAGTTCCAAGGGATTTCACCTATGATTTTCTAATGGATTAAGGTTTCTTATAGGAAGGGAAATCCTACCCCATATGGTATGAACTTAGTTTTAGGCATTAGTTTAGTTTGATGAGTGTTGATGTTTGAATATGATTAAATGATTAAAACTAAATTGAAGGATTAAACTTGATTTAATGATCATTTAATAATTGAAGTTGATTTGAGCTTAATTGTTGAATTGAATTTAATTGAATGATTTATTTTATTGAAATATTATGTTTAATTGAATGATTGAAGTTGAATTATGTGGATGATTAGAAATTATTGAAGTATAAAAATTATTGAATGATCTGCTTTAATTATTGAATATGATTTAGTTGAAGTTGATGTTTGAACATCATGATTGAACAAGAGGATTTATTATGATTAAATTGAGTCTAACGATTTAACAACATTATTAAACATGATGATTCGACTGAAGGTTAATTTGAGTATGATGATTGAATTGAGTTTGATGATTTAAACATCATGACTAAACATGATGATTAAAAATGATTGAAGGATTGACCTCATAGAAAATTGAGGTCAATAAATGGACCCTCAATACGTGATAAACTTGAAAAGTACATCACACTTATTAGTGTTGACTCAAATAATCAACTAAATCTATATGAATTTTATTGGTTTTAGATTTGACCTTATAGTGAGCAAATAGATACCTTAAAGGAAATAATCCTAACCAGGCAAATTTAATCAGGAAACTAAATTTATATAATCAGTCAAATATTTGATAAAGAAATCATGATAAACATCTAGATATTATTGGGAAAGTCATTAGATATTATAAGGGATTGAATCTCAAGATAAGATTTACCTTATGAGCTAACATGTAATGCCTTAATTTTTTTGACACAGAAATCCTGGCTAAATAATTTTCCTCAATATGTGGATAATTAATTTTAGTTGGAAGTAACTAATGGCTTAAGTAGTAGAGCACATTCTATTTCACCTCCACATTAATTTAGGCTAACAAGGAACCATGAGTTTCATCTAAAGCTGTGGTATATAGGATAAATGGATTTCATGGGATGGGAACCATTAAAATAGGAGGCGACATCAAATACTGCTTAATTTTATCAAAGGCTTTTTTACATTTATTATTGTAATATAACTAGGCATCCAATTACATAACAAAGCAAATGGCTAACAACTACTAGAGAGATTAGAAATGAACCTTCTTAGATATGCTAATATACCTTAGAAAGATTATAACTGAGTGAGGCTTCTAGGAGGTGGCTAATCTAATATGGCTTTTATTTTAGAAAGATCATATTCTATACCACGATGGCCCATTACGAATCCTAGAAACTTCCTTGATGTTACACCAAAGGTGAATTTCAAAGAACTTATGAAAGTTGGACGGGTATTTTTTTCACTACTAAGGTTGATTTCTCTTAATTTATCGATAGTTAACTTAATTCCTCTTCAAATTTGGCCGGGCAGGTACATCCTTAGAATGATGGTCATTTGAATTATCTAAAATATCTAAACTAAGTTAAGTAAATTATTTAACTTTCTTTACAAATATATCACCACACTCCATATTATATTTAATAACTAAACAATATTCATCATCGTTGATCTGGCCAAGAAAGCCAAAGCTAATTCCTACTCTTAATTTTGGTTTAACATATTTTGAATAGCATAAGTTTCCAGACCATGGAGTTTTACCTTTATTCCAAGTGAATGGAGTTAAACCTTATTCAATTAAACATTTAACAAAATAAGGATATCAATAAAATAGGAGTTCTACTATTTAATTCATAGAAGGATCTTTAAGATTAACATCATTTTTGAATTTTTTGTTAGTAAAACGAAGAAGCTTACTAGGTTTACCATAAATTTTTAAAGCATATGCAAACTTAACTACCAACCCATATACATTATTATGAGACAATACAGTTATTCTTAAGCTTTTCTAAATTAAAAAAATTTGAGTCATCCTCAACATCTACTTGAACCTTTTCTTTATCATTGTCTATTTCCAAGGAGATTTCAAATACAAGCCTTTCATTTATCTACACATCTTCTTTCACTTTTTCCTTTACTTCATTTTTCTTCATATACAGTGTCTCATTTTGTTGATTTTTATTAAATTTAAAATTTGTGAAAAAGATTTATCATCTTTTAAGCATAAAATATGTGGCATCCTCATAGATCCCAACTTTATGAATAAAAGTTGGTTACAAATATCACTTAGTATAATTGATGTAGCTTCAATGTAGTCTTTATGCTGAAGGGAGCAATTTGATTGGTTTCCACTTGGGGTGTTGATGGAATGGTTATTTGGGAGGTGGTGGAGCTAGAATTTAAGATTTTGGATAGATTTGAATTTGAAACTTCTAAGCTCTAAAAAAAGGTTTTCCTTGGAGAAAATTCATGGTAAAGTTTAGATAAAAGTTTTAGCATGTAAGGGAAATAATGATGGTATTTTTATGAATTTTTGATTAATGGTTTATGAACTTTTGAAACTTTTAATTTTGTTGCTCATAGTTGTAAATTTCCTCTATATATGGGAACTTTCACTATGGTATATTAGGGCTCTTAGAGAGTTGAGGTGTTGAAAGTTTATGAGAGATATGTGAAGCAATTTAGGTGGGTTTTGGATTGTTTGGAAATGTTTGGGGGTTAAGGGATGAAAAGCTTTTGGCTAAGTAGAGGACATGAAAATTGTGTTATAAAAGAGGAGAAAAAATGGCAAGATGAGATAACTAAGAACACACCAAAGCCCTAGATGATCAACCACTAAGACTCACCCATGAGTAGAATAAAAAGCAAGCTTTTCTACTTGAAATTTTCATAAGTAAAAACACTTTTTATTCAATGAATCTAAATGTACAAATCAAGATCCTATTTATTGGCCTTCTCCAAGCCTAGACAACTTTCAAAAGCCTTAAGAGCCAATAAAATATTATTGCATCAACTGATGAGATATCTTAATACTAAAAGTAATAAAAATAAATTAATTCTTCTAAATAAATGGAAATTTTAAATGGCCATAAATGGCATGCAAAGTGGTTTTGAAATTAATCAATTTACAAAGATCTTTGGCTTTTTTGACTTGTATGGACCACCTAACCATCAATGGGTCTTAAATTAACTTTCAAATTATGATCCCATCATTTTAAAGTATTTTGGGGTTTCCATGGGATTGCATGCAGAGTTTTAAATGATGAATGGCACAATTTTTTATGATGGGCCTTAGTTTGTGATCTTATCATTGGTCTTCGTCTTGGTGCTGCATCAACTCTATTAGATCTTAAAGAACTCTACTCGGTAGAGTTAAAGACCATGTATTCACAATAAGACATTGTATAAACTTCTCTATATATTCTTTATTCATCAAAATATCTTCCGAACGAGGTTGGCCTTTTGATCAAACAAGGAATCCAGGTAAAGAAAATTTTATCACCAAGAGTTCTTCTAAAATAAATGAAGCCATAAATACCTAGAAATTATATGGTATGAAAAGCTTATAAAATTGGACTTGCTTCTCCTACAATTGGATTATCTAGCAAATCTTGACCTTAATAATTCCTTGACTATCTAGTATATCCTCAATACCAAAAAAATAGATTTATTACATGTTAGAAGGGAATTCAAGGAGATAACCATTTGATTAAAATTTCTTAAGAATTTTGAATGGGTCATAAGCCCTAACAAGAAGCTTAATATATTTGGTAGGGTAATGATGTAGGGAAATTGGAATTAAGACATATTCACCTTCATTGATTTCCTTAGTTGAGTGTTTATAATTTACAACATTTGCATATTTATTATTACTTAATTAGACTTGCTACTTTACATGCTTTGATACCAAAAATGATGTAGTGTCAATATGATCTTTCTAGCGAAGGAAATAACTTGAATTCTTTCATCTTAGGGTGGTGATGGATTGATTATTTGGGTGGCCATGGGCTTTTCCCAAGTTTTTTAATTCTTAAAAAAAGTTAGATCCTATTACAAAACTTTTTGGCTTTTGTTGTGAGTGACGTGTGCCTTCAAGCTCATTGATCTTGAATGCTTTATATCCATTTTTTAATACCAAAACGATGTAGTGTCAATGTAATATTTATGGTGAAGGAAAAAACTTGGTTGGCATCCTCTTACGGTGGTGATGGAATGGTTACATTGGTGGTTGTAAAACAGCAATTTAGGTTTTTGGACATATTTGAATTTAAGACTTCGATGCTCAAAAAGATGGCTTTTCCTTGGAAAAAACTAACGCAAAAAATTTTAATCAAATGTTTGAGATGTTAGGGTACTAATGGTGGTATTTTTATGGATTTTTGAACTAAAAGTTAGAAGTTATGAAAATTTTAATATGGTTAATCACAGTAGGAAATTATCTCTTTATACGAGAACTTTGGCTATAGTTCTTAGAGAGTTCATGCCTTGGGAAGATTATGATAGATGTATGTGCCTATTGTGGTTTGTTTATGAGTTTTTGGATATATTTTGGGGTTAAGGAATGCTAAGATCTAGGCAACATAGAGGAGATGAAAATTGTGTCAAGAAGGAGGAGGAAAATGGTAAGATGAGATAACTAAGGACTCTCCAAACCCCTATATGATCAACCAACAAGATTAATTAATGCGTACAACAACCACTAAGTATTTTCACATAAATTTTGAAAAAGAAAAAGTAATTTCTATTCAATGAATCAAAATGTAGAAAGCCTGAACCTATTTATAAGCCTTTTCCAAGCGTAGAAAACTTTGGAAAGCCTTAAGAGCCAATATAAATATTATTAAAAGAATTGATGACATGTACAAATACTAAAAAAAGTAAAAGAAATAAAATTAAATTAAAATATTTTATATATATGAAAATTTGGACTGGCCATAAATGGAAAGTAGATATTTTTGCCTTTTTTGACTTGTATGGCCCATAAACCAATCAAGGAGCCTTAAATTAAACTTTTAAATCCTCCTCAAAAGATTTTAAAAGTATTTTTTGATGTTCATGGGCTTGAATGGGGATTTTTACATGATGATTGAGCCAAATTCATTTTATGGGCCTTAGTTTTTGATATTGTCATTGGCATTTGTCCTGGTATTACATCAATAATTCTTGAGACAATCATGAGAATACTCAGTGCACTGATGAAGGGATGAGGGAACTATTCTATATTCATAAAGCCAAGGTATACCTAGAAGTATGTTAAAAGAGCTAACAAATCCATTATATAAGGCTTTGCTTCTGTTTTTAGTTCCCTAATTTCCAAAATGAGAGTAATAGAACTCAAAGCCTTCTCACCTTTCTCATTGAAATCCTACAACATTATCTTGTTAGAGCTGAGCCTTATAGTTATCTATCCTCAAGTAAGTAAGAGTTTTAAGAGTCATAATATTAGTCGATGAGCCTAGATTAACAAAAACATGTGATAATATGAAGTTATCAACATTTTTTGATCTATTATCAATAAGAGCAAATCTTCAACAGAGAACATGGATGCAAAGATTTTGTTTGAAGCAAAGAGCACCGTAAGAGAAAAAATTTAGTTCAAGTAAATCCTTGATCAAGCCTTATATCATCTCCTTGGAAAGGACTAGAGCATAATAGATACATAAATGGGTAACTTCCTTAGATGTGCTAGTATATTATAATCAATATTAGGAATCCCACTATCAATGAAGTACTAAAGTTATACACACTGAGGTGGGAGTGAAGATTTCAGATTATCAATTATTATTTTCCCTTATCCCTAGAAGAGCTATAAAGAGGTAGAATTTTTCCATTGTGGAGATTGACCTGAACTATCTCTTCATGAGAAGGGATCGATAGATCATCAACATGAACCTTAACAACTTTTAGGTTTTCTTCTATCAAACTATCAAATCTAATATATGTACTTCAATATAAATAGACATACCTTGTCAATGAAGAATAGGGGCATCTATATCAGAAAAGCATCGAAGAGAATCTTTAAGTTGTTTAAGTTTAATTTCATCATTTTGAGCATCATCATCAACCATATTTAATAGGTTATCTATAACATTCTCATTATACAAAGATACAAAATACATGGATTCCTCTTTTATTTATTTATTAGTTCCATATGGGATAAAGTAAAAGTCATACATAGTAAGTGGCATGAAGTTTTAAATTTCCCATCCATAGAAAATACAATCTTCTTAGGTATAAAACAATTTTTGGTTCTCTTAAATTGTTGGAATCTAACTAACTCAAGGTTCCCTAAGTTTTAGAGCTAGAGTCATCTCTAGGTTATCCTCTAAATAGCCTAAATCAACCTAGAAAGATTTCTCAGCTACTAAAGATACTTGAAGAGAAGAAATATATATTTCATTTAGAAAACTCTTTAATGAATGGAAAAAAGCTACATCCCATGTATCATTGAAATAAAGAAAAGATATAAGAATTGTAGGGGTCACCAGATATGCTAATAAGGTCATTATACTCTCTTCTTTCTTTTGGAGTATAATAAGGTCATTATAGATACTAGGGTGTTTGCTAACTAGCCTGGAGTGACTAATTTTTACTGAATATGTGGTTAATATTGAGAGTTATCAACTTATAGTTTTTTAAGTTTCTTTCCCATGTCAACAGTCAAAATTGACCCAAATTTCTTTTTTATGACTTTGTGAGGTTTTAGCATCTTACATTAGAAGATGTCTAATTAGTGTGGAATGTCAACTATGAAGCATTATCTTAGAAATCAAAGACTTTGTTAAGTAACTTTTCAAAGGATAGTAAAACCTTCTGCAAGAAAAGCCATTAGCTCATGTATATTCTAAAAAAGAATATATATTCCTTGTTGCTCTAGCAATTGGTTTTCACATTTTATACTCAAATTCCTCCATCAAAGTATGTAATCCACAAACTTCTCTCCATGTTCCTTCTATTTTACTATAAGATTTCCCATAGTGCCATAATGTTGTGCTCCACCAAATATTTTGATAAACATATTTTCTAACTTGGTAAAATTATGTATTGAGTTATTGGGTACATTTGCATGCCAATCAAATGCTACTTCTGATAATCTACTAACAAATAGCTTGAATGATTTCACATCACTTCCTCTTGCATTACAATAGCTTACCCTAAAAAGCACTATATATTGTTTTGGATTCCATGTATCATAGAAGATCTTGAAGGAAGGAAGCACAAATCAAGGAAATAAAACTACATAATATTCCTTTAGGTAGGGCCTACAATGAAATCGGGCCAGAACTTCCTTCACATGTTACTCTACAAGCTACCTAATATTCTCAAATTGATTGGACTTGACTTATGATTCTTGTCTTTTCTTTTCCATAAAAAAAACTTCTTAGTTCTTATTAACTGGAAAAATAGAATCAGATTGTGGGGGCTCAAATTTTGCTTGTCGAAATGAGTATTCTTTTTATTGTAAAGTTACCATGGTAGCTATCATCTCTTATAACTTCTTTTCCAACTTTAGAATTTGATCATCATGTTGACTCAATTGTTGTAATACATGCCAAGTTATGTCTAGTGCAATGCCTTCTTCATCTACCATATTTTGAATATTATTGTCATGAAGTTGTTCTTTTTATTGTGACTTCCTGGAGTCTACCATAAGTACATTTTCCATATATTCTATGAGATTATCCTAATTAGGATCAAAATCTAAAGTTTCTTCCTACTCTATATTTTTATGTTATCTTTTCATTTAACCAACATCTCTTATATAGACTTTCAAGATATATAGTGCAAACTAGTAGGAGTATATATCTCACAAGCTACAACATCCTAGGATTTAACTTAAGGAACATTTCCTTTCTTGAGTTCCTCCTCTATAGATTTCTTAGGTGAATTTACTATAGTAGAAATGGCTTCTACCTTTGGGTTCCAATTTATTTTCTCAATAGATGTTTAAGAAGGTTGAAGTGATGAAGTCAACCCCTTGACATTAGGATAAGAAGATGAAGAAGGACCCCAAAGTGAGAGCCCATCAACTCATGGTGAATACTGAGTATGAGAATGAAGATGAAATTTCTTATGGTCATCAGATGGTGTAGATGAAATAGGAGACAAATGATTATGGGTATGATGAGAAGGATGGTTAAAATCTTGAACACCTTTAGATGTCCCTTGTGCTGTCCATAAAATAAAAAAATAATATTTATATTCTTATAAGATTTTTTTGGTTCTCTATGATATTTTTAGTGAGTACAGGGACACCGAGTTGCTCAACTACTTTTATTCCATCCTTAATCTTCAACTAACTTACTACTCAGGTTCCAACACTAATATTCTTTAAGATCATAGTTAACAAATTTGAAATTTTAGGTTTGTATTTATTTACTGTGACCTCTATTCTGACATGAATATCACGATACAAGGGATGAAAGTATAATATTCATATAAAATTAGAAGGATAATCTTACCCTAAAAACCACATCAAGTTACATGTGCGGCTATCATGTATCCATTAGAGTAAGAGTTTTCCTTATTAATTTATGTTCATGAATCAAACTTTTGGCAACATTTTAACTTTCAATAATGTGTAAAAAGAATATACTTTCCAAACAAGATAAAAGAAAGTTTTTAATTTTGAGACCTTATTCAACCAAATAGTATAGTGTTGAAATTGTATATGCACTTTGGTTAAGAAATAAGAGATTTAAAGTCATGGAGTCAGTCAGAATAAAACATCAAGCAACTAAGAGAAAGTAACTATGACATATTACTCTAGATTAGAACATTATTTATAAGAGAATGTTGATTCAAGAATTTTTAGAACTCAAAGAACCCTTTTAAGAATGTAATTATTTTGAATCAAATTATGAATTGGATATTACAGTTTCATTTAAATAAAACATTATTAAAAAGTTACAAAATTAGAGTTAATCCATACAATGAAATTAGAGTTGATCCATGTGAATTTTATAAACATGTGCTCATGGTAAAGATTGATTTATACAATGAAATTAGAGTTGGGGTATGTTCTTGGAGTTTGAAGTCATGCTAGGCAAGCAATTATTCTGGACAATTTGGACTACATATGTTGTTTGGTAAGTTTGGCATACATCGCATAAACTTGGGCTAGCCCAAAGTAACACATTTTAGGCTAGGGTTGTATAGAGTGCTTAGGTCCATTAGGATAGGCTTAGAGGAAGGCCAATATATAGAAATAAGTGAGCCAAGGTGGATGGCTTCATATGGATTCCAAGGTCAAACATAATTGACTTAGTCAATCAAGGTCAACAAAGCTTGATGCTTAGGTTAAATGGACTCGAGTAGGTCTATGCGAGTGTTTAAAAATGTCTTTAAGACATTCAAGGTACTTGAAGGTTTGAAATGATCATTTTGGTCTAAGTGGGTTCATGTGGTAAATATGGTTAACCATAATATACCATGATTTTCCCTTGGGCATAATAACTCTAAACGGTATGTTTAGAGGACTTTGGGATCAGTCATTGAAATTAAGAATTAGTCTTGGCCAAGATTCATACTTAGGTGTTCATTATTGGCTTATTGGAGTCCATGGTCAAACATGATCAACCTTAGTCAACCATTATCCACCATGGGTTCCAATAAACTCAGAATATTTAGGAAATTGTTTTAGATAAGTTTATGTCACTTCAAAAAGTTTATGTCAAGGTTTAAGCTAATATGTCATGTTGAGTGGCATAGGTTATAAATATATAAACTTTAGTTTTTAGCTTAGAATTTGTTATGGTTTGATGTTAGGGAGGGCATGGAGGCTTCTAAAGGAAACTAGTACTGATCTAAGGAAGTATTAGATCAATATGGAATTGGCCAAGCAAGGTCCTTAGGGATCAACCTATGATTTCTATGGTTTAGTTCATCCTATGCAAGAAGGATCCTAATGCACTATAGAGTTTCGAATGTAAAAATGTGGTCAAAAATGGACCTCCAACAGGTGTGATGAACTCACAAAAGTACAAAATGCATGTTGGGGCCGACAAAAATAATCAAAAAATCCAAAAGAATTTACCGGGAAATTTTGCAAGCAAAATACAAATTTGAGAAGGCAAATTCCAGAAATGAAGTATTCATAAATAGGTAGATTTAAGTAGGTATTAGGTAATATGTAAGTTTAAGTAGGCAATGATAATTAAGCAGGTTTAAGTAGGCAACAATGGTTAAGCTATAAAAGAACCCAAAAGGTTTAATCTGTCATTAGTCAACAACAGTTCTAAGGAAAGGAAGGCTAGAAATTAGGACTTATAACCAATCTTAGAAAATAGAGAGGCAGCACGCAAGTTTAACAAATAAAATAGTCATAGTAGGAAGATAATAGGAAAGGTATTACCCAATCAACCAAGGTTCTAAAGTAAGAATACCTAAGGATTAGGACTTACAACCAACCTTTATACAAAGCAGTCAATAAGCAATTTAGTACGAAAAAGGGTTATACTAGGAAAATACCCAAAAAGGTATCACCAGTCAACCAAATCTCTATGGAACGGATGAGACTTAGGAAACTTACACCCATAATAAAGAACATATAGGAAAATATTAAGAAGCCATATTTAGCTAACAAAATTTATAGCAACCATATTTAAGAAGGAAAATTTATAATAGTCATTACAAAATAAGAAATTTAATAGTTCTAGCTCAATTTTCCAAGTCTAAAATCTTTTCAATTAGAACCAGTTCATTATGAAAATTTTAATAATATAAGCAATTTATATATCATTAAGTTTTATTTTTATGTAAAATCTTCATTCTACTACATCATACAACATAATACTTCTTGAGATATCATCCATTAACAAACATATGATGATCTCCTCTACAGTCCACTAGTTGAAAAAATCCTCCTATATTGACTTTCTCCGCCATGAATGGACCTTCTAACATAGGCTCAAATTTACCTCCCAATTTTTTATTAGAAAAATATCCTACTTAGAAAGGTTTAGAATGAACCATTTTGTTGCGTGTGTTAATTAAGCATGCTTTATATAGTTCAAGGTTCTCTAAGGTTGCATATGCTTTTCTTTTAAGCCTTTGAGCCCTCTAATTTTATCTTGCATTATGTTTCAATATTACACCATAGTCTACTAAAACTCTTTGAGAGGGAAGTCATTCTTCTAATGGGAGAATAGACCCTACCCCAAAGACTAAAGCTAATGGCGTAGACTAAATAAGAGTTTTTTTTAATGTGGTTCGATATACTATCAAAACTTCTCCTAACATTTTATGCCATTAATGCTTATTATCATCCAATATGTTCTTCAAAATTTACACCAATATATTATTGAAGGCCTAATCCAATCCATTTTCCCAAGGGTAATAGATGGTGAAGTATATCCAATTAATATTTTGATATCATATAAATTTATTTATTTTGGCACTTTAAAACATGAACCGTTATGAAAAATGATTTGGTGGGAAATGCTAAATTATTAAAGGATATGGTCTATATTAAATTATCGAATGTGATGAGTTTAAACTTCCTATAATGGGACAACATCAGTCCATTTAGAAAAGTAATCAATTGCCACTAATACTAATTAATGACCTTTGAAAGATGACAGATCAATCTACCAAAGATATGTATACCCATTCTTTTAAAGGGACATAAAGCAATCATCAAATGTAAAATATTGGGTGATTTATGCAACAACACCATGCATCTAGAATTTTTTTTTAAAATGACGTGCAACGCCCATATAGTTGTCTGTCATCGATGGAAAATTATATCCCATTCTTTTATTCTCTAACTTCATATTTGGACTAGATTGTTGGGTACCACACAATCTAGCATGCACTTCCATAATTATTTTTCATGCTTCAGATTTACAGTGATAATGCAAACACATCTGATCAAAGGATCCTTGATATATAATGTCATTAACTAATGCATATGAATGGGATATTCTTTTAAAATGATATACAATCAATTTATCTTAAAGGATTTTACCTTCTTTCAAGTAGTAAATAAACAGTTGTTTCCAATCTATCTTCATCATCTATAATAAGAGCAATCTCACCCTTGATATATTGCTTCTTATTTAGATATTCTAAGTCTATGGGTGACAAAACCTTATGGCCCTATAACTCTTAAAATATAGAACCTTCCTTTAAATTTTCTTCCATGGGGTATTCAATGAAAAATCACATTCAAGGAGTTTAATCATATATTAATGGTATGGGATAAAATTTTCTTTTAAAACTATATTGGTTCTGGCAACCAAATTAATACCTAGTTATAAATCTCCAAAGATCATGATTTTTTAAAACTCATTCAGGATTATTAAATTTAGCCTAATTATCAGTGCCTCATACTTAACTTCATTAGGGTTGCAATACATGGAAAGAGTAGTATAACATGCCATTTTTGGGAGATATAAATACTAGGCCAACTTTAGCTTTCCATGGGATAGCATCTTATGGTCCTTTTATCTCTCTAACAAGATGTAGAACAATCAAAATATAACTCCCATGTAGTTTTTTCTTCAATTTTATACTGATGATCTATTCATCTATTAGTTCATCATTCAAGGGTGCAACAACAAGAATTGGATGTGCTGCTAAAAAGTTGGCTCAAGCATTACCTTCCACAGCAAGTAGGAGAATAAATGTTGTGTCAAACTATAATAAAATAATTGAAAATCAAGTTAAATGTCTAAATAATGTTTGATAAGTAATGAGATATTATGATGGGTTGACCTAAGATATTAAGGTGACTTTATGAGAAAATATGTAAAGCCTTAAATTTTTTGTAGTGAAGGTAAAGGCCGAAAAATTTTCCCAATAAGTGAATAGTTTAATTTAGTTGGTATTAACCTTTAGCTAAAGCAATAGAGCATATTCTCTTTTCTTTCCTCATTAATTTGGGCTAATAAGGTACCAGGAGATTCACCTAAAGCTGTGGTATATAAAATTAAAGGCTTCCTTAGAATTGAGATTGCAAAGAATAGAGATGCCATCAGGTGCTATTTTACAGTCTTAAATGCTTTCGGACATTTACCATCATTCTATAATTGAGTATATTTTCTGCATAAAGCTGTAAATGGTTGATAACTTCTAGAGAGGCAAGAAAAGAATCTTCTCAAATATGCTAACCTATCTTGGAATGATCTTAATTGAGTTGGACTTCTAGGTAGCTTCATATTTAAGATTTTTTTTATTTTGGAAGGATTAATTTGCATTCAGTGGTGCTTAACAAAAAACTTAGAAACCTCTCTGAAGTGGAACCAAAGGTAGAGTTAGGAGGGTTCATCTATAAATGATAATGGCATAATTGTTCAAAGATAATGCTAAGGTCATCTAAACAGTATTCCTTTTTTGACGTTTATCAAGTAGATCAAAGATATAACACTCCTCTTATTAGTGTATAAGTTCGTTAAAGATCATAATCATAGCCTGTTAGTATGTTGCTCTAAAGTTCTTAAGTCTAAAGGGTATAACCTTCTGGAATTTAACTCCTATTAATGTTCTAAATGCAGTGAATTTCTAATACTTAGGAGCCATTTTCTTCTAATTGTATCCAGATAATCCATTCGAAAAGAAAATTATTGCATGCGAAGAAGCATAATCTAAATCTTTGTAAATAGATTAAAAATACAAATTCAATCCATGATGACATTGTGGTAAATAAGAAGTCCCTAATGTTAGGGAACAACAATGTTATTAAAAATGTTAAAAAGTATTTGGATGGCATCATGGTCGATTGAGCTACTTTGAAAATCCAGGAGGAAGTGCAGATTAGTTCTGAGATTGGAGGCGGAGGAGGTAATCCTTGGTCCAGGAAGCCTTGCATTAAAGGAAATTTTAAGGAGGAGGATTATTTATTGATGGAGGATGGCATAGCGGTGAAGTTACATGCTCCCAGTGAAATTTTGAATTCAAAAAAGTTTGAATTATCTTTGGTAGCCAAGGTGTTTGGTAAAGAGATCCCTTCTCATATTGTGGCTTGGGAATTAAGACGTCAATGGGCACAATATGGCTGTTGCAAATATGGTTTTGATGATGACAAATATGTTTCCAGTGTGTTTTGCTTGGCTAATCTGTTTCAGGCACAAAAGACCGCGAGCCACTCAAGCCAACTCAAGATCGGGTCCAAGTGTGTCAAATGTATGATTTTTCTTTTTATTGAGTCAATTGTAATGTAACTGATTCCCTAGCTAAGTAACCTTGCACACACACTCAGGGAGAGAGATTGAGTGAATTAGAGTTTCTGTTAAAAATTTGTTCAGATCGTCCTGGACGATATCCACATCGTCCTGGACGATCCAGTTAAAACAGAAACCCTAATTAGGGCGACTAAGTTAAGAGGGTCTGATTGAGCCGATCGTCCTGGATGATCTCCGGATCGTATGGGACGATATGCCCAAATCAGAAATTCTCAGCCGCCAGATCAAGTTAGGCAAGTTCTTATTTTTAGATACTTGGTCTGATCGTCCCGGACAATACGTGTATCATCCCGGACGATCCAGTACAATCATGCCTAATTTAATCTGGTAATTAAGGAAAGCAATTTATTTTTGGTTGATACGATCATATCGTCCTAGACGATCGCAGGATCGTCCCGGACGATCTTGATCGTCTAGTGCATTTAAGCTGTACATCCAGAACTATGTACAGGATGATTTGGGGCCTTTTTGAACTAATCGTACTGGACGATGACCCTATCGTCCGGGACGATCAAATCATTTTTTGGTCGTCCAGCACAGATTTCTCTGGACGACCCGAACTGTCTTCTGGATGATTTCCCTCAATTTGAACTAATCGTCCCGGACGATCTCAGGATCGTACAGGACAATATGAACAAATTTTTCTACTGATCGTCCATAAGAGCCAGATCGTCCAGGCTGAAACAGCTGAATTTGAACTGATCGTACAGGACGATCTACCGATCGTCCTGGATGATCTTGGCTGACCAGTTGAGATTTAGGGCAAATTTTAAGCCCTCCTTTAAAAGAACTTTTTCCAATTTTTGGAAAAATCTTTTGCTGCCTTCCTTCCCTGAGAAACCCTAGAGAGAGAGAGTTGGGAGAGAGAGAGAAGATCTTGTGAGGGGGAGTTAGTGAGGGATTCACTAAGGTTGCTCCGAGCACGGATCATAGTCATCTTCTCCGCTCGTCATCTTTCGTCTAGTCGGTGTTCGTCGTGGGAGGATCGTTCGCAAGAAGATCCGGGGTTCTCTGCCTGCTTCAGGTGGAAGCAAAAGGAGTTCGTAGGTTCTCTGCCTGCTTCAGGAGGAAGCGAAAGGAGTTCGAAGGTTCTCTGCCTGCTTTAGGAGGAAGCGAAAGGAGGTCGGGTTCTCTGCCTCACCGTGTGGTGAAAAGGAGATTTTTGTACAGGCTTCTCCGCCTTGCTGTGGGAGCAAAAGGAGAGACACTTCTGTTTAGTGCAATACCCGGAGGGGAGGCTCCGGGGAGTGGACGTAGGTCAAGTTGACCGAACCACTATAAAATCTGGTTTGCTTTTCTGATTCAATTCTGCACTTTAATTTTTCCTGATATTAACTGCTTGGGTGAATATCTTTGGTTGATCTTTTTATCGTTGTTTTAATTCGTTTCCGCTGCACGTTATAAAAAGATTTTCATAGTTATCGTAAAATTTTTAAATAACCAATTCACCCCCCCTCTTGGTTAGCCTCGGGACTAGTTTACTAGGGCTTAACATCCCTATCGAACTTTCAATGGCTAGTTTCATTTTACTACCCTTGGGATGGATGGCTCTTGTGTTCATTCAATTCAGGTGAACCTTTAGAAGCTATTCTTATAGGTGGTCCATGGTATGTGAATGGCCATATTATTGGTATGGATAAATGGTCCCCTGAGTTTTCACCATTGTCTATGAAGGGTCTTACTTTGCCTATATTGATTAGAATGCCTCAATTGCCTTTGCAATGTAGGAATGAGGTTAATGTGGTGAGAATTGCTTCTATGGTGGGAGTACCATTAGTGTTAGATGGTAACATGTTTCAATGGGGGAGGAGAGAGTTTGCAAGAGCTTGTGTTCGTGTAAAGCTGGATCAACATCTTCCCTTGGGTGTTTGGGTGGAGAGTATGTTGGGTAGATTTTTCCAAAAGGTTGAATATGAGAAGATCTCAACAGTTTGTTTTGAATGTGGGATGATTGGACATGTTAAGAGGGATTATAATAAGGGTAATACAAGAGATAATGATTTGGCTGAAGAAGCGACTAGGCCAAGGCAAGTTAACTCTAAGAATTTGAAGCAAGGAGCTGAGATGAATTCAACCTATGGACCATGGGTACATGTTAATTACCAAAGAAACAAGAGGGTTACCCAAGGGGTAGCTTTCTAAATGCAAAGGCAGATAAGATACTCTAAGAAGAATCAGATTAAGTTACTTAATATGGAGGCAGAGAAAGCGTTCAGTTTGGGAACTAAGGAACTTGGTATCTCTTCGAACATGGAATTGGAGAAGAATATTGAAGATAATATGGTAGCTGAAGAAGGTGAACTAGTTCTGGAGCAGGCTCTCCGAGAGAAGAATTTGACAACCTGTGGAGCTGTCGAGCAAAATAATTCGGCAGAAGATGTGTTGGGAAAACCTGGTGTTGAGCAGGGTACGGAATCTACACCTATTTCTTCTTTTATTAATGTAGCTATGAATAAGTTTCAAGCTTTGAACAATTGTGGTAAAGAAGTGTTGGTGTTTGATAAAATTTCAAAAGGGAGGTCTGTGAGTGATATTAAAGTTGATTTGTCTTTAGGGAAGAAGGATGCTATGGTGAATAGGGGTGGTATTGGTGAGGGGAGTAATGATGTTTTGGGTGTTGTTAGTAGAGGAAACAAGGTTGGTTGTAGTGTGAGGTGGAAAAGTTCAAGTTAGCAAAGGAACTTAAATCACTTGGGCCGGTTAAAATCCTTCCTCGCATTAGAAGTTCTGAAGTTGTTTATAATGGAGGGGGTGGGGGCTCATCCCCCTTGGGTGTTTAATGAGTTTAATTGCCTTTTGGAATTGTAGAGGGGCCAAGAAAAAGGATGCCACTCTTTACCTAAAGGAGTTTGTAAAAGAATTTGATGTTTTTTTTCGTGGGATTGGTGGAGACTAAAATTTCTATCTTAGATTGAGTGGTTTTAAACAAAATGATGGGGTTAAATTGGGATTACTTTCTGCTTTCATTGGAGGGTTTGGCAGGAGGAATTATGGTTATGTGGAGATCAGATTTGGCTTATTTTTCTTTGTTAAAGACTTCTGACCAATGTGTAATTGGTGATCTTAATGTCTTTAAAAAAAGATTGTGGATGATTTCTACAGTTTATGCTAGTAAGGATGTTCATAAAAGGAGGAATTTGTGGGATTATCTTCAGGTGTTTTCTTATAGGAAAGTCTCTGCTATGATAGGTGGAGACTTGAATTATATTATGTCTCAGGAAGATAAGAGAGGTGGAAAGAAGTTTGTTTTTTCTGAAGGCCCTAAGGAGATGATGAACTTTATGAATACTAATAATTTTCGTGAAGCGGGGCTGGTTGGACCAAGATTCACTTGGTGCAATAATAAAAATGGAGGTGGAAGATTTTGGAAAGGTTGGATAGGTGCTTGCAAAATTCCATTGCTTTAGAGAAAATCCAAGTGGCAGTGGTGAGACATATTGCTAGAGTGGCTTCAGACCACTGTCCTATTATTTTGAAGATTTTTTATTCAACTATGAAGAGAAAAGGTATTTTGAAGTTTGAAGATGTTTGGGATTCTTTTCATGCCTCATCTATTATTGTTTCTAGAGTGTGGAAGAAAACTTTTGAAGGAGATGACATGCAAATTCTTAACATGAAATGTAAAAGAACTATGAAGGAGCTTTTCTATTGGAGTAAGGCGAAATCGAAGAATTTTTTGATGTTAAAAGAGGGCCTTAAGAAGGAGGTGTTGTAACTTCAAGAGGATGAGGCTATGATTGGGTGGTTGAATGAAGAAAGTTGTGGCTTCTGAGGTCTAAAGTTGGAGAATTGAATGAACACCTATCTCGGTTGAATGCATAGTGGAAGCAAAGGGCCAAAGTAAGGTGGATAGAAGAAGGGGATTCTAACTCCAAGTTTTTTCATGCGTTTGCGAATGCAAGGAGGAATGATAACTGGATTAGTCAAGTTAGGAGGATGAATGGCATTTTGGTTGAGGATCCGAATGAGGTGGAAGAGGAGTTTATAAAATATTTTTAAGGGAAATAGAGGGATAGGAAGTGTTGTCTGAAGGATTGGCCATCGCCATGGAAGGTCTTAGATGATGATGACAGAAGAATGCTGGAGGCTGAGTTCTCCATTTCAAAAATCACGGAGGTTATCAGGAGTTTGGCAGGAAATAAGTCTTTGGGTCGTGATGGAATAACTTATTCTTTTTTTAAAGCTTATTGGGATATTATTAGCTATGATGTTTGTAAAGCAGTTAAAAAATTCTTTTTGTCTGGTAAACTTTGTAAGGAATGGAAGGAAACTCTTATTATTTTGATTCCTAAAGTCAAGGATCCTTTCTTACCTTCTGGATATCATCCTATCAGCCTTTCCAAGTCAATTTACAAGATTGTGGCTAAAATTTTGTTGAATAGGCTACTGTTGGTGGTTCTTAAGATTATTTTTGATGAACAGGTGGCTCTCATAAAAGGGAGATCAATATTGGATCATCTTTTCTTAGCTCAAGAAGTGTTTAATAAAATCAGGTTTCGTAAATCAAGGAATGGGCTCTTGGTGATCAAGATTGATATGGAGCAAGCGTATGACAATATGTGTTGATCTACATTAAGGAAGGTGCTGATTTACTTGGGTTTTCCTATCAAATTTGCTAACTTGTTGATGGAATTTGTCATTGAACCAAGGCTTTCTATTGTGATTAATGGTTGCAACTCAAAGTGGATTGAGGGAAAGAATGGGTTTCGGCAAGGACGCGCACTTTCTCCCGTACTTTTTATTATGTGCTCTCTACTACTTTCAAATGCTTTCTTTAGTAAAGGCATGAATCTTGGTATCAATATCTTCAAATGGTCATAAGATTTCTCACCTATTGTATGTAGATGATATTTTGTTATTTTCAGATGCTAAGATGAAGAATATTAAGAAGATGAAGAAGATTCTACTAGAATATTGTAAGTGGACGGGTCAAGTGATTAATCTCCAAAAATCTTCTATGGTGTTGGGTAAATCTATCAGAAGAAGGAAGAGTAAACAAATCTCAAAAGTATTAGGCTTTAAGGAGGTGGAGGAGATGGAGTATCTGGGTATTAAAATTGCTTTAAGGCGATTGAGGAAATCAAATTTTCAGCATCTGATGGACAAATCTTTGAAAAGATTGAATGCTTTGGGGAATAGTTCATTTTTCTTTCAGGGAGGATGATCTTGGTGAAATCTATTTTTCTTTCTCATCCTTCATTTCTTTCAACACATTCATTGATTCCTTTGAGTATCTTGAAGGAGTTTGATAAGTTATGCAGGAATTATATATGGGACAAACTTGACGGTACCCATGGGCTACATTTTGTAGCTTGGGAGGTCTTATGCAAACCAAAGAAAATGGGTGGACGTGGGCTCTATTCGGCAGTGTCTAAGGTCGGTCATTTGAGGGCAAGTTTTGCTTAGAATCTTATAAACAAATTGGATACTCTACTGAATAGGAATTTGCTGGCAAAATATAGGGGTAATTGGTGGAAAGGAAAGGGAAAGAAAAGTGGCTCGACTTCATGGAAGATCATTATGGATGGATGGAAGTCCCTTAAAAGTAATGTGAGATGGAAAGTTGTATCAGGATCTTCTATTAATATCCTGAAGGATGTGTGGATACTTGATAAAAGTATAAATAAATGGACTACTTTTGTTGCAAAGTGGGATGAGGAAAGCATGACTATGAACTTCTTCATTGAAAATGGGTCTTGGAACATCTCTCGATTGAATACATTTTTTGGAGAAGACTTTGTAAAGATGATCAGCCAAGTGGAAATTTGTCCAGAATTGATTGAAGACAAGCTGGAGTTGAAGTTTAAAATGACTGACAAGACTATTTCTACTCTTATTACTGAGGCTCAGTGGGAGGATGATAAGGAATGTTATTATGCTTCATGGGTTGATAAATTAAAGCTTAATCCTCAGGTAGGGCTTTTCTTGTGGCGTCTATGAAAAAATGCTATTCCAATAGAAGATTTCCTCATGCAAAGAAGGTTAATGGAGACTAATTTATGTCCTAGAGGTTGTAATGAAGTTGAGAATGCTGATCATATATCTGCGACCTGTCCAAAGCTTAATCAAGTTATTGAATGCCTGGGGATTACTAGTTTCAATTTTTAGTTCATTTCAAGAGTGTTTGGGGGACTTGGAAAGGTTAGCTATCATGAATCCTTTCATTGCCAAGTTATATGTTACTTTGTTATTATTTTCTTGGAATAGTAGAAATAAAGTGAGGCATGGGGATGTGGAGGATAGTGCTGCTATTATTATTGCTAGAGTCATCAGAGTTGTAGGATGTATCACATCAGGATAAAATCATCTCAGATTACTGGGGTGTTAATCAATCTTCTCGACTGTTTTCCAACTTTTGGCAGCCTCCTTCTCCCGAGTGGTCTAAGATTAATATTGATGCATTGATATGGAAATCTAACAGAGCAGGGGTTAGTGGAGTGGTTAGAGAAACTAAAGGGAGATTCTTGTTGGCCTTTGAGTTTGGTTGTGTTTATTGGAATATTGTTCAGTTGGAATTGCTAGCTTTCCAATAATTAAAGAATGTTATGCAAGGGTTGATGCATGAGGCGGAAGGCATTATCATTGAAGGTGGAAACCAAAATGTGATCAACTTTCTTCATGAAGTGTATAGCAAACCATAGAAGTTGACTATATGACGTGAATATGAAGATTCTTTATTCTTTAAGGAATTTAATAATGTGTTATTTCATTCTATTAGTCGTGGTGGTAATAAGTTAGCTGATTACTGTGCTAACTTAGAAATTTCGTATAATTTTATTTTGGATGTTTTTAGTGAGAATAATATTCCCCCTTTATTTGTTTCTTTGTTAAAGGAGGAATGTGATAGGTTGCCTTTCGTTTAGTAGCATGTATCTAGGTGTTCTTCTTTCAATGCTATTCACATTTCTTCTCAAAAACAAATGAAGAAGCATAATCTACCATGAGTTTTAGTATAGGTAAAAGAACTCATCTTTAGGATAGGATTTATTTAAATCTCTGAAGCAGAGGCATATGTTAAAATGATTTTTTTCAAGATTAGCATGATGCAACCTAACCAAGTAATATATTTCTCTTCTCATATAAAACCAAAATAAATCAATTTCTTAACTTCAGCAATAACTTGTTGTTCTTTTTCAAGATGCATGCACTGAGGCACTTTTATGATAGAAACCATGACGGGTTGAATTTTAAGTTTTAGATTACCACATCTGGAGATGTACTAGGTATCTCATCATAACTCCAAGAAAAATAATCTTTAAACTTTGAAAGTAACTTGAACATGTTGTTTGCTTTGCCCTCATTCAATAAAGGACTTAGGAAGATCCGATCAAGATATTCTTTATTACCCAGATTAATTTTGTTTAATTAATCTAATATTGACTTAATCTCCTCTTCAAGTTTAACGGGTGCATCTCTAACTTGAGAGTCAACCAAATCTTCTAAAGCCTATAAATAAAATTTGTTAAAAGGCTTAACATCTCCTATAAATATACCATCATATTCTAGATTATTAGAAAGAAATAAGAAGTTGTCATTATTATCTACATGTCTAAAAGTACCAAAGAAAACACCTTCTTTTGTTTTTAGTTTATATTACTTTGTAATCCATAGGTTTTCACATTATTAAGCTTCACCTCTAGAGCAAGAAGACTACGTTAAACCTTGCTTAGACAGATTTTTTTCATATAAGTGGTTCATCAAGGTTTACATTAGTTTCAATATAATTGCTAGAAGAAGGAATAAATTTAATAAATTTATAATTTGGACCTGAAGTGAGAGCAACTTTAACTACCAATTGGCAATATTATCCTAAGAGTGGTGTTAAGTTATATTCTCCACATACTTCTTAAGCTTCACAATGGTAGATATATCGGGATCATCCTTATCTGCCACTTGGACACTATCCTCATCACTATCTACTTCTAAATATACTTAAAACTTTGGCTTTTAATCATCTTTATATATTCTATAGCCTATTTATTTTTCTTAAATATATATGATTAATCTTCCAAATTGGACTCCAAATAGCTATGTATTACAAGCATCTCTACAAAGTTTAATTTGAGGTGAAGTTTAATGTAAAATTTGATGATCTATAAAGTCTAATCTGACATACTAATGGTTGATGACATATATGATTAATTTTCCAAATTGGACTCCAAATAGCTATATATTACTAACATATGATTGAGTTTAGATCCTAAAACAAATCACCAAAGCAAAAGATTTTCTTAGGTTCAATGATTGATTTTTCAACCTAGGGAGGATTTGATGAGCTCAAATTTAGTGGGTTTGAAGAACATGTATGCATGTTCATATGTTTCAAATTTCACTACATTTGTAGGTCATTTGGTTTGTCATTTAGTAAACCCTAGAATCATGCGCATAATTAACTTAGGATCTTTAAAAATTCATATTAAATTAGAATTAAAAGCAAAAATTACATATAATATATCAAAATGCTTAGAATTAAAATCTTGATAGAGGATTATTAAAAGCCTCTTAAAATTGATTCCAAATAAAAATAAATTTAAAATCAAGGAAATTTAATTATTAATTAAAATAAATAATTACTAATATAGATTAAAATTACTAAAATAATTTTAAACTCTTAAAATCATCCCTAGAGGTAATTTTTCACATTTGGAAAAAATTTCAAGAGGTTTTGAGTCGCTTTAGTATAAAAATAAGAAAAAAAACTCCTAATTAAATAATTAAATAAATAAATAATTCACTAAAATTCAAATATTCATAATTAATTCCAGAAAAATCCAAATTGAGTGAACTCAAAGGCGTTTACCTCATATCTTCGTCTAGTATTTATGAAAAATATAAAAACATCAAAACTCAATGTAATTAAAAGGTTAGCATTTAGGTCAAACTCAGCACTTAAAATACACTAAACTTGTAAAATCCATACCTAATTCCAAAAAATTTCAAATTAAGTAAACTTATTGGAATAAGACTCATCTCTGGGTTAAGTATTTATAAAAAATATAAAAATTCTAGAAACAAATGTAAAATAAGAAGTTTAGAAATGGACCCTATATTTAAATTTATTAGAATATTCATTAAATATGAAAAATCAATAAATCATCAAAATTTTCTTAATTCATTAATCAAATGAGATTAAATCAGAAAAAAATTTTAAATAAACAATCAATATTCTTGTTATTAAAATTTTTAGGCTGGACTATGTTGAGCTATGGGGCTACTTGTCCTACAGAGACCTTAGTCCTCGTGGTCATTTTGACAACACCACAAATGAATATGATAGAATATAAATATTTAAATTACAATAAGGATAAATCAATTATCAATCAAATTAAATTATGTTAAAAAAAGTTTAATAAAATGCCTAGATGTTGTAGCTTCTATACTCTTCTACTTGATTACTTTAGAATGGTAATGGTGTATTGGATTAAGAAATTTTAAGGATCAAAATATTTAATTAAAATAGAAGACTCCATGCTATCAATCTACCCCAATCTTGGAGGATTAGAAGCATTAAATTTTTTGAGCCTAGGATATACTGATTAACAACTTCTGGCACTTAGGAGTTATTAAACACTATGTTCTTTAGAACCTAAAGGTAAATAACTTCAACAATCAAAACAACCTTAAAAGAAATTTAAAACCTCCTAATTAATAAAACTTGAACTCAAATCACCTTTTAAAGACCTTGAACAAATAAATTCATTTATAGACAACTCCATACTAATAAAGCCTAGGAAATATGCAAGCTACACATCCTTTCTACACACACTTAGATGATTTGTCAAGAAAACCAACTCTAGCCTAGGCTAGGCTGATGGTTTGATTTGCTTGTCGAGTACTTTGCTTGAAGAGTACCTTCTATATTTTTATTTATTTTTAGTAATGTAAATGTCATACATTTTAAATTCATGTTAGGGCACTTATGCTTTTTAAGGGGTGCATTAGAAGCATTAGGTTATTACACAACTATTTTGCACCTTACATGCTTTTATATTGCTTTACATTCCTACAAGAGTCAAAGTAGTATGTACCTAAGAAAGATGTATACATGTATAAGTCATGTAAAAGTAAAATATATATAGATCAAGTTGTATAATGTCATGAGTTGTAAAAGATTTAAATATACCTACTTATACGTATGCAAATGGGCCTCCAAATGATGATATCATTTCCTTTGGAGGATACTTTCATTTGGAATTCCATAGAAGACTTAGAGCTTTAAGTCTATAAGCAAGTTTAATTGAATATTTATATATAAGTAGGCAGATTTCATGTTGTGGAGCCTCGCCACCTTTCTTTTCTGTAGAGTTTAAGTATGTTATAAAATATCAAATAAATAAATTATTTTTTTTATTTAGTCCTTCATTTAGTACATTACTTCATGCATTGCATTTATATGGGTAGTAGTTTGCATTAGTAGGAAGAATTTTTTCTTGCTTTCTTTTGTTGTTTATGTTCCAGAGTTTTTAGGAACATGTATACTTGTTCTATGATGATATGTCATTAGGTATCTAATACATGTATACATGCATACATACAAGCATTTTATTTCTGTAACATACGTTAAGATAAACACTTATGCCCAATGTAGTAGAGGATGCTATGCTTTTCCTTTTGGTATAGAGTCGTTATGCTCCTAAAATTTTGGTGGTAAGAAAATTTAGTTAGGTAAATTAAATAAGATAATATTTAGAGTTCTTTGTGAGTCTTCTCGCTAGTTTCATTTGAACTTAATGTTAAAATTACTCATCTAGAATAATTAATTTTAGAGTGTGATTCAACCCTTGATCTCTTAGGATAGAGCTTAACCAATAAGGCATTACATCTAAGATGAGTCATTATATATTAGGATTGTTAGCTGGTAACTCACTCTAAGAAAGTAGAAGTTTAGATTATAAACAGCTCTTCAGTCTTTGTATATTATGATTCAATTTCTTTTAAAATTCAAAATCTAAAATCTAAATTCAAAAGATAAATAGAGAATTTATAATCTAAAGCTTATACGTTAAAACTTGTTTGCCCAAATATTTCTTTAGATCCATATATCTTTGAAAATATTTAGTCTTCGCTTTAATCAAGAGTATTTTCATAGGAGATGTGATTAACTACAGGGGCTTTCCCTTATAGGGAGTCTACAACCAACAACAAAATAAACCCTATTATAGTTTCTTTCTAAGGTATTAGAAAGGTTTTTTAAATGCAGACCTAAGCTTTAAACTTCATATTAATTTCATAATTGAAATGATATGTGAGTATTTCTTTTATCCTTTGGGGTTAATTGAATATTCCCTTTGTAATGTTTAATCATGAATGAAAGTTTCTCTTTCCAAATCAATAGTAAAACATTAGTCTATCCTTAGGGATGGTATAATGTCAATCTATGAAGATTTGATTAAAGAAACCTAAAATAAAAAATTAAAGCAAATCTTATATGACATTTGCATGTTGGACATTAAATTTAACCACAGATTTTTTTTGGCGACTCCGATGGGGATAAACATTTCTCTCCGTCTTTAGTATAGTCTAATTTTTTTCTAAATACTTAAAGGTTTAATTAAATATTTGAGCTATTATATTTATTATAGATTCAAGCCTTAAATTATAAATTCTAAAGTTGTTTCTCTCTTTTATTTAAAGTCCTTTCATTGATGACTCTATCTAAATCTAAATTCAAACCATGTTCACACCTTCTTCAATTATTCACACTTGATAATTTTTGGACAATGGTCCCAATTCAATGTCTTTTTTAAAAGCTAAATTCAAATCAAACCTCAACCATCTCTTTAAAGTTTTATTCTATATATCTCTTTAGTCTATGTTTGCATAGGCTGGGTCCATTTAAAAGTCAAAAATTTTGATCAATCTCAGTCTTATCATGTTTTAGGGATTCAATAAACTTTACTCAGTATATTCTTCAGATTTATATCATATTTAAAGATTCATGAATTTTAAAGATTGATAAATGATTCTAGTCAATTACAGACATAATGACTGGAAAGTTGATCTTCTCTTTCCCCGATAACACAAACATGACATGTCAACAAGGGCACATCTACTAATAGTATTATGATCCTTTTTAGGACAATAAACAACATTTAGTTCACCTTCACTAGACCACAATCAAATATGGTCAAGGTTGAGATTATACTTGCTAAAGTTGTTAAGTATGTACCTGAGGGTGGGTCTACAGTTACCACAGTAGCTGCTAAACCCTTAATGTTCTCCCATCTAACTTCCCAAGGATGTCTACAAGCTAGAAAGGAAAAGCTACCATGGAATCTAAATTCTTCTATCCCATCAAATTTGGATTAGGTCATCCTTTGCTATTATAGATATGACCAAGCCTTAGAAGAGAAGTAACAAACACTACCTAACGCAAAGGGTCAAGAAAGTTATGATTATAGAAGAGAATAATCATATAACTTCTGCAACTAAAGAAACAAAACTAAAATCAGCTGAATTGATACTCAAGGAATCTGAAGCCTTAAACAAATTCCTTGTAGCTAGTCTGAATTTCTTTCATCCATTATTTGTTGTTGCTGGAGAAGAAAATCTAGTCAAAATAATGAATTCTCCACCTACTCCTTTTTATAATCCTATTCTACATTCTCTATCTAGAAGGAAAAGGAAGTTCATTGAATGAGTTTATCCATGATTGTGCTATTGGTTATGGGCAGTGAAAACTAAATTTATGAGAAGTGTGAAGGATGTTATATCTATTAGAGTACAAGCACTTACAAGGAGAGAGAGAGAGAGAGAGAGAAGTGTCTCCTTCTTTCAAGAAAAGAGTACAATTCAAAGAATCAGGTCCGAGTCAATTTGTATCTACTATAAAGTGTCAGCAAAAATATGTTCACAAGTCAATCATTGTACAACACCTTTAAATAATTAGGGTCTATTCCCCCCCCCCCCTCTTTACTGTTTAATCTGGAGACATTCTAAATAGAACTTCTAATCACTCTTTGGGTCAACATCTATCAAGAGGCAATCAACATCTGATGCAAGGTCAAGATTTTTCTCTTCCTTGATAAAAGATGATTGAATTGACAAGTCAACCAGCTATGGTATCTAATGGCCAAAAAGTTTGGCATCCTAAAGTGGTTGCCACATCAACTACATTAGTATCCCATAGAAATCATCCATCAAAAGAAAGAATAGAAGATAGGTAAAGTTGTTCAAGAATTATCATTTATTAGAGAATACACTCCTGTGGCTCCCAATAATGTTGTGGGAAAATCCATCTACAAAATGATGGATTATTTAAAGGAGAGTATCCAACAAATAAATGAACAAAAAGTTGTAGAGATTATAGAACCATTGTTGCAGCTAGATTTTCTATAGGAAGTATTTATGGAGAGAGCCGAATTTTTTAGAGAGAGAGAGAGAGAGCCAAATTTTCTAGCAAGAGAGCAAGGATTTCAAATTTCAACTCTCTAGTTTTTCACAGTAGGATTTGCATGGCGAGGGATGACCGCTAGCTATCTCCAACCATCAGACCTTCTTCATTCAAACCATCTTAATCTATCAACATTAATAATGGTAAACACAATAATGGTTCTATGGATCATCATATTACTTGAAGAATCAAGTTTTGTCAAGATTCATTCAAACAAAGTCTGTTGGTGATTAGATAAGGTGTTCATCGAGAGACTAATTTGATTGCTTTAATGGAAGGCAAGGGCAAGAAGGTTGTTACTTTTATCCAGTCATAGAATATCAATAATCAAATCTCTCCAAATGTTTTGTTAGGTCTGATTTGTTCTGAATTTGAGTATGGATCAACATCTTCATCAGGGTTGAATTTAAAAGTAAATAGATATATTGGTGCATCTTATTTGAAGGATAATGATGAGTTGGTGTTGAGCGGTAATTTGACTCAGAAATGTGAAGTTATTTCTTCTGAGAATGTTAAAACAATCCTGTTTGTCTTGCATGATTTTGACAATTCGGTTTTACCTGTAAATGATATTACTGGTAATGATTCTTATGAAGAATACTTTGTAAATTCTTGGAATAAAATGTCTCATATCGGAATTGATCAAAATTCTATAACTTCTAAAATGACTGAAGATGTCTTAGCTATGAAACTGAACGCTGCTAAAGAATGTGCCAACATTCATGTGTTAAGGAATTCCTTGGTGGTTAAAGTGTTTGGAAGTAATATTCATTTTCCTATTTGTAGCATTGAGTTGAGAAGTCAATAGGGTAGATTTGGTGGTTTCCACCTAACCTCTTTAGGACTAGACTAGATTTTATGTTCCTATCAGTCTAGTGAAGCAATGGAACAAGATTTAAATGGAGTTCCATCATATGTGGGAGGATATATTACTGGAATTGATAAGTGGACACCATCCTTTTCAGCCAAATCCATGAAAGTTTAATCTTCTCCGGTCTGGATTTGATTCCCTCATCTTCCATTACAATGTTGGGATGAAATGAATATAACAAATTGCTTCAAAAGTTGGTATTCCTATTTTGCTAGATGGGAACATGGTTAAGTGGGGGAGAAGGGAATTTGCTAGAGCTTGTGTTCGTATCAACTTGGATTCTAAATTGCTAATTGGAATATGGGTGGAAGGGAAAAATGGTAGATTTTTTTCAAAAAATAGAATTTGAGAAGATTTCTTCTTTTTGTTATCAATGTGGGAAGATTGGTTAAAAAAAGGAAGTATGTCATTATTCTTATAACAATGGTTGGAATGCTTGTCCAAATGAGGATGTCAAAAAATATGTATCTAATGTATATATTGGAAGGATGGAGGAGAAGAGCATTAAACAAGGTAATGAAAAATCGGATGCATTGGAGTATGGGCCTTGGATCCATTTTAAATTTCCAACAAACAGATGAAAACCAATCATATCTGAATTCAATGTAAAAAAATATGAGGAGAAAATCATTATCTAATCCTAATTCAAGTTTTATGAAGGATAATTTTGATAATCTCACTATTAAAAATATGTCAGATGGTGATGATAAGTGGGGGGAGTAGGCTCAATCTATTCTTATGGAAGCTTCAAGTAAGAATGATGGAAAGGGAGGGAATCATAGTACCAATGGCATTACAACATTAGTTTCCTTGTTACAAAATAACAAATTTGATACTTTATTTAATTATACAAAAGATCCTGTTATTTCTAAAATTGTTATTTTTGTTCCTGAACGTGATTCCATTGATGCTATTAATTATGTCCATGATAATGCTAATGATCTTGATATTCCTGAAGATGGTTCTGTCCCTGAACATGATATCAATGAATCTACTCTTGGTTTGCAATATGGATATGATACTGAACAAAAAAGGATACTGTTATTTTTTATGCTACTAAATTAACACATGCTGATGAAGTTATTGAAATGGATACAAAATGGTTAATGTCAAGAATTTTGTTATTGCTCATACGGTTGTTGTTGTTAGTAACATGGTAGGAACTTTGTCATCTGAAAATGTTGAGAATAAAAGTTCAGATATTAAGAGATGTCATAAATCAGTTAATTCCTGTGATGACAAAATTCGTCCTTTGAGTGTAAAACAAAAGCTCAATAAAGAACTAAAATCTTTAGGCCCCATTTAAGAGATTCCTAGGAGGAGGAAAGGTGAGGTGGGGTTGAGTTTTGGGATTGGGTCTCATTCTCCTTTGATTCCTTAAATGTCAACTTTTGTTGTTTGGAATTGTAGAGGAGCTAAAAAAGGATGTTTCTCTGTATCTTAAAAAAATTATTCGTGACAATAATGTCTTTTTTCTTAGGTTAATTGAAACTAAGTTATCTAGTATTGATGGGTGGGAGGTCAATAGGATCATTGGTGAGGATTGGGATTTTTTTAACCATCCTGCTAGAGGTACATCGAGTGGTATCCTTGTGCTATGGAAGAGTGAAGAAGTTATGATCATTGTTGTGGAAGAGACTCCTCAATTGGTGTTTGGTTTCATCCAAATTCCTAATATGGTTAATTGGAATGTGACTATGGTTTATGGTAATAAGGATTTACATGTTAGGAGGGCTTTATGGGATAGTCTTGAGGAGCATACATCTAGTGACATTCCTTCCATAGTGGGTGGGGATTTTAATTGTATCCTGTATAAAGAGGATAAGAGAGGGGGAAGGGATTTATATTTTCCCAAGGACCAAAGGAGATGAGATCTTTTATGGCTAATAATGATTTTCATAATGTTGGTGTGATTGGACCTAAATTTACATGGTGCAATAATAAGGAGGGACCTTCAAGAATCTTTGAAAGGCTAGATTGATGTTTGTTGAATTCAACTGCATTACAAAAGGTTCCTTTAGCTATGATCAAACAACATGCAAGATTTACATCTAATCACAATCCTATTATGTTCAAGATCAATGAAAGTCATCATCCACTGCACAAAATGATCAGATTTGAAGATATATAGAATTCTTACTAAGCTGCTTCGAACATTGTGATGAAAGCATGGAGGAAGCCAGACTTTGGCAATGAAGCTAAAGTTTTACAGAGGAAGATGAAAAGATCTTTAAAAGCTCTCTACTATTGCAACAAAAACAAGTTAAAGGATTTGACCTCTCTCAAGGAGGAGCTAAAAAATAAAATCATGGATCTACAAATGAAAGAAAGCTTTAATGGTGGACTTACTCCAGAAGATCTGATGCTTCTCTAAAAAATGTTAAAGAATTGAACTGTATAATGGCTCGGTTGTCAACTTGGTGGAGTCAAAGAGCAAAGGTAAGGTGGATGGAGGAAAGAGATAGTAATTCCAACTTCTCTCATGATTATGTTTCAACAAAAAGGAATGGGAATTTGATAAAGCAAGTGAGAAGTGAGTGTGATGTGCTCGTGGATGCTAATTTTAGCGTCGAAGAATTTAGTACAGTTCTACATCAGTTGGGTAACAACAAATATCCTTGGTTAGATGGTATTACATATTCTTTCCTCAAATTCTTTTTGGTTATTTTTAAAGAAGAAACATGGAAAGCCATAGACTATTTTTTTAGAACAGGTGTGATGCATGATGAATGGAAAGATACATTAGTTGTATTACTTCCAAAATGTAAAAATCAGGTTTATCCTTCAACCTTTAGACCATAAGTCTTTGTCAAACTTTTTATAAAGTGGCAGCTAGAATGATTCTAAATAGTTTGAAGTGGTGACTTCCATAGATTGTTATTGAAGAACAAGTTGCTTTTGTTCTGGAAAGATCAATGTTTGACCACTACCTTCTGGCTCAATAAATTTTTCATAAATTCAAATTTTCAAATTCAAAAAAAGGACTTATGACAGTTAAGCTGGATATGGAACAGGCTTTTGATATTATGTGTTGGCCAACATTCGCTAAAGTTCTAAACTGGTTTGGCTTTCCTTCCAAATTCTCAAATCTGATTATGGAATGTGAGCAAGTGGTCCGATTTTCTATTCTTATTAATGGAAGGAACTCAAGTTGGATTAAGGCTAAAATTGGATTCAGACAAGGATGTCCCTTGTCTCCTTATCTCTTCATTATGTGTTCCCAACTATTGTCAAATGCTATTCAATAAAGAGGTCTAGACTTGGGTATAAAACTTTCTCCTCATGTAGATAATATTTCTCATATGCTATATGCTAATGATGTGCTTATGTTTTCAATCGCATCTCTTAATTTTGCTAAAGTTATTAAACAAATTGTTAAGGAGTTTTGTGGATGCATGGGTTAAATGGTGAATAAAAGAAAATCTCAACTTTTTTTTGAAATATTTGTTGATGTGAGAAGGAAGAGAAAGAATTGAAAAACTCTTGGGTTTAAAATTGTGAAAGAAATGAATTATTTGGGAGTAAAGATGGTATTGAGGAGGTTAGTGTTATCAGATTTTTAAATCATTATGGACCATGCTTTGGAAAGGTTAAATGCTTGGGGCAATAGATGCTTACCATTGCCTAGAAGAATATTGATTATAAAATCCTTTTTTTTATTGCTTCCTATATTTTTAACAACCCATTTGTTAGTGCCTAAGGGTTTGTTAAAGGATTTTGACAAGCTATATAGGAATTTCATTTGGCAAAAGGGTAAAGGGAGATAAGGGCTACATTACGTGTCTTGGTGGGTTGGGTCATCATTCAGTTGTGAATAAGATTGGTCCGTTATAGAAATGATTGACATGGAAATTTATTCAAAATCCCTCTTCATTGCTGAATTGTAATATTATTTCTAAATATGGAAGGGATGTTTGGAATACATATATTAAAAGACGATCTTCTTCAACATGGAATATTCTTTTGGATGGTACCAAATATCTTAAGCCTATTATAAGATGGAGATTAGCTAATGGCAAGAAAGTTGATATTCTATAGGTCATTTGGATCTTGGATAGAGCAATGAGTATATGGATAACCTTTGCTAATTTGGGAGCCTACAAGATAAATATGTTCTATAATTTATTGCCCGAGACTAAATCTCGAAGCAGCCAGAACTCCAGGAATTTTTTGATAATGCAGGTTCCTATATGTTCTAACTTGGATGAAAATTAAGTATAATTAATCTCTCAACACTCAGGAAGATCCATTATAGCCTTATCTTATGAAGCACCAATGAATTTTCATGGTAGAAGAAGTGGTTGATGTTACAAAGTGGATCAAAAAAGTTAAGCTCAAACTAAAAGTTATGATGTTCTGATGGAGAATAAGTAAGAATGCGATTCCTACTAATGAGTATCATAAATATAGAAAGCGCTTACAAATAGATACTTGTTCTAGAGGTTTCCATGAAGCAGAGAACTTTGAGTATATTACTATTACATGTAAATACTTAGTCTATATTCTTGTCAAACTTAGAGAATGGGGGTGTCAAGTTCCTATTTTCCAATTTTAAATAATTACATGATAGAGTTGAAAAGAATATCAAAGTTCAATCAAAATATTGTTAGATTATACTATATAGCTATCTTCTTCTCTTAGATATTGTGAAATGATGTTATGTTGGAGTTCTGACGCCTTCAATTGCATTTTCTACTACAATTTCAACAGCTTTGCTCCCAATTCATGATCCAATTCTAGTTGATTGGGATACTAATCTATGGTTGGAGTTTGGAAAAGTTTGGCATCCCACGCCACTAGATTGGATCAATGCATGTATTATGGAATCAAATAATGCAAGGGTTGGAGGAGTTATCAGAGATCATAAAGGAAGGTTTATTTTTGTGTATGGTAAACATTTATATCATTGGGATATATCCCAATTGGAATTGGAGGCTATGAAGTTAATTAGAGAACACCTCTATGACTGGATGTTTCAATGCCAGGGAGTTGTGATTGAAGGAGATAACACTAACATCATCAACATGCTTCAAGATTCAATGAGGACATCAAAATGGCAACAAGATAGTTTTTGTAATAAAGAGTTATTCTTTTTTAATGATTTTAATAATGTAGTATTTCTTCATGTATGTCGAGCAGCAAATAAGGTGGCTAATTTATGTGCCAAATTTGATTTATGTAGTTCTTTTATTTTGGACACTTTTATTTCTAGTTCCATTCCATCTTCTTTGTTTAGTTTGTTATAGAAGGAATGTGATAGTTGTGCTTCTCTTAGTAGGTTGTAATAAATTTTATCAATGCAAAGTTCCAAATTTCAATGCAAAGTTGCAAATTTCAAAAAAAAAAAAACAAGAAGAAAAGGATGAAAGTTTATTCATGTTGGATACACATTCATTAAGCCAAAAAAGATAAAAGAAAAATGAAAATAAACCTAATAGAAGCTCTGAAAATGAAGAAGAAGAATATGATGATGAATAATACATTCCTAATCTAACTAGTAGTCTTTTAGATCAGGTGAGTAAGAAAGATGATTGAATAGAACGGATGGAGAAGAAAATGGAAGAGCTAATGGCTGCTATAATGTCCAACCAAAGCAAAGAGGTTCCTTCTACTAAGCTCAGATAGGCTATATTCCAATTTAGTCTATCCAAATTTATAATAAACCTAAACAAAAAACAAAAGAAAATAAAATTGAGGTTTTGAAATTTGAAAAAAATATAGAGTAAGCAGTAAATACTAAACAGATGGTAGAGCAAAAAGTCAAGGAAGATTTAGTATAGTCTAAGGGTACCTCATCTGTTCTGAAGGGTAGACCCTACCTAGAAGAATCTTATTCGATTTCTTATCCTAAATGATTTGTTTCACCATCGTTCAAAAATATTGACAAAAAATGGAATCCAAAGTAACATTTGCACATTTTAGTGTTTGTTGTTATGATGCAGGAGTTAGCGATGCTTTACTGTATAGGCAATTCGTGAGCAATATATCAGGTGTTGCATGAATGGTATGCTGAGATATTTAATGGGTTAGTGCATACATTTCTAGAATTAGAATAGATGTTCACCAAAAGGTTTGCTGGAGCATGTCGCTATGTCAAAGTAGGAGATTTCGTATCGATAAAATAGAAACTTGGAGAAATCCTAGTTAACTATATCCTAAGGTGGAGGAACATTAGCATGAAATGTGATCCTTAACTCCAAGAACAACATGCTATAGAAATTCTTCTGTAGAATACTCATGATCCAAATAAAAGGATTTACAATTAAAACTTTTGAGAAGTTATTGAATAAAGCCTCTAATCTTTAAGAGGAAATATCTCAATTGACTTTCTCAAAAGATCAATCTCCAGTAGAAATTAGAAAAATAAAACCTCAGAAGATGTTGGAAAAGAATTCTTGGTCAGTATCTGTAGTTTATAGGGGTAACAAACCGATACAAATTCATACAAAAAATTATTGTCATTCATATTGTATTAATAGTAAAATAGGACTCCTAATGCAAAGTTTAAAACTCGCTATGATCATACTACTGAAGAGTAAAGGGAGTGATTTGATGCTCTAAATAATAAAAGTTATTCATTTAAAAGAGAGGCTATTCAGAAGATCTATAAAAGCCATCTAAAGAAATTAGAATTCTAACTTCCTAAACTAAAAGAGCTAGAAGATGTGGGCATACCTAAGGGTGGATACTCGCAAACTTAGTTCTAATAAAATGGTATTGCGAGGGTTTAATGAAATAAGCAGGAGGGTTTTAGGTTCAATTACCTTGCTTTTAGAGATACAAGATGTAAAAACCAAGGCAAAAATTCATATAATAGATTTTGAAGCTTCTTTAATGCCCTTTTGGGTAGACCATCACTACATGAATATAGAATGGTGCCTTCCACCCATCATCGGTGTATTAAATAATCTTGTGAGAGCATACAACATTCCATTAAGGGTGATTTATAGTCATTTTTAATTCATAAAGTTGGTATATACGAAGATGCATGCCTAAAAGTAGACTATCTTCTCTAAAAACCTCAAACTAGGGAAAAGGAAAAAAGTAAAGTGTTCTGATCTCAAACATGATGTTCATTGATCACCCACCCCTCCCTCACAAAGAGGTGGTGTAATGGCTCAACGATCTTGGGGAAGAGGTCGAGGATGACAAAATTAATTGAAAAAAGAAAATTAAAAGATAAATATGCAAATAAAGCTACCTGCAATACACATTGATTTTGAATCCAGCTCGACGAAGGAATCATATGTAATTGATAAAAATCCATAGGTTGTAAAGTATAGGATCTATTATTCAGAGTGATGGTGAAATAGATGGGGATATTATTAATAGAATTTAAGTTGGATGGTTGAAGTGGAGGAATGCATCGAGCTTATTGTGTGATAGAAAAGTCCCCCTCAAACTTAAGGGAAATTTCTATAAGATAGTGGTGAGACCTGCAATGCTTTATGGTGTCGAATGTTGGCCATTAAAAGAGAAGCATAAGACTAAGCTAAGTGTTGAAAAGATGAGGATGCTCAGGTGGATGAGTGGCTTTACCCTTAGAGATAGGATACAAAATGAGTATATACGTGAAAAGGTTGGAGTAGCTCTAATGGAAGATAAGATTAGAGAGAGTCACCTTAGATGGTTTGGTCACATAAAACGGCGGCCTTCCGATGTCCCGGTTAGGAAAGTAGAGGTATTAGATTTGCCTTATGTTAAGAAAGGTAGAGGTAACTTAAAAAGACTTGGTTAGAAAATATTAGAAATGATCTTTCTTTATTAGATTTAAATGAGAATTTGACTTTTAATAGGACACAATGGAGAAAAAGGATTCATGTAGCCGACCCCACGTAGTGGGATAAGGGCTTGATGTTGTTATTGTTGTTGTACCAAAAAAACTATTGAAACCGATATAACCTTCAATGATCTATTTATGGATGAAATAGTATAACTCCCATTTAACTAGTATTCTAATTATGTAAGCAAGTTCTCTAAGCAAGGTTTAAACTCATCAAATTGGACTAGAGGTGAAGCTCAATAATTCGAACATCTATGGGATACAAGAAACCACAAATATATATCAAGATCAGGTATTGGATTTGCTACTCCATACCTATTTGATTATGCTGAATATTACTTAGTTATATCAAATAATCTAGAGTCAGTCTCTTTTTAGTGAATGCTAAGGGCCTTATTGAACTATATTTGAAAACTTCAGATGATTTGGATGACTCTTAAGTTAGGGATGCACCTCTAGAACTTGAAGAGGAGATTAAATCTAAAGATTGATGATCTAAAAAAAATAAATCTAGGTACTGAAGAAAACCCTCATCCTATTTTTATAAGCTCATTATTGAATGAGGATGAGGCAAAGAAAATGGTGGAATTATTAAAAGACCTCAAGGACTACTTTGCTTGGAGTTATGAACAAAATGCCTAGATTATCTCCAGATATATTAGTTCAAAACTTAAAAATTCAACCATAAATAGTTCCAATCAAACAATCACCTCAATGAACGTGACTTGATATCAAAAAATAAATAATATCTACTGTTAAAAAGTTAATTGATGCAAGCTTTATCATGAAGGAGCAATATCTAACCTTCTTAGCTAGCATCATTCTAGTCAAGAAGAAGAATGGTTAAATTCATGTCTAGATTAGTTTTAGTGATCTAAATAAAGCTTTTCTTACAGATAAGTTTCCATTTCCTATATCAGAACTTATAGTTGATATTGCTTCCTCTCATATAATATTTTCTTTTATGGTTGGTTCATCTAGATACAACCAAGTTAAAATGATGCCTAGGGATGAACTGTATACAATCTTCAAAACACTGATATGAGTTTATTGTTATAAAGTAATGCAATTCAGATTTAGGAATGCTGGGGAAATGTACTAGTGAGCAATAACAAGGACTTTTGATGAACTAATCCACCATCAAGTGGAGTGCTGTGTTGAGGATTTAGTCATTAAAAGTCTTGAAAGAGATGATCATTTATATAATCTAAGAATTTTTTATCAAAGATTATGCTAGCATAACATAAAAAAGAATCCATTGAAGAGTGCTTTTGGTGTCACTTCAAAAAGGTTTTTAGGTTTTGTTGTCCGACATCAAGGGATTGAGATAGATCCAAATAAAATCAAAGCTAAAATAGAAATGCCACCACTTAAAAGTCCTACTCGGTCAAAATCATTTCAAGGTTGACTGGCATACATTAGAAGATTTATTTTAAATCTTTCAAGAAGATGTCACCCATTTGCAACTTTATGCAAGAAAGACACTCATTTTGAGTGGGATGAATTTCGTCATAAAGAATGTGACAATATAAAGCGGTATTTAAGAAATCATACAATTTTAGCTGCTCCTACTCCAGGATAGTTATTGATTTTATATGTCAGAGCTTTAAGTGAGTCTGTTGGTGCCTTATTAGCCTAGGTTAATTAGGAAGGGAAAAAGAATGCACTCTACTATTTGAGTAGATGTTAACTTCCAACTGAAATAAATTATCCTCTGATAGAGAAATAATGTTTAGCTTTAATCTTCACTTCTCTGCTAAGGCATTATATTCGCTCCCACAAGTGAGTTTTATATCTAGAATAAATCCATTGCAATATCTAATGACTCATCCAATGCTATCAGTAAGACAAGATAGATGGTCAATTATATTGTGATAATTTGAAATAACATTCATTAACTTACAAGCAGTGAAAGGATAAGTTATGGCTGATTTTCTAGCATCATATCCAGTACAAGATGATTGCCAGACAATGATGTGCTACCAAATGAACAAATCATGAATATAGAGTTAAAAAAAAATCCACTTGGGAATTCAATTTTGACGGTGCTACTTCTAATAAACAAGAACATTTGATCACATCTTCCAAGGAAAAGCTGAAATCGATGTAGAATTCATTAGCCCAAAAAAAGGGTATAATTAATTACTCTTATTATTTCTCTTAACCTTATATAATTAATGAAGGTGAGTATGAGGCATTAATAACCAGGTTAGAATTAACGATCTTAAATGAAATTCAAGAAATCAAAATTTTTAGATATTTACATCTGATGATTATTCAAATAGACGATACTTATTATGTACTAAAAAAAATGGGTTCCTTATCATCAATATATAATGCATATCCTTAAGCAAATTCTAAATGTAACATTAAATAAGATTCATCATGGACATAATTTTATAGCAGATGCCTTAGCAAAGTTAGCTAGAGCTTTTACTTATCCTGATGGAGATTCAATTACAATAAAAGTACAAGGTCATCTGGTTTTATCATCTATAGACTTTGATTATGTAAATAGAAAATCTTCCACTGAGGTGAAAATTGTTTTAGCAGTAGAGGATGAAGTGGTGGATCAGAGAAAATGCTTCATCAAATACTTGTAAAAATAAAAGATCCCTCGTGATAAATTGACAGCTAATCAAAAAAATGAAGATCCATATCTTATACATTAATTAATGAGACCTTATATAATGATAATTCGATCAAATGTGGTTAAAGTGTTTTACTAAATTAGAAGCATTAAAGATAGTAGAAGAAGTACATGTCAAATTATGTGGTACACGTCAAATAGCTCTAAAGATTAAAACAAAAATTAAAAGAATTTGTTATTATTGGTCACTATAATCAATGAGTACATGAAAATTGCACATTATTGTAACCAATGCTAAGTGCAGTATGTGGTTTTACATCAACCATTAAATATGTTACACCCAACAGTTGCTTTATGGCCATTTGAAAGTTGCGGTATGGACATTGTCGGTCCAATTGATTTGCCATCCTCTAGAGGATATAGGTTCATCTTAGCAGCTATAAACTACTTCTAAAAATGGGCAAAAGTAGTTCCCTTGAGAGAATTCAAAGCTCATCATGTTCTAAACTTCTTTAAAGATCATATTGTATATCAATTTGGTATTCTTAATTAAATCATATCTAATAATGATCCATTATTTGAAAGCACTAAGATAACTAACTTTGCTAAATGTCAAAACAATGATTGGAGATACTCAACAATCTTTGACCCTCGGGCAAATGGATTAGCTCAGGCCTTTAATAAAATATTGGTTCAAATTCTAAAAAAAATACTGGAATGAAGACATAATGGCATGAAAAGTTAAGAGAGGCTTTGTGGGCATACAGAACTATATATAGAATTCCTACTTAGTTTACAACATTTAATCTAGTATTTGGAGAAGAGATTGTTTTCCCTTTAGAAGTATAGCTACCTTCATTACATATAGATGTCTGCTATTAGATCATTTAAGAGCATAACAAAAAACTCAGACTAGATGAACTCAAAGGTTTAGAAGAGAAGCATCTGTATGCTCTACAAAATCTTGAATTATATAAAGCTAAAATGATTCAACTCACGAAAAACTAGTTCACACGAGAACATTTTAAATAAGATACTTGGTTTTGGTTCTACCAAGTCCTATTTTGGCTAATCAAAATAAAGGTGGTAAATTTGAACCAACTTGGGAAGGTTTGTTTGTGATAGAGAAGGCATATCAAGAGGGATCTTATCAGTTTCTTGATTGTAAAGGAGATCATCCAATATTACCTATAAATGGATGATATCTTCAACGCTATTATGGAGGATAGTGTTAAAGGAGAAATATTATAATAAATAAAATATTTCTTATCATTATTTTCCTCATGGCACTGTCCTAGTTTAAATCTAAATTTGTTTTTCTATGATTGGGTATAAGTCTCTGATAAAGGCTTTCTTTCCTCATGATCATCTGCTAGTGGTGGAGCAAATCCCTTGTGGTACCTTACTAGTGTAAATCTAAATTTGATCATCTATGTTTGGGTATAAGTTTGTGATGAAGGATTCCTTTTCATATGATCATCTATTAGTGGTAGAGAAATCCCATCATAGAATTATCCTAACTAAATCTTAAATCCAAACAATTTAATCTTAGGCATAAATCACCTCATAGATTTCCCTTTATTTTAAAATGCCTTATAGCCTATTGATATAGGTTTGATTCTCTTTGTATTTTCATTCCTTCTCTTGGACTGGAAATAAGACTTTTAAGTCTTATCAAATCCATCTATCTAGGTGTTGCTATCCCATTCAAATTTCCATCCACTTATCTAGGAGATGCTATCTTAGTCAAGTATAAATCCATTTAAAGTCAAAACTAAATATCGAATAATCTTTTGGATTCAGTTGATTGCTTTGGTCAATACTAATATGTGTGATTTACTTTTAAAGTTTATCACACCTATTAGGGGACCATTCGTTAACCCCATTTTTGAATGAGGTCAAATCTCCTCATATCAAATACCAATCTTTAAACATAAGTCATTAAAAAAAATCCAAATCCTAAATTAAACACATTAATGTGTTCTGGGATAGTGAATTCATGATTAACCCATGAAACCATCACTTGACAATCACCCTTAACTGTCATTTGATAATCTCATCTACCACTTAATAATCACCCTAGATTGTCATTGATATGATCATCATGAAGATAAATTCCCTCCAATAATTGATCTGCATTCATCAATTCAAAATCTAAATCTAAATCTAGCCCTAAATCTACAAGTTAACAATCTCAAATGATTGTCATCCAATTACATGTTCAATCACTGATGGTCAGCAATGATTGCCAATAATCTGAGCATTTGAAACCTTAAATCCTCTGTAATCATAAGTCAAATCTAAATTCATTATTGTGACTAAATCCACTGATCAATTTAAAGCTCTAAAATCTAGTGTTAGATCCAAACCCAAAATCCCTCGGTCCATAACCTTTTTTTGGAGAAATTACTCTTACGTTGAAACCTTACCAAATGACCTTGGATTCCTGATCAATCACTTTCATATTGATTAGGCATACCCCTAAGCTCAACCACATCAGTTTGAAGACATTTCAAGATCCCTGAATATGACATCTTGTGATTTTAACCTTGGGGCTCTCCAAACTCATTTATCATGATTATCATCACTATCATGATGCATCAAACCAACATTGAATCTTTGTTGATCATGGTTGAGTATGGTCGACCATAAAACCCTAAAACCATAAACTAATAAAATTGAATTTCCCTTAAACCTCAATATGGCCTAGTCAAATCAAGTCATGCAACCTTCTCCAAATATATGTAGAATGTGATTTGGAATGCATTGAACCAAACCCCAAGCCCTAGTCAACCCTTGTTGATTAAGTAAGCCTAGGTTAAACAGATTACCCTTTTTCCCTTTAAACCACATTACATGTTTAGAGCTCAAACTAAACCATGGGACCACCTCCAACAAACCCTAAACATCATTTAGAATGCATTAAACCAAGTTCTAACCCTTGGTAAACCTTGGTTGGCCAAGTCAACATAGGTTTATTAAGGGGTCCACATTATGCTTGCAGGGTGCTACACTTTTCCTTTTGGTATAGGGTCATTATATTGTCAAAATTTCTAAGAACTTTTAGTTGTTAGATACTTTAGTTAGGTAATTTAAATAAGATGAAATTTAGAGTTCTTAGCGAGTCTTCCCACCATAATCATTAGAACATAAAGTTAAAATTACTCATCTTGAGTCATAAATTTTAGATTTTGATTCATCCTTTGATCTCTTGGATAGAGCTTAACCAATCATGTATTACATTTAAGATGATTGATTATGTGTTAGGAATGTTAGTTGGAAACTCACTCCAAGCAAGTATAAGTCTAGATTCTAAACACCTCTCCAATCATTGCACGTTAAGATTTAATTCTTTTAAAATTCTAAATCTAAAATCAAAATTCATAAGACAACTAGAGAATTTATAATCTAAATCTTATACATTAAATCTTGTTAGCCCAAATATTTCTTTAGATCCATATATCTTTAGAAATCTTTAGTCTCCACTTTAATCAAGAGTATTCTCTTAAGAGATGTAATTAACTTTAGCAACTTACCCCTATAGAGAGTCTTCAACCAAGAATAAAATAAACACCATCTTAGTTTCTTTCTAAGGTAGGGGAAGATTTGTGGAACACAAAACTAAGCTTTAAATATTGGATTAATTTCATAATTAAAATGATAGGTGAATGTTTCTTCTATCCATCTTAAATATTTGCTATGTAGTGTTCAATCATGAATGGAAAGTTTCTCTTCTTAAATCAATAGTGAAACATTAGTCTATCATTAGGGATAATATAAGGTCAATCTATGCAGATTGATTAAAGAAACACAAAATATAAAATTAAAGCAAATCTTGTGTGACATTTTCATTTTAGATGTTAAATTTGTCAACAACACCATTCTATATTCATGAAGCCAAGATCTACCCAGAAGAGCATTAAAAGAAGCTTCTAAGTCTATAATATGAAATTGGGATTTAATTTTCAAATGTCCTATCTCTAATAGATGAGTGATAGAGCCCAAAGCTCTCTCACCTTTTTGTGGAATCCTTATAATATAATTTAACTATAACTAAGTTTTGAGTCCACTCTTAGATAGGCAAGAGTTCTAAGTGTCATAATGTTAACCAAGGCACTTGGATCAAAAAGGATATGTGAAAGATTAAAGTTATATATTTTTACAAAGATATATAATGGGTAAGTGTAATTTGTGTTTTCCAATAATAAGTCCACATCAAAAAGGTTATCCCTAAAACCTCTTAGAAGTATAGGGTTTCTTTTAGATATATTGACTCTAATTGAGATATTTTTGGGTTGAGTAGAGATTTAATCAATGTATCTCTCATTTCCTTAGACATGATAAGACCATTATGAATACTCTACTTTACAAATAACTTTTTGAGATGTGCTAACATGTTATAATTAACATTGGGCACTTCATGATTAGTTGTATCTTAAAATTATATAGGGTGAGATGGTGCTGAAGTTTCATGATTATCCATGATCTATTTTCCATTATTCTTGATAGATATATATGCCAGTAGAACATTACCACTATTCTTAATTTCCTACTTATGAGCTATGGGAACCCTGTTGTCTCGAACTTTCTTACACTCTCGAGTCAGAGTCATCTCTGGGTTTTCCTCAGGAATTATCCAATCAAGTTGGATAGGATTCTATGCTCCAAGAGATACCTAAAGAGAGTAATAGTATAATTTAATTAAAATTCCTTCATATGAAAAGTATAAGGCTAAATACCATCCATTATTGAGGTTTTTCAGTAGGAAAAAGAATAAAGGGATCACCAGACACACTCTTGGAAGTACCCTAGCCTAAATCTGCCAAGTAATTCTTAAGAGTCACCACTGCTCTAGATTTGATATTCCTCTCAAGCCATTCCTTGAAATTAATGCATTTTTATAACTCATGACCCAACATCTAGGAATTATGACAGTATTTGGGTTGCCCCAATTTTCCCACCTCTACCATCCTCATAAGCTCAAGTAATATAAATTATGACTTTTTTAGATGGTTATTGAATATTCTTTTGATTTATTCACTTTTAAATGAATAGAACTTGTTCATATAACCCTCAAACCTCCCCTTCTACTATTCTAAAGTTAGATAATATCAAGGTTTATTCTATTGATCATTTTAGGATCTATAAGGTTATTGAAATTGTGTTGGACATGTTGAATTATCTACCAAAACATTTATAGGTTGTTTACCATTAGTTACTACTAAAATTGGCCTAAATTTATTTTTCAGGACCTTCTAGGGTTTTAACATTTTAACATCTGAAGTAGGCTAACTTTTCAAGACCGATAACAAGGATTCTTTCTCTTAAAGATTTAAGGCTTTACTTAAGAGTTTCTTGAATGTTTTGATTATGAATCCCTAAATCAAGAATGATATCATCCCTTGAATATTTTTAGGAAACTTTTTATAGTATACTACTCTTGTAAATGTGATTCACATTTCATACTAAGATTTCTCCAACACAGGATGTAATCTACTAAGGATTTATTGAGTTTCCACTAATTGATCAATAAATCACTGACTAAAAAAATATGTTGAGCCATAGTAGATTTTTTTATAAACAAATTTTTGAACTCTATAAATGTACATTATGATCCATTTGGTAGCTTTACATACCAATCAAATGAAACTCTTAATAAGCTACTAATGGATTATCTAAATAAAAATGCAATATTAAACCCAATATTATAACAAGTGGCCTTGAAATGTGCTATGTTTTGTTTGGGATTTCCTAAACTAAGAAATTTTTCTAATGAAGGTGGTATAAATCCTTTTGGATATTGTACTATGTCATATTTCTTTAGAATGGTGTACCCTTTAGAATAGATGAAGTACCTTGGAACTATGTTAATGCTTCCTTAACTTGCTACTCAAGCATCTTCTTAATGTCTTAATTATATGGACTCTCTTTCTAGCTTTACTATTTCCTCTTTTCCATCTTTAGGATCTCTTTATTTTTATTGGCCAACTGAATAGACTCGAGTTGAGGTGACTCAATCTATATTCATGGTGATAGGGACCATTAATTCTTCAAGCTACCATGGTGGCCATCTTCTCTTCTATCATTTTATCCATTTTTAAAATTTGTTTATCTTTTTCTTAATTGATCTAGAACATAGTAAGTTAAGTCCAATGAAATGCCTTCCTTAACCTGTACATTTAATAGATCTGCTCTAGCTCCTTTCCCTTTTTGTAAAGATGCTCTAATATCCATACAGATCCTGATAGACATTTTTGTATCATTCTTCTCCATTTCTAACATATGGCATCTTCCTCTTCAATCCTTTTATTAATGTCTTTCAATTCATCCATCACTTCTTTTATAAACTTTTCATATATATAATTAGGATCTACAGGAGTATACTCTCTATGAGGTGTGGATCTCATCAATTTCTTTACTTTTATTCTATTGACTTCCTCCTCCATATGTTCTTAGCTAGTGTGGATGGACTGGATACCACTTTAGGTTGCCAAATCTTCTTCTTAATAGATGTTAAGGTTGGTTGAATTATTGAGCCCAACCTCCTCAAATCACAATGAGAAGATGATTGGCCTTTCTTAATTGATACCTAACCGATGCATGTAAGAGTGATGAGATAATTTCATAGGATTATCAAGAACTATTATTGCAGATAGGGAAGAATGACATTGAGTTTATTGAGATGGACATTTCACTTTAGCTGGCTTGGTATTGATTTTCTAGTTTAGAACACTAGTTAACACCATATGATCCATGTTTCTAGGAAACCGATTAAGTTCTCTATGATATCTATCAACAATTGTGAATACATTAGTAGACTTAGTTTTTCTATCTTGACTTCTAATATTCAATTTTTTTTCTTTTGTACAAACATTAATAGTACTATTCTTCAAAAGTTAAATTTGCTAATTTTTCAATAATTTCTACCTTAAAGCTTCTAATAAACTCTTGTTTGTCGTTTCAAAAGTATTAGCATACCTTTGGATAATTCCTTTAAATAGTCTTTTAAAACTTCTCTTCCTTTCTTCTGAGATAACATAATATGGCAACAATCAAATATAAGTGGGGATGAAGTAGCTATAACTTTGATATCTTACTCTCCATAAGTAGTTGAGAGATAATGAAATTTATACCTCCCAACACTGGAGAAGTAGGGGGAATCTAAAATTCAATAAACTCTCTAGTAGCAGACAGAATCAAATCTTCATCAATAGCCATTCTTTCTCATCTCTTTGCCTCATATAGTAGTTCTTATATCTTCTTTTGGCCTTCGTATTGATGAAGAAGCAGGCACACTAGATGCAACAATAGACCTTATCTTATCGAAATGCTATAGAACTTTATCCCTCAGAAAATAAAGGGTTTCGTAGTTATGAAAGAAATCATTGACCCAATCTTTATGATGAATTTGAATACACGGTTCATGTTCTGGATCACTTCAAATATTATTGTAGCAAACTGAGGACCATTAACCAACATGATCAAGTTGTCAAACCTAGACCTATATTTTATCAGACTCCCTTCTAGTAGCTGTGACTAATTGATTGCAAGGTTTAGCTTATCTAAGAAGCTAAAGATAAAAATTTTGGTCATTTTCTTTCTACATGCAAATGCAGCTCTATGTTAGTTTTTTGAATTGATTAGCAATAGGTAAGATATTCAAATCTAGAAAACTCTAAACTGAATATAAAAAACTAAATTTATTAATAGGTGTAATGAAGAAGATAGATTTAAAATGTGATGGATTTGAATTTAGATATATGGACCCAATCCAAATAACAACACTAAGCTAAGAGAAGAAATGTAACTATGATGCATTACTTGAGACCATGGAAATGGTTTAAACAAGCAATTTAGAATGAAAGTTCAATTAAGGAAAATTCATATAGGAGGCCAAGAATGAAATATAGATCGAATATGCTCAAGGATTAAATGATTAAAGAAATCAACTGAAGAATGGTAGTTTAAACCTAGTACACAAGTATGCATAGTGGCGATAAAAATACTTAATAAACATTAAAGATGGAGGGAGGAACCATTCCTCAATAGAGTCGCAAGAAAAATTAATTAGAAAATAAATGAACATGTTATTTTGAAATTTATATTTCAATAATTAAATCTGCATAGTAAAAAATATACTATCTTAAAAGATAGAAATGGTATTTCACTATTAGTTTGAAAATAGAAATAAATTTATCATTTTTCTTTTTTGATAAAATGCACCATAAAGAATACCAAACTATCTCGAAAGATAGAAATGATATTCAACTATTGATTTAAAAAAGTAAATGAGTTTGTAAAAATTTGTCTATGGTACGAGAGAATTTTCTACAATTTTTAGAAACTAAAATAAGATTTATTTTATGCTAGTGTACTTCTAAGTTTCCCATAAAGGCAAGCCTATGTGGTTAATTATATTATCTTGACAAACTATTCGTTAAAGTTGTTATTGTTATTTTTTTGATTCTATAATGATTTAGGTAATGATTTGAAGTCAAGGATTTATTAATTGGGATTGGATCAAAGATGATTAGTTCTTTCTAGAAACATATAAAAGGTAGAGAGTACTATCATTTTGAGAAGCATATATATACTCTTATATTATTGGATGATCATTTACTATTCCTGCTTTATATAGTGATGGTTTTTTCTTATGTATCATTAACCATTTCAAGTATAGCATACACCGAGAAAAATTAAAGAATCAAGACTCAAGATCATGTAGCATCAAGGTTTAAGTTAGTCTATGTTTGAAAGAGTCTATAGTTCTTATTTCTCTTGAATCACTTTTATTATTAGATGTATATTTGATTGACAATCGTGCACACACACATATGAAGTAGGAGTAAAATTAAAAATTTAAATTTTTTTCTATTGAATTATATTGTATGATTTGCATAACATAGAAATTACTTCAAATGTTTAACTAAATTAAAGAATTAAATTAGGTTATAATTAATCGTACTGTATGACCTTAAATCATACAGGATGATCATTTATTTGGAAAAAAACCCATCAACAAATCTATCTTACCTAAGTTGGGCTAATTTGAATTTTGAAATTTGAACTGATCTTATTATATGAATCCTTTTATATTATATGCCCATTAATTAAACTCCTAATTTAACCACATAGATTATAGAATCAAATAAGGATCTAATCATAATTAATGATCATACTATATGATCAACATTATGTATGATGATCTAATAGAGTGCACAATTTGATAAACTTGGTTTATCCTAGATGATCTTTGATTATAACTAATCATACTGGACAATTGAGAATCATATAGGATGATTAGTGATGGAATTAAACAAATCATATCATATGATCTGTGTACATCATTATACACTTTGAGGCTAAAATTTTAAAATTATGGTTTTTTTATGGGCCCACGTTATAGACTCATGATATAACTTGAGGGAAAGAATTTTAAGAAGTGAAAAATATTTCTTTTGTGGAGAGAGATTTGGAGAAAATCCTTCTTATGAGGGAGAGAGAGGGGGTGAGGTTGAGAGAGTGAGTTTGCATTGAGGGAGTTAAGGTTTGTGAGGGAATTCACATGATTATGCCAGCTATCCTACACCTTAGGTCCTCGTGTTGTGTTTAGTGGAGTTCTTGGAGAGGACCTCTAAGAAGAAAATGCTTAGGGGTAAAAAAATTTCTAGCTGAGGAAGCTAGGGATCAACATCTCCGCTATACTAGGTGGAAAAAATAGGAACACATCTCTACTAGAGCGAGGAGCTAAAGGAGGGAAGGAAATTTCACCTAGCCTCAAGGAGAAAAAAGGGATCAACATCTCCATTAGAACAAGGAGCTAAAGGAGGGATGACATCTCCGACAGGCTCGGAGGTGGAAGGAGGGTGATTATTTAGAGTTTGTGAGTTATTCCCCACCTGGAAAGGGAGAAGAAGTTTTCCACCTAGCTGAGTGCCAAAAGAGTCTAAGTTAGTGCATTACCCAAACAACAGGACCTTTGGTGAGTGGATGTAGGTCAATTTGACTGATCAACTATAAATTTGGCCGGCATATTCTTAGTTTTATGCATTTATTCTCTTATAATTTTATTTTCTACAATTCTATTTTCTTTTGGTTATCTTTGTGAATGATTATTGGGTGAAAATCTCTTATAAGGAAAAATAAAAAATATTAATTTTCTAAAAAATTAAATTAATAAAAAGTCTTATTTATTGTTACATTTTTTGTTTGTACTTTTTACTCTCTTAAACACTTCCGCATATCTCATTCTAATTTTAAGCAAAAGAATTTTAAAATAATATTTCAACCCGCCCTGGCCACCCACTTAGTGTTCCAGACGCACTTTCATAATCAACATTCAAATCACCACAACAATCCTAACTTAAAGCTAAAATTAATTGTCCTAACAAAAAAACTAGTGTGTGTTAAGTCATGTAGGGGTCACCCAATTAGAACTTATGTTTTCTTTTCCAACTTTGGTTTCTTTAATATTCAAGGATTATTTAAGTTTAAACACTATAGGAATATTGCCCATTACCCGCAGATTTTCCGACGTACTATTTTCTGGCATATTTTTAGGCGAATTTCTGACGGATTATGATGACAATTTTTTGATTGTTTTTCAAGCAGATTTTCTGATGGATTTTCTCGTGGCTTTTCGGCAGATTAGTTTCTAGTTGATTTTAATAATTTCTGAAAGATTTATATATTCATAATATAATTAATTCATAATTTTATATCTTATTTTTATTCTTTATTAATTTAATAACTTAGTTTAATTAATTTTTAATTAAATAACTTATCTTAATTATTAATTAGAATATTTTATTTGAATTTATTTAAATAAGTTAATAAATTAATAATTAACATAAATAAGTTATTAACTTAAATAGCTAAAATAAGTTGTTAAATTAATAATTAACTTATTCTTCATTAAATAACTTATTTTAATCAATAATTAATTTAATAATTATTAACTTGATAACTTATTTTAATTATTTATTCATTTTAATATTTTATTTTAATTTATTTTTAATTTTATTTTTGTATTATTATAATTAAATATAAAAGAGTTTTCTTAATGATGCATTTTCTTCCATAGGTGTTATGTTCGAATCCCATGGGCGCCACAACGTAGACGGGCAGGCGGCCGGGCAGCATAAAACGGGCGCAAGCAGCATGGGACGGGTGCGGGCAGGCGGCCTGGCAGTGCATGGTGAGCAGCTCGGGCAGCACAAGGAGGGTTATGGTTAGGCATATAGGCAGCACGGGGGAGGCGGGCTGGCGGGCAGACGTCCGGCCAGGAGTTAGCTGTTAGCTTCAACGGGCTTATCCAGGTGTTTTTTTTTCACCGAAAAATATTTTTGGTGGATTTTTTTGTAGGAAAATTTTTTTGACGCTTGTTTTATTGAAGAAAAATATTTCCCCAAAAACTTTTTTGCTAGTTATACATGATTTTCCAGCAGTGAAATCTAAGTATATTAAGATTTTTATTAAGTTTTATGGTTTGTTTCTTTAGTTTAAGTTTAATGTTAAATTAGAGAGTGAATTCTAATATGCAAAGATTTCATTTACTAATAAGTTCTAATGCACAAAAATACAATCAATTCACCTAAGAAGATGAAAGAAAAGCATATGGCATTTTTATGATTTTCAATTAATAAATATTTTTTATTTAAAGTGTGTTTCGAAACTTTTAGAGATTTGTTTTAAATTTTTTTGGGTCCCAAAATTCTTGAAACAATATTATTGAGCTTGAGAGCAAGCTCAAGATGATTTTGCAAAAGTTTGGGCTATTTTTAATTTATTAATTATTTTTTAGATTTTCTTAAGTTTTCAACAAATTTAATTAATTCAAATTAAATAAAGGGCTTTAAACCTTCAAGTTGTATTAAATGATATACAAACTTGTTGAAATTTTGTCCAAAGGTCAAAAGCATCATCGAGATTAATCTTACCAAGTTTGAAAGTATTTAGATTTATTTTTTATTGATAATTTTTTATTTAAATTTTAATTAACTATGATTTTTAAAAAGGTTTAAATTTAATTTAAAAGTACTATTTTTTAGTATTTTCTTTTTTTTAGTTTTCTGCACCTTATTAGTGCTCTAGCACCATTGAGTTTAGTCAATTTAGATCTCATTAAAAATTATTATGTTCATTTGAGGTTTTAAATTGTAAAAAAAACCTTTGAGATTAGGGTTTGATGGTTTTCAATCCAAATGAACTGAAAATTCAATAAAATTTGAAGTTGAGGTTAATATTTATCTCAAGTTTACTCTTAGAGACGTCGAAGTCATTTGGACTTTAAACTAGTGGAAATTTATAAAAATGTCCCTAGGGTTATTTTATTAATTTTGTATTAATTATAACTTTAAATATCCCAAATGACTCAAAAGAATCTAAACTTGATATTTTTTATTATTTTTTATTAATTTTAGATTTTATGTGTTTATAAATTAAATTTGGAACCCTAGTGAAATATCATGCAACTTGATTGGGTTAAGTGGTTGGCCATTATATTTGGATTTAATAGCCATAAGAAAATCAAGGTATTGTTTGTGGGGGAAGGGTTATGATGAAATATGAATATATCCTCATGTATTGGAGGGTCACTAGCCCCAAGTCCAATAACCCAGTTATAGGACATAGATAAGGCTTTGCTATAGTTATTACTTAGCATGTGCAATGGCAGAGTTTATTGTTTAAGCTTACACACACTTTAAGTTTTCTAATGGAAGTTCCAATTGTCTAAGGTGTAAGTCATGTTTTAACGAAAGTGCACGTGTCGTACCAAAGTAATATATTAATGAACAGTGTCAATCTCATGAGGAACAAACTAAGATTATCTTATGTTTAGTTTAATACCATCAATTAAACTATTATATTTATCTTGCAAAATGATTTAATTGTGAAAGTTAAAAGTGAAGGCTTCAAAATTGAAAAGATTAAACTACTAATTTGAGAAATTATAAACCTATGACTTTTCAAAAGAAGGGGCTTTAGAGAAATTTTTTACCTAATGTTTCTATAGATCATAATAAAAGTCCTCTCAATCTCTATCAAGCTCATTCGAGGATTAGTTAGGCAACTATAATTCTTCTATCTCCTTAAGACCCTATAACCCAAACCACTATATATTTATGCAAGGCCAGACTACATTCTAAGTTCTCTAATATTTTGTCTAGTCTATCTATCGAGGCTTAAGATCGCACTATATTTTTAATTTATGAAAGTATTATGCATAAATAAACTAAATTATGGAAAAACTAAAATAGCATGAATATAACTAAAAATAAAACATACTCTAAGAAATACATAACTTTCAAATCATCATAGATTCAGAGGCTTAGTTTAGCTACACATTATGGCAGTGTTACATTTAACAAAAAAAAAAAACATTCATTTTATTTAATTGAATGTAAAACAAGTTACAACTTAACAACATAAGATAACAATAGAAAAATAGTAAAGTAAAGTTTAGAAATGACCTAGAATGATCATACAATCCCTTTAGGCATTTTCCCTTCGCCCCACTCTAATACAAGACTCCATAAGTAATAAAAAAAGCTTACACTCTTAACAAGACATCACACACTATCATACATCCACATAACATGACATTACACAATACTACACACCTCTCTAATGAGCCAACCTCTTTCCATAAGTAATGAGGCTATTATTATTATTTTTTCAAATAACTATACTGGCATTATGGTGATGGCTTGGTGGCATTATGGTTATGTCTTGGTAGCATTATGGTGCTATTAAATTGGTGTTTTGGTTCACTAATCATCACTTCAGTTCACTTTTTACTGTGTCAGTTCACTAGTTTGATCGTCAACAGCTGCAGTGCTAGGTGATTCTCCATTGTGATGCTTATTTGTAGCACTATAGAACTATGTACATAGCACCTCTGTGCTAAGCTTTCTAGTAGGTGATTTATATATATATTTTAGCACTCCACTGTAGCATTGTTGATGTGGCACTATGACAATACAATGTGTAGGGGTGTCATTTCGGGTCGACGGGTCGGGTTCGGGTCGAACCCGACTTGACACGGATATAAACGGGTCAACCCGAACCCGACCCATTTAGGTAAACGGGTCAGAAAACTAAACCCAGACCCGACCCACACGGGTTGCCGGGTTGACCCGACCCGACACGCGAACCCGCGAGCAGCACTCCGGCGAGATGCGGAGTCGCGGATGCGAGGAGGACTTTGGACGCGAGGCAGACTGCGGAGTGCGGACTGCGGAGTGTCGAGTGCGGACGCTTGACGCGGAGTCGCGGATCGGCGGATGCGAGGTGGACTACGGACGCAAGGCGGACTGCGGAGTGCAGAGCTTGACGTGGACGCGAGGCGGACTGCGGAGTGCGGAGCTTGACGCGGACGCGGTCACGCGAGGCGGACGCGGGACTTAACACGGACGCGATGGCAGTGCGGACCTTGACGCGGATGCTAGGCGGATGCGAGACTTGACGGCTGACACGAACGTGAGGGCAATGCGGACTGCGGAGTGCGGAGTGCGTAGTGCGGACGCGACATGACCGGACTGCGCGGGATGGCGAAATGGGTCAAATCGGGTCGACCCGCGAGTTGTCGGGTCAACCCGAACCCGACCCACTTTTTAAACGGGTCAGAAATCCGAACCCGGACCCGACCTGTTTCGCAAACGGGTTGACCCAAACCTAGATTTTTCGGGGTCGGGTTCGGGTCGGGTTTCGGGTCGTGTCAACTTTTGACACCCCTAACAATGGGTTTTGGTGCTACGGCGCTAATACTTATAGTGTTGTGGCACTGCTCCAATTCTTATGATTTTTTAACATTTTGCTACATAAAACAGTAGGATTACAAGTGCAAATAACATGATAATAGTATTTTGGAATGTATAATTTTTATCTTATCAAATTGCCTCAAACATTAAAATATTACTTATCCTTAATAATTTATTAAATTGCACTAGAATAAAATCTTATCTTTTGCCTTGAGTCTAATTTTTGAAAAAAAATAATATTTATAATCTAAGTATTTATATAGTACATAAGTTGGAATATTTTCTAATAAAATTTTTATAATAGTCTGATCCCTCATTCTATATTAATATTCTATCAATGATAACACCTTCAGATAAATAATTTCAAATAACTTAGGTTTTATTGAATTTTTTCGTAATTAATGAAATCATTTAGTTAATCTTTAAATCATTATATTAGCTTTCTTTAAGTATTAGGGTTCTAATAATTCCTTTAAGAATTATAATGGTAGGGGTAAATATTGCAAGTACCAAATTTTGATATTCAGATATGTATCACTTTTAATTTCTCTTTTACTTTTTTATTTATTTTTCTAACTACCTAATAATGATTTTGAATGCTTGTCTATTGCCTCTACTTAATATTTTTAAGTGAGACATGATATTGTAGGAAAAAAATTTTGATATTCAGTACTTTAGGCTTTTTCATTATTCTTTCATTTTCTAATTCTTTTTTATTTGTTGGAATACCTCTATAGCTCCCACACAATATACTAATCAAAAATTTGCCAAAGGTCTCATAATTCCTTAATTACCTACCTATAGGTGATCTTTGATTAATCTACTCATTTAATTTGCATTCAACCTAAAAGTAAATATTCATTCATAAGCAGCCAAGTGCTTAAGTGAGTTTTAGGAATTTCCTCGTCAAGAATTACTAATTTTATAAATGACACGATAAGCTATTTTTTAATAACTATTTTATTAGTGAAATAATACAAGTTGTTTATTATCAAATACTTAAATATATTAATTTTGTATTTTCCAAAAGTTATAACTCAAACAAAAAGTCAATGATAATATAAGTAATAAATTAAAATTTGGAGAAATTTTCATTTCATTAATTTTTCCAAATAACATATTTTTCATAAAAATAAAAAAATAATTCTAGAAATTACAAAAAACTTAAGATGCAATAAAAATAAAAAATTACAAAAATTGATAAATAAAGTAAAATTAAAAAAAGTAAATCAAAGCAACCAAAAATAAAAACACTAATAAAAATGAAAAGTAATGACATAATAAAAACATAAATTACAATGCCAACAGTAGGGCTCTCCTTAGGTACATTGTAAAGGGTAATATGGGTAGTAATAGGCATAACATATTCAAGCCCTAGGTTTCCTTCTACCCCTATTGACTCAAAAAGTTGACAAATTAAACTAGGATGATATAACATCATAGAGGTTGACCCCCTAAGCATGTATTGGATAAACTAAAAAATATATTTCCAAAAATCCACAACCATATCCTTATGGATGTAGTACTTTAAAATAAGCCCTTTTTTAGTAACCTCACTAATATTTTTGCTTAGCATTAACTTCGCAGATTTGAATTAATGCCAAGCCTTTCATTTTTAGATGAGGGTGGAAGTGTAGAAATAAATTATTTTATCCTCTCTCCTCTTCCACTAGGCATTTGAATTCCTCCAGGTCATGAATCTAATAATCTCTTCATAAACTATGGAAATCGTGTAAAAGTTTTAAAAATCATTCTCATCAAATTATAAATTTGGGGTTTCTAAGACTTAGTTAATTAAGATGGGACTGAAAAGAACCTACTTACCTTGGATAAGAATGAGCTCATTTTGGGGCTCCTTTACATTGGAAAAAAATTCTCGAATGAAAATACATTAGTAGGGTGATATAGAATTTCAAGGAAGTCCTAATTTTTGTCTATGATTTGTTTATGGATAGTCCCCCCAGAATTGACGAATCCTCTCTCAGGTATAACTGACTTCCCATCTAGGTTATTGAAATGCTCCACATCTACTATACTAATGAACCATTGGCATCATATGAGGTAGAGCCTCCCCTCTTACTACTAATGGTTAACCTAGGGGCCATTTCTAACATAAAGAAATCTAACAGGGAAATTAAGACTCAAAAACTCTAAATCTCTATAATATAAGGGAACATGAGTGCAGATGAAAACGAAATTTTAGCCCATATCCTATATATAACTGTATAGTGATGTAGTGCTAGCTTGAATGGCACTATAATGCTCGATCAGTTCTAATCAACTTAAGTGCAAGTATAATAGTGTTGGTGATAGGTAACGCAATAGTGCTACCATGATAAGTTGGAATTGTAAGCTTTTTATCATGAGACCACCATGATACTCAACATGCTACATTGTTATGGCACCTGAAGTGACTTCCACTGTAGCACTTCATACTCCATATTTAATATTTGACCAGGCATTATGGTGCTACATAGGTGGCACTATGGTGCTTAAACTAGTAAAATGACTATAGAGCTTAATGTTATAGCATTGAAGGTGTAGCTCTATGACTCTTCAAAGAGTGAAATGGAGCTACAGCATTGGATTACTATGGCCCAATAATGCAATCAATCAAATTAGTATTTTAATAATTGATATAGTGCTACAACATTTCAGGGAGTGGCACAATGATGCTGTGCTAAATTTTTTCAAATTAAGTTTCCTATTCCCAAACTAACTAATACATACACTTGGATACATTAAGACTCGATAGGATTTTCTAATTGGATAAAAACACCAGTCACACACAACCTAATCAATAAATAACAGGATCAACTGGTTTGCCTCCCAGAAAGTGCTTAGTTCATAGTCTTCAACAAAACTATCAAAAGATATTTGGATCAACTGGGTTGCCTCTTAGATAGCATTAAGTTTATAGTCTTCAATATACCTATACTAAAATCCTAATTAAGAATGAGCTGGCTTAACAAACTTTTTAAGGAAATTAACTTCTCCTCCTATATAAGGTTTTAACCTCTGACTATTAACTTTAAAAATATGGTTAGTTTTATGGTCTTAGATATCAACCTCTCCATAGTGTACACCTTAACTACAATGAATTGTCCTAGCCACATGGATTTAATTTTCTTAAAATAATGTCAGTCTTAAATTATATTGAAAAACTTAATATCTAGGTTTGAATTTCATCCTAATTAGTTTACGATCATGCTACATCTTAAATTTCTCCTTATACATTTTTACATTTTCATAAGCCTCATATCTAAATTTATCCAACTCATTCAACTATAACACTTTTTTCTCTTTAGCACCCTTCAAATTATAATTAAATTATTTTACAGCCCATGCTTTTCCAAAAATTAGTTTATAGGATGATATTCCAATAAGTGTCTTAAATGCAGTCCTATAAGCACAAAGTGCATCTTCTAATTTGAAAGCCCAATCCTTCCTATTAGGACTTACAATTTTTTTCAAAATTATTTTAATCTCTTATTACTTATTTTATCTTTACTGCTAATTTGATGTTAATAAGCAGTTACTACTCTATATTTAATACCATAATTATGACTCAATGTCTCAACTCTCATATTATAAATAAGACTCCCCACCACTAATAATCACTCTAAGTCCTCCAAATCTTGAAAAAACGTTTATCTAAAAAAATTTAATTACTACCTGAGCATTAATTTTGGGAGTTTCCTTTCCGTCAATCCATTTAGAAAAATTAAGTGTAAATTTTGTACTATTTATTGTATTTAAATTCAGTGAAAGGTATTATTTTAGTATTATGCAATAAATGTTCAAAAAATGCCAAAAATTTTAAATGTTGAGTAGCATTACGGTGCCAACTTATATCACACCGCAATATCGAGATCAACTACACTAAGGTGCCTATTTTAGGTATTATGGCTTCAACTATCTCTATCATTCATTAGCATGGTGATGTAAAGCTCAATGCTATATCACCTCACAATGTTGCTGCACCTATATTTTAGCATTATTACATTGGAGCCTCAGGAAAATTCACACCAGAGCGTCATGCCATTCAATGCCTTAACATCAGATTCCATATTCGAGTGTCGTAACACTCAAATTTTGGAGTGCCCTGGTGGAGCGATTGTTAAAGATGAGAAGCCACCCCAACAAAATGAAAAGATGCACCATTTTAATTAGTAACTATGCCATGTTAACCAGTGTTGTAGTAGAGCAAACATTACACTATTGAGGTGTTAATTCATTTCTCACTGCCATTGTGCTCCCTTGTGGAGAACTGTCATATGTACTTCCTATAAATAGTTTTTTAGTGATGGATTTTAGGGATTTCTATTACTTAAGTGAATTTCTATAATATTAAGTGTGTTCTTTAGTGCCCCGTTAGAGTAAAGTTTAAGAGAGGCTAGGAAAGTCCAAGATACTTATCCTTATAGAGACCTTAGCCTATTTGTGTAAGCATCTCTGTGGTTGATGGAAGGAGTGTGGCGAAGATCATTTGATTCTTCTTGGTGAGAATTGTCTTATTACTTATTTTATATTTTTTCTTCTAATGAATGAAAAGAACATAAGTTTGCTTATTTCATCTTCCATATGTAGCTAATTCTCTAATTTTGGGCTAATGATGTAGAAAGCATAGCATGTAATAATGTTTACTCTTATTCTCTAATGAATGTTTTGATGATTTTAATATATCCCATTCCTCATTTAATGCATATAATGGCCATGTATATAGTTAAAAATTAGTGTGATGTAAAGCCTCGACGGAGGAATACTACAATAATTACAAGTAATAAAATGGAATGTTGGCCTACTTAGACATAGGATGTTTGAATATTCTCTATTATATGAAGATAGAAATACCATAGGAAGGCCATAAATCTTTCTCTTCACCCCTACAAGCTCGATAGAGATTCAAGGATGCATATGCTTTGATCCATATTTAAAATCAAAGAGTCTCATTAGGAAAACAATATTGTTTACATTAATTAGTCCATAGCATTTTACTTTTATAAGTATCAAATTCTCCTTATAAATTTTTCTTTTAGTGAGAAAAAGTCTAAAAAATCATATTTTTCTATAGGGTAAGTGTTGTATTTAAATTTTGATGTTGTATTTATATTGCAATTAAGTAGAAAACTTTCTCATGGGTCTTACACTCTACTTTATTGCTTTATTACTTTATTAGGCACATACACTTACATATTTTAGTGATATTTTATTAATTTTATATCAAAGAAAACCTAAGCATATTCCAACCTCTACGAGGCCTATACTAGCTCATAATAACCCCTATCAAGTTTTTTTACATCATTGCTGGGGAAGTAACGTGTACTTTGAAAGTTTAACTATTTTATTAAAATTAGTGCATATTTAGGCCTACTTGTATTTGGTATTTTTATTTTGATTGATTAAAAAAAAATAAAAAGTGTTTTAATGATTATTCAACTTGTGATTTTTATTTTAGTTATCTTATCAATATTGTATGCTTTGTAGATCGAATAAGGAGCCCTTAATATTTAATCACAAAATGTAAAGGACCATAATAAAAATTTGAGAAACTAAAAAGATTTTAGAGATGTCAGACCTAGTACATGATCAAGACCATTTTAGCCCTCTTAGAGAGCATGCTAACCCTATAGTAGCTAAAATTTAGTTGAGTATTAATAGACCTACTATCCAAGCTAATGACTTTGAACTGAATCCTATCATAATTCAAATGGTTCAAAATTCTTAGTTTGGGAGAACTCCTATTTAAGATCTCAACTTATACTTAGCAAGTTTTTTAGAAATTTGTCCAATATTTAAGTATAATGGTATCAACGATGATGTTATTAGACTTAAATTATGCCCATTTTCTCTAAGGGACATGGCTAAGTTGTGGTTGAATTCCTTACCCTCTGTCTCTATAATACTTGGAATGAGTTGGCTCATAAATTCCTAGGTAAGTATTTCAAACTTAGAAATGATATCATATTTTTTGTCCAGTTTGAGGGAGAATCAATTCATGTAAGTTAGGAGAGATTTAAGTAAACATTTAGGAAATTACCTCACCATGCCTAACCTGATTGGTTGGTTATTTAGTCCTTTTATAATGGACTAGTAGGATCCCTTATATCAATCATAGATGCTATAGTTGGAGGATCTTTAATATCTAAGTCATTCGAGGAAGCATATGAACTAATAGAGGAACTAGCTACAAATAATTTTTAGTGGCCTGCTAATAAGGTGAATTCTAAGAGAGTAGTTAAAGTCTATAAATCAGATACTTTATCAATTCTTACTACACAAGTAGTTGTAATTTCAAAGAAATTGGATACTACTTGAGTTAACTCAATATTAGGATTATCTATGCAATTGGTTGAGCATAATAAAATTTTTAAAGATGATAGTAGTGCTGTTGGGATTGAAAATATAAATTTTATTGGAAGAAAAAATACTCCCTATTCCAATACATCCATGCCAGGTGGAGGAGCCACCATAATTTTAGTTGGTTAAATAATATTGGGGGTAATAATTAGTGGAATGCAGGTCAATTTAATCAAGGAGGGAATTAGAATAATCACAACAACCAGTTGAGAATCCTAGACCTTCTTATCCTCTAGGATTTAATCAGAATAATCAGTTTGGAAATAGGAAGATGCCTTTAGAATAGGAAGTGATTCATTTAGGAACTCAATTGCACGGTTAAGCTGCTTCAAAAATATATTGGAAACTTAATTTGGACAACTTTAAATCACTTTTGTAGTAGACCTATTAGTTTATTACTTAGTAATACTTAAGTTAACCTTAAATAGACCATAGTAAAAATAACTTGAGGAGTGATAGTGATGCACCCCAGCTAAAATAAAAAATCTAAGCAAGTTTGGCTGAAGACTATAAACTTAGCACTGTATTAGGAGGCAACCCAATTTTGTTAGGTGTTCTTTATTAATTTGATTTTTGTTATATTTTGTTATTTATACTTTCTTTTTATATGAATGTGGTGCATTGTTTGAAAAACTTATTAATTTATGCTTTTGGCTAAGTTATGATATGTTTCCTGAGAAAATATTATTATGCTAAAAATTTAACTAGCTCGTGGCACTAGGATTGGAAGCACCACAATGTTTACTTATTAAGAATTACAACATTAAAAAATAGTACCGGAGCATTGTTGCAAATCTGGTTTTGATGATGATAAACATGTTTCCAGTGTGTTTTGCTTGGCTAATCTGTTTCAGGCACAAAAGACCGCGAGCCACTCAAGCCAACTCAAGATCGGGTCCAAGTGTGTCAAATGTATGATTTTTCCTTTTATTGAGTCAATTGTAATGTAATTGATTCCCTAGCTAAGTAACCTTGCACACACACACTCATGGGGAGAGATTGAGTGAATTAGAGGTTCTGTTGCAATTTTGTTCAGATCGTCCTGGACGATATCCACATCGTCCTGGACGATCTAGTTAAAACAGAAACCCTAATTAGGGTGACTAAGTTAAGAGGGTATGATTGAGCCGATCGTCCTGGACGATCTACGGATCGTACAGGACGATATGCCCAAATCAGAAATTCTCAGCCGCCAGATCAAGTTAGGCAAGTTCTTATTTTTAGATACTTGGTCTGATCGTCCCGGACGATACGTGTATCATCCCGGACGATCCAGTACAATCATGCCTAAATTAGTCTGGTAGTTAAGGAAAGCAATTAATATTTAATTGATACGATCACATCGTCCAGGACGATCGCAGGATCGTCCCGGACGATCGTGATCGTCTTGTGCATTTCAGCTGTACGTCCAGAACTATGTACAGGACGATTTGGGGCCTTTTTGAACTAATCGTACCGGACGATTACCCTATCGTCCGGGACGATCAAGTCATTTTTTGGTCGTCCAGCACAGATTTCTCTGGACGACCCGAACTGTCTTCTGGACGATTTCCTTCAATTTGAACTAATCGTCCCGGACGATCGCAGGATCGTACGGGACGATATGAACAACATTTTCTACTGATCGTCCAGAAGAGCCAGATCGTCCAGGCTGAAACAGCTAAATTTGAACTGATCGTACAGGACGATCTACCGATCATCCTGGACGATCTTGGCCGACAAGTTGAGATTTAGGGCAAATTCTAAGCCCTCCTTTAAAAGAACTTTTTTCAATTTTTGGAAAAATCTTTTGCTGCCTTCCTTCCCTGAGAAATCCTAGAGAGAGAGAGAGTTGGGAGAGAGAGAAGAGATCTTGTGAGGGGGAGTTAGTGAGGGATTCACTAAGGTTGCTCCAAGCACGGATCAGAGTCGTCTTCTCCGCTCGTCGTCTGTCGTCTAATCGGTGTTCTTCGTGGGAGGATCATTCGCAAAAAGATCCAGGTTCTCTGCCCGCTTCAGGAGGAAACGAAAGGAGTTCGTAGGTTCTCTGCCTGCTTCAGAAGGAAGCGAAAGGAGTTCAAAGGTTCTCTGCCTGCTTCAGGAGGAAGCGAAAGGAGGTCGGTTCTCTGCCTCACCGTGTGGTGAAAAGGAGGTGTTTTGTACAGGCTTCTCCGCCTTGCTGTGGGAGCAAAAGGAGAGTCACTTTCGTTTAGTGCAATACCCGGAGGGGAGGCTCCGGGGAGTGGACGTAGGTCAAGTTGACCGAACCACTATAAAATCTAGTTTGCTTTTCTGATTCAGTTTTGCATTTTACTTTTCAATATAAACTGCTTGGGTGAATATCGTTGGTTGATCTTTTCATTATTGTTTACTTGTTTCCGCTGCTAAGTATCGAAAAGATTTTTGTAGTTATCATGAAATTTTTAAATAACCAATTCACCCCCCCTCTTGGTTAGCCTCGGGACTAGTTCACTAGGGCTTAACATCCCTTTCGAACTTTCAAGCATTTGGTACTCAAGAAAATCACTAGATTGAACCACCACAACACAATATTCTTAAACATTGTAGTGCTTGGATACTATCTTAAGTGCCATGATGCGACATCTCCAAGCATCGCAGTGTTAAATCAATTATTCTAATAGTTATTATGGCAATTCGGTCAATCAAATGTACATATCATAACCTTTTCATTATTATTCTTTGGTGAGTGCTTCAACACTATCTCTAGTGCCATGGTGTTAGGTCAAAATCATTATGACTTCAATTAATGTCTCATGCTAGTAGTCTTTATCAACATCATACTGCTCAAACATGTTAAACAGCACAACGATAGGTTAGTTAGAAAGTTGACACTTTAATTTCCCAAGAGGAGCACCATAGTGCCATGTGTCCTACACTGCCTCAGTACTTGTTGATTTGTGTGTTGTCATTTTTTTGTCTTCAAGCATCGTAGGGCTGATGTCTTCAGGGCTGTAGTGCTCATAGTGTTTATACATAAGAATTTATTTGTTCCATTTGTTTCACTTCATTTTCATTCCTCTTTTTACTCTCAAGTTCCACATTTTCCCTTACTTATGTCCAATAGACCTTAAAATGTTTAGAAAGAAGAGATCATCCGCTTCTTATGATATAAGTAAGTTCTTTTCTATTGAGGTTGAGTAAAGGTTTACAGATTTGCTAGTTAGCAAACAACTTATTCCTATTTGAGGCTTCTGAATTCTTAGTATCCCTGTCATGCAGATCATTATAAGTAAGGGTTAGGAGCATTTCTGTGAAGATCTCTATGCAACCATTATATATAGTCAATGAATATTTTACAAATGGGAAAGAGGCTTTAGAAAATAAATGTTATGTGAGGGGTGAGTAGGTTCCTTTTGATTCTATTATTATAAACCACCTCTATAAACTTAAAAATTTTGAATTGGATGAGTACACTTCTTTTTTTTTAACCCCCATGATCCTGAGAAAATTTTGAGGGTATTTTTTGGACCCAATAGTGGAGTAAATTTGAAGAAAATAGAAAATAAACTCATGAATTTTCTTGCATCTTCACTTTGTCAAATCAAAATTTTAAGGTTTAGCATTCTTTCATTTTTTCCCAACTTCTACCTAGTAGGAATATTAGTGATGTAACCCAGGATCGTGCCCTACTTAAACATGCCATTCAAATGGGTTACTCTATCGATGTATGAATGCTATTTTCTCTTCTTTGACTTATATAATTAGGGGTATCACTTAAGCTGGATTGGGGTACCCATCTCTTTTTAAAGTCTTGTGTGTAAATGCAGGTGTAAGGGGGATGAAACTGGGGAGTAACTATTTCCTATCTCCCTTACAAAAATAAAAATTTTGAGTTTTAAAAAGGCAAAATCAGGTGATGATGAGGGAGGTCCCAGTGAGCCTAGATCATCTAGAAGACCTGATAACAATAGTGAAAAGGAGTTCTAGGATTTCTAAATTATTAGGAGACTAGGTGGCAGATTTGAGAATCCATATGGATGGGGTGTTAGATTTTTTTGTGATGCTAAGGAGTGGCAGAATGAAATAAAAAAGATAATTGCTCGTTACATGGACAATAAGGAGAATAACTACCATTATACCTCTGAATTCAATAATGTATTGGTTGGTATATTCAAAAATAGTCCATTTGTTGATCTCCTAGATCAGTCATAGCACTCACTTATTATCCTTTTACTTGGCACCCACCGACTAGAGTTGATGATGATGATATGAAGGTTTGTGAGGGTGGTTAAACCCGATAGAACTAGCATGAGGCTAACCAAGAGGGGGGTGAATTAGTATTTTAAAAATTTCTTTAAGCAAAAAAAAAATATTTTTGAAATCTTTTTGAATATTTTAAACACAAACTATTTAAGCGAAAGCAGATAACTAAAATAGAGATTTCAATAAAGATCAAATCATAGAAATAAGTGAAAATAATTACAAAAAGAAAAGTAGAAAGAAAACATCAGATTTATAGTGGTTTGCTCAAATCTGACCTACGTCCACTCCCCAGAACCTCCCGTTTTACGTATTGCACTAATCAGTTAGTGTATCTCCTTTTGCCCCCACAGTAAGACAGAGAAGCCCTTACAAAATCATTCCACCGACCCGGTGAGATAGAGAACCATAAATCCATTTTTACCCTCTTGGTGAAGGCAAAAAACCAAAACTCCTTTTACTCCCTCTTAGAGTTGGCAGAGAACCTAACAATCCTTTTACTCCCACCTCGAGTAAGAAGAGAACCTGACAATCCTTTTACTCCCACCTAGAGTAGGCAGAGAACCTAGATCTGATGCTGATGATCATCTCCCTAGAGCCACCAAGGAATGAGGGACAAAGAAGGAAGAAGACGATTGAATCCTTTCTTGGAGCAACCTTTATGAATCCCCTCACAAACTCCCCCTCACAATATCCTCTGTCTCTCTCTCCCAAACTCTCCTTCTCCTTCTCTATGCTCTCTCCGGTTAGAACAGTAGCAAAAGACATTTTATATTAGCAAATAAGAGCTAAAGTAAGAGGCCTCAAAAAGTGCCCTAATTTTTAACTTGCTGATAATATCGTCTAGGATAATCTTGCGATCATCCTGTACGAGTAGTTTAAATCAGCCCTTCCATCCAGGATGATCTGGGTTTTCTGTATGATTAGAACATAAAGTTTATACTAATCATCTAGGATGATGTGATCATTATCATGTATGATTAGTTCAAATATACACATTCGTCAAGCAGATCGTTCGGGATGTCCAGGAGATAAATTGGGATGATATATAGAAATATAACTGATCGTCCAGGATGATGTAGCGATCATCCTATATGATTAGTTTAAAGTCAGACATTATCATCTAGTAGATAGTTCGGGAAGTCCAGGAGAAGCTAAGGTTTTTGTTACAGGTTGTCCAGTACAATTCTGTGATCATCCCGGATAATATGATCAATCAATCTAACCTTAATTACTCTCCTAATCACCTAATCAATTTAGGCATAATTTTGTACGAATTGTCCAGGATGATCAGGATCATCCTGTATGATTTGTTCAATTTTATGAGTTATAAAATCTTGCTTAAATTAGTTTGGCGGCTGGTATTTTGATTTAGGCATATCATCTAGGATGATGGAAGTATCATCCAATATGATTTTCTTAATTAGGTTTACTTGACCCTGATGCCCCAATTAGGGTTGTGAGCTAAACAGATCATCCATGATGATAAAAAATCATCCTATATGATTTGGTCAGAAAAATTTATTTTTCTATCTCCCTTTACTCACTCCCTTGAATGTGTGTGTGCAAGGTTACTTAGCTTCAGGATCAACCATATTACAATTGACTCAAGAAAAGAAGAAAATGCATTTGAATTAAAATTACAAACTTGACTCAGTCTTAGTCTACCCGATCTTGAGCTGGCTTGAGAGTGAGCTTATGAACCTAAAATGTCTGTATTCAACAGAGAAAACAGATATGCAATTACCTTTAATTATTAGGTGATAGCATAGTAAATAAAAATAATAATGTTTATTGTCATCAAAATCACAAGACTTGGGCCCAGATCTACAACAATCTCCCCCTTTTCGATGATGATAAACATTGTTGTTAAAAGTCTTTAAAGGTGTTTTACTATTCCCTAAACTCCCACTTACTAAATTAATCCTTTGAAAAATAGGGGAGGTAACAGAAGAAAAACATATTTTTCTTTTCTCTGCTCTTTTCTTTTTTTTTTATGTAAAAGAAAAAAAATAGAATAATATAAACAAAATAAGTAAGTAGGAACACAACAATAAGCACTAAGTAAAAAATAACTTTTCTAGGCATACAAGCTTTTACAAATATACCTACTCCCCCTTTTGTCATCATAAAATAAGGAGGAACTAGAAAACACAAGAAAAGAAAAAACATAGTACATCAAAAAAATTGAACAATAGAAAAATAACTAATAGTCAAAGGGACTCTGATCAGAAGGAGGTGGTGGTGGTGGTGGTGGAGGATAGAAAGGGAGCAGAGAGGAGAACTTCTCGTGCAGCCAGTCCATGTCCTGGGTATACTAATGCTATTGTTGTATCAGGTAATCATCAAAATGAGCGATGTGCTATTATTGTTGTGCTACAAACTCCTCAAAATGAGCCACATCTTGGGTTTTCTATTGCTGCTGCTCTGTGACATAAGACTCAAATCTGGCTTCCCACTTATCAAAATATTATACCAGTTGATCGATCGATGACCGCTGGCAGAGAGGAATAGGTTCAGGAATAGCTTCTTCCTTTGCTCCCACAGCCTCCTCGTGCTCCAGATGGAGACGGGTGCTTTGCAGGATGTCGAAGAAGCTTTTGATATAGAAGGAAGGTTGATAATTTAGTAGGGCAGGATACTGAAGGTTGTACTTTGTTTCAAGAATATAGGCAATAATGTATCCTATGGCAAAATTTGGTTTTCTCTTATGTCTGGGATCTCTAATACTAGTCAAGTTTTTAGTGAACTGAATATAAGATCAGTAGCATTGAAATCCCTTCGAGCCATTGTATAATAAGTGGTGATGGAGAGCAAAGGAGTAATGTTAACACGGTCACCAGCTTTTAGAATTACAGAAGTTCTAAGAACATGTTGGATGGTCCTAGCATCTTTGACTAATGAACTAGAGGCATCATCATGGTAAGTGACATTGGTGTTTCTTAGATACTGATTAACAGGGCTCCAGTTGAAATCAAGATTTGAAGCCAAGATAAGAAGCTTGTCTCCTGTGGTGGAAAGTTTAAGAATTTCATGGCAGTCCTGATAAGTTATTTCTACAATCCATTTATTGACATATGATTAAAGTGCAGTGTAGGTAGAGGTAAGTTAAAGGTTGGAAATGAACTCATACAGAAGTTCAAAGTTGAAGGGGAATGCGAGGGTCAAAATGAAGGTAAGGGATGTATGGACGAACATATCTAACACCGAATAGGTCAGTGTGTGGGGATTGATTATCTTTGAGGATGTAATACCTGCAAATTATTATCGAAGGTAAGCAGCCAGATTAGCTACCTCGGTGAAGCGAGGGTGTATAGTTTCCCTGGAGGAACTTCCAGTCAGAAACCTAGAACATTTGCCACCATCCATAGAGAAGATTTGAGTGCTAGGGATTGAGGAAAGAAGTTTTGGGGTGAGAAATAAAACTTAAAATCGGCTTGTTTATAAAGAGTTATCCAGATCGTTGAAGATGATCGTGAGATTGTCCAAGACGATTTGAAGTAATAATAGCATCCAGGTCAATTCGTCAAAAAGGTGGTCCTATCATCCAGGACAATCAGACATCATCCAGGATGATTAGATACAGGTAATCATCCTGAGGAGTCATCCAGAATGATCTTTGACTGGCTATATCATCCAGGATGAACACGTGTATGGTCCAGGATGATGAGACATTAAGGATCATACCAACTGCATTGAAATTGGCCAGCCATTTATGCCACATGGATAATACAGGACGATTACGAGATCATCCAGTATGATCAATAATAATAGGTGCAAATTAGCCGTTGGATGGAAGGTGAGTAGTGAGTTGATCGTATCATCTAGGACAATCAGACATCGTCAAGGATGATGTGAACAAAAAAATTAAAAATCTTGAGGATGGATAGAGTTGATCAAAAGAGGTCCCAAAAAAAAAATAAGTAAAAAATAATAAGAACAAATGAAAAATACAAAAAAATAAGAAAAAGAACAAAAATAAAAGTTTTTTTAATCAATCATCAGTCAATAAATGACAAAATTACCTTCAGTTTAAATTTAAAAACTCGTAAGAAAAGAATCGATAATGCTGATATCCAAAAAAAGTTGGAAAATCAATTTTTATAAACCCTACCTCAGACACCTTGCCGGTTCAAATTCCTTTTAAACAAAAATCTAATTCAAATGAAAAGAAATTAGATAAGAAAAATGATACTTTCAAACTTCATTCTAAAAAAAATATCTTATAAAATAGTATTACACAGTAAATAATCAAGAATAATGATTTGTAATCTCAAGTGTTTAAAAATATTAAGTAACACATGGATTCTTCTAAGATTTTAAAGTTTTAAAAGTGAAGGAAGCTTATTTTTTAGTGGGCTCATTTTGTCCCTCTTTTTTCAGTTATTTGGTGCACTTTGTATATCTTTTTCAGTTGATTGGCGCACTTTGCGCATTTTTTATGAGCTTCCTTTCTTTCAAAATCTCTAAAAGCTCTCAGTTGTGGGATTATCTTCCAAATATAAGAGAAGAAAAAACTCACTCTCTTAGATAAGGAAAAGTAAACCAAAAACTAGAATCATTCTCATAAGATAAATTCAACCACCAGATTAAGAAAACATGAAAGTGAATCAATGATTTAGAAAACTACTCATATGAGATAGATTACTGTAGGAAGATAAAATAGATCTCAATTTTAAAGTCTAACTTTTTAATTTTGAAAAAGATTTTGATTCAAAAAGAAAAAAATACCATTAAAGGAGTTAGAGGAAGAGAAACAATCGTCAATGTTTCTTTCTTTAACAGTTTTAGAGGAGTCAATCACTGCTTACAAGCTTCTAAACAAAATAAGGCAAAAATCTCATGTAGAAATCAAGTTCATCAGCAGTAGTGAGCAGTGATCTAATTCTTAAGAAACTAAAGAAAAAAACAGGAAATCAAAAAGTATAAAAAAAAACACATAAAAAGAAATAAATAAACAAATAATAGAACGCTAAGTGTAGAAACATAAACATAAAGCATCAATTTTAAGCATGAATATCTATCACACCTAATCTGGTTCATAAGGTACTAAAGGTTTAAAAGGCCAGTGGTTTTATAAAGATATCTGCCAGTTGATTTTCAGTGGCTACATGATGTAGCTCTATGTCTCCTTTAGTAATATGGTCCCTAATGAAGTGGTGCCTGATATCGATGTGTTTGGTCTTAGAGTATTGCATTGGGTTCTTTAAAATACAGATGGCACTAGTGTTATCACATAGGAATGGGAATTATGCCTACAGGAAGTCCTAAATCTAGAATTTATTACTTTAACCAAAGAACCTGGGTCACACAACTTCCTAAGGCAATGTATTCAACTTCAGTAGTGGACAGTGCAATTGAGTTCTATTTTCTACTAGACCAGGAGACAAAAGATTATCCTATAAATTGGCATATTCCAGAGGGGCTCTTTCTATCCACCCTACATCCGACAAATTCTGAATCAGAATATCCTATAATCTCAAAGGAAGTGTTATTCCTAGGACACCAGATTCCTAAGTTTTGGGTTCCTAAGAGATATCTAAGGATTTTCTTAACTATAATTAGGTGGGATTCTTTAGGATCAGCTTGAAATCTAGCACAGAGACAAATACTAAATATTATATCAAGTTGGCTAGCAATTAAGTAAAGCAGTGATCTAATTATTCCTCTATATTTCTTTTGATCAATTGATTTTCCATTTGAGTTTTTATCTAACTGAACACTGGAGCTCATGGGAGTATTTATTGGCTTAGCTTTATCCATTTCATATTTCTTTAGGATGCCCTTAATATATTTTGATTGATTAAGAAAAGTTTTATCATCCATTTGCCTTATGCTAAATCCCAAAAAGTAGGATAATTCACCTATCGTACTCATCTCAAATTCCTTACCCATTATTTTAGAAAAATCATCACATAAATTTTTATCAGAAGATCTAAAAAGTATATCATAAACATAGATCTGGATAATGAGTAATTCATCTCCTACTCTCCTCAGAAAAGGGTGGTGTCTACGCTCCCCTTAACTAAGCCTCTCATACCATGCCCTGGGTGCCTGTTTTAATCCATACAAAGACTTTTTTAATTTGAAAACATGATTTAGAAATTGGGAATTCTCAAAGCCTAGGGGTTGCTCTACAAACACATCTTCTTTTATTATCCCATTTAAAAAGGCACTCTTGCATCCATTTTGAAAAGCATAAATATCTTATAACAGATAAAGGCTAGTAGTACTCTAATGACTTTTAATCGAGCTACAGGGGCAAAAGTTTCCTCAAAATTATTCCTTTCTATTTGGTTGTACCCCTTAGCCACTAATCTCACCTTATTCCTAACCACCACACCAGAATCATTAGTTTTATTCTTAAAGACCCATTTGGTTCCTACTACACTCTGGTCCTCAGGTCTTTCTACTAGCTCCCAGATATCATTCCTAACAAATTGGTTTGGTTCATTATGAATGGCTAGGATCTAGAATTTATCAGAAAGTGCTTGATTTATATTGGTGGGTTTAGTCATTGAAATGAAACTAGAGTGGTTACTTCTTTTCTAAGTCCATGCCTAGTTCTAACACCTTTAGAAGGGTCTCCTAAGATCAATTCTTTTACAATGACTCGAAGAATATCACCATTCTCTAGGTAGTGAAACTTCAGGTTCTACCCTTTCCTCCAGATTGGCAGATTCTATTCCTTGGGTGACTTCTAAAACCTCCTCTTCTTCTACCCTAGACCCTCCATAATTATCAGATTCATCAAACACAATATGAGTGGTCTCCTTAACAATCAGGGTTCTTTTATTGAAGACTATATAGGATTTCCCAACACTTGAGTAACTTAGGAACACTCCTTCACAAGATTTTGGGTCAAACTTTCCTAGTTGAGACTTCCCATTATTCAAAATGAACACTTTATATTATTCAGAGTGAGTGAGGTTGGGTGTCTTACCCTTAAGAATTTTATAGGGTATTTTGTTCAGCTTAGATCTAAGATTTATCCTATTCATAATATAATATGTTGTATTCACCGCTTCTGCCCAGAAGTATTTAGGAAGTGAGTATTTAGCTAATATAGCTCTAGCAGCTTCTACCAGGATCCTATTCTTCCTTTCAGTTACCCCGTTCTATTGAGGGGTCCGAGGAGCTAATAAATTGTGATATATCCCTTACTCCTTTTAGTAGGTTTCAAATTTCTCATTTTCAAACTCTCCACCATGATCACTATGAATAGCCAAAATTTCACAACCTAATTTTCTTTAAGTCCAAATGGAGAAAGATCTAAATTCCTTAAATGATTCACTTTGATGAGATAGGAATCTAACCCAGGTGAACCTCGAATAATCATCAACAATCACATACCTAAAGATTTTCCCTCCTATGCTTGAAGTGCTTACAAGTTCAAAGAGATCCATATGAAGGACTTCTAAAGGTTGGCTAGTGTTAATATCTTTGATTGAGTGGAAGGATGATTTGACCTATTATCCTAACTGATAGGCATCACAAATGTGGTCTTTAGTAAACTCTAATTTGGGGACACCTCTCACTAAGTCATTTTAGGTGATCTTCCTAAGGCTTTTTATGCTTATATGACATAATCTCCTATGCCACAGCCATGATTCATCAGTAATTATTTTTAATCAAATAGCAATATCAGCTTTAAAGTAATTTAGATCCACCATATATACATTATTGATCCTTTTTTCCTACAAAAAATTTTGTCATTTAAGCTTATAATGAAGCAAGTTGGCAAAAATTTTATGCTGAAGCCTTTGTCAGAGAGCTGGTTGATGCTGAGCAGATTGTGTTTCAGTCTATCTACAAGCAAAATATTATCAATGATGAAATTTTTTGAATCACCAATTATACATGATCCCACCACTCTCCTGGTGGTGTTGTCTCCAAGTGTTACCTTGCCTCTGGCCCTAGCCTCCAACCAAATGAATTGATTTGTATCTTGAGTCATATTCTTTGAACATCTGCTTTCTGTTGTGATTAAAAAAATATTTTGAAAAGTGTTTAATTTTCTTTGGGAAATGTTGAATTTCTTGAATTTTAATTTTATACTCAAACACTTATTATGAATGATATATCACCTTGGAAGGTGAACATATCATTCCCTAATAGGTTCAAATTATAAATCTTGATTTATCCTGATTATCACAATCAAACTCAAGGAGAAACAACACACGATCTTGAAAGATCAAAATGATGTTTAATTAATTATTTGATTATGTAAATTTGAATAGGATCAATAATTTCATAATCAGAACTATGATTATAATTGACATATATATCCGAAGAAAGAAGATATCAATTATTATCGATAGTTTGAATATGAAAATAATGATCCCCATTTTTTGTTTTGATTTCCCAAAGATAATTAATTAATTATTTTAAAAAAGCTTGATTTTGAAATCAGGTCTGGGTTTCTAAATCTCCTACGAGCGCAAGCCCTCGTAGTTAATTACATCGTAGGAAACCAGAAAATTTCCTACGAATACTCTCGATTAAAATAGGGATACAAATTTTATTTAAGATTTTCAAAGCTAGATGTCAAAGAAGGTTAAGGGTTGGAAGTTCAACAGGGAATGGATCAAATTTGAGCAGTTCTTTCTGGAGGTCAAAGGATGAGAAGTAGGAGGTGTTTGAGATTCTGAAACAATTCAGAGACACCCCAACCTATCCTAAGTGTTAGGCTTGAATTTGATTGAAAGAGATTTTTAATGTTTGAATGATCAATTTTATTAGAAAGTGGGAATCAGATTCCCGGAAGATTGAGGTCTTAGGATTGAACATTTGCCTCAGAACCTATGTCTAAAAATGGGTACTGAGAATCAGTGACCCCGATCCTAGCTAATGCAATGCAATCTAGACTTATCCCGGCCTAGATTGGGGAGCCAGCTAAACCACCTAAACACTTTAAAACCATGAGTCAAAGTCTTTATAAAAGAGTGGTTAAGGATGTTATTTAAGATTGAGTTTGAGGAGAGTGGGGCTGACATCTAGAGCAAATTCCTATTTAGCCCCTTAACTTATGTTGGGTGAAATGCTTAAGCTAAAAAAAATGCAATTAAGATTTAGACACAAATTTAATTTGTTACTAATGCGATGCATGCTAGTTGACACAATGAAATGCTTAAATCAAAATGAAGCAATTTTAAAATTAGGCTTAAAAAATAGGTTTTATCCTAGAGATTGCACAACATCCCCTTGGACAAAACTGCACCCTAATAGGTCAGGTGGTCTGCCAGAACCCGCAGGAGGGGAGGTGCCTAACACGGTAGAGAAAGTTCAATATGTATGCATGAAAAACCCCCGGCGAGTCCGGGCTTACTTCTTAAGAGCATTAGAGTTTCTATCTGAGCTTAAATTTTTTTAATTTTGTTTAACTAGAAATGGTTAATGACCGTACCCTCACGAGCCTCCGATCGGGTTCCAGGCTAAAACAAAATCGACATGCAATAAGCGCCAAATAAACTACTAAAAGCATGCGGGTCCTTCATCGCAATCAACACATCAATCAAATTAATTAAATAATTAAATTAAAACTCAAATTGAAAGTCCATAGGCAAGTGCCCTTAATTATACAACCCAGGGTCTGCAGGAAAGTAAAGTGGCCGGGTATCACTGACTACAACCCAGATTCTACTCCTAAGACTCAAGTGACTTTGAGATTTGAGATTCTTCTCGTTCTTCACTTCTTCGTCTTCTTAGAATTCCTTGGATCGTCGGGTCTGGATATCCAAATGAAAAGAAACTCACCCTGAATAGGGGTGTTATCTTTTCTCTTTGTATACTTAAACTTCATCCTAATTTGGATCTCCAAATGGATAGGAACTCTCCCCTAAGGGATATTCCTTCCTCTTTGGATTCCAAATTGGATGTTTAAGCATCTCAATCTCAAATCACTTTGAATTTACAACTCAAATTTCATCTCAAATTACATTAATTAAAATTAAAATCTATACTCAACAACCTGCAGGGTTATCCTAATAATCAGCAGTTTATATTTGACATCCCAAGCAGTTATATATTTGAAATTAAAATGCTCAATCACAGCCACACTTGGCCATGCTCTTTTTGATTTAAAGGGGGACTCAGGCAATTTTCTGGAGCACCTATGCAATTTGATAATTATAATTTTGCCCCCTTTATTTAATGCCCTGTATGAGCATGGCCACCTGCATAACATTGAATTAGTATAAATCATTCCTAACCTAAGGGTAGATCTATCGTACAATCAATCATATCACAGAATGCAGTAAATAAATAAACAATCATATCAACATCAATTACTTAAATCTAGCAACTAGCATGCAATGAAAACCATGAAAAAACTCGACACACGCAAGTAGCAGAAAAGTAAACACCGGCCTAGCCTAAGACTAGAGTTGGTTGTTCTAGCAAATCATCTAAAGTGTGTGAGGTAGGCTGTGTGGCTTTGATGTGTCCTAAATAGGCACTTGATTGAAGTTGTTTAAAGTTTTAGTTGGTTGAAGGCTTAAGAGAATTTTGATTTGAGTTTAAATCTTAATGACTTAAAATTAATTTTAAATTTGATTTTGATTGTTTGTTGGATACCACCTTTGTTGCACACCGAGGCCGTGAAGTTTATTTCACCTTCATTGGGGCTAATTTAATAGCCTCGTAGGCCTAGGTTACATAGTGGTACCTGATATAATTAAGTGCTTTAAGTTTAATTAATGTTTGAAGGTTGATTAAATTTTAATTAAGATTGGTTGGTTGTTGATTTTAAGTTCAAATTTATATTTTCTGGAATTTTGAATGATATGTTGAATTTTGGGATTTTCTTGATTATTTTAATGATTTAATTCAAGGGGTTAAAAGTTGACTTTTTAATTTAAAGGGTTTTCTAGAAATTTAATATTTTATTAAAATACTAGACCTTAATACGATCAGTTAGGCAGTAAGTACACTGAAATTAGATTTTTCTAGATTTTATTATGAAGGTTTGAAGTTTTAACTTGAATTTGAACTAAGTTTGACCAAAAGTTGACTTTTTCGAAATTGATTGATTTCTGGAAACTTAACAATTGTAATAAATATTAGACTTTAAGATGAGTTGTATGCCTTTGAGTTTGCTCAATTTGGAGTTTATTTGAATTAGTTATGAATTTTTGAAGTTTTGAGTATTTATTGAATTTTTAAAATTGTTTAATTAGAGACCCTTTTTGTGATTTGGATCCAAATGATCTCCAAACTTCTTGAAATCAACTCCAAAGGTCAAGAATGACCTAGGGAGTGATTTTTAAGTGTTTGAGAAATTTTTGGAATTTTTAATTATTTTTAATTAATTAAATTAATTAAATATTGAATTTCAATTAAAATTACATTAAGCTTAATTTTGAAGTCCAGTCAAGTGGCTTTTATTTTTCATTGATTAAGGGTTTAAATCTGGTTAGTTTGAGGTATTATTTGTAATTTTTGGATATAAATTTGATTTATTATAATTTCTATAAGGTTTTAAGGCTTAATGAAGGTTTAATTTGATTAGGTTGATTAAGGGGCTTAATGATCTCAAAAGTCAGTGAAAATTTTTCTTAAGGCTGAGAGTGTCTCTATGTTCAAATGTTCAAAATTTCAAGTCAATTGGAATTGTATCCTAATTATTAGAATTTTTCTAAATTTTTTAAATGAATCCTTAATTTTTGTCCTTAATTACACTAGGTTAATTGGGTTCAAATCAAAGTCTCTAACCCTTAACATAACATATACATGATATGTACACATATAAACACAATCAATCCTAAATCTAAGAGAGCCTTAAACTAAGTGGTGTGTGTATGTCCTTAAGCATGCAAAGATTTATACTAATTAAATATTTTTAATTAGACTAATGAATGATTAGATCATAATCATTTATTAGCACTCCCACATGATTTATATTCAAATATGTTGATCTATGTTTAAAATTTCATAGTAGATCTCTCAACCTAAAATATTTAAGTATTTATGTATATATTTCAAAATAATTTTAAAATACACTTAATTTATACACGGAATTATATATAGATATAGGTTTTAAATTAAGAATACTTAAGATATGATTAGGGTGATTTTAATATCTAATTGAGAGATCTACTGATCTACTAAGATCATTTGAAAATAAGTTTTTAATTTTCAAAATAATTGGCTTAACATTTAATTAGATATTAATTAAATATTAAAATAATTAAGTAATTAAAATAAGTTAAAATTAATCAAGTTTTAATCTCTGAATTTGATTTCAAATTAAAGTGCTTAATTTTCTGAAAATTTTGATATATTATACTTAATTTTCTGATTTAAAATGAATTTCTTATGAATTTTTAGAGTTTAAATCAATTAAAAAGGAATTTTAATTAATTTTAAACTAATTAAAAGTTAAAATAATTTTAAAATCAGCTAACTTAAATCTTAAGAATTTTTTTGAAATCTAAAAATTATTTAAGTATATATATATATGTATTGTTTATTCAAAAATATTCAAACTATTAATTATTAATTAAGTATTAATTAGTAATAAAAAAAATTAATTAGTTCAAATACATGATATAGTTTTAAATAGTTTAATTTTAAAATTAGAATATTTTAAAACAATTAATTAATTATTAAATATTGATTGATTAGATTAATGACCATTAATTAATTATCTAATTATTATAATCTTATAAATCATTTAGATAATATTAAACAATTTAATTAAATTCTACATAAATGTCCAATATTTTTTTAAGATTAAAATTAAATTTAAAATTTATTAAATATTAATGAATTATTTAAATACCTAATTAAAGTATTGAATAATATTTGAATATTTTCAATTATTTCAAAATTTTAAAATATTTTAAAATAAAAAAAAAATCTTAATTAAAATTAATACTAATATTAGATCATTTAATATTGATTAAAGTGATAAATTATTTAATATCAATTAAAATGTTGGAATTAGATATTAATTAAAATTTTAACCTTATTTAATATTAATTAAAATTTTAAAGTATTTAACATCATCAAAGATATTAAATAATCTTATTATTAATTAAAGTTGTAAATGATTTAGTATTAATTAATATTATAAATTATTTAATGTTAATTAAAAGTATAAAATATTTCATATTAATTAAAACATTAAGTAATTTAATATTAATTTTAAAATCATTTAATATTAATTAATAATATAAAGTATTTAATATTACTTAAAATATTAAATAAAATAATTATAAATTAAAGTCATAATATCATTTAAAATTAATATTTAATGATTAATGTTTAATAATTAATGTTTAACATGAATATAGTTTAAAATATAATTATAAAATTAAATTAATAATATTTAATTTCTAAAACATATTAATATATAATATATATATTATTATATAATATTAATTTAATATTTATTTAAAAGAAATTAAAATTTAAAATGATTTTAAAAAAAAATAAAAAAAATAAAAAAGAAAATGCGACGGGAATTCCACGTGTCACGTAGGGATTCGCTGGTTCATTACCGCGTGGCGGCGCCAATGATTGGCGGCGGCCAGACACGCGTCAGCCGCCCAAGACTCCACGCGGTTTCATTTAGATGAGTCAGCATCGGGTCTGAACTGTTGGATCGCCCGCTGTAATGAATCAACGACCGAGATTAAATCCCATTGTTTCATCTCGGCTTAGCGAGATCGAACGGCGAGAATTCGATCCCACGATTTTGAACGGGTGGTTCAGATCAAGCCAAACGAAAAATAGAATGGAAATTGCATACACGCGGTTGTAGCGAATGCGATATGATGAGATTTCGACCATTGATCTTCAGATCAACGGTCGAAATTTCGTACACCTGAACTAGGTTATGAAAAAGCCCTACAATCAGTTTTCTGGCTCGTTTGTTCGATCTGATAGATCAAATGTAATAAAATTTTAAACCTAAATAAAATAAGTGAACAGAAATCGTGTGGGATTTCTATTTTGGTATAAAATGGATTCAATAAAAAGCTATTTAACTCTAAGCTATGTGACCTAGGGTTAAGGGTTTTAAGAGTTTTTACCATCAGATCAGAGGGAGAATGCTACGGCTGAATTTGTAGACTGTCCATGATTATTTCCCCTTCAGGAATCAAAGCTTGAAACGCCCTAGATCTTCTACTTCGAGCCCTGAAAGAATTGAAGCTTGTACTCACCGGAAACTTTGCCGGTGGCAGCCTTGACCGGTCAGATTTTACTAGAAATGTCTGGAGAGGATTGAGGAAGGCTCAACTGAGCAGAGGTTATGCTTTGGGAAAGTTTGAATGGAGAGAGAATGAATAGAATAGAATGAATCTTCAAATGAAGGTTTTCCCCTATTCAAAACTCTCCAGGTAGTTTGGACGGCCAAGATTACTTTGGTAAGACCTTAAGATGCTGCCATCTGTCCCTAGGGTGGTTGGGAGCAGAAGAATCAAAGGACACAAGGACAAATGACATGTAAAGGTCATTTTGTCCCTTTGTGGCCATGTGGAATGAATGAGAGCCATCAGATCAAGATCCAAGGGTTGAGGGCTGGCTTGGGAAGTCTCTAGAAGAGATTAAAACTGCTGGAATAGATTAAAGGAGAATGGATTAGGTGTTAATGGTGTTTTGACTATGTTTGACCACTTAAAGCCTATTACAATGATTTGTTGACTTTTGTTAACCAGTCAACACGTCAAAGGGTGCTGAAATGGCATGGAGGGAGTGGGTTTGAACTGGTGGAATAGTTTCAAAAGGGGTTTGGTGGCTAAGGGTTTGAGCTTAAGCATTTGAAAGGAATTTAAAGGAATTTGACCAAATATTAAATGGTTGACTTGGTCAATTCTATTAAACTCCAATTAATCTATGACTTGAAAAATTTCAAGCCATGATATGGATTGATTTTGAAAACTTGATAGGGTTTGCAGATCTTTAGTTGGATATGATTGAACATAACTTAGGAGTTTGATCAAATTAAAATCTATGGTAAGTTTGACTTGGTCAAAACCCTCATGATATGACTCATGGTATGCTTAGGGATATTTGAAATTTGCATTAGACTGAAATTGAAGAGTTTTGAAGTTTACTTGAATGGGATTTGAATATATGTGATGCATGGATTTTATGTTGACTAGATTTGACCACACATGGGTATGATTGACCAAGTCAACTGGTGATTGGGTCAAGTTGTTCAATCCAACCCCAAATCATCAAGGATACATTTGAATGAAATTTGAATGAGATCTGAATGCATTTGAAGCTTGATTCAAAATTTTAAAGCTTAAGGGTTTGAACTGGTCAACCTGGGTTGACTTGCTCAACCAGGTTGACCCAGAGCTAGGGTTTAGACTGGAATGATTTGTTATGGTGAATAGGGTCTGGTAGAGGTGGTTTCAAGGTTTAAATGGGTCATTTGAGTCAAATGGGCCTATTGGGCCTTTAAATGGCTTAATGGATCAACTGGGTTGACTTGGTCAACCAGGTTGACCCAGGGTCAGAGGGTTGGGTCCAACCAGTTCAAAATGACATTCTTAGTCTCTTGATGGTGTTTTCAAGGTCTGGGGAGGTCATTTGGTCAAAATGACCTGTTTGGGCCTTTAATGGGCCTTTAGGTCAACCCTGGTTGACTTGGTCAACCAAGTGGGTCTAGGGTCTGGAAATGGGTTCAACAGATTTGGTTTGACATTTGGAGACCAATGGAGGTGGTCCCAAGGTCTGAGGAGGTCATTTGGTCAGAATGACCTATTTTGACCCTAAAGGGGCCTTCTAGGTCAACTAGGTTGACTTGGTCAACCAGGTTGACCCAGGGGCTGAAAGTGGGTCCAACAAGTTTGGTTTGATATTTGAAACTTGCTGGAGGTGGTTACATTTGATTTGGAGCTCATTTGACCAAAGTGACTATTCATACCCCATAGGGGCATTTTGACCCCTGGTCAACTGGGGGTCAAATTGAGTCCAACAAAATGCAGTTTAATGCTCAATGGGTCATAATCAAGGGTCTGGAAGTGATTTGGAGCTTTGGAGAAAGCTCCAGGGTAAAAATCCACAGGGTGGCAGGTCCAGTGGCATAGATTGTAAATATTTGAAGGTTTTATAGCCTTTGAATTTCAATTCAGTTTCTGGGGTTAGAGACCTCAAAATGAGCTCAAATTTGGAGGGTTTTCTCTAGAAACAAATCACATCAGTGTGGAACTGACAGATCCTGAATCAGAGGTCACTTGATAGGGTTTTGAGGTATTCAAAAATTTGCTAGAAAAGGCTTTCAGGACTTAGACCTTTGGCCTTGGATTTGATCTGGATTTTTGGTTTTGAATTGGATTTTGAGCTTCAATGATAGGATTTGAATTAAGTTTAGATTGAATTGAAGCTTGGATTGATCTAGAAGAATCCTAGGGTTTAGAATAGGTCCTAGGGTCCAAATCAGCTTAAGGGAATCCTATGGTCTAGAATAGATCCTAGGGACTGGAGTCTAGGAAGATCCTAAAACCTAGAAGTCCTAGGGAAATCCTAGGATATGGGGTCTGGAAGAATCCTATAATCTAGAAGTCCTAGGGAAATCCTAGGATCTGGGGTCTGGAAGAATCCTATAATCTAGAAGTCCTAGGGAAATCCTAGGATCTGGGGTCTAGAAGAATCCTATAATCTAGAAGAATCCTAGGATCTAGGAATCCAAAGCTCTAGATAGATCTATGAGAATCCTAAGGTCTAAGAGGATCATATGATCTAGAGTCAGGTAGAATCCTAGGGTCTAGAATAGATCCTAGGGTCTGAAATCTAGGAGAATCCTAGAATCTAGATTTGTCTTAAATTGTATTGATCTGAGGTCAGGATTGATTTGAATTTGGATTGATCTTAAAGTCTGGATTGATCTAAGATCAGATTGATCCTAGGGTTAAGATTGATCCTAAGGATTGGAAAGATCCTAAGGACTGGGTTGGTCCTACTGAGCTCATACAAAAATGAGGTCAACAAATGGACCCCCAATATGTGTAATAGAATGTAGTTCTATTGCACATATTGGTGTTGACCGAATAAAATGGTCAAGTCTGGAGTTTTAATCCTAAGGGGATGAAAAGTCTATCCCGGGGGAATCAGAGTTTGAATAGATACTAGGGTAGTGTTAAGAAAAGCGTACTCTACCACTAGTGGGTCTGGTCCTACAGGAAAGGAAGAATCTATCCCTAAAGGAGAAGGAAGTCTGGATGATCCTATAGGAAGGAAGAACTCCTAACTATAAAGGATTGAATTCAGATTTGATTCTAAGGAAAAGGAAAGTCTAACCTCAGAAGATTAAATTTAAAATGATACTAGGGTAGTGCTGAGGTAGCGTACTCTACCACTAGTAGATCTAATCCTAAAGGAAGGGAAGTCCTAACCCTAAAGGAAAAGAAGGTCTAGATGATCGTATAGAAAGGAAGAATTCCTAACTACAGAGGATCGAGTCTAGATTTTATTCTAAAGGAAAGGAGATCCTAACCTTAAAAAAAAATGAATTTGAAAGGGTGCTAGGGTAGTGCTAGGGACAGCGTACTCTACCACTAGTAAATCTAATCCTAGAGGAAAGAAAGAATCCTATCTTAAAGGAAAAGAGGGTCTGGATGATCGTATAGGAAGGAAGAATTCCTAGCTATAGAGGATCAAGTTTGAAATTTGATATTAGGGCAGTGCCACGAAGGGCATACTCTGCCACTAGTAGATCTAATCCTATGGGAAGGAAGAAGAACCTAACCTTAAGGAGAAGAAAGTTTGATTTTTGAAACTGAAATTGAATCCAGGACGGTGCCACAGGGGACTTATTCCATCACTGGAGAGTCTAATCCTAAGAGAAGGGAAATACTTACTCTGAGGAAAAGAGAGTTTGATTTTGGAATTAAACCCAGGACGGTGCCATATAGGACTTACTCCATCACTGGGTAGTCTAATCCTAAGGGAAGAAAAAGTTTACCCTAAGGAAAAGATAACTGGAGGTAGCTAGGGTGGTGCCACGAAGGGCGTCGTCCACCACTCGCACATCTAATCCTAAGGATAGAAAGCATGATGACTCACATCTATCCTTAAGGAAAAGTAAACTGGAGGACCCTGAGGGAAGCATACATTGCTTCCCACAGAAGGTCGGATCTGAATTTCGAATCTAGGGTGGTGCCACAGAGGGCGTGCTCCACCACTAAAAGATCTAATCCTAAAGATAGAAAGCATGATGACTCACATCTAACCTTAAGGAAAAGAAAACTGGAAGAAGCTGGGATGGTACCACAAAGGGCTTACTCCACCACTAGCGGATCTAATCCTAAGGATAGAGAGCACGATGACTCACATCTAACCTTAAGGAAAAGAAAACTGGAAGACACTAGGATGGTGCCACGAAGGGCGTACTCCACCACTAGCGGATCTAATCCTAAGGATAGAAAGCACGATGACTCACATCTAACCTTAAGGAAAAGAAAACTGGAAAACACTAGGATGGTGCCACGAAGGGCGTACTCCACCACTAGCGGATCTAATCCTAAGGATAGAAAGAACGATGACTCACATCTCTCCTTAAGGAAAAGAAAACTGGAAGATGCTAGGATGGTGCCACAAAGGGCGTACTCCACCACTAGCGGATCTAATCCTAAGGATAGAAAGCACGATGACTCACATCTAACCTTAAGGAAAAAAAACTGGAAGACACTAGGATGGTGCCACGAAGGGCGTACTCCACCACTAGCGGATCTAATCCTAAGGATAGAAAGCACGATGACTCACATCTAACCTTAAGGAAAAGAAAACTGGACGATCCTGTGAGAAGGAAGCATTATTTCGCACAGAGTCGGGTATGGAGTGATCGTATATAAAGGAAACTTACTTTACATAGAGGATCGAGTCAGGATGATCATATGTGAAGGAAACTTGCTTCACACAGAGGATCGAGTCAAGGTGATCGTATATAGAGGAAACTTGCTCTATATAGAGAATCAGGTCTGGAATGATCGTATATGAAGGAAACTTGCTTCATATAGAGGATCGAGTCAGGATGATCATATGTGAAGGAAACTTGCTTCACACAGAGGATCGAGTCAAGGTGATCATATATAGAGGAAACTTGCTCTATACAGAGGATCAGATTTGAATTCTGGAACTTGAGATTTGAATGATTTTTGAACTTGAATTTGAATTTGAAAGTTGATTTGATTTTGATTCATCTTGAATTTGATTTCGGATTTCGAAAAACTTGGACAAAATTGAGCTGAATAGATTCAAAATTTAAAAATTTTATTGATTCAAAATTCGAGCTACATCAAGCATAGTATTTTTTCAGGAATCGCCCGTTTACAGGAAGCATTGGGTGATCTCCTTTACAATCCACTAGCTGATACGAGCCTCCTTCGTAGACTGTTCCCACTACGAAGGGTCCTTCCCAGGTTAGTTCAAACTTCCCACCGAGCTTTCAGTGGGCTAAGATAGGCCTCCGAAGAACCAAGACCAAGTCGCCTACTCGGAAGGTTCTAGGTCGCACTAACTTATCATGAGCTTGAACCATTCTGGCTTTATAGAGTTTTACATTTTGCTGGGCTTGGAGATGACGTTCTTCAAGACCCTCAAGTTCTTCAAGTCGAAGTTGTGCATTCTATTCTGTTGTGATCTGATTCTGGACTGCAGTTCTGAGTGAAGGGATTTGAATTTCCAGAGGCAGTACGGCCTCGGATCCATACACTAGTGCAAACGGTGTGGATTGGGTCAGGGTTCGATACGTGGTCCTGTAGGCCCACAAAGCTTCCACCAACCTCTCATCCCACTGACGTTTATTATCATCCAGGGTCTTTTTGATGATTTGTACCAGGGTTTTATTGAAGGCCTCAGCCAATCCATTAGCTCGTGGGTAATAGATCGTTGAGTATCTCCAATCAATACCGTGGCGACTTACAAAGTTATTGATTTTTGTAGACTTGAAAGAAGACCATTATCGGATATGATTCTGCGAGGCACGCCGAATCGATATACGATATGGTCACGAAAGAATTTCATTACATTGTGTGATGTTACATTTCTTAGTGGGACTGCTTCTGCCCACTTTGAAAAGTAATCAGTCGCTGCTAAAATGAAGCGATGACCCCTTGAAGAAGGAGGGTCAATTGGCCCGACGATATCCGTGCCCCAACTTTCGAAGGGCCACGAGGCTATCATAGGATGCAACACATTAGGCGGCTGATGTAAAACCACACCATGAACTTGGCAATGATGACAACATTTTGCAATTTTCATGCAATCATCAATCATCGTAGGCCAGTAGTAACCAAGTCTTTTAATTTTCATTTTCATCTTAGGACCCGATTGATGAGCACCGCACAGTCCAGCATGGACTTCGTTAACGATCTTCAGGGCCTCTCGTTTGTCTAAACAACAGAGCCACATCTGATCGAACGATCGTCGGTACAACGTATCGTTGACTAGTGAGTATGATAGGGCACATTTCTTAATTTGATTGGCAAGAGACCTGTCATGGGGAAGCTTGCCTTTCTGCAGATATTTAATTATCGGTTGTCTCCAATCATCTTCTTCATCAACTGTTGAAGACGTAGAAAGGACCTGGGAAGATTGATTGTTGAGGTATTCCATGTCTATAGGGGACAGGACTTGACGATCCTGGACTACTATAGGGATGAAATCTTCTTCTGGGCAAGCAAATTCCTTTCCAAGCTTTGCTAGGGCATCCGCCGAGGAATTGCTTCCACGAGGAACCCTATACATAGTTACAATGGGAATTTTCTCGAGTAGGTGCTTGTGTATTGGTGATATTTCAGGAGTTTAGGATTCAAAACCTTATAGGTCCCTGCAACTTGGTTGATCACCAGTTGAGAGTCACCATAGATCTTAATCTTTTTAATCTCCATTAGGATTGCAAGTTCCAAACCAGTTATCAAAGCTTCGTACTCAGCTTCGTTGTTTGTATAAGGTTCTGATAAATGGTAGGAAAAGTGCATCATTCCCTTATCCGGTGTTATGAAGACCAGACCGACTCCGGCTTTTCTAGGAATAGTAGATTGCGGTGTTTTGCCCCGTTGAGAGGACGCTGCACCATCAAAATACATTTCCCAAGTTTGAGTATTGGATTCCTCGAAACTCATGATTTGTTCGTCAGGTAAATCATCGTTTAGAGGAGATTCGGTCGGTATCGGGTGTGCCGCAAGGAAGTTGGCGACGGCCTGCCCTTTCACAGCACGCAGGGGAATGAAAGTGATTTCAAATTGTAATAATATCATAGACCAACGAGCTAGACGTCCTGACAACGTGGCTGGGTCATAAGATATTACAGGGGGTTGACACTGGAAATCAGACTGACCTGATGAGAAAGCATGTAATGTCTTAGTTTTTGTGCTGCAAAGACTAAGGCAAGGCAATGTTTCTAAATTGCAGGATAGTGGATTTCCGTTGGAAGTAATCTCCGACTCAGGTAGTAGAGAGCATTCTCTTTCCCATCGTCATTGATTTGAGCTAGAAGAGCCCCGAGAGATTCGTCAAGGGCCGCAGTGTAAAGGACTAAAGGTCTCCACGGAATGGGGGCTGCCAAAACTGGCAGATTTGTCAGGTATTGTTTGATATTTTAGAAAGCATTTTGACATTTCTCGTCCCAAATGAATTTGGCGTCCTTTTTATCTAGGACAGAGAATGGTTGACATCTTCCAGAAAGATTAGAAATGAATCTTCTTATATACGCCAGCCTGCCCTGGAGAGATCTCAGTTGAGTGAGACTCTTAAGAGGCGGCATATTCAAGATAGCTTCAATTTTAGCAGGATCAATTTCGATTCCACGGTGCCTGACTACGAAACCTAAGAATTTCCCTGACGTGACGCCGAAAGCGCACTTCAAGGGATTCATTTTGAGGTCGTAGCGGTGCAACCGCTCGAAAACAGTTCTTAAATCATAAAGGTGAGCCTCTTTTACTCTGGTCTTGACAACTAAATCATCGATGTAACATTCGACTTGATTATGTATTAAGTCATCAAAGATATGAGTCATGGCCCGCTGGTAGGTTGCACCGGCATTTTTGAGGCCAAAGGGCATCACTTTATAACAAAAGATCCCTATAGGACTTTAGAATGCAGTGTTTCTCTCATCTTCTGGGGCCATCTTGATTTGATTATAACCGGACGAGCCATCCATAAAGGCAAAAACAACATACGAGGAGGTAATGTCCACCATGAGTTCTGGGATTGGCAAAGGAAATTCATCCTTAGGACATGCCTTGTTCAGGTCTCTATAGTCAACACAGACTCGGATTTGACCTTTTTTCTATCGAACTGGCACGACGCTGGCTACCCAAGAAGGATATTGTTCTTCTTGAATAAATCCAGCCTCTGCCAACTTCTTGACTTCAGAAACGACTTGTTGTTCGATCTCCAGACGCATACGTCATGGAGCTTGCTTGACAGGAATGGCATCATGCCGGATTCTAAGTTTATGGACTGCTACGTCAGTGGACAACCCCAGCATTTCGTCGTATGTCCAAGCGAAGCAATCCTTAAACTCGAATAGAAGTTGAATTAGATCCTTAGACTCATCCTCACTCAACAAAGAACTTATGAAAGTAAGGCGAGGGTCATCCTCTGTTCCAAGGTTGATTTCTTTAAGTTCATCGACTCTTGATTTAATTTCTTCTTCGAATTCAGGGGGTGCATCCTGAACCTGAAGTTCATCAGAATCATCAAAAGTCTCAAAACAAAGTCCATCGAATGAATCAATGACTTCAGTAGGGACATTTTTAAATTCAGGATGACTAGTTATCATTAAACAAAATTCATCATCGTCAAATGATCTAACGGTACTAAAGCCGATACCACTGGTCCAATGTTTATTAAATTTTGAATTCCAAAGACTTTCGTGGTATCTAGCCTGACCCTTAGTCCATTGACTCAGAGCAAAACCTTTAGAGATAAGAGATTTAACACCAGCAGGAAAGTAGCCAAAAGGTAATTCCATTAATTCATTGAAATTTGCCACCTCAAGGATTACATCATCTTCATTCCTTGAGGAGGAAGAGCCAGGGAAGAACATATTGACTTTCCTTACTTCTCCATCTAAGTTCGGAGCATCCTTAATTACTAACCCTAAGACCTTGTCAGTAGACAGTGGGGTTAAGGTTAAGGATTCAACCGTTCTATTAAGCTTTTCATACAAACTCAATTCAGGATCGTCACTTTGAATATTTAATTTTGTATCCTCGTGGTCGCTATCCGATTCTAAAGTGAGATCAGACTTCGGAGGAGGATTGATATTTGTATAGCCAAAAGCAAATCTGGCACCCCTTTTTCTTGAATCTTCATCAGAACTTGTTTCAAGTTCGACATAGATCGGGGAATTTCTTTTTTCAATTGAAGGGCGACCTCGACCGCGTGCTCTTTGGGCCATCCTCCCACCTCTTTGAGGTATAATGTTTGGAGGCCTGAAGATTACACGCTCGACGTCGTCTTCACTACTTGAGTTTTGTCTCTTTTGATTTTTGACTTTCTCTTTTCTCAATCTTTGAGTTGCTTTTGAACTTTGACTTTCTGCCTTTTCCTCCTTGACGTTGATCTCTACCTTAGAACAAGTAGGGGACCCTTTAGGTACGTAGTACGCCGCATCCTCGTAGATCTCGATCTCGTGAATAGAGAATGGTTGTAGATCACCCTTAATTTCGAACTCAATGCCATCTCGTTGGTACTTGATGCATTGATGTAGGGTAGAAGGAACCATCCTATACTCATGGATCCAGGGCCTTCCTAGGAGCACGTTAAAGGACGTTGCCGAATCAATTATCTAAAATTTCGCTTCAGTTTTCAATTCTCCTATCTCTAGAAGAAGGGTAACTGAACCTAAAGCCTTCTCGCCCTTTTCATTGAGCCCACGAAGCACTAACTTGTCAGTTGAGAGCTTGCTAGTATCAATTCTAAGGTATGCGAGAGTCTTTATGTTCATCACGTTGACCGATGCACCCGGGTCAACTAGAACTCTTGATAACTTAAACTTACCCACATTTACTGTGATGTAAAGTGGACGATTGTGGTCGGCAGTTCCAAGGAGTAAATCTTCGTCAGAGAAGGTAACCCCAGGGATTTCCTTAAAGTACAAAGCTTCTTCCTCGGAAGTTGAGGCTAATTGAGCTAAGCAAATCTCTGGGTCGAGAAGTGCTTTAATTAGAGTCTCCCTCATCTCTTTTGAAAGGACAAGGGCATCATAAATGCTCAATTTGGCAGGCAACTTCCTAAGGTGAGCTAAGACATTGTAATCAACACTTGGAACATTAACATTGGGACCCGGTGGATTTGAAAGAATTAGAGTTGATTGTTGAGCAGGGATTTGAATTGAATCATCGGAAACAACTTGTTTTCCTTTATCCTGAGGAGGTAGCCTAGGGGGTAAGACCTTGCCACCAGGCAGTTATACTTGCACGACTTCATCGGAAGAACAAACTATAGGGGAGTCTACGCTCTCCTTGGGCGATTGATTGTCATTATCTGAGCGAGAGTCCGAATCTGAAAAATCTATCACGACAGGACTCCCTTGAAAGTTAATTTCAGGGGTTTCACTATCTGATAAGATATCAGATTCGTTTCTCTCTTGAAGAGTCAAATCTGGAGAGCCGAGTGTTTGAGTTTCTTGATTGATCTTAGCTTGTTCTTGATTGTTTTCAACAGAAGAGTCATTTACATTTTCATTCTTAATATTAATCATCAAAATTTGAGCAGAAGGATCAAACTTTTTATTCAATTTTTGACCCTTTGCCTTTGATGGGGCAAAGTAAAAGTCAGATAATTTCAGTGGTGACAGAGATTTTGAGCCACCATCAACCACTTGTACAGATCTCTCATCAACAAATTTCCTCTCTACAGAAAGTTCACTCTTTTCATTTTTATTTAATACAGTAGTTCCTAAGACTACTGGAGAGGAAACTGTCCCAACGTCCTCCTGCGAAGCCTCGAGGTCAACCTCCCAGATCGGGTCCCGGGCTCTCGTTGATAATTGTTGAGAAAGATAAAAAGATTTATTAATCAACTTTTAAAATGCCTGGGATAGTGCTATATCCCAACCATCTTCAATGGACATAGAAAACTTAGAAGTCATACCTGAGATAGATTTGACAGACCCCTAATCCGGATCGACCAGGTACTCCTTTGGAATTATAATATTACCTTGACGGAAGTTCTTTTCTAGCCAACTTTGAAGATGATGCAGTCTTCAATTGTGTGGCCTAACATGCGATGATAGGGGCAAAAAGTTGGATCATCCTTCTTATTTGCCTCTTCCGGCTTCTTGGCCTCCGGCAATCGAAAATCTGGCTTCTTCTGAAGACTTTTAAAGATCTTTCTCACCGACTCCCTTTTAAATGGATATGTACGAGCCAATCTCTCTTTTAAAGAAATCGGGTGAGAATCTCTTGTAGGTTGGGAAGTTACCTGAAAAGGTGGAGATTTCTGAGTTTGTTGTGTTGGAGAATTACTGGACTGAACGTTCATTGGTTTCTTCCCCTTATCAACAGCTAAAACCATTGATGTTCTCTTTTCAAAGGACTTCAACGGTTTACTAGCTTTCTTTTCCTCAGTAGAATCCTTCAGGAATGGCATTTTGGATGCCTCTTCCTGTAGATTACTAGCCTTATTCAAAAGTTTTTCGAAGGTTTTGATAGTGAAACCCTTCAGGAGAAAAGCAATAGGCCCGTGGATGTTCTTTAAAAGAATCTCCACTGCATGTTGCTCTTGCAACTGGGGTTCACACTTCATCGAGAGATTTCACCATCTCAAGATGTACTCAACCAAAGACTCTCCCGATTTTTGTTTTTCAATGACGAGATCACCAACGGTTACACGCTGTTGAGCTCCTGAGAATCTCTTTAAGAATAGACTCTCGAGCTCTGCGAATGTTTTCACTGAACCATTAGGTAGATCTGCATACCACTCAAAAGCAATACCGGATAGACTACTCACAAACTGGCGAAAGGGTAGAGCATCTGACCCTCCTGCGTTGCAACAGCTCGCTCGGAAGTGGGCCAGGTGCTGTCTTGGGTTTTCTAACCCACTAAAAACTTTGAATGAAGGTGGCACAAAGCCTTTAGGATAAGAAACTAAATCATATTCTTCAGGGTAGGGTCTACCCTTTAGAATAGATACAGTCCCTTGAGAATGGGCTAAGGCCTCCCTTACCTGGGTTTCGATCATCTGACGGATATCTTTGTCGGCTGGAGAGGTTGGGGAAGCAACCTCTGGAGTTCTAGGACTTGATTCTATCTTTCTATTGTGCTCACCCACTGTGTGTGTTGTAGGTTGCAACTGCTCGGATTAAGATTGTTATGCTTTGATCATCTGATTCTGCATTTGTTTCATTCTGAGCATCATTTGTTCAATTTTATTTTCCAAACTCTTGATGAATTCATCTTTCTCATTCAGTTTAATTGATCCATCAGAGTCTGAATCTACTACTGCAGAGGCTTCTTCCTTACCAGATCGATGTCTTGAAGGCTCAGCATCTTTATTTGATGCTCTGGTCTCAACCATACAAATGTTCCCAGCTGAATCTTCTTCTATCAGATTATCTGCTTCTGGATCAAAGGCTTCAATTGCCTTATTTTTAAGTATGTCCCTTATTTCCTGTACCACCTCATCGACCGGTCTACCCTCAATTGATTTGAGGTCGATTGGTAGGTACCCCTTATAATTAATCATTTCTACAAATTCCTCATCTCTGAACTGGGTGAGGACCTCTTGAATTTTCAAGTCATCAGCAGTAGGTTCTGCCACCAACTGATCTAACATCTCTTGATCGTCCTCAAGTTTTGTCCCCTCCCCTCAGACTGTCCCGAGGTCGGTAGTCGCTAGGGTGACATCCTCAATAGGGTGAGGTATATCTAACCTAACAGGTGACGAAGGAGTTTGACTTGTAGGAACTCCAACATCAATCTGAGGAGAATCCTCACATCCCTGAATAAAGAGTCGGGGGACTTTTACAGGTAACTGAACTGGTGACCGAACTGGTGACTGAATTGAAGTATCTCTAATCTGAATCCCAACAGTTCTGCTTATCTTCATTGGCACATATGGTTCATCCAAAGGTATGGGCCTCTTGCCCTTAACATCAGCTAACTGCAGGTCTTTAACAATCTCTTTTGATTTGGCTACCACAGGGGCCAACTTTGAGAGTCTTGAAGGGGGAACTGGAGGTCTACCACTGAGAGGGTGACTCCTACCAGACCTAGTTAAAACTATCTCCTCAGTTTTGGCAGTTGGGAGACGAGGCACCTAGTGATATCCATCCACTAAGACTGAGGCAACTGGTTGCTTAACAAAGTTTTTGTTTCTCCTCACTGGCTGAGGAGTCAGGTTTCTGGCTTCAGATTTTTCCTCTTTTAAAACTTCTTTCTCAAGCTTATGTGAGATTACCCCCTTCAGGTGTCTCACATATTATTCTTTGGTCTGACCTATCTCAGCAGCACAGGTGTGAATGATGTTCCTCAACATTCTGGTTCTTAAAGTGTTCTTCTCCTTAGTGGTTCTCTTAACAGTATAGTCGACTGGGCTAGGTGGAGAGCTAGTAATCCGCGTGACTCTCTCCTCCCCTGCAGCAGCTGCGAGGGGGTGAAAACGACTCCCTTTCAGGAGTGGAGAAGAGGCAGGGATAGGCAGCTCCTCAACAGCCTCAGGCTCAACTAAACTCAGGGCTTTCTGTTCAGCTATCTTCCTTGACTTGGTGATTTTCTTCCTTATTCTTCTCAAGTAGTTCTTCCTAGCACTCTTAGTGCCAAACAGTGCTCCAGAACTAGAAGACCCTTTCTCAACAGTAGATTTCACCTCAGTCTTCTTGTCCTCACTTTGGACTGACGGTAAGGGTAGCACCTGCTGCCAGTTCCAACACTGGGGGTAGCACCTGCTGCCAGTTCCAACACTGGGGGAAGGTCACTCGTAGCTCCCACAGCTAGTTCAACTACTGGACCATTCTTGCCCTCAGCAGCGAGACTGATGATTGTTCCACCATTCACAGGCAATTTAAGAGTCTTGAAACCCATTCCAAACTGAATTGCACTGCTATGAATTAACTCTTCGACTTGAAGGTCTCGGTCAACAGAGAACAGAAGTTTTCCAGCCATTACAGAAGATTTGATTGTCTGAAATTTGAAAGAAAAGATTTGAATCAAACTTTTGAATTTGAATTTTGATAAGAAATTTTCTGTATTTTATCACATAAATCGAATTATAGGAATTATAATCCGATATATAGTGATAAAGCATAGATATCAATTTTGACTTGAAGAAAATTTGAATTTTTGTTGTATATGTTCAACTATAAGAGAGTGTTGTAGAGAACGTATAACAACAATGGTCTGGATTTGATTTCAAAGAATTTGACGGGGATTTCGAAATTTTAAAGATTGAAAGACTTTCTTTGAATATTTGAAACCAATAAATCGGGTTTGATTTCAACTTAATAGTTAACAAATATCAAAGAAAATCAAAGAGTTTTGACTCGACTCTCTTATTCCACTGATTAGGCTAGGGATAAGATGTCGGAGGTTTGACTTGATGGAAAGACTAGATGATTAAATTTGAATCTCGAAATGGTACATGTTATACTACAAGAGAATATTGTAGTAGTACACGTGACAGTGAAAATTGAATTTGAATTGAAAGGGAATTTAAGTGACTCAAAAATCTGGCAGCATCTCCCCTTATTTTTGAAACTCGAGGTGTTGAATTTGCATTCAACAAGACAGTTTACAAACATTAGGGAAGATTTTACAGGAAGGAACTCGACTCTTTATATCTTATCAAAGATAAAATGTCAAAGCTCAAAGATTTGAAAGATACTGAACATAAATGTTGAATTTGAATTATCAATGTTAATCTACAAGACGTATTGTAGAAGAACATTTGACAAGTGACGATTAAAATTTGAAGAAAATTGAATGGATTTTTTTGAAAACTTGAATTTTCGGCAGGACCTCCCCTCATTTTTGAAACTCGAGGTGTTGAATTTGCATTCAACTTGACGGTTTATAAATGTTAGGGAAGAGCTAGGGAAAACCACTTGACTCTTTACATTTCAAACGAGTGATTTAAGATGAAATGTCAAAGATTAATTTATCCAAAAAAATTTGAATAACTATTGCATATATTAAGCTACAACAATTGTTATAGAGAAATATATGGCAATGCATTTTGAACTTAATTGATTTTGAAAGAATGTTTGAAAATTTTGAAAATCTGACGCATCTCCCCTTATTTTTTGAAACTCGAAGTGTTGAACATGTATTCAACATAACGATTTACAAGTTATAAAAGGGAGATTCAAAAAGATCAACTCGACTCTTTCATTCCAACGAATGGTTCAGAATGAAATGTCAGAGACTGAAACAACCAGAGAAGTTGAAAGTATATTAACAATATACAACTACAATCATTATTGTATAATATATAGTTGCAATGATTATTATGACTTGAAATAGATGCTTGAAAAATTTAAAATTTCGGCAGCATCTCCCCTTATTTTTGAAACTCGAAGTGTTGAACGTGTGTTCAACATAACGGTTTACAAAAAATTTTAAATAGGAGGACGCTAAAAACTAACCCGACTCTTTCATTCCGACTAGTGATTCGGGATCGAAATGTCGAAGGTTAGATTAACCAAAAGATTTCAAACTTTGAATTAAAAAATTGGAAGAGGAATCTATATCCTATCACACATATTGAATTATAGGAATTACAATCCTGTATGTAGTGGTGAGATATAAGAGTCAATTAGGATTTGAAGAAGATGAGATTTTGCTAGACAGTTGAAACTATGATTCTGAAGTTAGAGAATTTTCTGTAAATTGTGAAACTCAGCACGCTAAGATTTATTCGCATGCGAGTTTGCAACATATGCAGGAAGACTTTTGAAAAGCTTGGCCTGACTCTTTTGCTCTACCCATGAACTTGGAGGTAAAATGTCAAAGCCAGACTTGGAGAGAGGTTTCCTACACTCACCTCTCTTTTCATATGTCTTAATTGAGTTGGCCACACTTACCCAAGGAAGAAATGGGAGAAGGACCAACGGAAGAAAGGTAGTCAAAACTATCGATGCAATAAAATTTGTAGCGGTATTAAAGATGGAGAGAGAGATTATCCCCAGTGGAGTCGCCATTTTTGTTGTGATTAAAAAAATATTTTGAAAAGTGTTTAATTTTCTTTGAGAAATATTGAATTTCTGGAATTTTAATTTTATACTCAAACACTTATTATGAATGATATATCACCTCGGAAGGTGAACATATCGTTCCCTAATAGGTTCAGATTACAAATCTTGATTTATCCTAATTATCACAATCAAACTCAAGGAGAAACAACACACAATCTTGAAAGATCAAAATGATGTTTAATTAATTATTTGATTATGTTAATTTGAATAGGATCAATAATTTCATAATCAGAACTATGATTATAATTGACATATCTATCCGAAGAAAGAAGATATCAATCATTATCGATAGTTTGAATATGAAAATAACGATCGCCATTTTTTGTTTTGATTTCCCAAAGATAATTAATTAAAGGTTTTGAAAAAGCTTGATTTTGAAATCAGGTCTGGGTTTCTAAATCTCGTACGAGCGCAAGCCCTCGTAGTTAATTACATCGTAAGAAATCAGAAAATTTTCTACGAATACTCTCGATTAAAATAGCGATACGAATTTTATTTAAGATTTTCAAAGCTAGATGTCAAAGAAGGTTAAGGGTTGGAAGTTCAACAGGGAATGGATCAAATTTGAGCAGTTCTTTCTGGAGGTCAAAGGATGAGAAGTAGGAGGTGTTTGAGATTCTGAAACAATTCAGAGACACCCCAACCTATCCTAAGTGTTGGGCTTGAATTTGATTGAAAGAGATTTTTAATGTTTGAATGATCAATTTTATTAGAAAGTGGGAATCAGATTCCCGGAAGATTTAGGTCTTAGGATTGAACATTTGCCTCAGAACCTATGTCTAAAAATGGGTACTGAGAATCAGTGACCCCGATCCTAGCTAATGCAATGCAATCTGGACTTATCCCGGCCTGGATTAGGGAGCCAGCTAAACCACCTAAACGCTTTAAAACCATAAGTCAAAGTCTTTATGAAAGAGTGGTTAAGGATGTTATTTAAGATTGAGTTTGAGGAGAGCGGGGCTGACATCTGGAGTAAATTCCTATTTAGCCCCTTAACTTATGTTGGGTAAAATGCTTAAGCTAAAAAAAATGCAATTAAGATTTAGACTCAAATTTAATTTGTTACTAATGCGATGCATGCTAGTTGACTCGATGAAATGCTTAAATCAAAATGAAGCAATTTTAAAATCAGGCTTAAAAAATAGGTTTTATCCTAGAGATTGCACAACATCCTCTTGGACAGAATTGCACCCTAATAGGTCAGGTGGTCTGCCAGAACACGTAGGCGGGGAGGTGCCTAACACGGTAGAGAAAGTTCAATATGTATGCATGAAAAATCCTCGGCGAGTCCGGGCTTACTTCTTAAGAGCGTTAGAGTTTCTATCTGAGCTTAAAGTTTTTTAATTTTGTTTAACTAGAAATGGTTAATGACCATACCCTCACGAGCCTCCGATCGGGTTCCAGGCTAAAACAAAATCGACATGCAATAAGCGCCAAATAAACTACTAAAAGCATGCGGGTCCTTAATCGCAATCAACACATCAATCAAATTAATTAAATAATTAAATTAAAACTCAAATTGAAAGTCCATAGGCAAGTGCCCTTAATTATACAACCTAGGGTCTGCAGGAAAGTAAAGTGGCCGGGTACCACTGACTATAACCCGGATTTTACTCCTAAGACTCAAATGACTTTGAGATTTGAGATTCTTCTCGTTCTTCACTTCTTCGTCTTCTTAGAATTCCTTGGATCGTCGGGTCTGGATATCTAAATGAAAAGAAACTCACCCTGAATAGGGGTGTTATCTTTTCTCTTTGGATACTTAAACTTCATCCTAATTTGGATCTCCAAATGGATAGGAACTCTCCCCTAAGGGATGTTCCTTCCTCTTTGGATTCCAAATTGGATGTTTAAGCATCTCAATCTCAAATCACTTTGAATTTACAACTCAAATTTCATCTCAAATTACATTAATTAAAATTAAAATCTAGACTCAACAACCTGCAGGGTTATCCTAATAATCAGCAGTTTATATTTGACATCCCAAGCAGTTATATATTTGAAATTAAAATGCTCAATCACAGCCACACTTGGCCATGCTCTTTTTGATTTAAAGGGGGACTCAGGCAATTTTCTGGAGCACCTATGCAATTTGATAATTATAATTTTGCCCTCTTTATTTAATGCCCTGTATGAGCATGTCCACCTGCATAAGATTGAATTAGTATAAATCGTTCCTAACTTAAGGGTAGATCTATCGTACAATCAATCATATCACAGAATGCAGTAAATAAATAAATAATCATATCAACATCAATTACTTAAATCTAGCAACCAGCATGCAATGAAAACCACGGAAAAACTCGGCACACGCAAGTAGCAGAAAAGTAAACGCTAACCTAGCCTAAGACTAGAGTTGGTTGTTTTAGAAAACCATCTAAAGTGTGTGACGTAGGCTGTGTGGCTTTGATGTGCCGTAAATAGGCACTTGATTGAAGTTGTTTAAAGTTTTAGTTAGTTGAAGGCTTAAGGGAATTTTGATTTGAGTTTAAATCTTAATGACTTAAAATTAATTTTAAATTTGATTTTGATTGTTTGTTGGATACCACCTTTGTTGCACACCGAGGCTGTGAAGTTTATTTCACCTTCCTTGGGGCTAATTTAATAGCCTCGTAGGCCTGGGTTACCTAGTGGTACCTGATATAATTAAGTGCTTTAAGTTTAATTAATGTTTGAAGGTTGATTAAATTTTAATTAAGATTAGTTGGTTGTTGGTTTTAAGTTCAAATTAATATTTTCTGGAATTTTGAATGATATGTTGAATTTTGGGATTTTCTGGATTATTTTAATGATTTAATTCAAGGGGTTAAAAGTTGACTTTTTAATTTAAAGGGTTTTCTGGAAATTTAATATTTTATTAAAATACTAGACCTTAATACGATCAGTTAGGTAGTAAGTACACTGAAATTGGATTTTTCTAAATTTTATTATGAAGGTTTGAAGTTTTAACTTGAATTTGAACTAAGTTTGACCAAAAGTTGACTTTTACGAAATTGATTGATTTATGGAAACTTAACATTTTTAATAAATATTAGACCTTAAGATGAGTTGTATGCCTTTGAGTTTGCTCAATTTGAAGTTTATTTGAATTAGTTATGAATTTTTGAAGTTTTGAGTATTTATTGAATTTTTAAAATTGTTTAATTAGAGACCTTTTTTGTGATTTGGATCCAAATGATCTCCAAACTTCTTGAAATCAAGTCCAAAGGTCAGGAATGACCTAGGGAGTGATTTCTAAGTGTTTGAGAAATTTTTGGAATTTTTAATTATTTTTAATTAATTATATTAATTAAAAATTAAGTTTTAATTAAAATTAAATTAATCTTAATTTTGAAGTCTAGTCAAGGGACTTTTATTTTTCATTGATTAAGGGTTTAAATTTGGTTAGTTTGAGGTATTATTTATAATTTTTGGATTTAAATTTGATTTATTATAATTTCTGGAAGGTTTTAAGGCTTAATGAAGGTTTAATTTGATTAGGTTGATTAAGGGGCTTAATGATCTCAAAAGTCAGTGAAAATTTTTCTTAAGGCTGAGAGTGTCTCTATGTTCAAATGTTCAAAATTTCAAGTCAATTGGAATTGGATCCTAATTATTAGAATTTTTCTAAGTTTTCTAAATGAATCCTTAATTGTTGTCCTTAATGACACTAGGTTAATTGGGTTCAAATCAAAGTCTCTAACCCTTAACATAACATATACATGATATGTACACATATAAACACAATCAATCCTAAATCTAAGAGAGCCTTAAACTAAGTGGTGTGTGTATGTCCTTAAGCATGCAAAGATTTATACTAATTAAATATTCGTAATTAGACTAATGAAAAATTAGATCATAATCATTCATTAGCACTCCCAAATGATTTCTATTCAAATATGTTGATCTATGTTTAAAATTTCATAGTAGATCTCTCGACCTAAAATATTTAAGTATTTATGTACATATTTTAAAATAATTTTAAAATACACTTAATCTATACACGGAATTATATATAGATATAGGTTTTAAATTAAGAATACTTAAGATATGATTAGGGTGATTTTAATATCTAATTGAGAGATCTACTGATCTACTAAGATCATTTGAAAATAAGTTTTTAATTTTCAAAATAATTGCCTTAACATTTAATTACATATTAATTAAATATTAAAATAATTAAGAAATTAAAATAAGTTAAAATTAATCAAGTTTTGATCTCTGAATTTGATTTCAAATTAAAGTGCTTAATTTTTTGAAAATTTTGATATATTATACTTAATTTTCTGATTTAAAATGAATTTCTTATGAATTTTTGAAGTTTAAATCAATTAAAAAGGAATTTTAATTAATTTTAAACTAATTAAAAGTTAAAATAATTTTAAAATCAGCTAACTTAAATCTTAAGAATTTTTTTGAAATCTTAAAATTATTTAAGTATATATATGTATATATATGTATTGTTTATTCAAAAATATTCAAACTATTAATTATTAATTAAGTATTAATTAGTAATAAAAAAAATTAATTAGTTCAAATACATGATATAGTTTTAAATAGTTTAATTTTAAAATTAGAATATTTTAAAACAATTAAATAATTATTAAATATTGATTGATTAGATTAATGACTATTAATTAATTATCTAATTATTATAATGTTATAAATCATTTAGATAATATTAAACAATTTAATTAAATTCTACATAAATGTCCAAATGTTTTTAAGATTAAAATTAAATTTAAAATTTATTAAATATTAAAGAATTATTTAAATACCTAATTAAAGTATTGAATAATATTTGAATATTTTCAATTATTTGAAAATTTTAAAATTTTTTAAAATAAAAAAAAATTTAATTAAAATTAATACTAATATTAGATCATTTAATATTGATTAAAGTGATAAATTATTTAATATCAATTAAAATGTTGGAATTAGATATTAATTAAAATTTTAACCTTATTTAATATTAATTAAAATTTTAAAGTATTTAACATCATCAAAGATATTAAATAATCTTATTATTAATTAAAGTTGTAAATGATTTAGTATTAATTAATATTATAAATTATTTAATGTTAATTAAAAGTATAAAATATTTCATATTAATTAAAATATTAAGTAATTTAATATTAATTTTAAAGTCATTTAATATTAATTAATAATATAAAGTATTTAATATTACTTAAATATTAAATAAAATAATTATAAATTAAAGTCATAATATCATTTAAAATTAATATTTAATGATTAATGTTTAATAATTAATGTTTAATATGAATATAGTTTAAAATATAATTATAAAATTAAATTAATAATATTTAATTTCTGAAACATATTAATATATAATATATATGTTATTATATAATATTAATTTAATATTTATTTAAAAGAAATTAAAATTTAAAACGATTTAAAAAAAAATGCGGCGGGAATGCCACATGTCACGCAGGGATTCGCTGGTTCATTACCGCGTGGCGGCGCCAATGATTGGCGGCGGCCAGACACGCGTCAGCCGCCCAGAACTCCACGCGGTTTCACTTAAATGAGTCAGCATCGGGTCTGAACCGTTGGATCGCCCGCTGTAATGAATCAACGGCCGAGATTAAATCCCATTGTTTCATCTCGGCTTAGCGAGATCGAACGGCGAGAATTCGATCCCGCGGTTTTGAACGGGTGGTTCAGATCAAGCCAAATGAAAAATAGAACGGAAATTGCATACACGGGGTTGTAGCGAATGCGATATGATGAGATTTCGACCATTGATCTTCAGATCAACGGTCGAAATTTTGTACACCTGAACTAGGTTACGAAAAAGCCCTACAATCAGTTTTCTGGCTCGTTTGTTTGATCCGATAGATCAAATGTAATAAAATTTTAAACCTAAATAAAATAAGTGAACAGAAATCGTGTGGGATTTCTATTTTGGTATAAAATGGATTCAATAAAAAGCTATTTAACTCTAAGCTATGTGACCTAGGGTTAAGGGTTTTAAGAGTTTTTACCGTCAGATCAGAGGGAGAATGCTACGGCTGAATTTGTAGACTGTCCACGATTATTTCCCCTTCAGGAATCAAAGCTTGAAACGCCCTAGATCTTCTACTTCGAGCCCTGAACGGATTGAAGCTTGTACTCGCCGGAAACTTCACCGGCGGCAGCCTTGACCGGTCGGATTTTGCTAGAAATGTCTGGAGAGGATTGAGGAAGGCTCAACTGAGCAGAGGTTATGCTTTGGGAAAGTTTGAATGGAGAGAGAATGAATAGAATAGAATGAATCTTCAAATGAAGGTTTTCCCCTATTCAAAACTCTCCAGGTAGTTTGGACGGCCAAGATTACTTTGGTAAGACCTTAAGATGCTGCCATCTGTCCCTAGGGTGGTTGGGAGCAGAAGAATCAAAGGACACAAGGACAAATGACATGTGACCAAATCTTAAATGGTTGACTTGGTCAATTCTATTAAACTCCAATTAATCTATGACTTAAAAAATTTCAAGCCATGATATGGATTGATTTTGAAAACTTGATAGGGTTTGCACATCTTTAGTTGGATATGATTGAACATAACTCAGGAGTTTGATCAAATCAAAATCTATGGTAAGTTTGACTTGGTCAAAACCCTCATGATATGACTCATGGTATGCTTAGGGATATTTGAAATTTCCATTAGACTGAAATTGAAGAGTTTTGAAGTTTACTTGAATGGGATTTGAATATATGTGATGCATGGATTTTATGTTGACTAGATTTGACCACACATGGGTATGGTTGACCAAGTCAACTGGTGATTGGGTCAAGATGTTCAATCCAACCCCAAATTATCAAGGATACATTTGAATGAAATTTGAATGAGATTTGAATGCATTTGAAGCTTGATTCAAAATTTTAAAGCTTAAGGGTTTGAACTGGTCAACCTGGGTTGACTTGCTCAACCAGGTTGACCCAGAGCTAGGGTTTACACTAGAATGATTTGTTATGGTGAATGGGGTCTGGTAGAGGTGGTTTCAAGGTTTAAATGGGTCATTTGAGTCAAATGGGCCTATTGGGCCTTTAAATGGCTTAATGGGTCAACTGGGTTGACTTGGTCAACCAGGTTGACCCAGGGTCAGAGGGTTGGGTCCAACCAGTTCAAAATGACATTCTGAGTCTCTTGATGGTGTTCTCAAGGTCTGGGGAGGTCATTTGGTCAAAATGACCTATTTGGGCCTTTAATGGGCCTTTAGGTCAACCCTGGTTGACTTGGTCAACCAGGTGGGTCTAGGGTCTGGAAATGGGTTCAACAGATTTGGTTTGACATTTGGAGACCAATGGAGGTGGTCCCAAGGTCTGAGGAGGTCATTTGGTCAGAATGACCTATTTTGACCCAAGGGGCCTTCTAGGTCAACTAGGTTGACTTGGTCAACCAGGTTGACCCAGGGGCTGAAAGTGGGTCCAACAAGTTTGGTTTGATATTTGAAACTTGCTGGAGATGGTTATATTTGATTTGGAGCTCATTTGACCAAAGTGACTATTCACACCCCATAGGGGCATTTTGGTCATTTTGACCCCTGGTCAACTGGGGGTCAAATTGAGTCCAACAAAATGTAGTTTAATGCTTAATGGGTCATAATCAAGGGTCTGGAAGTGATTTGAAGCTTTGGAGAAAGCTCCAGGGTCAAAATCCACTGGGTGGCAGGTCCAGTGGCATAGACTGTAAATATTTGAAGGTTTTACAGCCTTTGAATTTCAATTCAGTTTCTGGGTTTAGAGACCTCAGAATGAGCTCAAATTTAGAGGGTTGCCTCTAGAAATATATCACATCAGTGTGGAACTGACAGATCCTGAATCATAGGTCACTTGATAGGGTTTTGAGGTATTCAAAAATTTGCTAGAAAAGGCTTTCAGGACTTAGACCTTTGGCCTTGGATTTGATATGGATTTCTGGTTTTGAATTGGATTTTGAGCTTGAATGATAGAATTTGAATTAAGTTTAGATTGAATTGAAGCTTGGATTGATCTTGAAGAATCCTAGGGTTTAGAATAGGTCCTAGGGTCCAAATCAGCTTAAGGGAATCCTAGGGTCTAGAATAGATCCTAGGGATTGGAGTCTGGGAAGATCCTAAAACCTAGAAGTCCTAGGGAAATCCTAGGATCTGGGGTCTGGAAGAATCCTATAATCTAGAAGTCCTAGGGAAATCCTAGGATCTGGGGTCTGGAAGAATCCTATAATCTAGAAGTCCTAGGGAAATCCTAGGATCTGGGATCTGGAAGAATCCTATAATCTAGAAGAATCCTAGGATCTAGGAATCCTAAGCTCTAGATAGATCTAGGAGAATCCTAAGGTCTAAGAGGATCATATGATCTAGAGTCAGGTAGAATCCTAGGGTCCAAAATCTAGGAGAATCCTAGAATCTAGATTTGTCTTAAATTGTATTGATCTGAGGTCAGGATTGATTTGAATTTGGATTGATCTTAAAGTCTGGATTGATCTAAGATCAGATTGATCCTAGGGTTAAGATTGATCCTAAGGATTGGAAAGATCCTAAGGTCTGGGTTGGTCCTACTGAGCTCATACAAAAATGAGGTCAACACTTTCTAGGTACCACATGCTCTCACGATGCCTTTTATTAGAGCACCCCTACAAAATCATCAGATGTTAGATTTGGGAATGCAAACAGGTTTGGGTACCTTATTATGAAAAGAACAATGAGATGTATGCATGCTATGCTATAAATTTTATAATTTTGGTCTACACACCAAATGTATACTATAATGAATGGTGCAAGTGTGGAAAATATGTCCTAGCATGCCACAAGAAAAACATCTAACTCCTGAAAAATGGTTAACTAATCTATGTGGGTAATGGTGCCTCTTCCTAGGTTTGGATGATACATGCTTTGATGATTGTGTATGAAATTCTTCTAGTGATGATGGTTTTTAATTTTTTATAAAGGTAGTTAATTCAGCATAAAAAATTTTATTTGAACTTTCAAGAATTGAATTTTTGATTCTCAATGCATGCTCGCTACTCTCTAAATCATATGCAAGAGTTTCTAGTTCCTTGAATGTAGTTTTTAATTCAACATGCAATATTTTTAATGAATCATGCTCAATGGTTAAATCAGATTGCTATTTATTTAATTCATCGAATTCATCTAATAAAGCAATGTGATTGCTATCTAGGGTGGAGTGATCTTTCCTTAAGTATTTATGCTTTTTTCTGGAGATTTAGAAATTCAACTTTGAGGCTAGCATATGCTTTCTTGAGCTTACTATATGAAGAAAGAATTCTTTTAGAAACTTCAAATAATTAATCATTTGTAAGCTCGCATACCTCTTCTTGATCAGAGTGATCAAGAAGATCTGCCATCAAGCATAAGTTGGTTACCTCCTCTTTAATTTAAGTTTCAAAGGAGTCAAATGCTAAGTCTGCTTAGAAAGCCTTCTGGATACTTTTCTTATCCTTCTTCAACTTTGGTTTTTCCTCACCCTTCTCCTTGCTTGGGTGAGCTTTCAGAGTAGGGTAATCAGACTTCAGATGCCCTGGCTTCCTACATTCAAAATAAATAACATCAGATGAAGCTTTGGAATTCTTAACATTCTTACCTTTGTTCCACTTCTGATGATTTTTTTTTCTGTAAGAAGCTTTTAAATTGCCTTATTATTAAGGCAATGTCATTATTATCAGAACCAAAAGAACTAGAGTCAAAATCATTAACCTTCAAGGCTATAATTTTCTCCTTTTTCTTCTCACCTGCATCAAGCTGCCTTTGGTTCACTCCTTGCTCATAAGTAATTAGTGATCCAAGTAAGTTATCAATTGAATAAACATTCAAGTCCTTAGATTCAGTAATGGCAGTAATTTATGCATCAAAGGAAGAAGGCAAACATCGCATAATCTTGTTTACTTTTCATAATTTGTAAGTTCTCTTCCTAAGGCATGCAAAGAAGTAGCAATATGTGTAAACCTAATATACATTTCATATATTGACTCACTACGAAAAAGTTCATAATCATGTAAAAGAATGTTCAGCCTAGATTGTTAAACTTCATTTGTATATTCATAAGTTATGCATAATTTATCCCAAATTTTCTTACCAGTTGAATAGGTGGAGACACGCATATAATCTTCTGATTTTAAGGCATAGAAAAAATAGTTTAAACATTTAGCATTCAGTTGTACAAGATCTCTATCATCAATTGTCCATTCAGTAAAAGGGATTTAAGTTTTAACACCATTGACTAATCTATAAGGTGCAGAATATCCTTCTCTAACAAGCATCCGCATGCAATATCAATCGATTATAAAAAGGTGAACATGTGAGTTTTCCAAAAATCAAAAGAAACATTATCAAATAGAGCTGGTCGAGCAATTGAATATCATTCCGTGGTGTGGCAATTACCAAAGTTAGCTATTCATCAAAATTCAAAAGTTTTCTTAAACTTGATTTTATGAATCCTTCTCTAATACCACTTGAAAGTTCATGAGGGTGGTTAAACCCTATAAAACTAGTACGAGGCTAACCAAGAGGGGGGAGAATTAGTATTTTAAAAAATTATTTAAGTAAAAATAAAAATTTTTTTGAAATCTTTTTGAATATTTTAAACACAAACTATTAAAGCAGAAGTAGATAACTAAAATAGAGATTTCAACATAGATCAGATCACAAAAATAGGTAAAAATAAATATGGAAAGAAAAGTAGAAAGAACATAGTAGATTTATAGTGGTTCGGTCAAATCTGACCTACGTCCACTCCCCATAACCTCCCGTTCCAGGTATTGCACTAATCAGTTAGTGTCTCTCCTTTTTCCCCCACAGTAAGATGGAGAAGCCCTTACAAAATCTTTCCACCAACCAAGTGAGGTAGAGAACCTTGAATCCTTTTTTACCCTCTTAGCGAAGGCAGAGAACCCAGACTCCTTTTACTCCCTCTTCGAGTATGCAAAGAACCTAACAATCCTTTTATTCCACCCTAGAGTAAGCAGAGAATTTGATAATCCTTTTACTCCCACCTAGAGCAGGAAGAGAACTTAGATCTAATGCTGATGATCATCTCCCTAGAGCCACCAAAGAACCATGGATGAAGAAGGAAGAAGATGATGGAATCCTTGCTTGGAGCAACCTTTGTGAATCCCCTCACAAACTCACCCTCATAAGATCCTCTCTCTCTCCCCCAAACTCTCCTTCTCCTTCTCTAAGCTCTCTCTGGTTAGAGCAGCAGTAAAGACATTTTACATCAACAAATAAGAGAGCTTAAGTAGGACGCCTCAAAAAGTGTCCTAATTTTCAACTTGCCGATAATATCATCTAGGATGATCCTGTGATCATCCTGTATGATTAGTTTAAATCAGCCCTTCCAACCAGGATGATCTAGGTTTCCTGTATAATTAGAACACAAAGTTTGTACTAATCATCAAGGATGATGTGATCATCAACCTGTATGATTAATTCAAACATACACTTTTGTCCAACAGATAGTTTGGGACATCCAAGAGCTAAATCAGGATAATATGTAGAAATATAAGTAATCGTCTAGGATGATTTTGTGATCATCCTGTATGATTAGTTCAAAGTCAGACATTATCATCCAGCAGATAGTTCAGGATGTCTTGGAGAAGCTAATATTTTTGTTATAGATCATCTAATATGATTTTGTGATCATCCCAAATGATATGATTGATCAATCTAACCTTAATTACTCTCCTAATCACCTGATCAATTTAGGCATGATTATTTACGAATCATCCAGGATGATCAGGATCATCCTGTATGATTAGTTAAATTTTATGAGTTATAACATCTTACCTAAATAAGTTTGCCGACGGGGTATTTTGATTTAGGCATATCGTCCAGGATGATAAAAGTATGGCCTAGGTTGATTTTCTTAATTAGGTTTACTTGACCCAGATGCCCCAATTAGGGTTGTGAGCTGAACAAGTCATCTAGGACAATCAAAAATCATCTTGTATGATTAGGTCAGAAAAATTTATTTTCTCTATCTCTCTTTACTCACTCCCTTAACTGTGCGTGTGCAAGGTTACTTAGCTTCACGATCCACCATATTACAATTGACTCAAGAAAGGTAGAAAATGCATTTGAATTAAAATTATAGACTTGACTCAGTCTTAGTCTACTCGATCTTGAGCTGGCTTGAGAGTGAGCTTGTGGACCTGAGATGTTAGTTTTCAATAGAGAAAATAGATATGAAATAAACTTTAATTATTAGGAGATAGTGTAGTAAATAAAAATAATAATGTTTGTTATCATCAAAATCACAAGACTTGGGCCCAGATCTGCAACATGATGAAGAGGAGGATGATCATGACTCTAATAGCTATGAGTCATTATTATTTTCTTTTAATGTTCTTGGCAGTTCTTTTGAAGGAGAGAGAGAGAGAGAGAGAGAGAGAGAGAGAGAGAGAGAGAGTTGGATGTATTTATTTTTCTTCTTATTTCTTTTTCTTTCCTTTTGCTTTGGGAGAGAACCCAGTGATAATCAGATATTGTTCTTGTATTAAGCTAGGATATCTATGAGAGTCATATTGGATATGATCACATAATGGTCACTTAGGCACAAATTATCTTTACTATTTATTTTAGTAGACTATATTTATTGCCTTGAGCTTTATGTCATTCATAAAAAGGCATTTTAATTTCATATTAACTTGTGTTTCTTTTAGTGCAATGTGAATTATGTTTATATTTAAATCAAAGTTTTCTTATTCTTGAGCTATTATATATTGTCTTCCAAAGATATGTACACTTATTATTTATTTAGCCAAAATAAAAATTATAATTAAAAAATATATAAAAATGGATAATAATAAAACCTTAGAAGATACTTTGAATGAACATTGCATAATAATTTATAGTTTGAAAACCTAATAATTAACTAACCGATGTCACTTAAGCCATTGACTTATTTTTGAATCTAGAAACTATGCATTAATGCATTGACCACTGAATTGAAAAAAATGAGTACATAAGTTTAATGAATAGGTGTCTATAGCTTAAATTAGAAGGATCATAGTTAACTTGAAAATGGAACTAGTGGTCTTATTAAATTTTTACATTAAATCAATTAGGATTGAAAGAGGATGAAAGCAAAATTGATATTCAAATTCATTAAGTATGTACTCCTCAAATATTAAAAGAATGAAAATTGGAAAACCCTAAAAGAAAATATTTCAAAAAGAAATAGATGAGTACATTCAAAAATTGGTATCAGCAAAAGCTTAAATTCAAGTTCATCCTAATACTTAAATAAAAGTGCACTAATAAACTTTCTATTTTACTAAGAGCACAACTAATCCCTAAGTTATATTATTTATCTCTAAATTCAAAAGTTAAATTTACACTTACATACATACTAGATAGATTCAAAATAAGCAAGAGCAAAAGTGGCAAATTGGGATAATTGTTATGACTTTTTAAATTAGAATGACAACTTTGTTCATTCTATAATACTTCTAGACTATGATGTAATATCATATATTTTAGTAATTTTAAATAAATAATTTTTACTTTGACTATTAAATAATTAATAAATAATGTTTTACCAATGCTTGAGGATAAGCAAGAGTTTATGTTGGGGGAATTTGTTAAGTGTAAATTATGTATTATTTAATTAATGTATTTGAATTCAATAAAAAAGTATAATTTTAGACGTGTTTATGTAGGAAATGTTTAAAAAATGGCAAAAATTATGAGTGTTAAGCAGCGCAGCAGCGCCATCTTATATCACGCCACAACACCGAGATCAACTATGTTGAGGTACCTATTTCAAATATCATTCAGTACCATAATGCCTCATAGTGTCTTCACACCCAAAATTTAACACTGCAGTATTGGAGCCTCAGGAAAATTCACATTGGAGTGTCATGCCTTTTAATGCCTCAACGTCAGATTTCAAATTTAAGCGCCGTAATGCTCAACTTTTAGAACATCATAGTGGAGTAGTTTCCAAAGATGAGAAGCTATGCCAAATCAGTAAAAAGATACATCGTTTCAATTAGTTATCATGCCAAATTAGTTAACCCTGCAGTGGTGCCAATACTACAGCACCGAGGTGCTAGTTCATTTCTCACCATCGTAGTGCTACCTTGTCGAGTACTGTAGAGCATGAACCCATCCCTATACTTCCTATAATAATTTTTTAGTGATGTTATTTAGGGAGTTCTATCACTTGAGTAAATTTCTATAATATTAAGTGTGTTTCTTTAGTTCCCCCATATAGTAAAGTTTAAGGGAGGCTAGGGAAGGGCAAGATACTTAAACTTTTGAAGATCTTATCCTATTTATGTAAGAAACTTTGCGGTTGGAGGAAGGGGTGTGAAGAATATCATTTGATCCTTCCAGGTGATAATTTTCTTATAACTTCTTTTGTATTTTTTTCTTCCAATGAATTAAATAAAGATGATTACTTGTTATATCTTTCATGCCTGGCTAATTCTCTTATTTTAGGCTAATAATATAGAAAGCATAACATGTACTATTATTTATGCTTATAATTTAATCAATGTATTTATGTTTTCAATATCTCTCATTCTATATTTAATGCATACAATGGCTATGCTTGTAGTTAAAATTTAGGGTGATTTATAGCCTCAATAGAAGAATACTGTAATAATTAGGAGTATTTAAATGGAATGTTGGCAGGCCTATCCATAGGTTGTATGAATATTCTTGGTTCTATAAAGATAAAAGTATTGTAGAAAGGCCATAAATCTTTCTTTTCATCCCTACAAACTTGACAGAGATCCACAGACGCATATGCTCTGATCTACTTCTAAAATTAAAGACTCTCATTAGGAAGAAAAACATTATTTACATCATTAGTCCAAAATATTTTATTTTTATAAGTATAAAAATCTCCTTGCAAGTTTTTCTTTCAGTGACAAAACTCCAAAACATTATTTTAATTTTTAGTAGGATAAGTGATGCATTTAGATTAAGTAGTAATAGTTAAGTTTAAGCAGAACAATTTCATCTGGGTTTGACTCTCTACTTTATCACTTTATTACTGATTCAGCACGTATACTTGCATATTTTTGTGGAATTTTATTAATTATATATAATAAAAAAAATCTATGCATATTTCAACCTCAGTGAGATAGATAGTAGTTATGTTACCTACCCTCTAACACCAATCACATTTCTTAATATATTCATTTGCATCCATAAATAGAGTAGGCAGATCAAATCCATATTTATAGATCTTAGAAGCAGTTTTAAAACCTCTAAAATAACCTTCATATTCATAATCATAACAATGCCTAATGATTGATTCTATTCCATTTTCTAGGATACATCTCCCATTGATTTGGTCCTTACACCTTCCAAACTCTAAAAATATAATTTAGCATCATGTAAAAATTTACTCCAATGGGTAAAAGACATGCCAGTAAGAATAAATCTACTAATAATATAATTCATAATATCAACATACCAAGGTATACCATAAGAATGCGTAGAAAATAAATGCTCCTCAGAAAAAGTATCATTACTTTATAACCATCACATGCAAGTTCTTCTAGCCCTATACTAGATAAATGATCACCCATCTAGTTTCCTATTTCTTTCTTATCAAGGATTTTTACATAAAATTATTACAACAAAAGAATCCACCTTAGAAATCTAGGCTTGGTATGTTCCTTTGTCATAAGAAATTTAATAGCATAATGGTCAGTGTAAACTAAAACATGAGTGTTAATCAAATATGATCTAAACCTTTCAATAGAAAAAATCTATGGCTAACAATTCTTTTTAAGTAGTTATGTAGTTAAATTGAGTTGAGTTCAAGGTTCTGCTAGTATAATAAATGGCATAAAATATTATATATTTTTTACCCTAACAAAGTGCCTACAACATAATCACTAGCATCACACACAATTTTAAAATGTAATGTCCAATCCCGTGCAACAATAATAGGTGCAGTGATTGTGTTATTATAAAATGTTAAAAGCTTTTAGGCATTCATTATAAAAGTCAAAAGGGATATCTTTTTCTAGTAAATGACATAATTAACCTAAAGAAACTCCCATTTTAGTAAGATAAACTCCCGCTTTAGTGAGAGAAACTCCCATTTCTAGTGAGAGAAAATTTCAAATTTCTTTTCTCCATCTTCTTGGCGGACTTTTTGCAGATGGCGACAGATTGCTCGGACACCACCTCTGGTGGTTAGAAACCTGTCGACTCCCTCTATAATGGTTCTCATCATTCTCCATTGTCTGGAGGTTCTTCAATTGATGTGACGTCAAAGAAATTTAATTTTGCTAATGCGCCATTTGTTATTAAGGAACCATCTGATGTTCCTTCAAAACCTTCTCCTGTTAGTGGCAAGGGTAAACATGTTATGGATGAAATTGTGGTGAAGACTCCTCAGATTAAGAAAAAATTTGTTTATAATGATGTGGATGCTCCGTCATCTTTGGGTATGAATCTTATTGTGAATACATTTGTCAATGTTAATGCTAAATCAATTTTGATGGCGGATAGAGGTCAAGCATCTCCTATTAAGTCGGATGGCCTACTAGATGTTCAAGGTTATGCTCATAACAGTGTATATGTTGATGATTTTCCAGTCATGAATGCAAATAATGTTGTTGGTGTGAACAAGAATTCAAATAATCCTTGGATAAGAAGGCCTTATATTAAATGTGATTTCCCTAAGGAGGATTCTTTTTTATCTGAAGACAGGGTTGTAATTAAATTACATGAGTAGAATGTTATTAGTAATTTTGAGAAACTGTGATTATTGGTGGTTGTTAAAGTTTTTGGGAAATCAATTCATGCGCAAGTCATTGCGGCTGAACTTCGACGTCAGTGGTCGCAATTTGGGAAGTTTCATCTTACTAGCATTGACTCAGGCTGGGTTTTGTGTTCCTTCTTCTAGAATGAAGATATGGAGAATGTTCTTACGGGTGGACCATGGTTCATAAATGGCCATATTGTAGGTCTTGATAAATTGAGCCATAAGTTTTCATCTACTTCACTAAAGGGTCTGTCGTCGCCGGTTTGGATTAGATTGCCTAATCTACCTCTTTATTGTTGGGATGAGATTAATGTGGCTAGAATTGCTTCGATGATTGGTAATCCACTTTTGTTGGATGGCAATTTGTTTTGGTGGGGTAGAACGGAGTTTGCCAGAATTTGTGTTCGGGTGGAGCTAGATAAGCAACTTCCTTAGGGTGTTTGGGTTGATGGTTTGGATGTCTGGTTCTTTCAAAAGGTGAAATATGAGAGAATGTATTCTTCTTGCTACAGGTGTGGGAAGGTGGGTCATCTAATCAAGGATTGTGATGTGAAGGATAGCAAGGTTGGTATTGAACGAGATGGGAAGCCAAAGGATCCTGTTATTAACTTTGGAGAGGCTAATGTGAAGAAAAATGTTCCTGTTGTAATTTCTGGGGAAGCTCGATAGATGGATGGTTTAAAGGTGGCTTCTTATGGCCCTTGGATCCATGTTAATCATAAAAGGATGAGGAAACCTATTGCTAGTTGGCAAGCAAATAATTTTGGTAAGAGTGTTGATCCTATTTATGTGGAGAGGAATCAGTCTAAAATGTGAACATAAATAATCTGGAGGAGATGCATTTGTTAAATTCTATTAAGGAGAATGTGGAGGGTGTGGGTAATCCTTTAGCCCATAATCATTCAGATGGGATTCAAGGCGTATTGGATGGGACTGGGTTAGATGGCAGAGTGTTATCTGCCTTACCTGAGAAAGACTCAGAAGTCTCCAATATTTCTCTTGAAGTTCCCCATTTGTCCAACATTACAATTCCTACAGAAAATAAAATGCTCAAGGTATTGGAAAATATCAGCGTTGAGGATGTGAATGTAAATAGTTCTGTGTTGGCTGATTCAAGGAAGGTTGATTTAGAAGACGGTGAGTTGGAAAATACTGTGAATCATATTGGAGATTCTGGAATGATATTAGAGGAAGAGTCTTCTGCCCCAATGAAGTTTAAGCATAAAAAGGAACTAAAGTTTCTTCGCAAAGTGCATATATTGTCTCGAAGTAGAAAATCAGATTTAAGGAAAAAAGATTTTAGTGGGAGCAATCCCACCTTGAATCTTAAAAGACATCCAGAGCTTTTTGGAATTTTAGGGGGGCTAGGAAGAATGAAGCCTCTCATTACTTGAAGGAGTTTGTGAAAGAATTTGATACGTTTTTTATTGGGCTTGTGGAGATGAAGATTACTTCTTTTGATAGGTTGGAGTTTAAGAAATTCATTGGTGATAATTGGGATTTCTATCTTTATCCTACGGATGGTTTATCGGGCAGCATTATGGTATGCTGGAGAGCTGATATTTGTTCCTTTTCAGTTATGAAGGCCTCTGGTCAAGTTGTTATTAGAGAACTTAATATCGTTAATAAAGTATGTGGATGATTGCCACGGTTTATGGTAGCACTGATATTATTCAAAGAAAATGTTTGTGCAATAGCTTGTAATTTATGTTGTGTTCTAAGTTCCCTTCTGTGGTGGGCAGTGACTTCAATTGCATTTTGTCTCAAGATGATAAAAGAGGAGGTAAAAAATTTGTTCTTTCACAAGGTTCTCTTGATATGCTTTCTTTTATGAGAGATAGTGATTTTCATGAGGTGGGAGAAATTGGCCTGAGATTCACTTAGTGTAACAATAAAAGTGGTAAAGCATGTATATAGGAGAGATTGGATCGGTGTATTCTGAATTTGGCTGCTTTAAACTCAATTCAGCTAGCTTTGGTGAGACTTTTAGCTAGAATTGCATCAGATCATTGCCCAATATTGCTGAATTTATTCTCTAATGGTATTCGTAAAGGAAAAACTATAAAGTTTGAAGATGTTTGGATATCTTATCCGGCTTCCTTCTCTATTATTTCTCACTCTTGAAGAAGAGGTGTCAAGGTGATGTGGATAGTATTCTTTCTTATAAGTTTAAAAGAGCTTTGAAGTCTTTATTTTTCTGGAGTAAGTCAAAACTCAGAGATCTTTATGAGTTAAAGGATCATCTGAAGAAGGAGATTCTTGAATTACAAATGGGGGAATCTGAAAGTGGGGGTCTCTTAGAAAGTAAGCTTATTGTATTGAAGTCTAAAGTTAATGAGTTTAATTATTCTTTGGGTCGTCTGTTTACTTGGTGGAAGCAGAGGGCGAAAGTGAAGTGGATGGAATCGGGTGATGCTAATTCAAATTTTTTTCATGTGTATGCTACGGCTAGGAGGAACGGGAATTGGATTCATCAAGTAAAGGATAACAATTGGCTGTTGATAGAAGGCCAAGACCGATTGAAATCAATTTTTTTTTAATTTCTTTAAAAATAAGTGGAGGGAGAGGAACTGTGTTTTGGATGGTTGGCCTTCTCCCTTGGCGATGCTTGAGGAGAGTGACAAGTTATGGTTAGAGAAAGATTTTTCTAAAGGAGAACTGGAACAAGTTGTTAGCCAGCTGGAGACAAGTATTTCACCAGGATATGATAGAATAACATATTCATTCATTAAGGCTTATTGGTCCATTATTAAAGATGATGTTTGGTTAGCGGTGAACTCCTTTTCTTCTAGAAGGATGTGTCCGAAATGGAAGGAGACATTAGTGGTGCTTATTCCTAAGGTGAAAAATCCTTTGTTGCCTTCCAACTTTCGACCTGCCAGTCTATGCTTGTCTGTTTATATGGTGGTAGCAAAAATGTTGATTAATAGGATGAGTAGTTGTATGTCTAAAATTACTTCTCTAGAGCAATCTGCTTTTGTGAAGGGCCGATCCATGTCAGACCATTTTTTAATTGCTCAAGAGGTATTCCATATGTTTAGATTGTCTAAGTTGAAGAAGGGGTTTATGGCTATCAAATTAGACATGGAACAAGCTTATGATAGTATGAGTTGGTTGACTCTTAAACAAATGTTGGAACGGCTGGGTTTTCCTTGGAAATTTGCTTCACTCTTGCTGGAATGTGTGAACAAACTGATGTTCTCTATCATAGTGAATGGTGAAAATACTAATTGGATTGAAACTGCAAGTGTCTTTAGGCAAGGATGTCCCTTGTCTCCTTTTCTTTTTATTATGTGTTCACGGTTGCTGACGAATGCATTTGCCTATAAAGGGAGAAAAATTGGTGTCAAGGTAGCTCCAAACTCACAAAGGATTTCACACTTACTTTATGCAGATGAAGTTTTAGTATTTTCTGAAGCTAATCATTGTAATGTTAAGAAGGTGAAGAATATTATTTGCAAATATTATAGATGGTCTGGATGGAAAATTAATTTCCAAAAATCATCTATGTTATTTGGGAAAATAGTTAAGAAGGGAAGGGTGAGAAGTCTCTCTAAAGAAATGGGTTGGAATGTGGTCAATGAAATGGAATACTTGGGTGTGAAGATGGTGTTAAGAAGATTGGTGTTTGCTGATTTTTAAAATCTTTTGGAGAGAGAGCTTCGAGTAGATTAAATGTATGGGGAAATAAATTTATCTCTCTGGCAGGGAAACTCATTCTTGCTAATGCTGCACTTCTTTCTATTCCTATTTATTTATCTACTCATTCTCTAGTTCTTTTGGGGGTTTTGGTGTGTTTGATAAAATGTGTAGGGATTTTTTGTGGAACAAGCTTGATGGTGGTAGAGGACTTCACTATGTTGCTTGGGAGGTTTTGTGTTTTCCCAAGAGGAGAGGTGGTCGTGGGTTGAATTCTGTTGCTTGCAGGGTTGGCTCGTTGAGGGCGAGATTGGTGTGGAACTTCATCTCCAAATCGAAGTCTTTGCTCAGAGATATATTGGTACCTAAATATGGTGACGACGTGTTCTATGCTGATCCAAAGAAGGGTGCATCACCTACTTGGAAGATTATTTTGGATGGTGCTAAAACTCTCCGTCCACTTGCCCGTTGGAGGATCAAGGATGGAGCTGAGGTAAACATTACTAAAGACACATGGATATTGGATTAATGTATTGAAAGATGGCCTACTTTTGTTGTTAATGTGAATGAAGATATGGAAGGTCTTTCTTGTTATATCAGAGATGGTAGATGGGATGAATACCGGCTGAGACAGGTCTTTGGACAACGTTTGGTGGAGCTTCTGCTGCCTATCCCAATTTTTTCAGAAGATCAAAAAGACTCTTTGGAACTATTGTTTAAATGTTCTGGGAAGACTATCTCTGCCTTAGCCTTTGAGAAAGTGCATATAGATGGTTACGAGATTGATAGTTGGAGTTGGATAAACAAACTCAATCTAAGGCCTGTTATTGAACTATTTTGGTTGCGGCTGAGGAGGAATGCTATTCCTACGAATAATTTTCTTTCGTATAGAAGAATTATGGAATTCAATGGCTTTTATAGGGGTTGTTTAGAGATTGAAGGTTCTGATCATGTTGCTGCTAGATGTTTGAAGATTTGTCATGTTACTATGCTCAGCAATTGGGGATTCTCTATTCCTGTTGTAGGTTCACTTGAAGAAGGTATTAATTCCCTGAAGCAACATGCCAATACTAATCCCTTCTATGGAAATTTGTTCTGTTTTGTCATGTATGGATGCTGGAAAAGTAGGAGTAAATTGATTCATGGAAAATCAGAGGATAGCTCTTCATTCATAGCAGCTAATTCTATTAGTATGGCTGTGGCTTCTTTTCGGAAGGACAACAATTGGGAGAACTGGGTTGTTAATCAGCTTTTGAAGCTATGTTATCCATCTTGGCATCCCCCACCTTACAATAGCATTAAGGCTAATGTGGATGCTTCTCTCTTGGGCTCAAACAAAACAGGTGTAGGTGGTGTCTTTCGGGATTCGAAAGGTAGATTCTTGGGTGCCTTTGGATTTACTTATCTTCATTGGGACAACTCTCAATTAGAAGTTCAGTCTATTCTTTTTTTTTTTTGAAAAGATTCATTCAAGATTGGATGGTAGAATGTAATGGTATTGTTATTGAAGGAGATAGCTACAATGTTATCAAGTTGTTTCGAATAGTTATGCTGAATAAAGATAGAGCCAAAGAAGAAATTATTAGCCATAAGGATGTGGTTTTCCTTAATGATTTTAAACAAGTTTTATTTCATTGTGTTAATAGAGGTTGTATTAAGTTAGCCGACATTTGTGCTAACTATGCTCTTATTTAAGATTTTTTTTGGGATGTAATTAGTTTTAATAATGTTCCTCCTTCCTTTATTTCTTTGTTAAAGGAGGAATGTGATGATTGTTCTTAGGCTATATTTGGTAGTTCAATAAAATTATGCCTAGTGCATCTCTTTAAAAAAAAAAAAAAGTAAGTGGCATAATAGTTTTGAAATTTTAAAAAAATTCTTAATGAATCTTCTATAAAGACCAGCATGTCCTAAAAGGCTTCTTACTCCTCTAACAAAAGTGGGTGGGGTAAGGTTCTCAATTACTTGCACTTTAGCTTTATTTGTATTTAAACCTTTTTTTGAATTTTTTTGGCCTAGAATTATGCCGTATGTTACCATAAATTGATATTTCCCCAAATTTATTACAAGATTTGCTTCAACATATCTTTTTAAAACTAAAGTTAAATGCTCTAAGCAAGAATCAAAAGTGGTACTAAATATAGAGAAATCATCCATAAAAAATTTAATCCCTTGCTCAATTAAATAAAAAAATGGACATCAAACACCTCTAAAAAGTAGTAGGGGTGTTACACAAACTAAATGTATCCTCCTAATGGTAAAAGTCTCATAGGAAATGGTAAATATTGTCATATCCTGGTCTTCTGGTGCTATAGGAATTTTTTGTATCTTGAATATCCATCTACGAAGTAATAAAAAGGATGTTCTACTAACCCATCCAACATTTGGTTAATAAAAGATCGAGAAAATTGCCCATTCTAGTTGTTTTGTTCAGCTTCCTATAGTTTATACAAAGCTTCCACATAGTAGCTATCCTAGCATGTATAAGTTTGTTATTTTAATTAATTATAACTATTAAACCTTCCTTCTTAGGAACAAAAATAATTAGGCTAACCCATACACTATCTGAGATCGAGTACATGATTCCTTCATCTAACCACTTAAGTATCTCCTTCTTCACTTCATAAGAAGGTTCAGTTTTCTTTGGATATTAATTTCTAGGTAGGACTTTTACTCCATTAAAAATGCCCACACAAGCTTTGACTAATTCCCTTAATGCCTTTTATGGTTAAACTGAAAGATCTCTTACACTCACTAAGAACCCTAATCAGCTTATCCTCTTGATCTTCTTCTAATTCAGCAGATATAATAACAGGTAATATTGACTCATTTCCAAAAAAGGCATATTTTAAATTAGTAGGCAAGGCATTAAGCTCTAAAATAGGTTCCTCTATAATTAAAGGTTTCAAAGATCTACATAGGGACGAGGTATCAAGCAATTTAAACTTATCCCTAAAATTCCTAAGGGCATCACCAAAAAAAGGAACAAATTCTCTACCTCCCTCTCCTTTATCATCTTCACATAAATAAATATCTAAAGAACTATCCAACAATAAATCCTTTTTACAAACTTACACACACTCCTCAACTGATTTTACTGTATAATAATCCTCATTGTTATTACTATGAAATTTCATTGACTTTGAGATATTATAGGTCAGTTTTTAATCGTCCACTCACATAGTCAATTCACCTTTTTGCACTTCTATCATGGCCTTACCAGTAGCTAAGAAAGGTCTACTTAAGATAAAAGGTATTTCCTTATCTTTTTCCATATCTAGGATAATGAAACCAACAAGGAAGATAAACATAGCTCCCTTAACTAGCACATCATTTATTATCCACTCAGGATAGGTAAATGAATGATCTACTAACTCAAGGGTAATAGTGGTAGGTTGGTCTTCTCCTAGATCAAGCCTTTTGAATATGGAAAGGGCATTAAATTAATATTACCTCCTAAATCACATAGTGCTCTACTATAAAATTTATTCCCTATAACTGTATGAATGGTAAAACTACCAAGGTATTTAAGCTGTTCAGAAAGTTTCTGTTGTAAAATTGCACTACATTTCTCAGTCAATACAACGGTCTCAAAATCCTCTACTCTTCTTTTCTTTCTTAGGATGTGTTAATGAATTAAGCACTGGTGGAAATTTATTCTAACGCGTCTACAAATGGAACGTTAATAATAAATTTTTTTTAATAAATTCCAAAATCCTTGAGAATTTCTTATCCAAATTTCATTTCAATAATCTTTAGGGAAATGGTTGTGGTGGCCTTTCGACTATCTCTCTAGCTAGTTTTATTACTTCTTTGTGTGGTTCCTTAGATCTATGTCTCTCTAAAGGTTCTTCTATAATAGCCTCCTCCTCAGATTGATCCTTACTCCTAGTCACACTCTATAATTCTTTCCCACTCTTCAATTTTATAGCTTCACATAGTTTATTTCCTTTTTCTTTAGGGTTAATTTTAGTATTACTAGGTAAAGTTTCTTAGGATCTATTAGTTAAAGATCCACCTAATTGTCTTAATGGATTTTCAATATTCTTAATAGCAACAGCTTAACTTTGAGATAGAGTAACAATTTATAAAAATAATTCTTCTAAGAAAGGCTTCTTCTCTTTCGATTGGTTCTTGACTTAGCAAAATTTTGAGTGGGAATTCTAATATTCTACTTTATTTAGCTAGTTAGAGTTCAAATTAGTGTTATTATTTTGATTATTATTTCAACTAAAATTTAGAAGATTTCTCCCTAAGGATTATTGGTATTGTTATTAATTACATTAATTAATTCTACTACAGACATGCTAGGAGTATTAGAGGTTTCACATATATTTTCTTCTAAGCTAACAAGTGAATTCTAAGGTGAATTGATTCTAAAGTTCTCTAATTTCCAAAAAATTATGGCTACTTGGGCATTTAATATTGATATAATGTCGGCTTCATAAAGGCTAGCAACATTTCTTGGGTTGATTCATTCTAAAGGCCAATTAAAATTATTGGTAGCCATCTACTTAGTCAAAGCATTAGCCTCATCAAAGGGCTTTGACATCATAGAAACACTAGCAATGGTATTTATAATTAATTTAAGGGATCACATTAGGCTATTATTAAAAGTTTGAATTATTAAATAATCCTAATGGGCATCATGAGGACATTTTCTAATCAATTCCTTAAATGTTTTTCACAATTCATAAATATATTCACCTTCTTAATAGGTAAAAGATATGATGTCATTTCTATATTTTGTAGTTTTTAAGGGTGGAAAATATTTGGCTAAAAATTAGGTGCAAGCTTATTCCAAGTTGTTATTAAGCCTTGGGGTAAGGAATTTAACCATATTTTAACTATCCTTAAGAGAAAATGGAAAAAACCTATGTTTAATAGCATCATCCGTAATACCATTATATTTAAAAGTTGCACAATTCCTTAGGAAGCTAGCTATGAGTAAGTGGTCTTCTAAAAGTGTCCCTCCAATTTATGTATTTAGAACCATTTGGATTAAAGAAGATTTCAATTCAAAATTATTTGCTTAAATGATAGGTTGATTTATACTTTGTTGAATACCCTCAACCATAGGGTTTGCATATTCCTTAAGAGAACTAGGTAGTTCACCTTTAAGAAGTTATTCATCCATTTTGATTTATTTTTTTAATTTTTCAAAATTTTCTTAAACTTTTTTCAGTTTTACTATCCAACAAAATTCTACTGGTTGTTCAAAACTGCACATGCAATAATAAGCAATACAATTTAAAATCTAAAACACTTAGTAGTTTTAGCAAATAGTAATCAAAATAAAACTATGTGAAAATTAATATGGAAAAAACTAGATTAAACTAAAAGTTGTTTCAATAACATAAAATACAAAGAAGGATAACAATTTTTTTAGTCATACTCCTAATAATAGTGCTAAAAACATTTGACAGGACACACACAGGACACTACTATAGCTATTATTTAGCTTGTGCAAAGGCAGAGTTTAGTGCTTAAGCTTATACACACTCTATATTTTCCAATAAAAATTCAAATTTTAAAGGTGTAAGTCATGTTTTAATGAAAGTATGTGTCGTACCAATGTAATATAATGATGAAGAAAAGTGTAGATCCTATGGGAACAAACTAAAATTAGCCTGCGTTCACTTTACTACTGTCTACTAAACTGTTATATTTATCTAGAAAAATGATTTAACAGGTTGTACAAGTTAAAAAGTAAAAACTTCAAAATTGCAGAAATTGAAATTAGTATTTTGATAAATTTTGAATCTATCATTGTTTGAAAGAACATGATTACTTTACAAAGGTTTCTCTACCTAAAATTTTGTATGTAGAAACAAATAGTTTTTGCTTTTTATTTTTTATTTTTGATTTTTTTTACTTTTTAACACAAATATGAATCATAATCAACCACAACAAACTTCTTTCATATAAATAACCTTAATTAAGCCACTATGCTGAAAATAAAATTGCAGTGAAGTAAAATGCAGAAAGTAACTATGAAAAGTTGTAAGATGCAAGTTAATTTTTATAGTGGTTCAGACAACTTAATATATGTCTACTCCCCAAAGGTCCTCTCTCCTGGAATTGCACTAACAAAGTGAATTTCTTTTAGCTCACAGCTAGGAAAAGAAGCCTTTCCCCCTTTCCACAGATGGAGAATGCAGCTTTATAAGCTCTTCACACCCGAAGAATGCCTTCTTTTAGCTCCTCAATCTAGCAAAGCTGTCGTGTCTTACTTTCACCTTCTTGGTCTGGTAGAGTCATGTGTCCTCCTTTCACCTACTTAGTCCTACCAAGACGACGTGTCCTCCTTTCACCTCCTCGGCCTAGCGGAGTCTCCGACAATCTTTGACCCCAGAATTTTTCCTTCACAGAACTTCTCTCAACCAACACAGTAACACAATCATAGGACCTCTAGTGCAGGTCAGCCGGAGCAATCGTATGAAAACCCCTCTCACATTCTCCTAAATCCCTCAAAGATTTTCTCCCTCTAACAAGATATTACCCTCTCTCTCCTTTGCTCAATTCTCTCTCTCTCTCTCTCTCTCTCTCTCTCTCTCTCTCTCTCTATGCTCTCTCACAAAAAAATATATAAACCCTTGACTACCAAAGACTATTCTAAAGTTATAACAATAGTTTATATAGAGGGCTTCAAAAAAATCTAATTTTCAAATTTGCCACTTTATTTCATATAGTACGATGCTCATATTGTACAATACGATTAGTTCATTATTGTCATAGATCATCCTGCACAAATATAAATCATCTAGTATGATTAGTTCAAACTAAAGATATGATTATACAAGATGAATAGAAGTTTGTCTAGAGAGTTCTCGAGTGGTTCGTATAGTACGATACACGATCATACAATATGATATGTAACTGTTATAGATTTAATGTTATTCTTTAATCCCTTGACTTAAATTTGACAACATTAATTAAAGATAATGTAGTACAAAAAAGTTCATACAACATAAACAATTCTATTTTCAATTTTTAAATTTGCCTATTTTAAGTAAGATTCAATGGCAAGGTTTTTGAAATTAGCTGATCATTCGGTACGAAATGCTTTTTGTACAGTATGATTAGTTATAACCAAATTTAATCTATCATTTTATTAAATATTTTAATTAATTTGTGTTTGAACTGATCGTATAGTAAGATATGTATTGATCAGTATGATTAACAGAAAAATTAAAATATTTATTTTTTTCCCCTTTGAGTATGTGCGTGCGGTTGTAAAACTAACTACACCTAATTATGGATATTTACTCAAAAAAAAAATTACAAACTCTTTTAAAAAATAACTGAAAAACCCAATATTTTCTTGAGCTCTTATTCTTTTGACGGTAATTTGTATATGTTGAACCTAAAAGGTTTGTAATGCACATGAAAATGTATAATATATAAAACGGGAGAAAATAAAATAAATATTCAATAATATTTATAATTATCAAAATATAAATCGAGCTCGCGGATTGCAATAAGTTTATTATTAGGACCAACCGGCTGCCTATTAAATACCTAAAAAATGCTTACAATTGTACGTGTGAGTCAAAATTTGGTGAGAATGTAGATCGGTTGTTGCTAGTGCTTTATTGCTGGTCGGTTCTGAATGCCCTATTAATGAATAATGTACTTGTTGCTACTTGCTAGTCGGTTCTGAAAGAAACAAAGTGGCACCCCAGAGATTACTATGTTGGGCTATTCAAACATTTATAGATTCTAAATAATATTTTTGAATTTATTTAGGAATCATCATGCCATTCTATGTTATTTTGGACATTAGTAAAAATAAATCAAAGTGAATTAGACCCTAGATTCATACTTAAAAAATCAGATGTATCCCAAAATTCTTCTTTATTATGTAAAAATATAATTACACATCTAAAGATATTAAATAAGAGTTGATATATCATGAAAAAATTATCTTGATTCGGCATGAATCTCGAGGCAATTTTAGTTTGGAAGCTTCAAAAATTAAATCCGGGATCATCTGAACTCCGATTTCAGCTAACTTACAATCGAACTGAGCGTCTCAGAAATACGAACCCAACGACACCAAATTCAACTCAATCCGAGCCCAAATAGGTCCAAATCAAGGACCCGAAGCGCATTTGGAAGGTTCGATCCACAATTTGGATTACCAAACGGTTTCCAAACAGTACATGCTTCTAGTCGAATCGAGCGGCTCGACGAGAAGAATCCAACGACCCTAAGATCATCAAATTCTGATATCATTAAGACCTTCAAATGTCTGATAAACGGTCCACGATCAAAGGATTCAATATCGGCCGTCCATTCAAACCACTCCATATTCGCCCCTGATCTCTCATCTATTTACGGCTCATGCAATCCACAAAAAACTATAAATAGCCCCTCATTTCTCTTAAGAGGGGACCAAGCCAAAAGCAAGAGGAGAAGAAAAGAAGAAGAAAAGAAGAAGAATAAAGGAATAGGAGGGAAGAAACTCCTCCTCGACCACCGCCGGAAATCTGTCCTACGCCCGAATCATGCCGGAATTTTGTCCGACGCCGAAATTCTGTTGCCCGATGTCCGAGTGACGCCAGAATTCTTCCCAAGTGAAACCCGAATTCTATTCGACGCCAGAATTCTCCTAGATTTCGGAACGACGCCGGAATTCTATCCGACCTCCGAAGGACGCCAACATTCTGTCCGATCTCTGAGTAACGCAGGAACTCTACCTGACATTATAACTGTCTAATCTTAAAGAGATTCATTGTAATCTAATCGTCCTAAGTTTTAAGGACGATTCAACCTCTTATATTCCAAGAAAATACTAGTGGAACTCTTTCAACTGGGCGTGGCCCCGTGGTTTTTTCCCTTTACATGGTTTTCCACGTACAAATACTGGTGTTCTTTTATTTTCTGTTTGTGCGCCGAATATTCGTTCAACGCTAAGACGCAAATTTTCTAAATTCTATCGTCGCGTATATTCGAGTCCGCAACAGTTTGGCGCCGTCTGTGGGAAACACTCTCACACGCTTCTAAATATTATTTCAATGACCAATAGGCGTAGCAATCACCTCAGAGGAGCCTCCTGCTCCCACTCTCATCAATCCAGAAACCAGTCTATCAATCATGGACATCCAGTTTCGTCCTCCTTTCATCCTGGGGGGCAACACGTTGCTGGAGAAGGAACCTCAGGACCTTCTTTGGAGGAGCGAATCCGAAAGATTGAGGAATCTCAGAATAAGATCCTTCAGCTCCTTCGAGAGAATCTTCAACCAGCACTAGCTCTACAGGAAGAGATCCTTCTCCCTCGAGATCCACCCCGGGTTGGAGAGGTTCCAATAGAACGCCTTCATGGCGAAATTCCTTTCCCTCCACCAAGGATGCCTTCTCCGATGCGTCAAGAAAATGAACTTTCTGACACAGCAAGCTCTACTCATCCTTCACGCGAAGGTCAACAACCTCACATTCCTCTGGAGATCCCCGAGGAATTAGTCGCACCACACATTCTTGGACTCCCTCACAACCTCCTACGACATGAACTACGAAGATTGGTTCAAGAAGAGTTCCCCGTGGGAGGTGTAAGACAATCTCTTCGTCAACGGGACTTCCAGGATTCCTCACCCCTAGTTGAAGCTATCCTCCAACAACCCATTCCGACAGGGTTCAAACTACCGAGCATCGATTCTTACGATGGGACATCTGACCCCTATGAGCATATCGATCACTATAGAACCATCATGCACATTCAGCGAGCCTCCGATGCTCTCCTCTGTCAGGTTTTTCCTGCCACCCTCAAAGGACAAGCTCGAACGTGGTTCTATTCACTTCCCGCCGGAACAATCCCTACATTCATCAAATTGGCCAAAATGTTCGTCGAACAATTTGTTGCCAATCGCAAAATTGTTAAGGATTCTTCTCATCTCTCAGGGATCCGCCAAAACGAAGGAGAATCGCTGAAGGAGTATTTTCAATGATTTTCCACTGAAACTCGGCAAATTCCAGGAGTGGATCCTGAATTGCTGAGAGGAGTTTTTCTGGGCGGCCTCCGTCCTGGCCCCTTCTATTCGGCACTTATGCGGGACACGGTTCATTCATACGCCGACCTGATTCATCGTGTGGAGGCGCAAATCTCTGCAGATGAAGCCATAACTGCTCACAGAAAACAATTTGAGCAAACAAATGGGAAGCGCAAAGATGCTCCTGGGATGGATAATTCTTCCTTACAACGGCAAAAGCAAGGGAAGAATAATCTACCTCCTATGCCTCCAGTGCTACGACGGGAACCTCAACTAGATAAGGAGTATACCCCACTCAACACATCTCGAGCAAATGTTTTGATGGCCGTTCGAGATCATGATACAATGAATTGGCCGCATCCTTTGAGGCCGAACACAGGTAATCAAGATCATTACTGTCACTTTCATCGTAGTCGTGGCCACACTACGGAAGCCTGTAATCAACTCAAGGAAGAGATTGAGAGACTTATCCAACAAGGTTACCTTCGACAGTTTATTCAAGATTCACCTACTCGAAATGGAGTTGGTTCCACTGGGGGGCAAAATCAACAACAACAAAGACAACCAGTGAATAATATTCACATGGTTGGTGAGATTAAATAATCACACAGTATCTGTATTTGTGTTTGTGATAGTTGTCGTCTTGTTTCATCGTGTCTCATGTGTATCAAATAGGGTGTCACTCTGATATCCTTAGTATTTTCTCCCAAGTTAAATATTATGTTACATGGTGTAACTCTTATCCTTAAGTTGTATTAAGGAGTTGTTATTTTATCTTGCAAGTAATATAGTGTGTTATTCGTTCTGTTCTAATATTGTCTTATTCTTTAAAAAGAATACAAATAACAATGAAAAACTACTGACAAATATAATCTCTTTATCCATGTTCTGAGAAATGCACAGTCTTTATTGCATCTCAATCACAGGAAGATCGATCCCAGGGGGATTCGATCCGGCCTCTTCCGTACAGGTTAACGTCGTCGAGCAAAGGCTCCGACATACAACCTCAAAAAGGTCTCACATCCTTGGTGGATTCTCTCGACCTCTTCCGTACAGGTTAACGTCGTCGAGTAAAGGCTCCGACATACAACCTCAGAAAGGTCTCACATCCTTGGTGGATTCTCTCGACCTCTTCCATACAGGTTAACGTCGTCAAGCAAAGGCTCCGACATACAACCTCGGATAGGTCATATATTCTTGATGGATTCTTTAGACATCTCCCACAGAGATTCTTGGCGGACAAAAAAAAAATATATCTTTGAAAAAGCATGTTACGCAATATATCAACTCATGTTTCAAAGATGCAAAAACAAGTTTTCAACTTCATATAAATATTATTGAAGTTATATTACGAAAAATTGTACATCTAGTTCACCTTTGTAAGAATTTAAAAGCAAAAGGTACACTGGTGACATTCGTACAAGTTATTATCATCAAGCTACAAGCAACTTTAAGCCTTCACTCAATTGACAGTGTTAGTGTGTTGCCAAAATCTTGGCATAGCACACTGCTCCGGCCCTTTGATGCAGTAATATCTGATGTCGACACACTTCGGTACGGATGCATATTGCCTGAGCACAATGCCACTAGACAACCGCCATCATCGGCCCTTCGTCGGATATTTGCCGGCGGTCCTTTACTTCATATCAACCATCATCGACTTCTCGCTCGATCATTATTAGCAGCACACCCTCCATCTCTTTCCTTCAGCTCTATGCTCAGTTGTTGACTGTCAACTAACTTCTACTCGATCGTATATCGCCGAAGGACTTCAGCTCAAACATCGTTGAAATTCTCCCCGTCTACTAATAACTTCTGGTTCTCCTCCCGAGTATTATGTTCACCAGATCTTCTCAAATCACCCTCGCATATAAGCAGCGATTGATCTTCATTTGTCAAGAGAGATAATCTCTCCTCGTGATTTTTTTTACACCAGGAAAGGGGCACTGATTTTGCGTAGGGAAAGTCACCTACGAACAACAGTGGAATGCCTCAACTGTAACAATGTTGGAATGTGAGAGGAGAAGGAGAGGAAACGGTTGTAGAAATTTCAACTGCTACGAGGAGCGCTGAATTCAAGTAGGGAAAATCACCTACAAAAAATAGCGGAAGGCCTCTAAAGCAAGAAGAAAAACAGGAAAAGGAAGAGAATTTTCTAACTTCTGTGCAAGAGGAGGGGCGCTGAGTAAAGTAGAAAAAATCACCTACTGAAAAACAACGGAAAGCCTCAACTTTCAGAATGCCAGAAGGAAAAGAGGAGAAGGTGCGAGTTCCCTTAAGGCCTTGGAGGGGTATTTATAGCTGTTTTGGGGAAGAAAAGAACATTCCGGAATGTTAAAGAATTTTTCAGATTTTTAAAAAAAAATTTCGGAATTTTTCTGATTTTTTCGAAATTTTTTGAATTTTTTCGGAATTATTTCGAATTTAAAAAACAAAAAAAATTTCGGCGGTTTGTAAAACAGCCAGCGGCAACAGCCGCATCCGGCCGCAGGCGGTTCCACGCGCGGGTCAGGCGGCCCAGCCGCGCGGGCCTCGGGCGGGCCCAGGCGGGCCGCGGAGCGGGTCTGCGCAGCGGGCCAAGCGGGTCGGTCTCGCGCGAGATGGCGGGCGTGGTTGCGGCGCCGGCGGTGCCGGCAGCGCCGGCGGCGGCCTGCCGGTTCGGCTGCCCACACAAATCCGAGCCAAAATTTTGGCCCGGACAGGTCAAATCGGACATTTTTGGGGTCCCCGGACACATTTTTCGACGTTCCGGACTCAATTTCGACACTTTCGGAGCTCAACGAGGCCTCTACGATCGAGTTTGAGCAAACTTATATCTTTTGAAACACAATTTTTTGCGATTCGACCATTGTAAAATGTCGGAACAAATATTTTTCGACTCATGGAGCTTTGACGTCCAAAAATAGGGGGGCACCTAATATATCATGAAAAAATTATCTTGATTCGGCATGAATCTCAAGGCAATTTTAGTTTGGAAGCTTCAAAAATTAAATCTGGGATCATCTGAACTCCGATTTCAACAAACTTACAGTCGAACTGAGCGTCTCAGAAATACGAACCCAACGACACCAAATTCAACTCAATCCGAGCCTAAATAGGTCCAAATCAAGGACCCGAAATGTATTTGGATGGTTCGATCCACAATTTGGATTACCAACAAACGGTTTCCAAACAGTACATGCTTCTAGTCGAATCGAGCGGCTCGACGAGAAGAATCCAACGACCCTAAGATCATGAAATTCTGATATCATTAAGACCTTCAAATGTCTGATAAACGGTCCACGATCAAAGGATTCAATATCGGCCGTCCATTCAAACCACTCCATATTCGCCCCTGATCTCTCATCTATTTACGGCTCATGCCATCCACAAAAAACTATAAATAGCCCCTCATTTCTCTTAAGAGGGGACTAAGCCAAAAGCAAGAGGAGAAGAAAAGAAGAAGAAAAGAAGAAGAATAAAGGAATATGAGGGAAGAAACTCCTCCTCGACCACCGCCGGAATTCTTTCCTACGCCCGAATCACGCCGGAATTTTGTCCGACGCCGAAATTCTGTTGCCCGACGTCCGAGTGACGCCGGAATTCTTCCCAAGTGAAACCCGAATTCTATTCGACGCCAGAATTCTCCTAGATTTCGGAACGACGCCAGAATTCTATCCGACCTCCGAAGGACGCCAACATTCTGTCCGATCTCTGAGTAACGCAGGAACTCTACCTGACATTATAACTATCTAATCTTAAAGAGATTCATTGTAATCTAATCGTCCTAAGTTTTAAGGACGATTCAACCTCTTATATTCCAAGAAAATACTAGTGGAACTCTTTCAACTGGGCGTGGCCCCGTGGTTTTTTCCCTTTACAGGGTTTTCCACGTACAAATACTGGTGTTCTTTTATTTTCTGTTTGTGCGCCGAATATCCATTCAACGCTAAGACGCAAATTTTCAAAATTCTATCGTCGCGTATATTCGAGTCCGCAACAAGAGTAATCTTATTTAATAATAACAACAAATAATAATACACTGGCAGCAAAATTTACAATAAGGATTTGGTGCAATACGCATTCTCATGAAATTATTAAGCGTAATTTCTCTCCATTTATCTTCATTTTTCTTTTAGTGTCATCACATCAAAATTTTTTGGGATTGTGGAGTGGCGAAATTTTAAATAGGAGCAAATTTTTAATGAAAATAAATAAAATGAGCAGAAGACAAATATAATTTTAATAGGAGTAAAAATATATTTTAAATTTACATTTTCTCAGAAAACTTAAAACGAAATTATGTCCTTCAAAAAGCGTAAATTGAATTTACGTTTTCACACTTTTCCCATTTTTCTTTACTTTTTTGTAACTATTGCTTATTAATATCTTTTCTAAATTATTCTTTTATTAAATATTTAAGAAACCTAATATTGTAAAAAAGATTTTATTAGAATATTGTAAAAATAAAATTTGATTACAATATATAATTAATTATATTTGATATATTTAGATAAAATTAATATTACTTATTGCTTATTTATTAAACACATTTTGTTTATTAAAATTCTTATAAAAAATTAAATTAAATATATTTAATTAAATTTTAATGAATAGAAATAAATTTAATCAAATAATAAATTTGATTAAATTTTAATTATTTTTAGTTTAATTTTATTTACTACTCTTTTGTTTTGAATAAAAAAAATGTTTTTATTAATTCGCAAATAATGTGATAGAGTGTATTTGAGCGTTTAGGGCCACGCTCATGATCAGAATCTGGTAACCAAAATTTTTATGGTTGAGGTTGATCGGCAAAGGTTCGATTATGGCAGTCGGTCGGTGGAGGTTCGACAGATGTAGTTGTGTAGGGAAGGTCTGATGTTGGGGTTGAGCAGGGGTGGTTTGACAGATGTAGTCATGCGGCGAAGGTTGTCTGGTCATGATATGGATGTCTTACAATGGTGGTCTGTCGGCAAAAAGTTTCTTGGATTCATCTCACCAAACTGCTCGGTTCGACCATAAGCATGCCAAATTTCGAGTGCACTTGGTCATCCAAGCATTGCCTTGAGGTTTTCAATTACGCTTTAGACCCTTGATTTGGATTCAAATTATATCACTTTTGTTATGATCAGGTTCGTTTTATCGAGACATTCAATTTTGCTATAAATTTATTGATTAATAAAAACTATTATTTTAAAAATGTTAGTCATAGAATTAAACTAAATATTAATACATAATACTTTTATTTTACTTGAATTTATTCCTTGATTAATTTTTTTTTAATTTATTAATTTTGAATAAAAAGATTTAATTTAATTTGTTAATAAAAATTTCAATAAACAAAATATTTTTAATAAATAAGCAATAAGTAACATTAATTTTATATAAATATATCAAAAATAAATAATTATATCTTGTAAGAAAGTTTTATTTTAACGGCAATCTAATTAAATCTTTCTTAAAGTATTAGATTATAAATGTTAAATAAAAAATTAATTTCAGAAAATATATTAATAAGATATAATTAACAAAAAAGCAGAACATACAAAACTAACGGTTAGTGAGAAAAATTAAATTCAATTTACGTTTAATTTAAACGTAAATTCAATTCAATTCAATTTATGTTTTCTAAAAACTTAATTTTGATTTTTGTTTTATAAGAAAACATAGGTTTTGTTTCCCACAACCTTTTTATTGTTTTACAAAACAATTTCTACTATTAAAAAATTTTTTTATTAAAAATTATTTTAAAGAAAGTCGTCCTAAATAAGACAATAAATTGAATCTACATTTTCTCCTACTAAAAATATATTTATAGTTTGCCTATTTTGATTATTTTCATTAAAATTTTGCTCCTGCTAAAAATTTCGCTTTCTTGAGTCAAATAACACTGCATTTCTCAACAAAAATATGAACTGATTTGACCAAGTCCAAATTTACACAGAATTCTCCCTGGATTATATAAATATTAAACCAAAGCAATATTATATTGCTCAACTCCTTAGCCCAAAAAATGATAACATAACAACACAAAAAAAAAAATATTGTTTTAAACTGTTGAGCCAATTAAAACAAACTCCTACATACATCACATATGCAAATTTGGAATCTAAGACATTTTAGTTGATAGATAAAGTTCTCAACCAACACATTAAGGAAAGGGTAGGAAAAGTACAACTTATTGATGACCTCATTTTTGTATGAGGTCATAAAGTCCTATTCGAACTTCAACTTGTTGATCTAATGGTTCACATTCATCCAGATGTCAATCATCTAAAGCTCAATCTAGATTCAAATCCATCCAAATTTTAAATCAATTCAAACTCCAAACTAACCCAGACTTAAGATCAAACCTCAATCTAGCTTCCAACCTAGCTTCAAACCTATCAAATTATTAATAATCTTTTAAATGATTTTGAGTGATTTGGATAATTCAAATTAGAGCATTTAAATCCAGAATCCAAATCAAACCCAGAAATTTGAATCAAAATCCAAGGCTAAAGGGCTAAGTCCTAAAAGTCATTTTTAGTGATTTTTCAAAATATTTCAAACCCTAGTCAAATGACCCTCAATTTATAATCTATCAATTACATATTGATTAGGCATGTCCCTAGGGCCTACCCTCCAAATTTGAGCTCATTCTGAGAATCTATCCCTAGAACTGAATCTATTTCTAAATGCTATAAAACTTTCAAATATTTACGGCCTTTGCCACTAGACCTCCCACCCAGTGAAATTTAACCTTAGAGCTTTCTCCAAAGCTTTTAACTACATTCAAACCCTTAATCATGATATGTTAAGCATTAATTTATATTTTGGTGGCCCACTTTAACCTCCAGTTGACCAGGGGTCAAAATGACCAAAATGCCCCTTAAGGGCTTGAATGACCATTTTAATCCAAATGGCCTCCCCATTGCATGAAACCACCCCCATTCAACTCCAAATGTTAAACCAAATCTGTTGGACCCCAACCCATACCTTGGGTCAACCTGGTTGACCAAGTCAACCAGGGTTAACCCAAATGCCCTTTAAGGGTCCAACTGGTCATTTTCACAAAAATGACCAATCCAGACCATGGGACCACCTCCATTGGCCTCTAAACATCAAATCAAACATATTGAGCCCAAATCCTAGCCCGGGATCAATCTAGTTGACCAAGTCAACTAGGGTTTACCCAATAGTCCCTTAAGGATCCAAATGGTTAATTTGACCTAGATGATCATTCTAACCCCTAGAACTAGCTTTACCTGACTCCATTTGTCATTTCAAATATATTCAAAGAAAACTTAGCCCTTGGGTCTACCTGGTTGACCAACTCAACCTAGGTTGACTCTATAGCCTTTAAGGGTTTAAATTGGTTAATCTAATCCATTCATCCAAATTGATTTTTTTTTAAACCCTCAAATCCACTCTGATTACACTTAAGCATCACTGAAATGACATGCAATTTGGTTTGACTTGTTGACTAGTCAAACTAGTCAAAAAATGGTCAAAAGATCATTAAATGATTAAACTACACTCCCTCATCATAAGCTAATATGGGCTACACTCACCACCTGCCCTCTCCATGCATTTCAAAAGCTTTGAGGAATGCTTGGCATTAATCTAAGGCCTCTCCCACTCAATCAATCCTAGTAATTATTAGGGATAATGTTGGGAAAAGAAGAACCCATCATGCTCTCTTAACTTTCCCATTTCTACTTTTCCAACATCCTCTAGCCCATCTAACTGAGGATTTAACCTCTCCAGCTATAAGGAAAGCCTTCCCAAGCTTTCCCCCACCTTTTCCAAGCTCAAAAATATCATTTAGTGAAGAGAGAGAGAGAGATATAGTGAGTGAAAGTGGATTCACATTAGCAAATTCAAATCCAACCATCAAAAGTTCCTAACCTCTCCAGCTTTCCAACAAGCCCAAAAACTTCCAAATCCGTCCATTGGATTATAAGATATCTTAACTTTTAGTTTAAACTTCATTTTGAAAATACAGTAAATATATAGTACATGGAGCCATCAAACTCCAGGTATTGTAAAATTAGATTACCCTTAATCTGTGTTTTAAATTTCATTAAATTTGGTTGAGTATTTTGAGAGTTATGGTTATTCAATGTTCTAGTTCATTTTCAGTTAAAAATCCGTGGTTCAATCATAACCGTCTAATCGAGCCTTTTCCGTGATCGGATGGCCCAGAATCGGCCATATCGGCTAGTCCAAAACATCATTACAGTGAACATAGTGACATTATAAACTATACGTTTAAATTTCATTGGATTTGAAACTCATTAGGTTAGAAAACTAAATAAGTCAAAAGTCATCCGTTTTAAGGACCCAAAAAATTCAAACAATTATAATATATCTAATTTAAATGCAAAAAAATACAAATAATATATCAAATTAACCAGAATTTAATCTTTGACCTAAGAAAAATAAAAGCCCCATCACTGGACCTCTAATTTGACTTTAATTTAAGTTTTAATGAAAATTAATATTTAATTAAATTAAATAATTAAAAATTATTAAAAACTCTAAATAAATTCCAAATACTTTAAAACATTCCCATGGGTCATCCTTCACCTTTGGGAGTGAATCCATGTAGTTTGGGATAAGTTTGGATCAAAATAACCAAAACCTTCATAATTAAATAATTTTAAAAATTCATTAATTAACCAAACTTTGAAAAATCATAAGTAATTCTAGAAAAATCCAAATTGACTAAACTTAGTGTCATTCAACTCCATTTAAGGTCTATTATTTTCTAAAAATGGCAAACGAACATAAATAGGTCTAAGTCAAAAAGTCAACTCTTCGGTAATAGTCGTAGTTTAAAATAAGGTTAAAACTTCAAAAATTTATAACTTAATATATAAAATTCTAAATTAAGCAAATTCAAAGGCATTGGACTCTATTTGAGGACTATTATTTATTAAAAATATCAAACCATCAAAAATCAACTTTTCAGTTAACTTTAGTTGAAATTTTAACTTAAACTTCAAAAATTCTGAACTAAATAAAAAAAATTCAATTTCATCAAACTTAGTGTCTAATTACTTATCTTAAGATCTAGTATTTAGGAAAAATATTAAAATTTTAGAAACCACCCTAATTTAAATGGTCAACTTTTGACCCTTCATTTAATACAATTAAATAATTCTAATAATTCCAAAATTCATTAATTCACTTAAAATTTTAGAAAATTTTATTTAATAATCCAAAGCAGTAATTAATCAATCAATTTAAATCTATCAACCCTTAATCCTCAACCAATCAAATTAATTTAATTAACACCAATTACTACTAGGTAACCCGAGCCTGCGAGACTATTAAGTTAGCCCCAAAGAAGGTGAAATAAACTTCATTACCTTGTTGAGTAATAAAGGTAGTAACCATTTAATAATTAAAATATACCTAAAACAAACTTTAATATATTAATATTTAAACTTAAATTTAAATTCCCCCTTTAACCTTTAATAAACCCAAACACTAGACAACTCTAAAAAACTGCCCAATCTAAGACATACCCAGGCCACACATCCTACCTCACACACTTTAGATGATTTGCTAGGACAACCAACTCTAGTCTAGGCTAGGCTGGTGTTTCTTTTTTACTGCTATGTGCCAAGTTTTTAAGTTTTCACTACATGTTGTGCTTGAAAATTGATTGATGTGAGTGTTTACTTACTTTTACTGTAATATGTGAATTGATCTGATGGAAGGTAGATTACCCTTAGGTTAGGAGCGATCTGATTGCTCACTTAGTCTTCTATAAGTTGTCATGTTCATGCAGGGCTGTATAAAAAGGGGGCTAAATTTAATAATTATCATAACTACTATAGGTGCTTTAGCTGCTAGCCCCCAAATAAATAAGAGCATGGCTAAGTATGACTGAGATTTTATTTATTACAAATATATAAAGTTCTTTGGATGTCGATTACTTTATTTAACTACTTACGATAATCTTGTAGGTGAGTCTAGATTTTATTTTTAATTCATTGTAATTTAATTGAGATATAATTGAGTTGTGAAAGTCAATCTTTGAGTTGGGATATATAAATCTAAAGTTGGATTCCAAATAGGAAAGAACATCCTTGAAGGGAGAGTCCTTTTCCATTTGGAAGCCCAAATTTAGATTATTTTAATACCCAAAGAGGAAAGAATAACAACTCCTTAGAGGGAGAGTTTTCTTTTCATTTGGGAATTCAGATATGACGAATTTAAGGAGCCAGAAGGGGAGAAGGATGAAGAGTTGAAGAAAAAAAGTATCCGACTCAAGTGACTAGGATTAAAATCCGGGTTTATTATCAGTGGTGCTCGGCCACTTTTAATTTCTATAAATTCTGGGATGTAATAAACATGAAATTTTATCTATGGATATTTAATTTATTTATTTAATTTAATAGATTAATTTGATTGATTTACTTTGTTTGCGCATAGGATTGTCTGTTTTTTTGAATTTTTTGACATTTTGTATGTCGTTGTTTATTTTACTTAGAATCCGATCGAAGGCTCGTGAGGGCACGTAAAAAAATATTTTTCTACTTAAATTTAAATTAAAAGGTTTATGATAACATAAAAACTCTATCGATTTAAGAAGTAAGCCCGGGACTACAAGGAGTCTACATAAGCATATTTTTACTTTCTCCTCCTTATTAGGCACCTCCCCACCTGTGGGTTCTGGTAGACCACCTGACCTGTAAAGGTGCAGATCAATGAAGAGATATTGTGCAGTCTTTAAGGAAAAATATTTTTTGGCCTTTTTCAAAAACTGATATATATCATTTTATGCATTTAATCGAATCAATTATCATGCATCACGTTATAAATCAACTGAACAAGTCTAAAATTTTAATTATATCTGATTCAAGCATTTTTCACCCAATATAAGTCAAATAACCAATTAGGATTTACTCTAGACATCGGTCCCAATTCTCAAAGACTTTAATTAACAATAACTCACCACTCTTTCATAAAAAAATAATTGGATTCATGGATTATAAATCACCTAAGTGGTTAGCTCTCTCCCCAATCTAGGCTAGGGTAAGTTTATATTTTGCATTGCATTAGCTAGCTTCAGATCACTATTGTCCAATGCCCAATTTAGATTTAGGTTTTGAGGTTGGTTTAGGCCTTAAGATCTTAACTTTCGAGAATATAATCCCAAAATTCTAATAAAACGATCAACCCAAATTGAAATTTCTTCAATCCGAAATTTAAAGCCCTACATATTGAATAGGTTAGCGCACTTCTGAATTCTTTCAGAATCCCAAAGTACTTTCTACCTTTCCTCTTTTAATTTATAAAATAACTGTCCAAAATTTGATCCAATTCCTATTAAAATTTAAATTCACCTCCTTGATATCACTTTTCAAAAATTCCTCAAATAAAATTTATGTTATTATTCTAATTCAGAGTATTCGTATGGAATTCAATCTCCCTACGATGTACTTAACAATGAGGGCTTGTGCTCGTATGAAATTTAGAACACACACCTACCTTTTCAAAAATTGATTTTCAAAACTCCAATTACTCTTCATTGAGAAAAATAAAAAGTTTAACAACGATCATTATCACCAAGCTTGAATGATCGATGATAAGCCATATTTTCTTCCCCTAGGAAGATATATCATTTATCACCACAATTTTGAATATAAAATTAATGATCTCCCATCCAAATTATAGTAGTTGGATACTGATAGAACATCATCTTGACCATTCGGGATCATATGTAGTTCTTCCCCGAATTCAGTTACTACAATTAGGATGAAATTTTCAGTTTCGCCATCAGAACCCATTAACGAATAATATCTTTGCCTCTAGAGGGCGGTATATCATTCATGATAATGTGTTCAACCTTGAGACTAAAATTCTAAAATTAAACTTTCCAAAGAAGATTAATCTTTTCAAACTCCCCTTTTCAAACTCAACTTTTCAAACAAACACTTATAAGAACTTATAGTATGACTTTATTTGAGACAGCTTTTTTATTGCTTCCTAAAATAAATTTTTATTTTAAAAAATTTTAGTTTAAAAATTTTTTGTGATAAAAATCTTCGTTAAAAAGTAGTAAGAAAATTATTCCAAATAAAGCCTAAATTCTCTCATAATGACTCAGTTTGCCACAATATTTTTTTTTAATTTTTTATTTTTTTATTTTTTTGTCAATGGAATTTACTATATTTAACCTTTGAGAATTTTGAATATGACCAATTCACTAAAGATATTGATGCGTGTGGAGACAAGATGTATAATGTAATGTGTAACTTTTTTTGATATGTTAGTTGTGATTTATGATTACCAAGGAAAAGATATGGGATTTGAAGCTTAAGAAAAAAAGCTTTTAGATTGGTGGTGCTCCTAAATTCCCCTTCGATGCGATTTTCCCCCTCCTCCCATCCCTAGCCGCTCCCCTTCTGGCCTAGCTCCAGCGTTCACCAGTGGAGACCCCCTCTCCCCTCCTCCTCATAGACCCCTCCCTTTCCTCTCTCAGTTTCCTACCCCTTTATTCCTCCTCTGGCCATGCTACGCCTCTGGTCTAACATTGTCACCACCATAGAAACCTCCTCCTCAAACCTTCCTATTTCCCTTATTGAGACTCCAAAGGAAATTGTGCCCTTCAACAAAGTCTCCTTCACCTCTGCTACCTTAGAGTGGAACTTATGCTTTGTGGGTTACTCCATCGGTAAGCACCCCTATTATGAATCCCTTCTTACTGCTCCAAAAGAAGTCTTGAAGCTCAGAAGTACTTTCTAACTTCTAGCCCTAAGTGATGATTTTTTTCAACTTAAAATTCTCTGCAGTTGAAGACTTCAACATGTTCTGGTCGAAAGGGGCCTGGTTCTTCATAGCGAAACCCTTTATCTTTCAAAAATGGTCCCCCCATTTTCGTCCTGTTTTTGATTGGAGTGAATTATTTTGTTCATGAGAATTCTAATTCCAGTTTATGTTTTTGATGATTACAAAAGTTTGTTGTTTGTCTAATTTATCTTCTAACATATATCTTTGATTTTTTTTTGTTTGTCTGTGTGTACTAAAGTATTTTTCAGGAAATTCACACTCAAGACTGTTGAAGACTTCAAGTTCACTTGTTCACTGTAAATGAAGTCTGTAATTTTCTTTTCTTCTTTTTTTTTTAGTCTGAGAGAGTGTGATTGTAAGTTGGATAACTGTGCACACACACAAAGGGGGAGTAAAAAGTTTAAATGTTTTTAAACTGATCGTACAGTACAAATTGATTTCGTACAGTACGACATGAACAATATGTCCTCCAGGGAGAACCCATAAGACAAAAAAATTTTTCTAAGGCATGTTCGTACAGTACGAATAACATTTCGTACATGAGTTTTGCTGTACGAACAGCTCAAAATTGGGTTCGTCCAGAGGTTCGTACGGGACAAATGAATCTGACGATGCTCACTGATCAATTCGTCCAAGCGTTCGTACGGGATGAAGTGTTCGGACGATGCTCACTGTTCGATTCGTCCAAGCATTCGTATGGGACAAATCATTGGGACGATGCTAACTGATCGATTCGTCCAAGTGTTCGTACGGGACGAATTGTTGGGACGATGCTCACTGTTCGATTCGTCCAAGCGTTCGTACGGGACGAACTATGTGTACGAACGGCTCTGTTGTGTTCGTCTAATGAGTCGTACAGGACGGATTGTTCAATCTTTTAAACTGTTCGTACAGTACGATTGACGATCGTACGGGACGATCGGCACGGACTTAACTTGAAAATTCAGTTTTTGGATGGTTTTTCCTGTCCTTAGTATAAAAATGACTCAAAATTGTTTTGAATAGAGATCCTTCTGCGGAAATTCTTTTGGGAAGTGAGAGGAGAGTGATTGGGAGAGTGTTGGAGAGTGAGTTTTGAGAGATCTTTCAAGAGAAAATTGTGAAGAGATTCACAAGGTTATCCAATTGAGAGGATTTCTTTTACTTGTACTTCAAGCATCTTCCTAGTTCCTTGGAGACTTTTGCAAGAGTATTGTTCGAAAGGATTTCGGTTCTCTGCCGCACTTGGAGGGTGAAACGGACGACGGTTCTCTGCCGCACTTGAAGAGTGAAAAGGACGACGGTTCTCTGCCGCACTTGGAGGGTGAAAAGGACAACATTTTCTGCCGCACTTGGAGGGTGAAAAGGACGACGATACTCTGCCGCACCGGGGTTGGTGGAAGAGAGTTTGTAAAGGCTTCTCCGCCTTGCTGTGGGGGCAAAAGGAGAGACACTTGGTTTTAGTGCAATACCTAGAGAAGGGATCTCTAGGGAGTGGATGTAGGTCGAGTTTGACCGAACCACTATAAATTCTGGTGTTTTCTGTTCTGTTTTTATTTTTCTGTATTTCTATTTTCTGCAATTTATTCTCGTTGTGGTTGAATTTCTGTTTCAAAAGAAAGAGCAAAAATTATCTCTGTTCGTACTGTACGAAGGTATATCGTACTGTACGATTAAGTTTTAAATTTTCCAAATTATCAAGAGTAATTTTAAAAAGGAACAAATTCACCCCTCTCTTGGTTAGCCTAAGGGACATTGAGCAATAGGTCTAACAACCTGTTTGCACTATCACGTCCAACCATAGAAAACTTCACCTCCATTCCTATTTGGGTCAAAATCCATGATCTACCTCTTGTATGCTAGAATTTTGAAGGTATCTCCAAGATTGCATCCAAAATAGGTGTCCTTATTATCGTTGATGCCTTAACTACTGCAAAAATAAGACTTACACCCGTATTTTTATTCAAGTCTCCTCCTCTTCTTCCTACCCAGAAACCATACCTATCTCCTTAGAAGATGAGGTCATTAGGCTCCTACAAATGGAGGCCCAACCCCTACTCTTTCTATAAATCATTAGCTCACCCTTCTTCCCTCTATCCCTCTGACCCACAACCCTAACAGGACCCTCAACCCACAACTAGAGGATGAACTACCTCTCATCATCCCCACAACAGAAACATCTCTCGATCCCCCTCTCACAGTAATGCTTATATTAATACAACTACACTTATGAATAATGTTGGTTCCCCTCCCCCCCCCCCCCCCCCCTCCAATCATATCTATAACGCAATTAATCCCATAACCAGGCCCTCTACACTCTTTGTTCCTCCTCAAGTCTCTAACTACCCCAGTCCCATCCCATCTACCACCTCCCCCTCTAATGAATCTGGCCCTTCTGAGAATATCCCTAGCTCTATAGAAATTTTAGCCACAAAAATTAATTCATCCAATCTCATACCGACATTAAATGTCTAGCACCAATCCATTAACATTTCACTACTCGATTTTAAACTCCCAAAGAAAAGCCTCCATCGGCCTTCAGAACCAAGACCCCTCAACTTTACTAATCCTTGCCAGTATTCTTACACAAAATAAATATGCCTCTTTCCAAAGCAATCCTGATGATCAAGCCCCTAACTCTTTGGATACCTCTGCTTACTCTAATACCGAAACTCACCATACAACAAACCTAAAAAATGTAACCATAGCTCATTCCAAATCAACCAGGGGGAAAGCTTCTAAGAAACCCCCACCCCCTCCTCATCCAAATCTAAATGATCAATCCCACCATTATAGCTTGGAATATTAGTGGCTTTTCCTCCTTTGATAAATTTTTTAGCTGCAAGCATCTAGTCCAATGTCTGGGACTAGATATAATTTGTTTATTGTAAAATAGAATTCATCTTTCTACTTTTTTTTATTCTAGCTAATTCAACAATCATTTGGTGTTTGATATGGAGAACAGTTATAATAACTTTCACTGCACCAATCCAGGCATAATTTGGTTGAAATGGTCCCCCGATAGGATTACTGTCAATCCTTCTTTTACCTCCTCTCAAATGATCTCTAGCTCTATTTCTTATGGTTCTACCAGACCTTTTCTTCTGACTATTTTTTATGCTTCTAATAATAAAGAGGAAAGGAACATCCTTTTGGATGATATCATTTTGGTGGCCCCGCCTACGGATTCCCCTTGGATTATAATGGAAGATTTTAACTATTGTAGATTTCCATTAGACAAGCTTAGAGGGAACACCATACATCAAAATCATCTTTATGAATTTAATGCCTCATATTTGACACTAATATCAAAGATTTGGCCTATGTGGGTAACCCTTACACTTGGTTCAACCAGAGATTAGATAACTCGATTCATATCAAGCTTGATCGTATGTTAGTTAATGATGGTTGGCTGGATACCTTCCCCAATTCTCATTTGTGGTTAAAACACCATCCTGTTCAGACCACTATCCTATTATTCTTCAACTTGGGGAAAGAATCACCTCCCACCATATATTTCTTTATAAGAACTATTGGGCAAACACTGATTAATTTTGGTTGACTCTGATTCTGATCTTCTCTATTAAGTCCACTGGGCAGCTTATGGTGGATCTTTGTCATAAACTTAAGCAACTCAAATTAGCTAGTAAAGGAAAGGATTGGGCTAACTCCAATATGATGGTCAAGCACCTGGACTTTCTTCACCAAAAGCAAGATGAATAGCTCAACTGTTTGAGTATGGATTGCAACAATGAAAGTATCACTCTTGCCCTAAAAAATTTAAACCAAAAACTTGTTGTTGTCTCTTCCAATTGGTCATCCTGGATCATTCTAAGGGCTAAAACCAAATGGATTCTTCATGGAGATGATGACCTTAAGTTCCTCTTTTCCAAAATCCATTTGAGAAGGAATTACAAAAAATAGCTATTTCTCTTACCGAGTCTACGTCTTCCTCCTCATATAAAGATGCTGTAAATGCTACCATTTCAAATTATCAAAGCCTATTTAACCCCCTTAACCAATAGCTATTAGATATTGGTCTCTTTCCTCCTGGAGATGTTATGCCTTTCAAGCTCTTTTCTATACTAACTATTCCATTCTCATATTCTGAAATTAAGCTATCTATTTTTTTTTTGGTACTTCCCACTCTGTTCCTAGCCTGGATGGGCTCAACTTTGAATTTTATAAAGCAACTTGGTGGATTATTGGTCCTACGGTATGCAAAACTGTAAAATCCTTTTTTCTTAATGCTTACTTACCCCATACTGCCAAGGCTATAGCCCTCACTCTTATCCCCAAAAACAACCTTGCAGCTTCTTTATTTGACTTCAGACCCATTTCCCTTTGCAATACAATATATACAATTATTGCAAAAATTCTAGCTGCTCGTCTCAAACTATCATGTCACACATCATTAAAGGGAATCAAACTGGGTTTATACATCAAGGTACTCCACTAATAATATTATTCTAGCTAAAGAGTTTTTGTTCCACTCTATAATATATGCTAAGAAAAGCCTTATGTGTGCCACGATTGATATTAAAATGGCTTTCGATAGCATTTCCAAGAAATTTCTTTTAGTGAGGCTGCTATAGAAGGGATTCCCTAACACTTTTATTAAATGGATTGAAGCTTGCATCAGTGATGTTTAGTTCTCGTTGTGCATTGATGGAGCCATTGAGGGTTTTTTCCTCTCTTATGCTAGCATTTGGCAAGGATGCCTTCTCAGTCCTTACCACTTTAGTATTGTCACGGATGCTTTTCCTATTTATTAGATGGTCCTTCTAATGCTGGGATGTTTGTAGCCCCACAAGTGAATAGTTATCGCATCTTTCATTTATTATATGCTGATGATCTACTTATTTTTGAAAAAGCTAATGCTCAAAACTGTGTGAGGCTCTGCATGATGCTGGAACACTTTTCTGCTGCTTAGGGTCTCCAAATTAACTTTAATAAGAGTTCTATTATACTACCTCCAAACTGTCAAAATGTAAATAACATTTGTTCAATTCTTAATATCCCCTCTTCCTCTAAAAGCATCACTTATCTAGGTATACCCATATCATCCTAACCCGAAGCTTGCTGACTTCTCCTGTCTTATGGGGACAGTAACCCACAAACTCTCTAGTTGGAAAGCTAGAGCCCTATCTTTTGCTAGCTTATTTTAGTCCTTACATTCACTATCTGGAATACTATTGCTTATTAGATTTGTAGATCCATTTTACCAATCCATTATCAAACAAATAGATAAAATTAGTGCTAAATTTCTTTATTTTGGGGATGCTAATGTAAGGAAGCTCCACCTTATCTCATGAAAAAATACGTGCAAGCCAAGAACTCACTGTGGCCTCGGTCTCCCTACCATTCAATTTTTACAATTCAGCTATAATTGTGCTCTTATTGCTAAGATCTATGCCAAAGACATACCCCATTCTAAGTGGCTTTTATATAAATACTCATCCCCTTGGAAGCTGCCTCCCTCTAATGCCACCTCCTTCTAGAATAATTTCTATAAAGATGCTGCTTTGGCGAAAGATAATTTTCATTTTAAAGTTTTGCATTCCTCCCCAATCTATCTTTATTGGGATCATTGGCTCAATGGAAAAAAGATGGAAGAGGTTAATGACATGCTTCCTATCCTTAACCTTTTTCCTATCAATGCTATAATTGCGGTTATTCTCAAAGAAAATGGTTGGGTTCTACCTCCTGAGCTGTTTGTTTCTCTTCTTGACACTCTTAATGATATTCCTATTGATGCTACTACTTCTGTATGCTTGTCTCGGGAAATGGTAAGGATAGAGGCTTCAGTTCCATTCAAGATTTTTTTCTATAGGCATTATACTACTATCAACTGGCATCATTTTGTATGGAACAAATGTTATGCTTTGAGTTTTTCCTCTTATTGTTGGATGGCACTGCTGGGTGGACTTAAGACGACCGATAATTTGCTTATGTGGGGGATTTCAGTTGATCCATTTTCTGCTTTATGTCACTTCTGCATTGAGTCTATTACTCATCTGTTCTTCGAATGTGATTTCTCTTTGACTGTTATTGCAAATTTGATCCCAAATTTGACAAGTCACCTTCTACGGCCTAACATTCTTCAGATGTTTGAAAGTATTTTTGATTTGCAAATCACTGTCAGACCTTTCTATAACTTAATTGTTTGTTGTTCGATTTATCACCTTTGGAGGGAAAAAAATGAAAAGAAATTCGGGAATGCTTAGGTCTCCTCTATCACTGTCTGCCATAAGATTAAGGGAGTTGTTTTCACCAAAGTGCTGAAATGGACAAATTGTGGATTCTTGTTAGATATGCTTTAAAGTGAACATTCATTGTGAGGTATAAGAACAAATTTTGCTTTGTTTCTTAATTGGCTGGTTATTTGAGATGGGGCTTTCTTTTGGCGGGCAAGGATGACCGAATTACACCTTCGCTCCCCTTAGATAGCAGTTGATATGCATCCTTGATTATCTTAGCTCCTTCTGCAACGAAGTGAATAGTTTCCGTTCTCTAGCATTTCAGTTTGCTGAGCCCGCAGCCCCTTCGGAGGTTTTTTTCTTTAATTTTTTTTGTCCGCTGTCTTTTTGAAGTGTTATTTTTAGTTACTCAAAATTTTGATGTGTGTTATGGTATACACATTGCTCTGAGCTGCGCCTCAGGTTTAGATATTTCTCTTCATGTGGTCCCCTTTGTATTCTCTTATTATGTAGGTTTTTCCTTTATTTTTCACACATGTATCTAATCCTTTATTTATGGAAATGGGCTAAGCCTTTAATTATTCCGAAAAAAAAAGCTTACATATGTATAAATTTGATTTTAATTGCCTCGAAAATCTTAAATAAAACGGAATGTACCTGCGAAGCCTGCCCTGGCCATTTGATGTGGTTAGAATGGATGGAGGATGAGATCAGCTTATATGACGGCCAAAATTTTCATCCATTTCTCGCAGGTCTAAGTCGACATAGAGTGGTCCTCGAGCCCCGGGTCTCTACTGGCAACTTATGTGTAGGCTTTTTCTTGTGCTCAGTTCGTAGCACTCCCACCGACTGCTCCTTGGAGAGAGAGCAATATGGGAAGAAAGAGACAAAATAATTGGTAGGCATTGCATTCAACACAGGCCAAACACCCGATTCTGCTCACCGCCTTCATTGTAGGCCTCCAAATCACCGGCAGCATCAGACGGTTTGCAGGCCGGAAGCACCCGCCCTGCCATGGGTGGGTCGCATGTATCGGACGATTAGGATGCGTTTAGCCGCCCACCTAACTAGTTCAGCTTATTGAATCAGGATAGCAGCTTTTGTATGATAATGAAGAAAAGGCTGTAATGCTAGTTGATTCGAAGATCCTATCCTAATCTACATTAATATTTATATGGATTTATGCAATTATTTATTTATTTTTTTTTATTTTTTCAGGCCAAAAGAAAAAATAATAATAAAAGGGCAATTTTTCTATTCATATAATTTCAGATTTTTTGGTTTCTATATAAAACGAGGCCTTTGCCTTTTCTCATTGCTAATAAGAAATAATTACAAGAGGAAAAAATCTGTGTATACATCTCAATGGATTTAAATAAAAATAGAAGTTGAACAAAAAATTTGGAATGCTAAAAAAATGAGAATGATTAGACGAAAATAGCCTAAAGTGATACAAAATAGCCAGCTTGTGATACGTAAGCAGTTCGAGGATAAGAATCTCCAAATTAGTGATAATGCATAAAATGAAGGGATGACAAGACCTCCGACCTGCCTGAGCCAGGTTGCATTTTTCCAGAAAATAAGAAGCAACTTCTTAGTAGTGATGTTTGAAGGATACAATAATCTTGCACATAGTTTATTTACAAGTTTTAACCATGATTTTAGCTAGATCACTTCTCTAATCCAATATGTTATGTTGCTATGAATGCTGAAATTTAGAAGTTGTAAATGGCAAGCAAATGAAAGACTTTTAGCTTTTCATCCATCCAGAAGGTTAGTAGCTTCCATGAGGAGGGGCTAAAAATCCCAAATTATAAGCCTTTTGAAGGATTTAAGAATTCCAAGATATTGAAAAGAGCCATTACTAGTGGGTAATGTATGTTGCTAAGGACACCTTGGTTAGAGGTGTGTTTAGAGAAATAAATGACACACTTTGAAGCATTAATTTCGAGCTCAATAGTAATATGAAAACTGGCCAAAATGCTTCTAACATAAGTGATGTTTTGGCAACCTACTTTCTCAAACACTAATAATTTATCTAGATAGAGCAGGTGAGAAATATTAGATGTCCCCATACTGATTCTAGTATAATAATTTTTGGAGATCTATCATTCAAAAATTATGATTGGAAAATTAACTAAATATGAAGTTCTCCTAAACCCAAGATCATCAAACCAAGGTAAGCTAGTCAAAATATACAAAGACACATTTAGGTGTTAGATTTAACGAGGCTCTTTGTAGAGATAAAATATTAGGTTGTTATAAGAAGGTATTCATGGAGTTATTAACCGTTATATGATACAGTTTAATTCATTAAGTTAATATTTTATTAACTTTACAAATTCAATTGCTTATGTTCAGTAAAATAAGATAACTCTAAAATCAAATACATATGGATTACTTGAGGACAAGTAATAATTTAAGTTTGAGGAATTTTGTTAGTTTAAAACTTGTTATGTTTTAATATATCTTCTTTTACTTTTAAATTGCATCATTTTATCATTTTATGCAAGAAAATTCAAAGAAAATGTAGGAAATGGAAGAAAAAAAATCAGTGTCGTGGTGTTAGACTTTAGAGCACCAAACATTCAAGGATGAAATTTGAACCTAACATTAGAAAGAAGGAAGCCATGGCAGCAAGTCCTTAGCGTCGCGTCACTGTCCAAGCACCACAACAACCAAATTGCCACAATGTTGCAACACTGAATTACTAGAGTGCCACAACAGAATATTTAATTTAGTTACTCTTAGGACATGAAACTTCAACTCAATTAAAGAACCAAAATAGATTACTTCATTAACACCATAGTGTTAATTCATTTCAAGAGTGCCACAACACTACTGCTTTGAGCACCATAGTGCTAGAGTTAGATATTTAATTTTTATATAAATAGTATGGCTGAATTATTGAGGGGCCCTAGCCATTTTATCATTTATACTCAATTTTTGCAAGGTTTAATAGGGAGTAAGTGTGAGAGCAAAGGGGTGAAGGATGAGAGGTAAAAGGAAGTGTTTACATTGTTATTACAGGAAAAACTAGTTCTATCCTTCTTTATTCTCACTTTTGTACTTATTTTTAAATTTCAAAGAAAATTTTTATGTTTATGATGATTGCAATGTCCACCTAATTTAATTTCAAGGCTTATGAAATTTTAAGAATGTAAATTTTCATAGATTAGAACTAAATGCTTTTAAATCTTATAATATTATTTCTAGTTCCTCTGATCTTCATTTGATTTATGTAAAGGCCTTGCACAAAGTTAAAACCAAACATGATCTATATCCTTGATGGACGCATACTAGAATCAATTAGGGGATTTAGAATGTAGTTCTTCCATGTATAGACATATGCTGGATAGAACTTTGGAATTGTTTTGGGGATAGTAACATTGTAGTGAAGATGATCTTTACTAAAAACTCTATCAAACTCAACAGAGACAAGAAGTTACATATGTTCTAATACACATCACCAATAAGATAGATCAATCTATGTACTCATAAATTCCTATCTACCATAAGTTCAGGGTATTTTAAAACTTAGAAATTTCTTCTACTCATTTTTGTTGTTGACTTTCATCAACACAACCCTTTAATTCGTGTGGTAAGATTAATTTAGAAATTAGTAGAAGCAGATCGAGATCATTATAATCCTTATGGGACTGATACTCAACTCATCTTATATTACTTGCACAACCCATGCACTTACATAGTATTCATTATAACCCGTAATGTAGGTTCAAGGATCCACAATTAATTATCACTTAAAAGAGCTGAGTCCTTTAGGAATACTCTTGATTAAAATACTAGCTAATATTTTCTTGAATTAAAGGTTTAAGATAAGTATTAAGAGTTTAAAAAATTTTTTAAGGGGGTTTTTCTCATATGGGAATAGTTCTTTTATAGTCAAAGGAAGAAGACTTGGGAGCACTGGGTTTTGAGAAACTTAGAAGTGCTTCAGTCTATCCTATGTTGGGTATTTATGTTTTAGAATAAGATTTTTTATTTGAGCAGAAATTTTTTTATAAAGTTGGAATTATATTCTGAAAAGGCGAAGACTTATGATTTATGGTTTGCCTCTGAATCGAGAATTCAGAGGAATCACTATAGAGTACTGAATCAAACCTTATCTAATGAAATGAGAAAGCTATAAGATGGGATTTATATCCTTGAACCTCTTAAAAGTTTCAAGAGAGCACCCAACACTTTTGGACTTACATTACATAGAGTAGAATCCAGTTAAACTCTTCCTAGAGCTCTAAATTCATGGATTTTGTCTTTATGAACTGTAAGATGGATATACTATTATTTTAGAATTAAATTGAATTTTAGACTGATATCTAGAGATCTAAAATAGTTATAGATGTATGTATAGTATATATGCACTTAAGTTTAAATGCAATTAAAGTTTATTTTTGAATTTATTTTCAATATAATGCATGCTAATTGACTATGCAAAATCAAATGATTTGAACTTTTAAAAGGATTAGAAAATATTTTTTTTTCCAAAAAGAGTAAGCCTCCCCTGAGGTAAAGCAAGCATCCTTAAAAGTCAAGTAGCTTATCTAAATCCATAGGCAAGGAGCTGCATAAAAAAAAAAGAATAGAAGTAAAATATGGAATTAATCACAATCGTACCTCGATTTAATTTTCTAAATTTAATTTCTTTCTATATTATTTAAAGTTAAGATATTGCGGGTTTTAAGTATAAAAAATGTATTTCCAAAAAGCTTAACTAAATTTTAGGCAAAAGCATATGTAAGCAATAAATCTAGAAAAAGCAAGAATTTCTAAAATACAATTAATGTAAACTACCATTTATTGAACCACTAAAGCATACAAATATTAAAATATAATAAAGTCCAAGTGTAAAAAAATATACATGTTGCATGTGTTACTTAATTATGACCATTTACAAATATGCGTAAAAAGATAATGCCTTTAAATTACAACATTGATTGTACTACTAAAATGACACAACTCAAATAAAAGGTGAGATTTTTCATAAGTCTTTTAGCCTTTCTCAGTGTCAATTTATCCTCCAACAAGGCTTCCAAAAGAATAAAACCTTCAAAATAAATAAGTTATTTTTCTACTTTTTTCTTTTTTAACAGGACACAATGGAGGAAAAGGATTCATGTAGCCGACCCCACGTAGTGGGATAAAGGCTTGATGTTGTTATTGTTGTTGTTGTTAAGATGAATAATCTCTTTCACTGACTATCACATTTTTTTTATATTTATATTTGAAAAAAGAAAAAGACTATATATACAACCTACAGGGTTAGTACAAAAAAGTAGTGTATATACTACAACTTTTTCAAATATTCATCCATAAAACATATAAAATGGAATTCGCTCAATAACTAAGTAACCTATAATGTGGTAATGCTTTTAAATTCAGAAGGCTAAGCAACAAAAGCACCTGCAAAAAGTTTGTTAGTTTAAATTTTAATTATTATAAACCAACTTTTTAAGAAAGCCCTCCTTAAGCTTAGCCACTTGAATAAGATTGGATTAGAAATAAAACACCCAGAGCACTCTTAATCATAAGGTATATAAACATCTAGTATAGATCACAATGTCATGATCACATCATCGCCATCACAAAACCGCTAAACCATCACAACATTTGCACACATACACAAAACTGATTCCACCATTTGCATTGAAAATATAAACATAGGAAACAAATATTCCATTAAACATTCAAAATAATGTTCTTAACCTAAGGTTACCATTGATTGCCTTAATAAACAAAATAAAGTGCAAAATAGGCTGCATAGCTAATCAATCATATTAGGATTTATGAATTTATTTTCTAATGCTCAATTTGTTTAACAGTTAAAGGGTCTTTATTTAAATTTAAGAATAAAAATGTTAAGAATTTCATGAAGCTTTTAGGGTTTATTATTTGAATTCTTACTTAAACTTTTCAAGAACATGATGAATAATGAATTGAAAGTGTAAGGAGCCCAATAATTAACAAGCCCAAATAACACCCAAAAATGTAATCATGATATCCAAAGGGATAATATAAAATAACAAATTCATTTTTAATGTCTTGGGAATTAAGGCTTTTTATTTCAAAAATTTTAAATGCATTTTAAAGAAGTTTATTAAATTTGTTTGAGTCTGAAAAATTTATTAAATCACTAGTGAAGTTGAATACAACCTCAAAGTGATTCAATAAATTTCTTGAAATTTTAAATATTTATTTTTCTCTAAATAAATTAGTTCTAGACTTAAGGGTCCTTTAAACTTATTAGTTTTATTGTCCGTGCATTAAATGCACGTGAATAAAATTTTAAAAATAAAAATTTATATTATGAAAATTTTAATTATATTTTTTAATATTATATAATATTATTAATTTTATCACTATAAGTAATACTAATTCTTAATTATATTAATGAAAATTTATTTACTTTTCTTAAAATATGCATCAAACAATCAGTATTTTTTTTTTCAATTACCCTAATATTAAATGATACTTGATATCATAATATATAAGCTCTAATACAAAATCTAACACAAAATCTAATATAAGATTTTTTAAGGCTAAATATTTTTATATGCAAACCAAATATTCAATATAAATTTTGATGCAATGACAAATAATATATTAATATTAAGATAATTATTTTTTATAGAAAAAAAAATTCAATACTAATAAATAATTTATGTCATACAACTAAGAAATAATGATAAAAATTAGTGTCATGGAAAGCTATACATTTGAGTGAATATCAATAACTCTCAGTAAACAAAAAAAATATTAAAATAAGAGAAAAAATAGATAAAAAACTATATCAAAAACTCATACAAAATAACCTATCCAAAAAATTTCAAACATTAAGATTCATCAAAATTCTAAAAAGAAAATGATTTACCCATCCAAAATATTAATTTTTATTACAAGTTCAAATATCATGTATAAACAATACATTTTCAAAATCTAACTACAAAAAAGAGCCCCAATAGTACATAAAAAGCTACATATAAGCGCTCAAGAGCAACATGTATTATAATCATTGGAACCACAAAATAGAAACTGCATAATCACAATTTAAAAAATACAGTACTCTAAAGCTTAAATTTTAAATATAATTCAATTGAAGAATTCAATTGAAATATCTAACTTTATGCAACAATATCACTTCCTCTATACAAAAAAGTTGAATTGTAGAGAATAATTTTGATACATAGAAAAAGTGACAATAGAAAAAATATCTTATAGGCATTTCATAAATGGAGACGTTAGATTCACTTTAGACAATTGTTGTCTCCCCTAGATGCTTCTCAATCTTCTTTGGATTTCATAGCGATTGCTTTTATAGTTTTTGCTATAACCGGTGTATTGGCAGCTAGTAGACTTGAGTTTGGAGAAAAAGATTGTAGAGAATATTGGAAGAATTTATGAAGAACCTTATATCATCTTATAGCTGAAGATGCCAGTTTAACATCATATGATGACTTTCTACTCCATTATGATCCTTCATTTTCTCCAAATTGCAAATTAATTATGCTTATGACATTCAACATAATAGGTGTATTGGCTTCGAGTGAGCAATAAACGCTGGTAGGGGTATAAGGTATACAAAGAGTTTGTGTAGCTGAACTGGAACGATATGAAAACCTAAGAATAATGCATGACATACTATAAAAATTAAAATTATGATATTCAGGTTAAAAGAGTTATTGCATTATAAGGTTCAGATACTATTTAGTTTGACATTGATAGAAACTAAAATTCACTTCATATGAGTTAGGAGTCATATTCTACCAAAAATGAAGATATAATATTTAATTTTCAAAAGATGGATGCTTTTAACTTTAGGAGTATCAACCATAGGTTCAACAAAAAAATTCCCCATTTTAAAGCCATTTCATATATAGAGGAAATTGAAAGGGTAGAGACACTTGGGAGAGCTATAGATCCTCACTTTATCTGGATTACATGGTTTGTGCCTCTTACTTCAAGTAACATAATGTTTAAGCTCCTTAAAACCTAACTGATGCATCATTATGATAAACCATATAGCTTGAAATATAATTATTGGTGATACATAGTTAACTTACAAGAATAAATAAAAGATTGTAGCATTGCTTAGTAAGCTGATGCTACAAGATTTGCCAAATATAATGAGGTACTAAAGAAGTTAACTCATTTTAAAAAATAGATACTTAGAAGTAGCAGTCAATCAGAATCAATTTAAAGATTTTGATCCGCAAAAATGATTATAATTTAGCAAACAAAATTCATAAAAATTGAGAAACAAAATGAATATCAAAACAAACCTCATGAAAAATCTCACAAATTATATCCCCCTTCTTGTTGCACAATTGCTGCACACAATCCCTATGAGCATATTGCAGATGAGAAGCTAAAAAAATGGAAATAAGAAAAAAAACTGCAAAGAAAAATCAAATTAAAGTAATATTTGAATTAAATGCAAACATAACAAAGGGTTACAAACTTCAAAACACATAAAACACAATACTATAAGAACAAACAAAAATCACAAGATTAAGCAAAATCAAATTTGTGAAATGAACATTTCCTTATTTTGAATATCTATTTATTAAAACATATAACATAAAGCAGTGCAAAAGAGAAACAAACATTAAATAACACATTTATGAGATAATGTCAAAGTTTTAGACAAATGCTAACTTTTTTCATCAAATAATAATATAACTTTATAATCCAAAATTTGAAGTCAAGATCGAACACCTTAATCAATTAGGATTGTTGAATGTTTAACTTAAAATTAATGTCCTTGAAGAATACCATATGAATTATTTGAGACGAAATAAAAGAATAGCACAATGAAATAGATAATTATGTAGAAGAAAAAAGTTTCTATTTTTGGAAGGAAACCACTTACAAATCTAATGCATAATAGGGAAAATTATTAGGTCCGGTCACCTGACCTAGAGATAGGTCCGGATTATTGACACGTGGCACTTAAAGTTAAAGCTCAGGTAAAGCGCAAGTAAAGCGCAGGTAAAGTGCAGGTGAAGCGCAGGTCAAAAGCGCAGTCAAAGCGCAGTCAAAAGCACAGGTAAAGTGCAGGTAAAGTGCAGGTAAAGCGTAGGTAAAGTGCAGGTAAAGCGCAGGTAAAGCGCAGGTCAAAAAGCAGTCAAAAGCACAATCCACGTGGCAATTTTTTAGTGGAGGTCCGGACCTATTTTTAGGTCAGGTGACCGGACCTAATAATTTTCCGCATAATAGAGAGCTCTCAAAGCCACAACAACCACAAGCACTAAAAAAAAATATTAGAAAAATGAAGAGAGAGAAAGAGAGAGAGAGAGAGAGAGAGAGAGAGAGAGAGAGAGAGAGAGAAGAAATAAAGAGAATAAGATGCATACCTTTCAAGTGACAGCTTACTTTGATAACAGCAAGTAGTCTAATAAAGATAAGTAGCCTAATAATCAAACGGCGATTTAGCCTTAGAGGAAGAGAAAAAGATGGTAGATGAGAAGTTACTGTTATTGTTGATGCTACTATTGCCATGGCCTTACAGGCTTTGTGCGAAGACAGAGGTTGTCGATGTAGTTGCGCTCATGGCTGACACCGGAGAGGGCAATGGAGAAGGAGATGAACCCTTCAGGAGAACATCCACCATAGCATAATCTTTCCATTCAAGTTTGATTTCCTTGAGCATTGCGGCCACATCCTTCATGGTCAGCCTCTCATCTGGGGTAGGATTGACGAAGAGGAGAGCCGCACCTAGATCTTAGAGCATTTCCTCCACCTCTGAGTCAGACCGGAAGCGGAGGCTGACATCAAGAACTTCAAGATTCCCCTTCTTCATCCTTACCCAATCTGCTAAATGTAAACCATCTGGAATTGTAGGGTCAATCGGTTGCTTACCTATCAATACCTCGAGAACCACCACTCCATAGCAGTACACATCACTCTCCTCAGTGATATTCATCATGTAACCATATTCTACATTTGAACTTGTCAAGTATAATCATAACTTGCAGATATATACACATAATATGCTAATTTAGTATGCATAAAACTTAATTTAACTTGATATTTGGTTTAACGATGTATAATGTTAGCCTTTTAACCACCAATGCAAAGATATTCTAATTTATCATTTGATTTTAAATCTTGATGTTTTAAAAGATAGATGCCAGTCAAAATTGTAAATAATTAAAAAAGCACACATTTTAAAATTATATGAATTGCAAATGTATTGAAATACTTTTTTCTTGTGTTTGTTATGACATATTTTAAATGAATTGAAAAGTGTCAGATGGACTATGATTGATAAAAATTATGAACAGCTGCAGCGTAGCATTTGAAAATAATACACTCCTAATACACTTCAAATGGTTCCAACAACCTCCTGAAGGAGAAAGCTTAAATTAGGCTGAAGCAAATTAGCCTTATTTGATTACCTAATCTTGCCATCAAATATAGAAAAAACCTATATGAGAAGACTATACATTCAACCCATATAAAATTTTAAATTAATCTCAAAGAGATCACTCTCTAAGAAATGCTGGATTAAGAAATGTAAAAACATCAGTAGTCCAGATGTATGCGCGGGAACTTGAACATTCAAAACAAATAACTATAAAATGCTATTTTCCTTCAATAGTTAAACATATTTGACAGAGAAAATGACAACAGGCAAGAAGGGCAAAAGGATTGCAAACCAGGAGCTATGTACCCATAGGAGCCAACAATGGTGTTCGATGACCGAGCAAAGTCACCCTCCTCCACGAGCTTCGCCAAGACAAAATCTGCAATGTAAGGCTCAAAGTCGAGGCCGATCAGAATATTGTTGGCCTTGATATTCCTGTGGACTATTGTAGGGATGCAATCGTGGTGGAGATAAGCCAATCCCTGTGCTGCCCATAGTATAATCTGATACCTGAGATCCCATTCCAAGGGGTATCCATTCCTATCATGAAGCAATCCACCAAGGCTCCCATTGGCCATATAATCATACATCAGCAACCTTGGGCTCTTGTTCCAGCAACAACCTAAGAACCTGACAATATTCTTATGCCGGATTGCTCCCAGCGTCCTCACCTCCGCTGAGAATGAATCCCTCACTCTTACAATGTTCCCTTTCTCTTTGCTCGTCGCTGCCACCCCACCGGTACTCAGCCATAGCTTCTTGACAACAATCACTTCGCCGTTTCACATGCTCACTCTGCAAACTATGCCTAAGCAGCCTTTGCCGATTATATTGGCTCAACTTTTAAGATGGAGTGAATTGCCATGGCCAAGTCATCTCGCTGTGGAGATCTGGATCTTCATTTTCTCCACCTTTCCCTCCACTCATTCTCTTTGCTTAGATCACTCCCAGCATTCCGAGGACCATTGCCACCGTAACTATGATAAGGAGAACAATGGCAAGCTTCAGTGTGTACAATCTCCGGCTTTCCTTGGTGGTGGATGTTACACCATTGACATTGCTGCTCACGAAGCGGACGTCCCCATCGTGAGTGCAGAGGCCTTCGTTGCCAGCAAGGTCTGAAGTCAAAAGCTGATGGAAGAGCTTGGTGTCAGGCAGGTATCCGGTGAAGTTGTTGTTGGAGACATTTAGACTGATCAAATTATTGAGTCCAGCAAGCTCGGTGAGGCTATCGTCGAGGTTGTTATAGGAGAGGTCGAGCACGGAGAGCTTTCCAAGTATGGAAATGTTTCTGCTCAAATCCAAGCCAATATCTAGCCCTTCGATCTCGCAGAGCTCGTTCGGGATGCCGCTAGTTAAGTGATTGTTGCTCAAATCAAACAGCTAGAGGCTCAAACAGCGAGAGAGAGATGAGGGGATTGGCCCAGAGAGCAAGTTTCCTTCAAGTATCATTTTGTTCATAGACGCCAACTTCCCTAAGCTATCTGGTATTGGCCTGCTAAATTGGTTAAATGATGCGTCAAGGATCAGGAGGCTGGTAATGGAGCCTAGTGATGCAAGGGGCTCGCTAGAGAGAATATTGTTGCTTATATTAAGCATTTGGAGATGGGAACCATTTCCAATGTCATCTGGAATAGTGCCAGTGATCTGGTTGCTGGAGAGGTCGAGAAAGTTGATTCCAGGCGAGGCCACCGATTTGCAAGGGAATGCAGCCTTCAATGCGGTCACAGCTAAGATGTAGGCTGACAAGGGAGCGGCATTGATCTATCTCTAGCAGGATGGTGCCAGAAATGTCATTTGAGAGGAGCAGCAGCTTGGTGAGGTTTTGTAGAAGGAAGAGCCCCGGCGGAATGGAACTGTGAGATGATTATGGGAGAGGTCTACGGCTTGGATTCTGGTAAGGGAATTGAAACTGGAAGGTATGCTTCCCTCGAGCTGGTTCTGCCATGCGAAGAATACAGAGAGCTTCGAAAGCTCACCGAGCTCCAGTGGGATTAGGCCAGATATTTGATTTCTGTCCAGCCGTAGCTCCAATAGCGATGTGAGCTTGGAGATAGAAGGGGGAATCGATACAGAGATCTTGTTATCGCTAAGCATAAGTTCTTGTAGATTAGTTAAGCCTCCAACGGAAAGCTGGATGGCGCCAGAAATATCAATGATCTGGAGGGAGCAGAGGTTGCCGAACTCTCTCCGGATGTTCTACCTGAGAAGAATTGAAGACGCTGCAAATTTGATAGTTCAAATAATATCTGCGAATTTATGAGGCATACGAAGGGTTGATGGTGTGAAAATGGAAACGACGTGATATTTAAGAGCTCGAGCTTTGTTCGAACGCGAGAGGGAGGAGGGTTGGGAGTGAGGGCTGCGGGGAGGGCTGGTGCGAATGAGAATACGGGTTGGGTGTTGGAATTTAAAGAGATGTATGATTAAGAAGCGCGTGAATACGAAGAGAGATGTATGATTAAGAAGCGCATGAATACGAAGAGTTTATGGTTATTAGTGCGATAGGTGTTAGTACATATTAATATAACAGGTGGAAACGGAGAACGAAGAGTATTAATATTAATAGTTAAAGGCGAAACATAAGAGGTGGAATCGGCAAATGATATTATTATAATAATTAAAAATTAAAATAAATTAAAATTAACTGTTGAGATTTGATTTAAATAATTAAAATTAGTAAAAATGAATGATCAAGATTTTCTTTTGAAGGAAACTCAAGCCCCATTTTAATAGTAGTATAGATAGTATAGATTTTGGGTTTGGTCTATATTTAGCTTATGCTATCAAATTTTGTACTTTCTTTGTCTTATTTTTCTTAGATTATAACTTAAATTATAGGTTCAATGCATCTTATTTTATAACTTTTTGACTTTTCTTTATTTATTTAAGAACTTTCTAAGTTGAAGGGTTCATACGTACTAATTAGATTAGAGTTTGTTATTTGAGCTAGTAAATAAATTCCAAATTTCATGAAACTTGAACCATGAATCGTTGCAGACCCAAGGACCAACCCATTAGATTTTGAGTCCATTTGGAAGAAATATTAATTAATTATATTTTTAATAATTTATTAAAAGGTAAAGTTTGACTTTAGTTTTAACTTAGGTTAAGTTGAGTTTTCTTGATTTGAAATTTATTAAAAATTATTTTTAACTAATTCTTTGAGTTTTCATATAAGTGATTTTATATTGTATAATTTTATTAATATTTATTATAAATTTTTAACTTTTATTTATATAATTAGGGTTCCTTTTGAAACCTCAATTAGAGATTATGAATTAGAATACAAATTGACCTCAAACTCTCATGAAATTTTAACCTTACTGTTGCTATTTGGGAGCCCGATCTTATGTTTTGATGGTTACAAATATCTTTAGATGTTTATTTACTTATTCCACCATTATACATTAAACCTTTTATTTTGTATCACTAACATTTTTAGGTATAACATACCCCAAAGAAAGGCAAATGATAAATGCTCAAGACAACATGCATTCTTGTGTTAGTTAGTCAATGTTTAAAAGAGTCTTTTGTTTTTTTAAATTTTTCTTAAGTTTATTTCAATATTAGGTGTATGTTGGCTTAGCAAACATGCACACACACAAAAGGGGGAGTGAAATTAAATATTTTAATTTTTTTTGTGAATCGTATTGTATACTTTATATCATTTTGTATAATGTATGTAAATATATGTTAATTAAAATGTTTAATATAATTTGATTAATTAAATATTAACTATAGATAATCATACTATATGACAACCATATCATATAGGATGATTAATTATTTTGAGAAACCCCACCGTCGAATCTTGGTTACTTAAATTAGGCAATTAAAAATTTAAAAATTGAACTAATCGTACTGTATGAACAAGTTTAAACTATAAAAAATTTAATTAGTTGCCTAATTCAATTATGAGGATGTTTGTGATTGAAAAATATAGTTTGAAAAAGTGTTTAATTTTCTTTGGGAAATATTTAATTTCTGGAATTTAAATTTTAAAATCGAACACTTATTATGAATGATATATCACCTCAAAAGGTGAACATATTGTTCCCTAATAGGTTAAGATTACAAATCTTTGGATTTATCTGATTATCGCAATCAAACTCAAGGAGAAATAATGTATGATCTCAAAAGATCAAAATGATGTTAAATCCAATGTTTAACTACAATAATCTAGTAAAGAGATCATTAATTTCATAATCAAGATCACGATAATAGTACGATATATCTTTCCAAGGAAAGAGGATATTGTCCGTTATCGATCATTTGAAAATGACGATAATGATCGTCAACTATTGAATTTTCCAAAGATAATTAATTGAAATTTTGAAAACTTGATTTTGAAATCAGGTCTGGGTTTCTAAATCTCCTACGAGCGCAAGCCCTCGTAGTTAATTACATCGTAGGAAACCATAAATTTCCTAAGAAAACTCTCGATTAAAATAGCGATACGAATTTCATTTAAGATTTTCAAAGATTGATGTCAAAGGAGGTAGGGACTGGAATTTTCAATCGGGAATGGTTCAAAGTTGAACAATTATTTCTAGAATCAAAAGGAAGAAGAGTAGGAGGTGTCTTGAGATTCTGAATTACTTCAGAAACACCTCAAACTATCCCAAGTATTGGGCCTGAGTTTGATGGAAATAGATTTAATGTTTGAATGGTCAATTTTATTAGAAAGTGGGAATTAGATTCCCGGAAGATTGAGGTCTTAGGATTGAACATCTACCTCAGAACCTAAGTCTAAAATGGGTACTAAAAACCAGTGACCCGGATCCTAGCTAATGCAATGCAATCTGGACTTACCCCGGCCTGGATTGGGGAGCCAGCTAAACCACCTAAACACTTTAAAACCATGAGTCAAAGTCTTTATGAAAGAGTGGTTAAGGATGTTATTTAAGATTGAGTTTGAGGAGTTGGGGTCGACATCTAGAGCAGATCATAATTGTCCCCTTAACATATATTGGGTGAAATGTCTAAATAAAAATGTAATTAAGAATTAGACTCAATTTTAATTTGTTACTAATGCGATGCATGCTAGTTGACTCGATGAAATGCTTAAATCAAAATGAAGCAATTTTAAAATCAGGATTAAAAAATAGGTTTTATCCTAGAGATTGCACAACATCCCCTTGGACAGAACTGCACCCTAATAGGTCAGGTGGTCTGCCAAAACCCGCAGGCAGGGAGGTGCCTAACACGGATGAAAAAAGTTAATATGAATGCATGAAAAACCCCTGGCGAGTCCGGGCTTACTTCTTAAAATCATTATGAATTCTATCTGAGCCTAAAGTTTTTAAATTTTAGTTAAAATAGAAATAGTTAATGACCGTACCCTCACGAGCCTCCGATCAGGTTCCAGGCTAAATCAAATACGACATGCAATAAGCGCCAAAAAACTACTAAAAGTATGCTAGTCCTTAATCACAATCAACATCAAGTAATCAAATAAATCAAATAATTAAATTAATTAAATAAATGCTCAAACTAAAAGTCCATGTGGCAAGTGCCACTTAATTATACAACCCAGGGTGTGCAGGAAAAGTAAAGTGGCCGGGTACCACTGACTACAACCCGGATTCTACTCCTAAGACTCAAGTGACTTTGAGATTTGAGATTCTTCTCGTTCTTCACTTCTTCGTCTTCTTGGAACTCCTTGGATTGTCGGGTCTGGATATCCAAATGAAAAGAAACTCCCCCTGAATAGGGGTGTTATCCTTTCTCTTTGGATATTTGAACTTCATCCTAATTTGGATCCCCAAATGGATAGGAACTCTCCCCTAACGGATGTTCCTTCCTCTTTGGATTCCAAATTGGATGTTTAAACATCTTAATCTCAAAGTACTTTAAATAATTTACTACTCAACTATCATCTCAAATTATATTAATTAAAATTAAAATCTAGACTCAACAACCTGCAGGGTTATCCTAATAATCAACAGTTATGTAAACATCCCAAGCAGTTAATATATTTAAAAATTAAAAATGCTCAAATACAGCCACACTTGGCCATGCTCTTTTAATTTTAAAGGGGGACTTAAGCATGCTTAGCACCTGTGCAAATTTAATATTAATAATTTTTGCCCCCTTTAATTTAATTGCCCTGTATGAGCATGGCCACCTGCATAAGATTGAATTAGTATAAATCGTTCCTAACCTAAGGGTATATCTAACGTTCAATCAATCACATCACAGAGTGCATTAAATAAATAAACAATCACATCAATTCTACCACTAGCAAACAACATGCAGTAAAAGCTCGAAAACCCGGCACACAGCAGAAAAGTAAACACCGGCCTAGCCTAAGACTAGAGTTGGTTGTCCTAGTAAACCATCTGAAGTGTGTGAGGTAGGCTGTGTGGCTTTGATATGTCCTAGATAGGGTACTTGATTGAAGTTGCTTGATGTTCTAGTTGGTTGAAGGCTTAAGAGATTTTAATTAAAATTTAAATCTTAATGATTTGAATTTGATTTTAAATTTAATTTTGATTGTTTGTTGGATATTACCTTTGTTGCATACCGAGGCCGTGAAGTTTATTTCACCTTCCTTGGGGCTAATTTAATAGCCTCGTAGGCCTGGGTTACCCAGCGGTACCCGATATAATTAAGTACTTTGAGTTTGATTAATGTTTGAGAGTTGATAAATTTTATTCAAATTGATTGGTTGCTGGTTTTAAATTTGAATTAGTGTTTTCTGGAATTTTTGGAATTTTATTCAATTTTGGAATTTTTGGATTATTTTAATGATTTAATTCAAGGGTCAAAATTTGACTTTTTGATTTAAAATATTTTCTAGAAAGTTAATATTTTATTAAAATACTAGACCTTAATACGATCAGTTAGACAGTAAGTATGCTAAAATTGGATTTTTCTAGATTTTATTATGAAGGTTTGAAGTTTTGACTTGATTTTGAACTAGATTTGACCAAAAGTTGACTTTTTCAAATTTGATTGATTTCTGAAAACTTAACATTTTTAATAAATATTAGACCTTATTATGAGTTGAATGCCTTTAAGTTTGCTCAATTTGGAATTTATTTAAATTAATTATGAATTTTTGAAGTTTTAGTATTTAATGAATTTTTAAAATTGTTTAATTAAAGCCCTTTTTGTGATTTGAATCCAAATGACTTCCAAACTTCTTGAAATCAACTCCAAAGGTCAGGAATGACCTAAGTAGTGATCTCTAAGTGTTTGAGAAATTTTCTGGAATTTTTAATTATTTTTAATTAATTAAATTAATTAAATATTGAATTTCAATTTAAATTAAATTAAGCTTAATTTTGAAGTTCAGTCAAGGGGATTTTATTTTTCACTGGTTAAGGGTTCAATTCTAGTCAGTTTGAGGTATTATGTGTAATTTTTGGATTTAATCTTGATTTATTATAATTTTTGGAAGGTTTTAAGCCTTAATTAAGGTTTAATCTTAATTAGGTTAATTAAAGGGCTTAATGATTTCAAAATCCAGTGGGAATTTTTCTTAAGGCTGAGAGTGTCCCTATGTTCAAGTGTTCAAAGTTTCATGTCAATAGGATGTAAGTCCTAATTATTAGAATTATTCTAAATTTCCTAACAAAAGTTCTTAATTATTGTCCTTAATGATGTCATTTGATTAAAGGGTTCAAATCAAAGTCACTAACCCTTATAATACACCTAAATAATCATACCATAGCAAGAATAAAGTTTAAATCAACATGCATGGGGTGATATGAATTTTTCATTATTTGGGTTAAATTTTGACCCATATAATAAAAATTTCTATAGAGCTCAATCATGTGCTCAATTAGGGCAGGAAAAATCACAGGACCTAGCAAATATCCTATGATTACTTCCTACCAAAATTGAAATCAAATGGATGATAATAAAAGGTTTAATAAAATGAAGATTAAATTCACTGTTAATTAAATAACTCCTAAGAAATACCTCAAAACTTAATGAAATTATTTTTAAATGATAGAGCTCTTCACCCTGAATCCATAGAGGTATTACATGCAAAAATTGGATGAAAAATGAAATTTCTATGGATTTTTGAAGTTTTTGAGCATTTAAATAATTTTTTTAATCGGATTGAGTCAAATCAGGCCGGCGGCGCCGCCAAACTAATCATTGGCTGACGGCGGCGCGGCGCAGCAGTTGGACACGCGACAGGATCCCACGTGGCTACTTAAACACGTCGGCATCGACGACGGCCGTCCGATTTGATCAAATCTGATCTGATCCAAGCAACCACAAGCGGACACGTCACCCGCGCTGTTCAGCCGCGCTCGATTCTCAGGGGCGCCGCGCTGTCCAGATCTTCCGAACATTGATAGTTCAGTTTGAATAGGAGAATTCAAATGCTCAAATCTCTCAAATTACTTAACCAAACTTCACAAAAATTGAAACATAGATTCATGGTAGCATAATCTTCCAATGTATGGAGTTTGATGGCACCATGCACTATGGATTTGCTACAGTTTCAATTTTAAATTTAAACTTAAAACTGGAATAACTCACAATCTAGCTATTGGATTTTTGAGATTTTGAGCTCCTTTTGCTCCTGGAGAGGTTCCCTACAACTTTGATGAAGAGCTCAGGATCTGATTATGGCTGGATCTTGAGTTAATTTGAAAAACCTTCTTTCTCTCTCTAGCTCTCTCTCTCTTCACCAAAGAGGGTTTGAAGCCTAAGATCTGATGGGGAAAGCTTAGGGCAGCTATATAAAAGTCTAGAGAAGCTTTTGGAGAGCTTTTTGAGAGCTAGAATAGCACTGGAGAAAAGAAATTAAGTGAGAGAAGGTTGGGAGAGGAATGATGTTGATTTTTGGGTTTTTAACCTATTGAATCCTCCCTAGCTTAAATGGATGGCTAGGATTAACTTATTGGGGTCCTGGATGTTTGACAAATGTCCCAAGTTTGTTAGGGAGTAGGAGAATCAAAGGTACCAAAGAACAATGATGTGGAAAGGTGTCTTTGTCCTTTTGGCACATGATTTTGATTATGGCTGGTTTAAGGATTAATCCATGGATTAAAAATGACTTAAGAAGCTTCTAGAGAACACTTAAACTTGCTGGAGTTGGAGTGATTAAATGGGTTTTTAAATGGGGGTTTTGACCACTTTGACCCCTCCAATTCCCTTTGTTGACTAAATTTGACTAGTCAACCGTCAAAAAAAAAAATGTTGAGGTGTGATGAGAGAGAATATGATTTGTTGGTGGGATTGATTTAAGGAGGTTTAAGGAAAATGATTGAATGTAGGGTGGGATTTGACCAAGTTCAAATGAGTTGACTTGGTCAAATTCATTTAGCTTTACCTAACCCATGGCTTGGATAGATTTCAATCATGAAGTGGATTAAGTGTTCAATCAAACCTAAATCCCTAAGGAAGGTGATTAAATTAATTTGAACAAATTTGAAATTAATTAAGAGTTTGATTCAATGTGTAAAAACTTAAGGGTTAAAGTGGTCAACCTAGGTTGACTTGGTCAACCAGGTTGACCCAAGGCCAAGATTTGGGCTTGACAGGTTTGATTTGATGTTTTAAGTCTGGAGGAAGTGATTTTAGGGTTTGAAAGGGTCATTTGGATCAAATGACCTGTTTTGGCTCTTAAAGGGTTTAATGGGTCGACTGGGTTGACTTGGTCAACCAAGTTGACCCAGGGTCAAGGATTGGGTCCAACCAGTTCAGAATGACATTCTGAGTCTACTAGTGGTGGTCTCAAGGTCTGGGGAAGTCATTTGGTCAAAATGACCTATTTGGGCCCTTAATGGGCCTTTTAGGTCAAACCTAGTTGACTTGGTCAACAAGGTGGGTCCAGGGTCTGGTAATGGGTTCAACAGATTTGAAATGACACTTAGAGACCAATGGAGGTGGTCCCAAGGTCTGAGGAGGTCATTTGGTCAAAATGACCTGTTTTGACCCTAAAGGGCCTTCTAGGTCAACTAGGTTGACTTGGTCAACCAGGTTGACTCAGGGGCTGGAAATGAGTCCAACAGGTTTGGTTTGATATTTAAAACTTGCTGGAAGTGATTGCATTTGATTTGGGGCTCATTTGGTTCAAATGACCATTTATACCCCATAGGGGTATTTTGGTCATTTTGACCCCTGGTCAACTGGGGGTCAAATTGAGTCCAAAAAAATGTAGTTTAATGCTCAATGGTTCATAATCAAGGATCTGGAAGTTATTTGGAGCTTTGGAGAAAGCTCTAGGATCAAAATCCACTGGGTGGTGGGTCTAGTGGCATGGACTGTAAATATTTGAAGGTTTTACAGCCTTTGGATTTCAATTCAGTTTCTGGGGTTAGAGACCTCAGAATGAGCTCAAATTTGGAGGGTTGCCTCTAGAGACATGTCACATTAGTTTGGAACTGATAGACCTTAAATCAGAGGTCATTTGATAGGGTTTTGAAATGTTCAAAGATTTACTGGAAAATGCTTTCAGGACTTAGACCTTTAGCCTTGGATTTGAATCTAGAAATCTGGTTTTTAATTGGATTTTGAGCTTGAATGATAGGGTTTGAACTATCTAAATCATTTATAATCATTTATGTGATCGTAGATGATTAGATAGGATTAAAGTCAGGTCAGAGGCTGGAGCAACTAAATCTAGGTTGTTTGAAGGTCAGGATTGGTCAGGGATTTGAATTGACTTGAACTCTGGATTGATTTGAGTCTTGGATAGATTGATTTAAAGCTTGGACTGGTCTGGAGTTTGAATGGATTTGAGATCTGGATAGATCTAAGATCTAGGAGAATCCTAAGATCTAAATTGATCTAGGGAAATCTTAGGGTCCAGAGTAGATCTTAGGGACTGAAATCTAGGAAGATCTTAGTATCTAGAAGTCTTAGGGCCCAGAGTCTAGAATAGTCTTAGGATCTAGAAGAATCCTAGAACCTAGGTTCTAGGAGGATCCTAAGGTCTAGAATGATCCTAAGATCTAAAATCTAAGAAAGATCCTAAGATCTAGAATAGTCTAGAAATTAGATTGATCTAAGATCAGGGTTAATTTGAATCTAGATTGATCTAGGATTAGATTGATCCTAGGGTCAGGATTGATCTGGGGTCTGGATGGGTCCTACTGACACCATACAAAAATGAGGTCAACAAATGGACCCCCAATATGTGTAATAGAATGTAGTTCTATTGCACATATTGGTGTTGACCGAATAGAATGGTCAAGTCTAGAGTTTTGATCCTAAGGGAATGAAAAGTCTATCCCTGGAGAATTAAGGTTTAAATAGATACTAGGGTAGTGCTAGGAAAAGCGTACTCTACCACTAGTGGGTCTGGTCCTAAGGGAAAGGAAGGATCTATCCCTAAAGGAGAAGGAAGTCTGGGTGATCCTATAGGAAGGAAGAACTCCTAACTATAAAGGATTAAATCTAGATTTGATTGTAAGGGAAAGGAAATCCTAACCCTAGAAGATTGAATTTGAAATTAATCTAAGGAAAGGAGATCCTAGCCCTAGAAGATTGAATTTGAAATGATACTAGGGTAGTGCTAAGGTAGCGTACTCTACCACTAGTAGATCTAATACTAAAGGAAGGGAAATCCTATTCCTAAAGGAAAAGAAAGTTTGGATGATCGTATAGAAAGGAAGAATTCCTAACTACAGAGGATAGAGTCTAGATTTGATTTTAAGGGAAAGGGAAATCCTAACCTTAGAAAATTGAATTTGACATGATACTAGGATAGTGCTGGGGACAGCGTACTCTACCACTAGTGGGTCTAGTCCTAAGGGAAGAAATATCTAACCCTAAGGAAAGGAGGTTGAGTGGTCATATAGAAAGAAGGAACTTCTAGCTATAGGGGACCGGGTCTGGATTCTGATTCTACGGAAAGGAAAAAAGCTAACCCTAGGGGAATGAATTTGAAATGGTACTAGGGTAGTGCTGGGGATAGCGTACTCTACCACTAGTAGATCTAATCCTAGAGGAAGGGAGGAAAACCTACCCCTAAAGGAAAAGAGAGTCTAGATGATCGTATAGGAAGGAAGAATTCCTAGCTATAGAGGATCAAGTTTGAATTTTGATATTAGGGAAGTGCCACGAAGGGCGTACTCTGCCACTAGTGGATCTAATCCTAAGGGAAGGAAGAAGAACCTAGCCCTAAAGAAAACAAAGCTTGATTGAGATTGATTCTAGGACGATGCCATAGAGGACTTACTCCATCACTAGGAAGTCTAATCCCAAGGGAAGGAAGAAGAACCTACCCTAAGGAAGAGAGAACTGGATTTTAGAATTTGAAATTGATTCCAGGACGGTGCCGCAGGGGACTTATTCCATCACTGGGGAGTCTAATCCTAAGGGAAGGAGAAAAGCCTAACCTTGAGGAGAAGAGAGTTTGATTTTGGAATTTGAAATTGATTCCAGGACGGTGCCATAGGGGACTTATTCCATCACTGGGGAATCTAATCCTAAGGAGAGAAAGCACGATGACTCACATCTATCTTTAAGGAAAAGAAGACTGGAGGACCCTGAGTGAAGGAATCATTGCTTCCCACAGAAGGTCGGATCTAGATTTTGAACCTAGGATGGTGCCATAGAGGGCATGCTCCATCACTAGAAGATCTAATCCTAAGGAAAGAAAGCACGATGACTCACATCTAACCTTAAGGAAAAGAAAACTAGAAGAAGCTAGGATGGTGCCACGAAGGGCGTACTCTAACACTAGCGGATCTAATCCTAAGGAAAGAAAGCACGATGACTCATATCTATCCTTAAGGAAAAGACAACTGGAAGATCCTGTGAGAAGGAAACATTGCTTCACACAGAATCAGATCTGGATTTTGAATCTAGGATGGTGCCACAGAGGGCGTGCTCCACCACTAGAAAATCTAATCCTAAGGAAAGAAAGCACGGTGACTCACATCTGACCTCAAAGAAAAGAAAACTGGAAGACACTAGGATGGTGCCTTGAAGGGCGTACTCCACCACTAGCGGATCTAATCCTAAGGAAAGAAAGCACGATGACTCACATCTGACCTTAAGGAAAAGAAAACTGGAAGATCCTGTGAGAAGGAAGCATTGCTTCACACAGAATCAGATCTGGAGTGATCGTATGTAAAGGAAACTTGCTTTACACAGAGGATCAAGTCTGGATGATCATATATAGAGGAAACTTACTCTGTACAAAAGATCGAGTCTGGAATGATCGTATGTGAAGGAAACTTGCTTCATATAGAGGATCAGATCTGGATGATCGTATGTGAAGGAAACTTGCTTCACACAGAGGATCGAGTCAGGGTGATCACATATAGAGGAAACTTGCTCTATATAGAGGATCGAGTCTGGAAGATCATGTGTAGAGGAAACTTGCTCTGCATAGAGGATCAAATCTGGATTGATCGTATGTGAAGGAAACTTGCTTCACACAGAAGATCGAGTTTGGAATGATTATATGTGAAGGAAACTTGCTTCACATAGAGGATCAGATCTGGATGATCGTATGTGAAGGAAACTTGCTTCACACAGAGGATCGGGTCAAGAATGATCATATGTAAAGGAAACTTGCTTCACATAGAGGACCAGATTTGAATTTTGGAACTTAAGATTTGAATGATTTTTGAATTTGAATTTGAAAGTGTTTGAATTTGAAACTTGATTTGACAAATTTGAATTTGAAGGGTTTTAAATCCGTGATGTGTTTCGAATTTGATTCGAATTGGTTTTGAATTTGAAAATTTTGAATTTGAAATTTGATTGATTTTGATTCATTTTGAATTTTAATTTTGAATTTTGAATTTTGATTGTGTTTGATTCGATTTTGATTTGTTTGAACTTGATTTTAAATTTTGAAGTGTTTTGAATTTAATTTTAAGTTTGACACTCATCTGGCATGGTACTTCCTGAAGAGCCTCCCCAGTATTTGAAAATATTGGGTGGCATTCTTCAGGGTTGATCAGTCAAATGGAAATTTCCTCAAAGATCATCATTAAAAATGAACAATCCAGTCAACATTGACTCAAGCTTTCCATTAAGTTTACAACGGATTAAAAGCGGTCTACAAAAGACTACGACCAAGTCTCCTACTTGGGGAGTTCTAAAGTGACACAACTTATCAGTAACTTGAATCAAATGTGACTTATAAATTTTTTAAACTTTGTTGAGCATGTATTGATTTTTATTTGATGCCCTTGAGCTCCTTAAATTGGAGTCAAGCACTCTGCTCAATTAGAGTTTGATTTTAAACAGCAAGTCTCAGCTCAGAAAACTACACTTCTAGATCAGAATGATCTAGGACCCAGCACAGGGTGTGGTTTGATTTTGAACGACAATTTCCAGCATTATAAAATACTCCTCCAGTGGGATTGAACTTGGACCCAGTATAGAGTGTAATTTTATAAATCAGGCCTTAAGGAAGGATGCCTATGCGGAAGGGCTTACACACACTTCTCAAGGACCAGGTTTTGAATTTTCATCAAGAGTAGAAGATTCATTCTTTTTAATAGAAAACTTCTTCTAGATATTTGGACCCTGTCGGAACGACAAACGGGAACAAATTTAGAAGTACAGTGATTAGTTGAGTGACGCCAACTAATTTTGAAAAGTTTAAGAACTTAGGTTTGGTTGACCCATACCAAGTTTCGTAGAAGCTAAACTGGGGTTCCCCTTAAATATTTGAATTAGAATCAATTCCAAAGTAGTTTAAATTGAGCAAGGAAATTTGATCTTTTCAATTTTCTTGCACGGGAGATTTTTATATCTTGATAGATTATCGATGCACGGCGGAGAATCTGGATTCAAGACTTTCAAAATCAAGCAACTTAAAATTGACTAGGTCTTTTGAGATTGAAGAATTTAGCAGAAGGGAGCCTCTTACATTTCTCTCTTTTCTTGGTGGCGCACTTTGCGCATCTTTTGATTTATAGTGCATTTTACACTATTTCCTGATTGTTCGCGCATTTTGTGCGTCTTTTGAATTCAATTGAATTTAAGAAGAGGCTACACCTTCTCTATTTCAATACCGGGATTACATCTCAAGTATAAGAGAAGAAAACTCATTCTCTTATGCAAGGACGAATAATCCTCAAGGTAGGACCCAGTGTTTTAAAATGAATATTGGCTTGACTTTTGAAAATCATTGAACAAATTTTAAACAAGCAAGAGATATCTATTAAGATAGAAAATTGCGAGAAAATTGAGAGGATTTTCATTTCAAAGATCAACTTAAATTTGATATTGATTTAACTCAACAGTTGAATCAATCCCACAAAAGAGGTGGGAGGGAGGTGTATTCAAACATTTGGAGTCAACTACAACTTTCTCCTGCTTAAAACTCAAAATAGAGGTCAATTTTTATTAAAAAGATAACTCAACTATCTTGAAATTTAAAATCAGTACACTTGAGAAATTAGAAACTTTCCTTAAAAAAAGAAATTGCAAATCTAGGTGGCAAGACCCTAATAGTACGGAATCGGATTCCAACGATCTCCTTGGAGGGAGAGACTATTATTGGGTCTGTACTATCCTTAGAAGTCATTGCATCACTTTAATCAAAAAGATTTATCTCGATAGGACTCCGTTGAAAATTGGATTTTAACGGTATCACTATCTGATATAATCTTAGATTATTTCCCCTCTCTTATTACTAGTGGTCTAGTAATTTGGAGAGTGACACCCCAAGTGGTTTCTATACCTCCTCCTCTCTAGTTGATGTAGTGGGACATGTATAGAAACGTGACCTAACATCATCTAGTAGAGTGGACGGGTCATAACCTTCAACTGGGGGCTTAGGGCCTTGTCCTGGTGTTTGATTAGTTCTGGCTTGATTAATTCCCGCAATGTAGTAGTCAAGAAGGTGTATTGAAGATTATGCTCTCGTCTCTACAACCTCCCTCCTTTGAGTAATAGGAGAAGGGCGGAAATGATTTCCACCTGGGAGGGGGTACATAGAAGGGGCAACAAACTTTTGATTAGCCTCGGACTTGATGTGTTTTAAGGCTTTCGCCTCAGTAGTCTTCCTGGCCTTGACAATCTTCTTTCTGACTCTACGAAGGTAGTTCTTCATTTTGTTCTTGCTGGCCTTGCTGACGGCAGGGGTACTAGAACTTGACTCGATCTTAGGCTGAGATGGTAGCTCTTTTATCGTTATTAACTTCTGGTTGTTATCCTCCTCAGTAGAAGATATAGTGGGTAAAGGGGTGACAACAGCCTCCATCTCAGAGATAGGGGAGTCAACTCCTGACCCTAAAGTAATCTCAACTAAGGAAACGTTCCTTCGTATTCCAGCAGACAGATCAATCATTTCGTCTCCATCGACTGATAACTTAAAGTCTTGGAATTGCATTTCAAACTGGATAAAATTACCAGAAGTGATTCCTTCGACTATCAAGTTTCTATCTAGAGAGAAAATGAGTTTCCCAGCCATTTGAGTGTTTAAATCCTAAAATTAATGAACAATGATTTGAATTAGTTAATCTTGAATTTGAATTTAAATTTTAAACTTAATTAATGTTATTCAAAATTTGATAATTCAATCATGTTAAGTTTAAATTCAAAACAGTGGTTTGTAGAATTGACAAGGACTTAAAGGGTTGAACCCGACACTTTCGCTACACCAATTAACTTGGGGCAAAATGTCAAAGTTCAAACTCGAACTTGAATTCAAAATTGAATTTAAAATTCGAAGTGACAATCAAATTTGAACTTAAGGTTGAAATTATATTTTGAATCAAAGTTAGATTTGAATTTGAGTTTAAGGTTGAAGTCGAATGAACTCTTCTTCAAATTCTGTGACTCGATAGATCGAGTTTCACTCAATCATGGAAGTGCACAAAATTAATATGAAAGATTCAAGGATCAGGCTCGACTATTTTCATTTCACCAATTGACTTGGGTCGAAATGTCAAAGTCCCGATCAAAATTGAATCGACTTTAAATTGGAAATCAAATTCAAATTTCAGGTTAGAATTATGTTTGGATTCAAAGTTAAATTTGAATTTGAGGCTAAAGTTAAATGGGTCTTTTTTCAAATTTTATGACTCAACAGACTGAGTTTCGCTCAATCATGTAGGTGCATAAAATTGATATGAAAGATCTGGGGATCGGGCTTGACTCTTTTCGTTTCTCCAATTAACTTGGGTCGAAATGTCAAAGTCCCGAATTTGACCTTGAAATCAAAGCTGAAGTTGAATTTAAGTTTGGAATCAAATTTAAGTTCAATTTCGAAATTGAATTTGAACTTAAGATTGAATTTGGTTTTGAGGTTGAATTTAAACTTAAATCTTGGATTCAATTCAAGATTGAAATTGGATTTAAATTGAAATTAAATTTGAATTTGAATCTGGATTTAAACTCAAGGTTGAAACTGAACGGATCCTCTTCAGAATTTGAAACTCAACATATTGAATTTTGTTCAAATATGTAGGTTTACCAAATTAGCTTGAAGATCCTAAGGCTTGACTCTTTGCACCCCACCAAGCATTTTAGGGGTGAAATATCAAAGCCTAAAATTGACTGGAGTATTTTGAATTTGCATTACATGTGTTCAACTACAACAGAATATTATAGAAGACACATAGCAACGACGATTGAAGTTGATTTGACAGATTTTTCTTAACTTTTGAAACTCAAAAATGTTGAGTTTTATTTTCAACATAATGGTTAACAAAAGTTAAGGGAAAATCTAGAGACCTGGTTTGACTCTTTCACCATACTGACTAGCTTAGGGTGAAATGTCAAAATCCAGGTTGAATTAAAGAAATTTTGAATCTGGGTTTTGAGATTGAGGAATTTTTTATAAATTGTGAAACTTAGCATGTAGGGATTTATTCGCATGCGAGTTTGCAACATATGCAAAAATATTTTGACAAGCTTGGCTTGACTCTTTTGCTCTACCAATGAACTTGGAGGCAAAATGTCAAAACTAGACTTGGAGGAAGGTTACCTACACTCACCTCTCTTTTTACATGTCTTAATTGAGTTGGCCACACTCACCCAAGGGAGAAATAGGTAGAGGAACCAACGGAAGAAAGGTAGTGAAAACTACCGATGCAATAAAATTTGTATCGCTATTAAAGATGGAGAGAGAGATTATCCCCAGTGGAGTCGCCATTTTTGTTTGTGATTGAAAAATATAGTTTGAAAAAGTGTTTAATTTTCTTTGGGAAACATTTAATTTTTGGAATTTAAATTTTATAATCGAATACTTATTATGAATGATATATTACCTCAAAAGGTGAATATATTGTTCCATAATAGGTTCAGATTACAAATCTTTGGATTTATCTGATTATCGTAATCAAACTCAAGGAGAAACAACATATGATCTCAAAAGATCAAAATAATGTTAAATCCAATGTTTAACTATAATAATCTAGTAAAGAGATCATTAATTTCATAATCAAGATCACGATAATAGTACGATATATCTTTCCAAGGAAAGAGGATATTGTCCGTTATCGTTCATTTGAAAATGACGATAATGATCGTCAACTCTTGAATTTCCCAAAGATAATTAATTGAAATTTTGAAAACTTGATTTTAAAATCAGGTCTGGGTTTCTAAATCTCCTACTAGCGCAAGCCCTCATAGTTAATTACATCGTAGGAAACTAGAAATTTCCTACGAAAACTCTCGATTAAAATAACGATACGAATTTCATTTAAGATTTTTAAAGATTGATGTCAAAGGAGGTAGGGACTGGAATTTTCAATCGGGAATGGTTCAAAGTTGAACACTTATTTCTATAATTAAAAGGAAGAAGAGTAGGAGGTGTCTTGAGATTCTGAATTACTTCAGAAACACCTCAAACTATCCTAAGTGTTGGGCTTGAGTTTGATGGAAATAGATTTAATGTTTGAATGGTCAATTTTATTAGAAAGTGGGAATTAGATTCCCGGAAGATTGAGGTCTTAGGATTGAACATCTACCTCAGAACCTAAGTCTAAATTGGGTACTGAAAACCAGTTACCCGGATCCTAGCTAATGCAATGCAATCTGGACTTACCCCGGCCTGGATTGGGGAGCCAGCTAAACCACCCAAATGATTTAAAACCATGAGTCAAAGTCTTTATGAAAGAGTGGTTAAGGATGTTATTTAAGATTGAGTTTGAGGAGTTGGGGTCGACATCTAGAGCAGATCCTAATTGACCCCTTAACATATGTAGGGTGAAATGTTTAAATAAAAATGCAATTAAGAATTAGACTCAATTTTAATTTGTTACTAATGCGATGCATGCTAGTTGACTCGATGAAATCCTGATTTCAAAATGAAGCAATTTTAAAATTAGGCTTAAAAAATAGGATTTATCCTAAAGATTGCACAATATCCCCTTGGACAGGACTGCACCCTAATTGGTCAGGTGGTCTGCCAAAACCCGCAGGCGGGGAGGTGCCTAACACGGATGAGAAAAGTTAATATGAATGCATGAAAAACCCCCGGCGAGTCCGGGCTTACTTCTTAAAATCGTTAGAGTTTCTATCTGAGCCTAAAGTTTTTAAATTTTAGTTAAAATAGAAATAGTTAATGACCGTACCCTCACGAGCCTCTGATCGGGTTCCAGGCTAAATCAAATACGGCATGCAATAAGCGCCAAAAAACTGCTAAAAGCATGCTAGTCCTTAATCGCAATCAACATCAAGTAATCAAATCAATCAAATAATTAAATTAATTAAATAAATGCTCAGACTGAAAGTCCATGTGGCAAGTGCCACTTAATTATACAACCCAGGGTCTGTAGGAAAAGTAAAGTGGCCGGGTACCACTGACTACAACCCGGATTCTACTCCTAAGACTCAAGTGACTTTGAAATTTGAGATTCTTCTCGTTCTTCACTTCTTCGTCTTCTTGGAACTCCTTGGATCGTCGGGTCTGGATATCCAAATGGAAAGAAACTCCCCCTGAATAGGGGTGTTATCCTTTCTCTTTGGATATTTGAACTTCATCCTAATTTGGATCTGCAAATGAATAGGAACTCTCCCCTAAGGGATGTTCCTTCCTCTTTGGATTCCAAATTGGATGTTTAAACATCTCAATCTCAAAGTACTTTAAATAATTTACAACTCAACTATCATCTCAAATTACATTAATTAAAATTAAAATTTAGACTCAACAACTTGCAGGGTTATCCTAATAATCAACAGTTATGTAAACATCCCAAGCAGTTAATATATTTAAAAATTAAAAATGCTCAAACACAGCCACACTTGGCCATGCTCTTTTAATTTTAAAGGGGGACGTAAGCATGCTTAGCACCTGTGCAAATTTAATATTAATGATTTTTGCCCACTTTAATTTAATTGCCCTGTATGAGCATGGCCACCTGCATAAGATTGAATTAGTATAAATCGTTCCTAGCCTAAGGGTAGATCTAACGTACAATCAATCACATCACAGAGTGCATTAAATAAATAAACAATCACATCAATTCTACCACTAGTAAACAACATGCAGTAAAAGCTCGAAAACCCGGCACACAGCAGAAAAGTAAACACCGGCCTAACCTAAGACTAGAGTTGGTTGTCCTAACAAACCATCTAAAGTGTGTGAGGTAGGCTGTGTGGCTTTGATATGTCCTAGATAGTATACTTGATTGAAGTTGCTTGATGTTCTAGTTGGTTGAAGGCTTAAGGGATTTTAATTAAAATTTAAATCTTAATGATTTGAATTTGATTTTAAATTTAATTTTGATTGTTTGTTGGATATCACCTTTGTTGCACACCGAGGCCGTGAAGTTTATTTCACCTTCCTTGGGGCTAATTTAATAGCCTCGTAGGCCTGGGTTACCCAGCGGTACCCGATATAATTAAGTAATTTGAGTTTGATTAATATTTGAGAGTTGATAAATTTTATTCAAATTGATGGGTTGCTGGTTTTAAATTTGAATTAGTGTTTTCTACAATTTTTGGAATTTTATTGAATTTTGGAATTTTTGGATTATTTTAAAGATTTAATTCAAGGGTCAAAATTTGACTTTTTGATTTAAAATGTTTTCTGGAAAGTTAATATTTTATTAAAATACTAGACCTTAATACGATCAATTAGACAGTAAGTATGCTGAAATTGGATTTTTCTAGATTTTATTATGAAGGTTTGAAGTTTTGACTTGATTATGAACTAGATTTGACCAAAAGTTGACTTTTTCAATTTGATTGATTTCTGAAAACTTAACATTTTTAATAAATATTAGACCTTATTATGAGTTGAATGCCTTTGAGTTTGCTCAATTTGGAATTTATTTGAATTAATTATGAATTTTTGAAGTTTTGAGTATTTAATGAATTTTCAAAATTGTTTAATTAAAGCCCTTTTTGTGATTTGAATCCAAATAACTTCCAAACTTCTTGAAATCAATCCAAAGGTCAGGAATGACCTAAGGAGTGATCTCTAAGCGTTTGAGAAATTTTTTGGAATTTTTAATTAATTAAATTAAATAAATATTAAATTTCAATTAAAATTAAATTAAGCTTAATTTTCAAGTTCAGTCAAGGGGCTTTTCTTTTTAATTGGTTAAGGGTTCAATTCTGGTCTGTTTGAGGTATTATGTGTAATTGTTGGATTTAATCTTGATTTATTATAATTTTTGGAAGGTTTTAAGCCTTAATTAAGGTTTAATCTTAATTAGGTTAATTAAAGGGCTTAATGATTTCAAAATCCAGCGGGAATTTTTCTTAAGGCTGAGAGTGTCCCTATGTTCAAGTGTTCAAAGTTTCATGTCAATAGGATGTAAGTCCTAATTATTAGAATTATTCTAAATTTCCTAACCAAAGTCCTTAATTATTGTCCTTAATGATGTCATTAGATTAAAGGGTTCAAATCAAAGTCACTAACCCTTATAATACACCTAAATAATCATACCATAGCAAGAATAAAGTTTAAATCAACATGCATGGGGTGATATGAATTTTTCATTATTTGGGTTAAATTTTGACCCATATAATAAAAATTTCCATAGAGCTCAATCATGTGCTCAATTAGGGCAGGAAAAATCGCAGGACCTAGCAAATATCCTATGATTACTTCCTACCAAAATTGAAATCAAATGGATGATAATAAAAGGTTTAATAAAATGAAGATTAAATTCACTGTTAATTAAATAACTCCTAAGAAATACCTCAAAACTTAATGAAATTATTTTTAAATGATAGAGCTCTTCACCCTGAATCCATAAAGGTATTACACGCAAAAATTGGATGAAAATGAAATTTCTATGGATTTTTGAAGTTTTTGAGCATTTAAATAATTTTTTTAATCGGATTGAGTCAAATCAGGCTGACGGCGCCGCCAAACCAATCATTGGCTGACGGCGGCGCGGCGCAGCAGTTGGACACGTGGCAGGATCCCGCGTGGCTACTTAAACAAGTTGGTATCGACGACGGCCGTCCGATTTGATCAAATCTGATCTGATCCAAGAAACCACAAGCGGCCACGTCACCCGCGCTGTTCAGCCAGGCGACCCTCGCTCGATTCTCAGGGGCGCCGCGTGGTCCAGATCTTCCGAACTTTGATAGTTCAGTTTGAATAGGAGAATTCAAATGCTCAAATCTCTCAAATTACTTAACCAAACTTCACAAAAATTGAAACATAGATTCATGGTAGCATAATCTTCCAATGTATGGAATTTGAGGGCTCCATGCACTATGGATTTGCTACAGTTTCAATTTTAAATTTAAACTTAAAAATGGAATAACTCACAATCTAGCCGTTGGATTTTTGAGATTTTGAGCTCCTTTTGCTCCTGGAGAAGTTCCCTACAACTTTAACGAAGAGCTCAGGATCTGATTATGGCTGGATCTGGAGTTAATTTGAAAAACCTTCTTTCTCTCTCTAACTCTCTTTCTCTCTTCACCAAAGAGGGTTTGAAGCCTAAAATCTGATGGGGAAAGCTTAGGGCAGCTATATAAAAGTCTGGAGAAGCTTTTGGAGAGCTTTTTGAGAGCTAGAATAGCACTGGAGAAAAGAAATTAAGTGAGAGAAGGTTGGGAGAGGAATGATGTTGATTTTTGGGTTTTTAACCTATTGAATCCTCCCCAGCTTAAATGGATGGCTAGGATTAATTTATTGGGGTCCGGATGTTTGACAAATGTCACAAGTTTGTTAGGGAGCAGGAGAATATAAGGTACCAAAGGACAATGATGTGGAAAGGTGTCTTTGTCCTTTTGGCACATGATTTTGATTATGGCTGGTTTAAGGATTAATCCATGGATTAAAAATGACTTAAGAAGCTTCTAGAGAACACTTAAACTTGCTGGAGTTGGAGTGATTAATTGGGTTTAGGTTTAAATGGGGTTTTTGACCACTTTGACCCCTCCAATTCCCTTTGTTGACTAAATTTGACTAGTCAACAGTCCAAAAAAAAAAATGCTGAGGTGTCATGAGAGAGAATATGATTTGTTGGTGGGATTGATTTAAGGAGGTTTAAGGGAAATGATTGAATGTAGGGTGGGATTTGACCAAGTTCAAATGAGTTGACTTGGTCAAATCCATTTAGCTTTACCTAACCCATGGCTTGGATAGATTTCAATCATGAAGTGGATTAAGTGTTCAATCAAACCTAAATCCCTAAGGAAGGTGATTAAATTAATTTGAACAAATTTAAAATTAATTAAGAGTTTGATTCAATGTGTAAAAACTTAAGGGTTAAAGTGGTCAACCTAGGTTGACTTGGTCAACCAGGTTGACCCAAGGCCAAGATTTGGGTTTGACAGGTTTGATTTGATGTTTTAAGTCTGGAGGAAGTGATTTTTGGGTTTGAAAGTGTCATTTGGATCAAATGACCTGTTTTGGCTCTTAAAGGGTTTAATGGGTCGACTGGGTTGACTTGGTCAACCAAGTTGACCCAGGGTCAGGGATTGGGTCCAACCAGTTCAGAATGATATTCTGAGTCTACTGGTGGTGGTCTCAAGGTCTGGGGAAGTCATTTGGTCAAAATGACCTGTTTGGGTCCTTAATGGGCCTTTTAGGTCAAACCTGGTTGACTTGGTCAACCAGGTGGGTCTAGGGTCTGGGAATGGGTTCAACATATTTGAAATGATATTTAGAGACCAATGGAGGTGGTCCCAAGGTCTGAGGAGGTCATTTGGTCAAAATGACCAGTTTTGACCCTAAAGGGCCTTCTAGGTCAACTAGGTTGACTTGGTCAACAAGGTTGACTCAGGGGCTGGAAATGAGTCCAACAGGTTTGGTTTGATATTTGAAACTTGCTGTAAGTGATTGCATTTGATTTGGGGCTCATTTGGCTCAAATGACCATTTATACCCCATAGGGGTATTTTGGTCATTTTGACCCCTGGTCAATTGGGGGTCAAATTGAGTGCAACAAAATGCAGTTTAATGCTCAATGGGTCATAATCAAGGATCTGGAAGTGATTTGGAGCTTTGGAGAAAGATCCAGGATCAAAATCCACTGGGTGGTGGGTCTAGTGGCATGGACTGTAAATATTTGAAGGTTTTACAGCCTTTGGATTTCAATTCCGTTTCTGGGGTTAGAGACCTCAGAATGAGCTCAAATTTGGAGGGTTGCCTCTTGAGACATGTCACATCAGTGTGGAACTGATAGACCTTAAATCAGAGGTCATTTGATAGGGTTTTGAAATGTTCAAAGATTTGCTGGAAAAGGCTTTCAGGACTTAGACCTTTAGCCTTGGATTTGAATCTGGAAATCTGGTTTTGAATTGGATTTTGAGCTTGAATGATAGGGTTTGAACTATCTAAATCATTTATAATCATTTGTGTGATCGTAGATGATTAGATATGATTAAAGTCAGGTCAGAGGCTGGAGCAACTAAGTCTGGGTTGTTTGAAGGTCATGATTGGTAAGGGATTTGAATTGACTTGAACTCTGGATTGATTTGAGTCTTGGATAGATTGATTTAAAGCTTGGACTGGTCTGGAGTTTGAATGGATTTAAGATCTGGATAGATCTAAGATCTAGGAGAATCTTAAGATCTAAATTGATCTAGGGAAATCTTAGGGTCCAGAGTAGATCCTAGGGACTAAAATCAAGGAAGATCTTAGTATCTAGAAGTCTTAGGGCCCAGAGTCTAAAATAGTCTTAGGATCTAGAAGAATCCTAGAACCTAGGTTCTAGGAGGATCCTAAGGTCTAGAATGATCCTAAGATCTAAAATCTAAGAAAGATCCTAAGATCTAGAATAGTCTGGAAATTAGATTGATCTAAGATCAGGGTTGATTTGAATCTAGATTGATCTAGGATTAGATTGATCCTAGGGTCTGGATTGATCTGGGGTCTAGATGGGTCCTACTGACCCCATATAAAAATGAGGTCAATAGAGGATTGTGGAATTAAAGTAGATCAAATTTGCATTAATTACCATACTGTATAATATTTTTCATACTATATGAATCACCTAAGAACTCATTGAACAAACCTTGGCTTGTCCTATATGATCTAAACTAATCATATATGATAATTTAAAATTATACAGTATGACCTTCGAGGAAAATGATTTGATTATACTATATAATAATATTATTGTACTGTACAGTTAGAGGTGCCTAAATTGAAATTAAGGGCTTTTTGGAGCCCTCTTTTTCAACTCTTTCTTTTCTTAAGGAGAGAGTCTTTAAGTAGTAAAATAACATTTTCTTTTGTGTGAAATAGTTTGGAGTCCACTTCACATGGGAGAAAGAAGGTGAGGTTTAAAGTCGGAGAAGAGCTTTGAGGGAGCCAAGGGAGTGTGAGGGGATTCACACAGTTACTCCGGCTAGCCTGCACCTTGGGTCCTCTAGTTGTGTGTATGGAGCTCTTAGGAATGAGCTCTAGGGAAGCTGAGTCTTTGGAGCCAGAGACCTACTAGGCAAGGAGGCAAGGATTTAGCATCTCTGCCTAGCTTGGAAACTAAAAGAGGGAATGGCATATCTGCCAGGCTTGGAGGCCAAGGGAGGAATCAACATCTTTACTAGGCTTGGAGGCAAAAGGAGGGATAACAACTCTGCTTGGCCAAAGAGGTGAGAGTAGATTCTTTGAGTGTGAAGAGTATATAAGGGTGATTCTCCACATGTGGTAAGGGAGAAATGCTTCTTCACCAAGCTAAGTTCTGAAGGTGAGTCACTGTTTAGTGTAGTTCCCAGGGAGGAGGACCTTTGGGGTGTGGATGTAGATCTAGTTGATTGAAACATTATAAATCATAATTTGCATTTTCTTACTTACTGCACTTTTATTTACCTTTTGATTTACTTTACTACACTTCAGTTTGATTATGATCATATTTGTGAAAGAGGGTTAAGGTGATAATTTTTTATTTAATCTTGGTTTTGAAAAAGAAAAAATATTAGGAAAGAAAAACAAAAAAAATATTTATTTCTATAACATTTTAAAATAAAAAAATCGAACTTACTTTTAGTTGTTTTTTGTTGTTCAATCTTGTTTGTTTAGTCACTTCACCATATTTCAAGATTTGTTTTTTAATTAAAAGATTTTTTAAGTAAAAAGTTTTTAAAACTACCAATTAACATCCCTTCTTAGTGTTGTTGCAAATATGGACCCAAGTCCAGTGATTTTGATGATAACAAACATTAATGGATTGATTATTATGTTATCTCCTAGGAATTACTATTATTGCATATGTACATATTCTTATGTACTAACATTTCAGATCCACCATACACTTTGCAAAATTGTTTAGCTCAAGATTGGATAGAATAGGGTCAAAGTGTTTGGAAGAGTGTAATTTTGCCTTTTATTATTTTTACATTTTTTGAGTCAATTATTTATTTAGTGGATACTAAGCTTGGTGACCATATACATACATACTCAAAGGAGTGAGTTAGTGACCGAATTAGAAGTTGAATTTTCTAAACTAATCGTATTGTATAATCCATATCATACTATATGATCAGCTAATCAAAAAATTATTAAAATAATTAATTATATTAATTAATGTAATTTAAACTAATTATATTATATGATACATATCATACATGATTATTAGTTGAAATCAAGATCTCAGCCACCAATTATAATTTAGGTAATATTTTAAAAGTTAAATTTTGTACTAATCATACTATACAATTGGTATCATACTGTACGATATAATTAAATCTTGCTTAAATTTATCCTATAATTAGGGAAATGATTTTGGTTAATTTATCCAATCTAATCGTACTGGACGATTGGACCCATTTGTACTATACAACCAGATCCCTACATGGGATGATAATTTATTGTCGATTATCGTACGGGATGATAAACTATGTTATTTCAACAAATCGTACTGAATAATCCTTCATATTGTATTAGACAATCATTGCAATACATTAAACTAATCTTATAGCTCATTATAATTTGTACAGTATTAACAGAGTGATTTGAACTAATTATACCGTATGATCTTGGATTGTGCTGTATGATCAGTAGCGACAAAATTGAATATTAGGGCTTTTTGAGAGGCCATATATTTAATCTCTCTCAATTGACTTATTTCAGGTCTTTGGCTACTGAGTGTTCTTAAGAGGGAGCTTGGAGAAGAAGATCTAGGAGAGCTTTAGGAAGAAGAAAGGGAGAACTTGTGTTTAAGGGAGAAGTAGTGTGAGAGGTTCACATGGTTTCTCAAAGCAAGTGTCTTGCCTTGTTCCTTCAAGTGTTTGTCTAGGTTTCTTGGGTGGCTTTGGGAAGAAGTTCTTCAATTCAAGGCCGTGGTTCTCTGCCATCACTAGGAGGGTGAGAAAGGAGTTTGTGGTTCTCTGCCATCACCAAGAGGGTGAGAAAGGAGATTGAGGTTCTCTGCCTTCTTTAAGAGGGAGAAAAATGATGAAGCTCTACTGCCATCACCAGAAGGATGACAATGCTTCTAGTTCTCCACCACACCGGGTTTGGTGGAAGTGATTTTTGTAAGGGCATCTCCGTCTTGCTGTGGGGGTGAAAGGAGAGACACTATAGTGATAGTACAATATTCAAAGTGGAGGACTCTAGGGAGTGGACGTAGGTCATTATTTGACCGAACCACTATAAATATCTTGTGTGTTTGTCCTGATTTTCTTCATTAACATTTTACTTTTTCTACACTTTATTTTTATGATAATTACTGGGTGAAAATCGATGATTATTGCTTTATTCTGTTGATTAGAATATCATCATCATTAATTTAATATTTGATAAAATTATTTGTTTCAGTATCAAGTATAAGTTTAATAACTAAAAAATTCAATAATATCATCTTTGTTTTTGAAGTAAGCAATTTTTTAAGTTCACCGATTCACCCCCCCCCCCCCCCACTCTTGGTGTGCCTAGAGACAAGTTCACTTAGGCTTAACATCCTTATCAAACTTTTATGTGTGCTTCATCGCACTATCAATTTGTATCAAAGCTAATTGTGAACTTTCAATTGGTTTTCGAGCAGTTCTCACACTATTTTAGATTTTTTTTATCATAAGTATGTCCAATGGCACAATTTGGTTATCATAAAACCTTAGAAGGATTTTCAATCATTGACTACCACTTTTGGAATTATATTGTTTGACTTTTAGAGAATTTGTATGCCCAAAATTTTATAATCAATTGCATGTGGCACATGTTACAATATTGATATACTTTCACTTTCATATTTTGAATGGAATTAAAGTAGAAATTCCCTTTACTAAATAGTCTCCTAACTTAATGCTAAATTTTTGAACTATTTCTTTTGTGCATTGAAATATGAAGATTACATGTGTATTTTTACCTGTATGAGTGGTAAAGAAATTTGGGATAGATTTTGCATTACCTACGAAGGCACTAATGAAGTTAAATAATCAAGCTTGAATTTACTTCTTTAAGAGTATGAAATCTTTTGCATGAAACCTAATGAGTTAATTTCAGATATGTATGCTAGGTTCACTAAAATCATCACATCTTTGCATGCCTTGGGTAGACAGATTTCACATTCTAAGAAAGTTAATAAAATCTTATGTTTCCTACCTAAATCATATGATGAGGAAGCAATTACTATATATGAATATAAATATTTAAATGTTTACTCTATTGATAATTTTCTTGGCTCTCTAATTGCCTACGAGCAAAATGTGATCCAAAGACATATAGATGCAGGTGAATGAAAGAAGGAGTGAACAATAGAGTTAAAGGCTGATAACACAGATAATTGTGATGCAGGAGCTGATGGAAGTGATGACATCACACTAATGGCATGACAATTAAAGATCTCCCTAAATTGCAAACATAAGTTCCACTTTGATAAACACAAGGTAAAATTATAAAATCAAATACATTTCTACTGATGTGATTTATTTTGGGTGTAGAAAGCTAAGATGCATTAGATTCGACTATTCGAACATCAAGAACCATTCAACTAAGGATAAGAGTAAGGATAAAACAAATACTAAGAAGGGAAAATAGAAATTTCAAATTGCCTTCTTGGAAAATTCAGGATCAGAATCATCGAAAGCTGAGCTAGAAGAGGAGGTAACAAACTTGTGCTTAATGGCAAAAGATAGTATTGGGCACAATGAAAATGAAGAAGTATGCAAGCTATCATATGCTGAATTATCCTCTTTATCTGAACAAATGCATGACTCTTATAAAGAGTAAAATAATAGCACTGGCATTTGTAAAGAGAATATTCCACCTTTAAAGAAGAGTATGAAAATTTTATAAATAAATATTTAAGCTTTAAAATATGAGGACATTTCATTTCATAAGTTTTATGAATCATTAATGGAAGGTCATTATACATTAAGCAAGAATCATATTAAATTAAAAGAAAAGCATAACTCCTTGAATAAAGAGCATCTTGAGTTAGAGGAAGCATTTAAAGGACTAGAAGAGTTAGTATAATAAATGGATAACAATGAGCATGCATTAAAGGTGGAAGTTGGAATTTGTAAAAGTGCAAACAAAATATTAAATAAAAATATCACTACACTTAAACAAAATGTATATGGGCCTTCACACACTAGAGAGCCACTGATTAGGACACAAAATGTACCCTCACTTTTCAAAAGAAAACATTATGCCTCATATAGACTAGTAGACCCATTTCTAGGGATTAGGTGTTATTCATGTGACATATTAGGACATATTGCATGCACTTGTACACTCTAAGTACACCATAGAACACATGTGATTTGGAGGCCCAAAACACCATCACAACATAGCATTCATGCATTCCAACATAAGGAGAGACCCAAACCCACTAAGGTTTCCAAAATGAACCTGTGATTATTTTGCAAGAATGCTCTCACAAGTATTCTTACCAGATTTACCTTTGTTCCACTTCTGAAGATGCTTTTGTTTCTTCCTCAAGAAGCTCATAAATTGCCTTGAGATTAAGGCCATGTCATCATCATCAGAACCTGAAGAGCTAGAGTCAGAATCATTAGCCTTCAAGGCTATGGCTTTCTTCTTCTTCTTCTCACTTGCATCAAGCTGCCTTTAGTTCACTCCTTGGTCGTAAGAAATTTGTGATCTAAGTAAGTTATTAATTAAATAATTATTTATATCTTTTGATTCAATAATTATAGTAATTTTAGCATCAAAGGAAGAAGGTAAACATCTCAAAATCTTGTTCACTTTTTCATAGTTCGTGAGCTCTCTTCCTAAGGCATGTAGGTAAGTGACAATCTATGTAAATCTAGTGTGCATCTAAAAAATTGATTCAGTTTGTTTCATGTGAAAGATTTCATAATCATGCAAGAGAATGTTTAGTCTAGATTATTTAACCTTGTTCATTCTTTCATAGGTAATGCACAACCTATCCCAAATTTCTTTTCTAATTACACAAGTTGAAATACGCATATAATCTTCAGATTTCAATGCATAGAAAAAGCAGTTCAAACATTTAGCATTCAATTGAGCAAGATCTATATCATCAATTTTCCATTCAGCAAAGGGAATTTCAGTTTTAACTCCATTCATAAGTCTATAGGGGGCAACATAACCTTCTTTAACAAGCATTCACATGCGATAATCGATTAATTTCCAAAAGGAGGACATGCGAGTTTTCCAAAAATCAAAAAGAATATTATCAAATAAAGGTGGTTGTGTGATTGAAAAACCTTCCGTAGTATTACGATTTCTAAAATTAGCCATGGATCAGAATTCAAAAGTTTTTCAAAACTTGAATTTATGAATCTTGCTCTGATACCACTTGAGAGTTTGTTATGGTTGTTAAGCCCTTATGAACTAGTCCCAAGGCTAACAAAGAGGGGGGTGAATTGATATTATAAAAATTCTTGTGCAAATAAGAAAATATTTTTATTTTTTTTAATATTTAAAACACGAACAATATAAGCGGAAGCAGATAACCAAAATCTGATTTTCAATCACAGATCAGATCACAGAAATATATGGAAATTAAAATGTAAAAAAAATAAATGAAAAGAGCACACCAGATTTATAGTGGCTCAGTCAACTTAACCTACATCCACTCCCTGGAGCCTCCCCTCCAAGTATTGCACTAAACACTATAGTGACTCTCCTTTTGCTCCCACAATAAGACAGAGAAGCCCTTATAAAATCTTTCCACCGACACCGATGAGGCAGAGAACCTTGACTCCTTCTACTTCATCCTGAAGTAGGCAGTAAACTCTAGAATCCTTTTGCTTCCTCCTGAAGAAGGCAGAGAACCTAGAACTCCTTTTGCTTCCTCCTGAAGTAGGTAGAGAACCTAGATTTGATTCTGATGATCGTCTCCCTAGAGCCACTACGAAACCAAGGATGAAGAAGGAAGATGATGATCAAATCCTTTCTTGGAGCAACCTTTGTGAATCTCCTCATAAACACCCCCTCACAAGATCCTCTCTCTCTCCCTAACTCTCCTTCTCCTCTAGGCTCTCTTAGAGTGGAAAATTAGCAAAAGATTGCTGAAGAGATGGTTAAAGAGCTTAAATAGAAGGCCTCTAAAAGTGCCCTAAAATTTAACTTGCTAGTTCTATCATCCAGGATGATATGTCGATCGTCCTGTAAGATTAGTACAAACTCAACCATTTTGTCAGGATAATTGCCATGGTCTGGACGATCAGAAGACATACTTTCTACATATCATCCAGGATAATTTTTCGATCATCAAGGATGATTAGTTCAATTTGAGTTGAAAATGACAAATCATGCAGACAAATGTTCTGGATGTCCAGGATGATATCCCGGAAGATAAGAAGAAAATAAGGTTTTTCATCCTGGACGATTTTATAATCGTCTCGGATGATCAGTTCATTTTGAGTGGCAATCGACAAATTATCCTGTATAAAGTTCGGGACAACCAGAATGATATATTGGACTATCAGAAGAAAATTATGATTTTCATCCAAGACGATTGGAGATCATCCCACAAAATATAAAGGATCATCAAGGATGATCGGGATAATCATCCTGAATGATATGATTAATAAATTAAACCATAATTAGTCTCCTAATTAGGAGATTATTTTAGGCAAGATTGTAATAAATCATCCAGGATTATCAGAATCATCCTGTATGATTAGTTCAAAATATGCAAATACAATATTGCCTAAAATGTGATTGGCAGCTGATTTCTAAACTTAAATATATCATCCAGGATGATGGGAGGATCATCCAGGATGATCTGCCTAATTAGTTTTTCTTAACCCAGATGCCCTAATTAAGGTTTCTATTTTTTAACTGATTGTCCAGGATGATTTTGGATCGTTCTGTACGGTATGATCAAAAAATAGAAAACACTTTAACTTACCCAATTTCTCCCCCTAAGTGTGTGTGTGAAAGATTACCTAGCACCAGGATCCACCTTATTACATTTGACTCAAGAAAAAAAACTATTGGAATTTAAAATTACAGACTGACTCAGTCCAATCTTGAGCTGGCTTGAATTGCAATTGATCTTATGGACCTCAAAAGTTAGTAGGCAGGGTAACAAAAAAAATGTGCTATAATGACAGGAATATTTATTATCATCAAAATTTTAATGCCTGAATCCAGATTTGCAACAGAATATAAATTACATGAATGCAAAAGTAAAGAATTCTTCCCTGATGAGAATTTATTTGTAGTGCATCTATATAGTTTGCCATTATATGTTAATATGGTAAATTTTATTGTAAGTGGTGTGATTCCTTTTGATTTATCATCTACTCAAAAGCAAAATTAAATGTATTATGCTAACTTTTACTTTTGGCATGATCTATATCTCATTAAAAATATAATGATCAAATCATTAAGAGATGTGTCCCTGAGGATGAAATAGAACCCTAATTAGGGAATGTCATTATTCATATTATGGAGAACATTTTGGGGGATTTAGAACTACTCATAAATTTTTCCAATCTTGATTTTATTGACCTACCCTACTTAAGGATGTTAATGCTTAAGTTAGGAAATGTGATCGGTGTCAGCCGGTAGGTAATACTACTGGGGGATATGAAATGCTCTTAAACTATATGTTATAAGTTAAATTATTTGATGTTTGGGGATTTGATTTTATGGGTCCAGTTTTGCAATCACATGGATGCCATTATATTTTTATTGCTATTGATTATGTCTTCAGATGAACTGAAGGAGCAGTAACTCCAAAAATTAATGTTCATGTATTGCTTAAAATTTTAAAGAAAAATATTTTTTCTAGATTTGGAATTCCTAGAGTTTTGATCAGTGATGGGGAAAGTCACTTCTATAATATAAGAATGAAGGGATTGATCACCATATTTGGTATTTACCATAGGGTTGCAACAGCATATCATTCCTAAATTAGTGGCCAAGCTAAATTCAGTAATAGGGAGATCATGAGAATTCCAAAAAAATTATAAACTGAAGTAGGAAAGATTGGGCTTTAAAGTTGGATGATGCATTATGGGCTTCTTGGAATACTTATAAAACACCAATTTGAACATCTCCCAATTGCTTAATATTTGGACAAGCAGCCACCTACCTTTGGAATTAGAATATAAGGCAATTTGAGTAGTAAAAGAATTAAATTTTAATCTTAATGAAGCCAAAGAAAAGAGATTAATACATATGAATGAGTTAAAAGGGCCTAAAAGTGAAGTTTATTAAAATGCTAGGGTATATAAAGAGCAAATGAAAAAAAGGAATAATCGTAAGCTTCCTAAAAAAGAATTGACCCCTGTACAAGAAGTACATCTATTTAATTCTAGATTGAAATTAGTGCATAAGTGTTCTAGGCATACTTAGCCTCAAACTCATTAGAATAAGATCCAAAAGTGGATGTAACAATTTTTTTCTTAATGACAAATCATAGTATTGGTGACCTATATTCATCTGTCTGTTTCAATTGCTATGCTTAGGTATCCTTCTTGGTGGTTGTTTGTTTGGATTCATGTTTGTAACTGATGCTAGGATGGGTGGGTTTTTTCTTCCTATTTGGTGGGGTATAGGCCTTGGCTGTGTGTGTTTTTGGTTAGTTGTTGTCTTCCTCTTAATAACTATTAGATGGGTTGCTATGAACTTGGTAAATTTTACTTTTATTCTATTTACATAAGTTCTTATTATCTTAATGCTTATGTTGTGGTCACAAGCCTCATTATCTGTTACACTACTACCGTTCCCATCTACCTTATGGAATTTTATAAATTAGTTATAGCTTTGCTCTGAATGTATTTTATAAAATTTTCTCTTGCATGTGCATGTCCTCTCTTATTTCTCTCTTTATTTTTTAGGATTTTCTTAGAGCAGGTATTTTGGCTTTTATTTTTTTTTAGTGGAAAGATGGGCTTAATGAAAATTAGTGGATCTTTCCTATTTTTTGGGTTTTGGAAGCTTGCCACCGTAGAATGTATATATGACTTTTTGTATAAATACTTAGTAGGGACCTTGGGCTCATAGGTTTTATTTTTACTTTTTTTACAGCTCTTCTGAGCAGTAGAGAGCTTGAGGTCCCTTCTAAGGATCTTGTAATTTTTTAATTAATCAATGCACAGGTCCCTTCCCCCCCCCCCCCCCCCCACCCTCTTCCCTCCAAAAAAAAAAAAAACACCAAGACCTTTTTTAATCAGGATGGTTGTTGTTTGGTTGGTGCTTCTTAGAGTAATGCATGTTTGGGTGACTGCTAGAGTTGTACACTAGTTTTGGTTATTTTCTATATAGTGTTGGTGTCCTCTACTTCTACTAATGATTCTAGTTTCTCATGTACTTCTTGAATAACTTGTTGGGTCTTCAGTGTGCTGATTAGGTATGGTGTTTTTGTGCTTTATAATTATTCTTTATAGGCATACTTATTTTTGCATGTATATTTTACTTCAACCTGGTGCTGAATGTATATCAAAGTAGTGGCTTCATTTTTAGTGTTTTTGCTCCTTGCTTACCCTTTTTATCATTGTTTTAAGGTAGTACGATCATTTGCTCTTTAGGACTTTTTTTGTTTTTATAGTAGCTTTTTGAGCAATTAGTGAGCATTTGATCCTTTAAGGACTTGCAACCCTTTTTATGATTTAACACATAAGCCCTTATATGGGTTTTAACCATAAAAAAACACCACCAAGCCCTCTAAATATTTCCTAAACTTGAACCAGACATGGTTAAACTCAATTGAACATTTCCTGGACCATAGTTAACCAAAATCCCTTAAACCCTAAAATTACCATATATGAATATTTGAGTAAACCCTTCTTAGCGGAGGTGCCATTGAGAGAAGACAGATGAATTAACCCAAAAGACACAAAGCCAATTCGAATCAACCCAGAGAGTAGACGAGCATCACAATAAGTAATGAACAACATAAATATTTCTCCAATTATTGCTCAAAACAGGCGAAACCTAATGGTTAGCATCAAAAAAAAAATCCAAAATGATGTTAAACTGATAACCACACCAATGCTGACAATAAATCAACCAAAAACCATTATTACCAGACCTATTAAGATTACAAATTGGGACCTGGTATATCAAAAAACTGTAATCGAGGGAGTCAGAAGACTACCAAACTCAATCCCGTCATTATAAAAGGAAGCAAAGGATAAACGGCACTTGCAATTAAGGTTAACATTTATAGCAAAAGAGTAATATCTCAAGAAATAATGGACCAGAAGAAACATAGAAGCAAGGACTCCAATAAAATTAAACTGGCAAGAATCGAAAAAACCAAAACTAAGCAATTCTAACATAAGGTATGCCCATATGATCTAGCCTAGCTAAACCCAACAGTTTGGGCGGAATAGAGGATCCCCAAAATTCCATAAAATCTGGCAGATTATAACCTAAATCAGCTAAAAAGTCAGCAGCAACATTCTCTTCCCTATATATGTGAGTTATAGAAAAGTTAATAAGAGATAACCACTACTTAATCTCTCTAATAACATAGAAATAAGAAGGATTAGCAATGCCATTTCCAGAAATAAAATGCTCTATTTCTGTGTTATTTATCATTATAATGATGGATTTTAAGGCTTTCGCTCTGCATATTTGGACTCTGTGTTGGGGGTTTCAGGTGAACACATATGACAGTGTGCTATTCCCTTCTTTTCTTAACTATATTCCTCTCTATTGTTGTGGCTATGTCTCCTTCCTGTACAGGATCTTTGTGAGCCTGGGTGGGTTTGGGAGTAGGCTAGAGTGGCAAGTAAGTGTTGTGTTTGGTAGCACCATGGATACTACACACCTAAGCTTAAATGGCAAACCTTTTCAGTTTTGCATTGTGAGTTCTCTTGATTTTATTTGGCTGTTAGAATTAAAAGCTGATTATTGAATAATGTTTAACTCGCAGTTTGGTATTCATTCTTGGCTTTATGCTACTCCCTATTTATGTATTTTGAATATCCTACCGGTTATCAATTGTATTATTTTTAATGTTGATGGCTGTATTCTACCTAGTTACTGCAAAATATGTATCCTTTGGTTTTTTATGTTGATTAGTTATAATCCTGCATATTTCCTATTATATATGTGCTGGTTTTGTAGTCTGATTCTATTGTAGATTGAAGGGATCGAGATTTTTGGGGAGAAGTTGGATATTTTTGGTAGGAAGAAGGTGCCAAAAGTGTTAATTTTTTTCTTCCTTTTTTGGGCTCTATCATCTGACAGACCTAGAATGTTATTGGCTTATTTTATAAATTGTAGAAGAGGGAACCATCGGCTCTTAATTTTTCTTTTGATTTATTTTGTAGCTCTTTTGAGCAGTAGCCAGCTGAAGGTTACCATTAAGGACCATGTAATCTATTATTTAATTAACACGTAGGCCCCCTGATGGGTTTCCCCTAAAAAAAAAGAGTGAACCCTTCTTAGTACAATCATTCCATGACCCAAGATAACTTCAACAAACTCTAAATCACATTTGAAGTGGATTGGACCTAAACCCAAACATTGGTCAAGCTTGGTTTACCAAGTAAATCTAGGTACACAAGTGTGAAGTTCATTATATTTATATTTCCTTCGCGGGTAACCCGCTCCGGGGAGAGAGAGTGTCCACATTTTGCGCGCCTTTTCTTTTCGAAATCTTGGCCTTCGTGGGTAACCCGCTCCGGCAGAGATGACTATGGTGGTTTGCCGGTTATCTCCGGTCGGTGGGAGGACTTCGACCTCTACTTCAGGAGGTATCTGTAGTGGTAAATCAAAGACAAAATCAGGAATGCGTGCTCTTGGAAGACCTAGCGGAGGCATCGTGATTAAAGAAGGAAGCGCCTCTAATGTTCGGCAAGAAGAACTGGTTCAGGGTAAAGGAAAAGGGGTCTTATGCAATGACGTCCGGAACAAATTTGGGAGCCATACGGTCATGAAGAATTCAAATTTCGAAGGTACTTTTGACCCAGAAGCATCATCTTCTTCTGGATTGGTATTAAAAGTCAATAAATTCGTGGGAATTCAAGAAGAAGCAGATTTTAATCAGATTAACTGAAATCTGGAAGGAAATTTTAATCTAAACAATGCGGAGGGGAAAGTTCATGACGTTGAAGGTGCAAATGCAGGTGTTAATAATGAAGGAAATGTTATTGCTAATAACAAATTCATTTCGGCTTGGAGTAAACCACAACTTCTCAAGATAGATAACAAAAACAACTTGGTGGAGATGTCGGATGATGGCGTAGCTGTCAAGCTCAATGCAAATGTACAAGAGTCAAATTCGAAGATTCTTACCAATTCTTTGGTGGTGAAGGTCTTAGGAAATAATATCCCATTTTCTGTATGTAGCATTGAACTAAGAAGACAGTGGAGTAAGTTTGGCAAATTTCACTTGACAACCATTGGTATGAACTGGATCTTGTGTTCTTTCAACAGTTCTGAGGTAATGGAGGAAGTACTTAGCGGTGGACCATGGTATGTGGGAGTATACATTGTGGGAATGGACAAATGGTCTCCTTCATTCTCACCGAACTCATTCAAAGGAATCACAGCTCCGTTTTGGATTCGTTTTCCTTGTCTTCCTTTATTTTGTTGGGATGAAGACAGTATTACTCGAATTGCCTCTAGAATTGGAGCACCTATGTATTTGGATGGTAATTCTTTCAAATGGGGGAAGAGAGAATATGTTAGGGTCTGTGTAAGGTTAAACCTTGAAAATAAGGTACCTCAAGGGGTTTGGGTGGATGGTATTGCTGGGAGATTTTTCCAAAATGTTGAATATGAAAAGGTTGCTAGTCTCTGTTTTCACAGTGGAAGAGTGGGACACGAAAGGGCTTGCTGTCCTGATGATCCCTCCCTGGTCCAGAAGAAGCAGCAGGTGATTGAGGAGAGTTCGGTTAAAGCAGATGATCAAGGTACAAATAGTTTGCGACAGGAGGAATATGGCCCATGGATTCATGTCAAGTTTAACAATGGAAAAAGTAGAAGGGGAAGAATGACATGGAGAGAAGGGGAAGGAATGGTCAAGTACAAGGAGAAGCATTCTACAGATATGGTGCAGGATGGTAGCTTGGAAAAAAACTCTCAAACTCAACAATTAGCAAATGAAATGGGAAAAGATACTACATTGCCTGGTAGTACAGCTAAGGTGAATGATATCGAAGTGACAAATAAATTCAAGGTGTTGGATTGTGAGATGGAGGAAGGGGAAGTGATGGTTCAGCCAATAGCTACTGTTGTAGAAGCGAAAAGTTCTGTTGTAGAAGAAGGAAGAGCTACTAAGGAATGTGATAAAGATGAAACGGTTGTTCATGTGGTCAAAAATAAATTAGCTAAAGAAATGAGATCATTGGGCCCTATGGAAGCTGAGCATAGGAAGAGAAGGGGTATCGGAAAAGGTCCACCTAGAGGTGGGAACTCATCCTCTTTGGAGGATTAATGTCGTCTTTTTTATTTTGGAATTGTAGAGGGGCTAGGAAGAAAGAAGCCTCTCTATACCTTAGAGAGATGGTGAGGGATAAAGATGTGTTTTTTGTGGGGCTTATGGAAACAAAAATTGCTAGCATTGATAGAAGGGAAGTGGATTTTCTTATTGGTAATGAGTGGGATTTTTTTCACCATCCGGCTGAAGGGACTTCGGGTGGTATTCTTGTAATGTGGAAGAGAAGGGTTGGGACCTTTGAGATGACTGACCACTCTTCTCAAGTGGTTGTGGGGAATTTTATTACTTCATGTATGGGAAGTTGGAGGGTAGCTATGGTGTATGCTAACAAATCTTTTATTGAAAGAAGAAGGTTGTGGGATATGTTAGGGAAATGGGTGGGGGACATGAATCCTAGCATTATTGGTGGAGATTTTAATTGCATTTTATGCAAGGAGGAGAAAAAAGGTGGAAGTACATTTAAAATCTCCAAGGGGGCGAAGGAGATGAAAAGTTTTATGGCTAATCATGATCTTCTTGATGTAGGTACTATTGGACCAAGGTTTACTTGGTGCAACAACAAGGAAGGTGCTTCAAGGATTTGGGAACGTCTTGATAAATGTTTGATCAATTCGGTGGCTCTACAAATTGCTCCATTTGCTAAGGTTAGACATATGGCGAGGATAGCTTCTGATCACAGCCCAATTGTATTCAAGTTGGGTGAAAAGGAGGTTGGCAATACAAACATGATCCGGTTTGAAGATACTTGGAGGTCCTATCCAGCTGCAAGGAGTATTGTGTTCAATTCTTGGAGTAAAGCAGATTTTGGTAATGAAGTGGAGGTGCTTCACAGGAAAATACATAGAACTCTTAAGGCACTTTTTTTTTGGAATAAAAATAAGTGTAAAGATTTGTGCTCATTGAAGGAGGATCTCATGAAAGAAATTTTGGAGCTACAAGCGGAGGAATCGTCATCTGAAGGTATTTCTCATGAAAAGTTAATTCTTCTTCGTTGTAAGGTTCATGAGTTAAACATTACTTTAAGAAGATTGGCTACATGGTGGAATCAAAGAGCTAAGACAAAGTGGCATGAGGAAGGAGATACAAACTCTAATTTCGTTCATAAGTATGCCTGGGCTAGGAGAAATGGGAATCTTATTACACAAATAAAAAATGAAGACAATGAATTAGTGGAGGATGCTAATCAAATTGAAGAGGTCTTTTTAAAGTTCTTTAAAAAAAATGGAGGGTTAGATCTTGCAATTTGAATAGATGGCCTATGCTTCCCGATGCTCAAAGCTTGTCTCCGGATCAGGTTGGTCTACTGAATGCTAAATTCACTATGGAGGAATTGGTGGATGCGGGTTTCCAACAAGGGAATAATAGATCTCCGGGCATGGATGGCATCACATCATCTTTCTTTAAGTTCTATTGGAGTATTGTGAAGAATACTACATGGAATGCTGTTGAGAGTTTTTTCAATTTGGGAAACATGCATGAGAAATGGAAGGAAACATTGATTGTTTTAATTGCTAAAGGTGAAAAATCCTGTTGAGCCATCCAATTATAGGCCCATTAGCTTATGCCAAACTATCTATAAGTTTGTTGCAACCATGTTGGTGAATAGACTAAAGAGATGTATCTCGAATCTCATATCAGAAGAACAAGTGGCTTTCATTCCAGGTAGATCCATGTCAGAGCATTGCTTGTTAGCTCAGGAAGTTTTTCATAAATTCAGGATTTCTAAGAACAAAAAAGGTATGATGGCAATCAAGTTAGATATGGAACAAGCCTATGACAGTATGGGATGGCCAACATTGCAACAAGTGTTGATTAGATATGGTTTCCCCAAAAAGTTCTCGGATCTTATCATGGAGTGTGTAAGTAAAACTACTTATTCTATCAGGATAAATGGTAGAAATTCTAGTTGGATTGAAGCAAGATGTGGCTTTCGTCAGGGGTGTCCTATGTCACCTTATTTGTTCATCTTATGCTTGCAACTGCTGTCAGACGCATTAAACCAAAGAGAGAATAAGTTTTAGGTCCAAGTTTCACCAAGGAGTTCGAAGATTACTCACCTCTTATATGCGGATGACGTTCTTGTTTTTGCTCAAGCTTCTACAGGTTCTACAAAGGTGTTAAGAAGAATTGTTGCTGATTTTTGTGAATGGACAGGTCAAAGGGTTAATACAAACAAATCTCAGATTTTGTTTGGCAAGATTGTTAAAAGAGCTACTAAGCAAAAAGTTTCCAAAAAACTGGGTTTTAAAGTGGTGAATGAACTGCAATACTTGGGGATTAAGATCCTTATGAGAAGATTGAAGATGCATGATTTCCAAGAGATGATTAGCCGGATTATGGAAAAAATTAATGCTTGGGGGACTAAGACGTTGTCTTTGGCTGGAAGGATTTTGTTGGTCAAGACTTCTTTGATGGCTATGCCTAACTTTTTGATCACTCATTCGTTGGTTCCCAAAAGAATATTGAAAGAGCTAGACAAATTTTGTAGAGATTTTATATGGCACAAACAAAATGGGGAGATAGGTATGCATTATGTGGCATGGGAGAAAATCTGCAAACCGGTGGAGAAAGGTGGCTTGGGCATAAAATCACTTGTAAATAGAGCTGGGCCTCTTAGAGCACGTTTGGCATGGAGATTTGTTCAATATCCTGATTCTTTATTCCACAAAAACATGATTTCAAGATATGGTGATAATATCTTCAAGGGGAGTTGTAGAAATACTGCATCCACTACTTGGCAAATCCTCATCGATGGAGGAAAGCATCTCCAGCCGATTATTAGATGGAAAGTGGGCAATGGGCAGAAGATTAAAGTGTTGAATGACGTCTGGTTACTAGACAAATGCTTTGCTTCTTGTCCTACCTTTGTGGATGTGGTAGGATTGGAAGGGAAATTGCTTCAACAATTCATCATAGATGGAACCTGGAATATTGAAGAACTTCAAAGCTACTTCCATAGCGAACTTATTACTCTCATATTGCAGATTCCAATCAGATAAACATTGGAGGAGGACCAGATGGAGATCGTTTGCAAACTTTCTGGTAAAACAATTTCTGCTCTGGCCTACGAGGAAAAGGTTAAATACAGCAGCTTGGAAGATGATGGTGGCTACTCGGTTTGGTTAAAAAAACTGAAACTAAACCCAAGAGTCGAATTGTTCTGGTGGAGGTTGAGTAAGTTTGCAATTCCAACAAATCAATTTCTTAATTATAGAAGAATGGGTCATGATGTTGTTTGTGCTAGAGGGTGTCAAGAAATTGAAGATTATGAGCACATTGTGGTTAGATGTACATTCCTGACGGAGGTAATTCTGAAATTGAGAGAGTGGGGGTTTGCAATCCCTATTTTCAACTCTTTGGAGACTTGTTTGGAGGGTCTTAAAGCTCTTTCTTTGAGACATGGCAGTATTGTCAAGATGTATTGCTCGGCTGTTTTTCTCTCTTGGAAGAATAGGAATGAGGTGAAGCATGGTAAATCTGCTATATCATGCTCGGTTGTGGCTGCAAATGCTCTTTCTCTGGTTTCAGTCATGAAGAATCCTTTGCTAGCTAACTGGGGTGTTAATCTCCCTTCGGAGTGCAACATGACTTGGCACCCCCCACCGCTAGATTGGATTAAATGTAATATAGATGCTTCGGTTTTAAATTCTGGATCTGCCGGAATTGGAGGGGTCCTTAGGGACCATAAAGGGAGACTTCTTATTGCTTTTGGAAAAAAGAAAATTCATTGGGATGTGTCTCAAATGGAATTACAAGCTATTATTTCTATAAAGGAGGTTATTCAAGATTGGATGATGCATTGCAAAGGTTTGATTATTGAAGGTGACAATATTAATGTCATAAGCTTCATTCAAGTATCCTTGCAGAATTGGCAAGATAATAATTGGCTTCATAAAGAGATTTCATTTATTCGCTCATTCAATAAGGTTATTTTTAACCATGTCCATAGAAATTGTAATAAAGTAGCTGATTTGTGTGCTACTTTAGCTTTAGATCATAGTTTTATCTTTGATTCCTTTTCTTTTGGTACGATTCCACCCTCTTTGGTCCGTTTGTTAAAAGAGGAGCGTGATCCATTTGTGGTTTGTAACTAGTTGTTTTTCTTAATGCCAATTGCATCTTTCAAAAAAAAAAAAAAGTAAATCTAGGTTGACCAAATGACCCTTAAGTCATTAAATATGCATTTCATGCATATAAGCCTTGTCATGACCTAAAACCTCATCCAACAAGTTCCAAATGTCATTTGTAATAAGTTGGACCCAACCCCAACGCCTAGTCAACTTTTGTCGACCAAGTCAACCTTGGTTGACCAAGCTAAACCTAAACCCTCTAAATACTAAATAAAATGCTCTATACCATATCAAGGCATCAAAACCCTTTTGGACTATCCATTGGGTCCCTAATAGCCAACCCTATATGACCTAGTCCTTGGGTCTACTTGGGTTAGCCATATGTCTTGACCCTATTAGTAAAATCGGGTTCCCCATGAGACATCTTCAAACCTATATTAAATTGGCCTAAGCCAACCATTGCATTAGATGATTGATGACCTTATGTATTTGCGATGGTCAGCCAAGCCCATGGGTTGACCAGGGTCAGCTAATTGGGCATACCCAATGTCCTCAAAATAGGTATTCCTAAGACAATTTATATGTCCAAGCCATCCAAAGGAAAACTAACTCATACATTATGTTCAGGAACGTTCTGGACACCTTACCACCTCAGCTTCCCCCATGCGGCGATCAAAATTAGCCATAATTTAAGAAAATTGTGGCTAGAGGTGGCTGGATTCCCAGCTAAATACATTTCCAAATATTCTATAAATATCCTTATTTCTTGAAAAGAAGGGTTTTATTTCTTGCCTCTAAAAGCTTCTTGAGACTGAGAGCATTCCATCTCAAGTCTCCTAGCCTCTCTATTGGTGATTTCTGGAGAGTATAAGCGAGCTATACTGAGACCTTCTAAGCTAAACACCAAGTTCCAATCCATTTAACTTCTAGTCTTGCCACTTTAAAGATATCAGTTCCTTGGAGTCAGATGAGTCAACCTTAATCAAGCTCCTATGTGGTTTAAAATCACTTCTTCTAGGTTCTGGTCAAGTGTGAAGAGAACCTCAAATCCAATGGGATATAACATTTGGATTAAAGGTTCTTACTAGATGAAACTCTTAGATTAATTTGAGCAAGATTTGTTGACTAGATCTCTTAGATCTTTCCAAAACCCTTTATGACTAAGGAATGATAGGGAGGTTGAAGATGCAATTAGAGTTGTTGGTTCTAAATGATGGCTCTACACTTATCATATATATTTTTTGTATTATGATCCCATAGTTTTGAACCATTAAATCATGGCCATCTAATCTTGAATCAGATGGTCACAAATTAAAGTGCAAGCTCCTTTAGTCACAATAATGATTGATTAACCAGTCATTACATGTTTAAAAAATGTGTGCACATAATCAGCTATCTGACTGTATAAATAGGGGTTAATTAATCAAAAAATTTATCTAAACTTTGAAATTATATAACTGTTCACACACTTAGCCAAATTTACTGATCCTAGGCTCTAAAAATTTATCTTGAAGAGTAGAATAAAAGCTCTATGGTTTAAAACTAAAATTCCTAAAGCATGTAAAGTAATATTAAGAATACTCCATGAGGTATTCTTGAAATAATTAATTAAATACAATTCATATTAATTTCAAATTTTGGGAGATTAATCATGGACATGTTTTTGCTATGTCAAAAATTTATCTCCTCTATTTGGTAATTTTTAGGGCTTTAATTAGTTAATTTAAAAGTACAAGTTAGAAATTGACATATAATTTTAAATTACCTTAATCACAAATCCATATGAATTAGGCTTTTATTATATGAGATTATTAAATTGATTATTCAAGGGTTAGTTGGCCACTGATTTTAACCCAATCCTACTTTTTGATTGCCAAAAATAAATTTCCAAAGAATATTTTATATTTACTTTGAGAATTGATTAAACCCTCTAGGAATATCACGATGACTTTAAATTTGTTGAGAAGGAGTTTTGGGCTGTGATTAATCTTCGGTTAAAATTTTAAAGGATTTGGATGTCATTTGGTATATTAATTAGTAAACCTTAATTATCCTTCCATAATTGACTTAGGATTTTCCTTAATTTATTAAAAATTCTAAAAAAATTAGAAAATTATGAAATAAATTTTTTGGACCACATATTTAAATAGCTTTCAAAGAAAAATAAAATCTCCAAGAGAAACCCTAAAAAAAAAAATTAAAATTAACAAAAATAATTAATTAAATAATTAACAAAATTAAAAAATGAAATTAAATTCTCAAATGGTCTCCAGTAGTTGTAATCATCTTTAGAGGTCATTCCTGACCTCTGGTGATTATTTCATGTGGTCTGGAATTATTTTTGATTAAAAAATAAAATAGCCGAATTATTTGAATTTTAATTCAAGTAAATGGGCTGATTTTATAAAAATTATAAATAAATAAATAAAAATCACAAAAATTCAAACTAAATTACATTGGACTCCAAATTAAAACTAGAATTTAATAAAAATTAAAATTATTGAAATCTCAAGCAAAAATAAAAGTCGAAGTTTGGTTAACTTACTTAATATAGGAAATTAAATAATAATAAAAATTTCATTATAAATCCTAAAAATTTATAAATGAATCAATTAAATAAATCAAAATTAGAGAAAAAATAATAAAAGTTAAATTGATATAAATTTTATAAATTTAAAATATATTTGGAATTAAATAATAAAATAAAATTGAATAATATAAATAAAAAAGATTAATAAATTAAAGGACTCTATGCACTTGATATGATCCCTTAGGGTAAATCAAATGAATTACAATTATGAGCCTAGGATCTTTCACTTGAAAGCTTCAAGTTCTTGAAGTGATCAATTGATAAGATTTTTAAAATCTAAATAATTAAAACACCTAAATAAAATGATTGACTCTATGCATTGAATTTTATCCCATAAGGGAGATTAAATGTATTACAAATATGAGCCTATGACTTGCTGATCAATGTCCTTGTACTTAAAGAGTTATTAAGCATTATATTCTTTAAAATTTAAAATAATAATTTAACTCCTAAAATATATTTCATTAAAATAAATCTTTAAATTATAAAATACTAAAAATTAAATTAAAATATTACCCCATCGACCTGAAATAATATAAAAATTAAATTTTTATAACATTGAATAACAATAAGCTTAGGACCTATCTAAACTACCTAGATTTTTATAGACTTTAGATGATTTGATAGGGCTACTAACTCTAATTTAGGCAAGGCTAGTGGAGTGGTTTGTTGTGATGTAGATACCTTACTTAGAGGGTTTCATCACTTTGTTTACTTACTTTTATGCACTCTAGATGTCATACTTATATTTTGTTGGTGCACCTTTGACTCTTTTAGGTTGCATTAGATTCTACACACCTACATTGCACCTTTAACATTATATATAAACAATATTCTTTTACTTTTCTGTACCTAGGATTTGATGTAAATATAAATGGGTAAATATAAATAAAAAAATTTAGATTCTTATATACCTAGATTGAGTTGTATAGTGTCAAAAGTTATAAAATTATTAAACATAAATCCTTATATATATAAAGTTCCAAAATGAAATGATTCTTCTACCATTGAAGATCATTATCTTTAGGAATATTAAAGAAAATCCTGGAGCAAAAGATAAAGACTAAAGTAAGAAATCATATTTAAATCTATATTGTATACGATGTAGAAATGCAATCTTGTTGTGGTGGAGCCTGACCACCTTACTTTTTAGCGGATCGTGGTTGGTACTCTACATTAAAAATAAATGAATAAAAGTTTTTTTTATGTAATGCTCTTTCATATGCTACTTCACATTATATGCATTGCATTTATATGGGTGGTAGATTTGTATTAGAGGGTAGCCTTTTCATAGGTTTCGTTTAGAGAGCATGTTCTAGATTTTTAAGATCATGTATACTAGTCATAAGATGATACAATAGTGGTACCATATACGTGAACACATTTACACTTACATGCATACATACATGCATTTTAAATTCCTTCAACATACATTAGCCAAACACATAAGCCAATAATAAGGAAGGAGGAGCTAAAGAGTTAGGGAAGCCATAGTTTTCCTATTGTTAAGGCTGTTATGTGCTAGATTTTTCTAGAAATTTCAAACTAAAAAAAAAATAGAAATTTAGATTTAACTAAAAATAAAATTTAGAGTTCAGGATTTATTTGAGTTAATTTGTACTAGTTAGGAGAGTTTGCATATTAAAGAGTCCTAACTAATATTTTCTAAACTAAAAATACTTGATTCCTTAGAAATAGAGTAATCATATCATGCATTCATAAGGCTATTGATTTCTTTTAGGATGTTAGCTGATAGCCCACTCCTGACAGGCATAAGTCAAGATTGTACACACATCTCTCTAAAGTTCCTTCCTAAGAGGGTTATCCAAATCTGAAATAAATTCTGAATCTAAATCTAAATCTAAATCAATCCTTAAAATTTTTGAACTCAAATATTTTATTAACCTTTATAAATTTGAGATGAATAGTTCCCACTTTAATCAAGAGTATTCTCAAGACTTATCTTGGGATATAATTAACTATAAAGGCTTTCCTTTATAGGAACTCTAGAACCCAATAAAAAATAAACCATATCTTAGTTCCTTTCTAAGAAAGGTGAAGAATCCTATGAACGCAGACTAGCTCTATACATTAGTTTTTACATTTATATTCAAAATGACAGGTGAGCGTTCCTTTTATCCTTCGAGATGAATAGAATATTTCTTATATAGAGTTTAAATATGAAAATAAATGGTTATCTTTTCAAATTGATAGTCGAGTGTTAGTTTGTCTTTTGAGGTAATAGATATTATGTTATGCATATTTGACTAAAGAAATATTAAATTGAATCATGTGGCACATTCTAACATTTATTTTTCCATCAGATTTTTTTAGCAACTCTATTTGGGAAAGAATTCTCTCTTCATCTTTAGTGGAGACTAAACTTTCAAGATTATAAGAGTTTCATTAATAATTTGAGTTCTTAAAATCTAAATTCTAGTTTAAATTCATTTCCCTTATCCAAAGTCTTTTGGATTGGGTCAAGAGTTAAATGTTGTTGACATCATTTTTGTATGAGGTCACTAGGACATTTCCCAGACTCTAGATCAATCTTGACTGCAAATCAATCCTGACCCCAGATTAATGCTGACCCCAGATCAATCCAGACCCCAGGCTTTAATCCAAACCTCAATCAAGACCTTAATCCAGAATTTTAATTCAAACCTCAATCTATTCAAACTTTAAATCAAACCATACTTCAAATCAATAAAATCTAGATTCAAATCAACCCAAACCCTATATTAATCCATACCTCAAGTGAATCTAGATCTCCAATTAACCCAAATCTCAAACTACTCCAGACTTCAAGATAATCCTAACTTTCAATCAATCTCCAACTTAATCAAGATTTCAAAACTTGATCCAACCTTCTATCAAACTTTTATCCTATCCAATTATTTATGATCATTCAAATGATTGTTAATGATTTGGATAATTCAAATTTATACACTCAAACCCAAGATCCATCTTAAATCCATAAATTCAAACCAAAATCCAATTCTAAAGGCTTAGGTCCTGAAAGCCCTTTCTAGTGATTTTTTAAACAATTCAAACCCCAATCAAATGATCTCTAATTTAGAGTATATCAATTGTATGTTGATAGAACATGTCTTTAGAGACAACCCTCCAAATTTGAGCCCATTATGAGGTCTCTAACCCCATAAACTAAATATATTTTCAAAGGCTGTAAAACTTTTAAATATTTATGGCCTATGCCACGAGACCTGTCACACAGTGGATCTTAACCTTGGAGCCTTCTCTAAACCCTCTGATCATATCTAGACCCTTGATTATCATGTTTTAAGCATTAAAATGTATTTTGGTGGACCCACTTTGACCAAAATACCCCTTGGGGTTTGAATAGTCATCTTAAACCAAATGGCCTCTAAATTGCATGAGACCACTTCCATTTAATTTCAAATATCAAACTAAATTTGTTGGACTCAAACCCAGGCCCTGGATTAACTTGGTTAACCAAGTCAACCTAGGTTAACCAAATATGCCATAAAGGGTCTAAACAGTCAATTTGACTAAATTGACCTCCCTAGATCCTAGGACCACTTCTAATAGCCTCAAAATGTCATTTTAAATTTGTTTAGCCCAAACCCAGCCCCTAGGTCAACCTGGTTAACCAAGTCAACCCAGGTTGACCCAATGGCCCATTAAGGGCCCAAATAGGTGACTTTGACCCAGATGACCAAACCGTTGAAATCACCTTTACCATACCCTATTTATCATTCCAAATTTGTTCAACCTTGACATAGGTCCTGGGTCAACCTGGTTGACCAAGTTAACATAGGTTGACCCACTCAACCCTTAAGCTAATTTCCACCTTATCAATCTCTAGATTAATTCCAAATCCTCTCAAGCTCACCTGATCACTTCTCTTAGTGATTTAGATTTGATTGGACCCATTGACCCAATCAATAGTTGACTTAGTCAGCTAAGTCCAAGTTGAGTCAAATCTCCACATTTTGATGAAGCTAATACATACAATCAATCCAAACTACCCAACCTATTTCAAATTTTAAGTCAAACCCAAACAAAGACCTAAACACATCTTAGTCATTAATTAATCAATTTTAAGTAGGTTTGACCAAGTCAACCAACTATACTTGGTCAAACTCCCTCCCATACACTTAAAATTCAAGTCTCTAGCCATCAAACTCTCTTGAATACATCTAACCAGCTCAAGCTATCTCTCTCATTACACCTCAGCCACCTTAGCAAGTTAACTGGTCAACAATATCAAAAAACCTCCTAATGAGCTTAAGTGGTTAAAGTAGTCATTTCAAACCATTTCACTCTAATCTAAAAGTCTCCAACTATCCTAAGCCTTTCTAAAATGTTCTTAATCACTACTTGGACCTACTTAAGCTCTGATTTAATCCTAAATAAGCACCTAATTAAACTCATGTGCTCAAAGGATAAGAAGCTTTCCACATGGCTTGTCCTTGGGCTATCCTTTCTCTCAGCTTTCCAACTGCTCTAGGGACATGTGGCAGCATCTGGGAAGCTCATGAATCAATCTCATCCATCCATGATAGGCTGGAATGTTTGAATAAGGCAAAAATATCAAAATGAGCTCATTCATCAACCTTGTAATTTCTCTCTACTCTAGCCTCCTCAAGCCCAGATCTCAACTCATTGGAGCTCCCCAAACATCCCTCCTTATTTCCCTAGTGAAAAACAACTGGTCAAAGCTATCGGTGGTGAGATCACTAGCAAGCCGAGGCTTAAATCTATCCAAGGTTGAGATCTCTCAATCTATAACATATCAAACTACAATTTCAATAGGGAAAATAAATGTAGACAGTCAACAAGCTCAGAGAACTAAAGATCTACCAAATCCACTGGTTGGATTTAGGTAAAAACCTAGCCCTAACTTAAGACACTTAGCTTTAATTAGCTTTTTGAATAGTGATTTTTAAGCTATCAAATGTATTCCCCAAAGTTTCTGTTTATTAGAGCTAGCTCAGCTTAAAATTTTAATTTGTTTGGTGCATCCGATATAGAGAAAATCTCAAAAAACCCACTCCATGGCTTAATCTGATAGCCCTTAAGCTTGCACAACATGTGGACCATTGATCTTATGATTAACGGTATAGATTTTTCTGTTCCGCGATCCATCCAATAGTGTATCAGTGGATAATCGGACTTATGCACATCCGCCTCGATCAGAACCGTTGATTTCAAACCGTGCGGAATCAACAGTCCTAATCAATGCCTATATGGTGTAGTGAAATCATGTGAGGCAGTTATCGGCTAACACATGTTTGGCCACCACCACCAATCATTGGCACTGCTGCGCATTCTGAATCAGCGAATGGGAGGTTGCCATGTGGCCTAGCCACTGCCTTTTTTAATTAAAATGTTTTAAATTAGTTTTAAATTATTTTAAATCCAGTAAAGTTTAAAAAATTATTAAAAATAAAATAGCAACTCAGAAATCAAGTGTAATATATCAATGTGCTCAGATTCTCAAACCCTTTTATTTAAAATTAAACTTAATTTAAAATGTTATATATATTCTAAACTATTTTAAATACTAAATATTCAATATTCTTAATTAATATTTAATTAAAAATACTTTAAATAATTTCAAATTTTAATTAATATATTTCAAATAGATTCTTTGATTTTCATAAAGTATTTAAAATTATATTAATTTGATTTTAAATCATATTTAATATTAATTATATTTAATTATATTAAATATATATTTAATCACTAAAAATATTTAATAAATAATTAAAAATTTTAAATTTAATCATAAATTCGTAATATTTTATGTTAAGATTTTCCAAAATTCAAAATACTTTATCTTTATATTAAAAAAAAAATTAATTTTAAATATTTTAAATATTTTGAATAAAATTTAAATAATTAAATATCTAAATATTTAATTGATATTTAATTAAAATTAAATTCAAAAAATTTTGAAAATTCAAACAAAAATATTTTAAGTAATTTAAAATTTTAGAAAACTTTAAAATTTAATTTAACTTAATTTAGTAAATATTTTAAATATTATTTAATTTTTAATTAATTTAAATGCTTTAATTAACATAAAACCTTAAAAATTCAAAATAAATTTAAATTAAATCATAAAAATTAATGTAATATATCAAAATTTCTAGAATTTTAAATATTTTATTTTAAAATTAATTTCAAATTTCAAAATTTAATTTATGTTAAATAATTTTAATTATTTAATTATTTTAATATTTAATTAAATATTAATTTAATTTTTTAAAAAAATTAAGAATTTATTTTCAAGTTATGTTAAATGTCCAGCGGGATCTCTCAAAAAAAATTTTTTTTTAATTTATTTTGATAATAATTTCAGTTTTAATTTTAATGCTTATGTTCTAATATATGAGTATATATATGCACATATACATATATTTTAAAATTCTATTTTAAAATTATATATATATATGTTAAATATTTGGGTGTTAAGAGATCCCTTGAAACTTTAAACATGGATTGAGCCTGTATGAATAGAAATCGTGTGGAATGATTAATGAATATTTGTGTTCCAACTATTCACAAATCAAAGCTTTATGTATGTTAACTACTTTCAATTCTCGCATGTTTAGGTTGCACACACATATACTTAGCCTAGGCTCTCCTAGGTTTTGGGATTGATTGTGATTGTATATGCATGCATATGTATGTCTAAGGGTTAAACAAACCTTGACTCAATCCTACACAACTTAGTGACAACATTAAGGATAATAATTAAGGATATGTTTAGAGAATTTAGATTAATTTTAATAATTAGGATACACCTTCTATTGGTATGAGAATTTGAACCACTTGAACTTAGTGACATTCTATGCTCTAGAGAAATTTCCCACTAATTCGTGAAGTCATTAAACCCCTTAATTGATTTACTTAATATTAAACCCTTAGTTAAGCCTTAAAACTTCTAAAAATTATAATAAATCAAATTTAAATCTAAAAATTACAAGTAAAATCTCAAACTAACCAGAATTCAATTTCTAATTTAAGAAAATTAAAACCCCTTTAATTTGACATCAAAATTAAGCTTAATTTATTTTTAATTAAAAATTAATATTTAATTAATTTAATTAATTAAAAAAAAATTTAAAATTTCAAAAAATTCCTAAACTCTTTAGAATATCTCCTTAGGTCATTCTTGACCTTTGGAGGTGATTACAAGGAGTTTGAAGTTCATTTGTAGTAAAATCTTTAAAACCACTTAATTAAATCAATTAAATAATTCAATTAATTAATCAAACTTCTAAAAAAAATAACTAATTCTAAAAAAATTCCAAATTGAGCAAACTCAAAGGCATTTGGAGTTTAATATTTATTAAAAATATCAAACCTTCAAAAATCATTCAAATTCAAAAAGTCAACTAATTGGTCAAACTTAAGTAAAAAATCAAGTCAAATCTTCAAACCTTCATAACTAAATTTAGAAAAATCCAAATCCAGCAAACTTACTATCTAATTACTTATCTTAAAGCCTATTATTTAATAAAAAATACTAACTTTTTAGAAATCAATTTCAATCAAAAAGTCAAATTTTGACCCCTTTTAATTAAATACATTAAATAATTTTGAAAAATTAAATAATTAATTTAAAAATCTAGGACACATTAATTCAACTTTAAAAACTAGCAATCAATCAATCTTAATTAAAATTAATCAATTTTTAAATCAATTCAATTCACATAATTATACCAGTTCCCACTAGGTAACTCGAGTTTATGAGGCTATTAGCTTAGGCCCAAGGAAGAGGAAATAAACTTCACGGCCCAAGTGAGCAACCAAGGTGGTAGCCATTTAACCTTTAAAATACACTTTAAAATCAATTTCAAGTCATTCATACTTAAACTCAAACTTAAATCCATTAAGCCTTCAACCAACCAGAATATCAAACAACTTTAATAAACTATCCTATATAGGACACTAAAAGTTCGATAGGGATGTTAAGCCCTAGTGAACTAGTCCCGAGGCTAACTAAGAGGGGGGGTGAATTGGATATTTGAAAGAAAAGAAAAATCTTTTTATAACGTGCAGCGGAAACGAATTAAAACAACGATAAAAAGATCAATCACAGATATCACCCAAGCAGATAATCACAACAAAATAAAGTGCAAAAAAATAATAAGAAAGAACACACCGGATTTATAGTGGTTAGGTCCAACCTGACCTACGTCCACTCCTCGGAGGCACCCTCCAAGTATTACACTAAACCAAAAGTGTCTCTCCTTCAGCCCCTACAGCTAGGCGGAGAAGCCCTTACAAAATCACTTCCACCTTCCCCGGTGCGGCGGAGTAGCCAGGTCCTTTGACACCAAAGAGCACTTCTTCTTCCCAAAACTTCCTTCGAGACAAGCCTTGAATCCGACGGTACTTAGGTGCAAGCCTGCCGGAGCAACCGTGTGAACCCCCCTACACTCCCTCGAGAAACCCCCTTCCCAGGCTCTTCTCCCTCTCAAACTCCACCCTTTCCTCTCTCCCTTTCAAGCTCTCTCTTCAAGTTTTCTCCAAAAGAACGAAGCCTCAATGGCTGCCAAAGACACTTATCAAGTGCCTTGAGAAAGCTTAAATAAAGAGCTCCAAAAACCCTTCCAAATTAGTTCTGGCGGCAAATATCGTCCAGGACGATCGCCGGATCGTCTAGGACGATCGCCGGATCGTCCAGGACGATGTGCTCCAAAAGACGGCTTCAGAAAACCCTAAAAACTCAATTCTACCGCCAAAGATCATCCAGGACGATCTCAGGATCGTCCAGGACGATGTGCTCCAAAAGGAGGCTTCAGAAAACCCTAAAAACTCAATTCTGCCGCCAAAAATCGTCCAGGACGATCGCAAGATCGTCCAGGATGATGTGCAGAATTTGACCTGATAGTCCCGTACGATCCTGGGATAGTCCAGGACGATCAGAACAAATTTTGCACAAATCGTCCAGTACGATATATAGATCGTCCAGGATGATTAGAACAAATTTTGACTCTTAAATCCTTGCCTAAATTGTCGTGGCGGCTAGGGGTTTGATATCATATTGGATCGTCCAGGACGATTAGTTCAATGAACAGATCATCCTGGAAGATCAGAAATCATCCAGTATGATTTGTTCAAAAGTTAAACTTCTGATTTTGACAGGATTTCACTCCCCCTAAGTATGTGTACACATGGTCATAAATAAACATATACCATTACTGGACTTGACTCAAGGAATTAAAAAGTACATCAATGAGAAATACAATAAAGCCTATTCTACTCATTCTTGAGTCTTGAATCTTTCTTGTATTGATGCATGCTGTTCCTGAAATATTAGTACACACACAAATAAATATACATTCCAAATATTAGAAGATGTGAGCCATAATGTTTGTTATCATCAAAACAGAAACTTGTGAGCCCGAGTCGTAACAATCTCCCCCTTTTTGATGATGGCAAACATTACTGGTTGAATTTGCAAAAAAGATATTTTCTCCTAATCTCCCCCTCACTAAGAAAAAGTCTTTTAAAAATAGGGAGAAATACTTTCTTTTTTTTTAATTTTTAAAATAACTACAACAACAATATGATGTAAAACAAACAACACAAAAACAAATATCACAAATACAACAGTACGTAAAAAACATCACAAATATAACAGTACGTTCTCCCCCTTTGACATTATCAAAAAGAGGAGGAGCAAAAATTTGAAAAATCACCTCTTAAGGTTCTCCAAAACTTAGTAAGACATGAATTGACTTCTTTGAACCCAGAAAGGTTAGAGAATCAGAAAATGTAAATCCAAACTCAGGTTTTTTTTTTTTTTTTTTTAAAAAGGCGAAAAAAATTTTTAAGCCAATATCTAAATCAGGGAACAAATTAGATAAGGAAACAAAAATCTTTCAAAACACCTTTCATGAAATACATCTAATAGAAGATTGATGCAAAGTAATGAATCAAAAAATCTTGATTTTCAAACTCAAGTAACGAATCTATCAAAAAGTCATAAGAGTTTTTTAAACTTTAGAGATTTACAAGAATGGAAGTAGCTTTTATGGGCTAATTTTGTGCCTCTTTTTCTATTTGTTTGGCGCTTTGCGCATCTTTTAATTTTTGATACACTTTGTGTATTCAATTTGGCAATTTCGCATCTTTTCAGTTTTGGCCTCATTTTGTGCCTCTTTTCAATTTATTTGGCGTACTGCGCATCTTTTGATTGCCTCCTTTCTAAATCTTTAAAATCAGCAAACCTTATTCTTATGATAAAGACGAACAACCTGAATAAGATATTCTTGAAGTTGGTTCAATAATTTACAAAAGATTCCTATGAGAAAGAAAAAATGTTGGGAGATGAAAAAAGTTTTAATTTCAAAAACCAATTTATAATCAGAAACAGATTTTGACTCAAAAGTAAGATAGCCTTATTCAAAAAAATGAGATAGAGAGACAAAATCATGAGTTTCCTTCCTTTACTTTATTTTAGAGAAATCAATCACAACTAGCAAAGTATTTAGAAAAAACAGGAGGTAAATTTTCCATTTTTAGAAAATAAGATCTTAAAAAAAATGATTTAAAACAAGAGGTGTTATGTGTGTGCTTGATCAGAGGAATAATAAAAAACATCAAAAAAAAATTTAAAAGGAAAAACAAAAATACTAAAACACAGAAAACATAATGAATAAAACAATAGTAACAGAAAAACAAAACAAAAAATATAAACACACAAAAAGAACATTAATTTACATCAGCTTGCTCCTGATCTGATGATTCAGAAGCTAGATCTGCCCAGGATATTTTTCGTTTTGCATTATCAGCCCTTATTATAATTTGCTTAGCTTTACCCTTTTCCTTTTTAGGAAGGGTTCTTAAGTTCGGGCACTGATTTTTCATATGTCCAGGCTTCCTACATCCAAAATAAATAACATCAGAAGAAAACTTTACATTCTTACCATTTTTACCTTTGTTCCAATTTTGATGTTGATGTTTGTGCCTTAGTAGATTTTTCAATTTATTTGTTGCTGATGCTAACTCTTCACTTTCATCACTTTCTGAGTTGTTTTTTCCAATGTCTTCAGTTTTCAGCACTATCGTTTTATCTGCATCCAAAAGCTTTTGACCCAAACCTTGCTCGTAGGCAATGAGTGAGCCAATCAAATTATCAATAGAATATTCATTCAAATTTTTTGATTCAGAAATTGCAATGACTTTGGCATCAAATTTAGCAAGTAGAGAACGTAGGATTTTATTAACTTTTTCAAAATTTGAAAGTTCTTTTCCTAAAGCATATAATGATGTCACAATTTGAGAAAACCTAGTAAACATGTCCAAGATCGTTTCATAAGGTTTCATGCTAAAAAGTTCATAATCATGCATTAACATATTTAGCCTAGATTGCTTGATTTCACAAGTACCTTCATATCTAGTGCATAATTTATCCCAGATTTCTTTGCCAAAAGTGCATGCAGATATTAACATACAATCATCAGAATTCAAAGCACAGAAAAAACAATTTAAACATTTAGCATTTAATTGAGCATTGATCTGATCTGTTCTACTCCATTCAGAAAAGGGAATATCAATTTTAATTTCATTTACAATACGTGACGGTGCAGAATAACCAATTTGAATCATATGCCACATGCGATAATCAATAGATTTCAAGAAAGTAGACATACGGATTTTCCAAAAATCAAAAGTAATATTTTCAAATAAAGGTGGTCGGGTGATTGAATATCCTTCCGCAATATTACGATTACAAAAATTAGCCATGGATCGAATTCAAAAGTTTTAAAACTTAAATTTTGAATCCCGCTTTGATACCACTTGAAAGTTCGATAGGGATGTTAAGCCCTAGTGAACTAGTCCCGAGGCTAACCAAGAGGGGGGGTGAATTGGATATTTGAAAGAAAAGAAAAATCTTTTTATAACGTGCAGCGGAAACGAATTAAAACAACGATAAAAAGATCAATCACAGATATCACCCAAGCAGATAATCGCAATAAAATAAAGTGCGGAAAAATAATAAGAAAGAACACACCGGATTTATAGTGGTTCGGTCCAACCTGACCTACGTCCACTCCTCGGAGGCACCCTCCAAGTATTGCACTAAACCAAAAGTGTCTCTCCTTCAGCCCCCACAGCTAGGCGGAGAAGCCCTTACAAAATCACTTCCACCTTCCCCGGTGCGGCGGAGTAGCCGGGTCCTTTGACACCAAAGAGCACTTCTTCTTCCCAAAACTTCCTTCGAGACAAGCCTTGAATCCGACGGTACTTAGGTGCAAGCCTGCCGGAGCAACCGTGTGAACCCCCTCACACTCCCTCGAGAAACCCCCTTCCCAGGCTCTTCTCCCTCTCAAACTCCACCCTTTCCTCTCTCCCTTTCAAGCTCTCTCTTCAAGTTTTCTCCAAAAGAACGAAGCCTCAATGGCTGCCAAAGACAATTATCAAGTGCCTTGAGAAAGCTTAAATAAAGAGCTCCAAAAACCCTTCCAAATTAGTTCTGGCGGCAAATATCGTCCAGGACGATCGTCGGATCGTCCAGGACGATGTGCTCCAAAAGACGGCTTCAGAAAACCCTAAAAACTCAATTCTGCGGCCAAAGATCATCCAGGACGATCTCAGGATTTCCTACCAGGCATGAATCCTACCAGGCATGAATCCAAATTGATTTTGAGAAACATTAGTATCACGCCGCAGCCTACGCTCCATAACTCGCTCCCATAGTTTTAAAGTGTGACACATTAACTTAATTCCTCTATAATTCGCACAATCTTGTGCATCACCTTTATTCTTATAAATAGGAATCAATACACTCATTCTCCACGCATCTGGCATCTTTTTAGTCTTCAAAATATTATTAAAAAGTTTAGTTAGCCAAGAAATTCCTTCATCTCCTAAGCATTTCCACATCTCTATTGGGATATCATCAGGTCCAACAGCTTTTCCACACTTCATTTTCTTTAAAGCCTCTCTAACTTCGGTTTTACTAATACGCCGATAAAAACAGAAATCTTTATTTTCATTTAGGATGCTAAGGTCACTAAAGTCAATTGTATTCCTACAATCTTCATTAAAAAGTTTATCAAAATATCTCATCCACCTTTGTTGAATATCATCTTCTAAGAAAAGTACTTTTTGATCTTCATCCTTAATACACTTCACTTGAATTAAATCCTTACTACTCCTATCTCTTTGTTTGGCTAGCTTATACATATATCTTTCTCCCTCCTTAGTATCTAATCTATTATATAAATCATTAAAAGCTAAGATCTTTGCATCACATATTGCTTTCTTAGAATCCTTACATGCCTCCTTATATCTTTCCCAATTATCAGAATTTTTACATCTAAACCAATTTTTATAACAAATCTTCTTATTTTTTATCTTTTCTTGCACAATTGGATTCCACCACCAGCTATTTTTACTATTAGGGGCTTTTCCCTTTGATACTCCAAACACATCTTTAGCAATATTTTTAATATCACTAGCCACTTTTTCCCACATAACATTAGCATCCTCATGCACAAATAAAATCTTAGAATCTAAAATCTTACTCTCAAAAATATTTTTATTACTATTCTTTAAATGCCCCCATCTAATCCTAGAAAATCGCTTTACTTTATTTTTTATTTTCTGTCCTTTCATCTTAAAGTCTAAAACTTGTTGAAGATGACGCTTCAAAATTGTTCAATCTTCTAGGGGGGCGAAAAATAATCAGAAGTTCAGAGAGACCTAATTAGAATTTCACTGTCAATTCTTTTGCCTTTACCAAACACCGGAGAAGAAGAAAATGCTGGAACAGAAGAAGGCTCTTTAATCACCAATGGAGCATTTCTTACAATTCCACATTGATGAGTAGATCTGCCATTTAAAATTGATGAAAAAGAGACACCTTTGGTTCGGGAACCAGAAGATGTCCTACCGCCAAAACTTCAGTGGCCGTTGATGACTCTGCCATTATTAGCAAAAAATTCTCCAAGGAGTAGAAACAAGAAAATTTGAAAAAAAGGGAGTTTCTCTCACTATAAAATGGGAGTTTCTCTAACTACAAAATGGGAGTTTCTCTCACTCATTCATCTACTCAAATATCTTTGGGAGTTTAGAGTCCCATCTAGGTTAATCTGGTAGCTCTTGAGGAAGAGGTCCAGAATAAAGTTATGACTAAAGAACTCAAGTAGAAGTCATCTTATCAGTCTTCAACAGTTTAGAAAAAGGAGAAAGGGCTTTGATCTCTATAAGCTTACTATTATAAATAGATGGCTTTATAATCAAAGTTATATTTCATATAATATGTTTGAAGACTTCCTTTAATGATCTCCATGGTATACCCTAGCTCCATGAATATTGAATGGTTTCTTCCTCTCTCAACTAGTGTATTAAATACTCTCATTAGGGCGTTGAACACTATATAAAGGGAGATTTGCAATCATTTTCAATTCATGAAGTAGGAATGTATGAAGACACTACTTATTATCTATGAAAAAAAAAGGATAGTCCCCTAAAAAAACTTCACATTAGCTAAGGAAGGAAAAAGAGATAAAAAAGGTAAAAGAAAGAAAAGAAAAAGAAAAAAGAAAAGCATCATGACCTCAAACACGATGTTCATTGGTGTCCTACCACTCCTTCATAAAGAGATGGTAGAATTACACAATGAACTAGAGGGAGAGGTAGAGGATAAAAGATAAGAAAATAAAAGAAGATAAAAGAGAGTATATACAAATGAAGGAGCTTGTAATATATATATCAATTTGGAATCCGGTTCGAATGATAAATCTAATGAATATGAGAAAAAGGAACAAGCTTAGGAGTATACAAATGTTATTAAATAACCAATGTTTGAAATTTTGATAGAAGAAGATAGTGATGAGGATAGGGTCCAAATAGTTAAAGGAGAAAATATAGAAAAGTCTACCTTAGATAGATTAAAGAAGTATATAGAGAAAGTGACTCTAACCTAACTCTGACAAAATGATACAGCTGGATTGGTAGGAAACGTCCCTCCTCTAAATCCAGACTATAAAACTAATATCTTCATACCTTCCACCAGTAAAAGTATAAAAAATGATGTAATTCTTGAAGATTTATTCATTAATGAAATAGTAAAACTGCCTTCTGATTGGTATTCCCACTATGTAAACAAATTTGTTAAGCAAAGTTTAACACCATCTACTTGGACCAGAGGAAAAGCTCAATAGTTTAAAAACATGTAGAATACTAAATATCATAAATATACATCTAAAGCAGGTGTTGGCTTTTTTACTCTTCATTCATTTGATGATGATGAGTATTGCTTAATTATAACCAATAATCTAGAGTCTAATAATCTCTTTAAAAATGATGTTAAATCTTTTAATCAATATTATATAGAAACTTCAGATGATTTGGATGACTCTCATGTTAAGGATGCACCCCCAAGCTTGAAGAGGAAATTAAGTATATAGCAGATGATTTAAGAGAAAAAAATTTGGGCAATAAAGAGGACTCTCATCTAATCTTCATAAGTTCATTATTGGATGAGAATAAGTCAAGTAAAATGATTGAGTAACTCTGAAAGTTTAAAGATAACTTTGCCTAGAGTTATAAAGAAATATTTGAATTATCTCTAGAAATTGCAGTTCATAAACTAGAGATACAACTCGTTATGGTTCCCGTAAAGCAAGCACCACGAAGAATGCCACTTGAAATTAAAGAACAAGTAATCACTGAATTCAAGAAACTTATAGTGGCTGGTTTTATTAGGGAGGATAAATATCAAACCTAGTTAGCTAGCATTATTCCAGTAAAGAAGAAGAGCGATAAAATTCATGTATGCATCAACTTCAGATATTTAAACAATGCCTATCATAAAGATGAGTTTATGGTCCCTATATCAGAACTCATGATAAATATCCTACATGTAATATTCTACTTTATGGATGATTCATTTTTATACAATCAAATAAAAATGGCTCTTGAAGATTAAAAATATAAAGCTTAAGAATGCAGATTGGAGCCTATTGCTATAAAGTTTTGGCTTTTAGACTAAAGAGTATTGGTGTCACATACCAGCAAGTAATGAAAAAAAATATTTGATGAACGTATCCACCAATAAGTGGAGTGTTTTGTTGATGATTTAGTCATTAAAAGTCTCAAAATGGAAAATTATTTAAATGATCTGATAATTATTTTTGAAAGATTATGATTGTTATACTTAAAAAAGAACCCTCTGAAGTGTGCCTTTGGTTCCACTTTAGGGAAGTTTTCAGGTTTTGTGGTATGACACAATGGAATCAAAATAGATCCAAGCAAAATTAAAGCAAATCAAGAAATGTCAGCTCCTAAAAATCTCACACAATAAAGATCCTTCGAAGGTCAATTGGCATATCTAAGAAGATTCATATCCAACATGTCTAGAAGATGTCAACCTTTTGTGGCTCTATATAAGAAATATGTTACTTTTCAATGGGATGACAAAAGTCAGAAGTCTTTTAATAAAATTAAAGAATATATGATGAATCCCCTAATTTTGGCTGCTCCTATCTCAAGGAAGCCACTAATTCTCTAGATAATAACTTTAACTGAATATCTTATTCCCTTATTAGCTCAAGTTAATGAGAAAGGTAAAGAGAATGCTCTCAAGTTAATAGATATCTTGGTGCCTTTTCCAAGGAAATTTTCAATTGATACAAAATGTTAGGTAAAATCCTAAGATTTATGCTTGATCTTTCACATCTTGATTAGACATATCTTGAGAGTTTACATAATTATTTTTGAGGAATTTATGTCCTTCAAAACCCTAAAATCCAAACCATATTCCAAGTATCCAAGACATCTAAATATTTATAGCACATGCCACTGAACAGGGCATCTTGGTGTAAACTCCTTTGGAAGCATTTGGAAACTCATCAAACTTGTTCATAATCATCATGACTTTGACTTGAACCAACATGGATCCATGGTTGACAACGGTTAACCTAAGTTAACTTAGGTTGACCTAATTTAACCTATGAAACTCATTAAACCCTAAATCTTTCATATGCATGCATCATATTAAAAAACTCAAACCAAAACCTAAGTTTTACCTCTAGGCATTTAACAATCATTCATGATCATGCTTAGACTCCATTGAATCCTCTAATGGGCTATGTTGACCATCCTTGGTCACTTGGACCATTTAAGTTCATATCAAACCCTAATCCTAAATCACACATGGAAGCCTCCTTAAACCTCACCAAAGCCTCTAAACCCTTTCGAACCCTAAACCAAACAAGCCTAAATAAGTGAACCATTGGTGGACCATGGTTGTCCAAGACTCCATTAAACCCGAAAATGCCCTAAATAAACTTTGGATAAACCTATTCATAACATGACCTTGTCATGGCCCAAAACAACATCAAACAAGCTTCAAATACTATCTGGAGTGGATTGGACCCAACACCAAGCCATGGTCAAGCCTGGTTGACCAAGTCAATATAGGTTGACCAAATCAACCCTAAACCTTCCAAAAAATTAATTTCTAATGATCTAGACTAATCCAAGGAACCCAAACCCATTGAGACTGTCCATAGGATGTCCAAGGATCAACTCAAGCCAAGCTAACCCTTGGGTCTACTTGTGCTAGACAATTGAGCTAACATAAGTGGCCAAAAGGGGTTTCCCTTAAGCTAACTCTTAACCCTTATCATATTAAAATCCCTAAACCCATGCATTAGGTTCCCCTAGAGCTTATGCACTAAACTAAGCAAGCTTAGCCCCAAGATTTACTTTGTTCAACTAATTTGGCTGCTCTTATTGGCCCATCCAAAACTAATTAACAACCCAAGCTTGTTGAACCTAGCTTGAATTAAGGTTTGGTTCAGTAAGCTATACACCTTATATACTCCAAATTTTTCTAAAAATTGGTTCTAGCATTGACTTCTAAAATATCCACATTGCTCTAGCTTTCATTCCTGAATTTTTTAGAGTCTCTAGTGCTCTTCTTTAATAAGTTTGTGCTAGCTCCAGTGAGCCCATTCCAGCCAAAACTCCAAATCTAATCCAATAATCATTTATCCCTAAACCATAATCAAATATTCGAGGATTAGATAAGTGTTCAATCAAAAGGCATCAGGCTGTTGGATTGAACATTCTTAATCAAATGATCCTTCTATATTTGATTTCATCCAATTTCATGGAATAGATTTCTAGGATCAGCGAAAATAAGGATCGAGGTTAAAATTTTAGATGGGAAGTGAAATATGAAATCAAATCTATTCATTCATTTTAAATTGAATGCATGATTCAAATTAAGTCATATAAATGTTCATTTGATGATCCCATGGTCCTACTAATGATTTCTCAGCTAATCAGAGTCGCACGCATGGAAAGTGTGGCTAACTATGTAATTGTATTTAATTAAAAAATAAAAAACTTGTTAGATCTTGAAAATTTACTAACTCCTTATATTATTGTCCAAATTTGGCATGCTTAGGCTTAATGGATTTGGTTTATGTAGTAAAATAAAATCCCTATGGTTTGGAAGCTTAATTTTAAATAGCTAAATCCTAATTTCATAAATTTACTTTGATCTATTTTTGAGATTACTCAACAAATTAAATATATCATGAGTTCAAATTTAGATGGTTTGATATTGGGTGTGTTTCTTACATGTCTAAAATTGTTCATCTCTATTTGAGGTATTTTAGGGCTTCAATTTGGCAATACAAAATTTTTGTTGATTCAAATCCATAAATCATTTAGGCATGATTTTTGGTGTGATTGATTAGTTTCCAAGGGTTAGATTGCAACTAATTTTGCCATGGTCCAAGGTTAGTTAGCCTAATTTTTAATTTCAAATGCATAGATACAATTATTTTTGAAATTGATTGTAAGCTCTAGGAAGATTGTGATGACCTCTAATTACTAGAGTTTAATCCTTATGTCTTAATTATTTTACAGTTTAAATTTTAAGAAATTTGGAGTTTATTTGGTCTATCAAATAGTGAACCCTAATTCTCTCTATGTAAGTAACCTAGGATTTTTAAAATAGAATTTGTCTAGAGGCATTATCAATCTTTATGAAAATTTTCCTAACAGCTACTATAAAACTTTGGGTGGTTTTCCTATTTCTCATTTATGCTTTGTTGATGATATTATAATATTTTGTAATGGTTTTCTAAATAGGGTTATTAGACTCATGAGGTTTTTAAATACTTTTGAAACTTGTAGTGATCTTTCTATTAATAAAACTAAGAGCTGCTTTATTGTATCTAACATGGTTTCTCATGTTCGCATACTTTCTATTAAAAATAGTACTGGTTTTTTACAAGGCTCTTTTCCCTTTTAAGTATTTAGGGTTCCTCTTTAAGGTAGGAATAAAATGTTTCTTTTTTATGATCTTCTTACTTCTATGCAAAAAAGGCTTAATTCTTGGGATTCTGACTTTCTTAGTTTTGGGGGTAGATTAATCCTTATCAAAAGTGTTTTGTGTTCTTGACCTATTTATATCTTTCAAACTTTGCAACCAACTCATGTTGTTTGTAATAGGATTGAGAAATTAATTAATAAGTTCTTCCAGAGAGGTTATAATATGAATTTTAAAGTTATTTGGTCCTCCTGGTCTGACTGTTGTGGGGCCCTTGAGGAAGGGGTGTTGGGTTGTAAAAATATATATGATTTATCATATGCATTTTCTTTTAAACTATGGTTCAATTTTTGCTCTAAAATTAGTCTATGGGCCAAGTATATGAATGCTAAATATTTTGTTGGTAGACATCCAACTATAAAAAGGCTTTGCAGTATTAAGTGGAGTGTTGAACCTCATGTTAAATGTGGTCTCAATAGTGCTAACCTCTTCTTTTTGCAAGATCAATGGCTTGAAGGTCAGTCTATTGATTCTTTTGTTAGTTCATTCTCCACTATCGCTTCTAAAGTGGAATCCTTTATTACTAATAACACTTGGGATTACAATAAATTTGTTGACATTCTTCTTGAGTCTATTATTTCGAAAATCTTGAATCAGCCCGTTAATATTGACTATAATGATTTATTATTATATGACATGTCTCATAATGGTAGGTTTAGTTTAAAGGATACTTGGCATGAGTTTACAGATAAGAACTATGTTAAGAAAGTTTTTTCTATGATTTGGTATAAAAGTAATTCTAAGACCATTTCTATTTTTATTTGGAGAATCTTGCACAAATATATTCCTACTGATGAGAATTTGAGGAAAAGAGGTTTTATTTTAACTTCTAAGTGTCAATGTTGCTATCATATGGAGAATATGCATATTATGTTTATTTTGGGTCCTATTGCTATTAAAACTTGGGTTTACTTTGATGATATTTTTAGATTGAATCAGTTTAGTGCTCACATGTCTATCAACACTTTGATTGATTCCTGGTTCATTAATTCTAAAGGGCATATTAGAAATGTCTTTCCCTCTCTAATTATGTGGTATCTGTGGATTTCTATAAATAACTCTTTATTTAACAATAATCACATGGATTATTATCATATTATTCAGAATATTAAAGATAAAGTGTTTAAACTTTACTCTACCAATCTTTTGACCTCCAAAAATTTTAGGAATTATTATTTTATGGCTCAAAATTTTGGTATATCTATGCAGATTAGCAGCTCTTTAGATGATCCTAAATTAGTTTATTGGATCAAACCTCCCCTTAATACTCTTAACCTAAATGCTGATGGGTTAGTTCAAAATTATGATTATGGGTGTGGTGGTATTATGAGAAATGATCATTGGAACATGATCATGGCTTTTGTTGGCCCCTTGGAAAAATGTTCAGTGCTGATTGTTGAGCTTCCTGCTATTGTACATGGTCTAAAATTATATCTTTCTCTTAGTATTACTAATATTTGGATTGAGGTGGATGCCACTTCTAGTATTCATTACCTTATGAAACCGACGAATAGTATCTACAATCCTGATCTTTTCTATCTCATTAGAGAAATTAACTAGCTTTTAATTTTTATTAACTTTATTATTTCTCATGTCCATAGGGAAGGAAATACTTGTGCAGATTGGTTAGCCAATCTGGGTTGTAAATTAGAATGCCTCACTAATTTTATTGGTATCAATTTACCTAATTTACTAAACGTCATGATTAGGCAAGACAAAATGGGTTTACCTTTGGTTAGAACTTAGTATTTTGTGGTCCTTGGGTCTTTTGGTTTTGCTCTCTTTTTGTTCTTAATATTTTGTTGCTTTTTCTAGTGATGTTGTTTCTGATGGTTTATTGTTAATTATGGGGCTTCTTTGTGTTATGGTTATAACTTTTAACATCCATGAGTTTGGTTTATGTGATATCATCAATTTTCTTATCCTATACATTTTCATTTCAAGACTGCTTGGCATTTTGTTGTGATAGGCTTGAGCTATGATTGAAATTTTTGGGACTCAGATTTTAACTTTTTAATGCTCTTCTTCTCATGGGGGGATATATCTAGATGGCTGTGTTTTTTCTCTGTGTTGTTTAGTAGGGGCTTCTAGATTTCCTTTCTATTGGTTAGGATGTCTTGGCCTTCTAGGTTGGCCTACTGGTGTTATTGGGTTTTCTTGCTGGTTGATGAATTTGGGGTTATTTTACTGGATCTTGTTAATGTTTTGGTTGGTGGGGCTGGAAGTGTAGTGGTGGTGGAATATTGGTTATGTTTCCCTATAATATGTATTTCTCTTCTAATATGCATGTCTTTTGCATACTCTACTTGATGTGCCTGAGTGTGTTTGGGTTTAGAATTGAGTGGCATAGGGGTTTTCATCATGATGTCTGCTATAATATTACCTTCATGAGCTCAAGTGGCCCGCCTCATCCTAATTTTTTGGGTTTATTGTTTTGGTTTTTGGCCTTTAAGGCCTTACTGTGTGGTTGTGGTTGGGTTGGCTCCAAAATTACTCGTCTTTGGTACCCTATCTAGCTTTTTCATTACTGTTATTTTTGGAACATGGTGCATTGGAGCTGGCTTTGGTTTAGTACCTGCTTACTCTGTCTATTCAGATCTTGGCTTGTTGTGTTATTTCATCTTTGTAGCTTTTATTTTTGTGTTTTCTTTTATGGGTGGGGGCTCTGTTGGTCTGTGAATCTACTGCTTCTAGGTGTCGGTTGGCTGGTCTTTATCTTTGTTGGCATGTCCCTCTTGTGTTTGAGGGGGGGGGGGGGGGGGGGGGGGGGGGGGGGGGGGGGGGGGGAGGGGGAGGGGCAGTTTTGGTTTGTTCGCTGACATGTATCCTTTTGTCTCTTCTGCTTTTTGTAATGTTCTATTTATCTCTTTGCATTGTGTCTCTCTGAGGCTGGCTCCTTTGGTAGCCTGGTACATTATTATTGCTAATATGTTGTTGGATTTTTACGGGAGGCCAGTTGTCTGTGCATCATGGGTGTTGTGGGTTCTTCAGCTGGGGTTACTGCCTTTATATGGGAGTGTTAGGTGTGTGTTTCTTCATAACTTTTGCATTTGGCTCCTCTCTTTTATCATGATGGGCCATATGAAATGGTCACCTATTATTTTTTAAATATCTACACTTTTATTCTGTTTATCATGATGGTAATTATAGTTAGTTCTTTTGGATTGAATATACTTTCTTTCAGTATTTACTACTTATATCTTTATGGTTTTGCTATTTGGTATAACAAGTATTTCATATTTTGCAATTTTTCTAACATGTCCTTAATTTATTGTTGTATCTCCTTTTATTCTTTATTTCTTTAGTTTCCTTTAATTTTTGGCAGGATTAATTCTAATTGAGATTATCTAGCTCCTATTTTTTTTTAGTGGAAGGATGGTGCTCAAAGTTCATCAGTTGATCCTTTCTAATTTTTGGGTGATGGCCTCTGACCACCCAAGATTGTACCTAAGTTCCAATGTACTTTTTCTTAGTAGGTACCTTGAGCTCAAAGGTTTTATTTTGATTTTTTTAGCTCATCTGAGCAGTAGTGAGCTTCAGGGCCCTTTAAGGACCTTGTAATCCTATTTTAATCAACGCATAGGCCCTTGTGTGGGTTTCCCAAAAAAAAAAAAAGATTTTCAAAATAGAAAGAAAAAACAGGATTTTCAAAATAATTACATCTATGTGTTCGAAATTCAAATTTAGGCTAACTAACCTTGGACTATGGCAAAATTAATTGCAATCTAACCCTTGGAAACTAATCTATCACACCAAAAATTGGTCCGTCTTCATCTACTCCTATCCCATGGGGTGTTCCTCCATTGGATTCAGCGGCTGTAAAGAAAGGGTTTTTGGTAATGAAGGAAGTGATAATACCCCTAAATCTCATTCATTTCATGATGTTCTTGTTGGTGCTTCTTCATCAAAGGAACCTATTTTCCCTTTCACGAAATTATCTGTAAAAGATTTTTCAACTTTTTTGATGTCTAATGAGGATATTGTTAAACTTGGGAGTCCGTATCAATTAACACTTGTGGGAAAATTTACAGTCTGTAGACCTAATCTTGATGTGATCCTTTTTTTTTTTTGAAAATTTGAAATTATCTGGTATTTTTTCCATTGGTTTGCTTGATGCTAGACTTGTTGCAATCCAATTATTTAATGAGTTGGATTATAGTAGATTCTTTGAAAGGAGAACATATTATATCAATAACTGTCAAATAAGATTCCTTAAATGGACACCATATTTTGATATTAAAGAAGAATCCCCCATTGTTCCTATTTGGATTTCATTTCCTAATTTACGGCTGCATTTTTTTAATCCTCAAGTCTTACATGCTTTGGGCTCACTCTTTGGAAGGCCTTTACAATCTGACCAAGCTACAGCCACTCGGACTAGGCCATATGTAGCTAGGATTCTTGTAGAAAAAGACCTTACCAAGAAACACCCAAAGGAGATTTGGCTTGGTTTTGAAAAATCTGGTTATTTACAAAAGTTTAATTTTGAAAACATCTCAAACTTTTGTAGTTATTGCAATGTCCATGGGCATTTAATTAATGAATGTTTCGTGGTCCACCCGCAACTCAAAAAAATGACTAAGGGTTCCAATCATGTGGTGAAATCTAACACTGAGAAACATACGGATAAAGGAGTTTCTATTGTGGTTTCGCATAATGTGAACAATGATGAACATCAGGTTATTGATGATGACATAGAATATGAACCTTCTGATAAATCCATTAGGGAATTAGCCCATTCTATAGGTGGCAATAATGAAGCTGAAATCCCTATTGGTAATAAAATTTCTATAGGAGATACTATTCTGATTGAATTGGTTCGGTCTTTAGTGACTGGTATGAATACTTAGGATAATATTGCCCTCATGACTCTCACGTGAATGGAGATTTAAATAAGGATGTGGCGGTTAAGAATGATGCTCTTTCAAAGTTGGATTAGGATGAGTGTACATTGAATCATACTGGTGAGATCAATTTTCATATGATAAATGATCAATGTCATAAGGATGGAGAGAACACTGAGGAGGGTGAGATCTTGTCCCAAAACATTAATTCTCTATGTCATCTCCGGTTTCTAAAGGGAATGTCGAGAACAATGAGGAGGCCTTTTAAAAAGTCTCCAAAAATAAAAACAACAGTAACAAGAATTTGGTTGGATCCACCCTAAGAACCACTAGAGCGTCTAATATTTCTTCCCCATCCATTGGTTAAAGCTCTCATTTGGAGTATTAGAGGAGTGGGGGCTACCTTGTCTAGGGTCCATAATGTTAATTTGCTTGTCTTAATTGAACCTTTAGTTTCTTCCTCTAAATTGGATTCTCTATGTATCAAGCTTGGTTTTGATTCGGCTTTTAGAAATTGTTCCAACAAGATTTAGATTTTTTGGAAGAATATAGTGTATTTAAACATAATTGTTGATTTCCTTCTAATTGTGCATACTAGCATCAATATTTTTCAATTTTCTTCATATGCTTCATTCGTTTATGGTTCTTGTTCTAGATTTAATAGGAGAACCTTATGGAGACTGCTTTGCAATATTTTTACTAATATTAGGGATCCTTGGATGATTGGTGGGGATTTTAATACTATCACTAATGTAGCTGAAAGAATTGGGGGTAAATCTTCTAACTTCCAAGCCATGGAAGATTTTAATGATACGATTTAACATTGCAATCTTCATCATCTTAATTTCACTAGCAATGCTTTCACATGAACTATGTGAAAAAGATTAGATCAAATTCTTTTAAATGATTCATGGATCTCATCTTTTCCTATGACTCACATTGATCATTTGACAAAAACTTTATGTGATCATTCTCCCCTCCTATTAAATATTTCTTTGCAAAACATAAACACTCACCCGCCTTTTAGATTTCAAAACATGTGGATTATGGATGACTTCTTTTCTAATAGTTTTCAATGTAACTAGAATGCTCCTTTATGTCCTTATTATAATTTGGGGTATGTGACTAGATTATGGTTTATGCTCAAAAGGCTTAAACAAAAGTTGAACTGGTGGAGTAAATGTGTTTTTAGGAATATTTTTGCAAACATTTTGTAGGCTAAGAATGAGGTAGATCTTGCTGCGAATAATTTTATCAATGATTCCTATCATGAAAACCTTTCTTATCTCAATGAAGCTAAACTTAATTTGGTAAAATTTCAAGAAAAGAGGAAGCTTTTTGGAGACAAAAGGTTTCCTCTAATTTTTTGGATAAGGGAAATAGAAATTGTAAATTCTTTTATAACATTGCTAATCATAAGAAAGTGGCTAGTCATATCCACAAGATTAGTACTCCTACTGGTGTTTCTATTGATCTTCCTGGTTTAATTGATGAATTTGGTATTGATTATTTTAAACAAGTCATCAATAAAGATTTTATTTCGGATTTGAATATTGATTGCTCTTTTATTCCTACTCTTATTTCTGAGGAGGATAATTTGTTCCTTACTAAGGTTCCTACTTAAGATGAAATTTGGTTGTCTATTAAAAGTATGAATGAAAATTCTATGGCTGGCCCTGATGGGTTTACCACTAAGTTTTTCCAAACATGTTAGTCCATTATTAAGGATAATATTGTTAATGCTGTGGTGGGCTTTTTCTTAGGTAATCCTTACCCTACGTTTTTTACATCTACTTCAATTGCTTTAATTCCCAAAAATGAAGTCATTAGCTTCTGGAATGATTATCTTCCTATTAGTTTGTGTTTTTTTTCAACAAACTTATTGCCAAATTACTTATGGGAAGGCTTGTTATTTTCTTACCGAAAATTATTTCCCTTAAGCAAATGGGTTTTCTCAAGGGTAGGTCTATCTTTGGCGATAATTTACAGGCTCAAGAGTTTCTTCATAACTTGGAGGCTAAGTATCTGGGGGGGAACATTATTTTTAAAGTTTATATTTCTAAATCCCATAATAATTTAAATTTGAATTTTCTCTAAATGATGTTATGGTTTTTTGGGTTTAATAAGGATTTTACTAAGCTTATCAAGATAGCATTGAGAACTATTCCTTTTCTATTAATATCAATGGTGAGTGTCATGGTTATTTCAAATCATCCCATGGTCTTAGATAAGGGGATCCTATTTCCCCAGCCTTATTTATCATTGCTATTGAATTTCTCTCTATAGACCTTAATAATTTGTTCATGATTCACCCTAACTTCAAGTTTAGAAGTATTGGTGGTTTCCCTATCACTCATTTGATCTTTGTGGATGATTTTATTATATTCACTAATGGTTCTATCAAAATGCTTTATATCCTTTTCAAATTTCTTTATCAGCTCCAAAAAGCTAGTGGTTTAATTTTTAATCCCATGAAAAGTTATTTTATTTCATCCAAGTCAATATTTGACTAGAGAATCAATATTATTCATAACTAGTTTTGTTTTGCTCAGAAGAATTTACCTTTGAAGTAGTTTGGTACTCCTCTTTTTAGAGGTAAGAAGAGATCTCATTTATTTGGTGACATCTTCACTATTATTAAAAGAAGCTCTCCACTTGGGCTTTTAATTTTCTCTCTTTTGGTGGTAGATTGGTCTTAATTAGACATGTATTATGTTTTATTCCTATTTATCTTTTTCATACTTTATGTCCTACTATCAATGTTTGTAACAGAATGGCAAGGTTATTCAATAAATTCTTTTAAGGTGTTAAGGATAACAAGTCGGCAATCATGTGGGCTTCTTGGGCCAACTGCTCTGCGATTAAAGAGGAAGGGAGATTGGGTTTTAAAAATATGAGTGATATAACTAAGGCCTTCTCCTACAAACTTTGGTTCTCTTTAAGAACTAAGAAAAGTTTGTGGGAAAAGTTTATGATTACTAAGTACTATGCGGGTAAACACCCTCTTACTTGCCATTTTAAATAAGGGGATTCTTATAATTGGAGAAGGCTTTGTTCCATCAAGTGGGAGGCTGAGCAATTTTATTCAATGGGATATGGGGGATGGCAACATTTTCTTTTGGCAAGATAAGTGGTTGGGGAATTTCTCTATTGATAGTGTATTGAATACCCATTCCACTTCTGCTTGCAATGTTAATTATTTTATTCAAGATGGTGTTTGGAATGTGGATTTACTTAGCAATATTGTTCGTCATGCTATTGTTAATCTTATTCTCAAAACTCCTCTTCAATTGGATTAAGAGGATTGCATTATGTTCACTCATGCTAATGATGGTAAGTTTACAATTAAACAAGTTTGGAATTCTTTTAGGCAGTCTTACCCCAAGTCCATGGTTTTTTCGGCATTGTGGCACCATACTATTTCTTCATCTTACTCTATTTTAGTGTGGAGGATTTTGCAGAATTATTTGCCTATTTATTCTATATTAATGGAAGGAGGTTTTTATATAGTTTCCAAATGTCAATGTTGCTATCATATTAAAAACCTCAATCATGTTTTTGCTCAAGGTCCTATCTCTCTTCAAGTTTGGTTATATTTTGATAACTTATTTGATGCTCACTTCTGCACTAACTATAATTCCATTACTAATATTTCATAAGCTTGGTTTACTTCTACCAAAGGTCATATTCATAATATTTTACCTGTCATTATTTATTGATTTCTTTGGAGCATTAGAAATGAAGCTAAGCATGAGAATATTTGTATGAATGCTATCAATATTATTGGTAAAGTTCACGATAAAGTGCTACACCTACTTTTGGCTAATTTGATTAAGATCAATTCTTTCCAAGGTTATTATAATATTATTGCTAATTTTGGTATTTCTCCATAATTTACTTCCCCTGTTAGTAAGGAGAGAATTATGAGATGGCTTAAACCTAACCTTTGTTGGTGTTGACCTCATTTTTGTATGAGGTCCATAGGACCAATCTAGACCTAGTTAGGATCTTTTCAGTCCTTAGGATCAATCTTGACCCTAGGATCAATCTGATCTTAGATCAATCCAGACTTTAATATCAATACAGATTTAAATCAATCTTAATCCCATATTAATCTTAAACTCAATTTAATCAAACTCCAGACTAATCTAAATTCTAGGATCCTCCTAGACTCTAGACCCTAGGATCTACTCTAGACCCTAGGATTTTCCCAGACTCCAGACTCCAGGATCAATTTAGACCCTAAATCAAATCCAGACCTTAGGAATTATCTAGGCCCTAGGATACTCCTAAACTTTAAACCTTAGGACACTCCTAGACTTTAAACTCTAGATTAATCTAAATACTAGGATCTACCTTGACACTAGATCTATCTAGAACCTAGGACTAATCTAGATTCTAGCCCAATTCAAACCTCAAACCTAACTAGACTCTAGCTCGAGTTCTAGTCTATTCAACCTCCTATCAAACATCAATCCTATCATGTCACTTATGATCATTATAAATGATTAAATAATTCAAATCCAATCATTCAAATCTAAAATCTAGCTTAAATCCAGATTTCTGGATTCAAATCTAAGGCCAAGGGTCTGAGTCCTGAAAGCCTTTTCTAGTGAGTTTTTAAACTCTTCAAAACCTAGTCAAATGACCTCTGATTTAGAGTCTATTAGTTGCATACTGATGTGACATGTCTCTAGAGGAAACCCTCTAAATTTGAGCTCATTCTGAGGTCTTTAACCCCAGAAATTGAATTGATTTCCAATGGCTGTAAAACCTTCAAATATTAACGGCCTATGCCACTAGCCCTATCACCTAGTTGATTTTGACTTTGGAGCTGTCTCCAAAGCCTCCAATCACTTCCCGACCCTTGATTATCACTCATTGAACATTAAAATATATTTTTTTGGACTCACTTTGACCCCAATTGACCAGGGGTCAAAAAGACCAAAATACCCCTTAGGGGTTCAAATGCACATTTCAAATCAAATGACCTCCAAATTGCTTGGAACAACTTCCAATAATTTTCAAATATCAAGCCCAACCTGTTGGACCCAAACCCAGACCCTGGGTCAACCTAGTTGACCAAGTCAATCTAGGTTGACCAAACAGGCCCTTTAGGGTTAAAATAGTCATTTTGACTGATTTGACCTCCCCAGACTTTGGGATCAGTTCCTATAGACTCAAATCATCAAACAGAATTTGTCGAGCCCATTCTCAGACCCTGGGTTAACCTGGTTGACCAAGTTAACTAGGTTTGACCCAAATGACCCATTAAGGGTCCAATTGGCCCATTTGACCCAAATGACCTATTTAAATCCTGGAAACGCTTCTAATAGACTTCAATTGTCTTTTCAGACTTGTTGAGCCAGATCCTTTCCCCTAGGTCAACCTGGTTGACCAGATCAACCCTTAAACTATTTTAACTTTGAATCAAATTCCAAATACATTCAAACCTCATTCAAATGTACCCTTGATGATTGGGTTGGATTGGACACCCTGATCCAGTCATTAGTTGACTTAGTCAACCAAACCCATGCCTGCTCAAAGCTAGTCAACAAAAGATCCATCCATCACCTATAATCAAACCCCATTCAAGAAAAACCTCTCAAAGCCCTCAAATCTATTTCAAATGATATTTTAAACCTATCTAGACTTATCATGAGTCAAATCATGAACATTTGGAACTAGTCAACCCATAGTTTTGTTCAAATCTCTTTTTAAGCACTCAAATTCTAACTTCAAGTCATCAAGTCCCTTTCAAATCAATCCAACCAGTTTCTTAGGCCCCCTTGGCTGCCATCTCAGCCACCTTCACAAGTTGATTGGTCAACAAAGTCAACAAACCATTCTAATGGATCAAATGTGGTCAAATAACCTCTCAAGCCTAATCTAATCCATTTAAGACCACTCCAGCTATTTAAAGTCTTTCTAGAATGTTCTTAATCACTGTTTAAATCTACCTTAAGCATTGATTTAATTCTAAACCATCTCTTAATCAAACCCATGTGCTGAAAGGGACAAAAAGGCTTTCCACCTCATGTCCTTTGGTCCTTTTATTCCCCTGCCATTCCAACAACCCTAGGGCATGTGGAAGGCATCAAGGGAGCTGGCCAACTAATCAAGGCCATCAATTCAATCCAAGGACACCTGAATTATCCAAAACCTCCCAAAGGAGCTGATTCTTGGACCTAGCTCCCTCTCTCCAACAAGACCTCCTCAAGCCAATATCTTTTTTTGTTTAAGCTCCTAGCAGGCCCCTCCTCCCACCCATAGTCAAATCTCACCGGCCAAAGTCATTACCAGCGTGCTTTTCGACCAACCGAGTTCAAAGACTGTCCAAGGCTCGTGGAGGTTGATCTACAGCTTTTTGGACCGTGCTTTCTTTAGCAAAATGGAGCATAGACAATCTACAAACGCAACAAGCCATTAAACGGGTCAAACCGTCCATTAATTTGGGTAAAATCTTAAACCTTAATCTAGAGCACATAGATTTAAATAGACATTTATATAGTGCATTTTGAAACGACAAATTGAGGCCCCATAATCTCTGTTTGTTTTAGCAATCTACATTTAAAATTTTAAGTTTTTTGATCCATTAATTCAAAAGAATGAGCCATTTTAATGATTAGGGTTTCGGTTCATGCATTCCTGTTGATAGGCAGGATCTCCACCGTTGATTATTTTTGATCAACGGCTAAGATTCTGTCATTTTGTGTCTGTTTTAAACAGTAGGATCTACCATTAAGGAGTTTTTCTATCCGACAAAATCGTAACCATCCATCTCAAACCACACGAAATCAGACAGCTCCGCGCATCTGCTGACGCGGATAAGTGAAATTGTGTTTGTGGTTTATAATTGCCTAATTATTATGGGTGGCATAATCATTGCGCCACCGGCAATAATTTTCGTACAGTTTCAGTCCTATAATCCTTGGCTGCCACGTGTCAGAGCTGCCGCCTCCGTGTTTCGGTTGGACGAATCCTGCTCTGCCAGCTGTCCCGTCGCGTCGCTAATAATTTTTAAAACTTTTTCTACTTAAACAAAATTAAAAGATTTAAGCTCAAATGAAACTCTAACGCTTTAAGAAGTAAGCTCGGGATCACTGGGAGTTTTTTATACATACATATTGAAACTTCTCTACCTTATTAGGCACCTCCCCACTTGTGAGTTTTGGCAGGCCACCTGACCTATTAGGGTGAGTCCTATCAAGGGGATATTGTGTAATATTCAGGATAATATTATTTTTAAGCCTTTTTCAAAAATTGCTTCATATATAATTTTAAAGCATTCGAGTCAACTAGCATGCATCACATTAGCAACAAATTAAAATTGAGTCTAATTCTTAATTGCATTTCTAGCTTAAGCATTTCACCCAACATACGTCAAGGAGTCAATTAGGAATCTGCTCTAGATGTCGACCTCACTTTTCTTAAATATATCTTAAATAACATCCTTAACCACTCTTTCATTTAAAGATCGAACACATGGTTTTGAAGCGTTTAGGTGGTTTAGATGGCTTCCCAATCCAGGTTGGGATAATTTCATATTTGTATTGCATTAGCTAGGTTCTGGGTCACTGATTTTTAGTACCCATTTTAGACTTAGAATTTGAGGTAGATTTTTAATCTTAAGACCATAACCTCTGAGATTTGAATCTCAACCTTCTAATAAAATTGACAACTAAAATATTAAATCTCTTTCCATCAAATTTAAGCCCAATACTTAGGATAGACTGGGATGCTTCTAAAGTGATTCAGAATCCTAAGCACCTCTTATCTTTCTTTCTTTGACTCCAGAAATAATTATTCAATTTCAATCCAGACCTGATTAAAAATTTCAACCCTTTCCTCCCTTGATATCAAGCTTTGAAAATCCAAAATAAAATTCGTATTGCTATTTTAATCAAGAGTTCGTATGAAATTTCTAGTTTCCTATGATATAATTAACTACGAGGGCTTGCACTCGTAGGAGATTTAGAAACCCAGACCAGATTTCAAAATCAAGCTTTTTAGAATTTTAATTAATTATCTTTGGGAAAATCAAACTCGACGATCATTATCGTCATTTTCAAACAATCAATAGTCATTGAAAACTTCTTTCCCTGGAAAGATATATCAATTACTATTTTAAGTTTGATTATGAGAATAATGATCTTCTTATCCAAATTATTGTAGTTAAATATTTGATTGAATACTCATTTTGACCCTTCGGGGTCATATGTAGTTCTTTCTTAAATTCAACTATGATAATCAGGATAAATTCAAAGCTTTGTAATCTGAACATATTAGGGAACGATTTATACACCTTTCGAGGTGTTATATCATTTATAATAAGTGTTCGATTATAAAATTAAAATTCTAAAAATTTTTAGTTTCCCAAAGAAAATTAACTTTTTCAAAACAAATATAATTTTCAATCAAATAGTTGGTTTAAACTGAACAGTGATGACTCTCATAACAACTTAAAAGTAGGTTGTTGGGGTTTGATCTATGACTTTAATGGCATCGTTATTGTTACTTTTACATGCCCTAGTATCTCTACTACTACTATTATAGCTGAGATTCAAGCTCTTCAATATGGTTTGTAATTGTGCATATCTTTAGGTATCACCAATCGTTTGATTAAAGTCGATGTTATCCTTCTTATTTATTATATTAAGGGTACTATGATGTCTAGTCCTTCTAATTTCTATATCATTAGAGATATCAAGCAATGGCTTTCTTTTATTTCCTTCTCAATTTCTCATGTTTTACGCAAAGGGAATGCTGTTGTTGATTATTTAGCTAAGATTGGTTTCACCTTAATTTATTTACTAAAAAAATTGGACTTCCTTACCAAACAAATTAAAGAGATTGGTTAGGCAGGACCGTACTGGGTTCCCTTATATTCGGGCCACCTAATGGCTTCTTTTTTCTATTTCTTGTTTATTTATAATGGTTGTGCCTACCTATGGATGGCTTTTTTGGTGTTTGGTTATCCTTTATTTTTATTTTACTTCTCTATTGGTGGTTCTATTGTGCCTATGTATTTATGTTGGTATTGTTGTTGGTTTTTAGTTCTGGTTTACTGGCTTTTATGGGTGTTTTATCTTCGTATTATTGTGGGCTGGAGTCTTTTGTGCTGGTGCATTTGGAGTTGGAGTTAGAGTTGGAGTTATCTATTAGGTGTTTTATTGTTTGGTTATTCTTTTCCTACTTCATGTGGGGTATTGGTCTTGTGCTATCTCACTTCTTTATCTTTGGTTGGTGTAGTTTTATGGTTATGTTGCTGGCCCATTGGTTTGTCCATTAGTCTTGGGAAGATCATGTTGTTGGCATTTATGTTTATTTACTATTATTTCTAGATTTTTGGTCCAGTTGGCTGGAGCATTTTGTCTTATTTTGCATTTCTGTAATGCTGGAGAATTTGGAGTTATCTGTTAGGTGTTTTCCTGTTTCAATTGCCATCTCGTCTTTCATGTGGAGCTTTCATTTTATTGATGCTTTAAGTTTCTTGGTTATTTTGGCTTGGTTATTATGGGGTTGGTGTTGGGTTTATGTCGTTAGGTGATGGTGTTGTTCTGCTGATGTTTTCTATCAGCTCTAGCTGTTCTCAATTCAGTTTCTTGCCTATTCTGCTTGTGTTGGCCATGCAAATCGGTCACTGTGGTCTCCTATTTTCTACTGTATTGGGACTGCTAGATTTCTTTATTTAGTTGTTTGTAAGGGGTGGCATTGGTTTTTGGCTGGTTGGTATGGTTATTGTCTTACTAGTGGACATTCTCAATTTCACTCGCTTACTGGAATGTTTCTTCTCCATCTCCTTCAGCTTGTCTATGTCATTCATCATAGGTTATTGCTATCCATTTTTCTTTATCACCTTGGGTATTGTGTTTGTCACTGTTATTCTCAACTACAGGTGGAGCAGTGATCAATTCTTCTCTATTATTTATACATCATCATGTCAATATGCTATTATTTAATCCATTTTGTTGTTTAATTTCTATGTTATTATGTTCAATATTATTTTGTGTTGCAGCCTTGCTTTTCCACAAGTGGTTTGGCTTATGGCTTTGGTTCGTAAGTTTTTTAACTTTTGCAAAAAGATTATGTTGAATCTGATTAATGGATTCTTTCTATTTTGGGTGCTGGCTCATGGCCGCCATAGTATGTTACTAGGTAATTTTTTAATTTTCATTAGAAGGGACTTTTGGCTCGTAGGTTTTCTTTTAATTTGTTTTGTAGCCCGTCTGAGCATTAGTGAGTTGAAGGTCCCTCTTAAGGACCTTTTAATCTCTTTTTAATTAATACGTAGGCCCCTATGTAGGTTTTAATTAAAAAAAATAGGATTTTAAAAAAATCATTAAATCAAAATAAAACTAATTTTAAAAAATAAAAATAGGATTTTCAAAAAATCATTAAAACTTCACATTAAATCTTAAAAATCTAAAGTAAAGCTCAACAAACTCTAAATGAATCATTAATTAAAGAAAATATAAAGGCCCCATCAAAAAATCAAAATATAAATATTAAAACAAACTAAATAAATAATTAAATAAAATAATTAAAAATACTAAATAATTCTCAAATGACTCCAAACACTAATAATTAATGTTAGAGGTTATTCATTACCTCTGGTGATGATTTCATGTTAATTTGAGTTGATTTTCAAAAATCAAAGTTATCCTAATTACTTAAATTAATTAATTCATTTAAAGAAGCTAGCTTTATAAAAATTATAATTAAATAAATGAAACTTCTAGAAGTAAAAAACTAAATTGTATTCAACTTTGAATTAAATCTAGAATTTATAAAAAAATTATAAACTTTTAAAATTATAAATAAAATTAAAGAACAAAATCCACATCAAATTAAATGCAAAAAAAAATATAGATAAATAAAAATAAATGTAAAATAACATTAGTAAACATAAACACATAAGCAAATAAAAATAAATTAATGAATTTAAAATAAACAAATAAACATGAAATAAATAAATAAATCTAAATTAAAAAATAAACAAAATTAAATAAAACTAAAACTAAATAACTAAAAATCAAATTATATTTAAATAAGTAAAATAAAAATTGGAAATATTATTTATAATTAAATAAATTTTTTTAAAACAAATTCAATAAAATAATTCAAAATTATTAAACAAAATAATACTCAAAGATTATTAAATAAAAATAAATTAATTTAAAAATAAATAAACTTAAATCATAAATTTTACTTAGTTCAAATTAATTATATAAATCAAATTAAATGAATTAAATAAATAGAATAAACTTAAATAAATAACATAAATTAGCATGAAGACTATATGCACTTGATTGTTCCCTTAAGGAGAGGGGGGGGGGGGGGGGGGATTAACAAGGTTCTTTAAAACTTAAATTCCCTTAAGGAGGGGGGATTAACAAGGTTCTTTAAAACTTAAATCAATAAAATACTTAGATAAAATACAAGGACTCTATGCACTTGATTGATCCCTTAAGTGGAATGAAATGCATTACAATTATGAGCCTAGGACATATTAATCAATGATTTTTGGAACTTAGGATTTGTTGAGCACTATGTTCTTTAAAACATAAAATTAAAAAATTCAAATAGTTAAAACACTTCAATGAAATGTAAAATATTAAATCTTTATAACCTAAATTTAAATTAAACCCTTTTACCATTAAAAACAAATAAATATAAATTGTAGACAACATAAATAAATTTTTAACTGAGACATATCCATGCCACACAAGTTTTGCACATACTTTGGATGATTTGTTATGGCAACCAATTCTAGTATGGGCTGGGCCAATGGTTTGTTATGGTTTGTTGTGATTTGAGTACCTTTCTTGGAGAGTATTCTTATTTTTTGTTTACTTTATGTATTTTGTGATGCCATCATACATTCATTGCATTCATAGATATTAGCACTACATATTTACTTTACTTGTAATACTCCTTACTTTTTACTTTATTGCATTTGCATTTGTTGAGTCAGTGTCATTATTTACTCTTTTTTTGCAAAGTGTAAAATGTACTTAGGATCAAATATAAATGTAATTGTAAATGTAAATATAAAGTTATAGATTACTTATATTAGGTAGATTGAGTGTAAAAATATAAGGAGTTTTAAGAGATTTAAAGAAGATTGATTATATATACTTATAGATTGCAAAAGAAAATATTTTTTCTTCCTTTGAAGATCATTATATTTTAGAATTTTATAAAAGATCTAGTAGCCAAAAGATTTCAAGACAAAAGTAAGCAATCAAAATTAAATTTACATTACATTTGAGTAAAAATCCAAGCCTATTATGGTAGAGCATGACCACCTTTACTTTTATAGTAAACATTGGTTTATATTTTACTTTTCACTATAAATAATTAAATAAATGTTTTTTTTTATACATTACTTTAAAATCATACATCATACATCGAGCTATTTAAATGCATTTGCATATTAAAGACTCCTGATTAAAATTTGAACTAAAACCATAATTCCAGATAAATAATGAGCTTCTTTTCTTACATTCATAAGACGTTGAATTACATTTAGGTTGTTAGTCGGTAGTTAACTCCAAGTAGACATAAGTCCATATTGTATACACACTCTCAATATATCCTCCCCAAGAGGGTTATCCAAATCCCAAATAAATTATAAACTCAAACATAATTAAAAAATTGAATCTTAAATCACTTTCTACCATTCAATTCAATGATTCAATCTAAAGTCAAATCTTTAATCAAATCTTTGAAAATCTAAAAATTCTAATCTCCACTTTAATCAATAGTTTTTTCAAGACTGTTGCAATCCAGAAGTCCAAACTTATATTTTGATGATTATAAACATTATTGGACTTTATTTAGTTTCTCCCACTTGTTATTATTGAATATATTTTATGTGTGTAGTAACATTTTGTGTACAATATACACCAAGCATCGCCAAAGGAAAGGGCTTAAGATTGGGTAGTATAGATTTGAATTTTGTAAGAGTCTATTTTTTTATCCTTCTTGAGTCAACGTACTATAAAAGGTGTATGTTACCTTAGCAGCCATGCACACACACGAGAGGAGTGAAACATAAGGTTTTATTTTTTTTAAATATCATACAAGATGATCTGTATCGTATTATATGATCTAACATTCAAAAATTAATTAAAATTAAAATTAAGATGAAGTAATCATATTATTCAATTTTAATCATATAGGACAATCATTTTATAATAAAAAATCCTTGTCGTAATTTAGTATTAAGAAATATTATAAAAATTGAATTTTATTCTAATCATATAGTATGATCCTAATCATATTGTATGATGTAATTAAAATTTTATCTAAATTAATCTCTATAGTTAAGTAATCAAATCAGAATTAACAAGATTCTTTAAAACTTAAATCAATAAAATACTTAGATAAAATACAAGGACTCTATGCACTTGATTGATCCCTTAAGTGGAATCAAATGCATTACAATTATGAGCCTAGGACTTATTGATCAATGATTTCTAGCACTTAGGATTTGTTGAGCACTATGTTCTTTAAAACATAAAATTAAAAAACTCAAATAGTCAAAACACTTTAATGAAATGTAAAATATTAAATCTTTATAACATAAATTTAAATTAAACCCTTTGACCTTTAAAAATAAATAAATATAAATTGTAGACAACATAAATAAATTTTTAACTGAGACATATCCATGCCACACAATTTTTGCACATACTTTAGATGATTTGTTATAGCAACCAATTCTAGTATGGGCTGGGCCAATGGTTTGTTATGGTTTGTTGTGATTTGAGTACCTTTTTTGGAGAGTATTCTTATTGTTTGTTTACTTTATGTATTATGGGATGCCATACATTCATTGCATTGATAGATATGAGCACTACTCATTTACTTTACTTGTAATACACCTTACTTTTTACTATATTGCATTTGCATTTGTTGAGTCAATGTCATTATTTACTCTTTTTTTGTAAATTGTAGAATGTACTTAGGATCAAATATAAATGTAATTGTAAATGTAAATATACAGTTATAGATCACTTATAGTAGGTAGATTGAGCGTAAAAAAATAAAGAGTTTTAAGAGTTTTGAAGATTATTGATTATCTATACTTATAGATTGCAAAAGAAAATATTGCTTCTTCCTTCGAAGATCATTATATTTTAGAATTTTATAGAAGATCTAGTAGCCAAAAGATTTCAAGACAAAAGTAAGCAATCAAAATTAAATTTACATTGCATATGAGTAAAAATCCAAGCCTATTATGGTAGAGCATGACCACCTTTACTTTTATAGTAGACATTGGTTTATATTTTACCTTTCACTATAAAAATACTTAAATAAATGTTTTTGTTTATACATTACTTTATAAATCATACATCATGCATTGAGCTATTTAAATGCATTTGCATATTAAAGAGTCCAGATTAAACTCTGAACCAAAACCTTAATTCCAGATAAATAATGAGCTTTTTATCTTACATTCATAAGACGTTGAATTGCATTTAGGTTGTTAATTGGTAGTTAACTCCAAATAGACATAAGTCCATATTGTATACACACTCTCAATATCTCCTCCCCAAGAGGGTTATCCAAATCCCAAATAAATTATAAACTCAAACATTTAAAAAAAAAAAAAGGAATCTTAAAGCACTTTCTACCATTCAATTTAATGATTCAATCTAAACTCAAATCTTTAATCAAATCTTTGTAAATCTAAAAATTCTAATCTCCACTTTAATCAATAGTTTTTTCAAGACTGTTGTAATCCAGAAGTCCAAACTTATATTTTGATGATAACAAACATTATTTGAGTTTATTTAGTTTCTCCTACTTGTTATTATAGAATATATTTTATGTGTGTAGTATCATTTTATGTACAATATACACCAAGCATCCCCTAAGGAAAGGGCTTAGGATTGGGTAGTATAGGATTGAATTTTGTAAGAGTCTATATTTTTATCCTTCTTGAGTCAACGTACTATAAAAGGTGTATGTTACCTTAGCAGCCATGCACACACACGAGAGGAGTGAAACATAAGGTTTTATTTTTTTTAAATATCATACAAGACGATCTGTATCGTATTGTATGATCTAACATTCAAAAATTAATTGAAATTAAAATTAAGATGAAGTAATCGTACTATTCAATTTTAATCATATAGTATAATCATTTTATAATAAAAAATCCCTGTTGTTATTTAGTATTAAGCAATATTATAAAAATTGAAATTTGTTCTAGTCATATAGTATGATCCTAATCATATTGTATGATGTAATTAAAATTTTACCTAAATTAATCCCTGTAATTAAGTAATCAAATCAGAATTATTTGCAATTAGTGATTATGCCGTATGACGTTACCATTTATATTACACAAATTGAGAACCAACTGGGACAATAATTAATTGCCCGGGGTTTATCGAGGATGAACTATTATTTGAATAAACTAATCATATTGTATGACCCTATAATCATACTAAATGATCAGTTCAAATTTTTGAGTTGATCATACAGGGAAACATTAATAGTACATTACTAAAGGGAGAATTGAACTTATCATATTATACAATCTTCAAATGGTATTGTATGAATAAAGATGCCTGAATTAAAAAATTAGAGTTTTTAAAAGCCCATTATTAAAACATCTCTTAATCCATTTTGAAGATTCTTTGATAGTTAAGGGGCTTGAATATTCTTTAAAAGAGAGTTTGAAGGAGAGCTTTGGGCTTGGGAGAGAAAGGTGCGTTAAAAGATAGGGAGAATGTCCTTATGGTATCAAGAGATTGAGAGTGAGAGAGAGAGAGAGAGAGAAAGAGAGAGAGAGAGAGAGAGAGAGAGGGAGGGAGAGAGAGAGAGAGAGAGAGAGAGAGAAAGAGTCTACAAACGGTTGCTTAGGCCAACATCCATCTTTTTCCCCCATGAGTCAAAGCTTTACTTGAGGGAAACTTCAGGAAGAACTGCTTGGCGTCAATGGGCTACTGGCAACTCTATCACACCATTGGTGAAAGGGATTCAGCTACTCCGCTACACCGTTGGTAAAAGTGATTTGGCTACTTCGCCTCACCAGGTTGGTGGAGGAGATTCATTTAAGGTCTTCTCTGCCTTGCTATGGGGCAAAAAAAGAGGCACTAAAAAGTTTTGTGCAACATCTCTAGAGGAGGACTCCATAGAGTAGACATAAGTCAATTTTAGCCGAACCACTATAAATCTGATGCGCATGTTCTTATATTTTAGCTCTTTAATTTTTTGTATTTTTTTTGCACATTTTTCTTTCTTGCAAATATGAGTTGAAAATTGATATTGTTGCAGAACATGGATATTGAGATTGTTCAAGAATTCTCTTTTGTTAGAAAAGACAAGAAAATAAAATTTTGAGAGTAAAAAAAAGAAAAATATTTGCCACATTGTTCTACAAAATTAAAATTAAAAAAATAATATTTGATTTTCCTTAGTATTCTCTTCTACCTAAGAAAAATTATTTTAAAGTTATATTGGAGAATTTGGTTTAATTTTTTCAAAGAAGAGATTTTTGGAAAAGAAAATTTTTTAAAACACCAATTCGTCCCCCTCTTGGTGTGCCATTGTAGTTCAAGCAGTCTAACAACCATAAGTAAAACTTTTAAAGACATGCCATGGGATATAATTAACTATAAAGGCTTTCCACTATAGGGAATCTATAACCTACTAAAAAAAATCCTACTTTAGCTTTCTAATATAAGGGAAAAAACTTTAGATGTAGACTAAAGCTTTATTCTTTGGTTAGTTTTATTTTCAAAACTATAATTGAATGTTACTTTCAACTTTTAAAATAAATTTTACAGTTCCTATGTTTTGTTTGATTATGAAGTAAATATTATTTCTCTTTTCAAATTTATAATGAAATATTAGTCTCTCTTTTGAGATAGTATAATATTAGATATACATATTTGATTAAAAAAACATAAAGTGAATCAGTAGTAAAATTTTATTTTATCCACAAGGGGGTGCATCCTTAACTTGAGAGTCATCTAGATCTTCTGAGATCTCCAAACGGGAGCCACTTTAACTGCTAACCTAGCTATATCATCCTGAGATAGTGGGGTTAGAGTTATATTTTTCACATACTTCTTAATCTTTTAAATGGTAAACATATCTAAATTATTTTCTTTAGCTACTTGAACCCTATCCTCATCACTATATATTTTGGCTTTTCAATCATGTTCATATATTCTACAGCCTTTTTATTTTTCCCAAACACATGATTCGTACTTTAAGCTGGATTCCAAATTGATATGTATTACAGACATCTTAATTTATGTATACTCTTTTTTCTAATTTATATTTTTTTCATTTTTCCATCCTCTACCTCTCCCTCTAGCTCATGATCCCTTCTACCACCTCTTTGTATGAGAGGGACAGGATGTCAATGAATATTCGTTTCAATGGAAGATACTTTTCTTGCTCTTTTTCTTTATTTACTTTTACTTTTTCTTTCTCATTTTCATTCTTTTATTCAACCAATTTTAAGTTTCTAGAGAAGACTATCTAATTTTAATATAGATAATAAGTATCATCTTCATATATTCCTACTTCATAAATTGAGAATGGTTGCAGATCTCCCTTAATATAATGTTCAGCTCCCTCATGAGAGTATTTAATACACTGATGGAGAGATGAAGGAATCATTCTATTTTTAGGGAAGAGGCAAGAGAATTATCTTCTTATTAATCCTTAATTTCTTCCAATTTTTCATCTAGTGAGCTATCAAAATCTTACATCTCAAATTTAATACTAATAGAAGCACCTTGGATATCAACGATAAGGGCATCACTATTAAAGAAATATTAAAAGATTGTTTCGGTACATTTAAGTTTATATCTATTTCTTGAGAATTGTTTTCTACTATAGTGTTTGAGTTGTTGACATAATCATCATCAGATGAAGTTAGGATATAAATAGAATCATTCTTCATTTTCTTCTTAGTCCCAAGAGGGTTGAAATAAAAGTTATATAAGGTAAGCAACACAAGGGATTTAGGTTCCCCAAAAAGTATAATTTTATTTGCTACAAACTTATTCTTGGTCTTATTTTCCTCCTCTTTTAGCATTACAAAAGTCTAACAAGCTTGGACCTTCTTAGGCTCTTTAGTTAGAGTTGTCATCAAATCTTTCTCAGGAGCTCCTATATCAACCTGGATGGGCTCTGTATTCCTTGAGATACTTGAAGAGATGAACAATACATTTTATTTAAAATTTTTTAGAGGAATGGGATAGAACAATATCCCACTCATCATCAGGGTTTATAACATGAGAAGGTGCATAAGCCTCACCAATCATGCACTTAGTAGATCCCTAGCTTCAATCTACTAAGTACTCCTTGGGAATCACAACTACCCCAAATTAAAAATTCTTTTCAAGTCACTTGTTGAAAGTGATGTAATTCTCAAGCTCATGACCCAACATCTAGTAATATAGATAATAATTGGGTTGCCATTATTTTCCAACTTCTTTTGGCCTCTTAGGGTAAGGTAATTGAAATTCAAATTTCAATAAGAGATTTTTTAAAATTCTTTTTATGTCTTCTCTTTTAGATGAATATACTTAAACTACATAAGCCTCATACTTCTCCCTATTCTCTTTGAGAGTGAGATAAGATTAAGGTTTGCCTTGCTAATCACTCTGGGTTCTACTATACTACTGATACTATGATGTTCGTACTAGGTTATCTACATGTACTTTCATCAGTTATTTACCTTTATCTACTATTGAAACTAACCCAAACTTCTTTTCTAAGATCTTTTGGAGTTTTAATTTCTTAAAATCTTCTAGAGATTGATATTTTAAGAATGACAATTTAGATGCTTTCTCATAGAGATTAGAAGCTTTACTTAAAGCTTCTAAAATATTTTGATGTTGAACCGTTTAAGTAAAAAAGGCTACTAGACCATGAATGTTCTTTAGGGGGATTTCTACGGCATGCTACTCTTGTAACTATGGCCCACATTTCATGCTGAGATTCCTCCAGCATTGGATATAACTTACTAAATTCTCCCTGGGTTTCTGCTTTTCAATTATCAGATCACAAATAGTGGCATGATATTTGGCTCTAATAAATTTCTTTATAATAGACTCTCTAATTCTAAAATATATGGGTAGACCTATTCAGCAATTCTACATACCAATAGAATGTAACTCTTGAAAGGCTACTAACGAATTATCTAAACAACAATGCTTTAGTTCCTCCAGCATCACAACAATTGGCTATGAAGTGTATGAGATATTATTTTGGGTTACCAGTACCATAAAATTTTATAAAGGTGGTACGAATACTTTTAGATATGTCACTAAGTCATATTCTTTCCAATATGGTCTATCCCTCAAAATAGATAAAGTATGTTGAGATTATGCCAACACTTATTTAACCTATTATTCTACTATCTATTCTATGTTCACTGACTGGACTAATTCTCTCTCATGCTTTACTATTTTATCTTTTTCTTCTTTAATTACTTTTTTCTTTCTACTGACTATTTGAATAAACTTAGACTGAGATGACTTAACCTTTACTCAGGGTGAAGGAGATTCTCTACTCTATAATGCGTATATGGAAGCCATCATTTCTTATATCTTTTTCACCATTCTCAATATATGTTCATCTTTTACTTAACTAATCTAATAGACATTGGGCTATGTCTAGTGAAACACTATCCTCAACCTCAACTTCTAAAGATTTGCTTTAGAAGTTTTATCTTTTTAAGTTAATGCCCTGGTATCTATTATAAATTTGGACCCAAGTCTTGTGATTTTAATGAAAGCAAATATTATTGGATTCTCTACTATACTATCTCCAGTTATTGCTATTATTACATATCTATTTTCTTGCGCACTAACATTTTAGGTTCATCGTGCACTGTGTAAATTGATCAACTCAAGACTAGGTAGAATAGGGTTAATTACCTTGAAGAGTTTGTATTTCTACTTTTATTTATTTTTACATTTTTGAGTCAAGTCAAGTATTTGATAGATGCTAAACTTTGTGATCGTGCACACACACACTCAAGGAGTGAGATAGTTAGATAATTAGAAGTGTAATTTTCTAAACTAATCATATTATACGGTATATATCATATTGTACGATCAACTATTCAAAAAATTATTAAAACAGCTAATTATGATAATTAAAGCCATTTAAACTTATTATACTAAACGATCATGATCGTACAGGACAATCAGTTGAAATCAAGATCTTAGCTGGCAATCATAATTTAGGCAATATTTTAAAATTTAAATTTTGCACTAATCGTACCGTACAATAAGTATCGTACTGTATGATATATTTAAATCTTGCCTAAATTAATCCTATAATTAGAGAAATAATTTTGGATTAATTGATCCAGTCAGATCATATAGGATGGTTGGACCCAATCGTATTATATAACCAGATCTTTGCATGAGATGATATTTATTCATTGCCAATCATGCAGGATGATAATCTAAGTCATTTGAACTAATCATGCTAGATGAAGCTTTATATTGTACTGGACAATTAGTTTAATTACCTAAACTAATCATACAGTACCTTACCATTCATACAGTACTAACAGGGCTATTTGAGCTAATTGTATTGGACGATATTAGATCATACTGTACAAAGAGTATCGACAGAATTAAAGTTTAGGGCTTTTTGTGAGGCCTTATAATTAAGCTCTCTATTAAGTCTTTGGTTTTTTAATTTTTTTTGAGAGAGAGCTAGGAGAAGAGATCATGGAGATCTTTGGGAAGGAGAAAGGAGAACTTGAGTGTAGGGAGAAGGAGTGTGAGGGGTTTCCATACGGTTGCTCCGAGCTAGCTTCTGCCTTATTTCCCTGAGTGTCTTACATAGTTTCTTGGGTTGCTCTAGGAAGAAGATCATCAGCTCGAAGACCGTTGAGGTTCTCTTCCTTCACCAGGAGAGTAAAAAAGGAGGTCAAGGTTCTCTGCCTTCATCAAGAGGGTGAAAAGGAGTCGATGTTATCTTCCATCACCAAGAGGGTGAAAATATGTCAAGGTTCTCTACCGCACTAGGTTGGAGAAAATATTGTAAGGGCATCTCCTCCTAACTGTGGGGGTTAAAGGGTATACACTAAAAGTTTAGTGCAATACACAGAGAGGAGTACACTGAGGATTGGCCATAGGTCATTATTTGACTAAACCACAGTAAAATTCTGGTGTGTTGATTCTAATTTTCATTTTATGTACTTTACTTTTCTGTAATTTATTTTCCTAAAAATTGCTTGTTGAAAATCTTTGATTGACATTATGTTGTGTTGATTAAATCATCATCACCATAAATATAACTTTTGATAAGTTTATTAGCTTCCACATCGGATGATAGTGTTGCTTGCTTTTTAATTATTGAAAAATCTAAAAATATAGTTTTATGGTTTTAAATTTTTTTTTAAATACCAATTCACTCCCCTCTGCTCTTGGTGTGCATCAGGATTGTTCACTTAGGCTTAACATCCTACATTGATCTTTCAATGGGTATCAAAGAGATTCACACAAGTAGAGTTTTAGAAAACCTTATGATCCATGGCACATTTTAAAAATAGAGACATCATGGAGAGTTATTTTATAACTCATCCACCTTCATTTGATAACATACCATTTGATTTTTAGAAAATCTGCATGTGAACTTTCTTGTAATCTATTAATTTTTGCATGTGGTTTTTAGTACAAGAAGGTTATTCTGCCCCCTCTCGTTTTATTAATGGCATCAAAATTGAGATACTATTTAATGAATGGAGCAATAAGGATAGGGACTTACCCAACTAAATGCAAAATGTCTAAACTATTTTTTCTATACTCTTAAGTCTGAAGATTACATGAGAGTCTCTACTTGTACTACTAGCAAGGACGTTTGGGATAAATTGTGTATTACATATGAAAGGACTAGTGAGGTTAAACCATCTAGATTGAACATTTTTGTTGCATGATTATGAGCTCTTTCACATGAAACCTAAAGAAACCATCTCACACATGTACACTAGGTTTACTCAAATCGTGACATCCATGCATACTTTAGGAAGAGAGCCTTCAAATTCTGAGAAAGTAAACAAAATTTTTATATATCTACCTAGTAATTATGATGCTAAGGTTACTGTCATTTTTTAACTAAAAGATCTTAATGTTTATTTTATAGATAACTTATTAAGCTCACTTATTGCCTATGAGCAAGGTGTGAGTCAGAGATTACAGGATGCAGGAGACAAGAGAAAGGACAAAGTGGTGATAATAAAAGTAACTAAATTGACAAGTGATAACTCTACAACTGAAGAGGATGATGCCATTGCTTAGATGACCTGTCAGTTCAAAAGTTTCCTAAAAAGGAAGTAGAAGCTTCATCCAACAAAAGAGCAAAGGTAATAACAGTAAAAATTTTAAAGTGTCATCTGACACAATTTGCTTTGAACATAGGAAATTAGGCCACCTATGAACACACTACACCCACCTAAAAATTCACCTGATCAAGGAGAAAGGTGAATAAGGCAAAGCTCAAAAAGGGGAGACACAGAAAGTATTTTGGGTTGACTTCGCCTTAGAATCATCTGAACAAGAAGTAGATGAGGAGGTAACAAATCTGTGTCTTATGGATAATGATAGCCTTGATCAGTTAGATCAAGATGAGGTATGTCAACTATCCTATGATAAACTTTTTATTATATCTAAAAAATTCATGATTTATATAAAAAGCTAAAAAAGATATAAGCTAGCTTAAACACTGACTTTTCTACTTTACAAAAAGAGCATGATTGTCTGATAGTTGAACATTCTATTTTAAATAATAATCACATGTCTTTACTCGAAGAATTTGGTGCATTAAATAAGAACCATATTAATCTAACCAATATATATGAAACTGTGAATTGAAAGCATCTTGAGATAAAAAATTCATTCAAACAATTAGAAACATGTGTGTCTAAATTATTTAATAATGAGCATGCATTAAAATTGGAAGTTGTATGTCTTGAAAGTGCAAATTGATTCTTATAAGCAAAATTCCATGCACTTCAATAAAATAGAACACCATCTACATTTGACATAATGGTATAACCCCACATCACTACATGCATCATATACCTATAGGAAGAGGCACCATAACCCACATAGACTAGTGAATCTTTTCTTGGGTGTTAGGTATCATTCTTGTGGCCTGCTAGGTCACATAGCATGCACTTGCACAATACACTGTTGGGCACATCTAGTGTGGAGACCCAAATCACTAGCACCATAGCATAGCATGCATACAAGTCATTCAATAAAGTATAAGGTGGAACCCAAATGAACATGGATTCCCAAATATAATATTTGATTGACTTTATAGGAATGCTCTCATAAAAGGCCTAGTGAGAGCATATGGTACCTAGACAATGGATGCTCAAGGCATATGACTGAAGACATGAAGCAATTCATCACACTAGAGGCTATGGAAGGAGGCAATTACACTTGGAGACAATACCACTAGGAAAGTGGTATGTTCAGGTATGATTGGTAATTCCAAGAATTTTATTAATGAAAATGTCTTACTAGTAAATGGCGTCAAACATAAACTTTCTTAGCATCAATCAATTATGTGACAAAGTTTTTTATATTAAATTCCTTTTTACTAATTGCATGATTAGCATAAATGGAAATATTATTTTAGAAGAAAAGAGGAATAATAATGTTTACAGGCTTGATTTGAATTGTATTAAATTTACTATTTCTCTTTGCTTAAAAATAATTATTGATGAATCCTAGTTATGGTATAGGAGACTATTCCATGCAAGTATGAAAACCCTTGGAAAAATAACCCAAAAGGACCTAGTTAGAGGTATACCCAAACTAAAATTCTCTAAGTACCACCTTTTATGCATTTTGTTTTATGCTTGTTTATGTCTGTTATTTATATTTGTAAACTATTTTTGAGTAAATTTTTTATTTTTTATTTTCATGAAGTCTTCCTGATCATCACACACATAAATTTAAAATTGTTAACATCATCCTGTACGATGTCATATTGTACTGTATGATCTTCACAAAATGTCACATCACTGCTCACAACATATCCAACGGCTCTGATTGATAAAGTATTGGCGATTATATTGTACGAACACCTACTTTGTAATATATGATATACGTAGAACTTGTCATTGGATGAATTGAATTCAACTGGTATGATATTAAATATCATATCATACTATATGAACACTTATTCATATTATACGATAGGACCAGTCAACGATCATCCATGCTGACGCCTCGGGACAACTATCTTCACACTAATCATCCAGTATGATTATGATCATACTGTACGATAAGACCAACTTTTTGACTGATGGACTTGACAAATTAAATGATCTATATCGTACTATATGATCCCATATCATATTGTATAATATGGGAAATTTCTATTTAAAGAGAAGAAATCTTAGGTTTCTTTTCACACAAATCCTTTCAATCTTTCTTCCTTCCTCTATAAGTTCCTACTCTTTGAGATAGCCAGTGGAAAGCACTTCAGGGCTCTTGTAGGAAGTTCTTCCCGATGACCCGTTGATCCTCGCTTCTCTGAAGTAGCTGATAAAGAAGTATATCATCATTATAAGGATATCAGACCCAAGTCTTGACCCAAGTCTTATAATTTTAATGATAATAAACATTATTGGATTCTCTATTATGCTATCTCGTATTATTATTATTATTATTATTGCATATCTATTTTCTTATACACTAACATCTTAGGTTCATTGTGCATTGTATAAATTAATTAGCTCAAGACTGGGGAGAATAGAGTTAAGTGTCTTAAAGAGTCTGTATTTCTACATTTCTAGAGTCAACTTATGTATTTGGTGGATGCTAAACTTGGTGACCGTACACATATACATTCAAGGGAGTGAGATAGTAAGAAAATTAGAAGTGTAATTTTATGAACTAATTATATTATACGATACATATTATACTATATAATCAGCAATTTAGAAAATCATTAAAATGACTAATTATAATAATTAAAGCCATTTAAACTAATAGTACTGTATGATCCCAGTTGTACATGATGATCAGTTGAAATCAATATTTCAACCGTCAATCATAATTTAAGTAATATTTTGAAATTTAAAATTTAAACTAATCATACCATACAATATGTATGGTAGTGTAAGATAAAATTAAATATTGTATAAATTAATCCAATAATTAAGGAAATAATTTTGGATTAATTAATCCAATTAAATCATATAAGATGATTATACCCAATCATATTATACAACCCAATCTTTGCATGGGATGATATTTATTCATCGCCAATCACATGGGATGATAATCCAAGTCATTTACTAGACAATCAGCTCAATCACCTGAACTGATCGTATGGCTCCTTACCCTTCGTACAATACTAACAGGGCTATTTGAATTAATATTACTAGATGATATTAGATCATACTGTACGATTAATATCGACAGAATTGAAGTTAGGGGCTTTTTATGAGGCCTTGTATTTAAGCTCTTTAATTAAACTTGTTTCAAGTCTTTGGCTATTTGAGTTTTCTAGAGAGAGAGTTTGGAGAAGAGATCTTGGAGAGCTTTGGGATGGAGAAAGGAGAAGTTGAGTGTGAGGGAGGAGAGTGAGGGGTTTCCACACAGTTGCTCTGGGCTAGCTTCTGCCTTGTTTCCTTTGAGTGTCTTGCATGGTTTCTTGGGTTACTTTACGAAGAACATCATTAGTTCGAAGATTGCTGAGGTTATCTGCCTTCACTAGGAGGGCGAAAAGGGAGGTTGAGGTTCTCTGCCTTCACTAGGAGGGTGAAAAAGATGTCAAGGTTCTCTATCACATCAAATTAGTGAAAAGATGGTAAGGGCTTCTCTGCCTAGCTGTGCGGGCTAAAGTTGAGATACTAAAGGTTTAATGCAATACTCAGAGAGGAGAACTCTGGGGAGTAGACATAGGTCATTATTTGATAGAATCACTATAAAATTCTAGTATGCTGATTCTAATTTTTATTTTCTACACTTTACTTTTCTGTGATTTATTTTCATAAAAATTACTTGTTAAAAATATGTGGTTTGATATTATGTTATGTTGATTAAATCATCGTCTCCATTACTAGAACTTTTGATAAGTTTATTAGCTTCTACATCAAGTGATAGTATTGCTTGCTTTTTAATTATTGAAAAATCCAAAAGTATAGGTTTGTGGTTTTAAAAGTTTTTTTTAATAACAATTCAACCCCTCTCTTGGTATTTGTAGGGATAGTTCACTTAGGCTTAATAGCCTACATCAAACTTTCATTGTCTATCATGCAGATTTTGGTGGACATCTCTTCACCATGATATCCCATTATTATTAATTCAAAAATATTCTCTTCTTCTATCTTCTGAATGCTATCCATTAATTCATTCATCATTTATTCAATTGACTTCCCTGACATTTAATACGGGCCAATAGGAGTGTATTCTCTATCTAGAGTAGACTTCATTGGACTTTTACCTTAAACACTCCTCATTTCCTCCTCTATATAGTCTTTGCTCATGATAAGTGTAGATGAAGTGGTTACCACATAGGTCACCGGATGATCTTCTCAGTAGATATTGGTGTTGGTTGATTTGTGGAACTCAACTTCCTTGCATTCATATGAGAAGATGATTGGCCATCTTCAAAATGGTGTCAAACAACTTTTGGTGATTGATGCACATAAGAGTGATGGGAGATTTTTATAAGATAATTGTTTAAGAAAATAGATGAAGGTGGAGACGTATTATGATAATTTTGATTAGATGATTTCTTAATTTTGATAGGACTAGAAAAATGCTTTTGATATTGATCATTAATCAATATTACATAGTCACTAAACTTAGAGAACTTCTTCATCTCTCTACAATAACCTTCAACAATCACAGGTAAACTAGACTACACTTCTTTAAATTTTAATTTCTTCTTAATGGAAAGCTCCTGACATCTTTCAACAACTGAACTTAATCTTTTCCAGCTACTACACCTTTCATGTTTCTCAAAAGTCTTCCTTGGACAGTCTAAAGTTACTGGCATACTTTCGGACCAACCTTTCAACAGACTCTTAAATTTCTTTTTCTTCTCTACTAAGGATGGGATGAAATGACATTCATAAAACATAGATGGTGGGGAGTTAATGATCTTCCAAAAATTCTCCTCTCTATCAGTAGCAGATAGGGGATGGAATCAGCTTCATCCAACCAAGAGTAAAGTGGAGGAAATTTCTCCTACAATAACATCTCTTATAGTAGATAGAATTAATTTCTCTTCTACTAACTTCTCTTTCTCAACTCTCTACCTCATATGGCGATTCGTGATCCTCCATTGAGATTTATTCATCACTGAGGCATTAGTTGATGTTGACACAATTTTAAAGGTATTGGGAGTAGGAAGATTAGACATGACTATAGATTTGAACTTCTAGTTGGCAAGTTCAGGGAATTTGATTCTAGAGAACATTAAAGGTTAGTGGCCATGGGAGTAGCAATAGACCCACCTCCCATAGCAAACTCAAGAGGATGCTTCTTATAGGAGACTTCCTCAGGCTTGAAAATAGTAAACTAGTGACTATTTACTATCATCATCAGGTTGTCAAAATCAGACCCAAACTTGATCAAACTACCATTTGGGAACTAGGCCTGGTTGAATAAAATGTTCAAATTATTAGAGAAACTAAAAATTAGCTTACCAACCATTTTTAAAATAAAACAACAATTCTATATCAATGTTTTGAACTCACTGCCTTAGACAAGACATTTAGTTCTAGAGAATCACTTAACTAAATCAATTGAATTCCCAAAGCAAGAATAATGAAGGAAGCAAACTTTTAGGTTTAGATAATTGATGTTGATTGAATGGACCCAATTCAAAAAACTTTACCAAGCTACATAAGAAAATGTAACTATGATGCATCACTAAAAAGTAGGAGATTGATTGAAGAAGATAATTAAAGATGATAGGCTTCATTCAGGCAAAATTTAATATATAGTAGGTTAGAATTTAATGGTGATCACACTCACTCAATGGTGCAGTGAATATGGTAACCAATGGAAGAAGGGTAGCTTAAACCTATCACAAGAGTAAGTATACATCAAATGAAAAATTTAGTCACCACTAAAGATAAAGAGAGGAATCACCCCTAGTGGATTCACCAGAAAATTTTATGGGAAAATATATTGCCACAAGATTTTGATTTATATTCCTATAACCAAATATGCATAGCAAACAACATACTATCTTGAAAGATAAAATTGGTTTTTTACTATAGATTTTAAAATAGAAATAATTTTATAATTTCCATGAGCAAACATAGCATAAAGAATAATTTGATATCTCAAAATATAAAATGAAATTCAACTATCATTTTGAAAATGAAAATAAACCAGGATAAAAATTATTCTATGCCTAGAGACTTTTCCCTTACATTAGTGAACTAAAATAGGTTTTATTATTTTACTAGAGTTCTAAATTCCCCATGAAGGCAAGCCTTTATAGCTAATTACATCTTAGGAGAACCTCTTAAGAAAACTCTCGCTTAAAGTGGTGACTAAATCTTTATTGACTTATAAAGATTGTAGGCAAGGATTTGAATCATGAATTGACTAACAAGAAATGGATCAAAATCAAAAACTTATTTTTGAAATTCGTAAGAAGATAGGTAAAGAGTGCTTTAAGATTCTGAAATACCAAAAACCTTCTAACGTACAGTATGATTGAGTTTCATTGATTTGCATTAGGATTGAATTTAACTTTAAGTTGACCATTTATTAGATACTCAAGAGTATACTCCCAAAAGGATGTGCAGGAATTATGCAACTAGCCTTATGTCTACCTGGAGTGGACATCTAGCTAACCACCTAGTTGCATTTAAAAAATCTAATTTTAGGTCTAATGAAATGCAAGATAAGAAGGTTATTAATTTACTCGGGAATCAAGGGTTTAGATTTCAGAATTCTAAATTAATATTTCAAGATGTTAGGGGTTCAAATGCACTTAACTAATACAATTTCAAACAAAATTTTCCCTAACTTCTAAAATTTTTATATGCAACTAGTGTAATATACATGTTTGACTGTCTAAGAAAAATTTGATAGTATAATAGACCTATACCAACTAGAATAGCAGACTCGGCCCCATTACTTAGGCTATTGGTAGGTTATCGCTGGCATGTGTGAGTATAGTGTTTGTAGCAAGAAAAGTAAAATGCATGCTATGAATGTTGAAAAGTAAGTGTTGGTGCTTTAAAGTATAAACATCATAGAGATCCTAAGAGCCTAACAAGTGAGTCCAGGAAAAAGCACATGCATTGCTAAGAAATTTAAAAAAATAAGTAATTTTTACTTAGCACATCATATACACAATCAATCAATCAATCAAAGCATATATATAAAAGTAGGAAAGAAAAGTGTCAGTGTGGTAAGTGTCAGTTAATATACAAACTAGAGTTGTCAATAAAGTAAAGGTGGTTAAGCAACAATGATAATAAGCTTGTATTTCTACACCTATAATGATGCAAGCCTATATAAAATGAATTTATTTATGGTCTTCAGATATTCTTCAGGCTCCACATTATGAACATGCTTCTATGGAATCCCAAAAGATATGATATTCAAAGAAGAAATATTCTTTTGGACTTCATTATTTTATAATATACAACTTCATTTAAGACATTCATAACATTATACATTTATAACTCTACAAAAATTTACATTTAAATTTATAAGAAAAATACTTTACACATGTAGGTTTAATATATAAACAAGGCATATATATATATATATGTATATATATATATATATATATATATATATATCATCCACATGCCACATCATAGAGTGCAATCAAAAGTAAACACTCACATCATCACATATTCACTAGAACAGCGTAAATTCATAATCATCCAAGTGCTAGAATGTAAACACAAAAACTAACACACCACCCCTAACCTACGCCTACAGTTGGTTGTCCTATCAAAAAATTTTATATGTGTGCTAAACTATGTGATTTTGATGTATCCTAACTAGATTAGTGATTGAGTTATCTACAAAGTGAATTCATATATTACAAACTAATTGATTTAATTTAAGTTTAAATTTTGATGTTTTACCTTTTATTAATGAATTTTATTAGTTTAAATTATTTACCTTGGATTTTCCTTGATTTAATTTATGATTTTAAGAAGATTTCTATTTACTTTACATTTTTTTATGATTTTTTTTTAATTCTTAGTTCGATTATGTCAATAAAATTAGGATTTGCTAATTAACAGGCCCAATGAACTCCAATTGCTATAAAATTTAAGCCCTAATTTTTTAGAGGCATTAGGAGTATTCCATAAAATTTAATATCCATTTAAACATCCCTAGGTTTTATTACAAATTTTCAAAGGTAAATGCATCTATAATTTTAAAAATTTATTCAGAGCAATCAATATTGAGAATTTGTGCAAAATCACTAGCTAACTAACCCTAAGCACAATATTTATAATATACAAGAAGCTCATGCAATGCTTATCATCCATTTTAGTTCTTATAAATTTCCAAACTCTTAGGTTAAAAATTGACCTATTGATTTGAAAATTCAAATCAAGCCAAAGGTGAATTTAAATTTCCTTACAAAAATTTTAAATGATTGCACACACCCTGAATTACAATCAAGCTAAATTTGGTCTCCATATAATCTAACTTAAGCATGCAACTCACAAAACATTCAATCTACTATTTAATTAAATTCACCTAATCTACACGTACTCTATCTATATTTTTGGATCCATTAAATAAGTAATTGAATTATTAATCCATAGAGGGTTTATTTGCCCAATTTCGATTAATATTAATGGAGATATTAAATTTCAAAGCTCTACCCGTTAAATTGATTTAAATTAAAAACATTTACATAGTCAGCAGTTGACTTTTTCTACACTTTCTAGATAGCGCACCTTAATTGGCCACTTAAACACTTGCAGGCCCTACTGACACAATGTCTTTCACCACAGCTATTTGTTGCAAATCTGGTTTTGATGATGACAAACATGTTTTCAATATGTTTTGCTTGGCTAATCTGTTTCAGGCACAAAAGACCGCGAGCCACTCAAGCCAACTCAAGATCGGGTCCAAGTGTGTCAAATGTATGATTTTTCCTTTTATTGAGTCAATTGTAATGTAACTGATCCCCTAGCTAAGTAACCTTGCACACACACACTCAAGGGGAGAGATTGAGTGAGTTAGAGTTTCTGTTCAATTTTTGTTCAGATCATCCTGGACGATAGTTGCATCGTCCTGGACGATCCAGTTAAAACAGAAACCCTAATTAGGGCGACTAAGTTAAGAAGGTCTGATTAAGCAGATCGTCCTGGATGATCTTTCGATCGTACGGGACGATATTCTCAAATCAGAAATTCCCAACCGCCAGATTAAGTTAGGCAAGTTTTATTTTAAGTATTTTGGTCTGATCGTCCCGGACGATACGTGTATCGTCCTGGACAATTCACTACAATCATGCCTAAATTAGTCTGGTAATTAAGGAAAGCAATTAATGTTTAATTGATACGATCACATCGTCCTGGACGATCGCAGGATCGTCCCGGACGATCGTGATCGTCTTGTGCATTTCAGCTGTACGTCCAGAACTATGTACAGGACGATTTGGGGCCTTTTTGAACTAATCGTACCGGACGATTACCCTATCGTCCGGGACGATCAAGTCATTTTTTGGTCGTCCAGCACAGATTTCTCTGGACGACCCGAACTGTCTTCTGGACGATTTCCTTCAATTTGAACTAATCGTCCCGGACGATCGCAGGATCGTACGGGACGATATGAACAACTTTTTCTACTGATCGTCCAGAAGAGCCAGATCGTCCAGGCTGAAACAGCTGAATTTGAACTGATCGTACATGACGATGATCTTGGCCGACAAGTTGAGATTTAGGGCAAATTTTAAGCCCTCCTTTAAAAGAACTTTTTCCAATTTTTGGAAAAATCTTTTGCTGCCTTCCTTCCCTGAGAAACCCTAGAGAAAAGAGAGAGTTGGGAGAGAGAGAAGAGATCTTGTGAGGGGGAGTTAGTGAGGGATTCACTAAGGTTGCTCCAAGCACGGATCAGAGTCGTCTTCTCCGCTCGTCGTCTGTCGTCTAGTCGGTGTTCTTCGTGGGAGGATCGTTCGCTAGAAGATCCGGGTTCTCTACCTGCTTCAGGTGGAAGCGAAAGGAGTTCGTGGGTTCTCTGCCCGCTTCAGGTGGAAGCAAAAGGAGTTTGAAGGTTCTCTGCCTTCTTCAGGAGGAAGCGAAAGGAGGTCAGGTTCTCTGCCTCACCGTGTGGTGAAAAGGAGGTGTTTTGTACAGGCTTCTCCGCCTTGCTGTGGGAGCAAAAGGAGAGTCACTTTCGTTTAGTGCAATACCCGGAGGGGAGGCTCCGGGGAGTGGACGTAGGTCAAGTTGACCGAACCACTATAAAATCTGGTTTGCTTTTCTGATTCAGTTTTGCATTTTACTTTTCAATATAAACTGCTTGGGTGAATATCGTTGGTTGATCTTTTCGTTATTGTTTACTTGTTTCCGCTGCTAAGTATCGAAAAGATTTTCATAGTTATCGTGAAATTTTTAAATAACCAATTCACCCCCCCTCTTGGTTAGCCTCGGGACTAGTTCACTAGGGCTTAACATCCCTTTTGAACTTTCACTATTTAATCTGAGAACAGACAATTGGGAACAAAAGCCCCAATCCATGAGACCTATTAGATTGAATCTAATCTAACAAAATTAGGATTATCTCACGATTTCAAATAGAATAAATAATTCTAATTTTGTCTTTAACCACTATCCATCAACAAAGACCATCAATAATTGTTTGCATCAAACATTTAATTCACTAGGCAAAACTCTTCTGAGTAGATCTAATAGGATCTAGAAGAAGTGAACATCCAATCCAATGACTAGATCACCTTGGATTGGATATTTTCTTCAAACTGCGCAGTCCCCCCTCCCTCTCCTCCAAAAAAAAAGGATTGGGATTGATAATTGCCTCAAATTAGCATGATTTGGGTGGGGCTTTTTCTTACAGCACACTCATCTAGGTCTAGGGGACTATTTGTCTTCAAACAATAAGAGCTTATAAGCTATGGATTAAAATTTGGGAAAACACTAGATAGGGCTCATTAGAGCTCACTTGAAATCATGTTTGTAGGCTTATGGAGGATTGGCAAAAGCTTGGGAAGCACTCAAAAGAACCTTATGAAGCTCATGTGATTAAAAAATGGGAACCCTACTATACAATTTTTGGACTATTTATAGTTTTTTGAAATGAATGTGAGTGGAATTCCAGCCAAGTCTCATTGTATAAGGTCGTTAGGCTAATGTTGAAGGGTCTAATAGGGTCTAAATAGTCATTTAGAGAAGACAAGCCGCACATATTGAGTTGAACGGGCAATTATGGTTGAATTAATGGCTTACTGGTCATTTTCCAAAACATTCCAACCACCTCAGATCAAGCTAGAGGTTAGGTTAGGCTGGACCAGTTCATGGGGTAGAGGGGAAGACATTGCATTGGTTGGTTTAATCCAATTTAGCTTAAGCCAAATGGTCCAATTAAAGCCCATTTAGTGAACTTGGGTTAACTAATTTGGCTAAACCAAGCTAACCCAAGAGCTAGGTAGGCTAGCTCAAGTCCAGGGGGATCAGAGGCAGGCAATATATGTATTGGATCATGATTGGTAGGTCAATATTGGATATTAGCTCAAGAAAAATCTTTTAGGTGCACTTTGGTTAGCCCAGATGGCTGATCCAAGTGGGCCCAAGGGGTGAATAGGCAACGGTGGGTTCATGTGGATCTTATGGAGCTATGGACAGGCTTTAGAGGTCAACAAACTAAGGGTTTAACTTGAATGGACTCATATGGTGCATTTGGTCAACCTAGGTTGACTTGGTCATCTAAGATCAACCTAGCCCAATGATTAGGTCCCTTGGGACTAGGGATGTTCATATTAATGTTTAAAATTGATTGGAAGGCATGCCAAGGTTTAAATATGGTTAAATGCATGAAATGAAAATTTAAGGTAGAAGATTCGGTCAACATGGTAATTTTGGTCAAACTAGGTCAAGCATGGCTAACCATTTGTTCCAATGGACTCAAATATATTTAAATGACTGTTTAGAAAGCATTGGTTTAATTTGGAATGAAGTGTATACATAAATTTAGATTTTTTGCCAAATGGGGGCCATATGGTCAACTTGACCATTGATGGCCATCCATGGGTCCAAATAGATATAGGCATGCTCAATGATGATTGTATAGGTCCTAGGGATCAATCCTAGGGTTTAGATCCAGGATTGAATGATGTTTCAAGTATAGGTTTAAGTTATAAGATTTAAGTGGTTTCAAAGTCAAACTTAGTCAACTATGGACTCTAATGGGTTCAAATAATTTTAATGATGAACATGAACAAATTTAAATCATTTCCAAGGGTTTACAAGGAAATTTAAACTAATATGCCATGTTGAGTTGAATGATATAAAAATATGATGAAGTTTAGATTTTTAAGGTTTATGATTTAGGGTTTGATGATTGGAAGGGTATGAAGGCTTTAAAAGCTCACTAGGGAGGTTCTAAGGAGTTGATAGGTCAATATACAATTGGTGAAATCAAATTCAAAGTCTTCACCTAGGGTTTCTACCAGGCTAGGGTATCCTAATAAAAAAAGATTCCTATGGTTTATGAGCTTTGAGTTTGGAATTAACCTCATGCAAAAATGTGGTCAACACCACCTCAAGCTAAATTCTAAAATGAAAACTCTCAATGGGCCTCCAAAATAAGTGTTTTTTGCTCTCAACCAACTATTCTTCCTAGGCCTCCTAAATTATTCAGAGATCCAAAGACAAATGGATTTCTTGTGGAGAAGATGACCTTAAATTTCTCTATGGTAAAGTTAAATATAAAAGGCTATAATTATATCAGAGAAGCTTCCATGGGCGTTGGGCACTTTTTTATCCTGTAGAAATTACTAACGTAATTATTCAATAGTTTAAAGGCCTTCTTAATTCTTCGAACAACGCCCTAGAAGATGCTTTTAATATTCCCCCTAGAAAATTTGTCCTACATAATCTTTCACATGCCCTCACTACCATGATAATCAATGAAGAAATTAAGAACATCATCTTCTTTGATTCGAGCTCCTCTGCTCTTGGACAAGATTGTTTCACCTTTGAGTTTAATAAAGGCACTTGGGAGAGCATTGGTTTTCATGTCTACAAGGCTGTTAAATTTTTCTTTTCAAATTCCTAATAGCCTAATAGTGTTAAACCCACAACCCCTGCCTTCATCCCTAAAACCACTCATACGACAAATATCTCTAATGACAGCCCAATCTCCCTTTGCAACACTTTCTGCAAAGTGATTACAAAAATTTTGGCCAACAATCTTAGATAAATTATGCCTCATTTTATCAATTTATCAAAATCAGGCTTTGTTCAAAAAAGTGTTTTGACTAACAATATTCTTCTTGCCTCCAAATTGATGAAGAAGCTCTCTAGATTGAGTAAATTTAAACTTTTTTATGCTAAACTTGAAATTTAAAAGGCTGATGAAACTACTTCCAAGCATTTTCTTCTTCACAGATTACTTCAGAAAGAATTTCTTCCTACTTTTGTTCCATGGATTAAAACTTGTATTGAAGATGTTCGTTACTCTGTATGCTTTAATGGCACTTTAGAAGGTTATTTGAGATCCACCTCTGCCCTCACACAAGGTTGCCACTTTAACCGGATCATTTTTATATCATTATGGATGTCTTATCAAATATTTTGGATAATTTGGCTGGGAATCATCCCTTCTTTGGCATTATCACGGAAATGCAACAATTTTCCCACATTCTTTATCCTTATGACCTCCTCATATTGAGAGATCTTCTCATAAAGCTTCTTCCCTTAAGAACATTCTTCACCATTTTAGGTATGCTTCTGCCTTTCATATTAACCTATCAAAAAGCTCCATTACATTCTCAAAACATGCCAAAAATAATTTGGAGATTTGCAGGATTTTAAATATAAACAAGGAAGAAAGTACTTTAAAGTACATAGGCATACTTATTTCCTCTAAGAAACCACATTCTTAATTATCAACCCCTCTTGAAAAAAAAAACACTTACTTATTAGATGGGCGGAAAGAAAGATTATTATCTTTAGATAGGGATTTAAAAATAACAAACTCCATGATTAGCCGTAACACTCCTACTCACATCCTTTGCAGCTTCTATAATGAGTTTGTAGAGAACTCTTCTCATCTATTTTTTTGAATGTGAGCATACATTTGGCATTATTTCATATTTCCTCTAATGGGCTACTTATTTTCACTTAAGACCTAACCTGCTATAATTGCTTTCTCACATTTCTAAAATGTCTCGGATTAGCATAGTCATGAAAAAAACTACTTATTTTTTGTGACAATATATTCTTTATATTACATATGGAGGGAAAGGAATGCAAGACAAAATCACAAAAAGCTATACACCAAAAAAATCTCATCTTTGAGGAATTTAAAAAATATCAAGCAGTTGATTCCTTATGATTTATGAATGGTTCAGCACATTCTGAGTCCATATTATTGTTGTGTTATCCTCAACCCTTGTTTCTTAATTTTTTTAGTATTGTTAAATTTTTATCGCAGCTCAACTTTTCACATCTTTTTTCTATATTGAGTTGTAATTTTGGTTTTTGTTATCTTTGTTGTACTTAACTTCTATAATGAATAAAATTGGGCTATGCCATTAATTCTTTCCAAAAAAATTTGCATCGTCATCTTCCATAAGTGCTTCTGCATTAAATCAGACTCAACTAGACTGCATAACTAATAAGAACTAAAACTTCCCACTTCAAGCGATAGTTCAAGTAGGGCCTTTCGCAATCATAGGCATCAAACTGGCAGTGAAATACCGAATAAGGCCAATACTAGTGAAAATTAATTATGATATTAAAAAACTACTTATTATATATTGAATTTTAATTTTAATCACTCAAAATTAAAATCAATTTGTTTCAGGTTATGAATGACAACTCAAATTAGCAAAAAAATTTAAGGAACTTTTAATAAACATTACTTGAAAAAAATAGCTTAAATCAGCTTAAAATCACCTCAAAACATTAACTTTTACTCGCCCTTTTTGGGGAAAGTTAAGTGCTTAGCCCAATTTTATTAACAATAAAATCAAAATACAAGAAGCATATTATAATGATTTAAAATACAGAATATTGATTTAAAAACTGAAACGGACCAAAAAAGCTAGCACTAAATTATAAAAACATAAAAACCAAGGGCTCAAAAAAGCTCTAAAAACCCCAGCGTCCTGAGAACTTCCGGATGATAAGCTTCCCTGGTTGCCAAAGATATCAACCAGGAATAAGAAAAGAACAACCCAAGGTGACAACACGACCTTCCATGGTGGCCTATCCATCTGGAGTTTTCCTAATGCTTATTATCATAGCCAAAGAAAAGCACACCGAAGAAAAACTGATTTGAATATAGCCAAAATGTCAAAAAAAAAGTTGCCCAATCAGCTCCAAATTACAACAGCCAAGAACTAAGAAGATCTTTTGATTTCCAATTGGAAATCTTCGCTCACAGTGCCTCCTTTATAAGATAGCAAATAGTTGTAGTGGAGCTAGCATTTCTGTCAAATTTTCTCTTATTCCTTTCCCTCCAAATGTGATAGGCAACACAACAAATTGCTAGATAGTAGTAATGCTTTGTTTTCAAAACTATGCTCATCAACAAATTGATAATTTTGAAGAATGTTGGGCCTTAAAAGAAATCCTCCACACAAAGGAGCAATCTTAGATAAAATGGAAAAAGTATAATTGAAGCCAAAAAAAAAAAGATGTGAGAGACTTTCAGTTTCCACTTGGCAAAAACAACAGGGTAATTCCACCTGTAATCCTCTCTTAAACAGCACATCCTGTGGGCTCCAAAATTTCATTGCACACTCCCAGCCTCTCTGCACCACATCTCTTTTCTTACTTGTTGACGGCGGAGAGTTTTAATGAACTTAAGTTCTGAGTGAATTTTTAGAAGGCAGATTAGGTTTTAAATAAGACACTACCCCCAGAGCACGTGTTTTTATGGGAATTTGGATGGCTTCTTATGATTCAAGTTAGGTCGACTCTAGTCCTTTCATGGAGGAGGATGAAACTTGAATAATTGACCTGCACAGCAATTTTGGACTGTTGGATTTAGGAATTATATGTGACGAATATTATATTAATGAACATTTGACCCTACACAACATTTTCTAACATTTGTGTATGTAACTTTAACACGTTGACCAGAGCACATGCAGGGTTACTATCATCTGAATATGCACAATGCTTTATTTGGATACTTGTAGACGCCTTCTGTCTACTAATATGAGTGTTGCAGATCCGATGGCATGGCGTCATGCTTCAGTGACCCATGGTTTTTACTACTAATTCCTTGCATTTGCATACAGCTGAATTGTAGCATTTTTTTAGTGTATTTTGAAATCTCTTGAAGACGATTGCATTCATCACATGTTTGTTTCTTTTATATATATAAGCAGTTTATTAGGTATTTGCTTGATCTTCTATTATGACTGCAGACACTTGCATTCATCATAGTTCTTTCATATTCAGATAGCTCATCGTATGTACGAAGGATTTCCCATAGTAAGTCATAAGCATATGCATTTGTTATGATCCTTTGGCACTTTGTTCGCATGTGACATGTCAATTGCATAATAGGTCTTCTATAACTACCTATAGGAGTTTACATTTGTTGTGTATCTTCCATCTCTGCTTGCAACATATCAATGTATTTGCTTTCAGATGAATGGTAGTTGATTGTGAGGATCATGTACAATCATTTGTACTTTGACATTAATAGCGAGGTGGGATCACATTTACCACCTGTCATTCGTACCCAATGTATATTGGCTATCGTCATTTGTGAGAACTAATACGTGTATTTGTAAGTCAACTAGCGTCGGCGACAAAGGAGTTAACCATTTCATAACTTCCTTATTTTTCTTATATGGATGGCGATATTCCATTTGTTACAGGTCAATTTCAATTGCATATATTCACAAGAAATATTTTGTTCGCTGATAAGTTGGTGTATTTGACTGCAAAAGAGTTGTTGTAGGAATCTATCATATTCACCATGTCTCATATTTTCTCACTTGGAGGTGCTTAATGAATTCACTTGCAAGTTGGCTTTGGGTAGAAGAGGATCATCACATATGTGTTATTTATTATTATTATTATTATTATTATTATTATTATTATTATTATTATTATTATTATTATTATTATTATTATTATTATTATTATATTTATATTTATATTTATTTTAAATTACTTAAAATAATAATCTGATAATGTGAGAGTTCCCTTTTGTTCAATTTTAATTTTGGCAGCATCCTGGTGTCCCCTCCCTGCGAGGGGAGGTAGGGGAGGGCACTTGCCCTTTCGGTCCACCTGGCCGAAATGATAGTCAATGGCTGAGGGCTTCGGGACATTATCGGGACCCAGAATTAGCCTTCGGAGGTCCTTGTGACGATTGTTGATTGTTGATTATAGATAATTACTTATTGAGTGGCTTTATTTTTATAAAATGATATTTTAAATCCCCTCAAATCCGACAGCCTTCCAGTGCCCCCTCCCCTCGCGGGGAGGTTGGGGAGGGCACTTGCCCTTTCAATCTGCCTGGCTGGAAAGATAGTCAACGACCGAGGGCTTCGGGATGTTGTCGGGTCCCATAATCGATCTTTGGATGTCCTTGTGACGATTGTTGATTGTTGATTGCAGATAATTACTGATTGAGTGGCTTTATTTTATTTTTTAAAAAATTTTAAATCCCCTCAAATCTGGCAGCCTTCTGATGCCCTCATCCTTTCGCGGGGAGGTTACGGAGGGCACTTGCCCATTCAATCCGCCCGGCAGAAAGATAGTCAACGGCCGAGGTCTTCAGGAAGTTGTCGGGTCCTGAGATTGTGTTCTGAAGATCCAATTGAAGATTGTCGATTGCTAATAATTACCGATTATTGATTTTACTTGGTTTTAAAAACATTTTAAATCCCCTCAAAAATTTTAGTAGCCTTCCTGCGCCCCTCCACTTACGGGGAGGTTGGGAATGGCACTTTCCCTTTTAATCATCCCAGCCAGAAAGATAGTCAATGACCGAGGGCTGCGGAATGTTATCGGGTCCTGAAATCATATTTTGAAGCTTCAATTGATGATTGACGATGATTGGTTGCAAATTATTATCGATTGTTAGTTGCCGATGATTGGTTGCAGATAATGGTCGATTATCGGTTGTCGATGATGGGTTGCAGATATTTGATTGCTGACAATTGGTTAAAGATTATTGGTTGTCAATGATCATCAATGATTACCGATGCTTGGTTTAAAAAATCCCTCATTTATCTTTATTTTATTTTATTTTTTTAAAATAATAATATATATTTATTATAATAATATAATATATATATATAACATTATATATAATACATAATATTATATAATATATAATATTATATAATATATAAATAAAGAGGGGGAGGAGAGCTAGAGCCCGATCAGGCTAGGGTTGGAGGCGGCCACGCACGAAGCTGAGGCGGGCATCGGGTCGACGTCGGTGACAGCTAGGTCGACGGAGGGTCTGGACTATGCAGGATTTGGTAGTCGGTGAAGGAGTTTGGTCGGAGGCTTCGGTGTGTGAATGGGGCAGAAAGTTGGCGAGGTCAGGTTGGCTTCGAGCTCGAAGAAGGAAGCACAATCGACGGTCTAAAGGTAGTCAGGTCAGCGAGGTCAAGAAGACGTTTAGAGATTGGATGGGAACGGCGGTGGTGAAGAGTGAACTGGCGGTCAATTTGATGGGCTTCAGTTGAAGGAGATGATCGAAAGAGGCAAGTTTTTTGAACTTCTTTGCATAATTTCCTTCTTCTCCTTCGATTCTGAGTGTGTATCCTTGCGAGTGAGGAAGAATGTCATTTTTGTGTCAAGAGTGCGAGTAGTTACATGAGATCGTGCAATCGTGGGAGCTGATTGATAGTAAACGTGGGGTGGTTTTAGGTCTACAGTCAACAAATGGCCCCCAACAAATATGATTTGTGCCCTATAGCATATCATATTTATTGTAAACTGGTTGACCTCGTAGATCTTTAAAATTGGACTTTAGATGTCATATTTAGAGTCCTTTAGATATCTCTAAAAGGTATATTAATAAAGGCTATCATTTATTTGATACTTTATGAAATTAAGATATTGTGATTCACCTTATCTGACCTTCTATCCTAGCTTCATGCTTTGGCAAGCTTGGTAAAGGAGTGTATGCCGATGACCTAATCCTTCTGGGCTTTACTTAGGTCAATGACAAATAGTCATCAATCTAAAGCTTTATGCATGACGGACTTTGATGATGATAATATTCCTTTATTTCAACCTATAATTTTATAAGAACTGCAGGATACTCCTTTGATCTTAGCTTTATGCTTGACAGATTTAATGAAGGAAAAAAATGCCTCTAACTTGATGGCAATTTTCATTGTGGCCGGGTGCCTTTAAGTTGATTGAGATTTTTCTTATGAATTTTGCCTCAATCCATTAAACAGTTGAGGAAATCTTCTGAATCTGAACTGTTTTGATTTGTTAAATTTGATAAATATCAAACTTGGTAATATTTGTCATCGGGCTTACAAAACAGGTGCTTTCCTATTATGTTCTCTTATCATGGCTTATTAAGTAAGTAAAGCTATCAGTGACTCGGCCGCATATAGGCTTGCTGAGATTGATATTATACATATTTGAATGCTGTACTTATATTATAACAGCTCATACTTGTTAAATTTGATTTGTTGAGATTGTCATATCAAAATGTATTCTCAATCTGGACTTTGAGATTCTGGCAAATTTAAAGATGAATCTTTAATATTTATAATGATTGCATATTCGCTTGCTCTGAAGCACTAACTTTTTCCCGGCATTGATGTAGTCGTAGCTTCATGAATGATATTAAATAATTATTTGGAGATTGATGTTAACCCAAATAAATATTTAAAATGCCCCCTATTTTAAAGAAAAATTTCAATTTTCATCAGATTTTTGGTATTTTTAAACTTAAAAATGCCCCCTATATTGTAGAAGAATTTCTAACATCTTAGAAATATATTCCTTTCTTTGTAAGGAAATGATCTTTGGCTTATTTTTCTAAGAATAGTACTTCTTCCGATATCTCCCATTGATTAGGGGCATACGTTGTCGACCTTCAATATCAATCAGTTGATAGGCTCCTCCCTGGTACGTCTTCTTAATGATAAAAGAGCCTTCCCAATTTGGTTCAAATTTACCACCAATTCTTTGGTGTGGGATAATTGGTCATCTCAGCACCAGGACCAATTATCCTTCTTAAAATGCTCGAGGGCATACCATACGATTGAAAGATTTTATCATTCTTACTCGATAAATTTCTAAATTTTATTGAGCTTGGAGCCTGACTTCATCCAGCGCATCAAGCTCTTCCATTTGTAGGTGAGTATTTTGTTCTTCCGTGAGGTCGTACTGAACAGCTACTTGATGTGATGGCAAATTAGCTTCAAGTTGTAACACACCTTCAGCTCCAAACACCAATGCATAAGGAGTTGCTTTTGTTGGCATCTTATATGTGGTATGATATGCCTATAATACTTCTGTCATCTTAGTATGTCATTCTCTTTTATTTTTAGTGATGATTTTCTTGAGCAGCTTTACGAGCATTTTATTATAGGCCTCTGCTAATCCATTTTCTCTTGGATTATAAATCAATGAATATCACCAATCAATTTTATGTCACTCAATGAATTTATGAATCTTAATGCTTTTAAAAGTTGGACCGTAATCAGAGATTATGCGATATGATACACTAAATTTGTAGATAATATTATGAGTAAAGAAGTTGATCACATGATTAGTAGTGACTTTTTTAAATGGAACTGCTTCATCCTATTTAGAAAAATAGTCTATTACTACTAATATGAAATGGTGTTCAGTAGATGATGGTAGATAGATTGGATCTATTACATCTGTCCCCCAACATTCAAATAGCCAAGATGCTATAGTGAGATGTAATGGATTTGGCGATTGCTGTATGATATTACCATGAATTTGACATTCATGACATATATCTGCATAATTGGTGCAGTCCTTTACCATTGATGGCCAGTAATAATCCATTCTTTTAATTTTAATGGCCATTTTAGGACCCGATTGATGTACACCAAATAATCCTTCGTGAACTTTCGAAGTAACTTTATCAGCTTCATTTTTTCCTAAACATCATAGCCACATTTAATCACATAATTTTAGATATAGCATATTATAGACAAATGCATATTGTAATGCTCTCTTCTTGATCTGCATAGCTAATGATTTATCTACAAGGAGTTTACTTTCTCTGAAGTAGTCGATGAAAGGCTGCCTCCAGTTATTTTGCTTTTAAATTTTAAGGCATTCAAGCAAGGATTTAGAGGCTCTACTAAATTTTCTTCTTGTAACCACTTGAGGTTTATCTTATTGATTTTCAAAAATAATTTATTATGGAGGTTGAGGAATAATCATTGATGACCCCTCTACCTACGGGGAATACAAAACTGTTGGCTCTAGTACTCGACGAGTATTGATACTGATTAATATAGGCTCGTTATTCATGCTTGCCATTTCTTTAGCTAATTTTGCTAGAGAATTTGCTTTATTATTATGAGCTTGAGATACTTGGATTAGTGTAACATTTGCAATTTACTTCATGTGCTCGAGTACTCATTTATAATAATAAATTAACCAGACTTTGCCGATTTTATAAATACCTAATACTTGATTTATAACGAGTTAGGAATCACCAAAAATTCTAAGGTTTTGAATTTCCATTAAAATAGCAATCTCAAGACTTGTTATTAAAACTTTATATTCTGCTTTGTTGTTGGTTTTGGGTTCAGTTAGACTAAATGAGTATCTCATTATCTCTCTATTAGGTGCTATGAAGATAAGACCGACACCAGCTCGAGATTTCGGGTGGTTAGGAAGTTTGGCTGGTTTAATTGGGGATGCACCATCAAAGTACATTTCCCATATTTATAATTTTCCTTTTTCTAGAATAAATAGGATTTGTTCATTGGGCAGATCATCATTGAGCTTTGAGTTTGTAAGAATGGGATGTGCAGCAAGAAAATCTACTAAAACTTTCCCTTTTATAATTTTTTATGGAACATATGTGACATCAAACTGCAGAAGTATCATTGCCAGTTTGGCTAGGCGACCTATCAATGCTGGTCTTATCATCAAGAACTTCAGTAGATCGATCTTTGATATTAGTGTAATTTTATGAGATAGCATATGGTGGCGTAGTTTTTCAATAGCAAAAATCAACGCCAGATAGTGCTTCTCAATTGAAGAGTAACATATTTCTGCTCCAATCAATCTTTGACTGATATAGTATATTGCATTTTTTTTTGCCTTCTTCGTTGTGTTGAGCTAGTAATACTCTAAGGGACTCTTCTAATGCTACGGTGTATAGGATAAGAGGCTTCCCTAAAATTGGTGCTACAAGAATAGGTGGGCTTAATAGATATCTCTTGATACTATCAAAAGCTTCTTGGCATTCATCATCCCATTTAAAATGAACATCTTTCTTCATTGGATTTGTAAATGGTTAATATCTACCTGATAAATTAGAGATAAACCACCGTATAAATACAAGTTATCCTTGTAAAGAATGAAGTTGGTGGAGACTTTTTGGAGGCAAAATTTTTATAATTGCCTTAACTTTATTGGGATCAACCTCAATCCCTCTATGTCGTACAATGTACCCAAGAAACATTCCTAAGGAAACTCTGAAAGAACATTTGAGTGGGTTTATTTTGAGATTGAATTTTTTAATCCTTTCAAATACAAGTCTCAAATCTTCAAGGTGATCTTTTCGATCTATACTCTTGATAACAAGATCATCCATATAACATTCAACCTTCTAGTGGATAAGCTCACCATATATATGTATTATAGCCCTTTGATATATAACTCCAGCATTCTTCAAGCCAAAGGGCATGACGGTGTAGTAGAATATGCCGATAGGGGTCCTGAAAGAAGTATGTTTTTCATCTTTAAGTGCCATTTCGATTTGACTATATCCTGATGACCCATTCATAAATGAGAATATATCATAGTGGGATGTTTTGTTAACCAGCAATTATGATATTGGAAGTGAAAAGTCATCTTTTGGACACGTTTTATTAAGATCTCAAAAGTCAATGCATATATGAATTTGTCCGTTCTTTTTCTTCACTAGAACAATATTGGCTATTGAATCAGCATATTATTCTTCTCAAATGAAACCTGCTTCAATAAGCTTCTTGGTTTCTGCAATCACTTGCTCTTCAATTTCTAGCATCATTTGCCTTGGGGCTTGCTTAACAGGTACTGCACTTGGTTTGATGGTTAATTTATGAACAATTATATCAGGGGATAAGCTTGGCATTTCATCATATATCCAAGTAAAGCAGTCCCTGAATTCACTGAGTAATACTTTCATTTTTTTCAACTTTATTCTTGGAAAGAAGAGCGCTGATAAAGGTCGGGCAAGAATCGTCATCAGTTCCCAAGTCTATTTCTTTAAGCTCATCCATGGTAGCGGCCTATCCACCATCTTCTAGTTATGCTGTGATAAATCCAAGGCTTTTGTATCACGACTACCCATATTTAATAATTCTTAACACCACATTCTTTAAAAGAAACGTGCTCATCACCAAGTAACCATATTATAAACTCCAACTTTTTATATCATTTGTTAAATTCTTTTTGGATAATATATAGGCATTTCTATAGAAATTATCTCTACATATTCTTTAAAATTTTTGAGCTCATCGATATTATCTTTTTGATACTCTCAAAATTTAAAAAACAAGCTTCCTGATCCACTACTTCTACGTAGGGGAGGTACATAAAATATTTTAAGCTCTTTAACATTATAAACCTTATGGGATATGATTTCTCTAAAATATTGCAGAGGGGTCAATGTAACTATAAAAGTATTTTCCTTTAGCTTTTATTTAATCAAAGGCTTGTAGGTTTCAGAGATATCATCATCTTCCTCCGTGTCACTTCCCAAATGAAGTACAACTTTATTTGATTTAGGTAGTATATTAGACCTTTTAAGAAGATTTATTGTTACGCTCTTTCTTTCTTTCTACTTTTTCTCAACTTCTTTGGGTTGTTTTGTACTCCTTGAGGTCGGTGCTTTTTCTTCAGAAGATTTTATTGGCTTTACTTCATTTAGAATGAAGTATTTTGCATCATCATAAATTTTTACTTCATAGACTATAAAGGGTTGTATATCTCCAAAAATCCAGAACTCTTCTCCATCATTTTGATATTTCAGATATTGGTGCATAGTTCATAGAACAAGACCATTCTCATGGAGTCAAGGCCTCCCCAAGAGTGCCTTGAATGAAGTGTCTGTATCGATAATATTGAATTTGGCTTCTGTACATAGTTCTCCAAATTTAAGGAGAAAAACAAATGACCCTATAGTTTTTTATCCTTTCTCGTTAAAGTCATGCACCATAAGTTTATCTGGCCCAAGATATTGAATATCAAGGGATAATGACCTTAGTGTACACAAACTCATGAGGTTTATCGATGACCTAGGATCAATTAGAATTCTCTTTATTATGATGCCATCACTTTGTGCTGAAACATGTAGAGGACGATTATGTTTCGTAGTCCCCAGTATGAGATCTTCTTTAGAGAATGTAATAACAGGTTCATTTAGGGTATGAAGAACTTTGCTCAAACATCTTTCTACAAAATATGCCTCAAATCTCTCTCGATTTTTGAGAGCCAGTATCAAGGTTTCTCGAAGATCTTTTGACATTAGAAGAGCTTTATAGATGCTGAGGTGTGCTAGGATTTTTCTCAAATGGAAAATAATATTATACTCTATCCCTTTATTTATATCATATTTCTTTTTGTGATCTTTAGGGATGATTTCTTCATTGATGACTATACATTTTTCCCTTATCATTATTTGATAACCCCTTTTTTAGTGGCGGTGGCAACACTTTATCACTTCTGAACTGTACTTAAGCCATCTCATTTGACTCATCCTCATCTGATGATGAGTTTTCCTTAAGAACAAGCTTCTTTGTTTTAGAAGATTTTATTGTATGTTCATAGTCTTCATTCAGCTTTATACGCTTTATTTGTGAAGCTATTTGTCGATCTAACTCATCATCACTTAAAAAACACAACTCTTCTTCTGAGTTATTATCTATTTGCAGCACTATCAAACATGGCTTAGATATTATTTTATCAATAAATCTATTTTTCACTAATATAATATTTTAAAGTTCATCTTTTTCATTTATTTTTGTAGGAGGTATTTTCATTTGACCCCTATTGTGATCTTCAATAGAATTTCTTTGGCATGCCTTCAATGCCACTGAGATGACTGGACATGTTTCTACATGGAGTGATTCTTCATCTTCTTGTTCACCATCTTCCACTTCTAATTAGTCTATTTGAAGCTTAGACATAAAATCTGCAAGTGTTATAGGTCATCTTGCTGGTTGATGATAATCCTCTAAATTATTGATGATCTTTTTGAAGTACTGTCCTCTTCTTTTTCAACTTGCTATGCTTATTTGGGCTACCAGACTTCTTAGAGGATGTCTTGTAGAATCGCTTCGTATTAGCATGCCTCCAAGTTAATGACCTAAAAGTGGATGCACCTGAATTTGGATTTTTTTTTAATTCAAGTACTGGTTATGTAGAGGATTTCCTTTTTACACTAGGAATTCTTCATTAATTTTCCTGGAGACTGTAGCCTATAATTCTTCTTTTTCCAGCATCATTTTTCCTTTCATTTTGTCTCCTTCCTTAGTTAGTGGTATACGAGAAGTCATAATCACCTTTACAGACTCCTTCTTTAAGTGAACTAAAATGTTATTTGATAGCGTGAATTCACCATCTTTGTATTTCTTTTCAAACCATTCTTTGAAGACATAACAATCTTTGGTAGGGTGACTGATAACTCGGTGATGCGAGCAAAAGTTTGGATTATCTTTCTAATCAGCTTCTTCTGGTCTTTTACACTCCAATAATTTAAGACCGGTATTAAGTGCTTGCTTGAATAGTTTTGCCACACTTTCTCTTTTAAAAGAATATTCTTTATCCATTTTTTCTTTTAGGTATGTCATGCGATCACCAGCTCATAGCTTTGAACATTCTTCTCCATTATGAAAAGTCTGAGACTTGTCATTTCCACCCATACTAATTTTGGCTATGGCTTGGTATACTACTTTTCTTTATCATCTTTAGGAGTAAATTTTTTTCTTTATCGATTCTTAAAGATGATGCAGAATATACATCATCTCTTATATTATCAATAGCCTTTTTTTTGGGTCTATCCGAATGATATTTAGACTTAGATAAATTCAACTTTTTAAACTTAAGTACTCTGTCCAGTAGCTCTTGATAAGTGTTGATTGAGGCCATACATAAAAATGGTAATATCTTATTATCAATATTTCTCATTAACAGTTGAACAGCGTGGTCCTCTTCTAACTGTTATTTGCATTTAATACTCATATTACGCTAGTGAGTTATGTACTTTGTCACTAACTTACCCTTTTTTTATTTCTCTAAGACAAGGTCAGCGATAGTAGTCTTCTCAGTAGTATTGGCAAATTTTTTTTCAAACATATTTTTCAATTTTGCAAATGCCTTAATAGAATTATTGGGAAGTTCAGTGTACCATTCAAAAGCAGTTGAAATCAAAGTACTAATGAATTGACAAAAGAGCAGAGCATCAACGCCTCCAGTATTTCCACAAGCTAGTTTAAACTGAGCCAAGTGTTATTTAGGATTACTGTTGCCATTAAAAGTGTTGATAGGCACCGAATAGCCTTTAAGATATGGCTCCTGATCATACTGGGCCAGACATAGGCGACCCTTACTCACAAATTTTTCTATTTGCTCTGAGGCAATGACAGCTTTAATCTTTTTATTGGTGATTGATTCTAACTATGGAGTCATCACCAGCTCAGATGTACTTACAATATTTTGGTGAGTTTACAGATGAATAAGTCGATCAGCCTCATTTTCTTCTTCATGCGTGGCTCGTATTCCAGACACCTGGGGTATTAGGTTTGTTTGCAGGTTAGTATGAATACTACTCGATATTTACTGATTAACTGGCTGACTTGTTGTCTGATAATCAACTAGCTGAGCAAGTACAGGACTGGTAATGAGGTTCTTTTGTATTAATTATATCATTGAAGTCATCTGTGCCATCATTTCTGTCATTTTACTATTAAGTTATGATATCTCCTTATCTTTCTCCTTCATTTGAAGTTCTATACGCCTTTGTGCTTGTGCTAATGTCCCAGCAAGTACTTCTTCTTTCTAATCATCATTTTATCCATCGCCTGAGGGGACTTCTTCTTCTTCTAACTACTCGTACTTAGCTTGATCTTCTTGAGAGGTTGTTATTTTGGATGAAGTGTGCCCCGCTTCTTTGTGTCGTCAGTAGCCACATATTTGAGGTGGCTCATCACCATGCCCCATATGTAGACTACCTCAACATCTATAGTGTCTTTATCTTCATCATTTTCTTATACTCAATTCTTAGAGTGACACTTCCAAAAGATCTCTGGCTCTGCATGCGATATAGGAACTTCTTCGATTGGAGGAGTACGGTCAAAATTGACCTTCTTCTATGGAGATGAAGTTGGCTGGCAATAAGATTCCTTGAAAAATTCTCTAAGGTGTTGACTATTACAAATGTCAGTAATAGGAACCTTTTTCTTAGATGCCCATTATTGATAATTTTTATTAAAGGTGGATCTCTGGGAGGCTGCACTAGATGTCACGCCTATACCAACTTTCTTCTCTAGTAATCTTCTTTCAAGAGGTCTCGGCCTCCAAATTTCTTTTCCCTTCCACCGGGATCTTTTGTCAGCGGATTCTTGAACACGAGGTCTAGGTTTTACGCTCCAATGTTCACTGCATGGAGCTGATATTGATTTTTCTTGAGCTACCATGTCAAATGGTAACTCTCTTGGTGGGATTCTCATGGTCTTGTTTGCCAATGGCGTTTGATATCTATTCTTCATCAAGCCATTTTCTTTGGCAACTTTCAAAACTTTGTGTACCCTGGTAGATAAAGTTTCATGCTTCTTCTTCTGAGGAGTCGGGGTTTGGGGTTGTTGATCCCAAAATGGTTCTTTTAACTCACCATTAGAGCTATTCATCTTCTCCCATTATAGATTTGCAAACTTATTCTGAGTGGGAACATTAGCTTCTGGCTCCAGGCTGGTAGTGTTGAAGGATACACTGGAAGTTATTATTGGGCTCATAATTCTGCATTCAACTTTCTCCTCTGCCTTCTAAATAATCTTCCTCCAAATGAGGAAGCTTCATGAACATACATTATCGGTACAAAAGGCTCAGTTAGTAGTGTGATGATACTTGATAAGATCGATAAGTCTTCTGTTTGACATCAATCCTTTTTACAGTTAAAACTTCAGGTTGTGAGAGCCTCTTAAAGACCGAGGTCCTATTTTATTGAACTGCTTTAGCAGTAGAAGCTCTATCAGCTCGTGGTTGTTACACATAATAAGCACGTCGTGCATGAATTTCAGTAGAATTATGCCTCACAGCATGGCCTTGAATAGTTATACTGTGAATAGGTACAGCAGCATCCTTTGTAGTAGCTATAGAAAACTCTAAGCTACCAAATTAGATGGTAGCTTTAGAGTCTCCAGTGTTCATGATGGTGTTAGCTGCTGAATACTAGCGCCTCATTCCAATTGGATGATAAAGGGAGTATTCTATAGTTTCATTCTGCACAAATGAAAAGAAAGGGTTAGTTTCGGCAGCCTCCCGGCATCCTCTCCCCACAAGGGGAGGTAGGGGAGGGCACTTACCATTTCATTCTGCTCAGTCGGAAAGATAGCCAACGATCGAGGGCTTTGGGATATAGTCGAGTCCCAGAATCGATCTTCAGAGGTCCTTGTGATAATTGTTGATTGCAGATAATTACAAATTGAGTGGATTTATTTAAAAAAAATATTTTAAATCCCCTCAAATCTGGCAGCCTTCCAGCGCCCCCTCCCCTCGCAGGGAGGTTGGGGAGGGCACTTGCCCTTTCAATCTGCCCAGCTAGAAAGATAGTCAACAGCCGAGGGCTTCGGGATATTGTCGGGTCCCGAGATTATGTTCTGAAGCTTTAATTAATGATTGATGATGATTGGTTGCAGATTATTATTGATTATCGATGATTAGTTATAGATAATTATCGATTGCCAGTTACCGATGATTGGTTCCAGATAATTGATTGCTGATGATTAGTTGCATATTATTGGTTGCCGGCGATTGTCGATTGTCGATTGTCGGTGATTGATGATTATTGGTTGCTAATGATCTTCAATGATTGCCGATGCTTGGTTGAAAAATCCCTCATCTCTCTTTTTTTATTATTTTATTAAAATAATAATATATATATTTATTATGATCTAGTATATATATATATATATATATATATATATATAAAGAGGGGGAGGAGAGCTATAGCTTGACTGGACTAGGGTTGGAGGCAACCACACACGGAGCTGAGGTGGGCATCCATTCGACATCGGCGGTGGCTAGGTTGATGGAGGGTTCGAACTCGGCGGGCTTCGGTAGTCGGTAAAGGAGTTCGGCCAGCAGCTTTGGCGTGTGAATGGGGCGGAAAGTCGGCGAGGTCGGGTTGGCTTCTAGCTCAAAGAAGGAAGCACAACCGGTGGTCTGAAGGAAGTCAGGTCAACATGGTCGAGCAAACTGTTGGAGATCGGATGGGGAACGACACCAGTGAAGAGGGACCGACGATCAATTCGACGGGCTTCAGTTGAAGGAGACTATCTAAAGAGGTAAGTTTTTTTAACATCTTTGCTTAATTTCCTTCCTTTCCTTTGATTCTGAGCATGTGTCATTGCAATTGAGGGAGAACGTCATTTTTTTGTCGTGAGTGCGGGTAGTTACGTGAGATCGTGCGATCATGGGAGCCGGTTGACAGTGAATATGGGGTGGTTTTAGGTCTACAGTCAACACATCAGATATTTTATGATCACTAGCAAGAATAAGCCATCTAAAGGAAGAAAATCTTAAAGCATGTCGTTTATACCCATTTAAACCAAGTAACTGAATTGCAATTTGTAAAAAAAGAATTTAAATAACTTTTGAAGGTTAGAGATTTGCAGCGATTAAAAGACATAGCCTCAACTACCTCAAAAGTAACTTGGGTATTTAAAATTCTCTATTTTATTCCATCAGGTAAATTAAAAGGTAGAGTCCATGTATTGCCATCAAAGAAGTCATTCACATAAGAGTTAGCATGGAAAAAAGAGGTGATATATTCAATACTAAACAGCTCGACAAGTTTTTCACTTAACAGCTTCAGAATGCGTTATTTCAATTTAGAACTATATATACATATCAATGTATATATAAATATATAGGATATGCAATTTTTCAAATTTCTGTTGAAGGCTTTTCGACGGGTTTTCTGATGGCGGCGGAGGGTCGCCAGACCACGCGTGCTAGTGGTCCTGGTGATGGTCGTCGGTCTGGAGGTTTGGTGTTTCTTGCTCGTTCATTTTTTAGTTCTTCTTCTGTAGCTTTCGGAGATGGTTCGGTGGGTGTTGGTATTAATCCATCTGCTCAAGATGCTAGGTTGAAATTAGGGAATGATAGACCATTAAACGAAGAAAGTTTGGTTTCTTCAAAGAAATTCATTCTAGATATCAAAAAAGGCAAGAATGTTATGGTTGATAGCAAGTTTAAATTTCCCAAGGGTTCTGGTTCCTTTTAAGTTCCGATTTGCAATTTGGTTTTAAATGCCAAGGCCTCTTCTTCCTCGGGGTCGATGTTATCTAGGAATGGAGGTCTAAATTCTAGGCTAGTTGTTGGGAGTAATGGCGGAGTGCATCCTAATGCATACACTTTGGTGGGAAATGCTAGTTTGGAGGAGCCTGTTGCTGGTAACTCCGTTGCTGCTAAGGATGATGTTGGAGGGCTGTGTTTGAATAGCTTGGCGACTAATAGGGATAAGGTTCATCAATGTGAATCTGAAGAATTAAATTCATCTAATATAATAGATAATATTGCTGAGATACCCAAACATCCTGGTGGAGATATGTTGCAAAATGCTTAGAGTAAGAAATATAACATAAGAGTTACTGATTTGGACTATGGGCCTTGTTTGACGGATGATGCCTCTGCGGTGAAACTTATTATGCAAAATGAAATCGAGAATTCTAAAAATCTTCATAATGCGTTAGTAGTAAAAGTCTTTGCTGATAATGTACCTCTTCATGTGATCAGCATGGAAATAAGGAAGTAGTGGTCTCAATTCGGTAAATTTCATTTGACCGTGCTTGGTTTGGGTTGGATTCTATGTGCTTTTAATGAGGGAGAGGCATTGGATTCAATTCTTTCTAATGGCCCGTGGTATGTTGATGAACATATCATTGGTATTGACAGGTGGTCGCCAACTTTTTCTCCGTCCTCTTTAAAGGGTTTATCTGCTCTGATGTGGATTAGAATGCTAAATATTCTGCTACAGTGCTGGGATGAGATTAATATATGCAGGATTGCTTCCAAAGTTGGGATACCATATTGATATATTGGAATATGTTTCAATGGGGAAGGAGAGAGTTTGCCAGAATTTGTGTCTGTATCAAGTTAGATAATAAGCTTCCCCTGAGTGTTTGGGTGGAAGGGTGCTCGGGTAGATTCTTTTAGAAGATTGAGTATGAAAGGGTCTCTAATTTATGCTTCAATTGATGAAAGATTAGTCATCTCAAGAATAAATGTTCGAAACTCATGGGCAATGCGGTTTAGGTTGGTTCTATATGACTTGAGATCATTGGTAAAAGAGATGTTATTTCTGGGATGAATTCGATTAAAGCTGTTGATCACATTTTGAATGGTGATGATGAGGTCTGTGAAGTTAGATATGGTCCCTGGGTCCATATTAATTATGGGATAAGAAGATTTAAAAACATCGAAGCTAGGAGAATTGGGTCTCGTGTGGTGATTGATGTTGGGATTAAAGGCTCAGTTGCTAATGAATCCAATAGAAGTGTTAAAGATACTGTTGAGGGGGTGGTGTCTAAGGGTGGAGATGCATCAAATCCAGTTCTAGAGAAGGTGCATCTTCCCCCAGGAGATGGTGATGTACGTGATGGTGCAATACAAGCAGCCATTTTAGATCCTATTATAAGTATGGTTTCTAATTCTCTATTTCTTCCAGCTGATAATAATAAATTTAATGTTTTATGTGAGATTGGTGAGGAGGGAGAAATAGAACCGGTGGTGTAGTTGGTGTGTCTTCTCTGGTTCATGAGGACAAAGTAGATGCTGTGGTTGGTTCGGCTGAAGGAATGGAAGAGGCTGTTAAGGATGATTCTTCTTGTGTCAAAGAAGGGGGTTCTTCTAATGTAAAGAAAAAATTGTCTAAAGAACTTAGAGGTCTAGGACCTATTAAGTTGGCTCTTAGAAATAGAAAAATGGAGGGTGAGATGATAGATAAAGTGGGGAACTATTCCCCTCTTGATCAATGATGTCAGCAATTGGTTTTTGGAATTGTAGAGGATCTAGAAAGAGGAAAGCTTCTCTATATCTTAAAGAATTTGTTAGGGAGCATGGAGTTTTTTTTTTTTTTTTTGTGAGTTTGTTGGAAACTAAAATAACTTCCATTGCTATAAGGGAAGTTAATGTTTTGATTTGTTTGGATTGGGATTATTATCAAGTACCCTTAGATGGGTTGTCTGGAGGGATTCTAGTACTTTGGAAATCCAGTGTTACTTCTTTCTCTGTTTTGGTGTCTTCTTACCAGTTTGTTATTGGTGAGTTAGATGTGATAAATAAAGGAGTGTGGATTGTTTCTTCAGTTTATGGGAGTAAAGATGTCTATAAAAGGAGGGAGATGGAAGCTTACTCCTTCAAAAATCTGCCTATAGTAGTGGGTGGAGATTTTAACTGTTTATTATCTAAAGAGGACAAAATGGGAGGGAAGAGATTTGTTTTTTCCCAAGGACCCAAGGAGATGTATTCATTTTTGGTTAATAATGACCTTCATGAGGTTGGGTGTATTGGCCCAAAATTCACTTGGTGTAATAATAAAGTTGGCGGGGCCAGAATTTTGGAGAGGTTAGATAGATGTTTCTTGAATTCAGCAGCGTTCAATTCTTCCCATCGAATGGTGGTTAGGCATCTTGCTAGAGTTGCTTCGTACCATTGTCCATTGTACTAAATCTTTTGGAGCTAAAGCCTTTGACTAAAAGGATTATTAGATTTGAAAATGTTTGGTCTTCATTTTCGGCATCTTTTGAAGGATTATTAGATTTGAAGGATTATCTCATGAAAGAGATTTTGGAGCTGCAGGTTAAAGAGGCGGATATAGGTCATCTCTTAGAAGAGGATAGCTGGAGTCTTAAGGCAAAGGTGAATGAGCTAAATTCTACTTTGGCTCGTCTGAATACTTGGTGGAGACAACATGCAAAAACTAGATGGATGATGGAAGGATACATGAATTCCAAATATTTTCAATCTTTTTCTAGCACAAGGAGGAATTCAAATTAGATCTTTAAGGTCAAAGATGATAATGGAGATTTGGTTGAAGATCAAATTCAGATTGAAGATATTTTTATTCGGTTCTTCAACAAGAAATGTAGGGAAAGAAAATGTGTTATGGAAGGTTAGCCTTCTACGATGTGTTCGCTTGATGAAGATGATAGATGTTTGCTGAATAGGGATGTTTCTTCGGAGGAAGTTGAGGAAATTATGAATCAAGCCGGTGCTAACATAGCTCCTGGGAATGATGGCATTACTTACTCCTTTCTCAAAGATTATTGGGGTATTATTAAGGAAGATTTTTGGAATGCTATTAAAAAGTTTTTTTTATTCTGAAAGCATGAATACATAGTGGAAAGATATTTTGGTTGTGCTTATTCCGAAGACGAGTAATCCTATGAGTCCTTCCAATTACAGGCCAATCAGCCTTTGTAAAACAATCTATAAGATAGCTTCCAAGGTGCTTTTGAATAGATTGATTCCCATTATACCAAAACTGATTTCGATAGAGCAAGCTGCATTTATTAAGGGGAGGTCATTGTCAAATCATGTGCTTATTGCTCAAGAAGTTTTTCACAAGTTCAGATTTTCTAAATCTTCTAAAGGTTTAGTCTCTTTCAAGATTGATATGGAGCAAGCTTATGATTGCATGTGTTGGGGCACATTGAGTAAAGTTTTGGAGTATTTCGATTTCCCTTTGAAGTTTTCCAAACTCATTTTGGAATGTGTGGAAAATCCAAGATTCTCTTTGATGATTAATGGCAGTCATTCTAATTGGATCAATGCTAAGAACGGCTTCCGTCAAGGTTGTCCTTTATCACCTTTTCTTTTTATTCTTTGCTCTCAACTTTTATCCAATGCCCTTATTCAGAAAGGTGAATCTATTGGTGTTCATATTTGTCCAAATGGCCCGAGAATTTCTCATTTGCACTATGCAGATGATACTATTATATTTTCTGAAGCTAACATTAAGGTAGTTGAAGAGATCAAGGGTGTTTTATTGGATTTTTGTGGGTGGACGGGGCAAAGGATTAACACTAACAAGTCTACTGTTCTTTTTGGTAAGCATGTTAAGAGGAGGAAAATAAAGTCAATAACTCATATTACGGGGTTTAAACAAGTTAAAGAATTCTGTTATCTTGGTGTGAAGATTGCATTGAGGAGGCTTGAAGGGGCAGACTTCCAGTTCATTATTGACAAAGCCGTGAGAATGCTGAATGTTTGGGGGAGTAAGTTCATTTCCTTGGCAGGGAAGTTTATTCTTCTGAAACCAGTTTTGCTATCCTACCATACCTTTTATTGTATGCATTCTCTCATCCCTAAAGGTGTTATTGATGAGCTTGACAAGTTATGCAGAAGTTTTATATGGAATAAACGGAATGGGAGGCTTGGCCTTCATTATGTAAGTTGGAATGTGTTGTGCAAACCTGTCAAAGAGGGAGGACGTGGTCTACACTCTTGTGCAAGTAAAGTTGGTCCTTTGAGAGCTAAGTTGGCATGGAAATCTGTTCAAGATAAAGACTCTTTATTACATAAGTCTCTTTCTCTGAAATAAGGGCCTCGGTTTAGTGAGGTTGGATCAAAAAAGGGAAGATCGGCTACTTGGAAAATTATCTCTAAAGGTGGAAAATTTCTGAACTCCATTGTTAGATGGAAAATTTCAAATGACAGCTCTATTGATGTGTTCAAGGATGTTTGGATTTGGGATAAATGTATTAATAAATGGCCTACGTTTGTGGAAAATCTAGGAACTAAAGGCTTAACTATTGACAAGTTCATTGTAGACGGAGTTTGGGATGTAGGTGAGCTCTGTAACGTCTTTGGGTTTGAGCTTGTGAAGAGTATATGTCAAATTCAAATAATGTCGGAGATGGGTGACGATATAGTGGAACTTATATACCACAATTTTGGAAAATTGATCTCAGCTATGGCTTTTGAAGCTTCAATGTACGATCAGTCATGCATTCTCCACTGAAGTGGATAAAAAAGGTGAAGCTCATGTCTAGAGTGGAGGTATTCTCGTGGCGTTTGTTCAATAATGCAATTCCAACCTTTCAATTCCTGTCATATAGAAGATTGCAGGATGGTTTTTCATGTCCTAGAGGTTGCAATGCTATTGAAGATATAGAACATGTGACAACAAAGTGTTGGAAGTTGAGAGGGGTTTTTCAACACTTAAACAAATGGGGATTTGATATTCCCTCTTACGACTCATTTGAAGATTGCTGTCAGTGGATGATCGGGAGTTGTTCAAGTAATGTGTTCTTAGTTAACATGTATTGTAATTCGGTTTATCTTTCTTGGAAGGCTAGAAATATGTATTTACATGAGGGTATTAAAGATAGTTCATTGTTGATTGCTGCTCAAGCGATAAGCTTCACTTCAGTATCTTCCTGTGGTTGTGGTTTTAGCTCGGGTCATTGGGGTGTTAATCAGTCGAATAGGTTGTTATTGAGTTATTGGCACCCTCCTCCACCCGATTGGATCAAAGTCAATGTTGATGCTTCTCTATTAACTTCATATAAAGCAGATATTGGTAGTGTATTCCGTGACAGTAAAGGTAGATTTCTATTGGCTTTTGGAATGAATTGTATTCATTGGGATATTGCTCGTTTGGAGCTTTTAGCTATTCAAACTCTAAGGGATGTCATTAAAGAGTGGATGTTGGCCTATAAGGGAATTATCATTGAAGGTGATAATTACAATATTATCAATTTTCTTCTAAATTTGGCAAAGAAGGCTGGTCATTGGATGGAGGAACTTGCTTTTTTAAAGGATTTAAATCATGTTATTTTTAATTGTGTTGATAGGAATTACAATAAGTTAGCATATTTATATGCTAACTATGCTATTTTTGATAGTTTTATTTGGGATGATATTAGTTGTAATAAGGTTCCTCCTTTTCTCAATTTGTTAAGGGAGGAACTTGAAAATACTGTTTAGTAGGTTGTAATGCCTTCTTTTAGTAGCAAAGCAATTGGTTTGCTTCTTCGAAAAAAAAAAGCTCGACAAGGTTTTTCCCATTGCACCGGTTATCCCAAATCATAGAAATGTGGCTGTCTTTATTCACCACAAGAGAAAAAAAAACGGTTTTACTGATAAAGCAATTTTATTAAGAGTTTTCAAAAAAAAAAAAAAAAGAAGAAGAGTTAGCTGGAGGGGATTTCCACATAGAAATGTATTTGGCACGACACCAAATAGCTAAAGGACTTTCATAAGTATATTAAATCAACCTGAGACGCACCAAAATAAATAAATAGTCAAGCAATTTCGCTCAAATTAGCCTTGTTATCACATCATGGTGAAGCCAGCTACGTGAGAAGCCAAACTCGCTGAAATTAGTCTTGAAATATATATTTGTAATACTTTATTTTATTTAAATCATTATTTACGATAAAGGGGCGCAAAAAGGTAATCCACTTTCATCCATTAAAACTAACTTATGTAATGTAATAAAATAAGAAAATTTTATGATTTTCACTTAGTTTATTTTCTAAAGTTTTTAAATAATATTCTTTTAAATTAATAGAACATTCTTCCATTAACATATCTAATAAGGATAAGTAATAATAATAATTATTATTATTATTATTATTACAATGATGATAATAATAAAGTGATGGTATAAGCCTCAGTTGTCATCCAAAAAAGGGCAATTGAACGGCATATGCTGATTTGCAGGAACAATAGAAGACGTGGTGCTAGTTAAGAAAAGAATCCAACTCGGGGTTAGGGCGGTAGCTTTCCGCAGTGTCACGGAATGGAGAAATTATTCCGTCACACTGATGTACACAGTATGTATAAAATTTTTGTACACAGTATGTATAAAATTTTTATACACAGTATGTATAAAATTTTGTACATATTATATACATCACAAATCCGAACGTATGTTATCCGGACGGAATAATTTCTCGTTCCATGAGTCCGGCTTTTGCTTAGAGCAGCCAAGGTGTCGGTCCTCAGAGCAATTAAAACAGCCGATGCATAACCCACTAGTACAGATCAACACATGATAGGTCGTAAGACCGTACGGGCATTATTTAAGAAACAGAATAGTTTGTAAAACAAATGAGCAGCTTTTGGGTAATCGTTGGTGAGGCAAGTCATGATCAGATTAATCATTCGGAACTGATTAGATGGCCAAGTTTCATAGCGTGTAAACGTAAATAAATTAAAAGGGTGCTTTGCATTACAAAGATGATTCAGCTTCTGCGTATTAACGCATTTACATTAAAAAAATGTCACAGAAACAGCTAACTATATCTCAAACAGATTCTACAAAGCAAAGCTGCTAGTATAAAATAAAATAATGTGTTGGCAATAAAAATTGCTTAAATAGGCCACCGAGTGGTTGCATGCTTAAGGCAGGATGGAGAAAATCAAAATTACCTGCAATGAGAAGAAACTAGGACAAAGATTGGCCCTGTAAACAAGAAACAATAGTCAAAATAAGCAAGCCAAGAAATCAGAAATTTGCTGAAACTATTTCAACTGTTTAATATTGATCCACACATCATCTTTAGCACAAGCATGCACGGATCCAACATGGGGACTCATGTCCCCGCTGACTCGACTGCTCCATTGAGTCATTTGATCATACGACCTGATTCATCATTCATCCCTCCTTATTTTATGGCTTAAACTCAAATGATTGATAAAATCAAGACTTAAAAGAGTTAGAGGCTATTTAGTAGCAAAATTTAAGCAGGTTTAAGCTAAATCCTGCCAAACACAAAAAATGGACACAAATCTCACAACAAATTAAATCCTCTTTTCCTTTTGCAATAAATTCAAGAATTACTAAATCCTATAGTTCGGTGGATTGCGGGATTTGGCCGGAGAAGTGCGCAAAAGGGAAGAAAGATGGTTACCTTCGCAATGAGAGAGCCCTTGTCGTTAATTCTAATCCAACAGGAAGAATGTTGTCGAACTGCGCAACTTCTGATCCAACAAGAACGAAACGTCGAAGGAGGTGAAAAAGCTTTTAGCGGCTCGTTCAAAACTCTACCTCAGCCTATGATGCACAAACATGGCGACATAGACATGCCAATTATTAAAAATATAGGATACAGACATAGGTTGGACATGGTATTCTAATTTTTATATCTTAAAAATAATATATATAAATAAATAAGCACAGACACACACGCCCGCCACTGCCGTCAGTTGCCACTATCGCTGGCCACCACTTTATTTTGTCACCCACCACCACCGCCTGCCACCTCCAACCACCACCTCCACCAGCCACCACCACCTAATACCACCGACGAACCACCACCACTCGCCGCCTGATGCCATCGATCACGACCGACCACCACTACCACCCTAGACCCGCCGCATTCGGCCACCACTGCTAACCATCTCCAGCAACCACCATCGTAGGCCACCAACATAGCCATGGCCCACTGCCAACCACCACCGCCATCGTCCATTGCCAGCTACCACCACCGCAGATCACCACTGTCGATGGCCGTCATCCACCACTGTTAATTGCTGCAGGCCACTACTTTATATTGCATTAATTTTACTTCAAAAATAAATAAATAATAATCTCATGCATTCATTTTAGGCTCATCACTCTTACGTTATATTCTTTTTTTAATCAAACAAATAGCCTCTTAATCAAACCACCTTGTGTTTGAACACAAGTAACAACTCATGTATACATATCCTTAATGAGTTGAATATAAGCATTATTAACTCCTTTCTTTCTAGAACTCTCCATAGCACTTCACTTACAATTTTATTATATACTTTCTCTAAATCAATAAATATCATACTAGATCATTCTTATTCTGTCTATACTTCTTCATCAGATCTCTCAATAAATGCATAGCTTTCATGGTAGACTTACCCAGAATGAATCCAAATATATTTTTGAGAAGCACTGATATCAAGTCGTAACATATGCTCAATTACTCTCCTATAGTTCTGATGTATGGTACATTAACTTAACTTTTTCTATAATTCACATACTCTTGTGAATCACCGTTATTCTTAAAAATAGGAGTCAACACACTCCACTCATCTGACATCTATTTAGCCTTTAAAATAATATGAAAAAGTTTAATAAGCTAAGAAATTCCTACATCTCTTAAGCATTTTCACACCTTAGTTGGAATATCGTTAGGTCCAACTATCTTTCCACACTTCAATTTCTTTAAAGCCTCTCTAACTTTGTTTTTACTAACATGATGATAAAAATAAAAAAAATTATTTTCATTTAGGATGCTAAGGTCACTAAAGTTAATCCCATTTGTCACAATCTTTATTGAAAAACTTATCAAAATATCTCATCCACTTATGTTGAATTACTTTTTCTAATAAAAATAATTTTTGATCTTCATATTTAATGCATTTCACTTAAATTAGATCCCTAATTTTATCTCTTTACTTGGCTAACTTAGACATACATATTCCTCCCTCCTTAATGTCTAATATATCATATAAATCATCAAAAGCTAAATTTATTTTATCGTATATTACTTCTTAGACTATCTAAGAGCCCCTCTATACCTTTTCCAATTTTTTGAGCTTTTAGATCAAACTAATTTATATAGCAATGCTTCTTATTTTTTATCTTTTTTATACATTTTGATTTCATCATAAATTATTTTTACAATTAGGAGCTTTTCCTTTTGATATTACAAGAAAATATTTTGCAACATTCTTAATATAATTAGATATTTTTTCACACATAACATTAACTTCCTCATGAATAATGAAAATATTGAGATCTTCAATCTTACTCTAAAAAATTTTTTTGTGTTACATTTTTCTGTTGCCCCCATCTAATTCTAGGACATTATTTTATTTTATTCTTCATATTTCATCCCTTCATCTTAAAGACAAAAATTAATAAGTAATATTAGGTATATAAACTTTCTCTTAAAATAATTTTATAATCCTTGCAATCTAAACGATATATTTTTCTTATAAAAAAATAATCACTCTGAATTTTACAATATCTATTCTTATAAGTAAAGAGATGTTCATTTACTTTTAAGTAATGTTAGGTATATAGCCTTCTGTCTACTTGTGTAAATATTGCGGATCCGGTGGCTTGGCGTCATACTATAGTTATTTGCCCGTTTCATACAGGTAGACTATCATGCATTACTTGTTGCTTCATGCAGATGAGTTGTAGTCCTTTCATATTTGTCCACATACAGCATGTTGAACGTATAATAGGCCTCATTCAATGGCTCGTAAGGAGTTATATTTGCGGTAATCATTTAACATCTTGTTCGCATATGATATTTTTGTATGTATAGAAGGCCTTCTACAAGGGCCCATAGACACTTGCATTTGCTATATACCATCCGGTGTTTTCTTGTAGATGACATGTAGTGTGTAGGATGGGTCTTCTACAGTGGCTCGCAGTAACTTGTTGTAATTGTGGCGAATCTTCTATTACCGCCAACAGGTGTTCGTGTCTACAATAATTATTCTTGTATCTGCTTGTAGGAAATATGTTGGATGTATAACAGGTATGCTATGACAGCCCGTAGGTGGACTGAGTTGTTCGATATAAGCTCCTTGTCCTTGCTTGTAAGTTAGTTGTTGTGGGCACTGCGAACTCCCTGTTCTTACTTACAGGTGAGTTATAGTATGTTGTATATTGCTTTTGGGTTAAAGCAAACAATTTGAAGCTCTAACTATCTTAGATCTTGATGAATTGAATCCTCTCTCCTCAAATGACATGCTTCATACTTTTAATTGAAGGCTTGAAATTGGAAGCCACATATGTAACTGATACAAGAGGACCATCCACTTGTCAGGGTTTTTGTTGAACATAAGATGTTTCTAATAGATTTTGTTGACTACAACACTCAGGCATCATTAGATGTATTACATCCTGCATCTGATCTTCTCCAACTTATGGTGATTCTTGTTCTATTTCAATCAATTCAAATATTCTAAATTACATGTGGCAAGAAATCATTCAAAATGACGAGCATTTTTTTTTATTTGGTTGAAGTATTGAATTCAACAATGCATCCAGTGATATTAGATTACTCATATAACTCACATTTATAGGACTAGATTTCAATTCATCCATAAATGAATGTTAATTTTGAATAATCCATTTTAACATTTAATTTTGGATTTTATCATCTAAGATATGCTCTATTACCCCTTTTTATTTATTCATTTTTTTAATATTTAAATCATTAGAAATGCCACAATAATTATCAGAATTTAATTATGTGAAAGGTCCTTTATCAGTTTCATTTTGACAACCTCCCGACGTCCCCTCCCTGCGAAGGGAGGTAGGGAGGGCACTTGCCCTTTCGAATCTGCCCTGCCGGAAAGATAGTCAACGGCCGAGGGCTTTGGGATATTGTGGGGTCCCGGAATTGGTCTTCAATGGTCCTTGTTGCGCACAACATGCTGATTAAGTGACTTAACATTATTTTAAAAATATTTTAAATCCCCTCAAAAATCCGACAACCTTCCGGCGCCCCCTCCCCTCGCAGGTAGGTTGGGGAGGGCACTTGCCCTTTTAATCCACCCAACCGAAAATATAGTCAACGGCCGAGAGCTTCAGGACATTGTCGGCTCTCGAAATTGGTGTTCTGAAGCTTCGATTGACGACGATTGGTTGTAGATTATTGGTTGGCGATCGTGGTTGTTGATTGTCGATGATTGGTTTAAAATCTCTCATCTCTCCTTTTTTGATTAAAATAATGTATATATATATATATTATAATATAATATATTTAATATTATATAACATAATATAACAAATATAATAATATAATTTAACATATTATATTATTATATAGAGAGAGGGAGGAAGAGGATCGGGATGGAGACCAGCTTCGGGCTAGGGCACGGGTCGGAGGTGGACTCAACCGCGGTGGCTAGGTCGGCAGCGAGTCTGGCCAGGTCAGTTTCGGGCTCGCATGAAGGAGGTCCGACATCGGCGAGTTCAGCTTGCGGGTTCGGAGTCAATGAGGCCGAAGTTGGTGGGTGCAAGCAGAAATGGCGGCGATGGCGGAGTTCTGTGCAGAAGAGGAGGTCGGTGCAGGTGGAGGTTAGAGCGTTGGTGATCTGGGGCACGACGGTTGGAGTTGAAGGCCGGGAGTTTGGACGCAGCAAAGGATCGCAAGCCAGAGGAGCCGGGTTCTGTTCGTGCGTTCCAATGAACCAAAATGAGGTATTTTTTTTCTATGCATGTGAGGAAGTTATGTGGAGAAGAGTGGGATCGCGAGACACGATTTCGATCTGATCGTGGGTAGTTGGGGTCTGTGAGGTGGTTGATAGTTACAGTCAACAAATGCCCCCTAATAAATATGATATGCGCTCTATAGCATATCATGTTTGTTGCAAACTAGTTGACCATGCAGATCCCTTATTTATCTTCTCGATTTGTTAGAAACAAAATATACCTTCTACCCTAGCTTCTTGCTTTGGCGGGCTTGGTGAAGGAATTAGTTCAGCCTGTGAATTTATAAGAACTGCAGGATGACTTCTTCGGTCCTATGCTTTGTGCTTTATCGGACATGCTGAAGAAGAACAGAAGCTTCTTCGATCTTAGCTTTATGCTTGACAGATTTAATGAAGGAATAATGCCTCTAACTTGATGGCAATTTTCATTGTAGCTTGGTGCCTTTGAGTTAATTGAGATTTTTCTTCTGAATTTTTCCTCTATTCATTTGTTAGTTGAGAAAATCTTCTGAATCTGAACTACTTTGATTTCTTAAATTTAACAAGTATCAAACTAGATAGTATTTATCATCGAGCTAACAAAATAGGTGATTTCCTACTACGGCCTCTTATCATGGCTTGTTAAGTAAGTAAAGCTGTCAGTGACTTGGCCGCATATAGGCTTGTTGAGACTGATATTATACATGTTTGAACGCTAGACTTAATTTGATTTGTTGAAGTTATCAGACCAAAAGTTTCTTCATTTGAACTCCAAGATTTTGGCGAATTTGAAGATGAATCTTCAATGATCGCATATTTCCTTGCTTGAAGGCACCAGCTTATGCTCCGTATCACTACAGGAAAATCGTTCATTTCTGACGAAATATCCGGTGGATTTTCGGGGGACTATTTTCTGGCCGAATTTCCGGCAATCTTCTGACGGATAAAGATGAAATATTTTCGACAGATTTTTAGGAAAATTTTCTGGCAGATTTATTTTCTGAAAAAGATAAAATAAATCCGTCGGATTTTAATAATTTCTGAAAAAGAATATCTTTTTATAATTCAATTAATTAATAATTTTATCGCCTATTTTAATTCATTTTTGTGAAAATTTATTTTGTGAGTTTATTTAAATATAAAATAGTTAGATATAAAACAAATTATACACCATAGCAGAGTGGTTGATGCTCTGAAAACGAAGAGATCTTCGGTTCGAATCCCTGCGCAGACGGGCGCGTTGGCCTGCGGACGAGGGTGGGCGTGGGTTGTCCCGCGGGATCACGGCAGGGCGCAGGCGCGCGGGATCACCAGCGGGATTGCGGTCGCTGGGTTGACCACACCGGCGATGGCCCCAAGCAGATGCTGTGCGCATATGGGCGGGCACGGGTTGGCTAGTCTTGCGGGGGGAAAATTATTTTTTTTAAAAACATTTTATTTATTCCGGTGGAGTTTTTTCTGCCGGAAAAAAATTTCCGGCGGATTTCTTTCAACAGAAAAGTTTACCAACGCTCGATTTATCGTCGAAAAAGATTTCGCCAGAAATTCGCCGAAAAATTTCAAATCCGTCGGAAACTTCAAAATATTCCGCCAGAAATGCGAGATTTTCCTGTAGTGGTATTTATGCAGTGATAGCATCATGAGTGATTTTAAATATTTATTTGGGGATCGATGTTAGACCAAATAAATATTTAAAATGCCCTGTCTTAAAAGAAAATTTCAACTACCACCAGATTTTTGGCATTTTTATAACTTAAAAATGCCCTATGTCTTATAAGAGAATTTCTAAGACATCTTAAAAATATTTTCTTTTCTTTATAAGGGAATGATCTTCAGCTTGTTTTTCTAAGAATAGTACTTCTTCAAATATCTTCCATTGATCAGGGGCATAGGTCGTCGGCCTTCCATATCGATCAGTTAATAGGCTCCTCCCTGGTATACCTTCTCAATGACAAAAAGGCCTTCCCAATTTGGTTCAAATTTATCACAAATTCTTCGATGTGGGATAATTAGTCTTCTCAGCACCAGGATCAATTCTACTTAAAATGCTTGAGGGCGTACCATACGATCGAAAAATTTTATCATTCTTGCTCGATAAATTTTTAAATTATGTTGATCTTGGAACCTGACTTCATCCAGTGCATCAAGCTCTTCCATTCGTAGGCGAGCATTTTATTCTTCCGTGAGGTTGTACTGAACAGCTACTCGATGTGACGGCAATTCAACTTCAAGTAGCAACACAGCTTCAGCTCCAAATACCAATGCATAAGGAGTTGCTTTTGTTGGTGTCTTGTATGTAGTACGATATGCATATAATACTTCTGTCATCTTAGTGTGCCATTCTCTTTTATTTTTAGTGAGAATTTTCTTGAGCAGCTTTACCAGCATTTTGCTGAAAGCCTTTGCCAATCAATTTGCTCTTAGATTATAAATCGATGAATATCGCCAATCGATTTTATGCCGCTCGATGAATTTGTAAATCTTAGTACTTTTAAAAGCTGGACTATTCTTTGAGATTATGCATCGCAGTACACCAAATCTGTAGGCAACATTATGACTAAAGAAGTTAATCACATGATTAGCAGTGACTTTTTTAAAAGGAACCTCTTCAACCCATTTAGAAAAATATTCTGTTGCTGCTAATATGAAATGGTGTCCAGCAGATAATGGCAGATCGATTGGACCTATTACATCTGTCCCCTAGCATTCAAATGGCCAGGATGCTACAGTGAGATATAATGGATTTGGCAGTTGATGTATGATATTACCATGAATTTGATATTTATGATATATATCTGCATGATTGGTGCAGTCATTTACCATTGATGGCCAGTAATAACCTATTTTTTTAATTTTAATGACCATTTTAGGACCCTATTGATGTGCACCATATAATCTTTCATGAATTTCAAAAATAACTTTATCAGCTTCATCTTTCCCTAAACATCGTAGCCACATTTGATCGAATGATCTTCGATATAACATGTTGACAAATGCATATCGCAATGCTCTCTTCTTGATCTGCGTAACTAATAATTTATCTGTAAAGAGTTTGCTTTCTCTGAAGTAGTCGATGAAAGGCTGCCTCCAGTTAATTTGCTCTTCAATTTCTAGGCATTCAAGCCAAAGATTAAGAGGATCTATCAAATTTTCTTCTTGTAACCATCTGGGGTTTATTTATTTGATTTTCAAGAATAATTTGTTGGGGAGGTTGAGGAACAGCCGCAGTTGAATCCTACTGGCTTGAATTTGGTGACCTCTCTACTTGTAGGGAGTACAAAATTGCCAGCTCTAGTACTCGACGAGTGTTGACACTGATTAACACAGGCTCGTCATTCTTGCTTGCCATTTCTTTAGCTAATTTTGCTAGAAAATCTGCTTTACTATGAGCTCGAGATACTTGAATTAGTGTAACATTTACAATTCATTTTTTGAGCTCAAGGACTCGCCTATGATAGTAAACCATCCCAAGCTTACTAATTTTATAAATACCCAGTACTTGATTAATAAGGAGTTGAGAATCACCAAAAAATCTGAGGTTTTGAATTTCCATTGAAATAGCAATTTTGAGACCCGCTATTAAAGCTTCATATTCTGCTTCATTATTAATTCTAGGTTCAGTTAAACCAAATGAATAACTCATTATTCCCGCATTAATGCTATGAAGATAAGGCCGATACCGGCTAAAGCTTTGGGGAGGTTTAGAGGTCGAGCAGGTTTAATCGATAATGCACCATCAAAGTACATTTCCCACATTTATGATTTCTCTTCTTCTAGAATTAGGATTTGTTCATCAGGCAGATCAACATTGAGCGGTGATTCTGCAGGAACGGGATATGCAGCAAGAAAATCTACTAAAACTTGCCCTCTCATAACTTTTTGTGGAACATATGTGATATCAAATTATAGAAGTATCACTGCCCACCTGGCTAGTCTACCAGTCAATGCTGGTCTTGTCATCAAGAACTTTAGCGGATCATCTTTGATATCAGTATAATTTTATGAGACAGCATATAGTAACGGAGTTTTTGGACAACAAAAATCAACGCCAGAAAGTGCTTCTCAATTGGAAAGTAATGTATCTCTGCTCCAATCAATCTTCGACTAATGTAGTAGAGTGCATTTTCTTTCCCTTCTTCATTGTGTTGAGCTAGCAATGCTCCAAGGGACTCTTCCAATGCTGCGGTGTATAGGATAAGAGGATTCCCTAGAATTGGTGCTGCAAAAAATAGGTTGGCTTAATAGGTATCTCTTGATACTATCAAAAACTTCTTGGCATTCATCATTCCATTTAAAATAAACATCTTTCTTCATAAACTTTGCAAATGGTTTGATATATGTCTGATAGATTAGAGATAAATCATCATATAAATGTAAGTTGCCCTAGTAAAGAACGAAGTTGACGGAGACTTTTTTGAGGCGGCATTTTTATAATTGCCTTGACTTTGTTAGGATCAACCTCAATCCCTTTATGTCGTACAACGTATCCAAGAAACTTTCCTTTTGGAAACTCCTAAAGAATATTTGAGTGGGTTCATTTTGAGATTGAATTTTCTAATCCTTTCAAATACAATTCTAAAATCTACAAGGTGATCTTTTCGATCTATACTTTTGATAATAAAATCATCCGCATAGCATTCAACTTTCTGGTGAATAAGCTCATCAAATGTGTCATAGCCCTTTGGTATGTGGCTCCAGCATTCTTCAAGCCAAATGGCATAACTATATAGCAAAATATGCCGATAGGAGTCCTAAAAGAGGTATGCTTTTCTTTTTAGGTGCCATTTTGATTTAATTATATCCTGACGACACATCCATAAATGAAAATCAACCAGAAATTCTAATATTGGAAGTGAAAAGTCATCTTTTGGATACGCCTTATTAAGATCTCGAAAGTCGATGCATATGCAAATTTGTCCATTCTTCTTTTTCACTGGGACAATATTGGCTATCAAATCAGCATATTTTTCTTCTCGAATGAAACCTGCTTCGATAAGCTTCTTGGTATCTGCAATCACTTACTCTTCAATTTCTAGCTTCATTCGCCTTAGAGCTTGCTTAACAAGTACTGCACCTAGTTTGATGGCTAATTTGTGAACAGCTATATCAAGGGATAAGCCTAGCATTTCATTGTATGTCCAAGCAAAGCAGTCCCTAAATTCACTGAGTAATGCTTTTATCTTTTCCACCTTATTCTTGTAGAGAAGAGCACTAATAAGGGTCAAACGAGGGTCCCCATCAGCTCCCATTTCCTTCAGCTCATCCATGGTAGCAGCCTATCCACCATTTTCAAGTTCTTCTGGTGCAGGTTTAGCCTCCATATCTAGTTCTTCATTCTTATCTGTATTTATAGTAATCAGACATTTATCCTTTATCGTATAACATATATTTCTCTTAGTATGTTCTGCTGCGATAAATCAAAGGCCTTTTGTATCACGACTATCCATGTTTGACAATTCTTGACACCACATTCTTTGAAAGAAACGTGTTCGTTGCCAAATAATCATATTATGAATTCCAACTTTTCGTATCATTTGTTGAATTCTTTTGGGACTATATCTAGGCATTTCAATAGGAATTATTTCTGCATCTTCATTGAAATTCCTAAGCTCATTAATATTCTCTTCTTAATATTCTCCAAATTTATAAAACAAGCTTTCCGGTCTACTACTTTTGAGTAGAGTAGGTACATAAAATATTTTAAGCTCTTCAACATTATGAACCTCACAGAATACAATTTCTATAAAATATTGTGGAGGGATCAATGTAACTATAAAAGTATTTTCCATTAGCTTTTCTTTAATCGAAGGCTTGTAAATTTAAGAGATATCATCATCTTCCTCCGTGTCACTTCCCAAATGAAGTACAGCTTTATTTGATTTAGGCAACGTATGAGCCTTTTTAGAAAGATTTGGTGTCACGCGTTTTCTTTTTGTCTCCTTTTTCTCAACTTCTTTGAATTATTTTGTACTCTTTGAAGTAGTTGCTTCAGCTACAGAAGATTTTATCAGCTTTATTTCATTTGGAATAAAATATTTTATATCATCATAAATTTTCACTTTGTGGACTGTGAAGGGTTGTATATCTCCAAAAATCTAGAACTCTTCTCAATCCTTTAGATATTTCATGCATTGGTGCATAGTTGATGGAATAAGACCATTCTCATGGAGCCAAGGTCTACCCAGGAGTGCCTTGAATGAAGTGTCCGTATTCATGGAGCCAAGGTCTACCCAGGAGTGCCTTGAATGAAGCGTCCGCATTGATAATATGAAAATTGGCTTCTGTGTACAGTTCTCCAAATTTTAGGGCAAGAACAAATGACCCTATAGTTTTTTGCCATTTCTCGTTAAAACCGTGCACCATAAGTTTATCTGGCCCGAGATATTGAATACCAAGAGATAATGACCTTAGTGTGCGCAAACTCATAAACTTTATTAATGACCCGGGGTCAATTAGAATTTGCTTTATTATGATGTCATCACTTTCTACCGAGACATATAGAGGATGATTATGTTCCGTAGTCCCCAACATGAGATCTTCAGAGAATGTAACAACAGGTTCATTTCTGGCATGAAGAACTTCGCTCAAACATCTTTCTGCGAAATATGCCTCATATCTCTCTTGAATTTTTGAGAGCTTATTTCAAGGTTTCTCGAAAATCTTTTGACATAAGAGCTTCATAGACATTGAGCTGTGCTGAGATTTTTTTCAAATGTGAAATGATATTATACTCTATCCCTTTATTTGTATCATATCTCTTTTTATGATCTTTAGGGGTGATTTCTTCATTGATGATTATATTTTTTCCTTTGTCTTTGCTTGATAATTCATTTTTAAGTGGTGGCGGCAACACCTTACCACTTCTTAATTGTACTTAAACCACTTTATTCAACTCAGTCTCATCTGATGAAGTATTTTCTTTAGAATCCAGCTTCTTTGCTTTAGAAGATTTTGTTATATATCCAAAGTCTTCATTCAACTTTGCACGCTCCATTTGTCACGTTATTTGCCGATCTAACTCATCATCACTTGGAAAATACAACTCTTCTTCTGAGTTATAATCTGTCTGTAGCACCATCAGACATAACTTACATGTCATTTTATCATTCATTTTTGTAGGAGACATTGCTATCTGACCCCTATCGTGATCTTTAACAGAATCTCTTTAGCATGCAGTCGATGCTACTGAGAAGAGTCGACATATTTTTACATAGACTGATTCTTGTTCATTATCTTTCACTTCTAATTAGTCTATTTAAAGTTTAAACATAAAATCTACAAGTGTTATAGGCCACCTTAATGGTTGATGATAATCCTCCAAATTATTGATGATATTTTAAAGTACAATCCTCTTCTTTTCCTGCTTCCTGTTTTTATTTGAGTTATTGGACTTCTTGGAGATTGTCTTATAGAACCGCTTCGTATTAGAACGCCTATAAGTTGATGATCGAGAAGTGGATGCACCTAAATTTGACTTTTAACAGGACACAATGGATAAAAATGATTCATGTAGCCGACCCCACATAGTGGGATAAAGGCTTGATGTTGTTGTTGTTGTTGTTTCAATTCAATTACTGATTTCGTAGAGGATTTTCATTTTATACTAAGAATTCCTTCCAGTTATTTGATTATATTCATTATTTTCTTGGAGATTGCAGTCTTTCATTCTTCTTTTTCTGGCATCATTTTTCCCTTCATTTTATCTCCTTCCATAATTGGGGGTATAGGAGAACACACGATCATCTTTACAAATTCTTTTTTTGAGTGAACTAAAATACTATTTGATAGTATGAATTCACCATCTTTATACTTCTTTTCAAGCCAGTTTTTGAAGACATAACAATATTCAATAGGGTGGCTGATAACTCGGAGATACGGGCAATAATTTGGATTATCTTTCTGATCAGCTTCTTCGGGTTTTTTACACTCCGATAATTCAAGACCAGCATTAAGTGCTTGTATGAATAGTTTTGCCACATTTTTCCTTTTAAAAGAATATTCTCTATTCATTTTCTTTTTAAGGGATGTGATTTGATCACCGGTTCTTGACTTTGAACATTCTCCTCCAATTCTAAAAGTTTGAGACTTGTCATTTCCTCCCAATACTAATTTTGTCTGAGATTTAGGATTGACATTGATTTCCTTTATCATTTTTATAGGAAGGTTGTTTTTCCTTATCAATTTTTAAAGATAATGCATAATAAATCTCATCTCTTCTATTGTCCATAGCCTTATTCTTGTGGGGTCTATCTGAAAGATATTCAGACTTAGACAGGTTCACCTTTTCAAATTTAGCTACTCTGTCCAGTAGCTCTTGATAAGTGCTAATTGAGGCCATGCATAAAAATGGTAACATCTTATCATCGATATTTCCCATTAGCAATTGAACAGCATGCTCCTCTTCCAATTGTTGTTTGCATTTCATACTCATATTGTGCCAGCGAGTTATGTACTTTATCACTGACTCACCCTTTTTTCATTTTTTTAAGGCAAGGTCAGCAATAGCAGTCTTCTCGGTAGCACTGGTGAACCTTTTTACGAACATATTTTCTAATTCGACAAATATCTTAATAGAATCATTGGGAAGTTAAGTGTACCATTCAAAAGTAGTTGCAGTCAAACTACTAATGAATTGGCAAAAGAGTAAAGCATCAATGCCTCTAATATTTTCATAAATTGCTTTAAACTGAGCCAAGTGCTGTTTAGGATTGTCGTTGCCATTAAAAGTATTGAACTTAGGCACCAAATATGTTTTAGGATATGGCACTTGATCGTATTCAGCCCGATCTGGGTGACCCTTGCTCCCAAATTTCTCTACTTACTCTGAGGCAATAACAACATTAATCATTTCATTGATGATTGATTCTAGCTGTGGGGTTATCACTGGCTTGGATGTACTTGCAACAAGTTGGTGAGTTTGTAGATGAACAAGTTGATCAGCCTCCTTTTCTTCTTCATGTGTGGCCCGTATTCCAGACACCTGGGGTATTAGGTTGGCTGGCAGGTTAGTAGGAATACTACTCGATATCTACTGATCAACTGGCTGACTTGTTGTCTGATGATCAACAGGTAGCAAGTGCAGGAGTGGTAATGATGTTCTTTTACATTAACTGCATCATTGCAATCATTTGTGCCATCATTTCTATCATCTTGCAATTTAGTTTTAATATCTCCTTATCTTTCTCCTTCATCTGAAGTTTCAAACGCATTTGTGCTTATGCTAATATCTCAACAAGCACTTCTTCTTCTTGATCATCATTTTGTCTATTGCCTGAAGGGACTTCTTCTAACTGCTCATACTGAGCTTGATCTTTTTGAGAGGTTGTTGTTTTAGAAGAAGTGGGCCCTGCTTCGTTGCGCCGTCTGTAGCCACGTGTTTGAGGTGGCTCATCACCATGCCCCACCATGTAGACTACCTCAACCTCCATAGTGTTTTCATCTTCATCATTTTCTTGTACTCGAATCTCAGAGCGACGCATCCAATAGATTTCTGGCTCTAGATGCGGTATAGAAAGTTTTCGATTGGAGTATGGTCAAAATTGACTTTCCTCTGCGAAGATGCTGAAGTTAGCTGGTAATAAGATTCCTTGGAAGATTTTCTAAGATGTCGACTATTGTAAATGTCAATAATAGAAGTATTTTTCTTAGGTACCCATTGTTAACGATTTTTATTAAAGACGGATCTCTGGGAGGCTGCACCAGATGTCACGCCTATACTAACTCTCTTCTGTGATAACCTTCTTTCAGGAGATCTCGGCCTCCAAACTTCTTTACCCTTCCACTAGGATCTTTTGATAACGAATTCTTGAATGCGAGGTCTAGGTTTCACGCTCTAATGTTCACCGCGTGGAGCTAATTTTGATTTCTCTTGAGTTACCATGGCAGATGATAACTCTCTTAGTGGGATTCTCGCGGTCTTGTTTGCCAATGACCTTTAATATCACTTCTTTTTAATCAGGTCATTTTCTTTTGCAACTTTTAAAACTCTACGTACCCTGGAGGACAGAGTTTGTGCTTCTTCATATGTGGAATAAGGGTTTGGGGTTACTGATCCCAAAATGACTATTTCAACTCGCCAATAGAGCCATTCATCTTCACTCATTTCAGATTTGTAAACTTATTTTGAGTGGGAACGTTAGGTTCTGGCTCCAAAGCTGGCAGCATAGAAGGATGCACTGGTAGTGATCGTTAAGCTCACAGCTCTGCATTCAACTTTCTCCTCTGCCTTCTAGATAATCTTCCTCTAGATGAAGAAGCTTCATGATCATCCTTTGCCAGTACTAAAGGCTCAGTTGGCACTATGATGACCCTTGATAAGATCGGCAAAGTTTTCTGCTTGACATCAATCCTCTTTACAATTAAAACTTCAGGATGTAAGAGCCTCTCAAAGACTAAGGTTCTGTTTTGTTGAACTGCTTTAGCAGTAGCAGTTCTATCAGCTCGTGGCTATTGCACGGAATAAGCACGTCATGCATAAGTATCAGCAAAATCATGCCTCGCAGCATGGCCTTGAACAGTTATGCCATGAATAAGTACGACAGCAGCTTTTACAGCAGCTGCAAAAAATTCTAGGCTACCAGATCGAATGGTGGCTTCAGAGTCTCTAGTGTTGATGATGGCATTGGCTAGCTGAATGTTAGCGCCACGTCCCAGTTGGATAGTAAAAGGAGTATTCTGCAGTTCCATTCTGCACCAATGAAAGGAAAGGATTAGTAATCAGAAGTTGATACATCACCCCACACTTCCAAAGTGCAGAGACTAGACAGAATAAAATAATACATATAGTAAGTTGTATTTGATTATTTTCAAACCCTAATTTTAATGAATTTATTTGAATTTTAATAATTTTGTAGTTATTATAGTTTAAGTATAACTAGCCAAAGATGAAAAGAGAAACCAATCCCCAGCAGAGTCGCCAAAAATATGTGGGCTCCGAAAATTTCATAATGCACTCCCGGCCTTTCCGCGCCACATCTCTTTTTTTTGTGTTTGTGACGGCGGGGAGTTTTAACGAGCTTAGGTTCCAGGTGAATTTTCAGAAGGTAGATTGAGTTTTAGATAAGACACTACCCAGAGATTTCGCCCTCATTTTGCGAGGACTTTTTGATCTGAGTTCTCGTTTCCTATAGGCGCAAGCCCCTATAGTTAATTATCCCTCCCAATAATAGGAGAGAACTTTCGATTAAGGCTAGTCGTTAAAGAGATCGCATAGGTTATAAATCCAATATATAATAGCAACAATTTTAGGATTTGAATTGGATTTTACGATTTGGAATTTATCACCATAAACTTAATATTGTTGGTGGGGGAATGAAGATGAGCCAGATCAAGATCCCATGGTTTCGTCGTCCAGGGCTGTCATGTTCCCTGGTCTACTTAATCAGAGGAGGTAGTCGACCAACCGGATAGAAGGCACCTTATCGACAGCCATGGGTTGCTTCGTCCAAGAAAATCTTATAAACTTGGGTTGGTGTTTGTCTATGGGGATAGATAGGAATCCACCTTAGCTGATAGAGGCTTTATGCCTATCGAATATAACCTATGATTCATTACTCAAAGGTTTGAAACCTTTAGGGAACATACGGGCTTTGATCGTGATCGTAATATAATGGTGTCATTTTGTGCAAAACCACCCGATCAGATGGCACGTGCCACGTCCCTGCGGGCAAGAGACTATTTGAGGATGAACCTTAGTAAAACACCGGACACGACATTTGCTCTTTGTGAGCTGAAGTTAATTTCAAATTTATCACTCCCGACAAACAATTGCGGGGGGTGGATGGGTTTTAGTTTTAAGTTTTTAGGAGTTATGGATTTCATTTCAAGAATTTAGGCTTTTATGGGATTTGAGATTTGACCCATCTGATTGAGATTTTCTGTCAACACGGCCATCATCGGGTGACGTTAAAGTCACTGGCATTTTCATAGGAATTTGAAAGGCATTTAATGATTCAAGTCAAGTCAACTCTAGTCATTTCGAGGAGGATGGAACTTGAATATTTGACCCATGCAACATTCTCAGACATTGGCATTTAAAAATTTATTGCATTTGCTGGAACACATGCGGGATTGTATTTAGTTAAACATAGAATGTTATATTACTGAGCATTTGGCCCTGCGTAGCATTCTCAGACTTTTGTGTTTGTAACTTTAACACATTGATTGGTGCACATGCAGGGTTATGTTTTCATCATATAAATTGGATTTATGATGAAGATATAGCCTTATGTCCGCTTGGGTAAATGTTGTGGATCCGGTGGCTTAACGTCGTTTTATAATTATTTTCCCATTTCACACAGGTGGACTGTCATGCATTACTTGTTGCTTCCTACAGATGAGTTGTGCTCGTTTTACATTTGTCCACATACAGCATGTTGAACGTTTAACAGGCCTCATTCAATGGCTTGTAGGGAGTTATATTTGTTGTAATCATTTAACATCTTGTTCGCATATGATATTTTTGTATGTATAGCAGGCCTTCTACAAGGGCCCGTGGACACTTGCATTTGCTACATGTCATCCGGTGTTTGCTTGTAGATGACATGTAGTGTGTAGGATGGGTCTTCTACAATGGCTCCCAGTAACTTGTTGTAATTGTGGCGAATCTTCTATTACCGCCAACAGGTGTTCATGTCTACAATAATTATTCTTGTATCTACTTGTAGGAAATATGTTGGATGTATAACAGGTATGCTATGGCAGCCCGTAGGTGGACTGAGTTGTTCGATACAAGCTCCTTCTCCTTGCTTGTAAACTAGTTGTTGTGGGCACTACAAACTCCATGTTCCTACTTATAGGTGAGTTGTGGTATGTTGTATATTGCCTTTGGGTTGAAGGAAACAATTTGAAGCTCTAACTATCTTAGATCTTGATGAATTGAATCCTCTCTCCTCAAATGACATGCTTCATATTTTTAATTGAAGGCTTGAAATTAGAAGCCACATATATAACTGATATAAGAGGACCATCCACTTGTCAGGATTTTTGTTGAACATAAGATGTTGTTTCTAGTAGATTGTGTTGACTATAACACTCATGCATCTTTAGATGTATTAAATCCTGCAACTGATCTTCCCCAACTTATGGGGATTCTTGTTTTATTTTAATTAATTCAAATATTCTAAATTACATGTGGCGAAAAATTATTCAAAATGACAAGCATTTTTTTTATTTGGTTGGAGTATTGAATTCAACAATGCATCCAGTGATATTAGATTACTCATATAACTCACATTTTTAGAACTAGATTTCAATTCATCCATAAATGAATGTTAATTTTGATTAATCTATTTTAACATTTAATTTTCGATTTTATCATCTAAGATGTCTTTTTATTTATTCATTTTTTTAATATTTAAATCATTAGAAATGCCACAATAATTATTTGAATTTAATTATGTGAAAGGTCCTTTATCAGTTTTCATTTTGGCAGCCTCCCGGCATCCCCTCCCCGCAAAGGGAGGTAGGGAGGGCACTTGCCCTTTCAAACCTGCCCAACCGGAAAGATAGTCAACGGTCGGGGCTTCAAGACGTTGTCGGGTCCCGGAATTGGTGTTTTGAAGCTTCAATTGATGACAATTGGTCGTAGATTATTAGTTGTCGATCGTAGTTTCCGATTGCCAATGATTGGTTTAAAAATCTCTCATCTCTTTTTTTAAATTTTATTAAAATAATGTATATATATATATATATATATATATATATATATAAACAAGAGAGGGAGGAAGAGGATCGGGACGGAGACCAGCGTCGGGCTAGGGCACGGGTCGGAGGTGGACTCGACGGCGGCGGCTAGGTCAGCAGCAAGTCAGAGCAAGAGGTCGGCAAGTCTGGCGAGGTCGGTTTTGGGTTCGCGTGAAAGAGGAGGTCCGGCGTCGGCAAGTTCAGCTTGCTGGTTCGGAGTCAATGGAGGCCGGAGTTAGTGGGTGCAAGCAGAAATGGCAGAGGCGGCGGAGTTTTGTGCGGAAGAGGAGGTCGATTCAGGAGGAGGCTAGGGCGTTGGCGATCTAGGGTGCGGCGGTTGGAGTCAGAGGCCAGGAGTTTGGACGCAGCAAAGGATCACAAGCCAAAGGAGTCGGGTTCTGTTCGTGTGTTCCAATGAACCAAACTGAGGTTTTTTTTTCTATGCTTGTGAGGAATTTATGTGAAGAAGAGTGGGATCGTCGGACACCGTTTCGGTCTGATCGTGGGTAGTTGGGGGTCTGTGAGGTGGTCAGCAGTTACAGTCAACAACCATCATGAATGTTTTTAAAATATTTTATAACTCTACCACCATATACATTCAAATCTCTTTCCATAAAACTTTTTCTTTAAGATGCATTAATTTTATTAATTCTTTTAAATTAATCTAAAATTTTAATTTTGAAAATATATATTCAAACCTACTTTAAAAGCATAAGCACTTATAATATTAATAATCTTAACATTAACAACCTTTTAAACTATAATTATATCTATAATTCTATTAACTTTATAATATTATCCTTCAAGCTCTTATGTATAATCACAACTACACATTTTCTAATATAACTCCTACCTAAATACCATAGTTTAAAACTTAAACTATCAATCTCCTTAGCCTTTTCTACAACCCATTTATTTTTTTGAATATATAAAATATTTATCATCATATGAATCATTATATCTATTAATTCAATTAATTTACACGCAAGAGAACTTATATTCCAAGTTTGTATCCTAATTCTAATTTTATAGACTAACTTCTTTGCTCACATCGATCCGTAATGTCGAAACCCTTGCTTACTTAACACTGCACACAAGCATTAGTGCAGCAGTCCTTTCACACTTCTCGCTATATTTAGAACATGTAGCGTATCACTACAGGGTATTAAAAGATTCATGCCATGATTGTTCGATAAATTTTACGCTGGCTGTCAACTAACTAACTAACACAACCTCTACTTTTCTTCATATAGAACTTTGAACCTGACAACAATAGTGTTGAAATAAATAATTAGATAATTAGTACTATAATTCGTAATTAAATCATTAATTAATTTTTTAGTAACTAAACTAACTTCTAATTATATTATTTATAATTGTACCTTATTGATGGTAATTAAAATTAGAATTAAAAAATAACTCATATTTAAAATGCAAATTAAATTTTAATTCCAAATTAAATTTGAGTTTTTAATGAACTAACCGCCTTAAATTTATTGCCAAATAATTCAAGATTTAACACCCTTGAGATTTAGTAAATCTGGATTTACAGGATTTACTAAATCCTACTTATTGCGAAACTACCCCTTATCATCATGAATGTTCAAACATCAAAAGTTTCAAAACTATAACATGAATCTCTGATAGATTATTAGTAGCATTATGTCAATTGTTTGATGAGATCATCCCCTTCTTTCATTTTCCTTTATGATTATTTTACAATAAACACATTCTTGTTACAAATCCTACACAGTTGAGATCTCTTCTAAAAATTGTGGGGAGCATCCCTCTCTAGTTATTGGGCCAAATGTGAAGGAAAACTTTGAATTACCATTGTTGCTAACATTTACGTAACTCATATTAAGCATTTGTTATAATTATTAATACAAAATAATGAGATTGATTATTTTAAAACCTAATATAGGTATCTATAAGAAAATTTAGGGGGTTGAAGATAAATAACTATTTTAGTTTTCTTAAGAGTGCCCCCCACTCGATACTTATCTAGATACGCCCGTGTACAAAACTAGCAGAACATATGATTAAGACTTCGTTTGGGATGACTTTCTTATTGCATCTTAAAGCAGCTTTATAGTACAAAAGTTCTAATTTTCATACTAAAAAACTACTTTAAAAAGCAGGAAGAAAGCCGTCCCAAACGAAGCCTAAATGGACTAACTTTGGTTAAAGTTAGCTGTAATTTAAATGTAAAGTTGAGTTATGACTACCTTTGGTTCAAGCAATTTTCGACTTTGAATAAAATATTGGTTTGGATGGTTGATCCCACTATCACAAGATGCAGCATGGATAGTTTCAAACGTCATTGTGCAAGCTAGCTGTAAATGACGGGAAATTCTGTTAACAAAACGGTTTAAACAAAAATAAAAAAATAAAATAAAAGCATACCAACCTGGTAATGGCGATTTCGAACTTTATCCATCACATCATCCATTGCACGACCCCCTACCCCCATTTTTGAAAGCGCAGCCCTCAAGTTCTCTTCGCTGAAAACAATAAAAAACTTCAATCAATCGATTATTCGATTTCAATTTTCTTGGATGCGCACCGCCATGGGAGCGTATTTGTTTAAACAATATATGCAGGTGCACAGGCTGTCTAGATTAACATATTCTAAATGGCTATTGATGTGGATTTGGCTGGGTTGGTAATTAAGTTTTCCTGTCCTGGAGGTTATCTAGCTTTAGTTCTTATTGTCAGGTCAAGATATTATTCGTCCATCGTATGAGGTTTTTTTTATCTTTTTATTTTTTGTCCATCGTAAGAGGTTGGTTATTAAGTTTTAATGCAAGGGTTTCTTATTGTGTTTGATTTCCCCAAACTCATACTATTTTGTAATTTTGGAAGAAGCAGAATTTCATTGGTGTGTGTGTTTATTTGTTGGTTTAGAGATGGGAGGTATGATTGTGAAATATGTGTTGGTTGTATTATGATGGCCTTCCCAAGTTTTTGGTAGCTGTAGCATGTAGTCGATTATATGATTATTGGTATGTATAGGCTGTCTTATAATAGCACACTTCCAGCCGAATATTAATGCTGAATCAGTGCATTTATCCTGCATTGTTCTGGTTTCGGAGCATTGGAGTCTTCTCTGTTGTTAATGACTATTATGTCATGGATAAAGAGTCAACGTGCAGCATAATTATCACTCTTCTTCTGGGATTAGATAAAAATATATTTTATGTCATTTTTTCTGGGAACAATTTTTCTTTTAACCGAATATGCAGTTTTTTTTTTTTTATTTTAATTACACGAGATTTAGTCTTCTTCCGAAGTTGTGTAGGCAGATAAATTACATGGGGGCACAAACTCTATTGTATCTTTTTTATCTTTTTTTTTCTTTTTTTTTTCTTTTGGATAAAGTTTAGATTTATGCTGACATTCACGCAGATACTAAGCACGCGGCAATTCTTTTCCTTTTTCCATATTATTTATTTATGGATAAATAATTACCTCTATTCGGAAAAGAGAAGCTTCTTATCCACATAATTTCAGTAACAAATTAGCAAAAACGGTCGGATTCATTACTCTAACTGCATCTCAGCAAAAAAAATTATATATAATTTTCAAATACTGCACAACACGAATTATACTATAGGTTTCTGCTCATGATGAGAATTTAATGATTTAAATCCTAGATTATTATCCAAGAATTATGATCATTATTATTAGTAAGTCCGGCTTTTATAAATAATTTTCCATTCATTTTTTAGGGCTTTACGTGGTGTTAACTGTAGTTCGTGAAAATCTTTATCTAAACTTCTAGCAAACATCCCAGTCACGTCTTGATAAAGTTTGAACAAAATTATCATTTAGAGATCAACGCCATCATCATCAGTATCTTCATCATAGGCTCATATCGTTATCCTAACCGTTCATGACAAGTTTATGAATTTTCGTTCTACATTCATTCGTACTAAGAGTTGCATCAGGTAATAAAATTACTTAAATCGCATAAAAATTAAAACTACTTGGGGTTGTTTGGTTGGAATATTTTAAAGTGTAAAGTATTTCAAATGCAGGTGTTTTGACAATTTTAATATTTGGTTGGATGAAATAGGAATCCAAAAGTAAAGCAAAGTAAATATAGTGTAAATCATTTTAGTTCATTTTTGAGATAAACCAAACTCGTCCAATTTTGAGCGAGAATATTTTACACTGCAAGCAAGCTCACTTGACCGCCTGCGACCACCATCGTCGGCCACCTACCAATGCTATCGGCCTCCAGTCACTACCACCGCCACTACCGACGTCGGCCACCACCCTCCGCCGCCGCCGTCAACCTCTACTAGTCGCCGGCCACCATCATCGTCAGCCACCACTTCCACCCTCCAACCACCGCCACCGTAGACCACCGCCGCGACTGGCAGCCACCCTTGCTGGTCACCGACCACCACCGATCACCGCCCGGTTGCCGTCGTCCGCCACCAGATGCCAACCTTTGTCGTTGCCATCACCCGTCGTTAGCCATCATTTTTAAACTTTACACTAAATTCATTTTACTTCAAACCAAACAAAAGAATCATTCACTTGAATTTACTTTGTGCTCATCCAAACAACTCTAAACTATTCCTTTTACATTATATTCCTTCCACACTGCATTTTTTTACACTAAAATCATTTTTTAGTCAATGAAACAACCCCTTAATAATTCAGGGGTTGTGTGGTTTAGTTAAAAAAAGAATGCATAGCTAAATAAATATAATATAAAGTAAAAATAAAATATTAAAAATTCTTTTAAGTTGTTTGGTTAAGTACATAAATGCAGGAGTTTCTATTTTTTTCATTTGATTTGAAGAGAATGCAAAATAAAATAATAATGTATTTGAAATAATCATTTATTGAACGTGATCGGTAGCAAAGATGGTGCTAACGACGGGCGGCGACTACGACGCTAGTGGTGACCTATTATTACAGCAATTAAGGCCAGTGGAGGCTGCTAGAGATGGGCAACTAGTGGCAATGGCAATTGGCATGGATAGATGGCTGTCAAAGACGAGCAGCAACAACGACTGGCATTGGGCAACATTTACAAGCGATGGGTGTCAGACATCATTTTTATTCAAGCCGTCTAAAGAATTTGCTAAAAATGAGTACATTCCAAATACACTTAAAATGAAATAAATGGTGAATTCCACATTCACTCCTTAAAAACTTCACATTTGAAATGCAACCATCCAACTGCCCAAACTTTCAAAATACATTTACTTTAAACTCAAAATGTTGAAACCAAATAGCTCCTTAGCAATTAAGTAGTTGCCTTTCTTGGCAAATACGAATGCTCCCTTCAAATTTGTTTGAACTCAAATAAAACTTCATAGGATACTCTGTTAAACATACAGTATTTAATATTTATTTGGTAAGGTTTAAGCCTAAGACAACACTGTCGTTGCCAGGTCCCAAGCCCTGGATGAGAAAAGTGGAGGGATGCATTAAGTAACCGACAACTAGCGTAAAACTTATTGAATAATTATAACATGAATCATTTAATACATTATATTAATGCTAGGGCATTCCCTAGAAGCGACACACTGTATGCTCTGAACACAGCAAGAAGTGTGCAAGGGCCACTACACTGGCGCCCTGATACAATGTTAAATAAGCTAGGGTTTCCACATCATGGACGAATGTGGGAAAAGAAGCTAGTCCATGAAATTAGAATTAGGATAAAAATATGAAATATAGATTCTCTTGCAGGTAAATTAATAAAATTAAAAGATAGTATGATTCATAAGAAGATTAATATTCTATGTATATAAGAAACTAAATGGATTACAAAGAAGGCTAAGGAGATTGATAGTTTATGATTTAAACTGTGGTGTTTAGATATGAATCATGCTAGAAATAATATCGGTGTGATTATAAATAGGAATTTGAAACATAATATTGTACAAATTAATAAAATTGGATATAGAATTATAACTTTAAAAGTTGATATTGATGGTAAGATTATTAATACTATAAGTATTTATTCTTCTCAAGTTTGGGATTGTGTTCAAATTTTAAATTTTGTAATAACATAGAAGAAATTAATACAAAGGATACCTTTTAAAAAAATTATTTTTATTGAATGAGATTTAAATGGACATGTTGGAAGAGTGGTAGAAGATTTTAAAAACATTCATGGTAGCTAAAAGTTTAGAGTGATTAATGAAGGTGGTAAAAATATATTAAATTTTGCTCTGGCTTATAACTTTATAATTGCTAATACCCTATTTTAAAAAAGAGAGGAGCATGTCATCACTTTAAAAAATGGATAAAATAAAACTCAGATTGATTTTTTTATAAAGAAAATAAATTATTTAAATTGCGAAAAATTGAAAAGTTATTATGAGTGAAAGTTTATGCACCAAGCATTACTTATTAATTTTAGACTTCAAGATGAAGAGGTGGAATATAAAAAATAAAATAAAATGTTATACTAAGATTAGATGGAGGTATTTAAAGATCACTAACAAAAATATTTTTTAGAATAAGATTCAAGATCTTAATATTTTAATTATGTATGAGGAAACTAATATTCTGTGAAAAAAAGTAGCTAGTAATATTAAAAATATCGTAAAGAATGTACTTAGAGCATCAAAAGAAAAAGCTTATAATTATAAAAAAAACTGGTGGTAGAATCAAAATATGCAATAAAAGATAAAAAATAAAAAGCTTTATAATAAAAATTTGTTTATATGTAAAAGCTCGAAAAATCGAGAAAGATATAAAGAGGCCTGTTAGGAATCTAAGAAAGCAATATGCGATGCAAAGAAATTTAGCTTTTAATGATTTATATAATAGATTAGATACTAAGGAGAGCGAAAGATATATGTGTATAAGTTTGTCAAGCAAAGAGATAAAATAAGTAATAATTTATTTCAAGTAAAGTGCATTAAGGATGAAGATTAAAAAGTCTTTTATTAAAAGAGGATTTTCAACAAGGGTAGATGAGATATTTTGATAAGTTTTTCGATGAAAATTGTGAGAATAGGATTGACTTATTTATGAAATGCCTTTTACATTTCATTGAATCAATTAATGTTATATTTGTGTTATTTGCTATTCATCATTTCATTCGCACATTTAAAAGAAAGGTAAAAATATTTGAATACATGATTACTTATAGGTATTCAAAAGAATGTTAGATATAATTCAAACCACGAAATAAGATATTACATAAAAGTATGTAATATTGGCAAATGAAAGTGATAATAATAGTATGACGTATATTTTATGAGGTAAATGAAGAGGATTACAAATTAGGAGATGAAGTTAATATAGAAAATGAGGTTTTTTTTACATTTGGTGATAATAATGATGATGATGACTACTAGGAAGACTAGTTTAATTTCTGACAAAACAAATTAACTTGAAAAAATGATTATAATATTTTAAATTTTGGGTGATTGAGGAGCTAATAACTTAAACTTAAATATCACTTTAGATGTCTTTATTATCAAGATAATTTTTTTTCTTTATAATATTTCATATTAATATATATTTATATTTACAATTATTTAATATTGTGCATCATACTCTAAATGACATGCGCCGCATCGTACGCGATGTATTATAGTTCTAGGAGGAATTTTGCGCAATGTTGTGCCATTCGTCATTGACAAGTACGATGGCGAGTAGTAAGGACCCAATCTTCTTTAATCCCTACATTCACTTGTCATAGAATGCTCCTTCCACCTCCCCACAAACTTTCATGACAATTTGCTAGCATCCTTAACCCTAAAACCCTAAACAAATCATCCCATGATGCTCTTAATCTAGGCATGATCCTATTAGATCTAGTCTTGTTCAAACTCACATTACACAACTCTTAACACATTGAAATTTATGAACTACTCCAAAACTATACATCCGTCAAACTATTCTATTTGTTTTTATCACCAAGATTTCATCCTTTTGGACTCATCAAAATCCTTATGTGTACCTTACTAGCTTCCGATTTGGCCTCCCTCCAACCTTGGCCAACACAGTATCACACCACCTCTCCAATTACATCTATAACAACTCTAAACCTTTGCACCATTTTAAAAAACCTTTCTTAAATTTACGCTTTTAAATCCATCCAAACCAATGCATCAGTATTTTCTGAATGAATTGTTGCAAATGCTATTAGATAAATATGAAGAATATTTGCATCTGAGCCATGATCATAGGGCAACACATCCATATCTTGTATTGAGAAATATATCATCGACAGTTAGCACAAATGACATACATCATTGCAACTTTCAATACAAAAACCCAAAGAAAAATAATATAGTTGAAATATCCTAAAGTGCCAAGCTGCATATCAATCATTTTGCCTGCATTTTTGTTATTTAGCAAGAAAAAAATAATGGATGGTAATTTTGAAAAGAAATTTCAAGGAAACCTCTTACATAAGTGATAGCATGCTCATAATAGCACTAAGTCATCTTTTCATACAAATCAATCTCATAGTCCCTATTATAATCAGATATTGGGTTTCAAATTGGGATCAAATAAAACATTCTTCTTCTTAATGATGTGTCTGCTAAGTCATGGTTGAGCTTATCAATTATCTTCGGCTCCAACATCCAAACAAAAAATGTTCTGATATATGGCTTTGAACCTCAAAAAATTTTCAAAAGTGCATTAGATATACTAAGTACCTTTCTCTGATGTTTTAACCATGAACTCAATTTTTTTCTTTATTGCATAGAGATATAACCAAGAACAACAACGTTAAGCCTTCATTCTACAACATAGGGTCGGCTACATGAGTATTTTTTCTCCATTTGTCCTGCATAGCGATATAACCATTTCTTCAAATTGTCTTTGCTCACAAATTGTCTACAACATAGGGTCGGCTACTTGTGTTCAAACACAAGGTGGTTTGACCAAGTATTTCCCTATTTCGGTTGGATTACATCAAGGATCAGCTTTAAGCCCATATCTTTTCGCGTTAGTCATGGATGTTCTCACTAGACATTTACAAGAGGATGTACCTTGGTGTATGCTTTTTGCTGATGATATTCTTCTTGTTGACAAGACTAAAGAGGGAGTTGAAGGTAAACTTGAAGTCTGGAGATCAACCTTAGAGTCTAAAGGTTTTCGCTTGAGTAGATCTAAAACTGAATATATGGAGTGTAATTTTAGCAGTAATAGACCTAGTGAGGGGATTGTGACTTTGGGCGATCAAGTCATTAATAAGAGTACACGTTTTAGATATCTTGGATCTATTGTTCAGAGTGATGGTGAAATAGATGGGGATGTTATCAGTAGAATTCAAATTGGATGGTTGAAGTGGAGGAATGCATCGGGCTTGTTGTGTGATAGAAAAGTCCCCCTTAAACTTAAGGGAAAATTCTATAAGATGGTGGTGAGACCTGCTATGCTTTATGGTGCAGAATGTTGGCCAGTAAAAGAGAAGCACAATACTAAGTTATGTGTTGCGGAGATGAGGATGCTTAGGTGGATGAGTGGATTTACTCTTAGAGACAGGATACGAAATGAGCATATACGTGAAAAGGTTGGAGTAGCTCCAGTGGAGGATAAGATTAGAGAGAGTCGCCTTAGATGGTTTGGTCACATAAAACGGCGGCCTTCCGATGACCCAGTTAGGAAAGTAGAGGTATTAGATTTGACTTATGTTAAGAAAGGTAGAGGTAGACCTAAAAAGACTTGGTTAGAAAATATTAGAAATGATCTTTCTCTATTAGATTTAAACGAGAATTTGACTTTGAACCGGACACAATGGAGAAAAAGGATTCATGTTGCCGACCCCACGTAGTGGGACAAAGGCTTGTTATTGTTGTTGTCTTTGCTCTCAGAAATCTACCCAACTTATGTCCAATGAATAAAGACTCAAACATGAAGCCATTGTATTAACACTCAATGCATTAAAAGTACTTTCAGACAATGACATTATAGTATAGGAGTCATCAATGTGTTCTCAATGCTGATAAAATTTATTTTACTATCCATGGTACATGAAGAACCAAAATACTTTATTCATTAGATCCAACTACATCACAAACTAATGTGGTCATCTCTAATGAATGCTTTAGTAATAAAACATAAATGGAACCATGACCATCTTCATGATATTTGTCTTCAACGTTACCTTTGTCTACTCTCAAATCAACGTATGTTACATTATCAGTAAATAAAATACTTGGTATTATATTATGCCGATTTACTAGCAACTGCTATATCAATTTAGGAATGCTTGATTAGCCTTAGCTATGATCTGCAATTGAATTATTTTCCACCGCATTCGACACAAATGGATGAGTGATGTTAAATTGATATTTAAATTTCATAGAAGTAGAATGTAAGATCATACTATGTAACTACTCTTGTTGGAGGAATTGAGATGTCATGAGTTGTACTGCACGAAGATGATACACCACCACCAACTCCAAATGAAATTGGTTCTTATCGATCTTGATAACCATGTGTAGAAGATCTATGAGACCTTCAAGGGCAAGAAGTCAACAATCCTTTATTTTGTTTACCAGTATATGTTCAACTAACTTAGTTGCCATCTTTCCATTTTCCCTCACAATACAAGAATATTGATGCTTAATTTATCTAAAAAAACAGTCAAAAGGAAAGTTCTCACTAAACAACAATAGCAAGATTACTAGGATGGTTCGAATAAAGGTCAAACCTTGTTCAACTTATTTCAAACAATTTCAAATTGACAGTGATAACAAACAAATCAGGTTCGAATAAGGTTTAAACAAGGTTCAAACATCGGTCGACAAAGTTTGAGCAAGATTTAAACTAAATTCCAACCTTACTCGAACTTGATTTTAACAAGTTTGAACTAAGTTTATTCTAGTTTGAATAAGGTTCCTACCTAGTTCAAATAGGGTTCAAACAATATTCAACACTCTTTTGGTTGTACATGTTTGAACTTGTTTCGACCATTGAGAAAACATGGTTTAAAGTTCAAACGTATAACTACAACACTCAATTTGGCTTTATGTTATCTTATTATGAAAATGATTGCAATCTTAATTTTCTTAGATATATTCTTCCTCATATCCAATATATGATATAAATCACTAAAGGAATTACTTCAATCATATGCCAATAGCATCACCTAAACATTAGAAATGCTTCCTACTAAGTGTCAAAGTCCGATCATAATACTTCATCGAATTCAATTACACCACTGTAATCTTATTAGTTGCTATAAGATCTTTCAAAGACAAAAGAACAAAGAAATCAGTAATTGATGTAGGAAGAAATGCAAGATAGCAAATGGGCTAGCTAGGGAAGTTGTTACTATGTTCAAGCGGGACGTAATTCGACAGGAATATATTCCTTTTGAAGATATTTTAGTCCAAAAAATTGCTTTTGGGCATATTTAGACAAATAAAAACATAAGAAGTATATTAGGACAAAATTGTGCGTTGAGAGGTGCATAAAATCAAATTTCCCGAATATAATTTTGTTCAAAATAACCTAAACCCATGTGAATAAATGCTACAATTACATTTTCATTATGTGTAGCAATTAGTTTCCAAAAGTCAGCATGCACAAATATAAAAAATTGATATTGCAATATAAAAAGAAAACTGCACATACCCCTAGAAGCTTTCTAGGTGATTAACACTGCATAACTTCATACTTATAGGAAGTTGAAAAAGAGTTAAAGTGCATGCCTTATCGTTTTGAATGAGTGTATCAAATAATTCAGGTCCATAACCCGAGTATTTTCAAACAATTCCAACATGTAGTCCATAAGTGCACAAAACAAAGAAAAAGTTAAAAATGAAATATGAACCAAGATAAATAAGCATGTAAAAGGTGAACATATGGTTCGGGAGAAATATACACAACGAGTTCCTGAAGCAAGTAAAATTTTCCAATAAGAAAGCAAGTATATCAAGCATGCTAATCATGAAGATAAATTTCTGTTTGAAAAAGGAAAAGCTAAATTTGTTTATAATAGAATTCAGTAAATTACAGAAAAAAATATCATCTGAAGATATACAAATATTAGATCAAATTAATATTGAGACAGGTTTCATGAGAATTTAAAAAGGTTAAAGTATGTGTTTCTCCGTAATGAGAACACAGCCACACTAAATAATATCTAAGAAGCAACCTATTAGAATAGTTTGATAAACAGAATCCTGAACATCATGTGAAGATTAAAGATTGTATATCTGTAGTATGATCATTTATGACAACCCAAAGTCAAACTCCATAAATAAAGGATGCTACCTTAGAAATCAACATATGAACGAAGTTACACCCATCTATCAGTAATCACCTTTATTCTTATAAAAGGAATCTTCGAAGAGTTAAGCATGAAATCACACCTGAAATGCCGATAAGGGCAGCCATGATGATCACCAACACTCGGAGTAACAGAGATTATCTTTTGACAGGAGTAAGGTGTATAATCCTGAGCCAAGCAAGCAGCAATGTTTGTAACTATATGCATACATAACTCCAAATGTATTCATATAGGCAATGACATGAGACAGTTACCGTTCTTTTCCCTTCTTTTCCATAGTTATGACGTACTGTGTATGCGTATTCTTTATCAAATCGCTCACTTCCAACCTAAATCAACAAAAATATTGTGGATTTATTGTGCCGAATGCCAATGGCAGTTCTTTCCCTAAAATAATAAAATTGGATGAAAGCAACTGTGAAATAAAATTACTAAAAACTAGTAAGGTAAGCAACAGGACAAATGTCATTACCCTCAATCATTTTAGGCATCATTGGAGGTCAACATAGAACCAAACAATACAATTTAACAAGATAGCTGAGACTGATGATTTCACTAATAATTTCATCAACTTGTTTCTTACCAATAACTCAAACTAGAACAACCCACACTTGAAAATTTGCCTTACCCTCTAATTAAAAGAACAGAGGATCTCACTCAACTTTGAACGCAAAGTTACAACGCATCCCCATCCACTCATTTCCGAATTCTTGATCTCATTTCTTATCTTAAACTATGAAGAATTCCATTACATCCATTCTACTAATAATGATTTAGCGGAAAACTAAACAAGTTAATTAAGTGCCCATCCTCATAAATACCAAATCCTCTAAGTGAAATCAGAGTCTCTCCTCGTCTTAATTATTAACCAAGCAACAAGAAATAGAAATGCACGCAACTCTTGCGCAGAATGTTTTTCTTGCCTCTATAGTAATCCGGAAAAACCCAGACTGGATCTTGAATTAAGTTCAGTTAGAAAAAAAAATGATATTAAAACACTCTAAAAATACCATATATTATGAGTAAAGAAGTTCAGGTCAATAAACTTGATAGAACTAACAAAATATTTATCATAGGTCACCGAGGGGTTAGTGTTTCTAGAAACAAAAAGTTGGAATAAACTAAATAAAAGAAATATAGAAACCAAGAGTCTAACTTTACTGTGATTGTCTTCAATTGGCCCTTCGCTCCAATTCTCAACAACAATATTCATTATTATTTACATTTGTGTGACACAAGAGCTACAGAACAGGATAATGTGATTTTAAATTAATATTTACCTTTCATCCCACTTTGCCAAAAAAAAAATCTATTAATAAGTTCGACTAAAATTATTTTAGTTAGACCGCCTTAAACGAAATATAATTCAATCATCAGGTTAACCAGAATCTGTAGACAAGACTAGGTAAATTCTTGATAAAGTTAGACAGTATAATTGGCCAGACTTATGGTAACCAAAAAGCATGTATACTGAAGCAAAGCTATATAAAATGTATGAAATACTGAAAATGTCTGCATAATAATTCAAAAAATATATATTCAAAAAAAAAGTAGCAGAAGGCCACAAATGGTAAGAGAAAATGCAGTGTGCAGAGCAGTACGTACAGGGAGGAGAAGAGTCAGCTAAGAATGCGGGAGGAATAAAGATGGTAAAAGAAGAGGAGAGATTAAAGAGTAGAGGTGAGTCAAGAAGGCACTAGAATGATAGAGAGAAATTAATCACAATAACATAAGAAAAGGTATTACGGCAAGGAGGTGAAGCAAAATAAATATAGAAAACAAAAAGGCAGAAACTATCCTGGAAACAATAGTGCCTGATAGCTATTATGGTATCATTTCCACCTGAATTCATGGATAAATCAAACATTATCATAGTCACCAATCCAGTTGCAATACAGACTTCAGTAGTTAAAGAAAAGGGGGGAGAAGAAAAATCTACCACACCGTCAACCTTTGAATGCAATCTCCCACATATTTAAACAAAATAAAATATAAAAAATGCATTATAAGCTTTAAGAAAGCAGCACTGATCTGTCCAAGTGGCTAGTGAGGACTATATCAATTTAAATAGCCACACAGCACAGGGTGAGTTATAAGGTGCCTATTAACTTAAAAATCAAGAACCAAAAAGGAGTAGCGAGGAGAACGTGGATGTATATTTACGTACACTAACCTAGAAGCATGAAGACATCAATCACATAGGACTAAAGGTCAAACTTCAAATTAAATATTATTGATGATACAATATGCTTAACAGTGCAACTCCATATGTAGAAAGAAGAAATGAATCAACCGACAAGATAACAAATATAAAAATTAAGCTAATGACATCCTTGCAACCAGAAAACAAAATTTGACATATCTACATCTTCTGAAAAAATATCATAACCATTCTTAATTGGATGTTGAGGATGAAGTATTCATGGATTTCCCACTTGGATTGCAAAAAAGAAACACCAAGAAAGTTTGCAGACTCAGGAAAGTTTATATGGCCTCAAAAATTCCCCTCATGCCTTGTTTCCCTGAATATCTAAATTTGTTGAAACTTGTGGGTACACTCAATATCAAGCTGATCGTACTCTCTTCATCAAGCACTCGCCTAAAGGAAAAAGGCGATTATGATCATGTATGTAAATGTTATTATGTTCACAAGTTACATTTGAGGAAGAGCTAACTATGTTAATGGATTTTTTGTAAGAGAATTTGAGATTTAAGACTTATGAAATCTAAATTATTTTTACAGAAGTGACATGATCAAAATAAGTTATTGCAATTTTTCAAATGAAGTATCTTATTGATCTACTTTGATAAACATAAAAGATTAGACCCAACAAACAAAATTTGGATCATCACTAACAACACTATCAATGATAAAGGAAAGTGTCAATGCCTTATGGGCATATTCATTACCCCACTGTCTTGATATTTGGTTCTTTATGTAATACCCAAAATTTCAGGTACAAAAACATTTAAATCTTTCTTATTAGATTTAAATGAGAATTCGACTCTTAACATGACACAATAGAGAAAAAAGATTCTTGTAGCCAACCTTACATAGTAGGATAAAGGATTCATGTTGTTGTTGTTGTTGTTGTTGTTGTATTAACCTAATCCCAATTACTTTGGGTCAAATTTGTGAAAATACGCATAATTAAACCACCATTAATCAATGAAGGAAAGGTGATGAGATGCTTGTAAATATTCAAAGGCTGCATTAAGTCCCTTTTCAGCTAATAATGGCATTTGCTGTAATAATCACAAACATGTCAACCAAGAAATACTGAAAGTTAAAAACATTTCAAAGCAACTGAACCTTTTGTGAGAACTCGGCTCTCCAAAACGCAAGAGCATTCTCTAAATTCAACCCCACACCCTGCATGAAAGAAAAAATCATCAGTAAAATTTGAGAAAGATCGTGACATCAAAATTAAGTATTCTTCTTCAAATACTCAACCAAATTTATCAATGAGTTTCTCAAAAAAAATAGATCAACTCTAAAACTCAACTACTATAATTTATGACACAGAATGCAACACGTTTACAGGCTAAAAGAGCAAAAGAGAAAGTAATTTGAAGAGAAGCATTAGAATTAAAAATAAAAAATTATGATTTCACTTTAATAATGTGATTACCGAAAACAAAATAAATCATTTAAGGAATGATAAACACAGAAAATACCAAATGTGACATATTAATAAATATGAAATAACACCCTTGAATTTGTTAGTTCATATTATTTGCCTCTAAGCTCGATCAAAAACATAAAGAGTTTGACCTAAATCCATTGATGACATCAATAGAAGGTACGTTCATTGCACACATGAAAGAAAACCAGTTATTTACTGAAAAAAAATGAAACAAATAATACCCAAAGGAGAGAAGCACACATATGGGGCAGGATGTTCTGTAACTAGCTTCTGCTTATCCATGATATCATATCTGAAATTAGGTTCAAGGGTTGGTGAAAAACATCAAACTGGCTCCTCTTTCCTGTTGTTTTCTTCTTCCTCAAATACCAACACCAGCGAGTTGGTTGCAGCAGAGACGACATTCAAAGCGGCTTGGACAGCTACTCTTCCTCCATTTTAGTCGCCTTTACCTCTTCAAGGTATAGGCACTATGGCCGGAACCATCACACACTAGCTCTGGTGAGGTAAATTCACTTAAACTTGGAAAACCTAGGTCTATCGGCCACTGAATTTGTTGTTGACGCTCCCGAACCCATAGGATATTGTAGAAACTTCATTTTGTGCTCCCCAAAAATCATAAGTCCGCTGTCCTCTCCCTAAACCCGGAGAATCTGGTGATTTTCACGGGATGCTCTTATGTGAGAGCCAAAACAGAGTGGCGACGCTCACCAAGTTGCTGGATTCGTGTCCAATGACCTTTTAATGCATGTAACGCATTCATATTGGATAGTAACCATCACCTACAACTAAATTCTAGGCTAAACGTCATCATTTGATTCCAAATTAAATGACGACGCGTACGTTTCAAATGTTTTAAATTGCAAGTAGCTTCCATTTCCCACTCTAAACCATATATCATGACAAAACTTGATATAGGATGTAGGAGCTTACATTTGATAGGATTTGTGGACTTAAATAATGTGCTTTTTAGCATCTAAAGAATGAGTTTAAATAATTTGGAAAATCCCAAATTATTGTGGGACTTCCCATGACCCTCAAAGGTCAATGTTGCAAGCCCCATCATGGGTAGAGTTATTTAAGTTCACATTTGACATCTCGCAAAGCCTTGTGCATCAAGAAAAATTGAGTGAATTGCTTTGATTTATAAAAATTCCCAAAAATACAAATCACTTTTACATACTTCTAGGGCTTTTAGATCATGCCAAAAGTGATCTTAAATTTCCTCTAAAAGCATAAGATATCCTCATTTTAATTTAAAATGAATCAGAACATTCTTAAAAACTTGTAAGCTCTCTTTTAGAACCCTTCTCCCACATACATGATATTTTGGAACCTTCCAATGTCTCAAATACTTCATTGCATGAAACCCAAGATTCTTTAGGAGCCACCTTTCTTCATGTATGGTGTGTTGGAGCTCCCCAAATCTCCAATCATACCACTGCACGAAATCTAGGACCCTCCTAAAATAAAAATTGTAAATTGTTCTATTGAGTTCATAAGGAAATAGTATTTTTATCCTTCTGGATAATATATTATTTTCTATGCCGCGCTTAATCACAAAATATGCAATCCGTTGATGATAACAAAATTTCTTTAACAGATTTTAAAGTGACTCTGTTGGGAAAGATGCCTCTTTTCATCTGAACTAGTGATTTTCAATTAGTCATTTTAAATATGGGCTAAAGAGCATTCCCAAAATTAAATTTTGCATTGCATGCCTCTCCCATCTCAATTTTGGGTTGAGTGATGTTAATACAAGTAATTGCCTTCCAAAATGAATTTTCAATTGCATTGCATGCCTCTCCCATCTCAATTTTGGGTTGAGTGATGTTAATACAAGTAATTGCCTTCCAAAATGAATTTTCAAAATCATTTTCAAGAGAGAGAGAGAGAGAGAAAGAGAAAGAGAGAGAGATGAATCTAGAATTTCCAAATCAATCATTTTTAAAATGCATATTTTCAATGATCCAATTTTAAAATTTCCCTCATACCATAATTATGGTGGTTACATAAATCTACAACCAAACAATATCAAACTGTACAAAATTCTCAAATCTATTAAAATCTATTCATCATCAATTAAGTCCAGGTCATAGTTTTGGGTGGTCGGTGATTCAAGTCAATGGTTAGAAAACCCAAAAAAGTGAAGTGACTGGTTTATGATGTATTAATTGGATTCAAGGAAAATACAGCAGAAAGGTTGATACAAGGAATTTTGATTTTCAGAAAATCGAAAGTCAGTTGTTTGAGGATTCAGTAAACCAGAAATGGAAGGCAAATTCATTTTTAAATTTAGTGATAACTTGCAATTGTCATTTGACCAGTCCCGCTTTACTCCTAAGGACATGATAAAGTTTGGTCAAGGTTTTGATGATATGGAAGTTTCTTTCCAAGGCCCAATACCCTCTTATGCAAAGGCCATGGAAAATCAACCTTCATCTGAAAAGAAGGTTTTGGAAATTAATTTGCCAGCTAGGGAGAGGTCACCTACTCAAAGTAGTAGGAAGAGAGTGGCTGAGTTGTCTCCAAAAGCCTTAGCCTTTCGACCTTCTGTCTTCAATAGGTTGACCTTTCCTAAGATCCTAAAGTCAAATGAAAGGCAAACAGCTTTGACTCTATTCTTACCCAAGAAAAAGTTATTTGAGACACAACATAAGACAGTTCAGTCTTTGGCAGTTATCCCAAGTCATCCAGAATATAAGGAATTGTTTCAGTCCAATCAGTATGAGAAAGGGGACAGTTCTACCAATATTCTGACTAAGTCTCAAAAGAGAAATAAAAATAGGAGGCTTAGAAAGACGTTGGAGAAAGAAGAACAGGCTGAGTTGGAAGTTGAGATGATGGGTCTCTCTCCTTTTGTTAAGGGTAGTAGATTTTACCCTCTTTTTGTATCTAGGGGTGAGGAGAATGTTGAGAAAATAGTTGCATCACCCTCTAGATCCTTAGTTCAGACTTCAAAAAGTACCCTTAAAGAAAGAAAAAAAAAACAATGGGAGAAGGACATAAGAATAAATTTTTCAAAAAGGTAAATGATCACCTCCATACCACAAAGGACAGGGTAAGCAAAACCATGAGAAACACAATCTGTAAGCATGTTGTAGACATAATTCTGAGGGAGGATAGAGACCCTGAAGATAACAAATTGATTGTTCAGCCATAACAGAGAGACAGGCGCAGATTTTCTCGACAGCCAATTGTGTCAGTATTAGTTGATGGTTATGATTCTAGACCCCACCAAAAGAGAGCAGTTAGTGAGAAAATCATTATGGTAGATAGTTCAGCATTACCACCTGAGGTCCATGACAGACTAAAGGCTGGTTATCCTAATCGCCAAGTGGTCCCTCGGATTTCTGTGTTAAGTTACAATAGATCTGATGTACTTAATAGTTTTAGGAGGTCTTCAAAAGAAGACAGACCTTCTATCGCTCATGATGAGTTATGCTCTGGAGGTCACATTCATACTCCACCTTTGGATGAGATAAATGTGGGACGCCAAAAATCACATACTTCCTCATCTGGGGTGAACAAATAATGGAGATCCAAGGTGACAGCTCCATTTGTGGTAACTCTTCACCTCCTAGTCATGTTGATTCCAAAGATAAAGGGAAAGCACCCGTCGAGGTTAATAGTTATGAAGAGTATCATCCTTCTCATGTCAATCCCTCAGCTGGTAAAACCATTGAGAAATGATGGAATACTTGATGGATAGCCTCAAGAAAATTGATGAGAATGAGAGGAGAGAAAAAGAGGAAAAAAATCATAGTAAGTTGATTGAGAATTTCAATCCTGATGAGGATGATCTCATGGATGTGGAGGATAATCTTGTTATCCAGTATAGCAGAAGGGGTTCCTCTCTACCAGAAAACCCTCATACAAAGGAGCTGTTGGAGGCAGATGAAGGAGAAGGCGGTGAAAATCCCCAGATTCGTGCTCTACTTCAGCAGTTGAAGGCTAAGGATGCTCAGATTAGTGATATGGCAAAGAGGTTGGATGAGATGACATCCGCCATGAAAGCCATTACCACTCAATTTTTGGGTCCCCAAAAGGTCTTGAATACAGCAATATAAACCTTCTACCAGTTCAGACAAGGCCAAATATCCAATCCAAATTGAGGAGGATATAGGAAGTCAGGAGAAAAATTAGCCTAGGTTCATCAATCTCCAACCTTCAAAGGAAGATTTGAAGGATTACATCAGTCAGCAGATCAAAAAGTTTATGGCCCATAGTAAAGGAGGCCACTTTATCAAAAGAGGCAGACCTTACCTTGAGGAGTTTGACTTGGTACGATATCAAAAGGTTTTGTGGCCCCTTCCTTTAAGCTATTTGATAGAGTGAGAAACCTACGTTAGCATTTGGCTCATTCCAGAGCTAGATGTTGTAACGTGGGTGTCAGTGATGCTCTTCTTTTCAGACAATTTGTGAGCAGCCTCTCACATGTAGCTTTTAATTGGTATGTCGAGCTACCAAATGACTCGCTAAAGACCTTTGTAGAGTTGGAGTCTTTGTTCGTTAAAAGGTTTGCAGGAGCTCAACACCATATCACAGTGGGGGACCTTATAGTTGAAAAGTAGTGATCTAAAGAGGGGTTGGTGGATTATATTCTTAGGTGAAAAAATCTTAGCCTAAAATGTGAACCACAACTCCAAGAACAGCATGCCATAGAGATCTTACTAAGGAATATTCATGGTCCAATTGCACTCACTCTTAAGGGATTCACTATTAGGACTTTTGAAAAATTACTTAGTAAAGCATCTACTCTGTAGTCTAAAGCAGCTTAGTTTTCCTTCCTCAAAGATAGCAACAGTAATGACCAGGCCAAGAAATTCAAATAGAAAACATTTGAAAGAAAAGACAGTGTGTCAACAGTATCCTTTTAGAAGGGGGAACAGATTCAAATTACTGAACAGCAACCAAGAAAGATTACAGAGCAACAGCCCAAGAAGGATAATGAACTAAAATGCCTGATCTTAGGTGATTAACAGAAAAGATCAACCAACAGTATTCTTTCAGAAGGGATGCTACAAAGAAAATCTTCAAGCATTGGTTCAAGATGATAACTTTCAACTCCCTAAACCCAGGAGACCAATAGATATTGATAAGAGCAATGAACCAAACTATTTCCCTTATCATAAAATGTTAGGTCATATTTTAGAAGATTGCTATGTCTTTAAAGATTAGGCTGAGAATGAATACAAACATGATAGGATGAGTCTTCCTGGTGCATACTTAGCGAACCCATCACAAGGGTCTGCTAAAATTATTCTTGGGGAAGTAATCTCTACCAAAGAGCAGAAAGCAGAAACGGCAGCTACAGCTACTTCACCTTCAATAGTGGGTGGTCAAAAAAATAACACCATCGATTTGCTTACAGATGCAGAGGGTTGGTAGTTTTGTTTGTCTAAATCTTTCATGAAATATCTAAACAAGCTACCCAAAACCCCATTGGAGTTTCCAAAAGGAACTCAAATGCCCATTAAAAATGCCTCTTTTGGTGTCCTTCAAATAACTCAATGGTTGGAAAGGATCGTTCATCATTGAAACTTCACAAAAAAAGAGTTTCATTAGTGAAGGCCAAGAAAAGAAAGAATTAACCTCTAAAGTCAAATAGGTTATCCCTCCAAGTGGCAAGGGAAAATCCCCCAAGCCTATCACTTTCTCTGATTTCATGTATATTCCAAAGGGTGTTAATGGAATAAACAATCCTTTCGCGTACATGCTATCTGTTCGTTCTGAAAAATTTTATGAACAAACAGTAAATGAATCTTCTCAATTATCTGAATAAAGTGAATCAAGTTCTGATAATGATCTAACCATGTACAAAATGTAGGGAGTGAAGATTGTCATTGAGCCCGAGTCACCTGATTTAGAGACAAAGGATCACGCAAAAGAAGAATCAGATTCTAAGATTTTGGTTGATGTGACCTCACTTTCTGAGCCTGAATAAATAATAGAAATAAATCTCAAAAGTGATAGTATTGTACCATCTCCAATGGCATCAAAGAAAGATAGGAGAAAAGAACCTATCAATCAAAATGAGGGTGTAATTCCACCAACACTTGCTCCATAAGAGTAAGTGGGTGGTGGACCACCAAAAGTGAATTATAATATATTAGCCCACCTTAGAAAACTCCCTGCGAGGCTGAGTATATATGATGCACTCGTACTTTCTCCTAAAATGCGAGGGGTTTTGATCAAGGCTTTACTAGATCCTGAAATTTGTTTAGCTCAACTCGCAGAATTTTCCTTTGAGAAGTCTTCTCATTTCAAAGAAGTACAAGGAGTTGCATTTTCTGATGAAGATTTAATCCTAGGAACTTTAGATCACAATCACCCACTATACATAACTATTCATATTGATAATTTTATGTTGAATAGAGTACTTATTGGATGAGTCATCAGGGTACAATAAAATAAAAATAGCCCCTGAGAATGAGCAATATACAATTTTTAAAACACCTATTGGAATATACTGATATAAGATAATGCCTTTTAGCCTGAAAAATACTAGTGCAACTTACCAATGTCCAACGACAGAATTTTCGTTGAACTCATTCATGACAAAATTGAATGTTACATTGATGATCTCATAGTTAAAAGCACAGAAAAAGAGGATCACCTGTATGACTTAAGAGTTATATTTGAATGGTTTCATCGGCACGACCTCAAGATGAATCCATTGAAATGCACCTATGGGGTGACTTCAAGAAAATTTATTGAGTTTGTTATTTGACACTGTGGCATTAAAATAGACCCTACCAAAATTAAGATGATATTAAAAATGAGACCTCCTATGAGTCTTACTCAACTAAGATCTTTTCAAGATAGGTTGGCATATCTAAGATGCATCATATCTAATTTGTTTGGAAGATGCCAACCCTTTGCAACCCTTTCAAAGAAGGATTCTGAATTCTACTGGGATGATAACTGTCAAAAAATCTTCGATAACATAAAACACTATCTTAGGTCCCTGCCAGTTCAGGCCGCTCCTACTTAAGGGAGGCCATTAATTCTCTACACTGTAGTGTCAGATGAATCTTTGGAGCTCTGTTAGCACAAACTAACAACGAGGGAAAAAAAGTTTTATGCTACTTAAGCAGATGTCTGATTCCTACATAAATGAACAATCCATTCATTGAGAAGCATTACCTATGCCTTATCTTCGCTATCTAAAAGCTTAGGCATTACATGCTTTTCTCATAAAGTCAATCTAATCTCCAAGGTCGATCCTCTTCAGTATCTCATGACCCGTCCAATATTGTCAGGACGTTTAGCCAAATGGGCTATGATACTACTTTAATTCGACATCACTTTCATTTCCCAACATGTTGTGTAAGGGTAAGCCCTCGCTAACTTTTTAGCAGCAAATCCCATACCGGCAAAATCTCCTTTAAATGATGATCTTCCTAACGAATAAATAATGAATCAGGATGACCATGAAGGCCCCAGTTTGGAATTTATATTTTAATGGTGCAGCTTCTTTCCAAAGAGGTGTTGAACCACAATATATTCGAGTTGGTTGATATTTATAACACCTGATAAAGCTATTTTCTGATATTCTTACAGTTTGTCGGACTCTTGTACAAATAACGAGGCAGAATATGAAACTGTGATAATTGGTTTAGAATTAGCAATATCAATAAAAATTAAAAATATCAAAATTTATGATGATTCACAATTAGTAATTAATCAAGTTGTACGAACCTACAAAATTCTAAAGTGCAACTTATTTAAATACCACTCACATACCATAAAGTTGTTTGAGCAAATTCTCAAAGCAACTTTATTTAGAATTTCGCATGGTTAAAACATTACCGCGAACGTTCTTGCAAAGCTCGCTAAGGAAATGTAATGTCCTGAAAAAGATTCAACCCAAATAGAAGTTCAAAATCACTAAATTTTCTTCTATTAACTTCCAAAATTTAAATGAAACTTCTTATGGAAGGTTTTCATTTGTGGTAGATGATGATAATGATTGGAGGCAACCTTTCATTTAATATCTCCAAAATGATAAACTTCCTCAATAGGAGTTTGTTGCTCACCAAATTAAGAAAAGAGCATTGTCATTTTTACTACTTAACAATACCCTCTATCGACAATCATTTGACCAAATATGATTGCGATGCCTTACAAAGGATGAAGCCCACAAGATAATAACTGAGGTATATGCGGGATTGTGCGGCGCCCATCAATCAAGCCCTAAAATGAAATTAAAAATTAAAAAGTTTACGTACTATTGACCTTCAATGATTAAAGATTATGTTGAAATAGCACAACGTTGTAATCAATGTCAAGTGCATGGGGTAGTTTTGCATCAGCCGCCATATTTTTTGCATCCAACTAAATAGCTTGTTGGCCTTTTGAAAGCTGTGGAAATGACATTGTTGGGCCTATCGATCCTCCTCCTTTCAAGGGTCATAAGTTTATTCTTGTTGCGACTGATTATTTCTCAAAGTTGACTAAAGCTATACCACTAAGAGAAATCAAAGTTAGCCATGTACAGCAATTTCTGATGGACCATATCGTATACATATTTGGTATCAAATAATGGTTCTGCTTTCAAAAGTACCAAAATTAATCAATTTGTTAAGAAACATAACATTGATTGGAGGTAAAAAAAAATATCGATTGAAATTATAGTACAATATACTATCCTTGAGCTAATGAATTAGCTGAAGCATTCAACAAGACATTAGTTCAATTGCTATAGAAAATTTTAGACGAGAACAAAAATCAATGGCATGAAATGTTAGTTGAAGCGTTGTGGCCATATTAGACCACAAACAGAACTCCAACGCAGTCTACTTCGTCTGCTTTAGTCTATGGAGCGAATGTTGTTCTCCCTTTAAAGGTACAACTCATGTCTCTCAGAATTGTGATTAACAATAAAATTACAAGTGAACAAAATGCACAGTTGAGGTTAAAAGAACATGATGGTTTAGACAAGCAGTGTTTGCATGCTCAACAGAAACTTGAGTTGTACCAACTCGTATGGCTCAAGGTCATGACAAATTAGTCCGACCTATGAATTTCAAAGTTGGTGATTTAGTCCTAGTTCTTCGCAGACCGATTTTTTCTCACCATAAAATTAGTGACAAATTTGAGCCTACTTAGGAGGGCCCCTTTGTGGTAGAAGAAGTTTATCAAGGCGGGTCTTACTAATTAATTAATTGTAATGATGAGCGTCCTATGTTACCCATCAATAGAAGTTACCACAAAAAATACTACAATTAGTTGTATTCAAATTTCAAATTCAATGAAAGAATGTTTCTTCCAAATAAAAATGTTATTTTCATCTAGTTGTATTTGGCAGGGATGCACCAGGATGTGGAAGACATGGTGGCAAGGTAAGATGTGTGTCAGAGAAATAAGTACCTAACTATGGCACCCGGGGGGTTACTGCAACCATTAGCTTTACTTGAAAGAGTCTAAGAGGAAGTAACCATGGATTTCATTGAAGAGTTTCCATGCTTGGAGCGATATTCAGTAATACTAGTGGTGGTAGACCGACTGAGCAATATCCCAACACCGTCATATCAGTCGCCACAGTTTTTATCAGAGAGATACTACGCTTATATGGAATTCCAAAATTAATAGTTCAGAAAAAGACAAGGTATTCCTCAGCCATTTTTGGAATGAGTTATTCAAGATACAAGGGATGATTTTAAAAATAAGCATAACATATCACCCATAGACGGACTGCCAGACAGAAGTAGTCAACAAGAGCGTGGAGACATACTTATGTTGTATTCTTGCACACCAAAACTAAGGACTAAATCATTAGCATGGGCAGAGTATTGATACAATACATCCTTCCACACAGCCGCACAAACGACCCCCTTCAGGAGTCTGTATGGGAGGGACCCACCACACCTGATACACTATGGACAGAGCATTACACCCCAGTTTAGATCAGTACTTGGAGGAGAAGGACAGGATACTAGCAGAACTCAAAGGGAATCTGCTAAAGGCTCAACAACTTATAAAGAAAAAGGCAGATGAGCATAGATGGGAAGTTCAGTTCGAGCCCGGGGACAGAGTCTATTTGAAACTAAGACCATACTGATTGAAGACATTGGCTAAGAGGAAGAATGAGAAGTTATTACCATGCTACTACAAACCTTATGAGGTGATGGAGTGTATTGGCGATGTAGCCTATCGTGTGAAATTACCAGCATCCTCATCAATATACACAGTATTCCATGCATCACAACAGAGGCGAACAATTGGAGATCACACACCCTCCTCTCAACCGGAGACATCGACAGAAGACTTAGAGGTCATCTTGGAACCCGTGGAGATCATTGATACACGGCAAGGGATGACAAGAACAAAAGAGGTCCTAGTTCGATGGAAGGACCTCCCTGAGTATGAAGCTATATGGGAGCCATATGAGATGATGATCAGGAGACAATTTCCATCCTTCCACCTTAAGGACAAGGTGAAGAGGGGAAGTATTGATACAGCAACAACCAAGGAGAAAATTTCGGCCCCTTTGTAGAGCCCAACAAGAAATTAATTCATTATGTTAAAAGAGGAATTAAAGAGAGGATCAAATAAGAAAATATTTCCTAATTGAATTTAAATTAAAGAGGGAAAGATTTCCTAATTGGATTCAAATTAAAAAGAAAAAGATTTTATAATTAAATTTAAATTAAAGAGGGAAATTAATAAGAAAACAAATCTATTTTGAAGGCAATTTGAGAGCTTATTTAAGGAAGGGTCTAGGGTTTATTTTTCTTCATGCATGTTTTGTTTTGAGTATTGTTGTAGTTCTTTTGTTTTGAAGGCTTCCTAGCGGCGTCTAGGTTGCTTGGGTGAGCCGATCTACCTCTCTAACTGTAGATCGCTTGTATCTTAATGTTGGAGAATTTTTGCCATCCTCAAGCGGATTGCATATTTTATAATTGAGTACGGCATAAGAAGGATGATATATTACCCCAAAGGATAAAAATATCATTTTCTTATGGACTCAATAACAAAATTTACAATTTTCAACGGAGATTCTCCCATTCAGTGTTTGGTTGAATAGGATTTATTTATTCTGGGGCACAGATATCCCATAGGGGCAAGCCCCTATGGTTAATTACATCTCAAGCTTTGGTGCTTGAGAATACTTTTGATTAAACTAGTGATTTTCTTTTTTCTTTTGAGAGTCGTTCAAATATTGACTAAAGTTTGGATTTTAGAATTCATGAAATTCTATTTTAAAGAGTTTTGATCTTTAGGTATTTTAAGGATGAAAAGGACCAACCTTAAATCAGATTTCGGAATGAGAGCCAAATGAGTGAAGTAGGAGCACTTGACTCTGAGATATCTCAGAGGTGCTCGGACTATCCTATGTTGGGTTTTACATTTTAAAAATCTAATTTTTTTGTTTAAGTTGATATTTCATTAGAAGGTTGGAACTTACATTCCAACAATACATGTTGGAGAAATTGCCCAGAAGGTGAGGACTTATATGGTGATTGGAATCAACTATTTCCTAGGATGCTAAAACTAAGGTGAGAACTACTGAGAGGTAGTATATCGAACCTAAGTCTAACGAATGCAAAGGGACTTACAAACTACACCTCACATGAGGCATAGCCAGCCTGACCTCTAAATTTATTGCTCTGCCTGAAAAAGGCTAACAGCTAAACTCACCTAGTCGCTTTTAAAACCATGATTTCGATCTCAATGCATATGAAGAGTATGGAGGTTATTTTTGTTTAGGAAGTAGGGCTTATAACTTGGCTTTGAGGCCAAGATGCCTAATTATGATGGTATGCATATGCTGACTCACAAAGAAAACAAACTTTTTTGTTATCTAATCCTTAATTGAGGGCTTTCTACATATGACACATTTGGGCTATGCATGATTGTTTTAAGTTTTGGAAAACTTGGCTCCTTGAAAGAGAGCCATGCAATTTTTTTTATTAGGAAATCATGGAGCCTAATTTCATTTTTTAAGTTGGTTACATTTTAATGTGTAGAAAACTTATTTTATCCTAAGAGCCTACCGCATCAAAAGTCTAGGCCACCCCCAAGCAAAACAAGAAAGAAACCTAAGAAAAACATGCATTTTCTAGTGCGCAATCAGGTAAACAGATCAAACATGCTTGAATGTATAAATTAAACACAAGAAATATAAATAAAGTCCAAATTATTACAACCAAATTTGGCAGCTGAGTTACTTGTCATTATACAACCCAGTCAAATTTTAATACATACTCTACTTATGGGGACTTCAAGCTTTATCTTCTAGGTAGATCTTTAGGTTTCACCTCTAAGAGATACATCCTTCTTGATCCACCTCTCCTTTTGATCCAAATCCCCACAAGTTTAACACATCATAATTCTTTCAAATATATGTTTAAAAAGAAAAGACTCAAACCTACAAGACAGAGTCAGAAAGCAGTTTATATAATATAACACATCCAAAATTTGCCTAGCACTTGAAGTGCTAAGCACCTGCTACTATCCTGTTGGCCATACCTCTTGGGGGGTTTTAAGCAGTGCCTGCAAGCAAATAGTATTAGAATAATCATGATTTATTTTACCCCCTTCCTAGACATGGCCACCTACAAGAAAAACATGTATATTTCTACACTAACCACTTAAGGGCAAGTATCCACAACGTAGACAATCCAAAGGCAATCACACCAAATCATCAATCACATGCACACAAAAAAAAAATCTTAGTCCTAGCATGCCTAGGGGGGCTGTGCACCTAAGTGTGTGAGGCTTGTGTTGTATGTCACACTAAGGGTGTTTCACTTAGAGTTTGGATCTAAGAGAAGGATATCCGACACTAATTTTGGGCTAGTGTTGGAAGAACTCTCCTTAACTTTTGGAGCTAGGGAGAAAGAATATAGGAATCCAACATTAAGCTTTTGAGCTGAATGTTGGAGAACTCTCCTTAGCTTTTGGAGCTAAAAGAGAGGAGATTGATGCTTCTTTTAGCTTTAAGGCTAAAGAAGAGGAGGGGAAGGTGTCCAACACATAGCTTTTGAGCTAGGTGTAGGAAGATCCTCCTTAGCTTTTGGAGCTAAGAAGGGAATGTAGGGATCCAACATTTAGCTTTTGGGTTAAATATTAGATAACTCCCTTTAGCTTTTGGAGCTAAAGAGAGGGGACATCTCCTACAACTTTGAGGTTGGAGGAGAAGGAGAGAAATCCTATAGCTTTTGGGCTAGGGTAGGAAATCTTCTAAGGCTTTTGAAACCTATAGAAGTGAGGGAAGATGGGTCACCTATTGATTTTGGCTCAATAGGTAAATAAGATTTACAACTTTGAGGTTACAAATTAAGAGGAGTTATCATTAAATTTTATGTTCAATGATAGGTATTTAGTTTGCTAAATATAGATGAAGCAAACATAAGAGAATGATATGTAGGTTTGGGCTACATATCAAAGATTCTTTAGACTTTTGGGTATCCAAAGAGAGGAACTCATTCACCTGCTTTGGATTAGGAGAATGAAAAAAAAGCTAGGATTTTCACTACTTTGCTCGACATAGAATTATTTATTGAATTTGGTTCAACAAATAAATGATTTGGATTGAACCACTTGTTGATTTTGATTCAACAAATAGGTGATTTGTTGTAAATTTGATTCACCCAACATGGGTTGAATGAATGAGAGTTTCATCCAACTTTTGAGTTGTAGAAAGAATGGAATTTCTTTATAATTTTGGTTTGTAAAGAAAAGAGGAAATGCAACTGGGAGGTTGCAAAGTAGAAGCATTTCTTTGAACATTTGGTGTCCAAAGAAAGGGGGGGATTCACCCATCTAACTTGAGTCAATGGAATGAGAGGAATTTCTATAATTTTTTGAGTTGTAGAAGGAGGAAAGAAGATGCTACTTTGGGTTGCAAGCTTCTAAATGCTCTTTGAACGTTTGATGTTCAAAGCGAAGGTATACACTCTCCTAATTTGGGTTTAGGAGAGTGGAAGAGGATTTGAATTTTCTCCTATAATTTTGGCATATAGAAGACGATGAAGTAAATGCAACTTGGAGGTTGCAACATCATGAATATCTCTTGAACATTTCTTGTTCAAAGGTAGACATACATTCTCCTAACTTTGGCTTAGGAGGATGAGGTGATTCCTACAACCTTTGGGTTGTGGAAAAAGATAAAGAGATATACAACTTATGGGTTGCATATGAGAGGATAAATCATTGAACCATGTGTTCAATGATACATGAATATTTATCAAATTTGTGTTAGGTAAATGGAGAGAAGAGATGTGCAACTTAGGAGTTACAAGCTCATAAACATTCTTTAAACATTTGGTGTTCAAAGATGGATGTACATTCTCCTAATTTTGAGTCTTAGGAGGATGAGATGGTTTCATACAACTTTGGGTTGTGGAAAGGAGAAACAACAAGCAACTTATGGGTTGCATGTTGAGGGAAATCCCTTGAACATTTGATGTTCAAGGGGAAGTGATCATTCACTTAGTTGAGGTTGAGTGAATGGAGAGGGAGGACCAAGATTTGAATCCTAGTCCAAGAGATTATTCATTGGTTTTGTGTTCTAACGAATAAATGATTTGATAAACTCCCTACAACTTTGGGGTTGAAGGAAGGAGATGTAACTTAAGAGCTACAAAATTTCGTGAATGTTCTTTGAATATTTGGTATTCAAAGAGAGAGGATCATTCACCTAATCTAGGCTAAGTAAATGGAGAAGGAAGACTAGGATTTAGGTCCTAAGTCTAAGCGGGATGCTCAATTGTTAACCTTAGGTTCAAACAAATTGAAAGAAAGAACTTAGAGTTTAGTTCTAAGTTCAATAACCTCATGTAATAATAAGTAGAAGTTTTGGAGAAACTTCTACTTATTATTTCATGAGGTTATTGAACTTAGAGCAAACAAAGAAAGGGGAAAGAACCTAGGATTTGGTCCTAGGATTAAAGGACTCATGTAACGATGTGCTTAAAGGCTTGGGGAGCCTTAGAACATCTTGCATGAAAAGACATTTGTTGGTTTTATGTTCCAACAAATTAGGTTGAAGAACTTGGAAGTTGGTTCCAAGTTTCAAATGATTCATGCAATAATATGTTTGGAGCCTTAAGATGCTCCAAACTATCATGCATAAGGAGGAAAAGATAATTGTTTGTTGATTTTGTCTCAATAAACAATGGACAGGTGATTAGAATTTGTTTCTAAGATCCAACAATCATGTAATGATATTTATTTGGAGCATTTGGGGGTTCCAAATTATCATACGTGAGAGGGAGTATTTATTTGTTGATTTTATGGCTCAACAAACGAAGGAGGAAGCTTAGGATATAACTCTAAGCTCCAAATGATTCATGCAATGCTATTTTTGGAGACTTAAGAAGTCTCAAATAATCATGCATGAGGAGAAGATAGATGTATGTTTGTTGATTTTGTCCTTCCAACAAACAAAGGATAGAAGAACTTGGGATTTGGTTCCAAGTTCAAGGTCTCTGGGCATGCATTTAGGATTATAGGAAAATCCAAGTTAACATACACAAGAAGGGATAGATGATTGTTTATTGATTTTTGTCTCAACAAACAAGAGATGGATAGCTTAGAATTTGGTGCTAAGATCCAATGACTTATGTAATGTAACATTTGAAGCCTTGAGGGGGTTTCAAGTATAATACATGGGGGAGAGGAATGATTGTTTGTTGACTTCTTCTGTCTCAACAAACAAAATGGGGAGAGCTTGGAATTTGGTTCCAAATTCAAGGATTTATGGCATGATACATGTAGGATTTCAGGGGAACCAAACATGTCATGCAAGAAAGATTGAATGATGATTGTACGTTGATTTTGGTATCAACGAACAAGACAAACATTCAATATTCAGAAACCTCTATATGAATTTTGAGGTAACAGATGGGGAGATGGTTTGTTGATTTTATATTCCAACAAAAGGGTGGATAGCTTAGAATTTGGTTTCATGCTACAACGATTCATGTGTAGGAGCATTTAAAGCCTTAGAGGGGCTCCAAATACCACACATGGCGGAAGTGTTTGTTGGTTAGGCGCTCCAACAAATAGAGTAAAAGAGCTAGAAATTTTGGCTTCAAGCTCAAATACTCCATGCAATACAGTAATTGGAGCCTTTAGGGTGCTCCCATTATTATGCATGGGGGGGCATGGGTGTGAGGAAGCAAACTTCCTATCTCCTACGAAGGTTTTGGACTCATTTGGAGAAGAAAAGGATCGATCTCCTAAAAGTTATGGAAGGATTCCTAAATCAATTTTGTCATGGTTTAGAAATTTGGAAGCTTGTATTTGGTCATGTTAATTTGCAAATTAAACAAAAATAAGCTTAAGTAATCTCTAAGTTTGATGGGGTATTAATCATGGGCCTTTGGGGTCCATGAAACACTCCAAATTAGCTTCACAAACACTTAAGATTAAATGAGCATATTTGGAAAAATTTGTAAATTAAAAGACTTGGTGATCTTAGCAAGAGATCTATGACACATGACTTGATTCATGGTATGATAGGAAATATGCATCTAAATCTTTTATGAAATCAAATTAATTTTGGCATTATTTGATCCATTAAAAGCATTGAGATGAGTTTCCAATCTCTAGAGAATTTACATGATAGTTAATCAATCATTGCTATTTTCTTCATAGGCTATACAACATACCCAAAAATGAGTTTGACCCATATTAATTGCTCTAGGATTTACAAAATGAACCTTTGGGGGTTCACATGAGATCCTACAACAAGTCATCAAATGTGTTTTGAATATATAGTCGAGCTATGACGAAATCCACAAGCTTTACCAAACTCCTAAATCACATGTCAATTTTGTCATGACATTAGTATTGGGGAAAGGAATCACGACCTACATGCAAGGAAACCTATGCTTCGACATTCATTTTAGGATATGAAGAGCTCATCAAACCCTACGGTCCATTTGTAGGTGAAGGCTACCCATGCGATATGAGTGCAAAATCATGCATTTGGAGAGTGTTGGATACCAATCCAACACCCTTACATGTATCGACGTGCCTCATTGGCTCTCACTAGAAAGCAAACAAGCGAAAATCACTAGATCTCCGTTGTTTGGCAGAGAGGACAGCGAACATGGGTTTTGGGGAGCATAAATTAAGTTTTTAAGGGACCTAGGGCTTGGGGACGTCAAACACACATCAAAGGCTTTGAGTAGCCAAGAGTTTTACCTTACCCGGGCTGTCCAAGTGCTCCAAATTGTTGTCCAAGTCGCTGTCCAAGCTCCAAGTGCTCTCCAAGCTGTCCCGAAGGAAGAAGACCGCTGTCCTAGCCGCTCCGGACGTCGTCGCGGCTGTCCAGGCCGCTCCAGATGCCTCCTTTGCTGTCCAAAGTACTCCGAAGGGTGAATTTGCTGTCTAAGGACGCTCCAAACAACAGTTTTCACTGTTTGAAAGCCTTCGGATGCTGCGTAGATGTTGTCCAAAGTGCTTCAAACTGCTGTCCTTGATGTTTGAAGACTCCCGGATGCTGATTTTACCATCAAGAGGTTGCCGGAGATGAAGGAAAAGGGAGAAGAAGTCTCCATAGCAAGTAGACAGCCTCCAAGTATCTCTACTATCCTCCAACACTCCCCTTTTTGCTTGAGAGAAGGAAAAGGACAGGTCTATGCTCTTCCACTTGGAGAAATGGAGGAAAACAAAGAGAAACTTCTCTCTTTTGGTCTAAGAAAGAAGAAAAGAACAGCAAGGGAGCACACAAGAAGCTCTTCCCCTCTTCTTCTTACATGGATGGACGCATGAATCGCAAGCAAAAGCCGAGCAACTCTCTCCTCCGCTTTCCCTTCCTCCGTCTGGCTTGTGACTGACGGGGAACACCCAGGAGAGCCGAACGGCTCTCCTCTCTTCCGCTTGGCTAGGGACGGACGCAAGCAAGGGAGCCGCACGGGGGGATTTTCCGCCTCTTGCCCCTCACTTCCGCTCTGTCTGGGACGCACGAACAAAAATGGGAGAGCCCAATGGCTCTCCCTCTCCCTTGCGTGCTCATGGAGAGCACGAGCAGCTGGTGTGCCGCCCAAAATGCCCAATCAGGCATCTCTATGCGCGAAACGAGGGAATTGGCAGAAATTGAATGGGAAATCTCAGCCCTTGATCAAGAAATCTGATTTGGGAAATCAAATTAGCCATGATCTCATCAATTAGGGCTGAAATTGAGCCCAAATCGAACCCGACCCAAACCGAATTGAGTTGTTTCAAGTCCGAGTGGGTCCGATCAAGGCAATTTTGTGAAATTAAACGTGAATCAGTGTTGAATTGTGTCGAATTTGGTTGGACAAGGCTCGACGAGATTCGATTGGGTTCAATTTGATTTTGATTTAATTAAATTGAACTTAATTTAATTAAATCGGGGTTTAATTTGGGCCGATTTCACTTTGACGATATTTAATTGAGCTGATCGAGCACGATCAAGCCTAATCGGACTTGAATCGACTCGATCCGGATCGAGTCGATACGAAAATATTCGTCAACACTTATTTTCTTAATGAGTTATTAATCAAAAAATCAACCATAATTCCTACAGTTTTCTATTGCTTTCTTGCTGAATTTACTTCCACGATGTATCAGAGCAATCCTCTAGAATGCAAATCACTTGATGCTTGTATCATGACAAAATTGATATAGGTTATAGAAGCTTTGCACATGTTGACATTTGTAGCTCTTTGTGAGTTTTGGAAAAGACACATAGGCGAATTTAATTGATTTAAAGCAACTCTAAATCATTGTGAAACTTCTCATATACCCCAAAGGTTTATGCTAAAGGTTTCACAATGTAGTGAACCAATCAAACTCGCATATAACACTTTACAAAATTTGGAGCTTTAAGATGATGACTACTTGACTTTAATATTTTAAACAACTAAGATGTAAATTATCCATACACCTTTGAAGCTCTTAGATTATGCCAAAATTAATCCTAAAGCCTTCTTAGGTTGTAGCAATACGATCTGCCCATGTTAAATGAGTCCAAAACACTCAAATAAAAAAATAGGGAGCTCTCCTTCAAATGTCTTTTGCCCTCATGTGTGACATTTTGGAGCCTCCCCAATGCACCAAATGTCCCATTACATAAATCATTGAATCTTAGAACTAAATTTTAAGCCATCCACCTCATTTGTTGGAACACAAAGACGATAAATAATTTCCTAGACATTGGACCAAATCCTAGTCTTCTTCACCTGCATAGCCCAAATTAAGCAAGTGATTATCCTTCTTTGAACACCAAAGCTCAAAGAAGCCCTTTCTGAATTTGCAACCCTTAAGCTGCATTTTCCCCTCCTTTTCTACAAAGCCAACAATTATAGAAAATTCCTCATTTTTCTTAGTCAAAGAAACTCATTGTGATTTGTCATCCAAATCTACATGTCATCCTCTTACATTTGCTCTACCCATATTTAGCAAACTAGGCTTCCATCATTGAATACAAAATTCAATGATAACTCCTATGGTTTGTAACCTCAAAGTTACAAATCATCTCCCTCACCTCTTGAGCGAAAATCAATTGCTGACCACTCTAGCTATCAAATATACATCCAAATCAATTTATTTGTTGAACTAAAATAAACAAATAGCCCCACCTTAAGCATAGGAATCAAAATCCTAGCTCATTTTATTTTATGAGCCCAAATTAAGTAAATGAATCCCTTTCTTTGAATACAAAATTCAAGAAGAACTCGATTTGTAGCCTCAAAACTACAAGTATTCCCTCATTTCTATGGGCTCTAAAAGCCTCAGAAGATTTCCAACCTTAGCCCAAAAGCTATAGGTTTCTTCTCTTTTCCTCCAACCTCTAAGCTGTAGAAAATTTCTCTCCTTAGCTTCAAAACTAAGAAGAATTCTCCAACCCTTAGCTCCAAAGCTTTGGATCTTTTATCTTTATTTACTTGAACTCTAATCAAGTGAATGATCTTTAGTCATAGGCCTCTAAGCCATAGCTCTTCTATTAGTCCCAAATTCAATAGGAGCTTCTTCCTCTTCAGCCTCAAAGCCAAAGTCTATCCATTTGGCCCAAATCAAATGAATAATCCCTCTCCTTAGGCCCAAACTCTAAGTAACCTATCACTTAACATAGTAAGTGATTTCTCATATGACAATTAAAGCATAATCATTGGATATCCTTTAAGAGTTTCCCTTTTGTTGAAATTCAACTTACCCAATTAGATGAATTTCACAAAGTCTTAAGTAAAACTCTTAAGCATGTTTACCTTACACTATTAGGTAAGCATCTCCCCCTTATCCAAACACTAAGAGAACTCTAAAATAATACCTAAAAATCACTTAGGTTCCTCTTGATACAATAATGAATCATTTCACCCCAAATAGTGGAATGTCTACATCATTGGATCTTAAGATTCCATGAGTAGCAGGCTTGCTCAAACTAACCAGTCATTGCTTCATGAGTTCTTCATAACCCTTCTAAATAAGAAATAATTAAAAATCAGATAAAAGCTTTAAATCATAAATAACTTGAAATGAAGCCATCTCTTAGATTAAAATTGAATATCCTCTATTCTCCAATAAAACAAAACACCACTTATAATGTGACAAACCACACAACCGGCACACACTTAGGTGTCAAACCCCAAGGAGTGATAGGATTAGGATTTTTTTATTTTTTTTATTTTCAACGCAAGTGGTTGATATTTTGGTATGATAAACATTGGGTTGTCTACCTTGCAGACACTTACCTTTAAGTGGATAGTATAGAAATATATATTTTTTCTGTAGATGATCATATCTAAGAGGGTAAAAATAAATCATGATTATTTAAAACTGTTTGCTTGCAGACGCCGCTTAAAACTCCCCAAGGAGGCATGACCAATAGAAAAGAAACAAGGATTGACACTCTGAATGTCAGGCAATTCTGGGATATTGTTTTTTCTTTACATATAAATTGCTTCCTAATCATTTCCTATTTTGCAGATTTGAGTCTTTTCATTTTTCAAAATATATTTAATAGACTTAGAAAGTATTATAAGCCTATGAGATATAATTATGAGAGAGATGGATCAGAAGGATAAACCTACCATAAGTAAAGCCCTAAATCCATCTAGGAGCCAAAGCTTGAAGACCCCCTAGATCGAGTCTGCATTTATTCTGGGTTTGTCAAAGGTAGGCAACTCAACTGCCACTTTTACAGCTTTCCCATAATTTTAATAATTTGGACATTATTTTTCTGCATTGGTTGATCTATATATACACACATATTTGTTTATTTAATGAGTATGCCTTAGGAATGTCTATTTTTTCTTAGGTTTCTTCATTTACGTTTGGGGGTAGTCTGGACATGTATTGTACGGTAGACTCATAGGATAAAATTAAGCTTTCTATCATTTAAAAGATTTAAATTAAAAAAATCAACTATAGGATAATATACCGCTTTCTACAAAAATTGCATGGCGTACTCAAATAAGCTACAATTTCAAATAAAAAAAATTGAAATGATCAAGCATGGCTATTGTCTCTCATATAGAAAGCACTTAAGTATTAAATAACAAAATCTGTATTCAGTGAGCCAGCATATGCATACTCACATGGTCAAGCATCTTGGCCAAAAAGCCAAATTCTAAGTCTTATTTTTTAAATCCAAAATAGCCTCCATTATCATCATATGCATTGAGACCAGACCTCATATTTTTAAAAACATTCATGTGGCTTTAGTTAGCTCCCTTTCCAGGCAGGATTATAAGTCTAGAGGTCAGGCTGGCTTATGCCCTCATGTGACGTATAGGTATTCAAGTCCCTTACATTTCGTTAAACTTAAGTTTGAGGCATTGCCCCTTAGTAGTCATCACCTTAACTCTAGAATCTGAGGCCTTTATTGACTTCTATCACCTCATAAGCCCTCACCATTTAGGCATTTCCTCCAACCCATGTTGTTGGAATATAAGCTACAACTTTCTAAAATTAAATTGGCCAACTCAAACAAAATCTAATTTTAAAATGTGAAGCCCAACATAGGAAAGTTTACGTACCTATAAGTTTTCTCAAAATCAAGTACTCCTATATTTTTCCTTCCTTTGACTTCCATTCTTAAAATCTAATTTAAAGTTGATCACATCTCTCTTGAAAATTCCCAAAAATCAAATCTTTGAACAAAAATTTCTCAAACTTTAAAATGAAAATATTAGCCAACGTTTTAATGACTTTAAAGAAATCACTAATTTAATCAAAAGTATTTTCAAGTAATAAATACTTGAGATATAATTAACTGTAAGGGTTTGCCCTTATGGAGCATCTATAGCCAATAATAAAATAAACTCTATTCAACCAAATATTGAATAGGAGAAAATCTCTATTAAAAATATAAAATTATGAGTTTTGTTATTGAGTCCATAGCGAAATAATAATTTTCTCCTTCGGGATAATATATTATTTTCTATGCCGTGCTCGATCACAAAATATTTCTATCCGTTGAGGATGACAATTTCTCCAACAATGTTCTTTTCAATTATATCAACAGTCATCACCTTTCTAGACATTTCTTCTAATCCATGTTGTTGGAATATAAGCCTCAACTCTCTAAATCAAATTGATCAACTTTAGCTTAATTCTAATTTTAAAAAATTTAAAACCCAACATAGAATAGTTTGAGTACCTCTGAGTTTCTCATAATCAAGTGCTCTTATCTCTTCCTCCTTTAACTTCCATTCCTAAATTGATTTTAAGTTGATCCTCCCTCTTGAAATTCCTCAAAACCAAATATTTTATAAGAATTTTTAAGAAAAAAACTATTTAAAATTGTTAGCTAATATTTTGATGAGACAACGTAAATTGCTATTTTGATCAAAAAAATTTATAAGGAACAAATGCTTAGGATGTGACGGGTTTAGAATATTATATCTCATCATGTATCAATAAAATTTACATTGAGATCGATGAGAATATTTTGATTAAAGAAATTTCACATAATGTTCAACATAAGTGGAATGTCTTTACTATTGATGGAAGATTAAACAACTCCCCTTATTTTGCAAAAAATAACATCAGGCATACTTTCAAAAAGCTAGCCAGGTCACCAATCAACGAAGTTAAAATTTCATGGATAAAGTTTCTGCTCACTCTTAAGTGGGATTAAAATTTTGGATAAAATGCACGACCAATACATTAGATCTTATGTCCCTCTGGTTTTGTGTTGCCTTTATATTATTTAAGAATTATCTTTTGATTGTTCAATTAGAGTGTGGGCCTTATGTGTTTTGTGGTCATTGGAATGTGGCCTGATTTCATTATCATTGTGGTCTCAAGTATGCTCTATTAAAGTTGAATCTATATTACAATTAATTATAGTTGTATTAGGGTGCTACCGTTGCTTTCTTCCAACTCCTGCAATCCTGTGATTAATAGGGTGGTTTGTTTCGCTCTGGGGCATGTCGTTGAATCTTGATCATAGTTGCTATAATATGGTGGCTTGCGTCTTTTGCCTGTAAGGTGCTCGCAAATTACAGTAGGTCCTTAGGCATTGCTCTTTTTGAAGTTACGTAATTGAAATGGGTGAATTGCTCGTAGTTCTATGGCATGCTCTTAGTGTGATGTAAACTTCAAGTAGGAGCCTTTGACGCACTGTTATTTATTTTGGAGCATGGATCTATTATGCTTTTATGGTTCACACTTATGTCATGGATTCCTTTTATCGGTCTTATCTCTTTGATTTTCAGTGATTGTGTTAGTTCTATGTATTTTTGGCTGATGGGTGGTGGTTCAATTTCATTATGATTATCAGTTAAAGTCCACAAAAAACATAAAAAATGAAGCAACTTCTCCCAAAATGCTCAAAGAGTCATATTTTGTGGCTCACGAAAAGTTTGAAAGTTGAGCAAGAATATCATCATATTTGCAAACTTCAGGCAGCCAAATTGTAAAAGTACAATTTCCTTACAACTTCGCGCAGCCAAGCAGGCATAAAGATCAAACTCACCTCACCAAAATATAGCTAAGTCGTGGATAACCCTTCTTACCAAGCAATAAAAACAATCGTAATAAGAGATGCACAGTTCATACGTTTGAAGAACAAAGTTGTAAAGTCCAATCAAGTGGCACAAACCAAAGATATATTCTCAAATGTTTTCACAAGTCATGGTGGAACCAAGAAAATTCCCTTACTCAAAATGGCGTCAAGTTGAGTTGACTACTATTACCAAAAGTGTGAAAAATTAAATCACTAACTCCTCCACTTCCTTCGACAAATCTACAAGCATCAATTAAAGATTGAGGACGGTATGCATACACTTCAATAAGTCCAACAAAGCACAAGGAAAGGAGTGAAGTAATGTTCTCCTCCAATAAGTACAACAAAGCATAAGACGTAGCATCGGATGGCAATCCCAAAGCTCATTTAGAGCTTGTGGTTAAACTAAAGGATCATATCATCAACAATTCCATTAAAGCATAAAGTATCGGGCAAACAACCATTTATCATCAACCTGACACAAGTCTCAAGGGCTAGATGTTGCACAACCTTTGCCAAGTCCACCATAGCACAAAGCATAGGACAAAATGCATGCTAATTTCAATTGGTTCTCTAGCAAAGCCAAATCTAGTTAATCATTCACAAAATACATCAAGCAATAAGAGTTGCATAGGAAGGATACTCCATCTAGCTCATGTAAGGCTTATGTCTAAATTTGACTTAACGTCATTCAAGTTAAACTTGCAAAAGCACTAAATTGATATATATCCTTCAGCTTAAAGGGGCATGTTAGTAGAAAAAATTTCAAGTTATGAAAACATTTGATAATAGTAAGTGGTGTAGGTTTATTTAATTTTACTTTAGAAAATTGTACTCGTTCATTTATTTATGCCTTCTGTGAATAAGACACAAGGAAGAGCTTTCCCTTGTAATAGTGCAAAAGTAATGAAATCCATAACATTGAGAATTAAATCCTAAAGAAGTGACAAAAGGAATTCCATATTGAGGAAGGCGAGATAGAGGAAGAAGTGACAAAAGGAATTACATATCAAGGCAGACAAGATAGAGACTAAAATCCCATAAAAAGAGGTGAAATGGACAAACATCATTTATGGCACATCAATAAAGCAATCTAATAGTGAATCATGACTAAGCATGTTTTATAAAGCTATTGAAATAGATTTCATGAACTTTGGGGAATTTTATTCTAAAGGAGATGTGAGGCAGATAAAGAAGATCCATATCACTATTCTTTTTTGTTTTTTTTACTTCCTCATGGCTCATGGATGGAATTATAGTTCGGTTTATAAAGGGTTTGATAGCTGGAGGTTAAGGATGTAAAATAAGGGTTTTTATTTGGGTTAAAGATAAACATCAAGAGCCTTGCTTTATTTCTGATTTCATGAAATGAGATTAACCAAATTTCTATGCATGAGAGAATAGGGGTGTATTGACTCAATTTGCATGAAGTGAGTATGCTTTTGAAAAATTGGTAGTTTGGCAAAAAGTTTCAAAAAGAATGAAAATTAGGTATATAATGTTATTAAAATTTAGGTAGATATTATTTCCATTATTTTAGGCATAACATAGGGAAAGTCAAAATAAACTTGAATTTCAATTTCAAAATAATCATTTATTTTAAAAGGATAGGTTGGAAAATTTAAAAATGAGGTTTAGTTTTAATTATACGAGAGGAAGAAAGCTAAGTGTGGTGTACAATAAGGAGAGCGAAAGGGGAATTGGATATATTATAAGGGGTCCTTTGAAAGGTTATCTATTGGTTTAAAGTTTAAAATTTGGGATAAGGCTTGGATAGGGCAATGGCTAGGTTACTTATGAGTTACAGAAGGCCTTCTTGAGAAGAGGACACATAATTATTATGGTCAATGGCCTAATAATAAAAAACAAAAAACACATTCTATTGAAAACTTCATGGATACTTACAATCAACCTTCATCACAATGCAAATCAACAACTTATACCATTATTGATATGATTCCAAATAAGAAGATCAGCTTTTATAGCAATAGATGTAGAGTCACAATGGAAGATTTTAGAAAACCTTGGAAAAGATTAAGAAAGAGGAAGGAAGAATAAGAAATTTAGATCATAGCCTAAGAGGAGGGAGAAGCAATGTAAAGCATCAAATATTCAATTCAATAATCATAATCAACTATTTCATGATCCTTTGTCTTATAATAAAATATGATATAAGATGACACATGACAAAATTGCCCATGCCAATTAACATAAAAAAAAAATAAAGACTAAATATGAAATAACAAAGAAATGCAATGACAAAGACAAAAATACAATGACAAAATCCATATTTCCAATATAAATAAATATTTTTGACAGGTATAAATTTAGAAATCCAGCTTTGAGAAAACAAAAAGACCATTTAGTATACTAGAATAAGAAGCAGAGAATATTAACTCATTTGACCAAAAGAGTAATGAATAGTATAAACTTTGATTTTAAAATAAAAGCAATACCTTTAGGAAAAGACCCAGTTGCATCCTTCCTCCGTGCTTTAAATGGTGGTCTTCTCTTAGCTTTTCATGAATAGAATACATAACACCAACAGCAGAATATGAACTTGCAAAAAATTAGTCGGAAAATTTTGAAAGAAAAATGTAATACATGGGTATGTGCAGTTAACTCTTATTACCCTATTAAATAAATGGCGCATGCAAAGAGGAAATGAAGTGTTGGCTAATTGATCAATGTCCTTTAAGGATATGTCGGTAAATTCCATAGGCTGTCAAAGGCCAACAAATGATGAAAATTAAAGTTAACCATGAACGAGCACGGTGATGTATCAGTCCAGGAGATTTGGAAAACCATAAAAAATAGGAAAAAGAAGTTGAACCACAATAAGTATCAATTTACCTGAGAGTAGTCAGGCCCCAAGTAACTTGAACCTAGTGCTTCAACAATCTAAAATAATAAATAAATCAATAAGCACAATTTATAGATAAATTCATCTTCTCTTCAGTTTCAAGTTTCTGAATTGAAAAAGTACTCACAGGAGTCAATCTATCTTTCTCTTGCTCCCTAATAGTAGATGTCCATTTTCTGCTAAAATAAACACAAATATACATATAAATATAAGCATTGTAAGGATAAATTTAATGCTTTTTTAATGTGATGTTGCGCATGTGAGTATGTTTTGAACACTTGTCTGTGTGGTAAGTTCTATAAACCAGACATCTAAGATCAGTACCATATAACTAGAACCAGAATCACTGAAATGAAGAGTTTCAAGCCCACAACACAGTAATGAAAACTTTTTTTCACTAAAACTTTCAAAACCATGACCTAGCCAATTTATGATAGAGTCTCAATTATAAATATTTAGGTAATGTCCCTTACTACTTTCAACTGCATAAAGATCAGATGAAAAAACATAAAATAATTGGTCCATGTATGCTCGCATAAACCTAAAAAGGAAAACCTATTAAAACTAATGTAACTATTTACATCTTTGTTCCAATAAATTTAACCCAATAAGATCTTGTAGGTTGGGTTGGTTAAACTAAAGAACTTAAAAGTAATTTCACTGTTAACACACCCATTACTGAACTGACAAATCTATTTATGTGCTTATTGTTGCCTATTCATTCACATTAATATAAATCATCACAAACATTTAAATATTTATGGCTATGTTTAGTTTTAATTATTTATTTCTAAATGCTTTGTGTGTATGTTTGAGTTAGCAAAAATATTAAAAGAGATTCTAAGGTGTCGCTGCACACGCAATCCTCCCACCCCAGCCCCTTGTAGTGCGTCTTTAAGCCAACAACCTTGAAATAGATTTCCAGTCAACTCGAAATTGAATCATTTCAAGTAATTCAACTCAACTCAAAATGGTTTTGATTTTGAATCGGGCTCAAATCAAGCTAGAATATAAATTGTCAAGTTCTAGTAGAGCAAAATTCAATCAATATTTTAAAGGGTGGGTCAAGCACTCACATAGCCACACAAGCAAGGTAAGGCAAGGCATAGTGCCTCACATATCTCTTACACAAGCACCATTATCAAGATGTTCTTAAATGATCCTTTTACCAAGCATTGTTTAAGATTGCATAATATGAGGCCTGTCTCAACGCAATCCCAATGAAAAATGCATTGAGGCTTACGCCTCAAACTTTTTTATGAGGCTTGCGCCTCAGCTTGGCTGAGGCCCACCTTGGGCAACAGCACGCCTCGCTGACGTGAGGCTTACACCTCACCTTATTTATATATATTTTTATTTAAACTTAACTAAACCCTAAACTAAAGCCCCAAACAAATCACGTTTTAATGCACCCCCAAGCTGCAGCAACTTCCTCTCGACTGCCTTGAACTCTAGCCCTCCGTTTTCTCCATAATTACCACAATCGTAGCCGCCACCGAGGATCCCTAGAAACCAGCAGACCACCACCACCTCCTCTAAAATTTTAAAAGTATTAATCTCATCTTTATGTTAATGAAAAAAGAGGAAGATGACTAAAATAAATGAAGAAGCAAATTATAAGGCATTGGACTCCGCAGGATGAGACAGTGGAGAGACCAATTTGTTAAGATAACTCAAATAAAAACTCCCTTAGTGATGACAGTGCAGATGATTTCTATATTTTCGTCAACAATTTTAATTTTTTTTTAGGAATTAAATATGAATGAGTAGGAAATTGAGAGAAGAAATTTGGAGTTGAAATTGATATTATATGATACTATTATGTCATTTCTATAATTAATATTATTTTGCTCTTGTAATATTTGGATTTCAATTCTATTTCACGCAATTTATCACTTATCACTTTACATCAAGTGAAATTTTTTATTTCATATATATGTCAATTTGTTACTTCACAATTCAATAAAAAATTAACATGTCATCATTTAACATATTATTTGGGTATTATATAAAAATTTACTTTTAAAATTTATTTTGACTTAACGCAATTTTTTTATTTTGAGGCTTTGTCACAACCTGGCCGGAGACTCAAATTAACGAGGGAGAAATGGACAGTCGGACAGTTAATACACTTTCTACAATTTCACATAACGGTGAAGTCTAACATTCCAAAAACACTAAAGAGCTACTAACAAATGATACATTTGAAACATTACTAAAACTATTTTATACCTTCTCTCATTAGATTGTCATCTTATATAGACGTATTCCACTTCTCATTCAGCCATTTCTACTTATCAGAAGACTTACCTGAAAATTTTAGTTTAACAGTTTGAGTTTACATGATAAACTCAATAGATAATCACACTTTTAACATAACAACTATACATAAAAATATTTTAATTAATACTAAAATCTAATTTGGATGCCTCAAATATCATTAAAAACAGCATCAAATTTCCTCCACAATTTATTACACTATCTATCTTTATAATATAAAATTACCTCACAAAATCCTTTCCTTCCTCCCTTCTCTATCGAATTGAAACTTGCTTCGCTCGGATTCTTCCCGTCGGCAATAATATTTTACTTCAATGAAATATAATTTTTCTATGTAAGTTGAACAACAAAAATATCAATAATTTAAGTACTTCAGTTTTAGTAATACACCGATAAAAATAAAAAAAAACTTTATTTTCATTTAGAATGCTAAGGTCACTAAAGTCAATCGTATTTTCACAATCTTCAGTAAAAAGCTTAGTAAAATAACTCATCCACCTTTGTTGAATATCCTCTTCTAAAAAAATACTTTTTGATCTTTATCCTTAATGACTTCACTTGAACTAAATCCATACTACTCATATCTCTTTGTTTGGCTAGCTTATATATATATATATATATATATATATATATATATATATATATATATATATTTTGCCCTCTTTAGTATCTAATCTATTATAAAAATCATTAAAAGATAAAGTCTTTGCATCGCAGATTGCTTTCTTAGACTCCTTACGGGCATCTTTATAACTTTCTCAATTTTTAAAGTTTTTACATCTAAACCAATTTTTATAACAATTCTTATTTTTTATCTTTTCTTGCACATTTTGATTCCACTGCCAACTATTTTTACTATTAGATGCTTTTCCTTCTGATACTCCAAACACATCTTTTACAACAATCTTAGTATTACAAGCTACTATTTCCCACATAACATATCCAAACCTATTTGAGGAGCATAAACACTTATAATATTAATAATCTTATCATCAATAATAATCTTCAAAGCTATAATTATATATCCAATTCTATCAATTTTTACAATATTGTCTTACAAACTCTTATCTATAATCACACCTACAGCATTTCTAGCAGGACTCCTACCAGAATATCAAAATTTAAACCCTAAATTATCAATCTCCTTAGCTTTCTCTCTCACTCATTTAGTTTCCTAAATGCATAGAATATTTATCTTCCTATGAATCATAATATCAATTAATTTCAATAATTTGCTTGTAAGGGAACCTACATTCCAAGATCCTAACCTAATTTTAGTTTCATGGACTAGCTTATTTGCCCACATCCGTCTATGATGTGGGAACCCTTGCCAATTTAACACTGCATCCGAGCACCGACGCAGCAACCATTGCACACTTCTCACTATATTCAGGCCAAACAGCACGTCGCTTCCAGAGAATGCCTTAGCATTAACACATTGTATTAAAGGATTTATGTCATGATTATTCGATAAAATTTACACTGGTTGTCGACTACCTAACGCAACCCTCCACTTTTTTCATCCAGAATTTGGGACCTGACAATGGCAGTGTTGATAAATATGAAATAAATATTAGTAAAATATTAAAATATTTTTAATTTATACATGTTATAAACTTATGTAGTTTAACCATTTTTTTTTTAAATCTATAGGAAGAATTTCGAATATAAAATACAATGGAACTTGAACAATCATTATTTTGGCCTAACATAATATAATTTGATGTTCATCATTTGATACTCTTCAAAAGTATCCAGCAAAATTAAATGAATTGATAAGTGGCCTAACTAATTCTTTTTAAGCTTGTCACTTAGCTTGACCAAGCATCTTAATGGCTACTAGCCCTCATGAATTCAGTAGCTATATCACACTGAGTGGCCTTATGCTCTAGTAGCACAGAACTCAACTAGATATCAAGCCTAATTAATAAGAATGTTTCTTCAAGTTAATGAAAAGTAAAAATTAAAATTAGATATATAAATTTGCATGCTAAAGACAAGGCAATTCAGTGGAAGAGCACACAAAATACATAGATTTGATTGGATTGTTTACACATTACCAAATAAAAAACCACATAATTTTTTTCTATTTTGGATTTTAGGGTCTCATAAAATCTAAACTTGAAAAATCAAATAACGAAAGGTCAAGATTTTGATTACACTGCATTATTGGACATCACAAAGAATTACAATAGCCATCTAAAATCTTTTAAGTCAACCTAAGCATTCTTCCAATGTAACAACATAATATTGCATCAAAATGAATAAGAAACTTAAGTATTTCACCAAAAAAAAAAAGCTTCAGTGGAATTCAACTACAAGAAAGATACACTAAAAGCATTATTTAGACATAACACGAAAAACATATGATTCTTATACAGACTCGACATTCCTGCTTTAAAGTTCAACAAGATTTATTGTTTGAGCAACCCGGGACTGTTTCTGAAAATAACAGACTAAAAAAAACAGAACACAAGACACAAAATAGAGCTTTTATGCCACTGTTTTTAACATAGTTTTAGCTCTGCATCCCATGTTTTAATTGAAAATAACAGAGAAAACATTAATATCATATCCCTCAATGTTCATAACAAATGATGGTCATTTCCTTACAGCTAATAGAGAGAATAGAATCAATGAGGACTTCTATGCGTAGGCCTTATGTTTGATAAATTAGCCAAACATATTGAGAAATTGCAAAACTAATTACAATATGTAATTAAAGTCACTAAAAGTTAGAGACATTAAATTCTTAATGGCATCTTCAAACAAGAATTAAGCATTAAAGAAACAATGCATAATTGAAGTCAATTAATGGAGAGAAAAAGAACCTGTTAGTCAACACAAGAGCCTTAGAAAGGTTGCTGCGAAAATGAGAAACAACAATAGATGCCACCTATTTTAAGGATAAAAGGCCTTCCATTATTAGAAAGACCTCTTTAACAAACAAGTTTTTTTTTTTTTTTTAAACAAAACACATCCACAAGAGTCATGCACCTGATTCATAGCAACATACGCATTACCCTTAAGCAGAAATACTCTGCGATTAGCAACAAGTTCTGGAACTTCTTCGAATGGCACCTATAATTAACAAATCCATCTCACACAGAAGCTCATATACATAACAAATCATAAATGAAAAAAAAAAATTGTAGATTGGAAAAAACTAACCTTAAAGAAGATTGTGTCAACTGCAAAAGAAGATATTTGCAAGAAATTTCAGCAAGCAGGTATGAAAATATATTTCAAAAACAAGGCTACATATGCTTTCAAATTTCAAACAATTCACAAGGATAAGAGAAAAAAACTTATAATACCAAAAGTTTTCAACCAAGAATCTCCATGAGACTGCCTGGCAGCTGTAAAGTTGAGAGAAAGTAAAATGTCCCCTACCTCCCATGTATACAACCGCTCCAACTAGACTTCTCCAAAGAGCTTCTTTGGGAGTTTAGTTGGTGATAGCAAGGTATAGGCAAAAGAGAAGTGATTTCGAGCGGGGTTCAACACTAACATAATTTCATGAAGGTGAAGTGAGAATCAGAAAAATGAATATAGTAACTCCTCCATAGAGTCAATCAGTGTAGTTGCACCCAGGTAAATGCATTTATTTTCAAGATATTTTAGCCAACTAAACCATCATTTCTCTACAGATTATATAATATCACTTTCAAGATTTGAGAAGCACAATTATCTCTTTCCAGATGAAATAATTGCCTCTACAAACTCAAAAGATGATACTTATATAGATTTAGTCCTTTCATAAGTGTAATGTAAAGAAGTGATTTCCAAAACAGAGTTTAAATGAACGCTTAGAACCTACAAAATATGACGGTAATAAACACCACCACTTATAATAGGTTAGTATGATGTAAGTGTGAATTGACTGATAATCATCAAGAATAAGTTCATCAAAACGAAAGTAGCTTCTTCAAAATCATACAAAGCATTTTTTGGTGTTTAAGTTAGAACTATGTAATTGACTATGTGCAAGTGTTTTTCACTGAAGTAAGTAACCAAAGTTGCCTTTCCTCGTCCCTATTCAAACAAGGGTAGACCAGGAAACTTAAAGGTAACAGGAAAGAAAGAAGATATTTCACCCACTGAATTATAAACTGGTCAATTAAATGAATAAATTTGGCTCAAGAAAGAAAAAGAGGCGGAAATAGGCAACACATACATCCGTGAATATACATAAATGTATACTATCATTAAAAATATGCTATAATGTCTGTTAAAAATGATTGTGTCCATCAAAATTTGAGGATCAATCTAGACACACTAGAATGCTTGGCTGTTACACGAATGAAAATTTAAGCAACATTTGCAAGTCCAGATGTAAGGTTCATTCAAATTGAGCCAGGCGAAGATTAGATTTCGAAATTGCTTATGATTGATTCTTAAAAAACAGTAAGGTCAATAACATATTCTTTAATATAATTTTCAGCTTGATTGATCATATTCTTTTGGAGCAGTCATAGTGGTAACCATATGAAATGATTGCTTCCACTGGTATTTCAGAGAAAAATGTTACATAAATCCTTGATCAATCATAATATTAATAAACATTTGATAATCAACTAAGGCATTCACAATAAAATTTTGCTTGCTCAATATCGAAGGAGAAATTCATTTTGTTAGATGGTAAAGCAGTTTAGCAAGGAATCAATAAGTTCACATGTGAGCATTTTTGTCTAAGAATTACTATTAAACTTCACTGGGGAATGGTTTAGATTTTGTAAAGCAGAGCATCATAATTGGGTCAATGCCTATAATTTCGGCCGATGAAAGGTTATGCAACATTTATTAGTAGAGTCCTGAAAAAATAAAATTTGTAACTTAACTTTGATATATGGTATAGTTTTGCTCCTCTTCTAGCATTCTAAGCTGCCTATGGTACAAAATCTATATTGGATATGAATTATTTAGCATTAATGACAATGCACTTTATATTTTATCAGTTATTCTTTGACAATTAGTGAGCAATGAATAGACGGTGTAAGAAAAAATAATACATTGCCCACTAGACAATGGACAGGCATGGAATATTCTTGGCTTATAAAGGTGAGTATCAGGGTTCAAATCATCCTATAGCAAATACATTCGCCTACTGAAACAAATTCAAATATAAAATCAAATGCAGAAAGAAATTCCAAAACTCAGGAAAAGGTACTAACTGCAGAAAGAAATTCCAAAACTCAGCTAATTTTGGAGACTATCGATAACTTTATATAATTACCAATATCAACTTAGTTAGACAATTTTGTAAACTACAAAGACTCCATAGCAAACGCTTGCTAAGTATCAGTATAAGCGCAGTAAACATTACTTAAACTTGGAAAATAAATCAATATAAAAAGAAGTTATGCTTGTTTCAATTATATGTTTTTAACTTTCTCATGTTCCAAATGCCCTGAACTGCATTCCGTTGTCTTCTCATGAATTTAGTGATTGATGAGAAAAGATTAACCAAATTACGCCCTGAAGATTTCATTATAGCCAAAATTGATTAGAGTTAGTAAGAAAAATTATGATTTGACATAAATGCATATTTCCTCACTTCTCTTAAATAAGAATTACTAAAAAGACTAGAACTTTTATAGGAAATAGCATTGTACAACAATATTCGCTGCATTAACAAGTTTACCATTTAGAGTATCATTAGTAAATATGGTCTGTCACATAGAATCATACAGATAGGTTTTAACAATCATTGCTAGGGATAAGTATATATTTTCAAATGATGCAGCGGTGCTTCACCTCATCATCATTAGCCTAATAAAAATTATTTGGGGACTTTATGATTCCTCATTCTTCATTCGGTTCTATTGATTTTTGATAGAAGTAAACCAACATTGCTAATTCCAAACCAAGATGAAAAGAGTCGAGGGATGATGTACATTAACAACCAATAACAAAACCTAACCAAAATTTAGAAAATGAATCCAATAATGCACTGAATATGATTATTTCGATTGATTTGAACATAAAGTTCAGAACAATCAATATAAGATTTTGATTTTGACCAACTTATTGCAAGTCACATTGGTAGTGATGATGTGATGCCGCAAAAAAAGCTATACATGGCAATACTACGACCAAGTAATATAATTTTCTGCATAAGAAACCTACATAATAGAACAATCCCAACTAGTGTGATTTCTTAAATGATATTAAACATCCAATAGAAACTATGCCTGCATAACAACTCTAAGAAATACATGCTGAATAAGAGTCCTAAGGGCTAGTAAACACCTACCATTAGAAGACTGGCTGATAGAGCGAGAGACCTGAGTCAACTTATCTTTCACACGCTAGATAAAAAACAAAAGAATCGTTGTAACAAACTACGACCATAATACTTTTCATAGTTTATATTTAACCAGAATGATGGTTCACCAGAAAGCATACCTCATATTCCACATAATTCAACGCTTTATATGGAAGCTGAAACTCAGCCATAAGCATTCTCTACAAAATTAAAGTATAAATGTGAAAAATAAACGAAACCCCACTAAAACCTCTCGATTAATAACTAAGACCAACCTGGGATTCAGGACTTTCTAGCCGAAAGCGGTAACGGAAAAGGGTTGTCTCCATAGAAAGAAACCATTTCCTCAGTTCATCCCTAAAAAATTCAGCAAATAAACCAATATAAAAGTAAGGACAAAAATCCTCAGTGAGCTTATTTGGTAGCGGCACACTCACGTTCTACAATACACAAGACGAAGCACAAAATGTGAGATTAAATCCTTGTTTATGAGCTGAGTAACATCCGGATGCCTCATATTTGTTCTCCACAGCTCCTTCACCTAAAGTTCATCGAGAATACTAGAATAAGACATCAAGACAATTGATTGGCACATCAGAAGTTAACAGCATCTCAATTACCAGTGTTTCCATCTCATCCGGCCTCTTACCGCGGGATAGGCCATTCGAAATTCCTTTAAGGACTGCACAGGACCCACTCAAACCCTCATTATTAGGTCAGTATCAAACCCTTTTAAAAAGCTGGAAGCATGCCTTCAACCTAATATTTCCGGTTAAAACTCTAGAAGCAAACAAGGGAACCAAAATGAACAGGGAAAACAGAGAGAGAAGTTTGATACCGCGAAGACGATCGATGGCATATAGCTCGAAATCGTCAAGCCTGACCTCCAGACTAGGAGCGCAGCGGTAAAGGGAGAGATTCGAGGCGGCTTCCGCAGTGGGCTTCTTTTGTGATCGGAAAATCTCCATTTCTTTGGAATTCCTTTACAATGGCAAAGAACGGGGAAGAGAATGCAATTAATAAATTGGCGACCTGTCTTATTATTCTCCATTGGCCGAGATTTGGCGGGAAACTATTCTTCATACCGACCGGGATAGGGAAATTTATTTCCGGTGACCTGACTTATAGAGATAGGTTCAAACTCCACTGAAAAATTGCTACGTGGATTGTGCTTCTCATTGTGTTTTTGACCTGTATTTTATCTATATTTTTTATTGCGCTTTGACTGTACTTTTGACTGAGCTTCACATGTGCTTTACCTACGCTTTGGCTTAAAGTTACATGTGTCAATAATCCGGACCTATCTCTAGGTCAGGTCATCGGACCTAATAATTTTTCCCGGGATAGAGTGCGTCTAGAACGATCAAGATCAAGGCCATGTTTTAAATATTTTACCATATCTAAATATTTATTGTTATAGCATTTAATTTTTAATATTATTATTCTACAATATTTAATAATTCATGTTTTGAATAGTCTGAATATAGATGTAAATCGTATAAAAATTATTTGTAGCCCAACCAGGATTAGTAGTTGAGAAATCTGACTCCAATCATAGATTTGAGCTTGCAATTAGATTGCTCAAAAGTTCCAAGAATCTAAAATTTCTTAATATTAAAAAAATTAGCTATTACATTAATTATAGAGATGATGCTCAGTATAATATGAATTTGATTAAGCAAAACCCGATGATAAATCAACCAGCTATTAAATATAAATTCCTGGTGAATGCTCTGTATAGGGTCAACATAAGCTTTTTAGCTAAAAATTGTATTTAAATCAAATTACTAATTTGATAATGTACATCTAAATATTCAGAAAATTAAGCACAAATTAAGTAGATTTGATTCAAACTAAAATTAAGCTAGTTAAAGCCAAACTTACCATGTCCACAATCTTAACTCAGAAGAAACTCACCAATATGTAAGAGAACTCATCTCAAGCAGTAATTATGATCTAAGAACTCATCTCATTTAGGGCAAGTGCAACGTATCGATTAACCCTAGTGACTATTATTTATAAAGTTTTCTTTGAAAACTACACAAGAAAGGATGACTTCCCAAGGAAAATTATTAATTGACTTTCGGATATTCAATTATCAACACACTCCAACCCATTAACTTCTTAAGAACTCAGTAGATGACTTCATTAAGTCAAATCTTTCAATAGAACAACATGGTTGTTGTATTTCTTTTATTTACTACATAATCATATTTGTGACAAGTTTTGTAACGCTCAAGCCTTAACCCAAAACTTTAAATGAGGATAATGTGTGAACTTCATTTATGAAAATTTTTACAATCAAACATATTTTATAAATATATGAGAGTTCCTCACTTCTGAATTATTCTTTCACTCTCCATTTCTATATTCTTTTTTAACTCAATATTCTCACAATAATTGGGAGTGATTCATGGATAATTATGAACTCAATATCCTGAAAGGTGTGATAAGTGTAGTGCATTGCATTAAGTAGAAGAGAAGTAATACATAAAGCAGAATAGTAGCAAAGATGCGAAGAGGAATCAATTAACATGGAGATCCAATATGAAAGTTCAATTTGGGTCATTAAACCTACTTGAACTGCCTAAGGCACACCAAGAGGTGGTGAATTGGTATTTTAAAATTTTCTTTTTCAAAATTATAGCAAGCGACAATACAAGCGGAAGTAACTATCAAAGAACAAAATGAAATTTATATTTTTGATTGAACAAAATAATATTTTTGTTCCTTTTTATTTTCAAAATTTTTAATTAGCCATATTGATTAATTAAAAATTTTTGAAATTCATTTTCTCACTCCCCCGTATGTACGTGCATGGCCATCAAATTAACATACACCTTTATATGACTATGACTCCAGAAATATAAAATAAAGAAAAGAAAAATATAAACTCTTGCAAAATATTATCCTATTCTATCCAGACTTGAGCCATGCATCTTTCATTGCATGATATATGATGTACCTGAAATATTAGTACACACAAAAGTAAATATGCACTACAAGTACTAGGAGAAATAAAGAGACAATCAATAATATTTATTACCATCAAAATCACAAGCTCATGATCTCGGATTGCAACAATCTCTCCATTTTTAATGATGGTAAATATTATTGGTTAAAATTGCAAGTTATTTGAATTTTCTCTTAACCTCCCCCTCACTAAGTGAATTACTTTTTTAAAAAATAGGGAAATATATTTTTTTAATATTTTTTTTTTATTTTTTTATTTTTTATTTGAAATGTAAAGTAGTAAGGCAACACAAAGAACACAAACATAGGAAAAATAAACAAGTTAAGCTAACTAATAGATGAACAAATACAATCAAATGCCTATTCCTTTTGATATCACCAAAAAGGAGACACAACACAACATAAAAAAAAGTACAATCAAAGGTAAAAATATAAGAAAACACAGAAATTATAAAAGAACACACATCCTAGAAGTAGGAGGGCCTTGATCAAGTGGTGGTGGAGGTGGCTTGAAATACTGGCGAAGAGCAATAACTGCTCCGTGAAACACTCCCTATCAGCCTCATGCTACTTTTGAAGTTACTAGTGGTGCTGTAGTAGCGAGTCATTCTGTTGGTGAATCTCATTCCAGTGTTGATTGCATTCTTTGATATATAAAGTGATCCTTATGTTCAGGCTAGCAAAACCCTCTACCATAGTGGTGTAGAGGTTAGATTGGGCTGTAGGGGCTAGTTTTAGTACAGGAGCTGGTGTTGGAGCTAGGGGTGGTGGTGGAGGTGCTTCTCCCTCAGCCTCGTCAAGCTCTTTCTCTTCTTCAGGCTCATCGCGTAGTATTGATAGAAGAATATATGAAAGGAGGAATCAGAGTAGAAGACTGGGTACATGTCGGTTGGTGCGGAATACAGAAGTTAATACTTTTGATCTAATACATAGGCAACTAGATGTCCTAATTCAAGGTTATGCTTATGTTGGGCTAATCATAAGTAAACAGAAGTAAGGTTTTAAAAATAATAAATGAGCATGTGAGATTCATCAAAAGTAGTGTCAAACATGATTAAATATGTGACAACAGACAGAAGTGGGGTGATATTGATTCTATCTCTAGCCTTATGAAGAATTGAAGTGCAAAAAAAATGTTGGATGACTTAACCATTTTGATTTAGGGATTAAATTAAGGGCCACTATAGGTTCAGAGCTGTATTCCTAAGGGTTAAATTGATAGTGGTTTAATAATAATTACTTCTAGAGTGGTTTAACCCCTTCACTGGATAGATGTAGGTATTCAACGAGATCATGTTAGGCTATTTCAATAAGATTCTTATAGACATAGGAGGTCATGTAGAAGAAATCATCTTGCACTCTAAGGCTTGCAAAAAGTTTGAAGAGTAGTTCAGAGTTGAAGGAAAAAGGCAAGGGTTAAAAGGAATTGCAAAGTGGTGGATGCAAAGAGGTCCATAACCTAACAACTGATGATGACTTGGTTCAGAATGCAGGAAGGTGCAATGTGGGCTTCGTTGAACTGGTGGTAGGTTGATTCATCCTTGATTATTTAAAAGTGGTCGTCAATAAAATAATAAGAGGAACTACCTTGGAGCATACGGGCTTGCTTACCACTTGCCATATGAAGTGCTAACGATAAAGGCTTGAAGGCTTAGTAGAAAAGAAGGATTGAAGTTGTGATTCAATCCTTAGAAATCCATTTCTTTTATAAATTTTAATAGATTTTACAGTACTATTGAGGATAGTACTAGACGATTAGAAGACTTTAAGTCATCCAAACGATCTATCCAAAAAATGGTTAAATCATACAGTATGCTCAGGATCGTAATAGATGATCTTTTCAAAAGGCGTTCATCCCGAGGAGCCGTCTAGTATGACCTTTAACAAATGGTTTATACAGTACAAGCGATATTCTTATAATATGAAGACATTTTGAAATTTATATCGATTGATTAAATTTGTCTAATGGTTACTGACACATGGATAGTACAGTACAAATTGATAGTCGTACAGTATGATCATCAATTATTGGTTAGATATAGACTGTTGATTTCATGAGCAGTAAGGGTGTGCACAATTGTGCGGATTGCACAATTGTGCGGATTGCACAATATGAATGAGTTTGTATAATACGATATGAGCATTTTTTTTCTTTAATTTTTTTATGTGGTATGTGATGATCAGGGAACTTCTACTGATTAAGAATATTAAACACACATATTATTGATATTATCTACCTCATGACCTATTCTAGATATTTTAATGATAAGAAATATATGCTTGGATGTTCTAATTTGTGTGCTAAGTATTTCAGGTGTAATGATTTGTTGGATGTGTATATTAATTACTTATATGGGATTTATATTGCACAACTCAAGTTCAATCACAATTTTAGCTGAAAGAACTCAAGATGGACCAAGATGAAAAGCTTGAAGATTTTTATGTTATCGTAGAAGTTTGTTAGTGGTCAATTAGTATTTACTTGTATGATTTAATTTGCTCATAATTTAAATATCTATTAAAATAATTTTTATATTATTAATTAAGGATAATAAGCATGACTTAAAAATCTATAAGACTCCTTAATTAAATTTTATATACTTCATTGATTTCATAGAATTTATGAAATATGAAAAGATACTTAATGAATTAGAGAAATTAAACGTAATAAGCTTATGTGGTAAAAATTTATCACATATTCATTTTAAATTAAATTTGTTTCTTATAAATTTATTGGTGTATACTTAATGTTATCTAAATTATATCATAATATTGTATGAATATTTATTATATCTTTAGACACATAAAAATATGCATAAGATTTTATTTTGCAGTATATGATATTATTTTAATAGAAACATGGATTATTTTTTATGTCTTTAGATTTTTTGGATTCTGTAGATATAAATTGATAGGTTATATTACCCATTTGAAGTAATATTAAATTTATAATGAATTTTTAAACATTAACCGATTTTAATCTTACTTGTTGGGTAGCCGTTTTTGCCTAATTTTGGATGTATATGAAAACTTTTTAACTTCTCCATGTGACTAGCCATTTTATAGTCATTTGAAACTTATATTTCTTTAATATAAATGAATTATTTATCAAATATAATATTATTAGTTGATAAATTATTATTAGATTATTAGTTTTATTCAAATTTGGCTTTACTTACCCTTTCTTTTTAAATACCCTTCATCCTCTTCATATGAGGGCTATTCAAGAGAGAAACTCCAGTATTTTCTCCATTTCTTTTACTTTCCTTACATGCTAAATCTTGAGAGGAGAAACTTTGATTTTTTTTCGAAGAGCCCTTTTCATTTGCGAGATCAAATTCTTAGTTGGAAAGCTTTAACGCACTAAAGCCTGTAACGTCCCTTGGAGTTCTTGATTTTTTTTTCTAAATTTTTACTTGCTGTTATTTTAATTTTTCACTATATATATTTATTTCTTGAAAATATTTATTATTTGGTGAAATACTAGTTGTGAATCCTATATTAAGTTTTCTATGTTAAATCTTTTAAATCCATAAAGATAACAAAGTATGTATTTTTATTTTCTTTTACGTGACATAAATTTGTATTTTAAATCTAATTCATTTTTAAAAGTATTATATGATTTGAATAGTTATTATTTAAATCAGCAAGAAAAATATTTTCATTTAAAATATTATTCATATTTTATCAAAATATAAATCTATCTTAAAGTGAACAAATTTAATATTTAATTTGCAAGTAATGAGGTGATTAAAATTTATTTGTAAGATCATCTCAATTATTTTGATCATTTTATTGCAAGATCATTTAAGCTTGTATTATTTACATCAAATTATATTTTTTTATTTTCTTGATCTAAGCCATTTGGCTTAGTAAAATTTAAATTATAATTAGATTGGGTTGTACTTGCCCGTGTAGGAGAGTATTTAGATTGTAAAGAACTTATTTGATTTAAAAAAAGTGAGATTTGCAAGGAAAATTTGGGATTAGTGGATTCTAGCCCGAGATTTGGCTAGCGTGGACATTTGTTGGATTGGAATCCAGGCCGAACCACGTAAAAATATTGTGCCTCTTATTTCATTTCTTGCATCAATTTTTCTTTATCATTGTGTGATTATTTATTCTTTGCAAAATAGTTTTAAAATTATTTTAATTGCCCTCTTTTAATAAAAATTTTAAAAACCTCAATTTACACCCCCCTGCCCCTCTTGGGGTGCCATAGTCATCCAACACATACCAATATGGTAAAACAAAAATAAAAATTATAACACACAGAAATACATAAAGCATATAACTACACAAGTTGTTGATTTCGCTCTTGCCTTGAATCAAGCATGAATGTTAATTACACCTAGTTTAGTTCTCAGTATGCTAAAGGTGTTATAGCTCAAGGGTTTCATGAAAATATCTGCCAATTGATTTTTAGTTGTTATACAATATAGTTCTATATCTCCAGTGGCTATATAATCTCTAATGAAATGGTGTCTAATGTCTATATGCTTAGTACGGGAGTGTTGAATTAGATTCTTTGAAATACATATAACACTATTATTATCACACATGATTGGAATGGTCCCTACTAATTGTCCAAGGTTAAGGATTTATTGCTTTAGCCATAAGATTTGAGCAACACAGCTTCCTACTGCTATATTTTTTACCTCGACGGTGGATAGAGCTACTGAGTTTTGCTTCCTACTGGGTCAAGAAACTAGTGATTGCCCTATGAATTGATATGTTCAAAATGTATTTTTTTTCTATCTATTCTACACCCTATAAAGTCTGAATCTGAAGATCCAATAATTTTAAATGAAGAGCTATGTCTAAGATACCAGATCCCTAAATTTTGGGTGCCTAGAAGGTATTTAAGGATTTTCTTAAATGTTATCATATGGGATTCTTTGGGTCAGCTTATAATCTATCACAAAGATAAAAATTAAATATTATATCTGGTCTACTAGCAGTCAAATATAGAAGTGATCTTATTATCCCCCTATACGTTTTCTGATCAACTAATTTTCCACTAATATCCTTATCTAATTGAATTGTAGAGCTCATGGGTATATTAATTATTTTAGCACCTTCCATCTCATATTTCTTTAAAATTTCCTTGATATATTTACTTTGACTCATAAAGGTATCATCATCCTTTATTTTATACTAAATTCAAGCAAACATGCAAGTTCACCCATCATACTCATTTCAATCTTTCTACTCATGGTTTCTAAAAAAACCATTACAAAAATGTTTGTTTATTTATCCAAATAATATATCACCCACATATATTTGAATAATGAGTAGATTATCTCCTATCCTTAATAAAATATCTATTTTGGAGAAATGTGCTAAGCCTTTTATACTATGCCTTAGGTGCTTGCTTCAACCCATACAATGGCATTTTTAATTTATATACATAATTTGGTAAGGTTGAATTTTCAAATCTAGGGGGTTGTTCTACATAAACATCTTCCTTGATAACCCCATTTAAGAAAGTACTCTTTATATCCATTTGATACAACTTTAAATCCTTAAAGCAAGCAAAGGCTAACAACATTCTAATGGCTTCTAACCTAGTTATAGGGAAAAAGGTCTCCTCAAAATCAATGCCTTCAATTTGATTTTACCCCTTAGCTTTTCAAACTCAAAATAATTTTGTTTGAGTTTGAAAAGAGGATTTGGATTGCATTGGAAAAATACGTAGTAAATTAGAATTAAATTTCCTTTAAAAACTTGAAATTAACTTTTGAATTTTAATTCTAAAATTGAATATATCATCATAAATAATATACCACCTCTCGAGGTAGAAATAAGATTTTGTAATGGGGTTCAGATTTAGAATTATAAATTTCATCTTGAATATCATAGTCAAATTCATGGATAAATTGCATATGACCCTGAAGGGTCAAAATGATGTTTTATTAAGTATTTAGTTATGATAATCTGGATGGGTTATCATTAATTTTATATTTGAGGTCATGATAATGAATGATATATCTCCCTGAGGGAAGAAAATATCATCCCTTATCAATTATTCTAATATAATGATTACAATCATCATTGATTTTCTCAAAGAGAATTAATTGAATTTTAAAAATCGATATGCGGTCTTTAAATCTCCTACAAGTGCAAGCCTTTATAGTTTATTACATCATAGAAAATCTAAGTTTTCTACGAAAACTCTAGATTAAAATAATATTAAAAATTTTATTTTTGAGATTTTTATGGAGTGATATCAAAGGGAGTGAAGATAAAATTTCCAATCAGAATTGGATCAAATTTGAGCACTTATTTCTGAAGGTCAATGGAGGAGAATTAGGAAGCATTTTGGGATTCTAAAATGACTCAGAAATGTCTCAGTCTACCTTACGTGCTAGGCTTTAGATTTTGGTTTTGAGAGATTTTAATTTGAGTTGTTAATTTAATAGAAGGCTAGGATTATATTCTAAAAAGTTGGGGACTTATGATTTTGAGTCCGCCCTAGATCCTAAGTCTTATTTGGGTACTAAACGATAGTGGCCTAAACCTAGCTAATGCAATGCAAATCTTGACTTATCCCAGCCTAAATTGGGGAGCTAGTTAACCACCTTGGCACTTTAAAATCATGTGTTTGATCTTTTATGAAAGATTGATGTGCTATTATTTAAGTTTTGAGGAATTGGGGCAGATGTCTAAATAATATCCTAAGTGGCCCCTTGACTTATGTAAAATAGTTAATGCTCAAAATGAAATTAAAATTTTATTGATTCTTTAATTTATTTCTAATATAATGCATGTTAATTGATATTTGAATGCATTAAATTGATATAAAGTAGTTTTAAAATTAGGCTTAAAAAATATTATTTTTCCTAAGGATCGCACAACATCCCCTTGACAAAACTACACCATAATAGGTCAGGTGGTCTGTCAAAACCCTCAGGCGGGGAGGTGCCAAACAAGGAGGAGAATATTGAAGATGATGCATGCAAACTCCTGGGTCATTTCTGGGCTAACTTCTTAATATCATTAGATTTCCATGTAAGCCTGATATTTTTTAATTTAATTTGAATAAAAAAATTTTAATGCATATGTTGACCTCATTTTTATATGAGGTTAGTAGGACCAATCTAGACCTTAGGATCTTCCCAATCCTTAGGATCAATCCTAACCCTAGGATCAGTCTAATCCTAGGTCAATCCAAACTTTAAGATCAATCCAGATTCAAATCAATCCTAACCCCAGATCAACACAACTTAAGACCAATCTAGACTCTAGGATCTCCCTAGATTTCAATCCCTAGGATTTACTCTAGACCCTAGGATCTCTTCAAATTAATCTTGACCCTAGGATCAAGCTGATCTTAGATCAATCCAGAATTTAAATATCAATCTAGATTCAAATTGATTTAATCCCATATTAATTTTAAAACTCAACTCAATCAAACTCCAGGCTAACCTAGACTCTAGGATCCTCCTAGACTTCAGACCCTAGTATCCATTCTAGACCCTAGGATTCTGCCTGACTCTAGATCATATGATCTTCTTAGACCCTAGGATTCTCCTAGATCCATCTAGATCTTAGGATTATTCTAGACCTAGGATGCCCCTAGATTCCAGACCTTGAGATCAACCCACACCCTAGGATTCCTTCCTAGACTCCAGACCCTAGGATCTACTCTAGACCCTAGGATTCTTCCTAGACTTCAGATCCTATGATCTACTCTAAACTTTAAGATTCCTCTAGACTTTGCATCTTAGATCTATTTAGATCTTAAGATCAATCTAGACTCCAGATCTTAGGATTTTTAGACTTTAGGATTCCCTCAGGTTTCAGGTCCTAGGATCTACCCATATTCTAGACCTACCCAGATTCTAGATCAACCAAGGTCTTAAGATTCTCCTAGATCTTAGATCTATTTAGATCTCAAATCTATTCAAACTCCAGACTAACCCATACTTTAAATCAATCTATTCAAGACTCAAATCAACCCAGAGCTCAAGTCAATTCAAATCCCTGACCAACCCTGACCTTTAAATAACCCAGATTTAGTTGCTCCAGCCTCTGACTTGACTTTAATCCTATTTAATCATCTACAATCATCCAAATGATTGTAAATGATTTAGATAGTTCAAACCCTATCATTCAAACTCAAAATCCAGCTCAAAACTAGATTTCTAGACTCAAATCCAAGGCCAACGATCTAAGTCCTGAAAGGCTTTTCCAGTGAATATTTGAACATTTCAAAACCTATCAAATGACCTCTGATTTAGGATCTATTAGTTTCACACTGATGTGACCTGTCTATAGAGACAACCCTCCAAATTTGAGCTCATTCTGAGGTCTCTAATCCCAAAAACTGAATTGAAATTCAAAGGCTATAAAACCTTCAAATATTTACAGTATATGCCACTGGACCTTCCACCCAGTGAATTCTGGCTTTGAGTTTTCTCCAAACCTTCTAATCACTTCCAAGCACTTAATCTTGACTCATTGAACATTAAACTGTATTTTGTTGGACCCACCTTGACCCCCAGTTGACCAGGGGTCAAAATGACCAAAATACCCCTTAGGGGTTCAAATCTCTATTTCAAACCAAATGATCTCCAAATTGCTTGGAACCACTTCCAACAATTTTCAAATATTAAACCAAACCTGTTAGACCCAAAACCAGACCCTGGGTCAATCTGGTTGACCAAGTAACCAGGTTGACCAAACAGGCCTTTAAGGGTCAAAATAGGTCATTTTGACCAAATGACTTTTCCAAACCTTGAGACCACCACCAGTAGACTCAGAATGTCATTCTAAACTGGTTGGACCCAATTCTTGACCCTAGGTCAACCTGGTTGACCAAGTCAACACAGTTGACCCATTAGGCCCATTAAGGGCCTAAATAGGTCATTTGATCTAGATGACCAATCTGATCCTTGAAAACACATCTACTAGACTCCATTTACCATTTCAATTGATTCAGTCCAGACCCTAGCCCTGGGTCAACCTGGTTGACCAAGTCAACTCAGGTTGACCAGTTCAATCCTTAAGCTTTATCATATTTAATAAAGCTTCAAGATTAATTACAAACCTATCCAAATTCATTTGGGCACTTCCCCCAATAGTTTGGATTTGACTGGACCCTTGACCCAGTCAAAAGTTGACTTGATCAATTGAACCCAAGTCCAATCAATTTTGGCTTGCTCAGGTCAAATCACTTGGCATGATCAAACCAACATCCTCAGATCTATTTTAAATGACATTTTAAACCTATCCAGACTTATTATGAGTCAAATCATATAAATTTGACTTGGTCAAACTTCAACCAATAGTCAAATCTTTCTTTCCATATGCTCATACCTTTCAAATTCAATCCTATTGCTTAGGACTTCTTAGAATCATTTCATTTGATGCTTTAGATACGCTTGAGCCCATTTGAAATCAAGCCATGGTTCACTTAATCAAGTCAAGTCATGTTGACTTGGTCCAACCCATTCAAAACCCTTTTACATCACTTCAAGCTCCAACCTTTAGTCTCCAAACCCCTTTGAAATTATTCCACCAGTTTAAACCATCACTTCATGCCAACTCAGTAGTCAATTTGACTATTTGACTGCTCAAACAGTCAAATGAGCTTCAAAAGGGTCAAACTTAGTCAAACCACTCCTTAAAGCTAATCTATTCTACATCAAATCATTTCAGTAGCTTGAACAGACTCTAGAGGCTTTTAAACCCTTCCTTAATCCCTAGCTTAGTTTTAATTAGCCTTTAATCATTCCCTATGTGCTTATAAGGACAAGTGTTGCTTTACACATCATGTCCTCGTGTCCTTTTTATTCTCCTGCTCCCTAACAACCTTGGGCCATGTGGCAACATCCCAGCAAGCCACCTAGTCAATTTGGGCCATCCAATCCATTTGGAGTAGTTTGAATAGGGGCAAAGGCAAAAAGGAGCCATGATTCGACTCCCAAGCTTCTCTCTCTATTAAAGCAATCCCAGACCCTAATCTTTGTTTTTTCTAGCTCCTATTAACCTCCACTACATCTTCCAAGTCAAAATCTGGTGAAAGGAAGCGGCCGGCGGCAAACTTCCGGCCACCCTTGCTTGAGGACCGTCCCAGGCCTGTAGCGCTAGATCCAGACCTTCCCAGCCCTCGACGCCTTTTGGAGAACTAATCTTGGACAGTCTACAAGCTCAGAGAAACAAAAATTGCTCTAATCCAATGGTCGGATCAAGGTAAAATTCTAAACCTAGCTTAGAACACCTAGGTCTAATTAGCGTTATATTTAGTGTTTATTTAGCCTTAAAATCATATCCACAAATTTTCTGTTCATGTGCTCAGTTAGTATTTAAAAATTCATCAAATTTTATCCAGCCGATTTTGAGAACGAGACGTTTTTTCTAATTAGGGCTCGGTTTACAATCCAGTTGAATTGTACAACATCTCAGCCATTGATTTCGTAATCAACGGCTTCGATCTTGTCCCTCCGCGGTCCATCCAACTGCTAGTTTTGATCTGTTGTGCAAAAGGATCATACGGCTCGATCAGAGCCATCAGATCTTTACAACGGAGAATCAAACGGCGGAGCATCCGAGCTGACTCGGATAAGTAAACTGCATTTGCGGTTTTAATCACCTCGCAATGATTGCTGGCGGCGCAATCATTGCGCTGCTAGACAATCATTTCCGCAGAATCTCTAGACCAACCAAACAGTGCCACCTGTCCTATGCTGTTGACAGGATTATTTAACGGATTTAAAATTTATTTTAAATCCTTTTAAATACCCGAATTTTTTTTAATTATATAAAATTAAATTTAAATAAAAATAATTAATTAATTAAATTTTTTTAATATATTTGATTAAATTAAAAATATATTTTTAATATTCTAAAAATTAGAATTATTGTAAATATTTAAAATATTTTCCATAATTTGAGTTATTTAAAAATTTAACTTTTGCACATTTAAGTTATCTAAATTTTAACTTAATTTGAGTTATCTAAAAATTAGAATTCCATATTTAAAATATTTTCCAATATTAAAATTTAACTTTATTTTAAAATATTTTTAAATAATCAGAAGTTTATTTTCAAATATTTTGATTTAAAGTTAAAATTAGTTTAAGATATATTCATAATTTAAATAACTTTTAATTACTTAAACATTTAATATTTAATTAGTATTTGATTAAAATTAAACTGAAATAGTTTTAAAAATTTTAGAAAATTATTATTTTCTTAAAAATAACTTTGAAATTCCAGAGAATATTTGATATTTAATTTAATTCATTTTGAGAAATATTTCAAGTTTTGATAAATTTTGAGTTAGTTTAAATAATATAATTAACTTAAAATTTTAAAAAAATTCAATATAGATTCAATATAATCCATCAAGATACTTGTAACTTTAAAAATTTTCATAAAATCAATAATTTGAATTTGAAATTAGTTTCAAAATTTAAAACTTAAATTATTTTAGTCAATTTAAATTATTTGAATATCTTAATATTGAATTATAATTTAATTAAATACTATATTGAGTATTTTGAAAACTATTTTAAATAATTTAGAATTAATCAGAGAATCTCTCAATATTTAAAAAAAATTATTATTATTTTTTTATTTTCTTTTAAAACTTATATTTATACATAGATTTATATATATATATATATTTTAAAACTATTTTTTTAAATTATATATATTTTAAATTTCTAAAATTTGAGAGATCTCTTGGAATTTTAAACATAGATTGAGCATATGAATAGAATTAATGGGGGAGTTGATCATTAATCAATGAGCAATTAGTCTTGCTAATTGTTCATTGATCAAGTCTCTTAATTAATTAAATCTTTCTTAAGCTTGCATGTATAGGAAGCACACACCACCTAGCTTCAGGGCTCTCCTAGATTTAGGGTTTGATTATGTTTGTGTGCATCTTATATGTTTATGATCAAGGGTCTAGAAACTTTGATTCAAACCCAATTAAACGTAGGGTCATCATTAAGGATAATAATTAAGGACTTGATCAGAAAAGTTAGGAAAATTTTAATAATTAGGATACACATCCTATTGACTTGAAACTCAAACCATTTGAACATAGTGATATTCTTAGCCTTAAGAAAATTTCCCACTGAATTTTGAAATCATTAAGCCCCTTAATTAACTTTATTAAACTTGAACCTTAATTAAGCCTTAAAACCTTCCAAAAATTATAATAAATCAAATTAAAATAAAAAAATTACAAATAATACCTCAAACTGATCAGAATTGAACCCTTAATCAATGAAAAATAAAAGCCCCTTGACTGGACTTTAAAATCAAGCTTAATTTAATTTTAATTGAAATTTGATATTTAATTAATTTAATTAATTAAAAATAATTAACAATTCCAAAGATTTTCTAAACACTTGGAGATCACTCCTTAGGTCATTCATGACCTTTGGAGTTGATTTCAAGGAGTGGAGAGGTCATTTGGATTCAAATCACAAAAGGCCTTTAATTAAACTAATTTTAAAAATTTAAATAATTATCAATACTTCAAATAATCATAACTAATTCAAATAAACTCCAAATTGAGAAAACTCAAAGGCATTCAACTCATAATAAGGTCTAATATTTATAAAAAATATCAAATTTTCAGAAATCAAATAAATTTGAAAAAGTCAACTTTTGGTGAAATCTATTTCAAAATCAAGTCAAAACTTCAAACCTTCATAATAAAATCTAAAAAAATCCAATTTCAGCATACTTACTGTCTAACTGATCATATTAAGGTCTAATATTTTAATAAAATATTAACTTTTCAGAAAATACTTTAAATCAAAAAGTCAATTTTTGACCCTTGAATTAAATGATTAAAATAATCTAGAAAATTTCAAAATTTGATAATTAATTTCAAATTCCAGAAAATATTAAATTAATGTTTAAAACACTCAACTAACCCCTTAATGTATAACAACCACTCCTGAAATGAAGTTTTTAGGCTGGACTACTCCGGGCTGCGGGGCTACGTGTCTTAAGGAGGCTTTGTTCCTCGAGCCTGATGGCACAACGCCACGAATAGATTCTAAGGAGTGTTAAACTGAAATGAATTTATTCTTAATGATTTAACTAAATTTAAAATCTTTAATTCAAATACATTAACTTGGTTTATCGGCTGGACTACTCCGGGCTGGGGCTACGTGTCCTAAGGAGGCTTTGTTCCTCGAGCCTGGTGGCACAACACCACGAACTGGTTAATGGAAAATTTAAATAAATTAAAATATTAAAATTAGCAACCAATCAATTTTAAATAAAATTTAATTAACCCTTAAATTTAATCAAACTCAAATCATTTAATTATATCGGGTACCACTGGGTAACCCAGGCCTACGAGGCTATTAAATTAGCCCCAAGGAAGGTGAAATAAACTTCACAGCCTCGGTGTGTAATAAAGGTGGTATCCAACAAATAATTAAAACTAATTTTAAAATCAATTTCAAGTCATTAAGATTTAAACTCAAACTAAAACTCCCTTAAGCCTTTCAACCAACCAGAATCTCAAGCAACCTTAATCAAATAATCCTATTTAGGATATGTCAAACCCACACAACCTTTACACACACTTTAGATGGTTTGTTAGAACAATTAACTTTATTCTTAGGCTAGACCGGTGTTTACTTTTCTGTTGTGTGCCGGGTTTTTGAGCTTTCACTGCATGTTGTTTGCTAGTAATAGAATTGCTGTGATTATTTATTTATTTACTACACTCTGTGATATGATTGATTGTGCATTAGATCTACCCCTAGGGATATTTATTAACTGCTTGGGATATTTATTAACTACTGATTATTAGGATAACCCTGCAGGTGGTTGAGTCTAGATTTTAATTTTGATTAATATAATTTGATATTTGAATTGAGTTGTAATGTGTCAAGTACTTTGAGAATGGGATGTTTAAACATCCAATTTAGAATCCAAAGAGGAAGGGACATCCTTTAGGAGAGAGTTCCTATCCATTTGAAGATCCAAATTAGGATGACATTTTAAATATTCAAAGAGAAAAAATAACCCCCTTTCAAGGGAGAGTTTCTTTTTCATTTGGATATTCGGACCCGACGATCCAAGGAGTTACAAGGAGACGAAGAAGTGAAAAGCGAGAAGATCCATTCTCAAAGTCACTTGAATCTTAGGAGTAGAATCCGGGTTATAGTCAGTGGTACCCGGCCACTTTACTTTTCCTGCAGACCCTGGGTTGTATAATTAAAAGGCACTTGCCTATGGACTTTCAATTTGAGTTTTAATTTAATTGATTTACTTAAATGTTGATTGTTTGATGTTGATTGCGATTAAGGACCCACATGCTTTTAGTAGTTTATTTGGTGATCTTGCATGTCGTATTGATTTAGCCTGGAATCTGATCGGAGGCTCGTGAGGGTACGGTCATGAACTATTTCTACTTTAACTAAAATTTAAAAACTTTAGGTTCAGATAGAAACTCTAACGATTTTAAGAAGTAAGCCCGGACTCGCCAGGAGTTTTTTATGCATTCATATTAACTTTTCTCTACATTATTAGGCACGTCCCCTCCTGCGGGTTCTGACAGACCAGCTGACCTATTAGGGTGCAGTTCTGTCCAAGGGGATGTTGTGCAATTTTTAGGGTAAAACCTAATTTTAAGCCTAATTTTAAAATTATTTCATTTTGATTTAAGTATTTAATCAAGTCAATTAGCATGTATTGCATTAGTAACAAATTAAAATTGAGTCTAATTCTTAATTACATTTTATTTAGACATTCCACCCAACATATGTTAAGGGGCTAATTAGGAATCTGCTCTAGATGTCAGCCCCGCTCTCCTTAAACTAATCTTAAATAATATCCTTAACCACTCTTTCATAAAGACCGGACACATGGTTTTGAAGCGTTTAGGTGGTTTAACTGGCTCCCCAATCCAGGCCGGGGTAAGTCCATATTGCATTGTATTAGCTAGGTTCTGGGTCACTGATTTTCAGTACCCACTTTAGACTTAGGATTTGAGGCAGATTTTCAATCTTAAGACCTCAACTTCCGGGAATCTAATGCCCACTTTCTAATAAAATCAATCACTTCAACATCAAATCTATTTCCATCAAATTCAAGCCCAACACTTAGAATAGGTTGGGGTGTTTTTGGAGTAATTCAGAATCTTAAAACACCTCCTACCCTTTTTCCTTTGACTCCAAAAATAAATGTTCAATTTTGAATCAATCCCATTTGAAAATTCAAGTCCTTAACCTTCTTTGATATCAATCTTTGAATTCTTAAATAAAATTCATATCGCTATTTTATTCGAGAGTGTTCGTAGGAAAATCTATATTTTCCTACGATGTATTTAACTACGAGGGTTTGCGCTCATAGGAGATTTGGAAACCCAGACCAAATTTTCAAAATCAAACTTTTTCAAAACCTTTAATTAATTATCTTTGGGAAATCAAACAAAAAATGGCGATCGTTATTGTCATATTTAAATAATTAACAATGAATGATATTTTCTTCCTTTGGGACGATATGTCATTTATTGATATAATTTTGAATATGAAATTAATGATAACTTATCCAAATTATCGTGGCCGGATACTTGATTGAACTTCATTTTGATCCTTTGGGATCATATGTGGTTTCCTCCTGAATCTGACTACGATATTCAGGATCAAGTTTGTGATTCTAAATTTGAACATATTAGGAGATTTTATCTCTACCTTTCTAGGTAGTATATTATCACTAATGGATGTTCAATTTTAGAATTCAAATTCAGATATCAATTTTAAATCATTCCTAAAGATAATTAATATTTTCAAAACTATAATATATATATACTATATTTTTCAATCAAAACAGCACCCTTACGAGCCTCCAAATGATTTCCAGGCTAAATTAAAATTGACATGCAAGAAAAAAACCTAGAAAAGTATGTAATTTCTACTGCATAAGCAACATAAATAAATCAACAATAATCAAATATTTAAGTAAATTCAAAGTCCATGTGGCAAGTGCCACTTAATTATAACCCAGGGTCTACAAAAATTAAAAATAGTCAGGTACCACTAATAACAACCAGGATTCTAATCCTAGAAATGATGCAAGTAATTTTAAGAATGGGATATTCTTATACCTTTACTTCATCTTCCTCCCTTCTGCTAGCTCCTTGGATTCATTGGGTCCAAGCATCCAAATGGAAAAGAACTCCTCCTCGAATGGGTGTTTCTTCCCTCTTTAGATTTTGTTAATTCATCCTAATTTGAATTTCCAAATGAAGGGAATTCTCCCATAAGGGGATGTTTTCCTTCTCTTTGGATTTTAAATTGGATGGTTAATATTCCATCTTAAAAATAAACTTTAATAAAATAATTTAATTAAATTACACATAAAAAATTAAAATAAAATTATAAAACAATCAGTATGGTTATCCTAAGTAATTAAAATACATCCCAAGCAGTTATATTTAAAATCATCAATAATCCCAGGCAGTTATATATATTACTCAAATTAAAATCATAATCATACTTGACCATGCTTTTTTAATTTCAAGGGGACTTAGTATTAAAGCATCTATATAAAATTTGTTAGTTTTAAGCTTTAATTTTTCCCCTTAATTTTATAGCCCTACATGAGCATGGTCACTTATAGAAAATTTTATGAGCATCCAGATCATCCTTAACCTAAGAGTAATCTAATGTCCATCACATCAATTCACATATTACATAAATAAATTTACACATCATAGAGCATCATATCAATCAATCAATTTCAACCAGCATGCAATAAAAATTATAGAAAACTCGACACACAAGTAATAAAAAAGTAAACACCAGTCTAGTTTAAAATTAGAATTGGTTATCCTAGCAAGCCATCTAAAGTGTGTGTAGTAGATTGTGTGGCTTGGATATATCCTATATTAGGTAATTATTAAAATTGTCTAGTGTTTTAACTATTGAAGGTCAAAAATTTTTTTTGATTTAAGTTTAAGTATTAATATTTTGATGTTGATTTTAAAATATATTTTTAAGTGCTGAGTGATTACTACCTTCATTCACCCCAGGGCTGTGAAGTTTATTTCACCTTCATTAGGGCTAAGTTAATAACCTCATAGGTATGGGTTATCTAGTAATAACCAGTTTTGTTAAATTAATTTAATTGGTTGGAGCTTAAGGGGTTGATAACTTTTAATTAAATTGATTGGTTATTGATTTTAAAAATTTAATTAATTAAGTTTTCCGTTAACCAGTTCATGGCATTATCATAGTGAGCACGAGAAACCAGGCCTCCTTATGACACATAGCCCCGCAGCCTAAGGTAGTCTATCATAAAAATTAGGTTAATGTAGTTGAATTAAAGATTTTAATTTGGTTAAGTAATTCATAATCAATTAATTTAAAGATTATATACTCCAGTGAATCTATTCATGACATTGTCACAGTGGGATCGAGGATGAAATATCCTTAGAACACTTAGCCCTATAACTAAAGATAGTTCATCCTAAAAACATCATCTTTGGAGTGCTTGTTGTGTATTAAGAGGTTAGTTAATTGACTTTATTAATCAAATTAATATTTTTTAGAGTTTTAATTAATTATTAAATTTTTAAAATTTTTATGAATTATTTAATACATCAAATTAAGGGGTCAAAATTTAACTTTTTAATTAAAGTTGAATTCTAGAATCTTGATATTTTTCCAAAATACTATACCCTAAGATGAGTACTTAGACACTAAGTTTGTTAGATTTGAATACTTTTATATTAAGTTATGAATTTTTGAAGTTTTGACTCAAATTTGAACTACGTTTGACCAAAAAGTTAATTTTTTTACTTTGACTTGATTCTTCAGGTTTGATAATTTTTAATAAATATTAGACCCTAAATAAAGTCTAATAGTTTTGAGTTTGTTCAATTTAAAACTTTTTGGAATTAGTTATGAATTTTTAAAATTTTTGTATTTAATTGAATTATTTAATTGATTGATTAAAGGGCTTTTAATGATTTTGATCCAAACTGATTCCAAACTTCATGAAATTACTCCCAAAGGTTAGAAATTACTCAACGGAATATCCTCAAGTGTTTGAGAATTATTTAAAATTTTAATTATTTTAATTAATTAAATTTATTAAATATTAACTTTCCTTAAGTTAAATTAAGGGTCCAGTTAAGGGGCTTTTAATTTTTTTAAGGGTTAAATTCTGGTCAGTTTGATATATTGGTTGTATTTTTTTGGATTTAAATTGAATTTAACTTGATTTTTTGAAAAAAATTTAAGTCCTTAAAAAGGCTGAATTTTGACTTAACTAATTTTTTGACCTAATGAGCTCCTAATCCAGTGACATTTAAACCTAAGGTGTGAAATGTCACTAAGTTTAATATTGCAAAGTTTCACCTATATTAGGTATGTGTAGAATTTCTTAGGAATTTTGTAAGTTATCTAAACCTCATCCTTAATTATTTTTCTTAGGTGTCACTGGTATTCCAATGGGTTTGAATCTTTGTCCAACTAACCCTGACACAAATGCAAGTACACACAAACACATAGCCTAATTCTACCATTTTAGAGCGTTATAAATTTTTAAAGTTTTGGGTCCAAAATGGACCCATCACTTTGAAAATTCACCCCATGAAAATCTATTGAGTATCTCGACCTAAGAAAAATGTTGGGGATGCCTAAGATGCTCAAGAAATTTTCACCAAAAGTTGTGTCCAGTTTGACCACTAAATTATGAGAAAATTAATAAAATTAAATTTTAAATAAAGTGAAGTAACTCATGATTCACTGGTTAAAATAATTTAATTTTAATTTTAATAATATACTAGGGCTCAAGCCCTTTTAAATGACACCAAAATCTCTTAATTTGGTGAAAAATTGAAATTTCTATGAATTGTGGAAGTTTCTAGCCATTTAATTGAATTTTTAATTCAATAAACTCAAATTAGCCACTGGCGCATTGGCAATGATTGCGCAATGTGGAGCACCGCCGCCACTATTTTAAAACAAGTGGCACTCAATCAGCACCGCCTATTTCAAATGGTGGAAGATGGATGTACCAGATTTGGCCATAAATTTCACCCAGAGCGAATAGTATATGATCCATTATTATATCCATCGGATGAGTGGTGCCGTTCGATAGCTTCTGGACTATCCGATCGAGCGTGTATCATGATCAAACCGTTCTGCTGGAGAGGTCCTCTTTAACTTCTTAGAGGCTCCATGTATTATAGATTATGAGCAGTTTCAAATTAAAAATTTAACGTAACATGGGGTTATCATCTAATGGGTCATTTTTTAATTTCTTGGGCTTATTAGAAAGCTGGAGAGGTCCTCTTTAACTTCTTAGAAGACTCCAAGGCTTGGTTCTGGCTGGATTGAAAGATATATTTGAATCTTCTATTTCTCTCTCTAATCTCTTTCTCTTCACCAATGGGGGTTTTAGAGGCTGTGAGGGGTTGGGAAATGACTTGGGAAAAATGGGAGGAGCTCTAGAGAAGTAAGAGGAAGGGGCTTGGGGTTGGAGAGAGCTGAGAGAGTGTGTCTTGATGGAATGAGCTCATTTTGGTCCCATTGCCTAATTTAAAACCCGAGGGATTAAAGGGATGACAGAGATGTGTTTGGAAGGATGCTAGGATGAATTTGATATGTCTTGAAGTTGTTATGAGGTAGGGAGAAGGACAAGCCAAAGGATAATGACTTGGAACAATCATTTTATCCTCATATGGGCATTTGGGACCATTAGGTTTAACTTAAGCTTAATCCAAGGGTTAGGTGGGGTTTAAGGGTGTTTAAGAATATACTAGGAGTTGTTTAAACTATTCGAGTAAAGGGTTTTGGAGGGAGAAGGTCTTAGATTAAGTAATTGACCATTTGAGGTATTTTGATAATTTGTTGACTAGTTTTACTAGTCAACAAGGTCAAATATGCTAATGTGGCACCTAGGGAGTTTGGAGTTGCTAGTGAAATGAATTTAAAGGGGTTTGAAGGGATGGATTGAATATATGAGCAAGTTAGTGAGGGTATAATGAGATTTGACCAAGTTTTAATGAGTTAACTTGGTCAAATCTACTTGGATTTGACTCACCAATGGTTCGAATAAATTTAATCCATAGAGATAAGTGAGATTGAATGTTTGAAAGACTTGATTGAATGCTTTGAATTAATCCATGTTGACTTGAGTTGACCAAATATGGGTATAGTTGATCAAGTCAACTGCTAATTGGGTCAAAGTGTCCATCCAGGTTCAAATCACTAGGAGAGGTAATCAAGGGGTCTTGATCGGGTTCTAGGTCGGTTTGAGGCTTGAGTGAGTGTAGGTAGTGGTTCATGGTTGATCTGGTCAACCATGGTTGACTTTGTTGCAAGTCTAGACCTAAGCCCTGTGATTTTGATAATAATAAATATTATTAGCTTTCTTATTATACTATCTCTTATTAATTACTATTATTGCATATGTATTTTTATTGTGCACTAATATTTTATGTCCACTATATACTATACAAAAATCTTCATCTAAAGACTGGTTGGGAAGAGTTTGTAATTTTGCTTTTTTTCTTTTTCTACTTTTCATGAGTTAAAATTATGTATTTGGTGGGTACTAAGATTGGTGACCATGCACACACACTCAAGGGAGTGAGACAATGATAAAATTAGAAGTTCAATTTTTTGAACTAATCATACTATACGATCCATATCGTATTGTACAATCAGCTAATCAGAAATTATTAAAATGGCTAATTGTGATAATTAATATAATTTAAACTATTCGTATTATATAATACATATCATACAAGATGATCAGTAAAATTTAAGTTTCCAATCGTAAATCATACTTTAGGCAATATTTAAAATTCAAATTTTGTACTAATCGTACTATATGATCGATATTTTACTGTACGATGTAATTAAATCTTACATACATTAATCCTGTAATTAGGGAAATAATTTTGGTTAATTTGTTCATTCAGATCATTTTGAACGATTAGAGCCAATTGTACTGTATGACCATATCCTTGCATGGGGTGATAATTTATCGTTGCCTATGATACATAATGATAAACCATGTTATTTTAGCTAATTGTACTAGATGGCCTTTCATATCGTACTAAAAGATCAATGTAATACATTAAACTGATTGTACAATGCTCTACAATTCATTCAGTACTAACATGGTAATTTAAACTAATCATACTATACGATTAGTACTGACAAAATTAAAATTTAGAGCTTTTTGTGAGTCTTTTTATTTAATCTCTTTCAATATACTTATTTTAAGTCTTTTGGCTGCTGAGTGTTCTTAAGAGGGAGCTTGGAGAAGAAGATCTAGGAGAGCTTTAGGAAGAAGAAAGGGAGAGCTTTTGTGTGAGGGAGAGGTTGTGTGAGGGGTTCACACGGTTGCTCCAAGCAAGTGTCTTGCCTTGTTCCTCTAAGTGTCTTTCTAGGTTTCTTGAGTGGCTTTGGAAAGAAGTTCTTCAGCTCATGGATGTGGTTCTCTGCTATCATTAGGAGGGTGAGAAAGGAGGTCTTGGTTCTCTATCTTCTCCGGGAGGGATAAAAGGAGATTTAGGTTCTCTGCCTTCTTAAGGAGGGATAAAAAGTATTGAAGGTCTACTATCATCACCTGGAGGGTGACAAAAGCTTCCGGTTCTCCGCCGCACCAGGTTGGTGGAAGTGATTTGTGTAAGGGCTTCTCCTCCTTACTGTGAGGCAAAAGGAGATACATTATAGTGATAGTGCAATACTCAGAATGAAGGACTCTGGGTAGTGGACGTAGGTCATTATTTGATAAAACCACTATAAATCTTTGGTGTATTTGTTCTAATTTTCTACTTTTGCATTTTACTTTTTTTGCACTTTATTTTTGTGATAACTGCTTGGCGATGATTAATGCTTTGTTATGTTGATTAGAATATCATCATCGTTAGTTTAATATTTTATAAAATTATTCAATTCCTCATTAAGTAAAAGTTTATATTTTTAATAACTGTAAAATTCAAAAATATCATCTTTAGTTTTAAAGTAAGCAAATTTGTTTAAGTTCACTAATTCACCCCCCTCTTAGTGTGCCTAGGGACAAGTTCACTTAGGCTTAACATGCTTATCGAACTTTCAATTGATGTCAGAGCGGTACTCAAAAATAGTATTTTAGAAAACCTAGAAGAAAATAATCCATGGCACATTTTCGAAATAGGAACACCGTAGAAGGTTACTCTATTACTCATTCAACTTTGTTTGACAACATACCATTTGACTTTTGGAAAATTCATATGTCTACATTTTTACAATCTATTGGCTTCCATATGTGGTTCTTAGTATAAAAGGGTTACACTGCACCATTCCATTTTATTAATGACATTAAAATTGAATTACCCTTCAATGAATGGAGAAATGAGGATAGGGACTTGGCTTAATTTAATGCAAAGTGTTTACATTATTTTTTCTATGCTTTTAAGTCTGATGACTACATAAGAGACTCTACCTGTACCATTGGTAAGAAAATTTGGGATAAATTGTGTATTACATATGAGGGAACCAGTGAGGTAAAACAATCTTGGTTAAAAATTCTATTACATGATTATGTACTCTTCTGTATGAAACCTAGTGAAACCATTTCAGACATGTACATTAGGTTTACACAAATTGTAACATCCCTACATTCTTTAGGAAGATGCTTTCCAACTTTGAAAAAGTAAACAAAATCCTTAGATGTTTACTGAGTAATTATGATGCTAAAGTTACTATCATCTATGAATCAAAGGATCTTAACATTTATTCTATATATAACTTGTTAGGCTCACTCATTGCCTATGAGCAAGGTATGAGTCAGAGATTGCAGGATGTAGGAGATAAGAAAAATGACAAGGTGGTAGCACTAAAAGCAAATGAGTGAGAAAGTGATAGCTCTGCAGTTGAAGGAGAGGATGACATAGCACTGATGACATGACAATTTAAAAGCTTCCTAAGAAGAAAACAAAAGCTTCATCAGCAGTGGAACAAAGGTAAGTTAAATAAAAATTTTAAGGCATCATCTGATACTATCTATTTTGAATGTAGGAAACTAGGATACTTGAGGACAGACTGCCCCAACCTAAATGTTCATCTGATCAAGGAGAAGGGTGAAGAGAAGAAAAAGTTTAAAAAGGGCAAGTAACAGACTCAGAAGGCATTTTGGGTTGACTCGAGTTTAGATTCATCAGAAATAGAAATCGAAGAGGAGGTAACCAATCTGTGCCTTATGGTAGACAATAGTCTTGATCATTTTGATCAAGAAGAGATATGTGAGCTATTTTATAATGAGTTATTTGAATTTTCAGAAAAAAATTTATAATGTATATAGGAAGCTCAAAAAAATGTATGTTAGTCTTATATTTCTCAAATTTACAACAAGAACATGAGTGCCTTAGAATAGATTATTATGCATTATATAAGGATCATATGTCTTTACTTGATGAATATTATGCACTAAACAAGAAGCATGTTGATCTAACTAAATCAAATGAATCCTTGATATCAAAGCATATTGAATTAGAAGGATCATTTAAGTATTAGAAGCACTACATGTCATTTAGATAGTAGTGAGCATGAATTGAAATTAGAAGTGGCTAGGTTTAAAAGTGCTAATGAATTCCTAAAAGCAAAATTCAATGCATTTCAAAATAATAAACCATCACCTACCTTGGCACAATGGCATAACTCATCACAGCATGCATCATATACCCCTTAGAGGAAGCACCATAACCCATATAGAGTGTTAAACCCTTTCCCAAGTGTTAGGTGTTATTGTTGTGGCATGTTAGGTCACATAGCCCTCACTTGCACTATACACCATAAAACACATTTAGTGTGGAAACTAAAATTGCATGTATCATAGTATAGCATGCATATAAGTCATCCATTACTGCATAAGGTGGAACCCAAACTCACTTGGGTTCCTAAATCTAACAAATGATTGACTTTGTAGGGGTGCTCTCACAGAAGACCTAGTGAGAGCATGTGGTACCTAGAAAGCAGATGGTTAAGGCACATGACTGAAGACATAAAGCAATTCATTATGCTAGAGGCCAAGGTAGGAGTTAAGGTAACACTTAGAGATAATATCACTAGAAATGTGGTTGGCAAAGGTATGATTGGTAATTCAAAAAATTTCTTTATTGAAAATGTGTTACTAATAGATGGCTTGAAACATAATCTGTTTAGTATTAACTAACTGTGTGACAAAGGTTTTCACATTAATTTCTAGTTGTGTGATTAGTTTGAAAGGAAATACTATTTTGGAAGGAAAGATAATTAACAATATTTACATGCTTGACTTGAACTGTATTGATACGCATTCTCTTTGTTTGAAAATAATTGCTAATAATCCTAGCTATGGCATAAGAGACTATGTCTTGTAAGGATGAAAAACCTTAGGAAGATAACCTGAAATGACCTAGTTAGAGGCATACCTAAACTAGACTTCTCTAAGAACTATCTCTGTGATGCTTGCCAATTAGGAAAATAAAACAAAATATCTTTCCACACAATTAAGGACATTACCACTTGTAGACCCTTAGAAGTCTTTCACATAGATTTATTTGGACCAGTTAACACTGCTAACTTAAGGGGAAAAGTATGGATATGTCATTATTAATAATTACTTAAGATTTTCTTGGATTAGATTTCTATCACATAAGAATGAATCGTTAGAGGAATTTAGAACATTCTCCACATGGATTAAAAAAAAATTAGGGTGTGAAAATCTCGACTATCCATCTTGCTCATGGTGGAGAATTTAAAAATGACAAATTTGAATCATTTTGTAAGGAGCTAGGTATATAACATAATTTTTAAGCTCCTAGAACCCCATAGTAGAATCGGGTTGCTAAAAGAAAGAATAAAACCCTGGTAGAAGCTATTAGAGCCATGCTAGCCGAATACTGACTTCCTAAGTATTTCTGGGCAGAAGTAGTGAACACTACTTGCTATGTTTGCAATATGGTTAATATTAGATCCAAGTTAAATAAGACACCCTATGAGTTACTCAAAGGAAGAACACTCAATCTCTCTCACCTTCATGTCTTTAAATATAAGGTGTTTATTCTAAACAATGGAAAATCTCCATTAGGTATATTTAACTCTAAATTTGATGAAGGAGTTTTCTTAGGATACTCAGCTGTTGGTAAATCTTATAGAGTTTTTAATAAGAGGATAGCACCTAGAGCTTGGTATGAAAGGCTGGGCACTTTCCTTATTGATAGAGATTTTATTAAGGGTAATGTAGACACTACCCTATTTCTAAAGAAAGAAGGAGAAAACTTCTTCATTATTTATATTTATCTGGATGATATACTGTTTGGATCTATGAATAAAAATCTTTGTGATAAATTTTCAAAAGCAATGAGTGAGGAGTTTGGATCTACAAATAAAAATCTTTGTATCGTATGATATAGTGTTGTAATGTATGATCAGTATATCAACGAAATTAAATTTTAGTACTTTTTGTGAGGCCTTATATTTAATCTCTTTCAATAGACTTATTTTAAGTCTTTTGGTTGTTGAGTGTTCTTGAGAGGGAGCTTGGAGAAAAAGATCTAGGAGAGCTTTGGGAAGAAGAAAGGGAGAGCTTGTGTGTAAGGGAGAAGTTGTGTGAGGGGTTCTCACTGTTGCTCCAAGCAAGTGTCTTGCCTTGTTCCTTGAAGTGTTTATCTAGGTTTCTTGGGTGGCTCTACGAAGAAGTTCTTTATCTCAAGGATGTGGTTCTCTGCTATTACTAGGAGGGTGAGAAAGGAGGTTTTGGTTCTCTGCCTTCTACAGGAGGGAAAAAAGGAGATTGAGGTTCTCTGCCTTCTCCAGGAGGGAGAAAAAGTATTGAAGGTCTGCTACCATCACCAGGAGGGTGATAAAAGCTTATGGTTCTCTATAGCACCAGGTTAGTGGAAGTGATTGTTTTGATTGATAAAGTGTAGTTTTGAAAAGGTTAATCATCTTTGGGAAATGTTTAATTTCTGAAATTTTAATATTTGAAATTGAATGCTTATTATGAATGACATATCACCTCGAAAGTTGAATATATCGTTCCATAATAGGTTCAAATTACAAAATTTTGAATTTACCCTGATTATCATTGTCAAACTCAAGGAGAGATAACATATGATGCCGAAGGATCAAAATGATGTTTAATCCAATGTTCGACTATAATAATCTAGGTAGAGATCATTAATTTAATAATCAAAGTCACAATAATAGTATGATATATCTCCCCGAAGAAAGAGGACATCGTCTGTTATTGATCATTTGAAAGTGACGAAAATGATCGTTGTATTTGATATTCCCAAAGTTAATTAATTAAAGTTTTGAAAAGCTTAATTTTTAAATCTGGTCTGGGTTTCTAAATCTCCTACAAGCGCAAGCCCTCATAGTTAATTACATCATAGGAAAATAGAGATTTTCCTATGAATACTCTCGATTAAAATAGCGATATGAATTTCATTTAAGATTTTCAAAGTTTGATATCAAAGGAGGTTAAGGGACTGGAAATTCAACAGGGATTGGTTCAAATTGAACACTTATTTTTGGAGTCAAAGTAGGAAGGGTAGGAGGTGTTTTGAGATTCTGAATTATTTCAGAAACACCCCAACCTATCCTAAGTGTTGGGCTTGAATTTAATGGAATGAGATTTAAGTTTAAAAGATTAATTTCATTAGAAAGTGGGAATTAGATTCCCAGGGATTGAGGTCTTAAGATTAAAAATTTATCTCAGAACCTAAGTTTAAAATGGGTACTAAAAATTAGTAACCCGGATCCTAGCTAATGCAATGCAATCTGGACTTATCCAAGCCTGGATTGGGGAGCCAACTAAACCACATAAATGCTTCAAAACCATGTGTCCGGTCTTTTTATGTAAGAGTGGGTAGGGACATTGTTTAAGATAAGTTTAAGGAGTTGGGGTCGACATCTAGAGTAGATTCCTAATTGATCCCTTGATACATGTTGGGTGAAATGCTTAAACTATAAATGCAATTAAAGATTAAGACTCAATTTTAATTTATTATTAATGCGATGCATGCTAGTTGACTTGAATGCTTAAAAAAATTAGAATGAAGCACTTTTAAAATCAGGCTTAAAAAATAGGTTTTATCCTAGAGATTGCACAACATCCCGTTGGATAGAACTGCACCCTCATAGGCCAGGTGGTCTGCCAAAATCCGCAGGTGGGGAGGTGCCTAATAAGGTAGATAAAAGTTAATATGAATGCATGAAAAACTTCCGGCAAGTTTAGGCTTACTTCTTAAAGGCGTTAGAGTTTCTATCTGAGTTTAAATTTTTAATTTTAATTAAAGTAGAAATAGTTTGACCATACCCTCACGGGCCTCTGATCTGGTTCCAGGCTAAATCAAAATTGATATGCAATATGCGCCAAAAAACTACTAAAAGTATGCAGCCCTATATCGCAATTAACACATCAAATAATTAATTAAATAATCAAATAATTAAATTAATGCTCAAACTGAAAGTCCATATGCAAGTGCCACTTAATTATACAACCCAAGGTCTGCAGAAAAAGTAAAGTGTCCGGGCACAACTGACTAAAACCCGAATTCTACTTCTAAATGATAAGTGACTTTGAGATTTGGGATTCTTCTCGTTCTTCCTTCTTCGTCTTCTTGGAACTCCTTGGATCATCGGGTCCGAATATCTAAGTGAAAAGAAACTCTCCCTCGAAAGGGGTGTTATCTTTTCTCCTTGGATATTTTAAAAGGATCCAAACTTAGGCTTCGAAATGGAGGAGGACTTACCCCTACGGGATGTCCTCTCCTCTTTGGAATCTAAGTAGGATATATATATATATATATATATATATATATATATATATATATATATATATATATATATATATATATATATATATATATATATATATATATCCCATCTCAAAGCACTTTAAACATTTACAACTCAACATTGAATCAATTTACATTTGAATAAAAATTAAAATCTAGACTCAACAACCTGCAGGGTTATCCTAATAATTAATAGTTAATATTTAACATCCCAAGCTATTAATATATTGAAATTTAAATGCTCAATCACAGCCACACTTGGCCATGCTCTTTTAATTTTAAAGGGGGACTTAAGCACTCTGAAGCACCTGCAGAAAATTTTGTTAATTTTTAAAAGCTTGATTTTATTATGCCCCCTTTAATTTTAAATGCCCTGTATGAGCATGGCCACCTGCATAAGATTGAATCAGTATAAATCACCGCTAACCTAAGGGTAGATCTAACGCACAATCAATCATAACATAGAGTGCAGAAATTAAATAAACAATCAATCAATTCTACTACTAGCAAACAACAGGCAGTGAAAATCACGGAAAACCTGGCGCATGTAAGTAGCAAAAAATTAAACATCGGCCTAACCTAAGCCTAGAGTTGGTTGTCCTAGCAAACCATCTAAAGTGTGTGAGGCAGGCTATGTGGCTTTGATAGCTCCTAAGTAGGGTAATTAGTTGAAGTTGTTTGATGTTCTGGTTGGTTGAAAGGCTTAAGGGATTTAAGTTTGAGTTTAAGTATTAATGGCTTAATATTGATTTTAAAGTTTGGTTTTAAAGGATTATTGATTATCACCTTTGTTTTACACATGGGGCCGTGAAGTTTATTTCACATTTCTTGGGTTACCTAGTGATAATTGTATAGTTAAGTGTTTTGAGTTTGATTAAGTTTGAGAGTTAATTAAATTTTAATTAAGGTTGATTGATTGCTGGTTTCAATGTTGATTTAAGATTTTCTAGAATTTGAAATCAATTATTAAAATTTAGAATTTTCTAGATTATTTTAATGATTTAATTAAGAGGTCAAAAGTTTACTTTTTGATTAAGAGTGTTTTCTAGAAAGTCAATATTTTATTAAAATACTAGACCTTAATACGATCAGTTAGACTATAAGTATGCTAGAATTGGATTTTTCTACATTTTATTATGAAGATTTGACTTGATTTTGAACTAAGTTTGACCAAAAGTTGACTTTTTCAAATTTGTTTGATTTCTGGAAATTTGATATTTTTGATAAATATTATATCTTAATATGAGTTGAATGCCTTGGAGTTGGCTTAATTTGACGTTCATTTGAATTAGTTATGAATTTTTGAAGGGTGATAATTTATTTGAATTATTTAATTTATTTAATTAAGGGGCTTTTGATGGATTTGAGTCCAAATGACCTCCAAACTTCTTGAAATCACCTCCAAAGACCAGAGATGATCTAAGGAGAGATTCCTAACTGTTTGATAGATTTTTGTAATTTTTAATCATTTTTAATTAATTAATTTAATTTAATATTCAATTTCACTTAAAATTAAATTATTCTTAAAATTGATTTCAAATCTAGTTGGTTTTAATTTTCATGGATTAAGGATTCAATTATGGTCAGTTAAAGGTATTGTGTGTATTTTTTGAATTTAAAATTGATTTATTGAATTTTTTGGAAAGTTTTAAGGCTTAATTAAGGGTTAATCTCGATTAAGTTAATTAAGGGGCTTAATGACTTCAAAATTCAGTGTGGAAATTTTCCTAGGGCTGAGTGTGTCACTAAGTTCAAGTGTTCAAAGTTTCAAGTGAATTGGAATTATATCCTAATTATTCGAATTATTCTAAGTTCTCTAGATTTGAATCCTTAATTATTGTCCTTAACGATGTCTCTAAGTTTAATAGGTTTGAATTAAAGTTCAACTAACCCTTGACATACACATGAACATAAACATGCACAAACATAATCAATCTCTATGTTTAGGAGAGCCCTAACACTAGGTGGTGTGTGCACCCTAAACATATAGATCAAGTTAAAAATTGATTAATTGAAAGATTAATCAATGAATAATTAATCAAGTAATTATTCATTGATTAATCATCACCCCACATAAATTCTATTCAATCAAGCTTAATCTATGTTCAAAATTCCATGTGATCTCTCAAAGTTCAAAGATTTAAATATATATAATTTTAAAGTGGGTTTTAAAATATGCTCATATATAAAACCTATATATAATAATATAAGTTTTAAAATAAGATAATTAAAAATATCATCAATTAAAATAGTTTGAGAGATCCACTAATTTTTGAAGTTTATTTAAAAATAAATTTTTAATTATCAAAATATTTAATATAATATTTAATTAAATATTAATTAAATATTAAAATTATTAAATAATTAGTATTATTTAAAATAAATCAAGCTTTTGATCCCTGAAATTAGTTTCAAATTGAAGCGCTCAATTTTCTGAAAATTTTAAGGTATTACACTTAAATTTTTGATTTAAAATAAAATTATATTGAATTTTTAAAGTTTTAATTATTTAAATGAATTTCAAATTAATTCAAAATTAATTAATAATTAAAAGAATTTTAAATCAAATTAATTGAAATCTTAAATATTTTTGAAATTTTAAAGTTATTTAATTTATATTTAAAATTAATCTTAAATGAATGTTAAATAGATGTTTAAGTATTTAATTAATTAAAGAATATTATATAGATATATATATATATATAATATACCTTAAATTAACTTAATAAAATAAATAAATATATATCTGAAATAAATTTTTTGATTTTAAATGATTTGATAATTTAAAATTAATTTTTAAAATAAAATTTTAAATATTATATAATATTTTAATCATTATTTAATTAAAATTTAAATTTTGAAATAATTAAAGTTTAATATTTAAAAAAATTTAAAGTATATTTAATATTTTAAATTAATTTTAATTTTAAATTAAAGTATTTAATTTTATGAGAATTTTAATATATAACATATAATTTTATGATTTAAAATTAATTTTTAATAATTTTTATAATTTTTCTAGATTTTTAAATAGTTAAAATACTAAATTTAAATTTAATTTAAAATTTGAGGCGGCGGCGGCAGAGGATAGGCCACGTGGTACCCTCTGATTCGCTGGACAGAACCGCGTTAATCATTGCCGGCGACGGCCAATGATTGTGCCTCCGGCAATCATTAGCATTTAATGGGTGGGGTCCACGTGCTTTACTTAACCGAGTCAGCAGAGGTGCGGGACTGTCCGATCGGGCGTGGTCCTGAACCGATGATCCTGATCGCGTTAGATGGAAGATCTCCGTACTGCCTGATCCTGCGATTTTGAATGGACGGCTCAGATCGAGTAAAACCTGAAAATTAATCGCGAGATCTGACCTGGGGGATTTAACCAAGCCGTGGAATGGGAAGATCTTGACCGTTGATCATGAGATCGACGGTCTAGATCTCCCCCACTGAGCAAAAAGTGTAAACCGAGCCCTAGAACTCATTTTCTGGCTCATTTTCTCGATCCAGTTGACCAAACTTAATGAAATTTTAAATCTAGATTCCCTAGATGAATAGAAATAGTGGGGAAGCTTTTGTTTAACTTTAAAAAAATAATTCAAAAAGCTAATTAATGCTAAGTGTTTAAACTAGGGTTGAGGATTTTGAGAGATCTAACCGTTCGTTTTGAGGGATTTTGGATTCTCTGAGCTTGTAGACTGTCCATGATTCTTTTCCCTCTTGAAATGGCGGTCTGATAAGCTACGGATTGACTGGAAGAAGCCTTGGACGGATTTGTCTTGAGCTCGCTGGAATCTTGCCACCGGCGAGATTTGACCAGCCGATTTGGGCTGGAAATAAGTGGAGGGAGGTCTGGAAAGCTCGAGCGAACTGAGATTGGGACTTGAGAGGGCTGAGGTAGAGAGAGAGTATGGGAGTTCGAATGAGGCTTCATTTCCTTCATTTGCCCTATTCAAACGCCCTAGGCTCAAGGGACGGCTGGGATTGAATCTGGGGATGTCTAAATGGATGACAAGTGTCCCAAAATGGTTAGAGTGCAGGGGAATAAAAAGGACATGAAGGACATGAGGTGGAAAGGCCTCTTTGTCCTTGTAAGTACATAGGGAATGATTAGGGATTAAACCAGGGATTAGGAGAGTTTTTAGAAGCCTCAAGAGTAGGTTCAAATGGCTGGATGGGCCTGGGCTTGGCTGGATGAGTTGGATTAAAGAGTTTGACCACTCCTTAGCTCATAAAAATGCTTGTTGACTATGTTGACTAGTCAACCAGCAAGTGGGCTGCTGAGGTGGCATGGGAAGAAGCCTAGGAGCTGTTTTAAAGGATTAGATATGATTAAAGGATCAAAGGTTAGAACTTGAATGAGTATATGAGGGTTTTATGGGATTTAACAAAGTTAAAATATGTTTGATTTGATCAAATGCATGTGATTTGACTTGAGGTGGGTTTAAAAATATTTAAGGCATTGAATGGTGTAAGTTTGAGAATTTGGAAGGTTTCAAATGAATGCTTAAAGAAATTTGACTTAAATGAGTCTCATTTGATTGGAATTGGACTAAGTTGACCAAGTCATCTTTTGACTGGGTCAAGGGTCTAGTCAATCAATATCATTAGGGAATGTGATCATAAAAGTTTAACAAAGTTTTGAATGCAATTAAGGCTTGATTCAAAGTGTAAAAGCTTAAAGGTTGATCTGGTCAACCTAGGTTGACTTGGTCAACCATGTTGACTCAGGGTCAGGGGTTGAGCTCAACAGGTTTGAAATGATGAATGGGGTTTGGTAGAAGTGGTTTCATGATCTAGAATGGTCATCTAGATCAAATGACCTATTTAGGTCCTTAAAGGGTCTTTTGGGTCAACCCTGATTGACTTGGTCAACCAGGTTGACCTAGGGTCTAGAAATAGGTTCAACAGATTGGTATTGATATTTGAAAATTATTGGAAGTGGTTCCATGCAATATGAAGATCATTTGATTTGAAATGTGCATTTGAACCCCTAAGGGGTATTTTGGTCATTTTGACCCCTGGTCAACTGGGTGTCAAAATGGGTCCAACAAAATGTAGTTTAATATTCAATAGATCAGGATTAAGGGTCTAGATGTGCTTAGAGGCTTTGGGTAAGTCTCTAAGGTCAAAATCCACTAGGTGGCAGGTCTAGTAGCATAGGCCGTAAATATTTGAAGGTTTTACAGCCTTTGTGTTTCAATTTAATTTCTGGGGTTAGAGACCTCAGAATGAGCTCAAATTTGGAGGGTTGCCTATAGAGACATGTCATATCAATGTGGAATTGATAGACTCTAAATCAAAAGTCATTTGATAGGGTTTTAAAGTGTTCAAAAATTTGTTGGAAAGTCTTTTAGGACTTAGACCTTTAAGCCTTGAAGTTTGATTTAAAAGTCTAGATTTGAACTGGATTTTTGATTTAAATGCTTGGATTTGAATTACCCAAATCATTTATGATCATTTAGAGATCATAAGTGATAGGATAGGGTTGAAGCTTGATCAAAGATAGAATCAAGGTTTCAACTAGAGTTTGGATTTTGAACTGGATTGAATTCTGGATTTTGATTGAGGTTTGAATTTAGAATATGAATTAAAGTCTGGATAGAAGTTTAAGATGAGCTCGCTAGGATAATGAGATGAGTATCTCCATTCTCTAGGAAATGACTCCTGAGGTTCTTCACTTTCTCCAAGGTCAACAGATTCTACCCCTTGGATAACTTCTACCTCATCTTCTTCTTCTAACTTAGGCTCACAAGATTTATCAGATTCATCAAATACCACATGGGTTAACTCCTCTACAACTAAAGTCCTCTTATTAAAGATCCTAAAAGCTTTACGTATAGAGGAATAACCTAAGAAGACTCCTTCATCAGATTTGGGAATAAATTTTCCTAGAGGAGATTTTTCATTTAAGAATGAAGAACTTACATCTAATGATATGAAGGTGTGAAAGATTAGGTGTCCTTCCTTTAAGTAGCTCATAGGGTGTCTTATTGAATTTTGATCTAACATTTACACTATTCAAAATATAACAAGTAGTATTCACTATTTTTGTCCAAAAATATATAGGGAGAGAATATTCAGCTAACATTGCCCTAGCAGCTTCCACTAAGGTTTTATTCTTTCTTTTAACTATTTTATTTGCCGGGGGGTTCTAGGGGCAGAAAAGTTATGTTCAATTTTTAGCTCGTTACAAAAAGTTCCAAACTTATCTTTCATATATTCTCCACCATGATCACTATGGATAATAAATATTTCACATCCTAACTTTTTTTGAATCCAAGTGGAGAACATTCTAAATTCCTCAAACGATTCACTTTTATGAGATAAGAATCTAACCTAGGTGAATCTAGACCAATCATTAACTATTATATATCCAAAGGTTTTCCCACCAGATGGCTATACTAATAGGCCCAAATAAGCCCATATGTAAGGTCTCTAGTAGCCTAGATATGGTGATATCCTTAATGGAATAAAATGATGATTTTAATTATTTTTCTAATTATTAGGCATCACATAGGTGGTACTTAGATAATTCTAACTTGGGTATAGTTCTAACTAGGTTTTTTTTGAGTTATTTTCCAAGTGTCTTCATGCTTGCAAAACATAGTTACCTATGCCATAGCCTTGATTCCTCAACAATAGTTTTCAAACATAAAGAATTTAAATAATCAATGCAATTCAAATCAAGCATTTAACATTATTTATTCTATTTTCTTATAAAATATTTTTTCTAATTAAACTAATTAAACATTTAGTAGATATAAATTTTATATCAAATCCTTTGTCGCACAGTTAACTAATACTAACCAGGTTATGTTTCAATCCATCTACTGGTAAAATATTTTCAATAATAAAACATTTAGACTTACCAATCATACATGAGCCCACCACTTTCCTGGTGGTATTATTTCCCAATGTAACCTTACCTCATATCCTGGCCTCCAGCTTGATGAACTACTTAACATCTCTAGTCATGTGCCATGAATATTCATTGTCCAGGTACCACATGTTCTCACTAGGCCTTATGTAAGAGCATCCCTATAATATCAATCAAGGGTTTGATTTGGGAACCCAAGTAAGTTTGGGTTCCACCTTATGCTTTATTGGATGAGATTGATATATGTTATGCTATGATGCAAATGACTTTAGCCTCCACTAGAGGTGGTCTATGGTGTATAGTATAAATGCAAGTTATGTGTCCTACCATGCCACAAGAATAGCACCTATCACCTATAAATGGATTAATTAACCTATGTGAGTGGTAGTGTCTCCTTTTAGGGATATTAGATATATGTGGTGTTTTGGGGGTTATACCATTGTACTAGTGTAAGCATTGGTATATCATTTTGAAGTGCAGGAACTTTTTCTCTCAAAAACTCATTTGCACTCTTAAAGCTTTCAACTTTAAGTTTTAATACATGCTCACTATAGTTTAGTTCAATTACAAGTGTTTCTAATTCTTTAAATGCATCCTCAATTCAATATGTTTAGATTTTAAGGATTTGTGTGACTCATTTAATTCAATATGCTTCTTATTGAGTTCATCAAATTCATCAAGTAAAGAAGCATACTCTTTATCTAATAAATTATGCTTAGATTTAAGATTAGTATGCTCTCTAACTAACAAATCATGCTCACATTTTAGATTATAAAATCCACTTTTCAAATTAACATGCAGTTTCTTTAGCTTTCTATATGAGTCATGAATTTTTTCAGAAATAGTAAACAGCTCATCATTAGATAGTTAACATACTTCATCTTGATCAGAATGATCAAGATTTTCATTTTTAATAAGGCACAAATTTGTTACCTCCTTCTCTACTTCATATTCTAAAGAATCTATGGTGAAGTATACCCAAAATGCTTTTTACATCCTCTGTTTACCCTTTTTAGAATATGATTTTTCTTCACCGTTCTCCTTGGTAGGTTGAGTCTTTACATTAGGGCAGTCAGATCTTATGTGTCCTGATTTTTTGCATTCAAAATAGAGAGTGTTAGAAGAAACTTTAGCACTTTTACCTAATTTACCTTTGTTTCATTGTTGATGATGTCTTTGCTTTCACTTTAAAATTCTCTTAAATTGCTGGGTCATCAATGTTATATCTTTTTCTTCTTCAGCTGCAAAGTGTTGCTAATTAAATCATTAGCCTTTAGTGCTACAATCTTCTCCTATTTTCTATCACCTGCATTTAAAAGTCTTTGGCTCATATTTTGCTCATAAGCAATGAGAGAGCCAAGTAGATTATCAATAGAGTAAACATTTAAATCTTTAAATTCAAAAATAACAGTGACTTTTGCATCGAACCTATTAGGCAAGCATCAAAGTACTTTATTCACTTTCTTAGAGTTTGATAGTTCCCTACCTAAAGTTTATAGCGATGTCATTATTTGAGTAAATTTAGAGTACATGTTAGAAATAGTCTCGTTAGGTTTCATGTAAAATAGTTCATAATCATGCAGCAAAATGTTTAACTGAGACTGTTTGACTTCACTAATACCCTTATATGTGATGTATAGTTTATACCAAATCCCTTTTCCATTGGTATAAGTAGAGACTCTCATGTAATCATCAGATTTAAGTGCACAGAAAAAATAGATCAGATATTTAGCACTAAGTTGTGCAAGATCTTGATCCTTATTGCTCTATTCCATAAACAGTGTTTCAACTTTAATAGCATTAAAAAATCTAAATAGTATAGAATAGCCTTCTTGTAACATATGCCACATGCAGAAATAAATTGATTGTTGAATTTTACACATGCAAATTTTCTAAAATTAAATAAAATATTATCAAATAATAGTGGACGAGTTATTGAATAACCCTCCATGGTATTTCTATTTCCAAAATGTGTCATTAGATCTTTCTCAGGGATTTTTAAATCACTAATTCTGAGACCTATTCTAATACCAATTGAAAGTTCAATTTGGGTCATTAAAATGACTTAAACTACCCAAGGCGCACTAAGAGGGGGTGAATTAGTGTTTATTTTTTTTTTCAAAACTATGTCAAGCTACAATACTAGCGGAAGCAAATGTCAAAGAATAAAATGAATTTTATATTTCTAATTGAATAAAAAAATATTTTTGTTTCTTTTGATTTTTAATTTTTTTTTATAATAATTTTTCACAAAAATAATCCAAAGCTATCATAATATCATCATCTCAGATTTCAAGAAAATAATATGCAGGAAATAAAAATGCAAGTTATAAAATTACAAAAAGAACGAGCACACTAGAAATTTTATAGTGATTTGATAAATCTTGACTTACGCCTACTTTCTAGAGTCCTCTGCACTTATTGCAGTAAAGTTTTAGTGACTCTCCTTTAACTCTCACAGCAAGGCGGAGAAGCCCTTACAAAATTACTTCCACCCTTCCATGGTGCAGCTGAGTGCCTAAATCCTTTCAACCCCCCTAGTGAGGTAGAGAACTTGGAATCCTTTTCACCCTTGTAGTGAGGTAGAGAACCTGACGATCTATGGCCTTAAAGACTTTCCCCCCAGTGTAACCAAAAGATCAATGGAGATACTTGGAGAAACCATGGTAGAAGCTTGCTTGGAGAAACTGCATGAATCCCCTCACACTATTTATCCTTCTTACACATTTTCTCTTTCTCCCTATCCAAAAATCTAAGAACTCTCAAGAACTCTTATAGAAATCTCTAAATATCCAATAAATCTATAATAACATAATGAGAGACTTTAATATGAGGCTTGAAAAAACCTCAATTTTTTAATTTTGTCATTTTTGTTCTTATAGTACAATCCGATTTTATACTGTACGATTTGGTCAAAAACCTATTTCATCTAGTATAGCTTAAACAATCATAATATGATCTATTCAAACTTTGCATATTGCTCCTATAATATTATCAATGGATCATAGAATATGATTAATTCATTCATCTTAAGATTATATAGGACAAACTCCAGGATAATTGAAATTCATCTCTACCAATCATCCAAATGATCTACTTCATACTGTATGACAAGTTCAAAAATTAAGGTTTCTTCTAGGATGATCCCTGGGATGATTAGAATTCATCTTCGCAAATTGTACTGTATAATATACATCATATGGTAAGATTTGCTATATAATTTAAACCTTGATTTGATTGACTAATCTTGAGACTTAATTTAGATAATAGTTTGAATATTGTATAGTACGATTGGGTTCATAAAATAAGATCAGTATAAGATTTAAATATTAAAATACTTACCTAAATCTGATTGGCAGCTAGGGTTTTTGAGATAAACTTATCATCTTATACGATCTTATTCATATAGTATGATTAGTTTAAAAATATTAATTACTCAATTAGCCATTTTAATTAATTTTTTGAATAGTTAATCATACAGTACGAACCAGTTCATATGATATGATTACTTAAAAAAATTTAGAAATTCATTTTCTCACTCTCCTGTTTGTGTGTACACGGTTGCCAAATTAGCATACACCTTTATATAACTATGACTCAAGAAATATAAAAATAAAGAAAAAAAATATAGACTCTTGCAAAATATTATCCTATTCTACCCAGACTTAAGCCTTGAGTCTTCCATTTTATTATGTATGATGTATCTAAAATGTTAATACATACAAAAGAAAATATGCACTACAAGCACTAGGAGAAATAAAGATACACTTAATAATATTTATTATCACCAAAATCACAAGCTCGAGACCTCAGATTGCAAAATAAGAGTGTGACTATTTGACACCTTGTTGAATTCAAGGAGAGGATGACTTCAATGATCTTGGTTGTGCAAGAGATGATTCTAAGAACCTTTCCTAAGGTCGATTTTCCTACACAACCCCATGATTCTATTATGTGAAGAAGGTGACCCTCTGGAGATAGAGTAGTGACCTCTATTATAATGGTTGATGAGATGTACTATCCTAATGGTGTCTTCAATTCTTCATTGAGAGGAAAGGATGATTAAGAAGAGAAAGTCACCCTAATTAATGCCTTCTTAAGGGAGATTGTTGAGGCTAAGACTCCAATAAAAATTGAAATCCCTCACCTAGATTCATATAAGAGAAAGATGATTGCCATTGACCACATTGCTTATTTTGAGTTGGTTATCTCACTTATTTATATTAATGACACATTGAAGTGTGAGCTATTCTTTACAAACTTCAAAGAATTATCTCTAGGTGGTTCTCAAACTTGCTACTCAATGTTATCACTGTTTTCATCAAGTTTAAGATAATATTCATGACTCAATTGGTTAGTGCACGAAGGCTACTAAGAACTCGTTGTACTATGAATGAGGGAGGAAATGAGTGAATCCCTAAGAGTTTTATTACTCAATTCAAAATAAGATGCTTGAAATAAATGATTTAGAGCATTCTATAGCCCAAGCCACTTTCTTCGAAGGTCTTCATGATGGAATTTTAGGTATGCACTCAACCTATTATAGTTAAAGACTTGGGTCAAGTTATCTAAACTCACCAAAGTTATATAAATGCTAAGGAATACAACATGGAGACTAGCACCTCTATGATGATCAGGAGGAAGGAGAGAAATAACATAAGATGAAAAATTTTTCAATTTCCTTTGACAAAAGAAGTCTCCCCAAGAGTTTAAAGATTGAGGAAAGATTTTATCATAATCAAAGTAGATCAATTTGGCATTAGAGAACTCATTCCTTTAAAAGGCAAGTACAAAATGATGAAAAACATGTGATTATCAAGAAAGGCCATTATAAACCTCCCCCAATTCCCCCCCCCCCCCCCCCCCAACTTGCTTGTTATTCACTATAACTCTACTGTGATTCTCAATTGTTGAGTTAGTTAAGGTCATTCAACATAAAGACTTTTTAAGTGGGTTATATCCATGAGACACACAAGTCACATGCATGACAAATTATAGTACTACACGTAAGATTGAGACCATGGCCGTGAAACTAATTGTCAACATCTATGGAGCTTCATGAAGGACCTCATCATGGTAGGAAAACTTAAAAATTTTGTTCTTGGCCATGCAATAAGAATGCTAAGGATGATGCTTCTGAAGGAGGTCCTCAATGAACCAATCCTAATACAAGCAATTCATATTACTGGGGTGATTCCCATACTCCATATAGAAGATAGAAAAAAGGATTCTCACCAAACTAGTCTTAAATGATTTTGATTGGGAGAGGTAAACTCAATGAGTGTTTCAATAATGTTTACTATCGAGGGGCTGCCTATCAACTTTACTAAAGTTGATCAGCCAACAATGTTAACCCTTATAATATTGTAGTCTTTGTCATAATACTTATCACTAACTATTAACCCAGTAACATACTCAAAATCATTAGGAGCTCCGTGAATATTATCTTTAAGTGTATCTATGTGAAGATGAACCTGGGCACTTCTCATATATCACCAACATCTGGTCTTATCTTTAACTTCTCTAGGAAGAAAAAGGAGATAGAAAGAGAATTGCTTTATTGATTACCTAGGTAGAAGTAGAAAAGAAGTTTATAGCTATGGCCAACATCATCATAGTCGATGCACTTACTACTTTTAATGTAATTTTTGGATGAGCTTTGTTGAAAACCTTCTAGGCATTTGTCTGTATATATTATGTCACTATGAAGTTCCCAGCAAGAGGTCATTGACGATGAGAGATGACTTGCTACAATTAAGGGCGTGTTATCCCAAAGTAGTAGGGAATTTAAAGGATGAAATTCTATCTTGTAGAGATTAGAAATATTAATGTTTGTGTAGATGGTATCTTAATTAAAAGCAAAACTCTAGAGCAATATATTGAAAATTTTGAAGAAAATTTTCTACTTGAAAATATAACATGAAGTTGAACCCTCTAAAGTCTACCTTTAGAGTTGGGTTGGGCAAGGTCATGGGCTTCTTACTAACTCTAAAAAATATCAAATTGAAAGGTGAAAAAAAATTCTTTGGATGCCTTCACCTCAAAATGCAAAAGAGTTGTTGATAGGGTGAATTACTAAACTTATTTTCATCTCAAATTCAAGAGATAAGTGCTCATCCTTTATGAAAGGTTTGAGAAGTACTAACAACTTTACCTAGAATAATGAATGTGAACTTTCCTTTCAGCAGTTAAAATCACTCCTAGCATTACCACCTCCACTACAAAGTCTTCAACTCATGGAGGACTTACTTGTACATCTTGAAACTAGAGAAGAGTTTGTGAGCTTAGTCCTTATCCACAAAGAAGAAAAGAAATAATAGTTGATTTACCATGTGAGTTAAATTCTATGTTGTACTGGACTATGTGATTTGATAATGGAAAGCTTGCATGGGCTTTAATATTGTTTAATCGCTAACTTTATCCACTTTCATTTATATTCAATTAATGTTGTTATCGATAATTCATTGAAGTTGATCCTAGAAAAATAGATCCACTTAAGGTGACAACTCGAAGGGGTTATGGAACTTAGAGAGTTTAAAATTTTATAAATGTTAAGGACTAAAATCAAGGTTGTGTAGGCACTAGCAGATTTCCCGGACAACTTTAGTATAATTGGCACTAAGGAAGAGGGTATTTTAAAAGTAAATTAGTTGTCGATTCTTTATATGCCTCTAGTGCAGAAGGAATTAGCATAAAAAATATTTTAAAGAGTCTAATAATGATAGCACTTTTTCGTGCTGTCAATATTTATTTTAAATTTGCCAGAAATCAAGCGAAATATGATGCATTAATTGTTTGAGATTGTTGAAAAAGTGTGTTTGAAGCACTTAATAGCATTTTTTTATTCTCAACCTATTATTAATCATATAAATGAGCTATATGAAGCATGGGAAGAAACTCTTCTAAAATATCTATTTAAAGTTAAAATTGAGATTAAGATATTTGGAAGCTTCAAATTTAAGTATATTCTTAAAGATTACAATCAATTTGTTAATATGCTCTCTAGGATGGGAAATCCTAATGAATGGTATATCTTATAGCTTACTTGTTGAGAATTGAATATGTAGAAGTGGTGAAAATTGACTAGTAATTAAGGCCAAGTTGGGTGGATCCCTTTGTTAATTTTTTGAAGTTACATATTATTGTTGTGAGTGTAAAGGATCCTCAATGCTTAAAATTAAGGTGGCTCAATATCTACTCATTGATGGTGAGTTATTCAAGAATTCAATGACTTCTAACTATTTGAGGTGTTTGAAGGAATCTAAAGTCACTGATATTCTAAAAGTGTTTCAAGTGCTAGAGTTTCCATGTTTTGAAACACTAAATCTTAAAGTCCAAGTGAGAAATTTTATTCAGATTCTATACACCCTTAAAAATCCAATTTCCTTTGAATAGGAATTGAACACAACTCATCTTCAAACTTTCCTAAGGATTCCACAACATCCATAAGATATTTTAAAATCCTTGTAAGACCAAATTACTAATTCCTCAGTGGTTTAAACCCAAGGCATCCCTGAAAGTTTGTATTAGAGCTTAAGTTGGCAGAGGAGCATTAGAGATTTCATTACCAAAAGGAATGGATGCATGGAAAACCACTTGAAATTTGTGAATTAAAATTTATAAAAATTTCATTTCTATAATTTTGGAGGTAATGGTTTCTACTCCCCGTATAATCTCAACTTCTTCTTCTTCATAATTATATTCAGAGGCCTTATTGGATTCATCAAATACCACATGGGTAGACTCTTCTACTACTAGGGTCCTCTTATTAAAGATTCTATAGGCTTTACCTACAGATGAGTAGCCTAGGAAAACCCCTTCATCAGATTTAGGATCGAACTTTCCTAAGGGTGACTTGGCATTGATTAAGCTGAAGCATTTGCAACCAAAAACATGTAAGTGGGAAAGATTGGGTGTCCTACCCATAAGTAACTCATAGGGTGTCTTATTAAGTTTGGATCTAACATTTACCCTATTTAAAACATAGCACACAATATTCACTACTTCTGCCCAAAAATATCTAGGAAGAGTGTATTCAGCTAACATAGCCCTAACAGCTTCAACTAAAGTTCTATTCTTTCTTTCTGCTATTCCATTTTGCTGAGGAGTTCTAGGGGCAGAGAAATTATGTTCTATTCCAACATCTTTACAAAACAATTCAAACTTATCATTCTCAAATTCTCCACCGTGATCACTATGAACTGTCTTAATTTCACATCCTAATTTTCTTTGAATCCAAGTGGAGAAAGTTCTAAACTCTTCAAATGACTCACTCTTATGAGCTATAAATTTTTCCCAAGTAAACCTAGAGAAGTCATCCACTATTACAAATCCATAAGATTTTTCTCCTAGGCTAGCGATACTAACAGGTCCAAATAGGTCCATGTGTAGAATTTCTAGAGGCCTAGTGGTGTTGATATCCTTAATTGAATGAAATAATGATTTCACCTATTTTTCTAGTTGGCAGACATCACATAGATGGTCCTTGGTAAAGTCTAACTTAGGTATGCCTCTAACTAAGTCTTTCTGAGTGATGTTCCTAAGTGTTTTCATACTAGTATGGCATAGTCTCCTATGTCATAGCCAAGAGTCATCAGCTATTATTTTCAGACACAAAGAGTTTGAGTTTTCAATGCAGTTTAAATCTAACATGTAGATATTATTTATGCGTTTTCCTTCTAACACAAGTGTACCATTTAGGCTAATCATGCATTTGTTAGACAGAAACTTAATGTCAAAGCACTTATCACATAGTTGACTAATACTTAAATGGTTATGCTTTAAACCATCAAGTAACAATACATTTTTAATTATTAAATTCTTAGAGTTTCCAATAATACCTGAGCCCACCACTTTTCTGGTGGTGTTGTCTCCCAGAGTTACCTTGCCTCCTGACCTGGCCTCGAGTGTCACGAACTGCTTCATGTCTCTAGTCATGTGTCTCGAGCAGCCACTGTCCAGGTACCACATGCTCTCACTAGGTCTTTTGTGAGAGCATCCCTATAATGTCAATCACAGGTTAGCTTTGGGAACCCAAGTGTGTTTGGGTTCCACCCTATACTTATATGAATGAAATGTATACATGTTATGCTCTGATGAATGTGATTTAGTCCATACTAGATGTGTCCTATGGTGAATTGTGCACGTGCGGGCTATGTGACCTAGCATGCCACAAGAATAACATCTAACACTGGGAAATGGGTTCACTAATCTACAGGGGTGGTAGTGCCTATTTCTGGGTTTAGATGATGCATGCTGTACTGGTTTTGAATGAGATGGTTCACATGGTGGACGCTGAAAAAACTCAGCAAATGTGGGAGGTGTTTTATTATTTTCGAATGCATGAAGTTTTTCATTTAAAAATTTATTCTCTTGGTTAAGGCTTGCATATTCAAATCTCAATGTATGCTCACTCCTACTTAGTTCCTCTGCAAGTTCTTCTAGTTCCTTAAATGCATTCTCTAGTTCAACATGTGATGATTTCAAGGTATCGTGTGTAGTGGTTAACTCAATATGCTTCTTGTTTAATGCATCATATTCATCAAGCAAAGACATATGATCTTTATCCAAGTCAAAAAAATTCTTAACTACACTAACATGCTCCTTTTGTAAAGTACTAAACTCAGTGTTAAGACTAACATGCTTTTTCTTTAATTTCTATATGAGTCATGGATTTTTTCAGAAATAATAAGCAGTTCATCGTAAGACAGTTGACATACTTCATCTTAATCTGATTGATCAAGATTATCATTAGTCATAAGACATAGATTCATTACCTCCTCCTCTGCTTCTTCTTCCGATGATTCTGAGGCAGAGTCGGCCCAAAATGCTTTTTATGTCTTAAATTTGCCCTTATTGAGCTTTGATCTTTCCTCACCCTTTTCCTTGGTTTGATGAGTCTTGACGTTGGGGCAATTAGCTCGGAGATGATCGGGTTTCCTGCACTCAAAGCAAATTATGTCAGATGCAACTTTAGTATGCTTTGAGCTTTTACGTTTGTTCCAATTGCTTTGATGACGGCACTGCTTTCTTTTCAAAAAATTCTTGAACTGACGAGTCATCAAGGCGATGTTGTCATCTTCCTCTGCTGCTGAGCTGTCACTTTCAGAATTGTTTACTTTTAAAGCTATCGTCCGCTCCTTCTTCTTTTCACCTGCATCACTTTGTCGTTGACTCACTCCTTGCTCGTAGGCAATGAGTGATCCAAGTAAACGGTCAATAGAATAAATGTTCAGATCTTTTGACTCAGTTATTACAGTGATTTTAGCATCATACGAGCTAGGCAAACATCGCAGTATTTTTTTAACTTTTTCTGAGTTAGACAACTCTCTCCCTAAAGCATGCAGAGATGTTATAATCTGGGTGAATCTAGTGTACATGTCAGATATAGTTTCATTAGGTTTCATGCGGAATAGTTCATAATCATGTAGCAATATGTTCAACCTAGATTGTTTAACTCACTAGTTCCTTCGTACGTGATACACAGTTTGTCCAAAATTTGTTTATCAATAGTACAAGTTGATACTCACATATAGTCTTCTGATTTTAATACGCAAAAGAAATAATTTAGATATTTAGCATTTAACTGTGCAAGTTCTCTATCCTCAATGCTCCATTCATTAAATGATATTTCAGTTTTAATTCCATTCAACATACGAAATGGTGCAGAATAACCTTCTTGGACCAACATCCACATGCGATAGTCTAGAGACTGTAAAAATGTAGATATGCGTATTTTCTAGAAATTAAATGGTATATTGACAAATAAAGGTGGACGGGTTATAGAATAACCCTCCGCAGTGTTACGGTTACCAAATTGAGCCATGGATCTTACGTTTCTAGGTTTTCTAAAATACTATTTTGAAACCCCGCTTTGATACCACTTTAAAGTACAAGATGCGCCAAGAGGGGTGGTGAATTGGTATTTTAAAAAATCAATCCTAAATAAGAGTTCTACTTTTTGTATTTATTTATTTTTTTTAAAGGATAACTTAAGGAGTAAAGTGCGGAAGCAAGTAAAACGTTCACAACGATGATATTGGTGATACAATTATAACTTTCACAATATAAGATTTAACATATGATTTTTTACCAAGCAATTTAAAGTACTAATTAAAAGCATAAAAATAAAGTATGGTAAAATGGAAAAAGCACACCAGAGATTTTTATAGTGGTTCGGTCACTTGACCTACGTCCACTCCCCGGAGTCCTCTACTCTGGGATTTGCACTAGTAAAAGTTGACTCTCCTTTTGCTCCCACAGCAAGGTGGAGAAGCCTTTACAATACTCACTTTCACCTCCCTCGATGCGGCGAAATACCAAACACTATGTCACCCTCCTGGTGACGGCAACAGACCTTCTCCTTTTTCTCCCTCCTGGAGATGGCAGAGTACCTTGACGATGTTGATCTTGTAGCAACTCTTCCCTCGAGAACTTTCCCAAGACTCCCCAAAGCCACAAGAGGATCAAAGCATGTAGCTAGCTTGGAGCCACCGTGTGATCCCCTCACACTACTTCCCCCTCACGCTTAAGCTCACCTTCACCTTCCTCTCGCAAGCCCTGGATCTCTCCGAAGAAACACTTCTCCTTCAAGAGTCCCTTCCTCCCTCAAAGCCTCTCACAGTAAGAAGATAGACCAACAACCCCATAAAAAAAATTTAAGTTATTTTTATATCAGGCTTCAGAAAACTCTAAAAATTTCAACTTTTACGTCTCTGTTCATACAGTACGATATATCATCGTACCGTACGATCAGTTCAAGTACAGTTTCGTCCAGTACGAGCACAGATGAACCGTTCTCAAATTTTATACATATCATACTGTATGATCTGTATATCATACAGGATGATCATGTTGATTTCTACTGTTCATACAGGATGATCTGTGAGATGATCCCTGGGACGAAAGAATTCATCTCTGTCAGTTGTCCAGCACTCCACTAGTCATACAGTACGATTAGTTCATTTCAGGATATCATCCTATATGATATGAATATTGTCCAGGATGAATAGAACAAGAAACCTTGGTTTCATCTAGTACGATCGAAGGGACGAATGAAATCGTCTCTGTCTATCATACGGTATGATATATTATCATACAGTACGATCGACTTTAAATAAGAAACCAATATTTATTTCCTGATTATAGGAGATAATTTTTGTAAGTATTCAATTAATCATACCATAAGATCTGGATCGTACAGTTTGAATAGTTCAACAAATCAAAGTTATAAACTTACCAAACTTATTCTAGCGGCTAGGGTTTTTTAATTGAATCTCATCATACAGTATGATAAATATCGTACAGTACGGTTAGATTACAAAGATAATCATCTGAAAAATAGCCGTTAGCCTGAGTATTATTGATTAATCGTACAGTATGATTTAAAATCATACAGTATGATATTTTATTTTATTTTTAAAAAACTTTTAACATGAAAATAAATCTCCCGCTGTGTGTGTGCATGGTTGCTCCTTTCACATACATACTTCTGTGGCACACTCAAGAAAATAAAAAATAAAGAAATTAAAAATTATAAAATTTTCAACTTCCTATTCTACCCAATTTGAGTCTCCAGTAACCTTGAGCAGTGTACATCTGACCTGAAATATTAGTGCTCATATACAAGGATAAACATTTATAATCTTAAGGAAGTCCATATGGATTCAGTAAGTATTAGTTGTCACCATCAAAATTAAGTGCTCGGGATCCTAGATTTCAATATCTCATCCATTAGATGCTAAAGCACGAGAACATTTTGATCGAACACATGCTTCATTTGTTACTGAGCCTTATAACATAAGATTTGGATTATGTGCTGATGGTTTTACTCTATATAGTTAGGCAGTTTTACCATATTCTTGTTGGCCAGTCATACTAACACCATACAACCTTCCATTAGAGATGTGTATGACTACCTCATACATATTCTTAACACTTATAATACCTAGACCACATAATCCAAAAGTAAAACTTGATATTTTTTTTGCAACCATAAATTGATGATCTCAAGTTCTTATGAGAAGAAGGTGTCCTCACATACAACATCTCAACCAAATAAATTTTTCTCCTTAGAGCTGCATTGCTTTGGACCATTGGTGATTCTCTAGCTTATGGTATGTTATCAGGTTAGAGCACAGCAGAAAAATTAGCTTGCCTTTACTAGATGGAGAATATTAAATCTTTCATACTAAAATATAGAAGAAAAAAATACTTGGTTTGATTGTCATCGTATGTTCTTATCTTCTGATCATTCGTTGAGGAGAAGTAAGGATGTGTTTATCAGAAATAGAGTTAAGAGGTCCTTTCCTCTATCTAGACTAAGTGGTTATTACCCCCCACCAACATCACAAATAGCTCTATTAACCTACCCCTACCCTCCTTGCCATCACCTTAATTATTACCCACCTCCTATGCAGCCAGAATAGGGTGGACCATCAACACAAGTAGGGGATGGGGCTTGGGACCCTACAATAATAAAGGATAAGTGTTTATATATAAAGCCAGGAGGCGATACACAAGTTTAGTTTATTTTGTAAAGTTATTGTAATTTGATCTGTTATGTATTTGAAAAAAAAATTTACCTACAGCTTCAAGCCCTCAAGGTAGCCTACCCATAAGATTCATGATATCATATGGAGCAAATATGATTCTCCTTACTTATTATGAAAGAAAATCACAAACGAAGTTATGGGTGGTTTAGAGAATTTCAGGTATATTTATTTGGCATTACTTAAAAATTTTGATTTCATTTGTATTAATATTATTTATTATGCCTATATTTTATAGAAAAATTTCAGGTGGTTGCCTAAGAATGATTCGAGAATCATAACAAATCTTGAGATGATAGGATCTACTCATCTAAGGGACTTGTTCATGAACATTAAAAAGTCTGGGCAGCGTCCATTATGGATTGACGAGAGAGTATGGGCTAATTTGAGTAGAGCTTGGTAGAGCCCTGAGTTCACCAATTTGAAAGAGAAGAATAAGCAAAATAGAGCATATGTTTGTGGGTGTTTAGGAAGCTCTCCTCGTACGAGTGGTTCAGTGCATCATACTGAGCATAGATGATGACTAGTAAAAGATTATTTCAATTACTTTCATAAATATATATACATTATTTTAACTATACTCTTTATTTATAAAAAGAGTATCTTGGTTGGGAGCTGACACCATTGGAGCTGCATGTGAGGACTCTCCAATATTAAGTTGATCATTAATGGGTTGATGAGAAGGTGAGAAAAGCTAATGTGAGTATAATTTTTTGAGTTGTAATAAGAAAATAATAGAAATTTTATTTTATAAATTTATTCTCATAAGATGATTTAATATGGCTTTGAGAGGGTCTCTCGTGTACTGGTGAGGGATCATCTTTAGAATCGACCTATTATTCTGAGTATCACACATGGTTAGAAGCTATTAGAAGAAGACAAAGTCATAGGGTTTAAGGCTTAGGTTTGTAGGGATATGCTATTGAGGGAAGTACATCTACTTTAGCATTTTATGATGCTAGTGGAGCTGAAGAAATCGTCAGCTAGAGGGTTGCTGCTATGACAAGAGAGATATAGAAGATGAGATAGATTCAAGCTGAGATGCAAGCGGAGCTGCAATCATATCGAGCTTAACATCAGAACAAAAAGGAGTGGAGCCTGTACATGAATCATAAGGCAGCGAGGACATGGGTAATGATTAGATTTAATTAAATATTAAAGCTATTGTATTTAATTGAAGAACTAGCTTTTGTTTAAAAACATATGGATGTGAAATAAGTTGTTTATGTTTTAAAGATTATTTAACAAGTTAAAGTTTATGTTTTTCTATGTTTAAAAGTTTGTATATTTTGTAATTTTTATTTTAAATTGCCCGTGCATCTGTTGATTGTGAATATTTTGTTAATATATTTTATTTTGTTTATATTACTCAGCTGCATTAGGCATATGTGGAAATATGGCATGATAAAGGGGAGGCTATCATTTTTTTTATATGCTATAGGTTTTCGGTGTCTAACTGGTGGCTTAGGATAAACCACCAAAATTTTAGGATATCAGATGGTCTTTTTTGCTACATTTTAGGATGAACCATCGATAATTACTAGCGGTATGAATGCCAGAACAAGTGGCAGTTTGATCATAGATAATTATCGGTAATTTTCTAATAGTCTACGTACTGGTAATTTTTGCCGATCTCCCTACGGTCTATGTGCCAGTAATTTCCAGTAGCTATAACCGTTGGAACACCATAGGAAAATACCACTGCTAGAAAAAGGCCTTCAATTTTAGTTTCCTATACAATTTTTTTGTGGGGTTTAAACCGCTAAAAAATTGCTAGAAATTTTAGTAACAATCAAAAAATTTCTCATTCTGCCAGAAAAATTCACTGGTATTGGATGATTTTCTAGTAGGGAATACCAAAAAGGCATGAAATTTCAACTATCATATAGTACTGCGGCATCAGATACTATACCGCCACGGTGCCGTCATTGACATCACCGGAGCACCCAATATGGACATGGCGATGCCAAGTCTCTTTTTGACAGTGCTACCGTATCAGAGGAGTCATCATTATAAATCCAAGTTTCTATCTACATAGTGCCATAATGCTAATTTCTAGTGCCACCAAGCCGAGGGGAGCGACATATAGATGTATAGTGCTTAACTATCAATAGTGCCGCAGCGCTATAGTTGTAACCAACTAGAACACGATCTGTCAGTAAAGCGACACATCAATTCATTAAATAATAGTTCCACATCAACAAGCACTGTAGAGGAGGAAATTCTTTGGAGCTATGGCATTAGTTCATTTTATGGGTGCCACATCGTACGTGTCTAGAGCACCATGGCGTTAGCATTTGTTTTTTATGTTTTTTTATAAAAAGTCCATTTGTAATATTAGTAGGAGAGTTCATTCACTAAGTTAATTTTAGTCTTTAAAGTGCTTCTTTGTAATTTCCTTAGAAGTGTCAACTAAAGGAATTCAGGGAGCACTAGATCCACTTCATAAGAATGCTTGTTTAGTATTTATGGAAACAATTCTATAAGTTTAAGGAGGAGTGTAAAGGAGATCATTGAATCCATCCGGTGATTTCTTTTCTTCTATAATTTTTTTATTTTATGAAATTAATGAAAATGAGTTTACTTAAATTATTCTTCATGTATGGCTAAATTCTCTAATTTTGGATTGATTGTGTAAATGGAATAGGGAGTATTAATGAATTGTCTCGCTGATTGAAAAAATGATTAAGTTAGAGTTTTAAAAAAATTAATTTTCTTTAGGAGAGTTTAATTTCTAAAATTTTAATCTTGAAATCAGACACATCATTATGAACAATATATTACCTCAAGAGGCAAAAATATCATTCCCTAATGGGTTGAATTTACAGGATTAAAAGTTCATCCTGAATATCATAGTCTAATTTGGGAAAGAACTATATATGACCTCAGAGGGTCAAAATGATCATTCAATCAGGTGTTTAACTATGATAATCTGGATAAAGGGATCATTAACTTCATAATCAAATTCATGATAATAAAACATTATATCTTCATGGAGAAAGAAGATATCGTCTACTGTCAATTATTTGAATATGACGATAATGAACGTTAAATTTAATTTTTCCCAAAGAGAATTAATTAAATTTTTGAAAATTTGATTTTGAAAAATTGATCTAGGTTTCTAAATCTCCAACGAGCGCAAGCTCTCGTAGTTAATTACATTATATGAAAACTGGAGTTTCCTACAAATATGCTCGATTAAAATAATGATATAAATTTTATTTAGAATTCAAAGTTTGATATCAAAAGAAGCGAGGTTTGAATTTTAAATAGGATTAGCTTAAAGTTGAACACTTATTTTCAAAGATTAAGGGAGGAATGATAGGAGGTGCTTTGAGATTTTGAATCACTTCAAAAATACCTCAATCTATCATATGTGTTGGGTCAAATTTGAATTGAAAAAGATTTTAAGTTTGAATGGTCAATTTTATTAGAAAGTTGGGATTATATTCCCAGAAGTAAAGGTCTTATAACCTGAGCCTGTCTCTGAATCTAAATCTAAATTAGATATTAAAAATTAGTGACCCAAACCTAGCTATTGTAATATAGGATCTGGACTTACCCCAGCCTGGATTAGGGAACCAACTAACCTCCTAAGCGCTTAAAATCCCTGAGTCCAGTCTTTTATGTAAGAGAGGTAGGAATGTTTAATTAAGTTTTGAAGAGTTGAGGCTGACATCTAGAGCTAATCCTAATAGGCCACTTGACTTATGTTGGGTTAATTAATACTAAAATTAAATGCAATTAAGTTTTTAGATACTTTTAAGTTTATACCTAATACAGTGCATGCTAGTTAACTTGATAAATATTTAAATCAAAATGAAGCAGTTTTAAAAAGGCTTAAAAATAGGTCTTTTCCTAGAGATTGCATAGATTCTCTTTGACAGATCTGCACCCTCATAGGCCAGGTGGTGTGCCAAAACTTGCAGACGGGGAGGGGCCTAACAAAGGAAAGAATGAATAATAAAATATTATGAGAACACCCAGCAGTTCTGGGCTTACTTCTTAATAGCGTTAGAATTTCTATGTGAGCTTAAAATTTTTAAATTTAATTTAAGTAGAAAAAAGTTTTAATGATCCCTCATGAGCCTCAGATTGAGTTCCAGGCTAAATCAAATATGACATGAAAAATTGCCAAAATTAAGAAAAATAGGCAAAACCTAATAGCAGGTGAAGCACATCAGTCAATAATCAAATTAATTAAATTAATATTCAAATTAAAGTACATGTGGCAAGTGACGCTTAATATTACAACCTAGAGTCTGCAAAAAGTAATGTGGTTGGGTACCACAAACAATAGCTGGATTCTACTCTTAAGACTCAAGTGAATTTGAGAATGTGATTCTTCTCTATCTACACTTATTTATCCTTCTACAGGGCTTCTTAGATCATCGGATCTGGATATCCAAGTGAAAAGAAACTCCTTCCTGAAGGGACGTTTTCTTTCCTTCTTGGATACTCAAAGTATCCTAATCTGAATCTTCAAATGAAGAGGTACTCTCCTGTAAGGGATGTCACACTTCTCTTTGAATTTCAGATTGAATTTATATCCCATCTTATATGTCACTTGACTCAATTACAACTCAAATACATTAAATTATTTTGAATGAAAGTTAAAATCTAGACTTGGATCACCTACAAGGTTATCCTAAGTAATTATATTTAAATAATCCCAAGTATTTAATATAATAAAATTTAAAATACTCAAACTAGCCACACTTGGTCATGCTCTTTTAATTTGAAAAGGGGAACTTAGCGCAGCAGCAATACCTATAGTAATTTAATATTTATAATTTTGCCCCCTTTTATTTTAAATGTCCTGTATGAGCATGACCACCTACATAAGATTGAATTAGCATATATCGTCCCTAACCTTGGGGTAAATCTAATGCTTATTAACTATATTACAGAGTGCAAAAATTAAATAAATAGTCACATCAATGTTAACAACCAGCATGCAGTAAAAACTCAAAAATCTCAGCACAGCAATAAGCACCGGCCTAGCCTACAAACTAGAGTTGGTTGTCCTAGCAAACCATCTAAAGTGTGTGAGGTAGGCTGTGTGGTTTGGATATGTCCTATGTAGGGCACTTGGTTAAAGTTATTTGAAGTTTTGATTGGTTGATAGGCTTAATGAAAATTTTTAATTAAGTTTAAATATTAATGATTTGAAATTAATTTTAAAGTGTATTTTTGAATGTTAAACGGGTGCCACCTTTGTTGCTTACCGGGGCTGTGAAGTTTATTTCACCTTCCTTGTGGCTAAGCTAATAGCCTTGTAGGCCCAGGTTACCTTGTGGTAACTGGTATAATTAAGTGATTTGATTTAATTAAGGTTTGAAGGTTGATGAATATTAATTAAAATTAATTGGTTGCTAGTTTTAAAGTTGGATTAAGGTTTTCTATATTTTTAAATGATTTTTGAATTTTTTGGAATTATTTCAATTATTTAAATGTATCAATGTATGAATTTTTGATTAAATTTTATTCCTAGAATATTAGTATTTTTATTAAATATTAGACCTTAGGATGAGTAATTAGACTATAAGTTTGATGAATTTGAATTTTTTTTATAATTAGTTATGAATTTTTGAAGTTGGAATTAAAATTTTGACCTAAAGTTGACTGAAAAGTTAACTTTTTTTTATTAAAGTTGAATTCTGGAGTTTTGATATTTTTCTCAAATATTAGACCTAAAAATGAGTAATTATGCTTTGAGTTTGTTGAAATTGGATTTTTCTATATTTAATTATGAATTTTTAAAGTTCAAGTTGAAATTTGAATTGTAGTTGACCAAAAGTTAACTTTTTGATTTTAAGTGATTTTTGATGGTTTGATATTTTTAATAAATATTAGACCTTACATGGATTTCAATGCCTTTGAGTTTGCTCAATTTGAAATTTTCGAGAATTAGTTATGATTTTTCAAAGTTTGGTTAATTAATTGATTTTTTAAATTATTTAATTAGGAAGGTTTTGATTATTTTGATGCAAACTCATCCTAAACTACATGAAATCACTCCCAAAGGTCAAGGATGATCCATGGGAGTTTTTTTAGGTGTTTAGAATTTATTTAGAATTTTTAATAATTTTAAATTATTTATTTAATAAAATATTATTTTCATTAAAACTTTAATTAAAGTTAAATTAAAGGTCTAGTGTTAGAGATTTTATTTTTCCTAAATAGAGGATTAAATTATGATCAGTTTGATATATTATTTGTAATTTTTGAGTTTAATTTTAATTTATTACAATTTTTTTGATGTTTCTGGGTCTCTAAAAGGGCTGAATTTTGACTTGTTTAATATTTTGACCTAATGACCTCCAAATTCAGTAAAATTTGGATCTAAGGTGTAAAATGTCACTAAGTTTAATGTTTTCATGTTTTAGCTTTATTGAGTGTATGTACAATTTTTTAGAAATTTTCTATGTTGACTAGATCTTATCCTTAATTATTTTTTCTAGGTGTCACTAGTATTCAATTAGATATGAATCTCTTGTCATCTAACCCTTGGATATATGCAAGCACGCCATAATAATTAAATAGCCTAATTCTGATGATTTGAAGAGTTATGAATTTTCAAATTTTTGGGTCCAAAATGGACCCATCACTTTATAAATTCACCCCATATTAATCCACTTGGCATTTGGACCTATAAAAAATGTAGGGAATGCCTAAGATGCTCAAAAATATTTCACCAAAAGTTGTGTCTAATTTAATCTTTGGATTATGAGAAAATTGACAAAATTAAATTTTGATCAAACCCAAATATCTTACAATCCAGTGATAAAAAAATTATGATTTTAATTTTAATAAATAGTAGGGCTCAAGACCTTTTTAATGAGCCTAAGAACACTTGCTTTGGTGAACAAATGGATTTTTTATGAATTTAGGAAGTTTTGGCTATTAAATTGAACTAGAAATTTCAAATGGCCATAACTTTCAATCCAACCGTTGGATTTTCATGAAATTTGAAACATAAGCTCTTGATATCCTACTCTTCCAATTCGTGGAGTTTTAAGGCTCCATGTATTGTAGATTAAGAGAAATTTCAAATCTAAATTTTAACTAAAAATGGGAATAACTTACAATCTAACTATCAGATTTTTAATTTCTTAGGCTTGATGGAAAGCTGGAGATGTCCTCTTTAACCTCCTAGAAGACAACAAAAGGTTTTGGTGGCTGGATTGAAATCTACTATATCAAATCCTCTTTCTCTATCTCTTCTCAAAATGGGGTTTTGAGCTTGGAAAAGGGTGGACAAAAGGTTTGAGAAGTCTTAGAAATAGTTGGAGAGGCTGGATGATGAATGAGATGGGCTCAAGGTTGCTGGAATTAAAAATTTTGGAAGATAGGAGAGCATGATGAGCTTTTGGAGGTTTATTTTGGTATTTTTCTCCTTATCCCTAATGGTTGGGGGAGGGGGGGGGGGGGGGGGGTGGAGACTTTGGGCTACGACCAAGCGCCCCTCACAGCCATACAAATGCATCGGGAAGGACAAGTGTTGATGAAAATTTCATAGGTTGAATGTTTGACTAACTTTGACCACTCCAAAGGCCCAGGTTGACCATTTGACCATTCAACTTACCATATGGGATGGTAAGGTGGCATGGGGAGTGTCTTGAGAGCTGACTTGGAAGAATTAAAGAAGGCTCAATGCTTATAAGTTAAAATTTTAATGGGTTAAAGGGGATTCAAGGTAGTTTGACCAAGTCCTTATGGGTTGACTTAGTCAATTTGGGTTGGGTTTGATTGGTCATGGCTTGGAATATGTTTGAGTTATCCATAAGCAAAGGTTTAATTGAAAGTTTGAAATGTTTGATTTGATCAAATGTGTTGGAATAACCCATTTAGACTCTTAAGGAACTATTGGGTCAACCTAGGTTTGAGCTCAATGGGTTTGAAAAAATGAATGGGGTCTGGTAGAGGTGGATTCAAGGATTGGAATGGTCATTTGGGTCAAATCGACCATTTAACCCCTTAAAGGGCCATTAGGTCAACTAGGTTGACCCACAGGCTAGGTCTAGGCTCAACAAGTATTTTAACATTTGGAGTTAAATGGAAGTGATTCCATCCAAAGATAAGGTCATTTGGTTCAAAATGACTATTCACACCCCTAAGGGGTATACTGGGCATTTTGGGTTGACTTGGTCAACTAGGCTTGACTAGAGTCTAGGTTTGAGTCCTATGCACTCATAATGAGGATTATGATGCATTGGAAGAGGTTTTGAGATTTAATTTGAAAAGGCTATGTTGAAATTTAGAGAAAACTCCAAAATTGTCGTTAAGGGGCATTTTGGTCATTTTGACCCCTGATCAACTGGGGGTCAGAGTCCACCAAAATGTATTTTAATGCTTAAAAAGTCATAATTAAGGGTTTGAATGTGATCAGAGGATTTGGAGAAGGCTCCAAGGTCAAATTCTAGTAGTGGACAAGTCTAGTGGCATAGGCCGTAAATATTTGAAGGTTTTATAGCCTTTAGATTTCAATCAAATTTTTGGGGTTAGAGGCCTCAGATTGAGCTCAAATTTGGAGGGTAGACCCTAGAGATATGCCTAATAAATATGAAATTGACAGATTATGAATCGGGAGTCATTTGACTAGGGTTTGAAATTTTTGAAAATTCACTAGAAAAGGCTTTCAAGATAGAACCTTTGAACCTTAGATTTTGGTTTAGGTTTCTAGATTTGAATTGGATTATGGATTTAATTACTTGAATTTGAATTAATCAAAAGTCTGGGTTAATTTGAATCAGCATTAAGGCTAGGGTTTGGTTTGATCTAGGATCTAAATTGGTCTTAGTGACCTCATACAAAATTGAGGTCAACATTATCTTCATCAATAATTTAATGATATTTTTAATATACTAGGTATTTGTTTAATGTAGTCTTCATTTAATATATATAGTGGCCATATGTATAATTAATATCAAGTATAATATTGAGATTAGGAATAGCAAAGTAGGCACAACCAGGTATATTGGATTGGTTTGATATGTAACAACTCGGGTTCCTGAGTTTATGATTTTGATGATAACAATATTATTGATTGGCTCTTTATTTCTCCTAGTGTTTGTTGTGTATACATATTTGTGTGTTGACTAACATTTCAGATACAACAGGCATCGGTCTTTGAAGATTCAAGGCTCAAGACTAGGTAGAATAGGTTATGTTGAAAGAAAATGTAATTTCCATTTATTTATTTTAACTTCTTGAGTCAAGTCCTGTAAAGGTGCATGATAGCCTGGTGACCGTGCACACACACACAATGGGAGAAAATTTAATGTTAAATATTTTAATTTTTCTGTACATCGTACTGTACGATATGGATCGTACTGTACGATCTGGTGTTACAAAAATTAATTAAAATATTTTATTTTTCTGAAAAAAATTCTTTCGAAATATAACTAATCGTACAGTACGAACACCACATCGTACTGGACGATCTGGTATAATTAGAAACCCCGTCGATCATTAAATTAGGCAAAAATTTGAATTTGAAAATTGTTCTATTCGTACTGTACGATCTTAATCGTACTATACGATGCTTAAAATATTGCCTAATTTAATCCTGTGATTATTCAATCGAATCTGCATAATTTTGATATTTAGATCATACTGTACGAACTGGATCGTACTGTACGATGATCAGAGACGATTTTGGTCGTCCCAGGATTCGTTCTGGACGAACTGCACTTCGATTGAACTAATCGTACTGTACGATTCTGAGATCGTACAGTACTAACAGGTCAAATTCTGCACATTGTACTGGACGATCCTGCGATCGTACTGTACGATCTTTGACGGCTGAATTGGGTTTTTAGAGTTTTTTGAAGCCCTCTATTTAAGCTTTCTCATAAGACTTTGTAGGAGTCTTTTTGGGCATTCATTGAGTTGTTTTTCTTCTAAAGAAAGCTTGAAGAGAGAGCTTTGGGCTAGGGAGAGAAAGGGTGGAGTTTGTAAGAGAGGGAGAATATCCTTGTGGGCTTCAAGGGAGTGTGAGAGGGGGTTTTCACACGGTTGCTCCGGCGAACTTGCACCTGAGTTCCTCCAAGAGTCAAGGTTTGTCTTGAGGGAAGCTTTGGGAAGAAGAAGACCTCTTTGGTGTCAAAAGACCCGGCTACTCTGCCGCACCGGGGAAGGTGAAAGTGATTCAAGGTCCTCTGCCTCACCAGGAGGGTGAAAAGAAGTTCAGGTCCTCTGCCTCACCAGGAGGGTGAAAAGAAGTCAAGGTTCTCTGCCTGTGAAAGGAGTACGGTCCTCTGCCGCACCGGGTTGGTGGAAGAGAGTTTGTAAGGGCTTCTCCGCCTAGCTGAGGGGGCTAAAGGAGAGACACTATAGTGATAGTGCAATACCCGGAGAGGAGGCTCCGGGGAGTGGACGTAGGTCATAGTTTGACCGAACCACTATAAATTTGGTGTGCTCTTTCTGATTTTATTTTCCGCACTTTATTTTTCATGCATCTTATTTTCTATTATAACTGCTTGGTGAAAATCTGAGAACATTATTTTATTGTGATAACTAGAGAATAATCACCATCTTTATATATCAAATCATCAGCTTCCGCATTTGACTAGTTAAGTTATTATTGTAAGAAATCTAAAAAATCAATAAATATTAGAACTCTTGGCGCATCTCGATCTTTCAAGTGATATTAAAGCATACACTTGACTTTCATGATATAATCATAGGCATCGTGTTTGACATATAACAAATTTGTAGAGACAAATTGCAAAGAGGGGGTTTTAACAGTACATACTTTACTTACTCTTCTAAGATTTTTATAGGGTGACAGGCTATGGGAGCTTGGAGTGGTATTGAGGTTAGAAGGTTTAATCTATCCTTTATCTCTTTACGCTCGACTAAGTAGTTGGTGATGCATAAGCTCATAATAGCAACAATATAAAAGAGAATAATTAGAAAACATATTATATTCACATTCTATCTATCCAAAACATTTTATCCAAATAGTATTTCATTTAATTTTTTTATTTTAAATTAAGTGATTGAATCTCTACAAAAACTTATTTTTATTGGGTAGGATAATTATTATAATTATAGTATACAATACTTTTATTTATAAGTTAATATTCTTTCTCGTAGGATTGATACTCTACTCTATCACTATATTACTTGATTCGGCACATATACTTGCTTATATTAAGTAGGGTTTTTATAACTTTTATATAAAAGAAAATCTAAGCATTATTTAGGAATTAATAGGGCCCTAAATCATTTTCACAATTCTTTATGTTACTCTACGGCCCCAATCATGCACTAAGTACTATATATAGCACATCAAGTGGGTTGCCTCCCATAAACACTAAGTTTATAGTTTTTAGCTAGACTATATGATAAAAAAATAAAAATGCTACCAAATAATAGTAGCCTCAAACTCTCTCTCTCTCTCTATATCTATCTCCCTCTCTTTCAAGCCAAGAAAAAGAACATCTCCTACCCTTTTGAGTCAGGGTCTTATTCCTCCTCCTTATCATCATCTTCATCATCATCATCCTGATTATCTTTCTCTCTAGGCTGCCACACAAAAGGATGATAAGCAGGTGCAGGAGAAAACTCGAGCTGCTTTGAATGCTCCATAAATGGGCTACTTTTGATCATCCCAATAAGTGCTTCATTAAAATTAGAAGAATATCTATAATATTGTTCCTGTTGGTCTATGTTATGGGCGATCCTCATTTTCATCTCGAATTGCCAATATCTGGATTCCTCACAAAAGTGAGTTCTCTTCCATTTTTTCCTTTAACTTTGCCACCTGCTCTCCTAATATTTTAGGAGCTCTAACACTCTTACTATTGCTTCTGCTGCCTGGTTTACTACACCCTCTAAGCTCACTCACATTACCCTCCTCCTCATTCTTTTCTGCCAGCTTAAATCCTAAAAATTTTCTTTTAGTTAGGGATAAAATAGGGAATAACTATTATTTATTTTGTTCACCCTAACACCAGATGCTACACATAGAGAAAAAATGTGAGAAGGGTGTCTTAAACCAATAGATGTGGTACCTTTAATGATGTATATGAGTGATGAAAATTATAAGCTCCCTTACATCACTTGTTTACCCCATTTGAATTGAGTAATTAATAATGGCCCAGCCACGAGTAACTTCACTTATATTTTGGCTAGGCAACAGACGGGCAGAAATGAAATAATGCTAGGCTTTAGAGGTTTGGGTCATATATTAGGCAAGGAAATGAATAATCTTATAATCTTTTTTCTTCTAACTCACTCCACTATTAGGTCCACACATAACATTCAAAATTTCATCAGGATTTACTAGAGTATTAATAAAGGAGATATACTCATCATATTCATAATCTTTGAGTCGATAAATCCTATTGGTGGCTATAGAATCAAAGGCAACCCACTTACCCCTAATATAACACCTATTATTAACTGCCTCTTTCTCATTGGAAAAAAATTCATGCACTATATTGATTATTATAGCATGCAGTTCTTCACAAATTCTTTCCCACCCTCTACTTATTATAATTTGCATGATAGGTGGAGTAGGAAGTTGAAATCCTCAATTAGGAATCAGTTATGTAGTCATAACAAAATTAGTAATTCTTGATTCAGCATCTACTGAAATAAATCTGCTCTTATTAAAAGCGGAGGAAGATCTCTTTTTTTCAAACATCTTTGGGGCCATCCTTCCAAAGAGATTTTGAAGAAATGAGAAGTGGAAGGAAATGGAGAGTGGTGAAGAAAATAAAAAATGGAGCCCTTTCTTATAACAAAATGAAGAAACAACATTATGACACTTAGTACAGGCACTAAATGACAAGATGGTCAATCGACAGATGTTGTAGTGGCGCAACCATGTGGCGCAGTGGCGTTGGGTATTGGAAATTAGAGCATTGCTTTGGGGATAAGCCACTGCCATGATGATTGACATGTGTCAATGTCATAGCAGTGATGACTGAAACCACTATCAAACTTTATATGACACACTTGTGATGTTTCAATAACACCAAGATGCTTGTTTATAATGTTGCGACACTTATCTAATTTTAATAATTAAAGTTATATCCACACACTGACTCTTTGATTTTTTGGCAGGCCGCACTTTTTGACTTAATTGACTAAATGCTATGTATTCAAATGGATGGCACTGCGGCACTAGTTATTAGGTTTAAGTTTCATATTTTTAAAATATAACTAAAATTATTATTATAAAACAAAATTCAAAATGATGTAAGACAGTCACTAATGCAATCATAAATAACACATAATATAAATGATATGAGTAAGTCTAACCATGCAATTAATTTAATAATATAGTAAAAATTTTGCAAAAAGAAAATACATCCCTTGTAATGTCACTAAAAACTTGATGGGGGCTATGGAGCAACCTATATAATTGTGAAATGCTTTAGGGCTCTATCAATCCCTAACAATGCTTATATTTTCTTTGATATAAAATTTATAAAAACTCCACTTAGTATATGCAAGTATACATGCCAAATCAAGTAATATAGTGATAGAGTAGAGTATCGATCCCATGAGAAATACTTGTAATTCACTAGTACTGTCTACTAAAATTACAATAATCATTGTACTTAAATAAAAGTAGTTTTCATAAAGATTCAATCACTTAAATAAAATTAGATAAAGATAATGAGAAAATTATATGGATATAATGTTTTGGATTGATGAATGTACATAACATTTTTTTTTTCTAATAATTTTTTTTAAATTATGATGCTATTCAAAGCATATGCATTCTTAGATCTCTATTAAGCTTGTAGGAATAAAGGATGTCCATCGACTTCCTATGATTATTTCATCTCCTTAAGAATTTAGTATGTTTCATACCTTATTCCTAAGCATGGTTCATACTAATTTAATATTTTTGGTGATGCCTGCTTCCCTCCATCGAGGCTCCACATTACACCTAATTATAATTGCACATCTGGCCACCATATGCATTAAAATAAGATCTGGTAATATTAACAACATCATTTTAATCATTTATATATAGAATAAGAGAACTCATTAGTACTTCATATGATACTTACCCATCAATCCAAAACTAGAGAATTTAGTCAGACATAGAGAAAAGTTAAAGCAAACTCATTTTTATTAGTAGTATAGTAAAAAGAAAATATAATAGACAGATATCACAAGATAAGTTCAATGGATTTCCTCAACAGTTCTTCCTTTTACTTACATAATTGCTTTCACAAACATAAGCCAAACACTCTAATGATGGTATCAAGTACTTCTCTAAATTTTTTTAGTTGTCACCTTAAGAAAAATTTAGAGGAGCACTCTAAATTATACTAAAATTATTTAAGTGATTGAACTTTCTTATAAACATAACACAATAACTATTTATAAGAAAACACAAATATGCATCTAACACTGTGGTGCTATAAAGATCAGCACCATTACACCCAATAAATAAACTAATGCCACTTCACAATTTTTATTATTTCGCTGTGGTGCTTGTTGATGTGGATCAGTTACTTGAGTTAACATTCGCATCGCTTTGCTGACAGGTCGTGTCCTTGGGAAGTTACAACTGCTACACCATGGCGCTACTAGCTTTTGGATGCCGCGACACCGAAAGGGGTATTTGGGCGCGCCAAGGTGCTATTAATTATGACACCTTGGAACTGAAAAATAGAACACTCGGCACTACAAAGTTGATATTTGACTGTCATGGTGCTATCCAACAGGAAAGTTAGTACTACAATGTTGATATTCTAGCACTACAGCAATGTCTTTGATGGCATAGTGGCGTTGTTTGTTCCAACGCCACGACGCTATATTAAACTTATAATTTTTTATGCCTTTTCTATATTTTTTATGTACAATACAACTAAAATAACATATTTTCACTGAAAAAATGTAACATATAAAATAACACATTATTTATACTTATCAATTATTCAAACATTTTATAATGGATCAGTAGGATCTCTTAAAGCCATAATTGATATGTAGCTAGAGGATTATTAATGTCTAAGCCATTTAAGAAAGCCTATGAATTAATGAAAGAAATCTCTACTAATAATTTCCAGTAGCTTGCTGATGGGGTAAATCCTAAAAAAGTAGTTGGAATTTATGAATCATATGCTTTATCAATCTTGAATGCACAAGTTGCTATAATTTCTAAAAAATTAGATAACTTGAAGATTAAAAATAGAGCAGATGGATATGATAACTTCAACATCAATTTTAGAAATGTGGCACCACAGAGTTATCCTTTAGATTTTGAGTAACTTTATCAAGAAAGGAATGAGAAAACACCCTTAGAAAGTATTATTTTATAATTAGAAATCCAATCAAAAAATCAATCTTATGCTTTAAAAAGAATTGAGGATCAAATAGGGCAACTTGTTAGGTTGATTAATTACCTAAAAATTGAAGAACAATGTTATAATATCCAACTTAGAAGTGGGAAAGATTTAGGAGATCCTGATAGAGATAAAGATTTACACCAAATGGATGATGGTGAAGTTGAGCATGAAAAAACTAAATCTTCAAAAGAATTACCTGAACTTATAAAAGAACTTGAATGAGTACTTAGGAGAGTTGAAGAGAGACCACCATAACCTTTCCCTCAGGGATTGATCAAACAAAATCTTGATAAATAGTTCTAAAATGTTTTAGAAGTGTTTAAAAAATTAATTATTAATATACTCTTCTCTGAAGCTTTAGAATAGATGCCCACTTATTCAAAATTCATGAAAGATATTTTAAACAAGAAAATGAAGCTAGGGGAATTTAAAACTGTGGTATTAATTGAAGAGTCTAGTGCTATAATCCAAAAATACTCCCTGAAAAACTTAAAAACCCAGGGCATTTTGCCATTCCTTTAACTATTAAAGATAAATTTTATGGCAAGGCTTTATGTGATTTGGGATCAAGTATTAACCTCATGCCACTCTTTATTTTTAAAAGACTAGATATTGGAGAGGTTCAACCTACTTTTGTTACTCTTTAGTTAGCTGATAGATATTTCACTTGCTCTAGAGGAGTAATAGAATACGTGTTGATTAAAGTTGATAAATTCATCTTTCCTATTGATTTTATTGTTCTAGATATGGAAGAAGATAAGAAAATACCTCTCATTTTAGGAAGATCATTTTTAGCCAATGGAAAAGCAATGATTGATGTGCAAAAAGGTGAATTAACTATGAGGGTTCATGATCAGAAATTAAAAATTGATATCACTTTTGTTGTGATTGATTCATTGTAAGAGTTTACATGGATATTGAAATCCCAAACCCTATCTTCACACCATCTTGAGAGGCTCTTTAATGACTCAGCTCAATCACCTGTGAAGACTTAAAACACTGAAATGAAGACATTATATACACCAAACATGTGTTGGATATCATCAAAATTCAATGGTCCAACTTCAAGGCTCGTGGGGCTAACAAAAACTAATTAAAAGAAGACAAGAAGAAAAACATAAACAAAACTATGAAAATATAGAAATAAAAAGTAGGGCTCGCATTATCCCACCAAATAGACCATCCTTTAGCTAAATAATAACTATAAAAATACCCTCCAAGGCAGCAATAAATATTAACATAAGGTGTATATGCTCAAGAAGTACCTGCTCAAGTAACAAGAATGCCATCTGGTTGCATCAAAAGGCACTACACATGGGTTTTCATAATCGCCCCAGTCCAAATGTAAGAACCATGAAGGTAGTATACCCAAAAAGAAATTTCTCTATAAGACAACGTATGATGATCACAAGCAGACCAACAAGTAAGAGGCATCAGTAGAAAAGGAAAAAAAAAAACCCAGGAAACATATGCCCACGTAAGAAGAGCATCCAACCAAAATATAAAGGTAAACCCAAAGTAAACCCCAGATCAAAATACAACAACCACCTCCTACAATCGAGAATGAATAACAGCTATAGCAAATGGCCATATACAATGTCAATAGTGAGATCACATCCAAAGAATAATAGCAAGCAGCTAGCATAAAACACTATAATATAAGAAGAAAGAGCACAATAAATCAGAATTGAACAACAACAATAGGCTAGTTGTAGAGATTAATCAAATTTGATGGTAAAGTAGATTGATGGCTCCATCTCTTGCTCTTTATATGAATGACAAATTTAATTTTCTTTATAATAAAATGATCATTAAGACGAACACCTCTAAGATGTAATAAATAGTAATATGCAAACCCAAAAGAAAGAATTTCGAGCTAATTTTGCATTGTATATTGTTAGAATAATTTAAGAGTTATTGTAAGGAGCTCCTAATGTGCAAGAAGTTTTCGAAAGGAATAAAGTTCTTTAAGAAATAAGATGTGCAAGAAAAGAATTATAGTAAAAAAAGAAATAAGAGTGGCTCGGATTGTAAAATGAGCACAACAGAAATTTTATTTACCAAAATTTCTCTCGCTTACATAAAATATCTGTAGTTTTCATGCCTTTCATAATAATTTTTCAAGCAAGAAAGACAGTTTATAGCAAAGCTTTTAAATAAAAAATATTTATATCATAAACCTTTAAACCAAATATATTTAAATCATAAAACTTTGGGCAAATCAAGGAAACAGTCGTGATAGATTTGTTTGTTAGAAAAAGATGATTTTCCAACCAAAAACAAATATGTTCGCTGTCATGGATCTTAACTTTAAAGATTTCTGTGGCAATGTGATTGTTAATGCCTTTGGGAAAAATTCAATCCCCATTTGCATAACAAATAAAATATAAACTTCACTAAACTAAGGAGCACACAGATGGGTCTAATATTTAAAATAATTAAACTAGTTCAGAATTAGGTGATTCCCTCGTCATAGTAGATCTACTGTCATTTCTTGCCGGAGAGCTCACGTTGGTCGCCAGAAGCCTTTTGTCATTACCACGTCACACGTTCTGAAACACATTTGGCACAAATGACCATGCTTACCCTTCCATCCAGACTCAAACCCAACCATCCAAATCAGTTTAGTAATTGGCAACACAAAACGCTATACGGGTTCGACCATCATATAGAAGTGTCAACGGTACGTCGGACACCTTATGATGAACACTTATTCCCCATTTTATACGTCTCTCTACCATTGGATCTGAAACTTCTGATATTCGATTCTTAAAGACAACAACAGCGCCTCTTTATTTTCCTGCCATCTAAAAAGCCACCGAGAAAGAAGGTATAAATCTCTCTCTCTCTCTCTCCCTCTCTCTCTCTCTCCGTGTTAAGCGTTGTCCTCTTTTTTGCATCTCCATCCCTTCATTTATTGCCTCTCTTTATTGGTGGTGGACCGCCTTTCCATGTGCTCCCGAGTGACTTCATTATATTAAACAAGCTTATGCTGCTACACAGAACCATTAGCATTCTACAAGCAGATAAAGCTGAGCCGCTGCATCTGTTTCAGCAGGAGACTACATCTTCTATGGAACTGGAAGCGCAGAGGCGGCGGAGCAGCAGCGCCTCCTCATCACCAGAGTTCGAGTTCTGGATGGTTCGCAACCCTTCCTTCCCACCGCAGGACCTCCTCACAGCCGACGAGCTAATCGTCGACGGCGTCCTTCTACCTCTCCACCACCTCTCCATCCAACGCCCGCATCCGGCGGACCTACCTCCTCCTCCGCCGGTCTATCCACATGCCGACCCAATCCCGGCTTCCATTGTCTTATCATCGCCCACATCTAGTTCTAGTTCTAGGCGTTGGAAAGATTTATTCAAAGTAGTCAGAGAGCAGAAGCCTGAAGTGAATGAAAAGAAGAAGGAGCGCAGGGGCAGTAGCAACGGTTCTTCCGAGCTTAACATCAACCTCAACATCTGGCCATTCTCACGTAGCCGCTCCGCCGGCAACACCGCGGCCCGGCCCCGCTCGGCTTCCCGCAAGATCAGCAGCGCCCCCTGCTCTCGGAGCAATTCCCGCGGCGAGTCCCCCGGCAGTCGGAGGTTGGCCGCTAGCCCTAGCCGAAGTGGGGTCCATCTTGGCCGGTCAAGCCCGGTCTGGCAATTTCGACGAACCGGGATGGGGCCGAAAGATAAGGGGAGGAAGTCCGGTCCAGCCACCTCCACGTCCGCCCACCCTGCTGCCGACGGCGGAGTGCGGGCGCTTAATTTGAACGTGAACAGCTGCATTGGGTATCGGAATCAGGTGAGCTGCCGGGATGAGGACAGCGATGGACTCACCGGAGCTGCCCGCACCACGGAGGTTAACGGAGGCAATGGAGCTGTGTTCAGTTTTAGAACTCTCTATAAGAAAGTTTACTGATTGTGTCCCCAGTAATGGCCAAGGACGATGATGATAACTGTATTGACTTATAGCCTTGATCTTTTTCTGTGCTTCTTACTGTTTTTTATTGGATCTGAATCCTTTTGCTAAATGCTCGTGTTTTATATTGAGGGTTTTTTTTTAAGTTTTAATGTAAAGTATGCATGTTCAATAATTAATATGAACTTATGGGGTAAAATTATGAAGAACAGATTGAAAATTAATATAAAAAAATGGCGATTAGTAAGTAACTACACAATGAATAGTATGTATAAAAAAAATAATTAGAATAGATTTGGTGAACCATCGCGTTGTTTGAAACTAGATTGCACCTCTTTAAAAATTGTAATATATACTAGATATAGGAAAGTAAATTAAAAAAAATAATAATCTTCACATTTATCTAATGTTGTTTCAAATATAATAACTTTGCAAATGCAGATAAATAAAAGTTATTATTTTATTAAATATATTTTTTGTCAAGAAACAGTCCAAGAGCTATATTTAGTTTGATTAAACAGTAAAATAAGTCTTGGTCAAATGTACCTTATACTAGAATGATTAACAGTTGTTAAAAAATATTTGTTAAATTTTATAAGTCAACATTCAATTATGTGAACCAAGAATAAAATTTCATATATTAATAGTTATCAGGATAATATTAACGTCAATGATGATGTTTTTTGTGAGCTAAATCATTCTTAATGTTAAAGGAAGAGCTTTTTATTCTTAGAATTGCTTAAAATGTTCACATATTCAAATAAGTTTAAAGAAGTGCATGTGATATATAAGAATTATATGTGAGAATTTTGAGAAGGAAATGATTATACTTTGGTAGAGTCAAAGCATCTTTCAAGATAAAAATGATTATACTTTCAAATTAATCTAATGTATTTGAAAATCACCTTACCACAAGACTCATTGAGTTTTTTTTTTTACTGCAAAAGTAAAGCACACGAAGTGATCTCTTGAACTTCCTTTGGATAATATCAGCAGAATCATTATAATTTGTTTTCACTCAAGCTTTATGAGCAATTCCCGATGAAGCTCGATAAGATGACCAAACATTCTTAAACTTAAACATTCTAATGTGAGAACTCGTGGCATTATCCAATTTGAGCACAATTGGACAATGATCAAAAGCCACCAAGCCAAATGTCGAGCAACCGCATAAGGAATACATTTAAGAGCTTCTGAATTCAACAGAAATCAATAGAAAACTATCCAATTTCTCCAAAATTCAGGTTGAACCATCTTTGTTACTGTACCATGTAAACCGAGGTCTATTACAACCAACATCATGAAAATCATTTCTAGCCATGAAGTCTCTCATTTCCTGATGACCCTGAGACATAGTGATTCTCTTCCGACCTCTCTTCTCCTCCTTAGAGATTGTACAATTGAAGTCTCCACCAATAACCGTTGGAATATCTTTAAGATTTAAAGACTCAATCTTCTCCCATAAAGATCTTATTAGATATACATATTTATTCCTATATACAAAGTAAATAATCCACTCCCCAAATCTAGGATTCTTTAACTTACCAATTACACATTGATTGGTAGCATCAGTTAATGTAAAAGAAGTAATAAGCAATTTCCAAAGTACTAGAATTCCTCCAACAATTCTATTGACCTCACCCTTATCAATAGAAGATAATTTATTCTCCAAAATGCCAATACACAAAACATCATGAATTTTCACAAATTCTCACAAGTATAGGGCAGCCTCCTTCTTCTTGGCTTCCCTACAATTCTAAAAAGCAATTGAAGTCATTAATAATATGAAGGGGAACTATCCCCACCATAAACCTTATCTCTTATATCCATTTTCTTTTTTCTAGGAAGTTCTTCTATGGGACCCAATCTCTTTAATTCTTTATTGACCCTAGTTTTAATATTAATTAACTTTACACCACTATATCCCTCAACAGAACTATGAGAATACTCACTATCATCATTATCTTCCTGTATTGAATTAACTGCTAGCATGCTTTCCTCATTCGAGAAACAGAAATTTGTACTCCTGCCGTATTAACTACAGAATTTTCCTCTTCACAAACATCAAGCATTAAAGGAGAGAAATTGTTCTTAAGAACAATATAATGATCATAATTACCTCCACATTCATTCAGAGCATCCCAAATTTATCTATGATATTAGTTTCCTATAAAACAACTTCAATAGAATCCTTAGCATCATCTGGAATAGTAGCCTTAGTAGCAAAATTAGCAACAATGTTCTCAACAGCTGGAATGAAACTTTTACTATGAATAGCATCCTCATTATTAGCAGCATCATTTTTCTCTACCATAACCTCCTCAGCATAACCATTCTTTTTATTATGAATATCAACATCACCTTTATGAGCATCAAATTTCCTAAAAAAATAGGTTTTATTCTAGCATGAAAGTTCACATCATCACCAACTAATCTTCCCCTAGCAGAAGATTTAAAGGATTTACTTCCATATTTAACATGTAACCATAGACCATAAGATGTAGATTCATTGTCCACCTTATCAAAAGCCTTATCAACAACATTTTGATGTCTATGAATAGAAGGTTTAGTAACATTATTGGCTATAGATTAAGCCAATTTAGTACACTTATTTTTAATATGCCTAATCCTGCCACCATGAAAACAAAAATTTGAAATCTTCTCATATTCCACTTTATAGAAAAATCTACCATATGAACCTTCCACCTAAATTCCAGTTGGCAACTGACTTTCTAGATTCAGATGAGCACATACTCTAGCAAATTCTCTCCTTCCCCAATTGAACATCTAAGCATCCAATAGAAGAGGCACTGCAATTTATGAAACTATACGAATTATATTCATTTCATCCCAGCATTGCAAAGGAAGATGAGGCAACCTAATTCAAAGAGGAGAAGATAAACCTCTCATTGTTAATAGAGAGAACTCAGGAGACCATTTATCTAATCCAATAATGTGATCTCCAACAAACTAAGCACCACTACTTAACACAACCTCCATAACTTCACTTGATTGGAATAAACAAAGCATTCAATTCATTCCAAAATTTGTTAACTAGAAGATAGCAAATGGCCCCATAGTCTCTTCAACTCATTACTGATAATATGGAAAGGAAGATTCCTACCAAGAACTTTAATAACAAGGGCCTTCTGTAATTGCTTGATGTTAGCCAACTCAATATAAAAATCTAGTTTAACAGTAATACCATCCTTAGAAAACTCAAAACAAACTATTGGATTGACTACCTTATGATGAGATGGTCTCTTCAAGACATTAGAATTAACTGTACTTGGACCCTTCTCACAGGAATTGGCAACAAAAGAATTCATATTAATGCGTTCAATATCATGAGCATTTCCTACATTCAGATATTGATTAGCCTTCATAACATCTTCAAGACATAATGAAAAGTCTTCAATATTTGCATAATTATTATCAACAATTTATTATCACGAACTCCAAAAGAATGAGGAGGTATATTATCTTCAAGACTTTCTCTAAAACCATAGACCTCAAAGAAACCTTATTGTCAAAAAAGGAAGAAGATGAAGCATATTTGTACAAACACTCTACATATTTTCCATAGATTAAAGATCATCACCTTTAGATAAAACACCATCCGACATAACTTGCTTGCCTTTACTAGAACAAGAAACTTCCTTAGAAAATGACGAAGCACCACTAATAGGAGAACCCCTAATAATCAATGATCCTCTATAAGAACAATGACCAACACCTCCATGCAGACATCGACCACCTCCATGCACTTGATATCCATTAGAATATGAAACACCACTCCTATTACTGGTAGAATGGACAAAACAGGCAGGTACTCTGGCAAGGGAAGGTCGGTGATCAACCACCACCATAGTGGCAAACTCATGAAAAAATCGCAACAGACAAATTCAATATCAAGAAACAACTTTCTCTCTCCTCAGATCTTCTCTCTATACCCAATTTCTCACTTTCCTTGCCACAATGAAAGATTGAAAGTGCCCAAATTATTCCTAAAACATAAAAATATCTTTGGATACCCCAAAATCCCTAAAAAACTTGTTCAAGCCAAAATGGCCATAAAAAGACCCAAGGATATGGTTGGCTTGGACAATGAAGTTAATTATTGGTGGTTGGAAGCAACCCATGCATATATACAATTATCTATATGTACTTAGCCAATTTAGTACCCTTGCTCAAACCTCTAGCCTACTCCTAGGGATGTCGATCTTTATCATTTCTCCTTACTAATTCACTCTCACATTCAACTCCTTAAGTCATATAATAGGCTCAAGTTATATCTTAACCTAGCTAGAAATCTTACCTCAACTATTAGTCTAGGTTTTGAATAAGAATTGACCTTGGGATAACCATAGGATCATGATTGTCTTATTAAGTCCATAAGAGGAACCCTTTTAAACAATCAATTCTAAATCATGTTAATTCTTTCTTAATGGATTTGTCCTTTGTTAGGCCTAAGGTAAGCCTCCTTCTATGCCTAACCCTAATTAGTCCCTATAGACTTAGTTGATTATGCAAAAATTTGATTTTCTCATCATTGATTTAATAACATGCTCATGCATTTTAATTGAATAGTTAATATATTAAGTTTTACCTGTGGTCCAGGTTCGATGAATGGCAAATCAACCCCAATAAACCCTTAACCTTGGAATTATCTAGCAATTTTGAATTAATATGCCCAATAAACTAGCCTAGCCTATTTCATAGAGTTTAAGTCACTAAATTATAAGTGTGTTAATAAGTGTTGACTATTGATGTAGGCTAGACTCGCTTTGAACGCTAGCTTAATAAAATACAACATAATAGGTCAATTAAACTCACATTATGGAATTGAAAAAAGAAAACCCTTTTGCTTACTCTTTTAATTAGTTCTAATGTTTAATAAAGGAAAATAGCTCTTTGGTTATCCTAATTTCATTCGTTGACCCAATTAAACCCAAGCTTAATTGACGTTTGACCAAATGTAATTTGATTAATTGGCTCATTTAATCTAATTTGACTTAAATTAATCATTTAGACTAATTTGGTCAATTTAATTAAATTGATTCAAATTAATCATTCTATCAGTCTTGATTTAACTTCCCATTAATGAAATAGACTCAAATTTACCTTGGTTAGGTCAATGACCCTAACGGCGCAAACTTAGCTCAATTAATCGTATAGTATTCATCAAGTTACTTTTATTAATTTGAATTTAATTGATAAAATTATTGGGCCTAATAACCTTGGAAAAATTCACACTTTGACTATTTAACCCTCCTGAACTTCTTAGACCAATTTGACCAAATAAGTTTCATTAATTCAAATTAATCCCTCCATGAAGTGTCCTTAAGTGGTTCATACACAATTTAGTCCTTAAAACTCTTGATCATAGCTTGGTTAACCTTTTGAATAAGCAAAATAAATCATTAGTTTTTTAAACCAATTATACTTACTACATTAATTTGGCTAAACAAATGAACCTTAGTTCCACCAAAAGATTTTTATTAGTATGTCCCATTTAAGTTCATTTGTTAATCAATTAGACCTACTAAGCCTAGATTGATCCAATTAAACTCATTAGGGTATATTTGAACCAAATCAGCTTAAATCAACAAAATGGATAGCTTACTTGGATCTTATGCATTTATAGGATGTTCTTAGGTGAAACGCATCCCTATTAAACTAATTGACCCTTTGATTTGGTCCAATTGAGGTCATTTGATCCAATTTGAGCTAATTAAACTATATAAATTTTCATGGAGCTACCATAGGATGCATTTGACTTAACCTAACCACGGTCAAATAGGTGGACCAAACAATTTGATCAATTTTGGTAAAATTAGTGAACTTAACACAATTGGATTTATATGAGTTGGCAAAATTTAACAATCTAATTAATATAAAAAGCTAACTAAAGCCTTAACTCAAACTAATCCAATAACCAAGACCATGACTTAGGAAAATAAAGTAGGGTTAAGATAAGCTAAACCATGATTAATCTTGAGTACACTTTGTGGGAAAAATAAAATATTTCATGCGCATATTTAGGGTGCTCCAATTTTTAAGATCAAATATGGCATTGAGAATATCGTAATATCTTGACAGACGGACATGATATTCTGTAATAGATTCAAGGAAAAATAAGGTTTTGAATAATTTCATTTTTTGTAGTCAATACACCACAAATACAATATCAAGCCTTTATCCCACTATGTGGGGTCAAGTACATGAATCCTTTTTCTTTATTGTGTCCTATTTGGAGTTAAATTCATATTTAAATCTAATAAAGAAAGGTCATTTCTAATATTTTCTAATAAAGTCTTTTTAGGTCTACCTCTACCTTTCTTATTATAAGCCAAATCTAATACACCTACGCTCCTAATATGGTCATCGAAAGGCTGCCGTTTTATGTGACCAAACCATCCAAGGCAACTCTCTCTAATCTTATCATCCCCCGGATCTACTCTAACCTTTTCATGCATATGCTCATATCATATCCTATCTCTAAGAGAAAAGACGCTCATCCACCAAAGCATCCTCATCTCTACAACACATAACTTAATATTATGCTTTTCTTTTAATGACCAACATTTTGCACCATAAAGCATTATAGGTCTCACCACCATCTTATAGAATTTTCCCTTAAGTTTGAGGGGTACTTTTATATCAAAAAACAAGCCCGATGCATTACTCCACTTCAACCATCTAACTTAAATTTTACTAATAATATTCCCATCAATTTCACCATCACTCTAAACAATAGACCCAAGATATCTAAAACATGTATCACCAGAAGTCATAATCCCCCACTAGATTGATTACTATTAAAATTACACTCCATGTATTCAATTTTAGATCTACTCAAATGAAAACATTTAGACTCTAAGGTTGACCTCCATAATTTAAGTTTACCTTCAACTCCCTCTCTAGTCTTATCAATAAGAAGAATATCATCAGCAAAAAAGTATACACTAGGTTACATCCTCTTACAAATGTCTAGTAAGAACAACAATGACTAAAGAAAAATGATATGGGCTTAAGGAGGATCCTATATGTAATCCAATTGAAATAGGAAAATACTTGGTCAAACCACCTTGTGTTTCAACATAAGTAACAGCTACAACATACATATCCTTAATGACTTGAATATAAGCATTATTAACCCCTTTCTTTTTGAGAACTCTCCATAACATTTCTCATGGAACTTTATCATATGCTTTCGCTAAATCAATAAATATCATATATAGATCTTCCTTATTCTCTCTATATTTCTCTACCAAACCTCTCAATAAATGAATAGCTTCCATAATTGATCTACCCGACATGAATCCAAATTGATTTTGAGAATCAATAGTATCAAGTCATAACCTTTGCTCCGTAACTCTCTCCAACAGTTTTAAAGTATAATACATTAACTTAATTTCTCTATAATTTGCACCAAGTTGTGCATCACCTTTATTTTTAAAAATAGGAATTGACACACTTATTATCCACTCATCTGTAAAATATAATAAAAAATATGTCATACTATCTTGAATGACATACATGGTATTCCAGAATAATATTTAATGATGTAAATGAAGTTTTGAAAAATTATCATTTTTGTAATCAAATATGGTAGTGAGAATATCATATCACCTCAAGAGTCAAACATGATACTATGCAAAGGTATTTAAATGCTAAAATTGGTTTGAAAAATTATCAATTTTTATAATCAAATACAACAGAGAAATTACCATATTGCCTTGAAAAGTAAATATGATATTCTAAAAATGTATTTGAATGAAAAAAATAATTTTGAAAAATTGTCTATATTTTTAGAGACTTTCCCCATCCTTATGAAAATAAGACAGGTTTATTTGAATCTAGAGTTACATATACCCCATAAAGGTAAGATTTTATGGTTAATTACATCCCAAGAGAGGTGAATCTTCTAAGAATACTCTAGATTAAAGTAGTAGAAAATATTTTCTTAGATTTCAAAGCTTAAGTCAAGGATAAAAGATTTTGGAGTTTTCAAAGGGGAGTGGTTTAATGCTGAACAGTTCTTTATGGAGGCTAAATAATCAAAGGTACAAAGCACTAGGATTTTGAGACCACCCAGAGGTACTCTAATCTATCCTGTATTGGGCTTTAATATTTTAGGAAGAAATTTTATGTTTGAGTTGGCATTTTGTTTGATATTTATGATTATATTCATAGAGGGTGAGGACTTATGATTTGAGGTTTTCCTTAGAACTTAGATTTAAGTTGAGTTACTACAGAGTAGTGAAATTGAGCTTAGTCTAACGAAGTGCAAAAGTATATAAATTTTTTGGACTTATATTTTTTCAGGAGTGAGAATGCTAGAGAAAACACCTAATCACTTTGAAATTATGATTCAAGACTTATGAAAGATGGGTAGGTTGTTGTTAATTATGTTTTTAGAATATAAGACTGACTTCTAGAAAAAATCCTAAGTAGCCCTGGACTTATGAAGGGTATTTATGATTCTAAAATTGAATGCAATTAAATTTTATTTTTTTAATTTATTTCTAATATAAGGTATGCCAGATAACTCTTATACAATAATCAATATGTAAACTTTTAAAAAGGCTTAGAAAATAAATTTTATCCTAAAGAAGCATAACTCTCCTAAGTCAAAATTGCACCCTTATAGGTCGAGTGGTTTGCATCCACCCACAGGTAGGGAGTTGCCTAACAAGAAAAGAAGGATGTATATGCTTTATGCGACCTCAGATAAGCTTTAGCTTACTATCTATTCTGATTATCTTTCTATGTTATCTTAATTTTTTTTGGTTATGAGTATAAAAAGTTTTTTATTTCTTAATAGCCTAGCAAAATATCTAAGCATATGCAAATAAAAGAAAGGAACCTATAAAAAGCAGACAATTTCTAAGCATAATAAATTATAAATAATCAATCAACCAACCATAAAAAAAATTATAGAATGTCTAAAGTCTATGTAGAAAGTGCCACTTAATACAATCCAAGGTCTATAGAAAATAAAGGTGGTCAGGCTCCACCGACAATAATCTGGATTCTACTCCTATGAAATGACACAAGTCTTTAAAATTATGCATTTTCTAGTCTTTAGTTCTTCCCTTTGGACTTCATGTATGTTCACGTTCTTTTCTTCAAACATTATATTGATTCCTCCAAAAGGGCTTCGAAATGAAAAGAACTTTAAATTAAAGAAAGTTCTTTCCCCTTTATTTCCCTAATCAATTCTTGGGGGAAAATGCATTATTTTTAGACTTTATAACTCTTTTTATAAATTACATTTTCTTTAAAATGAAAAGACTCTATACTCCCTGCAAGTTAGTAAACTAATTCATGTAAGAAATCCAAAACACATCATATCATAATAATTTGCTCATTTTTAAGCAACCTGTAAGCTTGGCCATCTTTTAATAATGAAGGGGAGCTAAGCAATAAAAGCACTTGTAGAAGTTTTAATTAGTTTAAAATTTAATTAATTTTTAGCTCACTTTTATTGACATCCCTGCTTAAGCATGGCCACCTATAGAAAATTTTGATTAGTAATAAACATCTTGATCTCTTCTAACCAAGAGAAATATGAATGTCCATCACAGATCACAGAGAAAGCATCATCAATGAGCATATCATATTCAACCATAAAAAATAATACCACATCCACACACCAATCATTTTTTCATCTCAGAAAAAACACATGAAAGAATAATGACATAGCCTAAAGCTAGACTTGGTTATCTTAACAAACCATTTATAGTGTATGCAATAAGATGTGTGATTTGGATATTTTCTAAGTTTATTATTATTTAAATTTATCTACTATTTTTATTTTTGCTGCATTTCAGGCCAAGGGATATTTAGTTTGAATTCAAGTTTTAATATTTAATATTTTGAGATTTATTGTTAGGTAGATTTTAAATGTTATAGTTCATTAATGATTGGTTATCTAAAGTTCTTCCTTTTGATTAGTCATTTTAGTCCATAAGCTTTATAAATCTAATACACTTATGTCTCCCAAAGCTTCATAATAATTTCCATTATTTACATTAAAGTCACATGGTCTATTTTACCCCCCTTCAGACTAGTAACCCTACGTGCTCGGGTTTCAAGACAATATACCCTTCTTATTTTTAATTTTGGTTATTGTTGTTGTTTCGATTTTTATTCATTAAATTAGTTATTTACTAAATTTTTGGTGATTAAATGTATTTTCATTATTATTTAATTATTATTATTAATTAAATTTAACTCAATGTTTGACTTTCAATTTTATTCAAGATCTTTATTGTTTCTAATTTTAAATAAATATTATATTTAATTTGGAGTTCAATGCTATTGAGTTTGTGTTTTTTGTATATTTATTTATTTAATTATATATTTTATAAAATTATCCAATTAAATTTATTTATTTAATTAAGTAATGAAGAGTTTTTTCATTTATAACCAAAATCATCTACAAACTTTTTGAAATCTTCTCCAAATGTCACTGATGAATTCTAAGGATGATTACAAATGTTTAAAGTGATTTAAGAATTTAATTTAATTTTTAATTTTTAATTTGATAAATTATTAATTTTTTTAATTCTTTAATTAATTTTTACTTTTAAAGAATTTGATGGGGCTTTTAATTTTCCATGAAAGAGCATTTTATTTGTGATTAAAGAAAATTTAGTTTTTATTTTTGGGATTTAATTTGAATTTATTATTAATTAAAGAAAATTCTAAGCTAAATATGTAAGGTGATTTTGAGTGTTCTAATTGATAGAGCAAATGATCTTCAACTTTTTTGAGATTTAAATAATAGGTTCACCAAAACGAGAGGTTTAATCTCAAGAAATTTGAATGCCATTGATGCCCTCCTAAGGTTTTAATAAATTCCCAAAGTAAATGCCACTATTCCTTTAGTAATTTGTTTTAAGCAAACTAGATATGGAGGAAAGATGAAATCAGTGGCTATCTAACCCGTGGATAATGCACAATCAATCCATAAAAAACCAAGGAATAATTCTAATTGGATTTTCATACATAACAATTTCAAGTTCTAGGTTCTTTCTTGACTTATGAACTTTGGTCAATCAATGGAAACCCTTAATGGTTTATAATTAATATGAAAATTTTTAGAGATGTGTAAAACATCTCTAAGAATCATCTCTATAAATTTCAAACCATGGTGAAGTGTATTTAATGAATAATTCCAAGAATACCCAAGAGGGTATTCTTTAATTTGTTAGGAATTAAAGTGTTAGGAGCTTTTATAGAGCTTCTCAAGAGAAATCCAATGAGTCTAAGGACACCTTGATTGGACAATTATGTGTAGAGTTATGAGTTTTTGAAGTTAAATGACTTTCATTGATTTTCTTGATCCTAATTACACATTCAGCAAGTCCATTACATGCAGTGCGCTTTGATAAGACATGCAATGATTACCGCACTAAAGATTTCACATGGGATTATTTGTGGCCATCGAATCTAAAATTAGATGGTCATGATCTAAATAGAATCAAATCATGGGATTGTATGAGATCTAATTAAAGCTGCCAATCAAAATTAATGGCTCTAATTTCATCTCAACCTCCCATGTTTGTCCTCAGCTGCAAGCATATTCTGGTAAGATCCAAGAAATCAGCTTGGTGGATCTTGCTAAATTTTTTCTAAAGCATCATTCTATCATGAACCTTCAATCTAATGGTCAAATCCCATTGGATTGGAGGATTCACGTCATAATTAACCAAAACACCTAGGATGAGTGATCAAAATTGGAGAAATACCACATAAAAGCATTGATTAAATCAAGAATTGCTTGGGTTATGATCGACTTGATCCATGGAATGATTCTCCTTTAAATGGAAGCATCAGAGGAGGAACAGGGAGGAGGTTCAACTTTGGCGAGAGGGATCTCATTAGATCTCACTTAAACTTGTTAGAAATTAAAAATAATGGGGTTGGGGAGATGGGGAATAGATCCTTGAAGGCTCTTGAGGCTTTTCAAATCAAAATAATTATCTCTATAAAGAGAAATTATGGGTATTTATAGGATTTTAGAAATGCATAGGGATGGCTAATTGGCTAGGTTCAACCCTCCTCAGACCCTCTAGGTTGCTTGGGATGGTCTGATATGACCCATAGAGTGATTTTAGAGACTTCTATGATTTATGGGCACATATAAAGAGAGCTTGGGATGAACCCATGGGGCGTGTGCGTGGCTAGAAGGATTCTGGCTAGTTATGGCCACCACATGGTGGAAACTAATGTGGAGGAGTGTCTGGAAGATTCTTGAACAAAATGCAAGTGGAAGATTTCTATAGAAATGCTTGAATGTGTAATATGGCTTATGATTAATGGTTTTGGTCACTTTGGGTCAGCCCAATTAGTTGACCCAGGTCAAATAATGTACTAGGCTGACCATGGCAGATGCATATGACCAAGGGTTATGGAATATAGGGGTGAGCTTAGGCCAATTTGATTTGGGTATGGTTTTGGCTCTAGGAAATGACATTTTGACGACTTGGCTCAAGCCATGTTGCTATCCCAAGTGGACCCAAGGGTTGGTTCACCTAGGGTTGATCCTTTTGGACCCAATGGATAGTCCCAAGGGCTAATTAGTTTTGGCAAAGTTTGGATCATTGAATTTTGAATTCAATATGATTATGTATAGTTTGGTTAACCTAGGTTAGCTTGATCAACTAGGTTAGACCATGGGTTAAAGTTGGGTCCAACACATTCCAAATGATATTTGGAACTAGTTGGAAGAGGTCTCAAGGCTTGGTAAGGTCTTCTTGTGTAAAATGCATGTTTGGACGGTGAAAGGTTCCTTTGGTCAAATTAGGTTGGTTTGGTCAACCAAGCTTGACCTAGGCTTAGGTTTGGGTCCAACACACTCCAAATGAGATTTGGAGTTTATTGGAAGCAGTTTAAAGGTTTATTCTGATTGAGCCATATTGAAGTTTATGAAAAGTTTTATTTAGGAGGTTTAGGGTTTATGGGTCTTCCTGGTCAACCATGGTCGACCAAGGGTTCAAGTACATTCAAATCATTATGATAATGAATATGAATCTATTCAATGGTTTTGGGAAAGTTAGTCTATTGGCATAAATAATAAATATTTAAAGGTTTTTCACCTTAGAGAATGCTTTGGATTTTGGGGGTTAGAGGACTATGAATGACTCAAAAATGACATGGAAGAACCTAGGGACATACTTAATTAATATGAAACTAAACAAACATGATTCCAAGGTCTTTTGATAAGGTTTTGGGTCAATGGAAATTTCTCTTAAAATAGGGAAACTTTTAGAGGGTTTTGGGTTTGATTTTGAACATTGGTTTTGAATTTAGGATTATGACTTGGATTTGATTTTGGATTTAATTTAAGATTAAAGTTTTTGATTTTAGATTTTTAACCTCATGCAAAAATGATGTCAATAAATAGACCCCAGCAGCTGTGATGAGCTTGAAAGTGTGAATTACATGTGTTGGTGTTGAATGAAACAATTAATTCAAGTCCAAAATATTTTAATTTAGGAAATTTCTTTTGCTTCTCTATTTCAAATAATCATAATAGCTTGCTCTTATCCTGCTAGGGCCAAGGGCTATAATAAATGTCATTTTCAAAGAAGAAAATTAGTTAATTTATTTTAAGTTTGGTAGTCCACTTGAAAAGGAGTCTAGAAGGCTTTATCCTTTTATAATAATTAAAGTCCTAAGGAAAGGAAGCATTGAGACTCACACCTAACCTTAACAGATTGGAGTTTTGATGTGATTTACTTAATTTTGAGGAAAGGAAGTATGGGGACTCACAACTAATCTCAAGTCTAAAAGATTCCAACAAAGTACTTAAACCTAATAGACATATTTCTTTTGAAATTTGATTTACCTTTAGATCTAAGAAAAAGAAGTATAGGAACACACACCCATCCTTAAGATACTAATGATGACTAAACTATGATGGGGCCTAATTTCCTTAAATCCAACACTAACTAGTTTAGGTCTAAGAAAATTGAAAGCTCACACCTTATTCCTATAAGACTAAAATTTCTTTAATTTCAAATGCCTCTAATTCTAAAGGAAGGAAGCATAGAGACTCACACCTAACCTTAAGATAATAATGGTGACTAAGCTATAATGGGACCTAATAGGCTTAAATCAAACACCAAATAGTCTAGATCCTAAAAATTAGGAAGCTCAAAGACTAACACCTATTCCTAAAAGATTATAATTTCTTTCAGATTTTTAATTACTAACGTAGGTAGAAAGCTCAGGGACTCACATCTAACTAGGAGCAACTAGCCAAAGGGAAAGTCTGTCCAAACCTCTGATGATTTGATAAATTCTATTTAACCCAAGATTTCTTTTATATTTTTAATAGCTATTCTAGAAAGAGGGCCTCAAGGGACTTCTACTCACTTAGCACACTCTAACTAAGGGGCTACTCTACCTAAGATATTGGTGAATAGGAGGAAACTAGCCAAGCCTTTTTTAATGCTATGATGGTGCCACAGAGGGATTTCTCCATTAGTAGTAGAACTAATCCTAAGAAAAAAGAGCATATAGACTTACACCTATCCTTAAAAGGCTAGAGAATTTGATTTTGGATGCTGAGATGGTGCTGCAGGGACTTGCTCCAACACTAACAAATCAAATTCTAAGAAAAGGAAGCATAGGGACTCACACCTATCCTAAAATGACTAGAGAATTTATTTGGATTATTCATCCTTAGTTAAATATCTTGAGTGGCACAATAGTATATCTACTAGGGAAGGTGTAAGTAGCTTCAGACTGAAGATGGAGATTATGAGTAATTTTGCATCTTTAACAAAGATGATAATGTTAAAGTATAGGAACTCTAAATTGGAATTTTGATTTGAATTTAATTTTAAATTTATATTTGAATTGAGAGTGAGATTGATTTGGATTTGTGAGATTTTGATTTCAGAAAGAAATTTGAATTTGAAATTTTAAATTTGGAGAATTAGATTTGAAAGATGTTAACTTAAAGCTTTTTTATTGATTTTAAATTTAATTACATCAAGCATAGTATTTCTTTAGGTATCACTCTTTAACATAAAACATTGGGTTGTTTCCTTTATAATAAATTAGTTGATAGGAACCTCCTTCATAGACTGTCTCTATGATGAATGGTCCCTCCCACTTTGGTTCAAAACTTTCCCCTAATCTATTAATGGGATAAAATAGGTCTTCGAAGAACTAAGACCAAGTCTCCTACTTGGAAGGTTCTAGGGAAAACCAATTTATCTTTAGCTTGATCCATTCATGCTTTATATAGTTTAAGATTTTATTTCACTTGAAAGTGGCATTCTTCAAGACCCTTAAGTTCCTCCAATTGGATACAAGCATTTTATTCAATTATCATTTGATTTTGAATGGTGATCCTTAGTAAGGGAAGCTACACTTCTAAAGGGTGAATATCCTCAAACCCATAGGCTAAGGCCAGTGGAGTGGAATGGGTCGGGGTCCTTTAACTGGTTTGATAGTCACAAGGCTTTCAACCAACCTCATGCCATTATGTTTATTGTCATGGCACCTTGTAAAATTATTTATTTTGGTTGATTTGAATATTGAACCATTATAAGATATGATTCTGTGGGATACACTAAATTTATAGATGTTATTGTCATCAAAAAATTTTCATAACATGGTGTGATGTTACTTTTTATAGGGGAATTACTTCTACTCATTTGGAAAAATAATTAATCATTGTTAAAATAAAGTAATGAACCTTTAAAGAAGGAGGGTTAATATGCCTAATAGTATCCGTGCCCCATATTTTGAAGTGCCCTGAAGCTATCATGGGATATAACACATTAGGTGGCTGATGTAAAATCACACCATGAACTAGACACTAATGATAATGTCTTGTAATATTCATGCAATCATCAATTGTAGGAGGCCATTAATACAAAAGTCCTTAAATTTTTAGCTTCAATTTGGGACTAGACTTGTGAGCATCTTATAATCTGGCATGTACCTCATTTATAGTCTTCAGGGGGCTTCACATTTATCTAAATAATGCAGTAACATCTAATCAAATGATCAATGGTATAAAGTTTCACTAACAAGCATATATGATAAAGCATACTTCTTGATTTGATTGGCAAAGGATTTGTCATGTGGGAGTTTTCCTTCTCATAGATGATCTATGAATGCCTGCCTCCTATCTTTTTCTTCCTCATCTATTATAAGAGTAAATAGAATCTCAGATAACTTTTTATTAATATACTCCAAATCTATAGGAGCCAAGACCTGATGGTTTTGAACTTCTATAGAAATGGAGTCTTCCTCTAGGTAGGATGTTTTATGTGCTAGCTTTGCCAAGGAATCCACCATAGAATTGCTTTCACAGGAAATTCTATACAAAGTTATGATAAGAAATTGCTCAAGAAGGTTTTTTATGTATTGATAATATTTCAAAATTTTAGGATTCAATACTTTATAGGTACAATAATCTGGTTGATAACCAACTAGGAATCTCCAAAGGTTTTTGATTTCTTCAATTTCCATTAATATGAAAAGTTCCAAACCAATATCAGAGCCTCATATTCAGCTTTGTTGTTTATGCAGGGCTTTGATAAATGATAGAAAAAATGCATCATTCCCTTATCTGGTGTTATGAAGACCAAGTTGATCCCAACTTTTTCAAGAAGAGTAGATCTTGGTGCTTTGCCTCGTTGAAGAGATATTGCCTGATCAAAATATAATTTTTAGATAGGATTGTAAGATTCTCTAAACTCATGATTTGCTCATAAGATAATTCATCATTTAGAGGAGATTCTTCTAGAAGTGGATGTGTTATAAGGAAGTCGATGATGGCTACCCTTACACAACACATAATGGAATGAAGGTCTTGTCAAATTGATGCAATATCATAAACCACCATGTCAAATGTCCTGAAAAATGTACGCTAGGTCATAAGATACTATAACAAATTCATTCTAGAGATTAAACTTACTTGGTGAGAAAGCATGTAATTTCTTAGTTTTATGCTACAACAACTAAGGCAAGGCAACGCTTCTCAATCAAAGGGTACCATATTTTTAGTTGGAATGAGTGATCGATTGAGTTAATAAAGAGCTTTTGCCCTTTTTCTTTTCATTAACTTGAGCCAATAAGGCTACAAGTGATTCATCTAAAGCTGTAATGTATAATATCAATGGCTTCCCCGTAATTAGGGCCATCATGACTAGAGGATTGATTATATTTCTTGATGCTTTTAAAGGCATTTTGGCATTTTCCATTTGATGAATTTGGAATCCTTCTTAGCTTGAACACAAAAAGGCTAACATCTTCCAGATAGATTTGAAATTAAGCATCTTTTGTATGCCTACCTACCATAAAGTGATCTTTATTGGGTAAGACTCTTAGAAGGTGACATCACTAAGATGGCCCTAATCTTAGCAAGATGAATTTCAATTCTATGGTGCCACACTATAAGCACAAAACTTTTCATGAGGTGATGTCAAAAGTGTACTTTAGGGGATTCATTTTAAGATTATAGTGATACAACCATTTAAATATAGTTCTTAAATTATAAAGATGCTCTTCTTTGAGTTTTCATTTGATGACATTTTCTTCAATGTTGCACTTCACTTAATTGTGAATAAGTTAATAAAAAACTTAGTTATATCCCATTTGTAGGACGCACCAGTATTTTTTGAGACCAAAAGGAATCACCTTGTAATAGAAAATTCCTATAGGTTTTCTGAACGCAACATTTCACTCATCCTTTAGAGCCATCTTAATTTGGTTTTATCCAGATGAACCATCCATGAATGAGAAAATAACATATGCAGAAGTAATGCCAACCATGAGTTCGAGTATAGGAAATGGTAACTCATATTTAGGACATGCCATATTCAGATCCCTATGGTTTACACAGACTCAAATTTGATATTTTTTCTTTCTAACCAGCACGATGATGGCCACCCAAGAGGAATATTATTCCTTTGAAAAGTTAGCCTCAACCAATTTCTTTACTTCAGAGATGTCTTACTATTTGATTTTTAATTGCATGCATTAAGGAGCTTGCTAAATGGTATTGCATCAGGTAGAATCTCAAGTTTATGAATTACTATCTTGAAAGAAAAGCCTGATATTTCATCATATGACTAAGCAAGGAAATCCTTAAACTCAGAAAGCAATTTAATTATGTTATCTGATTCATCCTCATTCAACAAAGAACAATTGGAAGTAGGGCGAGGGTTATCTTATGTTTTAAAGTTAATTTCCTTTAGTTTATTAATTATAGATTTAATTTCTTTATCAAATTCAGGGGTGTATCTCTGACTCAAAGCTTATCTAAGTCATCTGACATTTCTAAACAAAATTCATTAAAAGAATTAATGGTTTTTATAAAGACCCTATTAGATTCAAGATGATTAGTTATCATGAGATAATACTCATCATCATAGAATGTTCCAATGGTACCAAAGCCAATACCATCTCTTATGTTTCTTTTATTTTTAATATGCTAAAAGCTTTTGCAGTATCTAGCTGGACCCTTAGCCCATTATCATGATGTGAGACCTTTAGTAACCATATTTCATTCACATAGAGGATGACAATCAGTAGTAATTCCATTAAATCATTTAAATCATCTTCCACAAGTTTTATATCATCTTCTATACTTGAGGTAGATGGACAAGGAATGAACTTTTAAACTCATCCTTCTTTGCCCGTTTGACTAAGAGAGTCCTTAACTACTAACCTATAACCCAATCAAGTGATAGTGGGGTAAGGGCTAAGGTTTTACATCTTTTATTTAACCATTCATACATAGTTGATTTAGATTCATCACATCAAATGATATCTTCTTCATCATTGTCATGTTCCACAGTAATGTTAAACTTTGGAAGAGGATATATATTCTATAGTCAAGAGGAATTCTTACACCTTATATACTTGAATCATCATCTGAACTTGACTCTATATCTATGTACATTGATAGTGATTTTCTTTCTAATAAAGTATAACCTCAACGACATGCTCTTTGGACTATTCTCCCAACTCTTTGAGGGTAACTATTTGGAGGCATAAAGATCACATTTTTGACGTTGTCCTCACTATCATCATATTTTACTTTTTTATTTTTTTTTCTTTTTTCTTTTCCTTTCCTTTTTTATTTTCCTTTTTCTTTCTTTTCTGTTTTCCTTATTCTCTCTCTCCTCCTTAGGTAGATTTTCCCTTTTAAAACATACAGTAATTTCTTTGGTGCATAATATGTAGCATCTTCATAAATCCCTATTTTGTGAATAAAGAATGTTTATAAATCACCCTTAATCACATATTTTATGCCATTGCATTGGCACTTGATGCACTGGCGTGTTGCAAATCTAGTTTTGATGATGACAAACATGTTTCCAGTGTGTTTTGCTTGGCTAACCCATTTCAGGCACAAAAGATCACGAGCAACTCAAGCCAACTCAAGATCGGGTCAAAGTGTGTCTAAGAGTAGTATTTTCCTTTTCTTGAGTCAATTGTAATGTAACTGATCCCCTAGCTAAGTAACCTTGCACACACACACTCATGGGGAGAGCTTGAGTGAACTAGAGTTTCTGTTCAAGTTTTTGTTCAGATCGTCCTGGACGATAGTCTCATCATCCTGGACGATCAGGTAAAAATAGAAACCCTAATTAGGGCGACCAAGTTAAGTGTGTCTAATTAAGCAGATCGTCCTGGATGATCCTTGGATCGTACGGGATGATATGCTCAAATAAGAAATTTTCAGCCACCAGATCAAGTTAGGCAAGTTTTTATTTTAAGATATTTGGTCTGATCGTCCCGGACGATACGTGTATCATCCTGAACGATCCAGTGCAATCATGCCTAAATTAATCAGGTAATTAAGGAAAGCAATTTATATTTGATTGATACGATCATATCGTCCTGGACGATCGCAGGATCGTCCCGGACGATCATGATCGTCTAGTGCATTTCAGTTGTACGACCCGATCTGTGTACATGATGATTTGGGCACTTTTTGAACTAATCGTACAGGATGATCTCATTATCGTCCTGGACGATCAAGTCATTTTTTGGTCGTCCAACACAACTTTCTCTGGACAACCCGAACTGTCTTCTGGACGATATTCCTCAATTTACACTAATCGTCCCGGACGATCGCAAAATCGTACGGGACGATGTGAACAACTTTTTCTACTAATCGTCAAAAAGAGCTAGATCGTACTGGCTGAAATAGCTAATTTTGAACTGATCGTACATGATGATCGATTGATCATCCTGGATGATCTAGGCCGACTAGTTGAGATTTAGGGCAAATTTTGAGCCCTCATATAAAAGATATTTTTCTTCCAACAAGAAAAATCTTTTGCCACTTTCCTTTCCAGAGAAACCTTAGAGAGAGAGAGAGTTTGGGAGAGAGAGAAAGGATCTTGTGAGGGGGAGTTCGTGAGGGGTTCACGAAGGTTGCTCCAAGCAAGGATCAGAGTCTTCTTCTCTGCTCATCATCTTTCATCGTGTCGGTGTTCTTTTGGAGAGGATCGTCGGCAAGAAGATCCTAGGTTCTCTGCCTACTTCAGGAGGAAGCAAAAGGACGTTGGGTTCTCTGCCTCACCGTGTGGTGGAAAGGAGGTTCTTGTACAGGCTTCTCCGCCTTGCTGTGGGAGCAAAAGGAGAGACACTTTGAGTTAGTGCAATACCCAGAGGGGAGGCTCCGGGGAGTGGACGTAGGTCAAGTTGATCGAACAACTATAAAATACGGTGTGTTCATTTTAATTACTTTCTGCACTTTTATTTTTCTGTGATTAACTGCTTGGGTGAAATTGTGTTCGATCTTTTCGTTTGATTGTATTATTCATTTCCGCTGTAAATCATCGAAAAGATTTTCATTGTTGCTCTCAAATTTTTAAATAACTAATTCACCCCCCCTCTTGGTTAGCCTCGGGACTAGTTCATCAGGGCTTAACATCCCTATCGAACTTTCAAGTGGTATCGGAGCGGGATTCAAAATTTAAGTTTAAAAACTTTTGAATTTGATCCATGGCTAACTATAATAATCGTAATACTGCTGAAGGTTATACTATTACAAGACCACCGTTGTTTGATAACATTCCTTTTGATTTTTGGAAAACATGCATGTCTACTTTTCTTCAATCGATCGATTATCGTATGTGGATGTTAGTTAAAGATGGTTATGAAGCACCACATAGTCTTGTTAACGGTATTAAAACTGAACTCCCATTTGCAGATTGGAATTTTGATGATCGTGATTTAGCACAGTTAAATGCAAAATGTTTGAACTGTTTCTTTTGTGCTTTAAAATCTGAAGACTATATGCGTGTTTCTACTTGTACAATGGGTAAAGAAATCTGGGATAGATTATGTATAACATATGAAGGTACAACTGAAGTCAAACAGTCTAGGTTAAACATCTTGTTACATGATTATGAACTTTTTCACATGAAACCTAGTGAGACGATTTCAGAAATGTACACAAGGTTCACTCAAATCATTACCTCTTTGCATGCTCTAGGAAGAGAACTAACTAATTACGAAAGAGTGAACAAAATTCTTAGATGTTTACCTTCTTCATACGATGCTAAGATTACTGCATTTACTGAATCTAAAGATTTAAATACTTACTCTATTGATAGCTTACTTGGATCACTCATTGCTTACGAGCAAGGGGTGAACCAAAGACAGCTTGATGCAGGTGAGAGGAAGAAGGAGAAAATAGTGGCACTGAAGGCCAACGATAGTGATTCTTGCTCTTCCGAGTTTGATATCGATGACATAGCCTTGATCACAAGGCAATTTAAAAGCTTTCTAAGGAAGAAACACAAGAACTTTCAGAAGTGGAACAAGGGTAAGTCCAACAAAACTTTTAAGGGTTCATCTGATACTATCTATTTTGAATGCAGGAAGCTTGGACACATTAAGGCTGATTGTCCTACACTTAAAGCTCATCCAAGGAAGGAGAAGGGTGAGGAGAAACACAAGTTCAGAAAGGACAAGAAGCGGATTCAGAAGGCGTTCTGGGCAGACTCTACATCCGACTCCTCTGAGATTGAAGCTGAAGAGGAGGAAACAAATTTATGTCTGATGGCTGATGATCACCCTGGTCAGTCGGACCAGGAAGAGGTATGTGAGCATACTTACGATCAATTACTTGAAGTATCTGAAAAAATTCATGCATCGTATAGGAAGCTTAAGAAAACCCATGCTAGCTTGAAATTGGATTATTTAACTTTGTAAAAAGAGCATGATGTTTGGATTAAGGATCATTCCACTGTTGATAGCAATCACATGTCTTTACTTGATGAGTTTGATGAATTGAATAAAAAATATTCTGATTTAGTTACTGTGCATGATTCATTGAAAACCACTCATGTTGATTTGGAGAGAGCTTTTAAAGAATTAGATACCATGGCATGTGAAGTAGAAAGTAGCAATGGTGCTTTAAAATTTGAAATTGCAAGTTTAAATAAAGAAAATGAATTTTCGAAAGTGAAAACTAGTGCTTTTGAGAAAAACCAAACACCTCCTACTTTTACATAATTTTATGCACCTCCACCTTTTGTAGATTTAGATTTAAAATCATCAAAGCATGTTTCGTATAAACCTAGGAAGAGGCACTATCACTCACGTAGATTAGTAAACCCTTTTCCTGGTGTTAGATGTTATTCATGTGGCATGTTAGGACACATTTCCCACACTTCCATGATTCACCGTAGTATATATTGGGTGTGGAGGCCCAAACTGCCTGTTTCACAGCACAGCACGCATGCATTGCATTCTTCTTTTCATAAGAAGGAACCCAAACCTGTTTGGATTCCTAAGACTGACGTTTGATATTTTTATAAGTGTGCTCTCACACAAGACCTCGTGAGAGCATGTGGTACCTGGACAGTGGATGTTCTAGACACATGACTGGAGATGCAAATCAGTTCATTTCGTTGGAGGCCAGGGCTGGAGGAAAGGGTACACTTGGAGATACACCACCAAGAGGGTGGTAGGCTCAGGTATAATTGGTGATTCAAAGAATTTTATGATTGATAATATTTTGCTTGTAGATGGACTGAAACATAACTTGCTGAGCATCAGTCAACTTTGTGACAAAGGATACAACATCAAATTCCTGCCCACTGGCTGCATTTTAAGCTTAAATGATAAAGTTGTTTTGCAGGGGCAAAGGATCAACAACATCTACAAGCTGGATGTAAGTTGCATTAAATCTGAGAATTCAATTTGCTTAAAAACTACTGCTGACGAGTCTTGGTTGTGGCATAGGAGATTGTGTCATGCCAGTATGAAAACCCTTAGGAGAGTCACCCAAAAGGACTTAGTTAGAGGTGTGCCCAGGCTTAAGTTCACTAAGGATCACATGTGTGATGCCTGTTAGTTAGGAAAGCAAGTCTAGTCCTCTTTTCACTCTATTAAGGACATTAGCTCCTCTAGACCTTTAGAAGTTCTTCATATGGACCTCTTTGGACCCATTAGCACTGCAAGCTTAGGGGGTAATGTTTATGGATTTGTGATTGTAGATGACTACTCGAGGTTCACTTGGATTAAATTTTTGTCACACAAATCTGAGTCATTTGATGAGTTGAAGTCCTTCTCCACTTGGATTCAGAGGAAGTTAGGTTGTAAGATCCTGACTATTCATAGTGATCATGGTGGAGAGTTTGAGAATGTGAAGTTTGGAAGTTTATGTGAGGAGCAAGGGATTAGTCACAATTTTTTAGCTCCTAGGACCCCTCAACAGAACGGGATAGCTGAAAGGAAGAACAAGACCTTAGTGGAAGCCGCTAGAGCCATGCTTGCTGAGTATTCACTTCCAAAATACTTTTCGGCTGAAGCGGTGAACACTGCCTGTTATGTGCTGGATAGGGTGAATGTGAGATCAAAACTGAACAAGACACCTTATGAGATCATTAAGGGTAGAACTCCAAACGTGTCCCACCTCCATGTCTTTGGCTGTAAGGTTTTCATTCTGAACAACGGGAAATCACCCTTAGGAAAGTTTGACCCCAAATCTGATGAAGGAGTGTTCTTAGGCTATTCTAGTGTGGGGAAATCCTTTAGGGTGTTCAATAAAAGGACTTTGGTGGTGGAAGAGACAACTCATGTGGTGTTTGATGAATCTAATCCTAAGGTGAATAGAATTGAGGAAGAAGAAGAGGTAGAGGAAATTACCCAAGGGGTTGGAAATGCAAATCTGGAGGAGAGGGTAGAACCTCAAACCACACTGCCTAGAGATTGGAGATATTCTTCGAGTCATCCTAAAGAACTAATCTTAGGAGACCCTTCTGAAGGTGTTAGGACTAGGCATGGACTTAGGAAGGAAGTAAACCACTCTACCTTTATCTCAATGATTGAACCCACCAACATCAATCAAGCCCTTTCGGATGAGTTTTGGATCTTAGCTATGCAGGAAGAATTGAATCAATTTGTAAGGAATGATGTTTGGGAGTTAGTAGAAAGACCTAGAAATCAAAGTATTGTGGGAACCAAGTGGGTATTTAAGAATAAGATGAATGATTCTGGTGTGGTGGTTAGGAATAAGGCAAGATTGGTGGCTAAGGGGTATAATCAGATTGAAGAGATTAATTTTGAGGAGACCTTTGCCCCTGTAGCTAGATTGGAAGCCATTAGAGTGCTACTAGCCTTTGCCTGTTATAAGGGATTTAAGCTGTTTCAAATTGATGTCAAGAGTGCCTTTTTAAATGGGGTAATAAAAGAGGATATTTTTGTAGAACAACCCCCAAGTTTTGAGAGTTCCCAATATCCAAATCATGTTTACAAATTAAAAAAGGCCTTATATGGATTGAAACAAGCACCCAGAGCTTGGTATGAGAGGCTTAGCACATTCCTGTTAGAAAGAGAGTTTGTTAAGGGGAGCGTAGACACCACCCTTTTTCTGAGGAGAATAGGGGATGACTTACTCACTGTCCAGATTTATGTTGATGATATAATTTTTGGATCTTCTGACAAAGATTTATGTGATGAGTTTTCTAAAATAATGAGTATGGAGTTTGAGATGAGTATGATGGGAGAATTATCTTACTTTTTGGAGTTTAGCATAAGGCAAACGGATGATGGAACCTTTCTCAATCAATCTAAATACACTAAGGTCATTTTGAAGAAATATGAAATGGACAAAGCTAAGCCAATCAATACTCCCATGAGCTCCTCAGTTCAGTTAGATAAGGATTCAAGTGGAAAATCTATTGATCAGAAGAAGTATAGAGGAATAATAGGATCACTGCTTTACCTGACTGCTAGCTGACTCGATATCATGTTTAGTGTATGTCTTTGTGCTAGGTTTCAGGCTGATCCTAAAGAGTCCCACCTGACTGCTATTAATATAATTCTTAGATATCTTTTAGGGACCCCAATCCTAGGAATCTGGTACCCTAGGCACAGCACCTCTTTTGAGATCATTGGATATTCTGATTCTGACTTTGTGGGGTGTAGGGTGGATAGAAAGAGCACTTCTGGAACTTGTCAATTCATAGGACAGTCTCTAGTCTCCTGGTCCAGTAGAAAATAGAACTCAGTTGCACTTTCCACTGCTGAAGCTGAGTATATTGCCTTAGGAAGTTGTGTGGCCCAAGTTCTTTGGTTTAAGCAACAAGTTTTGGATTTAGGTTTACCTATTGGCACAATTTCTATTCTATGTGATAATACTAGTGCCATCTGCATCTCTATGAATCCAAATCAATATTCTAGGACCAAACACATTGATATAAGGCATCACTTCATTAGGGACCATATTACAAACGGGGATATTGAGCTACATCATGTAACAACTGAAAATCAGCTGGCTGACATATTCACTAAACCACTGGCCTTTGACTCATTCAGCATTTTGAGAACAAGATTAGGAGTGATTGATATAAATGCTTGATTCTGATGACTGCTGATTTTTGATTGTTCTGATTGTTATTCTATTTTCTGTTAGTTAGTTTTTTTTATATTTGATTATTTACTTTCAGTTGGTTTTATTTCTTCTGCTGATTTCTGTGTTAGCCTTGTTGTTAGTTTGATTTGAGTATTTACTTTGATGTGATTTTCTACCTGTTTCTATTCTCTGGTTCATCTCTTACACTTACTGTTTTATGCTTTTCAAAATCTGATCACTGCTCACTACTTCTGATAATTTGAATTTCTGACTGGGAGTTTTACCTGGTTTTTATTTGGAAGCTGGTAAGCAGTGATTGATTCCACTGGATCTGTTAAAGGGAAGAAACATTGATGATTGTTTCTCTTCCTCTAACTCCTTTGCTGGTGTATTGTTTCTTTTGGATAAATATCCTCTTCAAAATTAAAAATTTAGTTTTTGAAATAGAGATTTATTTTATCTTCCTACGGTAATATACCTCATATCAATAGTGCTTTCAAAGTCTTGAGTCATTATTTTGATTTTCTAAACCAAGAGATTGCACTTATCATATGACGTATAGTTTTTTGTTTTGTGAATTACTCTTCCTTATTGTGGAGAGAGTCTCCTATGTCTGGAAGATAATTTCACAGCTGAGACTCTTTAACGATTATGAAAAGAAGAAAGCTTACAAAAGATGCGTAGTGCGCCAAATCAATTGAAAAAGAGGCACAAAATGAGCCCAAAGTTGAAAAGATGTGAAATGTCGCCAACTAAAGATACACAAAGTGTATCAAAAATGAAAAGATGTGCAAAGCGCTAAATAAATTGAAAAAGAGGCACAAAATGATCCCAGCCAAGCTTTCTTTCCTTTCAGATCGTTAAAGGTCTTAGAAAAATCCGTGCGCCACTTAATACTTTCAAAAGCTTGTGTTTAAAAATCATGATTTCTGAATTATTACTTTGTAACACTATTATATCAGATATTTTTTTGGAACGAGGCTTGAAATGATCTCTTTTCGAATCTAATTTCTTTTCTTCTGAATTAGATTTTTGTTTTGAAAGAGATTTGCATCGATAAGGTGCCTGGGGTCGGAGTTACAAAAGTTGAATTTTCCAACTTTTTCTAGATTTCAATGCTGCCAATCAGCTTCTTATTAGTTTTTGGACCGAAAATCAAGGGAGAATTCTGATTTACTGGAGCAGCTTGATAGATAAAAAAAAAACGTTGCGTTTATGTGTTCTCGCTTCAAGTTTTATTCATTTTTGTTTTGTTTTTTCATTTTACTGGTTGTGTTTTTGGGATCATGATCTGTCATCTCCATCCTACATCTTTTTCTATTTTCTTCACATCATCTTGGATGATACCCAGATCATCCTGGACGATCCTCTTCATCCTGGACGATCCATATATCATCCTGGACGATCCATTCAAAATCGTCTCCACTTTGCTCCTGCTACCGAGAAACACCAATTATTGGTGGTCGTCCTGGACGATCCATAAATCATCCTGGACGATATGATCCATATCTTCCTGATCTGATCAAATGGTTAAAATTTCACCAATTATTGTCCATCATCCTGGGCGATCCACTCCATCATCCTGGACGATACACGTGTCAGCCGCTGGACGATTGGAATTCGGCCCATCCGTCACACTTATTGCACATCATCCAGGACGATCCACCTAATCGTCCTGGATGATACTTTTCATCAACGGTCGTCCATCCTGACTCCTCGGGACGATCGTCTATGTCTAATCATCCTCGAATATCTCTGATCGTCCCGGACGATCGGACTGCCTTTTTGACCAATCGTCCTGGCCGTAATAATTGCACTTATCATCCTGGATGATGTCGAGATCGTACGGGACGATCAGGCCAAGTTCTATTTAAACAGCCATTTCTTTATCTTTTCTTTCACACATCTCCCTCTACCTTCTTTCACTATTGCTTTCTAATGGCTGGTGGCAAACGTTCGCGGCAAAAGGGTGCAAGTTCCTCCTATGGGCATGTTGATCCTCGCTTCCCAAATGCAGCCGATCAGGCTGCTTTCGAGTGCTATCGTGATGTGGGGATCACACATTCTAAAATAGTAAATCCCTGCACCCTCACCTATCTCATTCTTGATTTGTTCGCACACACCTCCCTCACCTTCATCCTTACACTAGCCTTTTCATTTAATCTTGAACTCCTTCAAATTTTCTTTGCCAATTTGCGCATTTCTGCGGACTATTCCACTCTTCACTCGTATGTCAATCAACGTCCCATGGAACTTACTACCCAAGCTTTTCACAACATTCTTCACCTTTCTGTCACTAGCGATAAACTCCACACGCTTATCACCGACCCTGACTATGATTGGAGTGTCGCCAATCACTTCCTTCACAATACGAATGCACCGTATCATGACAATGCTTGCACTTCACTTCTTAAGGACGCATGGACCATTCAGCACGTCCTTTGTTCCTCCGTCATTCCAAAGGCGGGGGATCGAATTCACATCACCCCGTTACTATCCTTGACCACATACTACATCTTGGCCCACAGAGAGTTTAATTCCTCTGACCTTATTATCTGATACATAGAGCACCTCACCACTATTAGGGATCCGGGTCATAGGCGTCGCCCAAATCTAACTTTAGGTCATCTCATTCATTATGCCTTAGAAACCAAATATGACCTTCAGTATCCTGTCCCTCTGGATGTCCCTCCTACCTTCTTCACAAACAATTCATTCCACGTCCTTCACAGCACCCGACTACATCCGGAGCCCGCCCCAGATATTGAGGAGGAAGAGGAAGAGGCTATTCCTGTTTATAAAATATATAGTAATTTCTTTGGTGCATAATATGTAGCATCTTCATAAATCCCTATTTTGTGAATAAAGAATGTTTATAAATCACCCTTAATCACATATTTTATGCCATTGCATTGGCACTTGATGCACTGGCGTGTTGCAAATCTAGTTTTGATGATGACAAACATGTTTCCTGTGTGTTTTGCTTGGCTAACCCGTTTCAGGCACAAAAGATCACGAGCAACTCAAGCCAACTCAAGATCGGGTCTAAGTGTGTCTAAGTGTAGTATTTTCCTTTTCTTGAGTCAATTGTAATGTAACTGATCCCCTAGCTAAGTAACCTTGCACACACACACTCAGGGGGAGAGCTTGAGTGAATTAGAGTTTCTGTTCAAGTTTTTGTTCAGATCATCCAGGACGATAGTCACATCATCCTTGATGATCAGGTAAAAATAGAAACCCTAATTAGGGCGACCAAGTTAAGTGTGTCTGATTAAGCAGATCGTCCTGGGCGATCCTTAGATCGTACGGGACAATATGCTCAAATCAGAAATTTTCAGCTGCCAGATCAAGTTAGGCAAGTTTTTATTTTAAGATATTTGGTCTGATCGTCCCGGACGATACGTGTATCATCCTGGACGATACGTGTATCATCCTGGATGATCCAGTGCAATCATGCCTAAATTAATCAGGTAATTAATGAAAGCAATTTATATTTGATTGATACGATCATATCGTCCTGGACGATTGCAGGATCATCCTGGATGATCATGATCATCTAGTGCATTTCAACTGTACGACCTGAACTGTGTATAGGATGATTTGGGCACTTTTTGAACTAATCGTATAGGACGATCTCATTATCGTCCTGGACGATCAAGTCATTTTTTGGTCGTCCAACATAACTTTCTCTGGACGACCCGAACTGTCTTCTGGATGATATTCTTCAATTTACACTAATCATCCCGGACGATCGCAACAGCGTACCAGATGATATGAACAACTTTTTCTACTGATCGTCCAGAAGAGCCAGATCGTACAGGCTGAAACAGCTGATTTTGAACTGATCATACAGGATGATCGATTGATCATCCTGGACGATCTAGGCCGACCAATTGAGATTTAGGGCAAATTTTGAGCCCTTATATAAAAGATATTTTTCTTCCAACAAGAAAAATCTTTTGCCACTTTCCTTTCCAGAGAAACCCTAGCGAGAGAGAGAGAGTTTGGCAGAGAGAGAGAGAGGATCTTGTGAGGGGGAGTTCATGAGGGGTTCACGAAGGTTGCTCCAAGAAAGGATCAAAGTCTTTTTCTCCGCTCGTCGTCTTTCATCGTGTCGGTGTTCTTTGGGAGAGGATCATCGGCAAGAAGATCCTAGGTTCTCTGCCTGCTTCAGGAGGAAGCAAAAGGACGTTGGGTTCTCTGCCTCACCGTGTGGTGGAAAGGAGGTTCTTGTACAGGCTTCTCCGCTTTGCTGTGGGAGCAAAAGGAGAGACACTTTGAGTTAGCGAAATACACGGAGGGGAGGCTACGGGGAGTGGACGCAGGTCAAGTTGATCGAACCACTATAAAATCCAATGTTTTCATTCGAATTACTTTTTGCACTTTTATTTTTCTGTGATTAACTGCTTGGGTGAAATTGTGTTCGATCTTTTCGTTTGATTGTATTATTCATTTTCGCTGCAAATCATCGAAAAGATTTTCATTGTTGCTCTTAAATTTTTAAATAACCAATTCACCCCCCCTCTTGGTTAGCCTCGGGACTAGTTCATCAGGGCTTAACATCCCTATCAAACTTTCATGGTGTGGCATAGAAGGGACCATTCTACACTCATCAATCCACGGCCTACCTAAGAGTGTATTAAATGACATTTCTGAATCAATAATGTAGAATTTTACCTCAATTTTCAACTCTATAATTTCTAATAATAATATAATTAATCCTAACGCCTTCTCATCCTTCTCATTAAACCCATATAGTATCATCTTATTGGTGCTAAGTCTACACGTGTCTACTCTGAGATTGGCAAGAGTCTTTATGTTCATGATGTTGACCAATGCACTTATATCAACAAGGACTTCGGACAACTTAAAATTTCCCACATGTATAGGAATATACATGGGTGCTTATGATCAGTATTTCCTAGAAGTAAATCCTCTTTAGAAAAGGTTACTAATGAAACTTCCTTAAAGTACAATACTTCATTTTCTATGGTTGAAGCTAATCAAGCAAGAAAAATCTCAGGATTGGGATGTACTTTGATTAGAACCTTTCTCATCTCTTTTGAAAGAATGAGGGCATCATAAATGTTTAGCATAACTGACAACGTCCTAAGATGAGCCAAGACATTATAATTAACCTTTGCAATATTAGGATAAGGACCTAGTGTACCCAAGGAAGGATTTGATTCTTGGTTTGAGGAATTTTGATCATTATATATGACTTATTTGCCTTTCTCATTAGCTATAATCTTGGGTAGTAAGACCTCGCCACTACGAAACTATTCTTCCATGATTTCCTCAGGGTGACAAAATATTGCAGGGTTTACACTACACCTTGGCGATTCTATTTATTATCTAATGAGGCATTTAAATTTGATAAATCTATGATGATGTGGTTCCCTTAGAAATTAATCTTAAGGGCATCATTATCTGACATGAACTTAGGTTCATCATCCTTATTAGTGGTTGTGATTAGAAGACTATCTTTTATAGAATTTTCATTGATCTCTATAAGATTGTAGTTATTAGTTTGATTACTATTTTTTATTTTCATTTTATTTTCATCGATGAACATCAAAATGTACACAGAAGGATTCTTTATTTTTTGTGACCCTTTGTCTTTGGACGAACAAAGTAAAAGTTATATAAAGTCAACAAGGATAGATATTTAACCCACCATCCACCATATGGATACATTTCTTCTTAACTATGTCTTCCCTCTCAAGTTTTAAAACCCTTTTTTTTAATTTACATTAGCTCCTAAAGTTACTATAGAGGGAATCATCCTAATATCCTCTTGTGATGTCTGTAGCTCAACTTCCAAGAATGACCCCTAGGCTCTCATTGGCAAATATTGAGAAAGTTGAAAAGATTTATTGATAGCATTTTTAGAGGTATTGGAAAAAGAAAGGCCCTAACCATCTCCACGTAAAGCAAGAGAAGAGTTAGAAGTTTTACCTGGAATGATCTTGACAAGCCCCCAGCTTGGATCTACAAGTTAGTCTTTTGGGATGATTACATTTACTTGCTTAAAGTTTCTTTCTAACTAGTCTTTAAAGGTAAAGAAGTTTTTAATTATATGTCATAGCATGTGATGGTAAAGATAAAAGTTAGGTTCATCCCTTTTGTTTTTCTATCCAGCTACTTGGCCTCTGGCAATTTGAAGTATGCTAGATTTTTAAAAGTTTTTCTTACTCATTCTCTTTTAAAAGGATAAAATTTGTTCATTTTATCCTTAAAAGATTTTAAGGATCTCTAGAAGGATAGGAAGTTACTTGAGGTGGTTGAGGAGGAATCTTTTTTGACTAATTTTTCACTGGCTTCTTGCCCTTATCAATAGCTGACATATATGTTGACTTCTTCTCAAATGCTTTATGAGGTTTTACTTTTTCTCTCTCTTCAGCCTGATCTTTCAAGAATGGTAAATATGGTGTCGCTTCTTGTAAACTATTTTCTTTATTCAGGAGATTTTTAAAAGTTTTGTTGGTAAAACCATTCAAATGGAATTCAATCAATCAATGAACATTCTTCAACAAAATCTCTACTGCATGCTATTCTTGTAGTTGTGGTTCATTTCATGGATAGGTTCCTCAATCTCAAAATGTAATATACCAAAGACTCACCCTCCTTTTTCTTGAAAAGATTTCCCTCAGTAATATGGTGTTATGTCCTAGCAAATATTTTCAAAAATAAGCTTTCCAATTCACTAAAATTTTTGACTTATCTATTAGGCAGATCACCATACCACTCAAATGGTATGCCAGAAAGACTGCTAAAAAATTCTCTGAACAAAAGGGCATCACTACCTATGGTGTTACAACAACTAGCATAGAAGTGAGCTAAATGGTGTATAGGATTTTCAGTACCACTAAACACCATAATGGAAGGTGGTAAAAACCCCTATAGGGAACTAAATTAAATTCCTCTAAGTAAGGTCTACCTTCGAAATAGATGAAGCCCCTTAAGATTGGATTATGGTCTCTCTCAATTGATTTTCAATTAGATGCTTGATTTCAACATTAGATGCATATGTATTTCTTTTTTTCCTTTTTTGTTTTTTGTCTAATGTATGTTTATCCAACACATGGATAGTTAGTCGAGGATAGTCATTCTAAATTTGTTTTGTTTTTGACATCTGACACTACATTTATATCATCTTTAGCATCATCTCTTCTATTTTTCTTTCAAGCTTGTTAAACTACTCATCTTTATTTCTAAAATTTCCCAACAAATTTGGCACTGACTCTACAGCCACTGGTTCTTCTTCCTCTTCCACATGCTATCTTTTAGGATTATTATCTTTTAATAAGTATGATTTGGTATCCACCATAAAGACACTACTACCCAGAGTATGTTCATCATCATAATCTACTAATAAATCATCTTCTTCATGGTCAAATTCCTCAATCATCTGTTCCTTCTTCTTTTTCAAATATCCTTAATTTCATGAATTGCATCATTAATGGACTTCCCTTCAACAACCTTGGGATTAATGGGGAGAAATTCCCTATCCACCTTATTTCAAATTCCTTTACTTCTAATTTTTCTTTTATTCTTTCTATCTTCAACTTTTGAATGCTCTACTGCATTCTTTGAATACCTCATCCATTGATTTATCAGCCAAAGGGTCATTTCATTTAGATGATTTATTCATAATTTTTAACTTCCTTTTTATTTTCTATTCCAACTTCCTCTCTAATTACACCTGATTTGATAATCATAAGAGTGGCACCCACAACAGGTCATTACACTTTCACCATTGTAGATGGTGCAATGTTACATGAATATGAATGTAATATAGTACCATATAACAAAGTGGATGGGTTATAACCCTGAAAAGGGGACCTATAAACTTTCATTATTGCTTTCTCCTTCCTGATTTTGATAATCTTAGCTGGGATAGACTCCTTTTGAGAAGACTCAGATCTTTAATCTTTCGCACTTACTATTTTTTTCAGTGCTTTATGAATGTTCTTATTGACTGTACTAATTGCAATGGGATATGGTTTTAAAGGCTTTCCTGGATGTAGAGGTGGTTTGCCACTTGGTAGGTAGCTCTTAGTAGACCCAAACAAAACTATCTCTTCTAACTCAAATGATGGCTGTTGGGGGACCCAGGGATACCCCTCTACCAAAATATATGTAATTGGTTACCTGACATACTTCTTAATACTTCTAGAAGAGTGGGGAGTTAATACTTTCATTTTAGATTTTTCTTCTTTCAAAATCTCTTTGGCCAATAATTGGAATATCATTCACTTTATATAGCCCAGATGTTCTTCCTTGGTCTCTCTCATCTGAGCAGTAGAAGTATGATTGATATTTCTCAAGATTTTATTTTATTGTATCTTTTTCTCATCATTAATATTCTTTATGTAGTAGTCAAAAGGGTGCAGTGGAGATCATGTTATCCTACAAACATCCTCCTCCCCTTGAGTAGCATAAAAAGGGTGGAAGAGGCTTCCACCAAGGAGAGGAGTTGTGGGAGGAATAGGGAGCTCCTCGTCGACCTCAGATTCAACTTGTACTGAGGTTTCTAGTTTACTAGTCTTTCTTGCCTTAACAATCTTTCTCCTAATTCTTCTATTATATTTTCTATTCTAAACCTTATTTATGAAAGCGATGGTAAAAGTTGAGCCAACTTCAAACAATACAAGAATTTTAGAGTCAATAGTAATTATTAATTTTATTTTCTTATTTGTTGAAGCTAGAGATGTAGTGGGTACAGGGGTAACAACAACTCTCTTTTTGGGAATAAGGGAGTCAAACCCTGACCTAAGTCAATCTCTACTATGGGTCCAACCATCTGATCATTAGTATTTAGATCAACTATCCTATTTTCATTAACTAAAAGCACAATATTCTAAAAACCTATTCCAAACTTAATTGTATCTCCACATTCAATTTCCTCAACAGTTAGATTCTTATCAAATGAGAAGATCAATTTTCCAATCATTTTTGGTGATTAAAAGATATCTTTCAATCAGTCAATTTGAAATAATTATTTCTGATAAAATTTTGAAATTAATTTGAATGTAAATTTAAAATTCTTATTTTACTCATCAAGTTACAATAGAATGTAAGTATAACATATACCAATGAGATTGGAATGTTATTTTTAAGGAATTTTTTTTATTTTAATTGAAATTGAAATTTATTTTTTAGGCCCTTTAGATTTTATGACCTTATTAGATTTTCATCCAATATGAGATCCCTAAAATCCACGAGGCTTAGTGGAGTTTTTAAAGAATTGGTATTGCTCTTTTTTTTTTTAGTAACTTGGAAAGCCTTATTCTTATTAAAAAAAATGTCCCTACTCACCTCTCTTACTTTTTAGATTCTGACCACACTTACCCAAGGAAGAAATTAGTAAGGCAACCAGTGGAAGAAAGGTAGTCTCAACTGAAGAGCATAAGTATACTTCTTATGAAAAATATGAGCCACTAATAACGATGGAGGGAGGAACCGCCCTAAGAAGAGTCACAAAAAAATCAGAGGGAAAAATATTACAGATTCAGAATGCTCCTAGTTTTATGATTTAATATGACATTGAGAATATCATACTATCTTAAAAGACAGACATGATATTCTATATGGATTCAAAGAAAAAAAACTAGGGTTTTGAAAGATTTTCATTTTTTAATTCAAATAAAAAAAAAAGAATATCATATTGTTTTAAAGGTTGACATGGAAATCCATAATAGTATTTAAAGTTAAAAGATAAAGTTTTAAAAAATTATCATATCTATAATCAAATATAATAGTGAGAATATCATATCACCTTGAGAGAGAAACATGATATTCTACAAAGGTATATGAATGTAAAAATGGGTTTTAAAAAAATTTCATTTTTGTAATCAAATACTTTAGAAAGAATATCATATTGCCCCCCAAAAGTGAACATGATATTCTACAAAAGTATTTGAATGCAAAAGAGAATATTAAAAAATTTCTACATTCCCAAATATATTTCCTCTAACTTTTATTTTAATCCAGAGTTATAGATTCCCCATAAGGCTAAGCCTTTATGATTAATTACATAATAGGAGAGATGAATCTCCTAAGAATACTCTTGATTAAAGTAGTGGAAAATATTTTTTTAGATTTCAAGGCTTAAGTAAAGGATAAGATATTTTAGAGTTTTCAAAGGGGACAAGTTCAATGTTGAATAGTTCTTTCTGGAGCTCAAATGATCAAAGGTAGAGGCATTAGGATTTTGAAACCACCTAGAAGAACTCTAGTTTATCTTATGTTGAGCTTTAATATTTTATGAAGAAACTTTATATTTCAATTTATATTTTACTAGATATTTTGGATTATATTATTGAAGGGTGAGACCTTACGATTTAAGGTCTGCATCAGAACCAAGATCTACATTTAGTTACTATAGAGTAGTGAAATTGAGCCTAGCCTAATGAAGTGTAGAAGTATATGAACTTTTTGGACTTACATCTTACCTGGAGTAAGAATTCCATATAAACCACCTAATCAATTTAAAACTAAGATTCTAGTACTGTGAAAGATGGGTAGGCTATTGTTATTTAAGTTTATGGAATATAGGGCTCACATCTAGAGATATTCCTAAGTAGCCCTGGACTTGTGAAGGGTACTAATGGCTCTAACATTGAATATAATTAAATATAATTATTTTTAATTTATTTCTAATGCAATGCATGTTAGTTAACTCTTATACAATAATTAGTATGTGAACTTTTGAAAAGGCTCAATGAATAAATTTTATTTTAAAATAGTAGAAGTCCTCTAAGTCAGAATTAGACCCACAAAAGTCGAGTAGTTTACTTCTACCTGCAAGTAGGGAGGCACCTATTAAGTGTAAATTATATACTATTTATTACATTTGAATTTTAATAAAAATGTGTTGTTTATTTATTTTTATACAAGAAATACATATAAATTATGAAAAGTATAAAGTATCACATAGCACGGTGGTGCCAGATGGTGCAATGCCGCTGCATCTAAATCAACTCAATTAGAGCGCCATTTTGGGACACTGCAACACCATCCTCCCTATCTATGAGCACTGTAGTGGCATCATAATTAGTACCACTGCATTGAGAGTGCTACTATGTAGAACATTTAGCTTAGCAGTATTGGGTTATTGGGTAAATGAATGTTGTAGCACTATAATTTAATGGCTCACCATCAGAAAATCCATACTAGCTTTGTAACTTTCAAATTTATGGAGCACCGTGATGTGGCAGTTATAACTTCCTAGAGTTATGATTGACTTAGTAAAAGGATGTATCTGTTCAATTTGTAAATGTTTTATATCTTCAAGCATTGCAGCAAAGCAAACCTATCAACGCCGGGGCGTTAATTCAACTTTTTGCGCCATGACTCCACCTTGTCAAGCATAACAACACTTGAGGAAGTTTATATGTTTGCCTATAAATAGAAGATCAATTTTGTTGGTAAGAAGTTCAATCAGTTAAGTAAAAATTTAGTATATTTTTAGTGCACTTCTCTAATACCCTCTTAGGGAAAAATCTAAGGGAGCCTATGGAAGTACAAGATACAATCTCAAGGAGAATTTAGCCTGTGTGTATAAGAAACTCAATAAGGGGAGGAAGAAAGAGTGTAGAGAAGATACTTATATCCTTTTTGGTGATAAATTTTCATTACTTTATTGTACTTTATTCTTCTATGAATATAATAAAAATGAGTTTTCTTTTTTATTTCTTCTATGTCAAACTAAATCTCTTATTTTGGATTGATGATGTAAAGGTATCTTAAGTAATAATATATACTCTTATACTCTACATAATTTATGGATGTTTTCAATATATCCCGTTCTTCATTTAATGTATATAATGGTCATGTGTATAGTTAAAATCTACTGTGATGTATAGACTTGGCAGAGGAATGCAAGAATAATCAAGAGTATTCAAATAGAATATTTGCATACTTAGGCAAGATCTTTGAATATTCTAGGTTCTATAGAGATAATAAAATTATAACAAGTTAGCAGATATCCTTTTCACTCCTATAAGCTCGACAGAGATTTAGGGATGTTTATGCTCTAATCCACATCAAAACTTAAGGCTCATTAGGAAAAATATGATATTTACACACATCAATCCAAAACATTTTATTAAAATTGTATGAACTATAATACTTATTGTTATTCAATGGTAGGAACTCAAAAATATCAATTTTATTTCAGTAGGATAACTTGTGCAATTAGAGTAAATAGCAGTAGTTTTATTACAAGAAAATCTAACTCATCCTCATAGGCTCCATACTCAACTTCATCACTTTATTACTTGATTCAAAATATATACTTTCATATATTTAATGGGATTTAAATTATTTTCATATCAAAGAAAATCTAAACATATTTTAGTCTTGCATGTCACATTTAGCTATGCTTAGATATGATTAATCTCAAAACCCCACTCAAGCCCATCAGAACCCGCACCATTAAGTTTGTGGTGTCATTGTCAGGGAATAATTTTGTATATTATAATTTTAGTTATATTATTGAAATAAGTGCATATTTAGACCTACTTGTATTGTATATCCAATTTTTCTTATTTTATTATTATTATATATTCATTTTTATTTTCTTAGTAGATCTAGAAAGGAGCCTTTGTTATTTAATTCTAAGATAGAAATGACCCTTTCAAAAATTTAAAAAACCTAAAAGATTTTAGAGATGTTTAACCTAGTACTAGATCGAGAACATTCTAGACCTCTTATGGAATATAGTAACCCTGTAGTAGATGAATCCATCAGAGTATTAGTAGACCTACTATCTAGGATAATAATTTTAAATAAAGACCTTCCTTAATTCAGATGATTCAAATTTCCTAGTTTCGGGAAACTCCTGTTGAAGATCCCAATTTGCACTTAGCCAGTTTCTTAGAGACATATGCAATATTTAAGTATAATGTTATTAGTGATAATGATACTAGACTTATATTATTTCCATTTTCTCTAAGGGACATGGCTAAGTTATGGTTAAAGTCTATAGCCCTAGACTTTAAAACCACTTGGAATGAGTTGGCTCATAATTTTTTATTAAGTATTTTCCACCTTCAAAAACTGTCGAACTTAAAAAAGATATCACATCTTTTACCTAGTTTAAAGGAGAATCAATTTATGAAAGTTGGAAAATATTTCAAGAAATACTTAGGAAATTCCCTCTGTATGCCTTTCTCTATTAGTTGGTTATTCAGATCTTCTATAATGGATTAGTAGGATCTCTAAGGTAAATCATAGATGTTGTAGCTAGAGGATCCTTAATGTTTAAGCCATTTGAGGAAGTATATGAACTAATAGAGGAAATGCTTAATAATAATTTTTAGTGGCCTGTTGATAGGATAAATACACAAAAAATAGCCAGAATCTATGAATCGAATGCTTTGTCAATTCTGACTGCACAAGTTATAATAATTTTCAAGAATTTAAATTCAATAGGAGTAAATTCAAGATCAGGATCTAGATCATTTATGTAATGGGAAGATATAGATTTGAATTATAATTAGGATAATGGGTTGCAGGGGATTGAAAATGTAAATTTAATTGAAGACATACTTTTCCTACTCCAATACATATAATTAAGGTTGTAGGAATCATCCTAATTTTAATTGGTCCAATAATAAAGTTGGGGGGAACAATCAATGAAGTTTTGGTCAAAATAATTAAGGTGGTAATTGGAACAATCCATAATAACCTGTTGTTAATCTTAGACCTTCTTATCCTCTAGGATTTAATCAAAACAGTCAATTTGGGAATAGAAAGCCACCTTTGGAAGAGGTAGTGATTCAGTTAGGAACTCAATTACAAAATAAAGTTGCTTCTATTAAAAATTTAAAAAACTAATTAAGATAGTTTATAATCTAATTTAGTAATAAACCTCTTAGATCATTGCCTGAAAATACTAAAGTTAATCCAAAGGAGAAAGGATAACATCTTGATGAAAACAACTTAAGGAGTGGTAGTGATGTACCCCAGCCAAATTGATAAATCTTGGCAAGTTAAGTTGAAGACTATACTGCAGTGCTAAGCTCTTAGAAAAATGCTCATATTGAACAACTGTGTGTTTTGCTCAGACAGTGCCTCTTCGCTAAACTTTCAAGGGTTACAGTGTCTAATCTCCAAAGTCCATAGGCAATTTAACTGGTTCAAATATTTATTGTATGATCTTAACTTTGCCATTTTGACACTTCAATGAGAACCGTAGTTTTAATAACGAATGCCAGAATGTTATTCCAGGTTCATTATGGATTTGGTCAAAGCACCATGATGATTATCTACTTTAAGCATTATAGTGCTTAAACATGTCAATCACTACAGTAGTTACCCATATTAAAGTGATGCTTCAATTCTCAACATCAAGCACCGCTATGCAATGTGGCCTGCATGACTGTAACATTTATCTATTTGAGTATCTATTGTATTATGCTAGCATCGTATTGACGATCCCATCCGTACCATAATGCTTTGACTTTCTATAAATAGAGTTGTAGTTCTTTAGGACTTCATAACATTTCCCTGACTTTCATCTAAATTTTCTAAAGAGTAATGAATCTAAAGATGTCTTGAAAAAAGAAAGCTTCTTCCTTGTATGATAAGAGTAGGTTCAGTTTTGCTGAGGCTGAGGCAAGATTCACAGAATTGGTGGTTTCTAAATAATTGATCCCTAAGCAAGGTTTTTAGAACCCTAGTTATCCTGTTATGCAACCATTGTAGGTAGGGGTTGGGAACATTTTTGTGAAGAACCCTTTGCTACCTTTGTCAATGTCAGTCAGAAGTCTTTCACTATTGGGAAAGAGGCTATAGAAAATAAATAATTTATAAGGAGTATATGGGTCACTTTCAATTTTGTTGCTATTAATAGAATTTACATGCTTCAAGACCTTAAATTTGATGAATATACAACTTTTATTGGAACCCCTATTGACCCTGATGATATCTTGAAAATTTTGTGTGGTCCTAATACTAGAGCCTGTTGGAAGGAAAAGGAAACTAAAAGCATCAATTTTCTTGCTACCTATCTTTCCTAAACTTCTAAAGCTTGGCCTTACTTCATTTTGACCTGCATGCTTCCTATTAAAAACATAAGTAAAGTATCCCTTGATCGTGCTCTTTTAAATTTTGCTATTCAAATGGGTTATTCTATTAATGTAGGCAAGCTTATCTTCTCTTCCCTGATGTATATCATTAGAGGTACCACTTCAGTAGGGCTGGAGCACCCCTCTCTTATTTATTCTTTGTGCATTAATGCTTACGTAAGGGTTGACCAATATGAGGAGTAGATGTTTCCTATTAGATCTCTTACTAAGAGAAAAATCTTGAGGTTTAAATATGTATAAAGAGAGGATGAGGAGGAGGGCCCTAGTGAGCTGAGGTTGACTAGTAGGACTGGTAGCAATAGTAGTAGTAGGAGTGCTCAGACTCCTAAAAGTTTTGGTAATCAAGTGTCTAAGTTGAGAAAAAAAATGGATGAGGTGACTAATTTTTGTGAGGAATCTAGGGACTGGCAATTTGAGATGAAGATGAGAATGGCCAACAATATGGATCAATAGGAGAAGCATTATATATACATTTTTTATTTCAATAATGCTCTTATTGAGATGTTCAGAAGTAGTTTATTTGTGGAGTACTCTGACTGGCTTTAGTTTCCACTTGCACCTGTGTATGACCCTTATTTTTGACAGCCTAGAGAGAAAGGCCATGATGATGATGATGATGATTAGGAAGAGGAAGATCCTGATTCTACAGTTAGGACTCTTCTTATTACTTGGCTGAGTGAGAGGAGAGAGTGTGGATGTATGCTTTTTTCTTTTGTTGCTATTTTTTCTCATTCTTTGGGGAAGATCCTAGTTGTTGTGATGATTTGTTATGGTGGTGATGTAGTGATGGCCATAAGAGTCATAGTTATTTAAATTAGAAGAGTAGTACTTTAAGCACTATTTATTTTGTTTCAAGTGTATCACATGTTGTGTGCCTCATTATCATTTATTTAACAAGCATGTATTATTAATTATTATTACCATGTATTTGTCTTTACAATTAATTTTATTCTTCTTATGCTTAAAATATTTTACATTGACTTTTACCAACATCTGCACTTTTTTATTATTTATTTAGCCACGGTAAAAATGCTAATTAAAAATTATGTAAAATTAGGATAGTAATAAAACCCTAGATTATAGTTTGAATGAAAACTACATTATAATTCATAGTAATGGCTCTAAAGTTAAACAACGGTGGCTTTGTTTGTTGATATCATGCTACCTTTTACATGGAGCCAAGAATGATACAGTGGTACAGTTGCACGATGGGAGGGGTTGCCTTTTTTGGCTTTCATTTTCATCAAAATTTTAGGTTGTTACATCTACATATTTTTTAAAAAAAGAAAAAAAAAGAAAAAAAAAAGGAAAAAAACATTATAATTCATAGTTTGAAAAACTTAATAATTAACTAACTCAGATCATTTAAGCTATTGAATTGACTTGAATTTTAAAGTTATACATTAATACATTGGGTTTTAAATTAAAAGATAAATAATTAAGGCTAAAGAATAGATATGGGTAACTTCAAACTGAAAATCATGGTACCTTAAAATTAGAACTAGTGATCTGTTTGATTGAAAAAGAATTGTTTGAAAAGGATTAATTTTCTTTGGGAAAATTTAATTTCTAAAATTTTAATTTTGAGATTGAATACGTCATTATGAATAATATATTACCTCAAGAGGCAAAGACATTATTCCATAATGGGTTTAATTTACAGGATTAAAAATTTATCCTGATTATCATAGTCAAATTTGGGAAAGAACAATATATGACCCTGGAAGATCAAAATGATCATTCGATCTGGCATTTAACCATGATAATCTGGAAAGCATATCATTAATTTCATAATCAAAGTTATGATAGTAATTGATATATCTCTCTGAGTAAAGAAGGTATCAATCACTATCGATTATTTGAAAATGACGATAATGATCGTTGAATTTGAATTTCCCAAAGGTAATTACTTGAGGGTTTCAAAATTTTAATTTTTAAATTTTGATCTGGGTTTCTAAATCTCCTATGAGCACAAGCCCTCATAGTTAATTATATCATAGGAAAACCAGAGCTTCCTATAAATACTCTCGATTAAAATAGCGATACGAATTTTATTTAGATTTCAAAGCTTGATGTCAAAGGAGATAAGGGTTGGAAATTTCAATTGGGAATGGTTCAATATTGAACACTTATTCTGGAGTCAAAGGGAGAAGGGTAGGGAGTGTTTTGATATTCTGAAATAATTTAGAAACACCCCGGCCTATCCAAAATATTGGGTTTGAATTTGATTGAAAGAGATATTTAGTTTGAATGATCAATTTTATTAGAAAGTTGGGATTCAATTCCCAGAGGTTGAGGTTTTATAGCTTGAGCCTGCCTCAAAACCAATGTCTAAAGTGGGTACTAAAAATCAGTGACCCAAAACCTAGCTAATATATTGTGAGATCTGGACTTACTCCGACCTGGATTGGGGAGCCAGCTAAACCATCTAGGAGCATTAAAACCATGCATCCGGTCTTTGATGTAGAGTGGTAAGGGATGCTATTTAAGATAAGTTTAAGAAAAGTGGGGGCCGACAGCAGTCCTTAATTTGGCCCCTTAATATTTGTTGGGTAACTAATGCTTAAAATAAAAATGTAATTAAGTTTTAGAATCAATTTTGATTTGTTTTTAATGCGATGCATGCTAGTTGACTCAAATGCTTAAATCAGAATGAATTAGATTTAAAATCAAGCTTAGAAAATAGATTTATCCTAAAAGAAAGCATAATTTCTCCTTAATAAATCTTCACCCTCATAGGCCAGGTAGTCTGCCAGAACCTGCAGGCGGGGAGGTGCTTAATAAAGGAAAAGAAAGTGTAACAAGTATATTTATGAGAACTCCCGACGATCCCGGGATTACTTCTTAAAATGTTAGAGTTTCTATGTTATCTTAACATTTTTAATTTTGTTTAAAAAGAAAAAGTTTTAACGATCCCTCACAAGCCTCTAATCGGGTTCCAGGCTAAAACAAAATCGACATACAAGAAGCACCAAAAAAATACTAAAAGCATGAAAATTCTAATCAAAATCAATACATCAATCAATAATTTAAATAATAAAAATAAATAAATAAATAAAATGTCCATAGGCAAGTGCCTTTTAATATTACAACCCAGGGTTTGCAGGAAACGTATAGTGGCCGGGTACCACTAACTATAACCCATATTCTACTCCTGAGACACGAGTGACTTTGAGAATTGGGATTCTTCTCGTTCTTTACTTCTTCATCCTTTTGCAGGGTTCCCTAGATCATCGGGTTTGGATATCCAAATGAAAGAAACTCCCCCTTGAAAGGGGTGTTATCTTTCCTCTCTGGATATTTTAAAGTCTTCATAATTTGGATCTCCAAATGGAGAGGGACTCTCCTTTAAGGGATGTCCCTTCCTCTTTGGATCCCAAATTGGATGCTATCCCATTCTCAAAGAAGTTAAAATTACAACTCAAGTATAATCAAATTACATTGAATAAAAGTTTAAAATGTAGACTCAACAACCTGTAGGGTTATCCTAATAAATCAGCAGTTAATTTAATATCTCAAGCAATTATAAATAATCTCAATAGTTAATAATTAGAAAATACTCAAATTCATAGCCATGCTTGGCCATTCTCTTTTATCTAAAGGGGGTCTTATCATGCTTAGGACCTGCACAAAACATGTTAATTTTAAAGTCTAATTATTTTGCCCCCTTTAATTTAATTGCCCTGTATGAGCATGGTCACTTATATAAAATTAAATTTGCATAGATCATCCCTAACCTAGGGGTAGATCTAACACACAATTAATCACATCGTAGAGTACAGAAAGTAAATAAATAATCAATAAATTACTTAATTCTAACAACCGACATGTAATGAAAATACGAAAAAACCCGACACACACATGTAATAGAAAAGTAAATACCGGCCTAACCTAGTACTAGAGTTGGTTGTCCTAGAAAATCATCTAATGTGTGTGAGGTGAGATGTGTGGGTTTGATATATCCTATTTGGGATATTTGATTAAGGATGCTTAAAGGTTCGATTGGTTGAAAGGCTTAAGGGAAGATTTTAGTTAAAGTTTAAATCTTAGTAGTTTGAAATCGATCTTAAGATTGATTTAAATGATTTGTTGGATACCACCTTTGTTGCTCACTGAGGCTATGAAGTTTATTTCACCTTTCTTGGGGCTAAGCTAATAGTCTCGTATGCCTAGGTTACCCAGTGGTAACTAGTATAGTTAAGTAGTTTGATTTGATTTAAGGTTTGAAAGTTATTAAATTTTAATTAAGGTAGTATGTTTCCTGATTTTAAAGTTGGATTAAAATTTTCTGGATTTTTAAATCAATTATTTAATTTTCTGAAATTATTTGAATTATTTAATATATTTAATTAAATGTGTCAAAATTTAACTTTTTGATTAAAGTTAATTTATAAAAAATTAGTATTTTATAAAATATTAGACTTTAAGATGAGTAGTTAGATAGTAAGTATGCTGTATATGGATTTTTTTTATATTTTATTATGAAGGTTCAAAATTTTGGCTTGAAATTTGACTTAAGTTTGACCAAACAGTTAACTTTTTGATTTGGATTGATTTTTGAAGGTTTGACATTTTTGATAAATATTAGAGCTTAATATTAGTTGAATGATTTTGAGTTTGATTGATTTAGAGTTTTTTAGAATTAGTTATGATTTTTTAAAAGTTGATGAATTAATTGAAATAATTAATTAACTTAATTAAGGGGCTTTTGATGATTTGAATCCAAACTGATTCCAAACTTCTTAAAATTACCCCCAAAGATCAGAAATGATCTAAGAAGGGATTAACAAGTGTTTGAGAATTTTTAAATTTTTTTAATTATTTTTAATTAATTAAATTAATTAAATATTAATTTTTAATTAAAATTAAATTAAGCTTGATATTAAAGTCCAGTCAAGGGGCTTTTAATTTTCATTGATTAAGGATTGAATTTTGGTCAGTTAGAAGTATTGCTTATATTTTTGTGATTTAAATTGAATTTATTAGAATTTTCAGAATTTTTGAGGGTTAATTAAGAGTTTAAACTTTAGTAAATTAATTAAGGGGCTTAATGACTTCTAAAATTTCTAGAAATTTTTCCTAGGGCAGAGAAGTTCACTAAGCTAAAATATTCAAAGTTTCAAGTCAAAGGGATGTGTATCCTAATTATTGGAGTTTTTCTAAGTTCTTTAATCAAATCCTTAATTATTATCCTTAATTATGTCACTAAGCTAAGTAGGTTTGAATCAAAGTTTTACTAACCCTTGGACATAACAGATACATGTAGATGCAAACACAATCACAACCAATTCCTTAAAACTAGGAGAGCCTAGGCGAAGTGGTGTGTGCATCCTAAATATGCAAATCAAGTTAAAACTTAATTAATTGAAGGATTAATCAATGAATAATTGACAAAGTAATTATTCATTGATTAATCATCACTCTCCATAAATTCTATTCAATCATGCTCAATCAATATTTAGAATTTCAAAACCCTCACTCAAAGCTCTTAAAATTTAATCTATATAATTTTAAAATAAAACTTCTTTTTTTATATTTGAAAATAACTCAATTTTAGAAATTTAAAGAAATTATAATATTATTAAAAATAATTTCAAAATAATTTTAAAAATACTTTAATAATATGAAAATAATTTAAAATAAAGTTTTCTAATTTTTGAAACTTATTTAAGTCAATATTTAATTAAATATTATTTAAATATTCAAAGATTATTTAATAAAAATAATATTAAATTTTTAATATTTTAAAAATATTTAAGTTAAATTAAATATTTCATTAATTAAGAAAGGGGGTTCAATAATTAAAATTAATTAATATTCCCTAAATTAAATTTAATTTCAATTTTTAAAAATATCTTAAAATAATTCTCAAATTATTTAAAGTATTTTAAAATATTTTTTTAAAAATTTAAAATATTTAATTAAATACTAATTAAGTATTAAGATAATCAAATAATTAGGATTATTTAATTCTTAAATTATTTAAATATTTTAAATGTCTTGTTTGTGACTATTTAAAATTTAGATTTGAATTCTTGAAAATATGTAGATTAATGTTAAATTAAATATTAACTAAATCTAAATAATTAAGTATTCAAAAATGATTTTGTATATATTAAATATTTTGAATTAATTTAAATTTTAAAATATTTTAAACACCCTCTCTACTTTAAAAAATTTTTAAAGTAAATTTATCTTAAAATTAAAAAATTAATTTGATCTATTTTAATTAATTAATAATTAAAATATCAAACTTTTAATGTTTTTAAAATTATTCAAAGTATATTAAATATCTTTAAATGATTTTAATTTTACTTAAAAGAGTTTAAAATTTTGAACACTTTGATAAAATATATATATATATATATATATATATATATATATTGGATTTATAAATATTTTTTTTTATGATTTTTTGATTTTTTTGTAATTTAAAAATTATTTAAATTAATTTAAATTAAATAAACAGAGATGGCGGCGCCGGCGGTAGCAGAAGGCCACATCACATTCACTGGTTGGACGGGTTAAATCGTGGAGGTGGTCGGTAATCATTTGCAATGATTGTGTTGCCGTGCAATCATTGCAAATGATTGCACGTGACTCGATTCTGTCACCACTTATCCATATTAGCACGAATATGGGCCATTGGATCGAGCGCTATTTGAAATCAATGATCCTGATTAAGCCAAAGGAAATCCTGATCCAATGAAGGCTGGCATGAGGTCAGATCGAATCGCAGTATGACAGAATCACAGCCGTTGATTAGGAAATCAACAGCTAAAATTTTGCACACCTGGGTTAGACTATGGAAATGCCCTAGAATGATAAAAATGCTTCATTTGAATGATTGACTCAATCATTTCAAATGAAATTTTAAATATAGATTGAGATAATGAATAGAGTTCATGGGGAAGTGTTTGTATTGTTTGAAAAGTGCTTTTGAAAATGTTATTTGACTATATGTATACTAGCTAAGGTTTGAGTTTTAAGAACGTCTAACTGATGGATTTGGAAAATTTTTGAATCTCTGAGCTTGTTGACTGTCCGTTCAACTTTTCCCTCTTGAACCCGTGGTCTGATAAGCTATGGATTGAAAGGTATTAAGCATGGATGGATTTGAAGCTTGGATGACCAGAGGATCGTCGCTGATGAGCTCCTGATGGAAGGGTTTATGTCGGGAAGGCTTGAGGGACTCCTAGAAAGCTCAAACAAAATGAGCTTTTGGTCTGGGAATACTTGAGTGGATAGATAGTGTCAAGTTTTCCAATGAGACTCATTTTGAGTATTTACCCTATTCAAAATGTCCTGAAGGATTTGGATGGCTTTTATTGATTTGTAGGGTAGCTAGGATCAAGACACCTGTCCCTAGGGTGGTTGGGAGTAGGAGGAATCAAGGACAAGAGGCAAGCCACATGGAAAGTGATTTTTGTCATTATTTGAGCATGTGGAAGTGATAAGAGCCTTTGGATCTTGATCTAAAGATTGAGGGGAGTCCTAAGAAGGTACCAGAATTCCTCCCAACTGCTAGAACTAAGTTGGCATGGACGAGAATGCCATGTCATCAAAGGTTTTGGTTGTTTAATGGTTTCTTAAGGATTTGTTGACTTTGTTGACAAGTTAACTGGTCAATAATAGGTGAGGTGGCATTGAGGGGGGTGTTGAATGCTAATGAAGCTGGTCTAGAAGGTTTAATGCCTAGGTATTAAGTTTGGAAGCATATATATGAATGGGAAAGGGTTTTGACTAAGTCAATATAGGTTAACTTGGTCTAAATAACCATGAATTGGCTCATTTCTTGCCCAAAGATACTTAAAATATTTAAATAAGGTGGATTCAAGGATTTTCAAATTATTAGGATTTAAGTTTGAGTGATTGAATGCATTGAATGTGAGGTATTGACGTAATCATTAAAGTTTGACCAAGTTAAACCTATGAGATTTGAATCAAAGTGGACTTGAGTATACTTGGATCATCTCTTTAGAGGGATTTAGGAGTTTAAATGGGTTGATTTGATTAAATGGGTTGGAATAACTCATTTAGACCCTTATGGGGTCATCGGGTCAACCTAGGTTGACTTGGTGAACCAGGCTGACCCAAGGACTAGGTTTGGGTCCAACATGTTTGGTTTGATATTTAAAACTTGCTAGAAGTGGTTGCATTCAATTTGGAGCTCATTTGATTTGAAATGAGTAGTCAAGCCCCTAAGGGGTAGTTTGGTCAAAGCTGGTTGACCTGGTCAACCAAGCTTGACCAGGGTCTGGGCTTAAGTCCATTGCACTTCTAATGATAATTAGGATGCATTGGAAGTGGTTCTGAAGTTTGATTTGTTATGTTGAAGTTGGGAGAGAACCTCAAAATTGCACTTAAGGGGGCATTTTTATCATTTTGACCCTTGGTCAACTAGATCTGAAAGTGGGTCCATCAAAATATAGTTTACTACTCATCATAACATAATTAAGGGTCTGGAAGTGATTGGAGTCTTTGGACAAAGCTCCAAGTTCAAAATCCACTAGGTGGTAAGTCCAGTGACATAGGCCATAAATATTTGAAGGTTTTATAGCTTTTGAAAATCAATTCAATTTTAGGGGTTAGAGACCTCAGATTGAGCTTAAATTTGGAGGGTTGCCTTTAGAGACATGTTACATCAATATGCAATTGATAAACTCTAAATTAGAGGTCATTTGACAAGGGTTTGAAGTGTCTAAAAATTTATTAGAAAAGGCTTTCAGGACCTAGTCTTTTGGACTTGGATTTGGATTGAATTTAGGGATTTAAACTAAATTTTTGGTTTGAAGGTTTAAATTTGAATTATCTGATTCATTTATAATCATTTAATTGATTATTAATGATTGGATAGGTCCTAAGCTGGGTTTGATATTAGTTTGAAGGCTGAGTTAGGGCTTGAAGTGGAGCCTGAGTCTTGAGCTAGATTGGTTAGCGTATGGGTTTGAAGCTTGAATTAATTTGAATTTGAATTAATTGAGGTCTAGATTAATCTTATATTTAGATTGATCCTAGATTCTAGGTAGATCTAAGGGCCTAAGAAGATCTAGGGTCTGGGTAGATCCTGGGGTTTGGATTGATCTTATGGCCTGGGTAGATCCTAGGGTTTAAAGTCTAGGAGAATCCTAGAGTCTAGAATGGTCTAGGGTCTGGATAGATCCTAGGCCCTAGATAGGTCTTAAGGACTAATAAGATCATAGGATTTGGAATCTAAGAGAATCCTAGGGTCTGGGAAGGTCCTATGGTCTAGAGTTTAGAAGGACCCTAGGGTCTAAGGTCTAGAAGGATCCTAGGGTCTAGATAGAACCTAAGGTCTGGGCTAGTCAGGAAGAATCCTAGAGTCAAAATAGATCCTAGGGTCTAGATTAGTCTGGATGCTAGACTGATCTGGAGTTAAAATTAATCTAAAGTCAAAATTGATCTAGATTTTGGAGTGTCCTAAGATCTGAACTTATCCTAAGATTTGGATTAATCTGGAATCTGGATTGGGTCCTAATGACCTCATATAAAAAATGAGGTCAATAAATGGACCCCCAATATGTGTAATAGAATGAAGTTCAATTACATATATTGGCATTGACCGAATAGAATGGTCAAGTCTAGAATTTTAATCCTAAGGGGAGGAAAAGTTTATCCCTGGGGGATCAGGGCTTGAATTAATATTAGGGTAGTGCCACTGAAGATAAAATCTACCACTAGTGGATCTAATCTTAAGGGAAGGAAAGAATCTATCCTTAAGGAGAAGAAAACCTGGGTAATCATATAGGAAGGAAGGAATTTTTAACTACAGAGGACTGAGTTTAAATTTTGATACTAGGGTAGTGCCACGAGGGGCTTACTCTACCACTAGTAGATCTAATCCTATGGAAGGAAAGAGACATAAGCTTAAGGAGAAGAAAGCTTGAATGATCTTGTGGGAAGGAAGTATTACTTGCCATGAAAGATCAGATTTGGATTTTGAAATTTAAAACTAAGATGGTGCCACAGAGGGCGTACTCCATCACTAGATGATCTAATCCTAAGGAGTGAAAGCACGATGATACACATCTATCCTTTAGGAGAAGAAAATGGGAGGACCCTGTGGGAAGGAAGCATTGCTTCCCACAGAAGATTGGATCTTGATTTTGAAACTAGGATGGTGCCACGAATGGCGTACTCCATCACTAGTAGATCTAGTCCTAAGGTAAGAAAGCAAGATGAATCACATCTAACCTTGAGGACAGAGAAAACTGGATGATATCATGGGAAGGAAGCATTACTTCTCATGGAAGATCAATTTTGAAGTTTGAAACTAGGATGGTACTGTAGAGGGCATTATCCATCACTAGTGGATGATCTTGTGGAGAGAAAACTTACTCTACACAAAAGATTAAATCTGGATGATCATGTGGGAGGGAAGCATTATTTCCCACATAGGATCGGATCTAGAATTTTAAAATTTGAAACTATGATGGTACCTCAAAGGGCGTTATCCATCACTAGTAGATGGTCTTATTGAGAGGAAACTTGCTCTACACAAAAAGATTAAATCTGGATGATCATGTGGGAAGGAAGTATTGCTTCCCATAGAGGATCAAATATAGATTTTGAAATTTGAAATTAGGATGGTGTCACAACGGGCGTGTTCTATCACTAGTGGGTCTAATCTCAAGGAAAGAAAGCACAATGACTCACATCTATCCTCAAGGAAGAGAGAATTAGATGATCTCATGGGAAGGAAGCATTGCTTCCCATAAAAGATCGGGTTTAAATTTAAAATTTAAAACTAGGATGGTGCCATAGAGAGCATTATCCATCACTAGTGAGTGCTCATATTAGGAGGAAGCTTGCTCCATGTTAGATCAGGTTTGAGGTTTGAATTTTAGGATGGTGCCAGAAAGGGCGTGCTCCACCACTAAAATATTCAATTTAAAGGCAAGAAAGTGGGATGGACTTACATCTAACCTTAAGAAAAGAGAAATAAAATTCTAGAATTTGAAAACTTAAACAAAATTGAGTCAATTTAATTCAAAATTTACAATTTTATTGATTCAAAGTTTGAGCTACATCAAGTATAGTATCTCTTAAGGAATCGCCTGTTTACAGGAAGCACTGGGTAATTTCCCTTACATTCTACTAGTTGATACGAGCCTCCTTTGTAGACTATCTCTACTATGAAGGGTCCTTCTCATATTGGTTTGAACTTCCCACTGATCTTTTGGTGAGCTAAGATAGGCCTCCGAAGAACCAAGACCAAGTCACCTACTCAGAAGGTTCTAGGTTACACTAACTTATCATGGGCTTGAACCATTCAAGCTTTATAAAGTTCTAGATTTTGCTGGGCTTGGAGATGATGTTCTTCAAGACCCTCGAGCTCTTTTAGTCAAAGTTATGCATTCTGTTCTGTGGTGATCTGGTTCTGGATTGCAGTTCTGAGCGAAGGAATTTGAATTTTCAGAGGGAGTACGACCTCAAATCCATAGACTAGTAAAAATAGTGTGGATTGGGTCGGGGTTTTATAAGTGGTCCGATAGGCCCACAAAGCTTCCACCAACCTCTTTTTGGTGATTTAAACCAAGGTTTTTTTGAAGGCCTCAGCCAATCCATTAGCATGTGGATAATAGATTATTGCAATCGATATCATGATGACTTGCAAAGTTATTGATCTTCATAGACTTAAAAGAGGACCCATTATCAGATATGATTCTATGGGGCACACCAAATTGATATATAATATGGTCATGAAAGAATTTCATTACATGCTGTGATGTTACATTCCTCAATGGGACTGCTTCTGCCCACTTTGAACAGTAACCCGTCGCCACTACAATGAAGCGATGACCCCTTAAAGAAGGAGGATCAATTGGCCCTATGTTATTCATTCCCCAACTTTCAAAGGGCCATAAAGCTATCGTGGGGTGCAACACGTTAGGCGGTTGATGTAAAACCACACCATGTACCTGACACTGATGATAATATTTTGTAATTTTTATGTAATTGTCAATCATCGTAGGCCAGTAGTAACCAAGTCTCTTGATTTTCATTTTCATCTTGGGACCTGATTGATGAGCACCGCATAATCCCGCATGGACTTCATTGACAACCTTCAGGGCCTCTCAGTTTTTTAAATAATAGAGCCACATCTGATCGAATGATCGATTGTACAATATATTATTGACTAGTGCATAAGATAGGGCATATTTCTTGATTTTCCTGGCAAGCGACCTATCGTGAGGGAGCCTACCTTCTTGAAGGTACTTAAATATATGTTATCTCTAATCATCTTCTTCATCGACTGCTGAAGAGGTAGAAAGGTCCTAGAAAGATTATTTATTTAGGTGCTCCAAATCTACAGGAGACAAAACTTGACGACCCTACACTTTTATAGGGATGGATTCTTCTTCTAGACAAGCAAATTCCTTTGCGAGCTTTGCTAGGGCATCCGCCAAAGAATTGCTTTTATGGGGAATCTTATATATAGTTACAATTGGAATTTGCTCGGGTAAGTGACAGGTGTATTGATGGTACTTCAAGAGTTTAGGATTCAAAACCTTATAGGTCCCTATAATATGGTTGATCACCAATCGAGAGTCACCATAGATTTTAATATCTTTAATCTCTATTAAGATTGCAAGTTTTAGGCCAGTTATAAGAGCTTCGTACTCAACCTCATTATTTGTGCTAGGCTTTGACAAGTGGTAGGAAAAGTGCTTTATTCCCTTATTCGATGTTATGAAAACCAGGCCGACTCTGGCTTTTCCAGGAATAGTAGATTCAGGTGTTTTACCTCGCTGGGAGAATGCAGCACCATCAAAATACAATTCCTAGGTTAGAGTATTAAATTCCTCAAAACTCATGATTTGCTTGTCAGGTAAATCATCATTTAGAAGAGATTCTGCTGGCAACGGGTGTGCTGCAAGGAAGTCGACGATAGCCTGCCCTTTCACAACATGCAGGGGAATGAAAGTGATTTCAAATTAGAGCAATATCATAGACCAGCAAGCCAAACATCCTTACAACGTAGGTCGGGTCATAATATATTATAGAGGGTTGATATTGGAAATCAAACTAACTTGATGAGAGAGCATATAATACCTTTATTTTAGTGCTACAAAGAATAAGGTAAGATATGTTTCTCAGTTGAAGGATATCAAATTTCCATTAGAAGGAGTCTCTGATACAGGTAGTAGAGAGCATTCTCTTTCCCATCGTCATTGACTTGAGCTAGGAGGGCCCTGAGAGACTCATCAAGGGTCGCAGTGTAAAGGATTAAAGGTCTCCCTATGATAGGTGTTGCAAATCTAGTTTTGATGATGACAAACATGTTTCTATTATGTTTTGCTTGGCTAACCCATTTCAGGTACAAAAGATCAAGAGCAACTCAAGCCAACTCAAGATCGGGTCCAAGTATGTCCAAATGTACTATTTTTCTTTTCTTGAGTCAATTGTAATGTAACTGATCCCCTAGCTAAGTAACCTTACACACACACACTCATGGGGAGAGCTTGAGTGAATTAGAGTTCTGTTCAATTTTTGTTCAGATTGTCCTTGACGATATTCACATCGTCCTGGACAATTAAGTAAAAATAGAAACCCTAATTAGGGCGACCAAGATAAGTCTGTCTGATTAAGCTGATCGTCCTGGACGATCCCGACATCGTACGGGATGATATGCTCAAATCAGAAATTCTCAGCCACCAGATCAAGTTAGGCAAGTTTTTATTTTAAGATATTTGGTCTGATCATCCCGGACGATCATGTATCGTCCTAGACGATACTGCACAATCATGCCTAAATTAGTCTGGTAATTACGGAAAGCAATTAATATTTGATTAATACGATCATATTGTCCTAGATGATCGTAGGATTGTCCTGAATGATCATGATCGTCTAGTGTGTTTCAGCTGTACGTCCAGAGCGGTGATTAGGACGATTTGGGCATATTTTGAACTAATCATACAGGATGATACGTATCATCCTGGACGATCAAGTCATTTTTGGGTCATCCAGCACAAGTTTCTCTGGACGACCAGAGCAGTCTTCTGGAAGAAATTCCTGAATTTACACTAATCGTCCCGGACGATCGCAGAATCGTACAAGACGATCAGAAAACCTTTTCCATTAGTCATCCATAAGAGCCAGATCATCTAGTCTGAAACAGCTAATTTTGAACTAATCATACAGGATGATCTATCGATCGTCCTGGATGATCTAGGCCGACTAGTTGAGATTTAGGGCAAATTTTGAGCCCTCCTATAAAAGATCTTTTTCTTTCAAAAAGAAAGATCTTTTGCCGCTTTCCTTTCCAGAGAAACCATAGAGAGAGAGAGAGAGTTTGGGGGAGAGAGAGAGAGGATCTTGTGAGGGGGAGTTTGTGAGGGATTCATGAAGGTTGCTCTAAGCAAGGATCAGAGTCGTCTTCTGCGCTCGTCGTCTTTCTTCGTGTTGGTGTTCTTTGTGAGAGGATCGTTAGCAAGAAGATCCAGGGTTCTCTGCCCACTTCAGGAGGAAGCGAAAGGAGTCCAAGGTTCTCTGCCGGCTTCAGGAGGAAGCGAAAGGAGTCCAAGGTTCTCTGCCTGCTTCAGGAGGAAGCAAAAGGAGGTTAGGTTCTCTACCTCATAGTGTCGGTGGAAAGGAGGTTTTTGTATAGGCTTCTCTGCCTTGCTGTGGGAGTAAAAGGAGAGTTTGAGTTAGTGGAATACCCGGAGGGGAGGCTCCGGGGAGTGGACGTAGGTCAAGTTGACCGAACCACTATAAAAATCTGGTGTGTTCTTTCTGATTACTTTCTACACTTTAGTTTTCTTTTATTAACTGCTTGGGTGAAATCGGTATTTGATCTTTTCGTTTGTGTGTTTTACTTATTTCTGCTGTAAATCATCGAAAAGATTTTTTACTGTTGCTCTTGAAAAAAACTAATTCACCCCCCCTCTTAGTTAGCCTCGGGACTAGTTCATCAGGGCTTAACATCCCTATCGAACTTTCAAGTGGTATCATAGAGGGATTGATAAAATCTAGTTTTGAAAAACTTTTGAATTTGACCCATGGCTAACTTTGGTAATCATAATACTGCTGAAGGTTATTCATTTATACGACTGCCATTATTTGATAACATACCTTTTGATTTTTGGAAAACTCGCATGTCCACTTTTCTTCAATCAATTGACTATTGTATGTGGATGCTTGTTAAGGATGGATACGAACCACCTTTTAGAATGATTAACAATGTGAAAACTAAACTGCCCTTTACTGACTGGACTTTTGATGATCGTGATTTAGCACAATTGAATGCCAAATGCTTGAACTATTTTTTCTGTGCTTTAAAATCTGAGGATTACATGCGTGTTTGAACTCGTATATCTAGAAAAGAGATTTGGGATAGATTGTGCATCACCTATGAGGGTACAACTAAAGTCAAACAGTCTAGGTTAAATATATTGCTTTATGACTATGAACTGTTTCGCATGAAACCTACTGAATCTATTTCTGAAATGTATACAAGGTTCACTCAAATTGTCACCTCTTTGTATGCCTTAGGTAGAGAACTTACAAACTATGAAAGAGTGAACAAATTCTTAGATGTTTACCTTCTTCGTATGATGCTAAGATAACTACAATCAATAAATCTAAAGATTTGAATACTTACTCTATTCATAGCTTACTTGGATCACTCATTACTTACGAGCAAGGGGTGAACCAAAGACAGCTTGATGTAGGTGAAAAGAAGAAGGAGAAAATAGTGGCACTAAAGACCAACGAGAGTGATACTAGTTCTTCCGGGTCTGATAACGATGATGTTGCCTTAATCACTAGGCAATTCAAAAGATTTCTAAGGAAGAAACATAAGAACTTTCAGAAGTGGAACAAGGGTAAGTCCAGCAAAAATTTTAAAGGTTCATCTGATACTGTCTATTTTGAATGCAGGAAGCCTGGATTCATTAAGGCTGATTATCCTACACTTAAAGCTCACCCAAGTAAGGAGAAGGGTGAGGAGAAACACAAGTTCATGAAGGACAAGAAGTGGATTCAGAAGGCGTTCTAGGCAGATTCTGCATCCGACTCTTCTGAGACTGAAGCTGAAGTGGAGGAAACAAATTTGTGTCTGATGGCTGATGATCATCCTGGTTAGTCTGACTAGGCAGAGGTATGTGAGCTTACTTATGATCAATTACTTAAAATATCTAAAAGAATTCATGCATCGTATAGGAAGCTTAAGAAAACTCATGCTAGCCTGAAACTAGAATTTTTGAATTTACAAAAAGAGCATGAAATTTTAATTAAAGATCATTCTACAGTTGATTGTAATCACATGTCTTTACTTGATGAGTTTGATGAATTGAACAAAAAATATTCTGATTTAGTTACTGAGCATGATTCATTGAAATCCTCGCATGTTGATTTAGAGAAAGCTTTTAAAGAATTAGACAATCTGGCGTGTGAAGTGGAGAGTAGCAATGGTGCTTTGAAATTTGAAATTGCAAGTTTAAAGAAAGAAAATGAATTTTTGAAAGTTAAGATCAATGCTTTTGAGAAACATGAAACACCTCCTACATTTGCACAGTTTTATGCACTTCTACCTTTTGTAGAATCTGGTTCAAAATCATCAAAGCATGTTTCATATAAACCTAGGAAGAGGCACTATTACCCACGTAGATTAGTTAACCCTTTTCGTGGTGTTAGATGTTTTCCATGTGGCATGTTTGGACACATATCCCACACCTGCACTGTTCACCGTAGTACACATTGGGAGTGGAGGCTCAAATTGCCTATTTTACAGCACATCACACATGCATTGCAATCTTCTTTTCATAAGAAGGAATCCAAACCTGTTTGGGTTCCTAAAACTGATGTTTGATGATTTTGTAGGTGTGCTCTCACAGAAGACCTCATGAGAGCATATGGTACCTGGACAGCGGATGTTCAAGACACATGACTGGAGATGCAAATAAGTTCATTTCGCTGGAGGCCAGGGTTGGAGGCAAGGTTATACTTGGAGATAATACCACAAGGAGGGTGGTAGGTTCATGTATAATTGGTGATTCAAAAAATTTTATGATTGACAATGTTTTGCTTGTAGATGGACTGAAACATAACCTGCTGAGCATCAGTCAACTCTGTGACAAAGGATACAACATCAAATTCCTGCCCACTTGCTGCATTTTAAGCTTAAATGACAAAGTTATTTTGCAGGGACAAAGGATCAACAATGTCTACAAGCTGGATGTAAGTTGCATTAAAGCTAAAAATTCAATTTACTTAAAAACTGCTGCTGATGAGTCTTGGTTGTGGCATAGGAGATTGTGTCATGCCAGTATGAAAACCCTTAGCAGAGTAACCCAAAAGGACTTAGTTAGAGGTGTGCCCAAGCTTAAGTTCACTAAGGACCACCTGTGTGATGCCTGTCAGTTAGGGAAGCAAGTCCAGTCCTCCTTTCACTCTGTTAAGGACATTATCACCTCTAGACCTTTAGAAGTCCTTTACATGGACTTTTTTGGACCCATTAGCACTGCCAGCTTAGGGGGAAAAGTCTATGGTTTTGTAATTATTGATGATTACTCAAGGTTCACTTGGATTAAATTTCTGTCACATAAATCTGAGTCATTTGATGAATTTAAGTCCTTCTCCACTTGGATTCAGAGGAAGTTAGGTTGTGAGATCTTGACTATTCATAGTGATCATGGTAGAGAGTTTAAAAATATGAAATTTGGAAGTTTTTGTGAGGAGCAAGGGATTAGTCACAATTTTTTAGCTCCTACGACCCCTCAGCAGAACGGGGTAGCTGAAAGGAAGAACAGGACCTTAGTGGAAGCCGCTAGAGCCATGCTTACTGAGTATTCACTTCCAAAATACTTTTGGGCTGAAGCGGTAAACACTGCCTGTTATGTGCTGAATAGGGTGAATGTAAGATTAAATCTGAATAAAACACCTTATGAGATCATCAAGGGTAGAACTCCAAACCTGTCCCACCTTCATGTCTTTGGCTATAAGGTTTTCATTCTGAACAACAGGAAATCATCCTTAGGAAAGTTTGACCCTAAATCTGATGAAGGAGTGTTATTAGGCTATTTTAGTGTGGGGAAATCCTTTAGGGTGTTCAATAAGAGGACTTTGGTAGTAGAAGAGTCAACTCATGTGGTGTTTGATGAATCTGATCCTAAGGTGACTAGAGTTGAGGAAGAAGAAGAGGTAGAGGAGATTACCCAAGGGGTTAAAAATGCAAATTTGGAGGAAAGGGTAGAACGACAAACCACATTGCCTAGAGATTGGAGATATTCTTCAAGTCATCCTAAAGAACTGATCTTAAGAGACCTTTCTGAAGGTGTTAGGACTTGGCATGGACTTAGGAATGAAGTAAACCATTCTACCTTTATCTCAATGACAGAACCCACCAATGTCAATCAAGCCCTTTTGGATGAGTTCTGGATCTTAGCTATGTAAGAAGAATTGAATCAATTTATGAGGAATGATGTTTGGGAGTTAGTAGAAAGACCTAGAAATCAAAGTATAGTGGGAACCAAGTGGGTCTTTAAGAATAAGATGAATGATTCTGGTGTGGTGGTTAGGAATAAGGCAAGATTGGTGGCTAAGGGGTATAATCAGATTGAATGGATTGATTTTGAGGAGACCTTTGCCCCTGTAGCTCGATTGGAATCCATTAGAGTGCTACTAGCCTTTGCCTGTTATAAGGGATTTAAGCTGTTTCAAATGCATGTCAAGAGTGCCTTCTTAAATGGGGTAATAAAAGAGGATATTTTTGTAGAACAACCCCCAGGTTTTGAGAGTTCCCAATATCCAAATCATGTTTACAAATTAAAAAAGGCCTTATATGGATTGAAACAGGCACCCAGAGCTTGGTATGAGAGGCTTAGCACATTCCTGTTAGAAAAAGAGTTTGTTAAGGGGAGCATAGACACCACCCTTTTTCTGAGGAGAATAGGGGATGACTTACTCATTGTCCAGATCTATGTTGATGATATAATTTTTGGATCTTCTGATAAATATTTATGTGATGAGTTTTCTAAAATAATGAGTAAGGAGTTTGAGATGAGTATGATGGGAGAATTAACCTACTTTTTGGGGTTTAGCATAAGGCAACGGATGATGAAACCTTTTTCAATCAATCTAAATACACTAAGGACATTTTGAAGAAATATGAAATGGACAAAGCCAAGCCAATCAACACTCCCATATTAAGAGTGATTGATATAAATGCATGATTCTGATGACTGTTGATTTCTAATTTTTTTGATTTTTATTCTATTTCTGTTAGTTAGCCGTTTGATTTGATTATTTGCTTTCAGTTATTTTTATTTTCTCTTCTGTTGATTTCTGTGTTAGCCTTGGTGTTAGGTTGATTTGAGTATTTATGTTGATGTAATTTTCTACCTATTTTTATTTACTGGTTCATCTCTTTTATTTACTATTTTATACTTTTCAAAATCCGATCACTGCTTGCTACTTCTGATAAACTGGATTTCTGACTGAGAGTTTTATCTTATTTTTATTTGGAAGTTGGTACGCAGTAATTGATTCCACTGGATCTGTTAAAGGGAAGAAACATGGATAATTATTTCTCTTCCTCTAACTCCTTTACTGGTGTATTATTTCTTTTGGATAAATATCCTCTTTAAAATAAAAATATTAGTTTATGAAATAGAGATTTATTTTATCTTTCTACAGTAATCTACCTGTATGAATAGTATTTTCAAAGTCTTGAGTCATTATTATGATTTTCTAAACCAAGTGATTGCACTTATCATACGACATATGACTTTTGGTTTGTGAATTACTCTTCCTTATTGTGGAGAGCGTCTCCTATGTCTGGAAGGTAATTTTACAGCTGAGATCCTTTAACACGTTTAAGAGGGAGAAAGCTTACAAAAGATGCGCTGTGCGCTAAACAAATTGAAAAAGAGGCACAAAATTAGCCCAAAGATGAAAATATGCGAAATGTCGCCAAACTAAAAGATACACAAAGTGTATCAAAAATCAAAAGTTGCACAAAGCGGCAAACAAATTGAAAAAAGAGGCACAAAATGAGCCCAAACCAAGCTTTCTTCCCTTTTAGATCGTTAAATGTCTTAGAAAAATCCGTACGCCACTTAATATTTTCAAAAGCTTGAGTTTAAAAATCTTGATTTCTGATTTATTACTTTGTAACACTATTATATCAGATATTTTTCTAGAATGAGGCTTTAAAGGATCTCTTTTTGAATCTAATTTCTTTTCTTCTGAATTGAATTTTTGTTTTGAAAGAGATTTGCATCTATAAGGTGCCCGAGGTGGGAGTTACGAAAGTCAAATTTTCTAACTTTTTCTGGATTTCAACGCTATCAATCTTCTTCTTATTGGTTTTTAGATTTAAAATCAAGGGTGAATTCTGATTTACCGGAGTAGATTGATTAAAAAAAAATCATTAGTTTTTTGTGTTCTCGTTTTGAGTTTTAATCACTTTGGTTTTGTTTTTTTCATTTTACTTTTTGTGTTTTAGGGATCCCTGATCTTTTATCTCCATCCTCCATCTTTTTCCTATTTTCTTCACATCGTCCTGGACGATCCACATATCATCCTGGACGATCTTCTTCGTCCTGGATGATCCAACAATCATCCTGGACTATCAATTCAAATCATCCCCACTCTGATCATACTGCTGAGAAACACCAATTATTGGTGATTGTCCTGGAGGATCCTTACATCGTCCAGGACGATATGATCCATATCTTCCTGATCTGATCGAACGGCTGAGAATGCGCTAATTATTGGTCATCATCCTGGACGATCCACCACATCGTCCTGGATGATCCACGTGTCAGCAGCTGGATGATTTGAATTTGGCCCGTCCGACACACTTATTACACATCATCCTAGACGATCCACCTAATTGTCCTGGATGATAATTTTCATCAACGGTCGTCCGGCTTGACTCTTCGGGACGATCGCCTGTGTCTAATCATCCTGGATGATCTCTGATTGTCATGAATGATCCGACCGCCTTTTTGGCCAATCATCCTGGCCATCATAAATGCTCATATCGTCCTGGACGATATCACGATCGTACGGGACGATCCAGCCGACTTCTATTTAAACAGCTGATTTATTCAATTTTCTCCACACATCTCCTTCCACTCTCCCTCACTTGTGTTTTCTAATGGCTGGCAGGAAGCATTCTAGGCAAAAGGGTGCAAGCTCCTCGTGGTGGAATGTTGATCCCCACTTTCCCAATACAGCCGATCAGGCTGCCTTCGAGTGCTATCTTGAGGTGGGGATCACATAGTCAAAAATAGTAAACCCCCACACCCTTACCTATCTTGTTCTCGATCTTTTTGTGCACACCTCCCTCACTTTCATCCTTACCCTTGCCTTTCCTTTTAGCACCAAACTTCTCTGAGTCTTCTTTGCCAATCTTCATATTTCTTCTGACTATTCCACCCTCCGCTCCTATGTGAATCAATGTCCTGTCGAACTCACTGCCCAGAACTTTTATAATATCCTTCAGCTCTCTGTGACTGGCGATAAAATCCACACTCTTATTACTGATCCTGACTATGATTGGAGCGTCGCCAATCACTTTCTTTGAAATATAAATGCACCCTACCACGACAATGCTTGCACTTCCCTCCTTAAGGATGCACGGACCATTCAACATGTTGTTCGTTCCTCCGTCATCCCGAAGGTTGGGGATCGTATTCACATCACCCCATTACTATCTCTGACCACATATTATATCTTGGCCCACTGGGACTTCAATGCCACTGACCTTCTTATAAGATATATCGCGCACCTCACCACTATCAGGGATCTGGGTCATTGACGTCGTCCCAATCTAGATTTAGGACATATCATTGCATATGCCTTGGAAACCAAATATGACCTGCAGTATCGAGACCCTCCAAATGTCCCTCCTTCCTTCTTCACAAACAATTCATTGCATGTCCTACACAGTACCCAACTATATCCGGAGCCCGCCCCGGATGTTGAGGAGGAAGAGGAAGAAGTTGTTCCCATTCCAGCTGCACCAGATGCACCTGCTCCCCTTCGCATTACTTCTCTTTTTGACCATCTGGTGCAACGGTTTGACCATTGGGAGGCCCGCTTTGATTCCTATATTGCTGCCCAGGAGAAGCAGCATGCGGAGGATCTGCAGCGCTTTATTGACTATGCTGCTCAGCAGCAACAGCAGTACGACCAGGATATTGCCTGGATTGGAGCCCACTTCACCGTCATTCACAGTTACTTTACACCACCACAGCCACCTCCTCCTTCTGATCAGGATCCACCTCCATTTTAGTTTTGTGTTTTGTAGTAGTTTTTTTTTCTATTTGTACTGTTGTTTCTACTTTTCTGTTTGCCCTCCTGCTTTTTGTGATGTCAAAAGGGGGAGTTAGTTGTAGTAGTTTTATTCTTGATTTCAGTTGTAGTAGTTTTTGTTCTTATCTTGTGTTGGTTACTTCATGTGTTCTAGTGTTTCCTGTACTATTTTGGTTATTCAATGAAATTTAAAAAAATTTGTTTTTCGATCTCCTAGTTCATTTATTTTTTAAACTACTGCACATATGTTTGCCATCATAAAAAAAGGGGAGATTGTTATAAATCTGGTTTTGATGATGACAAACATGTTTCTATTGTGTTTTGCTTGGCTAACCCATTTCAGGTACAAAAGATCAAGAGCAACTCAAGCCAACTCAAGATTGGGTCCAAGTGTGTCCAAATGTATTATTTTCCTTTTCTTGAGTCAATTGTAATGTAACTGATCCCCTAGCTAAGTAACCTTGCACACACACACTCAGGGGGAGAGCTTGAGTGAATTAGAGTTCTGTTCAATTTTTGTTCAGATCATCCTGGACGATATTCACATCATCCTGGACGATCAAGTAAAAGTAGAAACCCTAATTAGGGCGACCAAGTTAAGTCTGTCTGATTAAGGTGATCGTCATGGACGACCCCGACATCATACGGGATGATTTGCTCAAATCAAAAATTCTCAACCACCAGATCAAGTTAGGAAAGTTTTAATTTTAAGATATTTGGTCTGATCATCCCGGACGATGCGTGTATCGTCCTGGACGATACTGCACAATCATGCCTAAATTAGTCTGGTAATTAAGGAAAGCAATTAATATTTGATTGATACGATCATATCATCCTGCACGATCGCAGGATTGTCCTGGACGATCATGATCGTCTAGTGTGTTTCAGCTGTACGTCCAGAGCGGTGATCAGGACAATTTGGGCACATTTTGAACTAATCGTACAGTACGATATACGTATCGTTCTGGATGATCAAGTCATTTTTGGGTCGTCCAGCACAAGTTTCTCTGGACGACCAGAGCGCTCTTCTGGACGAAATTCCTGAATTTACACTAATCATCCCAGATGATCGCAGAATCTTACGGGACGATTAGAAAACTTTTTCCACTGATCATCCAGAAGAGCCAGATCGTCCAGGCTGAAACAACTAATTTTGAACTGATCGTACAGGACGATCTATCGATCGTCCTAGACGATCTAGGCCAACCATTTGAGATTTAGGGTAAATTTTGAGCCCTCCTATAAAAGATCTTTTTCTTTCAACAAGAAAGATCTTTTGCTGCTTTCCTTTCCAGAGAAACCCTAGAGAGAGAGAGAGTTTGGGAGAGAGAGAGAGGATCTTGTAAGGGGGAGTTTGTGAGGGATTCACAAAGGTTGCTCCAACAAAGGATCAGAGTCGTCTTCTCCGCTCGTCATTTTCATCATGTTGGTGTTCTTTGTGAGAGGATCATTTGCAAGAAGATCCAGGGTTCTCTGCCCGCTTCTGGAGGAAGCGAAAGGAGTTCAAGGTTCTCTGCCTGCTTCAGGAGGAAGCGAAAGGAGTCCAAGGTTCTTTGCCTGCTTCAGGTGGAAGCAAAAGGAGGTTAGGTTCTCTACCTCACCGTGTCGGTGGAAAGGAGGTTTTTGTACAGGCTTCTCCGCCTTGCTGTGGGAGCATAAGGAGAGACATTTTGAGTTAGTGCAATACCCTGAGGGGAGGCTCCGGGGAGTGGACGTAGGTCAAGTTGACCGAACCACTATAAAAAACTGGTGTGTTTTTTCTGATTACTTTCTACACTTTAGTTTTCTTTTATTAACTGCTGGGTGAAATCTGTATTTAATCGTTTGTGTGTTTTACTTGTTTTTACTGTAAATCATCGAAAAGCTTTTTACTGTTTCTCTTAAATTTTTAAATAACCAATTCACCCTCCTTTCTTAGTTAGCCTCGGGACTAGTTCATCAGGGCTTAACATCCCTATCAAACTTTCAATAGGGGCTGCCAAAATTGGCAGATTTGTCAGGTATTATTTGATATTTTTAAAAGTGAATTGACATTTCTAATCCTAAATGAATTTGACGTCTTTTTTATCCAGGACAGAGAATGGTTGACATCTTCTAGAAAGATTAGAAATGAATCTTCTTATATATGACAGTCTACCCTAAAGAGATCTTAGTTGAGTCAGGCTCTTGCGAGGTGGCATATTTAAGATAGCTTCAATTTTAGTAGGATCAATTTCAATTCCACGATGCCTGACTTCAAAGCCTAGAAATTTCCTTGAAGTTATGCCAAAAGCATATTTTAAGGGATTCATTTTAAGTTTGTAGCATTGCAACCACTCAAAGATGATTCTTAATTCATAAAGATGAGCCTATTTCATTTTAATCTTGACAACTAAATCATCAATATAACATTTGACTTGATTATGGATTACGTCGTCAAAGATATGAGTTATGGTACGTTGGTAGGTTGCATTAGTATTTTTAAGACCAAAGGGCATCACTTTATAACAAAAGATCCCTATAGGACTTTTAAATGTACTGTTTCTCTCATCTTCTAGGGCCATCTTGATTTGATTATAACACGATGAGCCATCCATAAAGGAGAAAACAACATGCGAGGAGGGAATGTCCACCATAAGTTCTAGAATTGGTAAAGGAAATTCATCCTTGGGACATACCTTATTCAGGTCTCTATATTCAACACAGACTCAAATTTAACCTTTTTTCTTTCAAACTGGCACGATGCTGGCTACCCAAGAGGGGTATTGTTCCTCTCAGATAAATATTGCCTCGGCTCACTTCTTAACTTCAGAAATGACTTATTATTCGATCTCCAGACTCATGCGTCATGGAGCTTGCTTGGCAGGAATGGCATCATACTGGATTCTAAGTATATAGACTGCTACATTGATAGGAAAATCTGGCATTTCATCATATGTCTAGGTGAAGCAGTCCTTAAACTCAAAAAGAAGTTGAATTAGATCCTTAGACTCATCCTCACTCAATAAAGAACTTATGAAGGTGGGGCGAGGGCCATCCTCTGTTCCAAGGTTAATTTCTTTGAGTTTATCAACTATCGACTTAATTTCTTCTTCAAACTCAGGGGGTGCATCCCAAACCTAAAGTTCATAAGGATCATCTAAAGTCTCCAAATAAAGTCTATCGAGTGAATCGACAACTTCAGTAGGGATATTTTTGGATTCAGGGCGACTAGTTATCATTAAACCAAATTCATTATCATCAAATGAACCAATAGTACCAAAATTGATACCACTTGTCCAGTGTTTATTAAATTTTGAATTCCATAGATTTTTATGGTATCTAGCTTGACCCTTAGTCCATCGACTCGGAGCGAAATCTTTAGAGATAAGAGCTTTAACACAAATAGGAAAGTAGCTAAAAGGTAATTCCATTAATTCCTTAAAATTTGCCTCCTCAAGGATTACATCCACTTCATTCTTTGAGTAGGAGGAGCAAGGGAAGAACTTCTGGACTTTCCTTACTTCTCTATCCATGTTAGGGGCATCCTTAATCACCAACCCTGAGACCCTGTTAGAAGAAAGTGGGGTTAAGGTCAAGGACTCAACTGCCCTATTAAGCTTTTTATAAAGACTCAATTCAGGCTCATCGCTTTAAACTTTTGGTTTCATACCCTCCTGGTTGCTATCTTATTCAAAGAGGAGATCAAACTTTGGAGGAGGATTGATTTTTGCATAGTCAAAAGTAATTATAGCACCCCTTTTTCTTGATTCTTCATCAGAACTTGATTCAAGTTCGATGTATATCAGGGGAATTTATTTTTCAACTGAAGGGTGGCCTAGACTGTGTACTCTTTGGGCCATCCTCCCTCCTCTTTGAGGTAAACTATTTGGAGGCCTAAAGACCACATACTCAATGTTATCTTTGCTAATGGAATTTTGTCTTTTTTGATTTTTGACTTTTTCTTTTCTCAACTTTTGAATTACTTTTTAACCTTAACTTTCTGCCTTTTCCTCCTTGATATTGATCTCTACCTTAGAATAGGTAGTGGACCCTTTGGGTAGGTAGTACGCCACATCCTCATAGATCCCGATCTCTTGAGTAGAGAATGGTTACAGATCACCCTTAATTTCAAATTTAATGCCATCTCATTGGTACTTAATGTATTGATATAGGGTAGAAGGAATCATCCTATACTCATGGATCCAAGGCCTACCTAAGAGTTCATTAAAGGACATTGCTGAATAAAATATATAAAATTTTGCTTCAGTTTTCAACTCTCCTATCTCTAGAAGAAGGGTAATTGAACCTAAAGCCTTCTCACCCTTTTCGTTGAACCCATGAAGCACCAACTTATCAATTAAGAGCTTGCTAGAATCAACCCTATGGTATGTGAGAGTCTTTATATTCATCATGTTGATCGATGCACCCACATCAATGAGAACTCTTTATAACTTGAAATTGCCCACATTTTTGGTGATGTAAAGTGGATGATTGTGGTCGGTAGTTCCAAGGAGTAAATCTTCATCGGAGAATGTAACCCCTGAGATTTTCTTGAAGTACAAAGCTTCTTCTTCAGAAGTTGAAGCTAACTAAGGTAAGTAAATCTCTGGGTCAAGAAGTGCTTTAAATAGAGTCTCCCTTATCTCTTTTGAAAGGATAAGGGCATCATAGATGCTCAACATAACAGGCAACTTCCTAAGATGAGCTAAGACATTGTAATCAACACTTACAACATTGACATCAGGACCCGGTGGATTTGAAGGAGAAATTGATTATTGAGTTTGGATTTGAATTGGATCATCGGAGGTAACTTGCTTGCCGTTTTCCTGGGGAGGAAGCCTAGGGGGTAAAACCTTACCACCACATAGTTATACTTGCACGATTTCATCAGAAGGATAAGCTAAGGGGGGTCTACACTCTCTTTAGGTGATTGATTTTTATTTCCTGAGTGAGAGTCTGAATCCAAAAAGTCTATCATGATAGGACTTCCTTAAAAGTTAATTTTAGGGGCAACACCATCTGAAAAGATATTAGATTTGTTTCCCTCTTAAAAGTCAAATTTGGAGAGCTGAGTGCTTAAACTTCTTGATTGTTCTCAGTTGGTTCTTGATTATTTTCGACAAAAGATTCATTTAAATTTTCATTCTCAATATTAATCATCAAAATATTTATAGAAGGATCAGTCTTTTTATTCAAATTTTGACCCTTTGCCTTTGATGGGGCAAAGTAAAAGTCATATAACATCAATGAGGATATTGGTTTTGAGCCACCATCCGCCTTTTTACACATCTCTCATCACAAGATTTCCTCTTTATAAAAATGTCACTCTTTTTGTTTTATTGATTACAGTAGTTCCTACAACTACTATAGAGGAAACTACCTCAACATCCTCCTACAAAGCCTCTAGGTCAACCTCCCAGATCAGGCCCCAGGTTGTCGTTGGTTACTATTGAGAAAGATGAAAAGATTTATTAATTGACTTTTTAAATGCCTAGGATATTGCTATATTCTAACCATCTTCAATGGACAGAGAAGGATTATAATGTTTACTTGAGATTGATTTGACAGACCCCTGATCCGGATCAACCAGGTACTCCTTTGAAATTATTATGTTACCTTTATGGAAGTTTTTCTCAAGCCAGTCCTTAAAGATAATATAATCCTTGATTGTATGGCCCAACATGCGATGGTAGGGGCAAAAAGTTGGATCATCCTTCTTATTTGCCTCTTCTGGCTTCTTGGCCTTTGGCAATCAGAAGTCTGATTTCTTCTGGAGACTTTTGAAGATCTTTCGCACTGACTCCCCTTTAAATGGATATGGATGAGCCAATCTCTCTTTAAAAGTTATCGAGTGAGACTCCCTGGTGGGTTGAGAAGTTACCTAAAAAGGTTGAAATTTTTGTGTCTATTGAACTGGAGGATTACTTGACTGAATATTAACTAGTTTTTTCTATTTATTGATAGTTGAAACTGTTGTTATTCTCTTTTTAAAAGACTTCAATGATTTGCTAGCTTTCTTATCTTCAATAGAATTCTTTAGGAATGGAATTCTAGAAGCCTCTTCCTTTAGATTATTGGCTTTATTGAGAAGTTTTTCAAAGAATTTAATAGTGAAACCCTTCAAGAGAAAAACAATAGGCCTCTGGATATTCTTTAAAAGAATCTCCGCCACATGTTGTTCTTGCGGTTGGGTTTCACATTTCATCGAGAGGTTTTGCCACCTCAAGATATACTCAACCAAAGATTCGCCCAATTTTTGTTTTTTGATAACGAGATCACCAACGGTTACACGCTGCTAAGCCCCTGAGAATCTTTTTAAGAATAGACCCTCGAGCTCTGTGAAAGTTTTTACTAAATCGTTTGGCAAATCTATGTATCACTCAAAAGCAATACCAGATAGACTACTCCTAAATTGACGAAGGAGTAGGGCATCTGACCCTCCTGTATTGCAACAGCTCGCTCAAAAATGGGCCAAATGTTATCTCGAGTTTTTTAAATTTCTGAGAACTTTGAAATAAGGTGGCACGAAGCCTTTCGGGTAAGGAACTAGATAATATTCCTTGGGGTATGGCCTACTCTTTAGAATAGATATAGTCCCTTGAGAGTGGGCTAGGGCCTCCCTTACCTAAGTCTTAATCATTTGTTGGATGTCCTTGTCTGCTGGAGAGACTGGGGAAGTAGCCTTTGGAATCCTAGGGCTTGATTCTGTCTTCCTACTATGCTCACCCACCATATGTACCGTAGGTTACAACTGCTCGGATTGAGACTGCTGAGCTTTAACAATCTGACTCTACATGTGTTCCATCTTTAACATCATATGCTTAATTTTCTTTTCTAATCTCTTGATGTACTCAACTTTTTCATTCAACTTGATTGAGCCATCTGAGTCTGAATATACATCTGCAGACACTTCCTTTTTATCAAATTAATGTTTTGAAGGCTCAGCATCTTTATTTAATGCTCGAGTTTCAACCATACATATATTTCCAGCTAAATCCTCCATCAATAAATCATCAACTTCTGGATCGAAGGCTTCTATGGCCTTCTCCTTAAGGATCTCCCAGATCTCCTGTACCACCTCATCGACTGTTCTGCCCTCAATTACTTCTGAGTGGATTGGTAAGTATCCTTTGAACTCAAGTACTTGGTTAAGTTCCTCTCCTTCCAACTTAGAGAGGATCTTCTCAACTTTGATATTAAAAGTTTGATAGGGATGTTAAGCCCTTGTGAACTAGTCTCGAGGCTAACCAAGAGGGAGGGGGGGGGGGGGGGGGGGGTGAATTGGTTATTTTAAAAATTCATGAGCAAAAATGATTTAGAAAAATCTTTTTGAATGTTTTAAAATAATTACAATCTCGTGATGATGTGCAGATGTTCAACAATAATAGAATTATAATCACAATTACACAATCATCAATAGTAAGGTAAATACAGAAAATAATTAGAAAGAACACGCCAGATTTTATAGTGATTCGGTCAACTTGACCTATGTCCACTCCCCGGAGCCCCCCCTTCGGGTATTGCACTAACACTAAGTGACTCTCCTTCTTCTCCCACAGCAAGGTGGAGAAGCCTGTATAAAACCTTCTTTCCACTAACCCAGTGAGGTAGAGAACCTGGACTCCTTTCACTTCCTCCTGAAGCAGGAAGAGAACCTGGACTCCTTTCGCTCCCTCCTGAAGCACGCAGAGAACTTGAACTATTTTCACTTCCTCTTGAAGCAGGCAGAGAACCCGGATCTTCTTGTGGATGATCCTACCACAGAGACACCAATAAGACAAGAGACGATGACTGAAGAGAATATAACTCAGATCTTTGCTTGGAGCAACCTTTGTGAACACCTCACAAACTCCCCCTCATAAGATCCTCTCTCTCTCTCTCCCAAGCTCTCTCTCTTTCTCTCATGGTTCTCACTGGCAAGGAAGGTGGCAAAAGATCTCCATGATTGAATGAAAAAGATCTTAAATAGGAGGGCTAAAAAATTGCCCTAAATCTCAACTGGTCATCAAAGATCATCCAGGATAATCCTTAGATCGTCCTGTACGATCAGTGTAAAATAGACCCTTTGGCCTGGACAATCTAGTTCTTCTGGACCATTAGAAGACAAAATCTGTTCAGATCATCTGAGATGATCTTACGATCATCCTGGATGATTAGTTCAAACTAGGAAGATCATCAAGCAGATTCCTTGGGTCATACAGCCAAACCATGCTAGGCGGTTTCAAAATGATCTGATCATCTAGGATGATATGTATATTGTCCCGTACGATTAGTTCAAAATCAGGAATATCATCCAACAGATTCCTCGGGTCATTCAGGTGAAGTGCTCTAGACGGTCAGGATTTTGTATGTATCGTCCAGGTCGATATTGAGATTATCCAGGACAATATTGAGATCGTCCAAGATAATATGATCATATCAATCAAATATTAATTACTTTTCTTAATTACCAGACTAATTTAGGCATGATTGTAAGGGATCATCCTGGACGATCAGACCAAATCTCTAAAAATAAAAGCTTGCCTAACTTAATCTGGCTGCTGATAATTTTTGATTTGAGCCTAATATCTTGTACGATGGGTCTATCATCCAGGATGATCTGCTTATTCAAAGCAACTTAATATGGCTACCCTAGTTAGGGTTTTTATTTTCACTGGATTGTCCAGGATGATAAGAATATCGTCCAGGACTATTTGAACAAAAATTGGATAGAAACTCTAACTCACTAAAACTCTCCCCCTGAGTGTGTGTATGCAAGGTTACTTAGCTTGGGGATCCGTTACATTACATTTGACTCAAGAAAAATAAAAAGGTACATTGAACCTGAAATACAAACAGACTGACTCGATCTTGAGCTGGCTTGAATTGTAATTGATCCTATGAACCTGAAAGATTAGAACCTCAAATTTAAAAAAAAAGGTTTACTATTATCAAAATCATAGTCCTTGAAACTAGATTCGCAATAATCTCCTCCATTTTGATGATGGAAAATATTTATTATTAATTCATGATTTAGTAAATAAACATGGTGAACATTTGATTCAAATAGCATTGAATATTTACATTGATAATAAAAAAAATGTATAATGACCCACAAACTACTCCCCCTTTTGTCATCTCAAAAAGGGGAAAACATAACAAAAACATCAGTAAAAACAAAAACAAACAGATAGAAAAAGAAAATAGTATAAAAAGAACACAAACATCAGCAAACACAAGCAGACTAGTAGAAAGGGGCATCCTGATCAGATGGATGAGGAGGTGGTGGCTGAAAGAGGCTGTGGAGAGTGGCAAACTGCTCGCCAAACTAGGCTATGTCCTGGTCGTGCTGCTGCTGCTATTGGGCTACATAGGTATTGAAGCAGTGGACATCCTTAGCATGCTACTGCTCGTGGGCAACCACGTAGGAGTCAAAATGTGCCTCCCACTGGTCAAACCTATGCACCAAGTGATCTATCGATGATTCTATACAGAGAGGGGCTGGTGCAGCAGGTTCAGGAACAGCTTCTTCCTCTTGTCCCTCAACATCCGTGCTGGGCTCTGGATGAAGTCGTGTACTGTGTAGAACATGGAAGGAATTGTTGGAGAAGAAGGAAGGAGGGACATCGGCTGGAATCAGATATTACAGATTATATTTGGTCTCGAGAGCATAGGCAATGATGTGTCCTAAGGCTAGATTTGGGCATCGCCTGTGGCCCGGATCCCTAATGCTAGTAAGGTGTTCGATGTAACAAAAGAAGAGATCAGTAGCATTGAAATCACAGCAGGCTAGAATGTAGAATGTAGTCAGGGAGAGTAAGGGGGTGATGTGGATGCGGTCCCCAGCTTTTGGATTGATAGAGGAGCGAAGGATATGCTCGATTATCCGAGCATCCTTAAGTAAGGAAGAGTATGCATTATCATGATAGTGGACATTGGTGCCCCTAAGAAATCTATTTATAACACTCTAGTCAAAATCAGGGTCAAAGGAGATGAGATGGAGTTTGTCGCCAGTAATTGAGAGTTAAAGAATATCGTGGAAGTCTTGGGTGGTTAGCTCGACAGGACGGCGATTGACAAAAGAACGAAGGGCAAAATAAGAGGAATCGATGTGAAGGCTCACAAAGAAAACATGTAAAAGCTCAGTACTGAATGGAAAAGCTAAAGTCAGGATGAATGTGAGAGAAGAGTGGGTGAAAAGATCTAAGATAGGATAAGTCAGAATGTGGGGATTGACAATTTTGGATTGGGTGATCCCCACCTCAAAGTATCACTGGAAAGCAGCCTGATCGGCTGCGTCGGGAAAGTGGGGATTGACATTTCCCAGGAGGAACTAGTACCATGATGCCTAGATCATTTGCCACCAGCCATTAGAATATGATTGAATTAAGGATTGAAAGAAGAGTGGTGAAAAATGGTGGAGAAAATGATTGTTTAAATAGAATTCGTCTTTTGGCAGAGAAAGAAGGAGCGGGTTTCTAGAGAGAGAAGGAGCTAGTTTTTTGAATTTTTCTTCTTCGCGGATCTTCAGCTAGTTTTGCACCAGAGCTTTCTGGCATGGCAGTGGGTAGCTGCCGGCCATCTCTGCCACCGTCAGAGACTTCTTATCTTCGCCACCTTGTTGCTGGATTGGATTCTGATGTTGAAAGTGATCGTCGGCATAGGGCTAGAGGTGAGTTGGTCATCTCTGAGAAATGCACAATTATGCAAGATAAGTTTTTTCCTGTGGAAGGGAAGGGGAAGGAAGTTGCTTTGGGTGAGGTCTGTAAGGATAATGGAACTGCTACTTTTTCTAATTTCTCTCCAGACCCGGGGGCCTCATCTTCGGGAATGAAGATCTTTGTGAATCTGTTTGGGAGTTCAAATGCGATCTCTATCCTTGATAGCAAGATAAATGCGAATTCCCTTAGTCCGGTTAGCAAAGATTTTCATGTTCCGACAAGGTCACTGGTTGATGCAGTGAAATGCGGTGGTACTACTGTTATCAATGTTCATCCAGTGAATTCAGATATTCCGAGTGATAAGATTATTGATTTTTTGAAAGTTAGAAATTGTGATTCAGCTGAATTGGGTAATTGTATGGAGACTCATGCCAATTCTGATAGAGCATAGTTTATTACAGAGAAATTGAATCCTAGTCTTGGAACTAAAGAAGGAACGTTTGCAGACATGGTGTCTGTTGGATTTCCTAAGGAGAATAACCTTGGATTGAATATTAATCCTTGGAAGAATAAACCTTATATTAAGTTAGATTTCAAAGAAGAGGATGTGGCTTTGTCAGAAGATGGAAAGGCAGTAAAATTGTGTGAAGAATTGGAAGTTCAGAATGCTAACAGGTTGGTTAATTCATTGGTGTTCAAGGTTTTTGGAAAAGAAATGCCACCTCATTTGGTTGCTTGGGAGGTGAGGAGGCAATGGAGTCATTTGGGAAATTTCCATTTTACTACTTTGGGAAGAGGGTGGTTTTTGTGCTCTTTCAAGACCACTGAAGTTATGGAGGCAGTTCTTTCGGGTGGACCATGGTTTGTAAATGGCCACATTATTGATATGGAGAAATAGTAGCCAAATTTTTCACCTTTGTCTATGAAGGGCTTGACTTCTCCTATATGGATTAGGATGCCACACCTACCTCTTCATTGTTGGGATGAAAAAAAACATAGCTAGGATTGCATCTATGATTAGTACACCTCTCATGTTGGATGGGAATTTATTTCAATGGAGTAGACGTGAGTTTGCGAGAGTTTGTGTTAGGGTGAAGATTGACCAATGTCTTCCTTTAGGTGTTTGGGTGGATAGTTTTTCAGGAAGATTCATTCAAAGGGTTAAGTATGAAAAGATCTCTTCATTTTGTTTCCAATGTGGGATGATTGGGTATGTGAAGGCTAATTGTGGAAGGGATGGTGCTTTTCCTAAGAAGGTGGTGGAAGAAAGCAAGGATGGTGGAGAGGGAGATGTTGTGAGGAATAAGGATGGGTTGGAGGATGTAAATTCTTATGGACCCTGGGTTCTTGTTAATCGTAATAAGGCAAGAAGTAGTGTTCGACGTGGAGATGTTGTCAATAATCCTAATCTGAAGGTTGTGAAGAAAAAGGGGCTTCAGGACCTAATGCCAGCCAAGAAGAATGTTAACCCAGTGAAGGAAAATACTGTCCTGGATAAGGAAGTACTTCACAATTCTGATGGTGGAAAGGTAGTGTCTAGCAATATTGTGGAGGAGGTTGTTGTAGCTCTCATCCAACATACTGTGACTTTGGAAAAGCTGGAAGAAAATGGGGCATCTTTGTTGTCTTTTGAACGGCATGAGGAGGAGGGAGCTTCTTCTGTTTGTACCTATACAGCAAATGATAAAATGGGTGCTGAAAATGTCAAGGTTGCTAATAAAGATGATGGGAAGGGATACTTGCAAACTCAAGCAGGTCCTACTAGATTGCTTGCGAACTCAGGTAATCCCTATCCTAAGTCTGATGAGTTGCTTGATAAGGATATGAATTCCTTGGATAAAATGGAAGAAGGTGAATTCATTATGGAGAATGGGAAAATTGTTGAAGATATAAACCTGTTAACAGTTGAGAAGCTCTGTGGAAAAGCTTTCAAAAGGGTTGTTAATCCTGATGAAGAATACGGTATGGACTCCAATCATACTTTTGATTCTTTACAAAATTGTTTTAATAATTGTGAAGTGGCTAGTAAGGTAATTGGTGATAAAAAGGAGGAGGAAGGGATGGAGGGGCAATTGAGCATTGGCTGTACTAAGGAGAATGATTCTATGGTGAATGGTGATGGTCAAGGGATGGGAAGGGTTGGCAGTACCAGTTGTAGGAACAAAGGTATGGCTGTTGTAGGAAAGGTGAATGAATTTGGTGGTGAGGTTGCCAAGACTAAACTTGCCAAAGAACTGAGGTCCTTAGGACCCATTAAAAATTTGTCCCGTGTAAGAAGTGTGGATGGGAGTAATTCTAAAAGAAGGGATGGGGGCCATTCCCCTAAGGTCTTTAAATGAATTCCATTACTTTTTGGAATTATAGAGGGGCAAAGAAGAAGGAGGCCTCTTTATACCTTAGGAGTTCATTAATGATTTTAATGTTTTGTTTGTGGGGTTGGTGGAGACTAAAATCAATGCTTTTCATAAAGTCTCTTTTGAGAAGATTATGGGACCGGATTGGGACTATTTTGTTCTTCCTTCAGATGGGTTATCTGGAGGTATTATGATATTATGGAGGGCTGATTTGGCTTTGTTTAAAGTCATTCAAACATCAGATCAATGTGTTATAGGGAACTTAAATGTCTTTAATAAGGGTATATGGATGATATCCATGGTTTATGGGAGCAAGGATGTGGTGAAGAGGAGGCGGTTATGGGGCTGTATTAAGGAGGTGGCTGGGAGGAAAGTACCTTCAGTGGTGGGAGGGGTTTTCAACTGTATTCTGTGTCAAAATGAAAAAAGAGGGGGAAGGAAGTTTGTGTTTTCTCAAGGTTCAAAGGAGATGGTTAATTTTATGAATGAGAATGACTTTCATGAAGTTGGTATTGTTGGACCAAGGTTCACTTGGTGTAACAACAAGACTGGTGGGGGATGGATATTGGAAAGATAGTACAGGTGCTTACTTAACTCTTTAGCCATTGATTGTATTCAAGTGGCGGTGCTGAGACATATTGCCAGAATTGCTTCAGATCATTATCTATCATTTTAAAGATTTTTGATAATTTGGCTAGGAAGAAGGGGTTTTTGAGATTTGAAGATGTATGGCTATCTTACAGAGTCTCAGAGCACATTATTGCAAAGGTGTGGAAAAAAGATTTTAGTGGGGATGAAATGCAAATGTTGAATAACAAGTGCAAAAGAGCTTTGAAGGACTTGCTCTTTTGGAGCAAGAATAAGTTGAGGGACTTTTCTTCTACCAAAGAAAGGCTCAAAACTGAAATTTATCAGCTTCAGGAGGAGGAAGCTAGCGATGGAGGTTTGAGTGATGGAAAAATTCTATTGCTATGATCGAAAGTCTTGGAGCTTAACTCTATCCTTGGTTGCTTGAATACTTGGTGGAAGCAATGAGCCAAAGTTAAATGGATTCAGGAGGGGGACTCTAATACTAAATTTTTTCATGCTTTTGCTAATGTTAGGAAGATGGGAATTGGATTCATCAAATAAAGAATGCAAACGGCTTTCTAACCGAGGATCCAAAGGAGGTGGAAGATGTGTTTTATAGCTTTTTTTAAAAAAAAGTGGGAAGAAAGGGGGTGCTTATTGGAGAATTGGCTGCCACCATGGAAGATTTTATCACTAGAAGACAAGAAAATGTTGGATGCTGAGCTTTCGGATTCTGAAAACCTGGATGTGGTAAGGTTGCTAGGCAAGAACAGGGCGTCGGGATGTGATGGAATTATTCACTCCTTTTTCAATGGGTATTGGAATATTGTTGGAGGGGACGTGTGTAGAGCTGTTAAGAAGTTTTTCTCTTCAGGGAAGATGTGTAAAGAGTGGAAAGACACTTTGGTAGTGCTGATTCTCAAGAGTTAGAATCCGGTTTCTCCTTTTGGCTTTCTTCCCATCACCCTTTGTAACTCTATTTATAAGATTGTGGCAAAAATTTTGCTTAACAGATTGTTGTTTGTTATACAGAAAATTGTTTCTGAGGAGCAGGTGGTTTTTTTGAGAGGGAGATCCATATCAGATCATCTGCTACTTGCTCAGGAGGTATTCAACAAGATGAGGTTCTCTAAAGCTAACAATGGCTTGTTGGCTATTAAGTTGGACATGGAACAAGCTTATGATTGCATGTCTTGGGCTACTCTTAACAAGATGATGGGTCTTATGGGTTTCCCTGACAAATATTTAAAGTTGGTGATGGATTGCATTGTTCAGCCGAGATTCTCCATCATTATTAATGGTGGTTGTACCAAATGGATCAACGGGGAGAGTGGGTTCCATCAAGGATGTCCACTCTCACCTTTTCTTTTTATCATATGTTCTCAATTACTCTCTAACACTTTTTTTGATAGGGGCATGGATTTGGGGATTAAAATTGCTCCCAAGGAACATAAGATCTCTCATTTGCTTTATGTAGATGATGTGCTTTTATTCTCTGATGCTAGATTGAGAAGCATAAGGAAATTGAGGGGCATTGTTAATGATTACTGCAGTTGGACCGAGCAAAGGATAAATCATAATAAATTTGTTATGGTTTGTGGCAAGATGGTTGAGAGAATGAGGAAGAAGAAATTGGTTCAGTTCTTGGGAATTAAGGTGGTTGAAGAATTAGAGTATTTGGGTATAAAGGTGGCTTTGAGAAGGATGAAAAAGGCTGATTTCCAGGGTCTTATGGATAGGGCCATGAAAAGGTTGAATGCTTGGAACAATAGATATATTTCCTTGGCTGGAAGGTTAGTATTGGTGAAATCAATTTTTATCACTTTCCCTATTTTCCTTATGACACACTCTCTCATTCCCTTAAGCATTTTAAGGGAATTTGAGAAGCTTTGCAGGAATTATACATGGAATAAGGTGGATGGTAGTCATGGGCTACACTATGTGGCTTGGGAAGTGCTGTGTAAACCAAAGGATTTGGGAGGTTGGGGTGTTCATTCAGCCTTATCTAGTTTGAATTCCTTAAGGGCCAAGTTTGCTTGGAACCTTTTGGAAAATCCTACCTCTTTGCTTAATAAGAACCTATTGGCCAAATATGGGAAATATTGGTGGAGAAATTGAAGCATGAAGGGAGGTTCCCCTTCTTGGAAAATTATTATCTCTGGCTGGAATGCTCTTCAAGGTGCTGTTAGATGGAGGATTGGGTTGGGAGACAAGGTCAATGTTCTAAAAGATGTTTGGATCTTAGAAAAATGCTTGCTTATGTGGCCCATGTTTGTTGCAAACTTTGAAGATGATGAAACAATGCTTGACTTCTTCATTAGTGAAGTACGGTGGAATATTGACAGGTTGAAATCCTTCTTTGGCAATGAGCTAATCATCTTAATCTGTAAAATTGATATCTGCAGGAACCATGAGGAAGACTTCTTAGAATTGAAGAAAATGTATTCTGGTAGATCCATCTCTGCTTTGATTAAGGAGGAGGGATTCAAATGGGAGCTACAGGAGTATGCTGGATCCTGAATTAAGAAGGTGAAGTTAAGTGCTCGGGTGGAGTTATTTATGTGGAGGTTATGCAAGGTGCTATTCCTACAGTAGATTTTCTAATGTGTAGGAGGTTAGCGACCAGTAATATGTGTCCTAGAGGATGTGGAGAGGTGGAGAACATTAACCATATTTCAACTTCTTACTGCATGCTGATTAATGTAATTGATGTCCTACGTAGTTGGGGATTCATGATTCCCAAGTTCATCTCCTTCTAGGATTGTTTGTATTGGCTGGAGTCCTTGGTTAGATCTAATCCGGTGGTGGTTAGAATGTATTGCTCCTTGTTATGGTTTTCTTGGAATAACAGGAACAAGTTCAAGCATGGGAAGATTGAGGCTTCGTGTACCCTGACAGCTGCAAGTGTTCTTAGCTTAGTGAATATGCAAAGGAAGGATCTTATATGTTCGGATTACTGGGATGCTAATCAGTCATTTGGACTATTTTTAAATTCTTGGCATCCCCCTCCTCCTGAATGGTATAAGATAAATGTTGATGCGGCACTTAAGGAGAACTATGAAGCAGGAATTGGAGGCATTGTTCGGGATAACAAAGGTAGATTTTTGTTGGCTTTCGGCTACTATGGAGTACATTGGGACATTACACAAGTGGAGCTTTTGGCTTGTACTTCATTGAAGAAGGTGCTAAAGGGGATATTGATGGATGCAAGCAGTATCATTATAGAAGGAGATAATAAGAATGTTATCCATTTTCTTCAGAAAGTGTATAGGAAAGGGAAGAAATCGGATGAAGGTATTGAAGATGAAGATGGCATCTTATTTGGTGATTGGAATAATGTAATTTTTCATCATGTAAATAGTGGTTGTAATAAGTTAGCTCACTATTGTGCTAACTTAGCTTGTTATTATGATTTTTATTGGGATTTGTTTTGTGAGAAGAAACTACCTTACTCTTTCGTTCGTCTTGTGAAGGAAGAGTGAGATAAGGTAGTTACCTCTCATTAGTTTGTTACTAGGTTCTTTTTGTTCTTTTCTCTTAATACAATTTTGCATTCTTCAAAAAAAAAAAAAAGAATTAGTCTTGATCGTCAGGATGATCGTAAGATCATCCAGGATGATAGGAGCAATTATGGCATCCAGGAAGATTGGTCAAAAAGGAAGTTGGATCATCTAGGATGATCAGATATCATCCAGGATGATTAGACACAGACGATCGTCCTGAGGAGACAGGCTGGATGACTTTTGACTAAAGGTATCGTCCAGGATGATTATGTGGATTGCCCAGGACGATAGACAATAAATGAATCGGACGTGCCAAATTTAAATCATCCAACTGCTGCCACATGGATCATCTAGGATGATGAGGTGGATCGTCTAGGATGATCACCAATAATTGGTGCATACCAGCTGTTGGATCATGGCAGGAATGATTTGAATGGATCATCCGGGATGATGTATGGATCGTCCAGGACGATGTATGGATCATCCGGGACGATGTATGGATCATCCAGGATGATGTGAAGAAAGAATTTTGACCAAGATAAAGAATAGAGAGGAATGATCAGGGAGTCCCAAAAACACACAAAAAAAAAGAAAAAATCAAAATCAAAGCAAATCAAGGAACTAGAAACGGGAAAATAAGATTCGAAACCTTTTTTTTAATCAATCTGCTCCAATAAATCAGAGTTTTCCTTAATTTATAATGCAAAAGTCGATAAGAAGAAAATTGAGCACACTGAAATCCAAAAAAAATTAGAAAATTAACATTTGTAACTCCTACCTCGGACACCTTACAGGTTCAAATTCCTTTTAAACAAAAGTCTAATTAAGAAGAAAAGAAATTAGATTCGAAAAGAGATCCTTTCAAGCTTCATTCTAGAAAATATCTCATAGAATAGTATTACAAAGTAAGGAATCAGAAATCATAATTTTCGTCTCAAGCTTTTGAAAATATTAAGTGGCGCATGGATTTTTCTAAGAAATTTAAAGATCTGAAAGGGAAGAAAGCTTATTTCTTTGTTGGCTCATTTTGTGCCTCTTTTTTAATTTATTTGGCGCACTTTGCGCATATTTTGATTTTTGATACACTTTGTGTATCTTTCCAATTTGGCGACATTGTGAATCTTTTCAGCTTTGGGCTTATTTTGTGCCTCTTTTTTTTGGCACATTTTGCGTATCTTTTACAAGATTGCTTCCTTTCATAATCATTAAAGAATCTCAGTTGTGAAATTACCTTTCAGACATGTGAGAAGACAAAACTCACTCTCTACAATAAGGAGCAATTCATAAAACAAAAACCATACATCATATGATAAGTGTAATCACCTGTTTAAGAAAAACATAACAATGATCCCAAGGTTTGAAAAACACTATTCATATGAGGTAGATTACTGTAGAAAGATAAAATAGATCTCTATTTTAAAAACCAACTTTTTAATTTTGAAGATGGTTTTTATCCAAAAGAAATAATACACCATTAAAGGAGTTAGAGGAAGAGAAACAATCATCAATATTTCTTCCCTTTAACAGATTCAGAGGAGTTAATCACTACTTATAGGCTTCCAAATAAAAATAAGGTAAAACTCTCTCAGTCAAAAATCCAATTTATCAGCATTAGTGAGCAGTGATTTGATTTATAAAAAAGCAGTAAATTAAGAACAAGTAGGAAATCACATTAAAGTAAATACTCAAATCAGGAAAATAATAATAATAAAAAGAAAATTATCAAAGAATAAAAATCAACAGGAAATCAAACAAAAAAACTAATAGAAACAAAATGAAAAATAGAAAATTCAAAAATCATCAGTCATCAGATTCATGTGTTTAAGTCAATCACACCTAATATGATCCTCAAAATTCTGAATGAGTCAAAAACCAGTGGTTTAGTAAAGATATCAGCTAGTTGATTTTTAGTTGCTACATGGTGTAGCTTAACGTCCCCTTTTGTAATATGGTCCCTAATGAAGTGATGCCTTATATTAATGTGTTTGGTTCTTGAATGTTGGATAGAATTCTTAGAGATGCAGATGGCACTAGTGTTATCACATAGAACAGAAATTGTGCCAACAGGTAATCCTTAATCCAAAACTTGTTGCTTCAACCGAAGGACTTGGGCCACACAACTTCCTAAGGCAATGTACTCAGCTTCAGCAGTGAAAAGTGCAACTGAGTTCTATTTTCTACTGGACCAGGAGACTAAAGACTTTCCTATGAATTGGCAAGTTCTAGAAGTGCTCTTTCTATCCACCCTACATCCTACAAAATTAGAATCAGAATATCCAATAATCTCAAAAGAAGTGTTGTGCCTAGGATACCAGATTCCTAGGTTTGGGGTCCCTAAGAGATATCTAAGGATTCTTTAACTGCAGTCAGGTGGGATTCCTTAGGATCAGCTTGAAATCTAGCACAAAGACAAACACTAAACATAATATCAGGTCGACTAATAGTTAGGTAAAGAAGTGATCCAATTATTCCTCTAAACTTCTTCTGATCAACAGAATTTCCATTTGAATATTTATCTAACTGAATAGTAAAACTTATGGTAGTGTTGATTGGCTTAGCTTTGTCCATTTCATATTTCTTCAAGATGTCCTTAGTATATTTTGATTGATTTAAAAAGGTTCCATCATCCATTTACCTTATGTGAAACCTCAAAAAGTAGGACAATTCTTTCATCATACTCATCTCAAACTCGCTACTCATTATTTTAGAAAAATCATCACATAAGTTTTTATTAGAAGATCCAAAAAGTATATCATCAACATAGATCTGGATAATGAGTAAATCATCTCCTCCTTTCCTTAGAAAAAGGGTGGTGTCTACGCTCCCCTTAACAAACTCTCTTTCTAATAGGAATATGCTAAGCCTCTCATATCAAGCTCTGGGGCTTGTTTCAATCCATACAAGGCCTTTTTTAATTTATAAACATGATTAGGATATTATGAACTCTCAAAACCTGGGAGTTGCTCTACAAAGACATATTCCTTTATTACCTCATTTAAAAAGGCACTCTTGACATCCATTTAAAAAAGCTTGAATCCATTATAACAGGCAAAGGCTAGTAGCACTCTAATGGCTTCCAATCTAGCTACAGGGATAAAGGTCTCCTCAAACTCAATCCCTTCTATTTGATTGTACCCCTTAGCCACCAATCTTGTCTTATTCCTAACCACCACACCAGAATCATTCATCTTATTCTTAAAGACCCATTTAGTTCCCACTATATTTTGATTCTTAGGTTTTTTTACTAACTATCAAACATCGTTTCTTATAAATTGATTCAATTCCTCTTGCATAACTAAGATCCAAAATTAATCAAATAGGGCTTGATTGATGTTGGTGGGTTCAGTCATTGAGATAAAGGCAGAATGGTTTACTTCCTTTTTAAGTCTATGCCTAGTTTTAACACCTCCAGAAGGGTCTCCTATTATCAATTCTTTAGGATGATACGAAGAAATATCTCCAATCTCTAGGCAAAGTGTTTTGAGGTTCTACTCTTTCCTCTAGATTTGCATTTTCAACTTCTTGGGTAATCTCTCCTACATCTTCTTCTTCCTCAACTCTAGTCTCCTTGGGATCAGATTCATCAAACACCATATGACTAGACTCCTCCACCACCAAAGTCTTGTTATTAAACACCCTAAAGGATTTCCCCACACTAGAATAGCCTAAGAACACTCCTTCATAAGATTTGGGGTCAAAATTTTCCTAAGGATGATTTCCCATTATTTAGAATAAAAATCTTACAGCCAAAGACATGGAGGTGGGACAGGTTTGGAGTTCTACCCTTAATGATCTCATAGGATGTCTTATTTAGTTTGGATCTAACATTCACCCTATTCAGCACATAACAGGCTGTATTCACCACTTCTACCCAAAAGTATTTTAGAAGTGAATACTCAGAAAGCATGGCTCTAGCGGCTTCCACTAAGGACATGTTCTTCATTCAGCTACCCCGTTCTATTGTGGGGTCCTAGGAGCTGAAAAGTTATGGCTAATCCCTTGATCCTCATAGAAGGTTCCAAATTTCTCATTCTCAAACTCCCCCCCACATGATCACTATGAATGGTCAAAATCACACAGCCTAACTTCTTCTGAATCCAAGTGGAGAAAGATTTAAACTCATCAAATGACTCAGATTTATGTTACAGAAATCTAATCCAAGTGAACCTCGAGTAATCATTAATAATCAGAAATCCAAAGACTTTTCCCCCTAAGCTGGCAGTGCTAACGGGTCCAAAGAGATCCATGTGAAGGACTTCTAAAGGTCTAGAGGTGCTGATGTCCTTAATGGTGTGGAAAGAGGATAGAACTTGCTTCCCTAGCTGACACGCATCACACAGGTGGTCCTTAGTGAACTTAAGCTTGGGGACACCTCTAACTATATCCTTTTGGGTGACTCTTCTAAGGGTTTTCATACTGACATGACATAATCTCATGTGCCACAACCAAGACTCATCAGCAGCAATTTTTAAGCAAAATAAAGTAGCACATTCAATATTATTTAAATCAAGCATGCTTATATTATTGAACCTCTTGCCGTGTAAAATAATATTATTATTTAAGCTTATAATGCAAGTGCTTTCTAGGAATTTGATGCTGAACCCTTTGTCACAAAGTTGACTGATGCTGAGCAGGTTATGTTTCAGTCCATGTTCAAGAAAAATATTTTCAATCAAAAGAGTCTTGGAGTTTTCGATTATACCTGCACCTACCACTTTCCTGGTGGTATTGTCTCCAAGAGTGACCTTGCCTCCATCCCTGGCCTCTAGTGAAATGAATTGATTTACATCTCCAGTCATATGTCTTAAGCATCCGCTGTCTAGGTACCACATGCTCTCATGAGGTCTTGTGTGAGAGCACACCTACAAAATCTATTCAGATCATCCGAGATGATCTTATGATCATCCTGGATGATTAGTTCAAACTAGGAAGATCATCCAGCAGATTCCTCGGGTCGTATAGCCAAACCATGCTAGGCGGTTTCAAAATGAACTGATCATCTAGGATGATATGTATATCATCCCGTAAGATTAGTTCAAAATCGGGAATAATATCCAACAGATTCCTCGGGTCATCTAGGTGAAGTGCTCTAGACGGTCAAGATTTTACATTTATCATCCAGGACGATATTGAGATTGTCCAGGATAATATTGAGATCATCCAGGACGATGTTGAGCTTATCTAGGACAATATGATCATATCAATCAAATATTAATTACTTTTCTTAATTACTAGATTAATTTAGGCATGATTATAAAGGATTGTCCGGGATGATCAGACCAAATCTCTAAAAATAAAAGCTTACCTAATTTAATCTGGCGGATGAGAATTTTTTATTTGAGCCTATCATCCTGAACGATGGGTCTATCGTCCAGGATGATCTACTTAATCAAACCAACATAATATGGCTGCCCAAGTTAGGGTTTTTATTTTTACTGGATTGCCCAGGATGATAAGAATATCGTCCAGGACTATTTGAACAAAAATAAGATAGAAACTCTAACTCACTAAAACTCTCCCCCTGAGTGTGTGTATGCAAGGTTACTTAGCTTGGGGATCCGTTACATTACATTTGACTCAAGAAAAATAAAAAGGTACATTGAACCTGAAATACAAACAGACTGACTCGATCTTGAGCTGGCTTAAATTGTAATTGATCCTGTGAACCTGAAAGATTAGAACCTCAAATAAAAATAAAAAGGTTTACTATTATCAAAATCATAGTCCTTGAAACTAGATTCGCAACAATCTCCTCCATTTTGATGATGGAAAATATTTATTATTAATTCATAATTTAGTAAATAAACATGGTGAACATTTGATTCAAATAGCATTGAATATTTACATTGATAATAAAAAAAATTTATAATGACCCACAAGCTACTCCCCCTTTTGACATCTCAAAAAGGGGAAAACATAACACAAACATCAGTAAAAACATAAAAAAAAACAGATAGAAAAAGAAAATAGTATAAAAAGAACACAAACATCAGCAAACACAAGCAGACTAGTAGAAAGGGGCATCCTGATCAGATGGATGAGGAGGTGGTGGCTGAAAGAGGCTATGGAGAGTGGCAAACTGCTCGCCAAACTAGGCTATATCCTGGTCGTGCTGCTGCTGCTACTGGGCTACATAGGTATTGAAGCGGTGGACATCCTTAGCATGCTACTGCTCGTGGGAAACCACGTAGGAGTCAAAATGTGCCTCCCACTGGCCAAACCTGTGCACCAAGTGATTTATCGGTGATTCTATACGGAGAGGGGCTCGTGCAGCAGGTTCAGGAATAGCTTCTTCCTCTTCTCCCTCAACATCCGTGTTGGGCTCTGGATGAAGTCGTGTACTGTGTAGAACATGGAAGGTATTGTTGGAGAAGAAGGAAGGAGGGACATCGGCTAGAATCAGATATTATAGATTATATTTGGTCTCGAGAGCATAGGCAATGATGTGTCCTAAGGCTAGATTTGTGCATCGCCTGTGGCTCGGATCCCTAATGCTAGTAAGGTGTTCGATGTAATGATAGAGGAGATCAATAGCATTGAAATCATAGCGGGCTAGAATGTAGAAGGTAGTCAGTGAGAGTAACGGGTGATGTGGATGCGGTCCCCAGCTTTTGGAATAATAGGGGAGCGAAGGACATGCTCGATTGTCCGAGCATCCATAAGTAAGGAAGAGCATGCATTGTCATGATAGTGGATGTTGGTGCCCCTAAGAAATCTATTTACAACACACCAGTCAAAATCAGGGTCAAAGGAGATGAGATGGAGTTTGTCGCCAGTAATTGAGAGTTAAAGAATATCGTGGAAGTCTTGGGTGGTTAGCTCGACAGGGCGGCTATTGACAAAAGATCGAAGGGCAGAATAAGAGGAATCGATGTGAAAGTTCACAAAGAAAACATTTAAAAGCTCAATACTGAATGGAAATGCTAAAGTCAGGATGAATGTGAGAGAAGTGTGGGCGAAAAGATCTAAGATAGGATAAGTCAGAATGTGGGGATTGACAATTTTGGATTGGGTGATCCCCACCTCAAGGTATCGCTGGAAGACAACCTGATCGGCTGTGTCGGGAAAGCTGGGATTAACATTTCACAGGAGAAACTAGTACCTTGATGCCTAGATCATTTGCCACCAGCCATTAGAATGTGATTGAATTAAGGATTGAAGGAAGAGTGGTGAAAAATGGTGGAGAAAACGATTGTTTAAATAGAATTCGTCTTGATCATCAGGATGATCATAAGATCATCCAGGATGATAGGAGCAATTATGGCATCCAGGAAGATTGGTCAAAAAGGCAGTCGAATCATCTAGGATGATCAGATATCATCCAGGATGATTAGACACGGACGATCGTCCTGAGGAGACAGGCGGGATGACTTTTGACTAAAGGTATCATCCAGGACGATTATATGGATTATCCAGGACGATAGAAAATAAATGAATCAGACGGGCCAAATTTAAATCGTCCAACTGCTGCCACATGGATCATCTAGGATGATGAGGTGGAACGTCCAAGATGATCACCAATAATTTGTGCATACCAACTGTTGGATCATGGCTGGAATGATTTGAATGGATCGTCCGGGATGATGTATGGATTGTCCAGGACGATGTATGGATCATCTAGGATGATGTATGGATCGTCCAAGATGATGTGAAGAAAGAATTTTGACCAAGATAAAGAATGGAGAGGAATGATTAGGGAGTCCCAAAAACACACAAAAAAAAGAAAAAATCAAAATCAAAGCAAATCAAGGAAAATAGAAACTGGAAAACAAGATTCAAAACCTTTTTTTTAATCATTCTGCTCCAATAAATCAGAGTTTTCCTTAATTTTTAATACAAAAGTCGATAAGAAGAAAATTTACCACACTGAAATCCAAAAAAAAGTTAGAAAATCAACTTTCGTAACTCCTACGTCGGACACCTTACAGGTTCAAATTCTTTTCAAACAAAAGTCTAATTAAGAAAAAAAGAAATTAGATTCGAAAAGAGATCCTTTCAAACTTTATTCTAGAAAAATATCTCATAGAATAGTGTTACAAAGTAAGGAATCAGAAATCATAATTTTTGCCTCAAGCTTTTGAAACTATTAAGTGGCGCATGGATTTTTCTAAGAAATTTAAAGATCTGAAAGGGAAGAAAGCTTATTTCTTTGTTGGCTCATTTTGTGCCTCTTTTTTAATTTGTTTGGTGCACTTTACGCATATTTTGATTTTTGATACACTTTGTGTATCTTTCCAATTTGGTGACATTGCGAATCTTTTCAGCTTTGGGCTTATTTTATGCCTCTTTTTTCTGGCACTCTTTGCGTATCTTTTACAAGCTTGCTTCCTTTCATAATCGTTAAAGAATCTCAGTTGTGAAATTACCTTTCAGACATGAGAGAAGACAAAACTCACCCTCTACAATAAGGAGCAATTCTCAAAACAAAAACCATACATCATATGATAAGTGCAATCACCTGTTTAAGAAAAAATATAACAATGATCCCAAGGTTTGAAAACACTATTCATATGAGGTAGATTACTATAGAAAGATAAAATAGATCTCTATTTTAAAAACCAACTTTTTAATTTTGAAGATGATTTTTATCCAAAAGAAATAATACACCATTAAAGGAGTTAGAGGAAGAGAAACAATCATCAATATTTCTTCCCTTTAACAGATTCAGAGGAGTTAATCACTACTTATAGGCTTCCAAATAAAAACAAGGTAAAACTCTCTCAGTCAAAAATCCAGTTTATCAGCATTAGTGAGCAGTGATTTGATTTATAAAAAAGCAGTAAATTAAGAACAAGTAGGAAATCACATTAAAGTAAATACTCAAATCAGGAAAATAATAATAATAGAAAGAAAATCAGCAGAGAATAAAAACCAACAGGAAACATATAATTAAATCAAACAAAAAAACTAATAGAAACAAAATGAAAAATAGAAAAGTCAAAAATCATCAGTCATCAGATTCATGTGTTTAAGTCAATCACACCTAATATGATCCTCAAAATACTAAATGAGTCAAAAGCCTGTGGTTTAGTAAAGATATCAGCTAGTTGATTTTCAGTTGCTACATGGTGTAGCCTAATGTCCCCTTTTGTAATATGGTCTTTAATGAAGTGATGTCTTATGTCAATGTGTTTGGTTCTTGAATGTTGGATATAATTCTTAGAGATGCAGATGGCACTAGTGTTATCACATAGAACAGAAATTATGCCAACAGGTAATCCTAAATCCAAAACTTGTTGCTTCAACCAAAAGACATGGGCCACACAACTTCCTAAGGCAATGTACTCAGCTTCAGCAGTGAAAAGTGCAACTGAGTTCTATTTTCTACTGGACCAGGAGACTAAAGACTGTCCTATGAATTGGTAAGTTCCAGAAGTGCTCTTCTATCTACCCTACATCCTGCAAAATCAGAATCAGAATATCCAATAATCTCAAAAGAAGTGTTGTGCATAGGATACCAGATTCCTAGGTTTGGGGTCTCTAAGAGATATCTAAGGATTCTTTTAACTGCAGTCAGGTGTGATTCCTTAGGATCAGCTAGAAATCTAGCACAAAGATAAACACTAAACATAATATCAGGTCGACTAACATTCAGGTAAAGCAGTGATCCAATTATTTCTCTAAACTTCTTATGATCAATAGATTTTCCATTCGAATCTTTATCTAACTGAACAGTAGATCTTATGGGAGTGTTTCTTGGCTTAGCTTTATCCATTTCATATTTCTTAAAGATGTCCTTAGTGTATTTTGATTGATTTAAAAAGGTTCCATCATCCATTTACCTTATGTGAAACCCCAAAAAGTAGGACAATTCTCTCATCACACTCATCTCAAACTCCATACTCATTATTTTAGAAAAATCATCACATAAGTTTTTATTAGAAGATCCAAAAAGTATATCATCAACATAGATCTGGACAATGAGTATATCATCTCCTCCTTTCCTCAGAAAAAGGGTGGTGTCTACGCTCCCCTTAACAAACTCTCTTTCTAATAGGAATGTGCTAAGCCTCTCATACCAAGCTCTGGGGCCTGTTTTAATCCATATAAGGCCTTTTTTAATTTATAAATATGATTAGGATATTATGAACTCTCAAAACCTGGGAGTTACTCTACAAAGACATCTTACTTTATTACCTCATTTAAAAAGGCACTCTTGACATCCATTTAAAAAAGCTTGAATCCCTTATAACAGGCAAAGGCTAGTAGCACTCTAATGGACTCCAATCAAGCTACAGGGATAAAGGTCTCCTCAAACTCAATCCCTTCTATTTGATTATACCCCTTAGCCACCAATCTTGTCTTATTCCTAACCACCACACCAGAATCATTCATCTTATTCTTAAAGACCCATTTAGTTCCCACTATATTTTGATTCTTAGGTCTTTCTACTAACTCTCAAATATCATTCCTTATAAATTAATTCAATTCCTCTTGCATAACTAAGATCCAAAATTCATCAAATAGGGCTTGATTGATGTTGGTGGGTTCAGTCTTTTATATAAAGGCAGAATGGTTTACTTCCTTTTTACGTCTATGCCTAGTTCTAACACCTCCAGAAGGGTCTCCTATGATCAGTTCTTTAGGATGACTCGAAGAAATATCTCCAATCTTTAGGAAAAGTGTTTTGAGGTTCTACCCTTTCCTCTAGATTTGCATTTTCAACTCCTTGGGTAATCTCTCCTACATCTTCTTCTTCCTCAACTCTAGTCTCCTTGGGATCAGATTCATCAAACACCATATGAGTAGACTCCTCCACCACCAAAGTCTTGTTATTAAACACCCTAAAGGATTTCCCCACACTAGAATAGCCTAAGAACACTCCTTCATCAGATTTGGGGTCAAATTTTTCTAAGGATGATTTCCCATTATTTAGAATAAAAATCTTACAGCCAAAGACATGGAGGTGGGATAGGTTTGGAGTTCTACCCTTAATGATCTCATAGGATGTCTTATTTAGTTTGGATCTAACATTCACCCTATTCAGCACATAACAGACTATATTCACCACTTCTGCCCAAAAGTATTGTGGAAGTGAATACTCAGAAAGTATGGCTCTAGCGGCTTCCACTAAGGACCTGTTCTTTCATTCAGCTACCCCGTTCTATTGTGGGGTCCTAGGAGCTGAAAAGTTGTGGCTAATCCCTTGATCCTCATAAAAGGTTCCAAATTTCTCATTTTTAAACTCCCCCCCATGATCACTATGAATGGTCAAAATCTCATAGCCTAACTTCTTCTGAATCCAAGTGGAGAAAGATTTAAACTCATCAAATGACTCAGATTTATGTTACAGAAATCTAATCCAAGTGAACCTCGAGTAATCATTAATAATCACAAATCCAAAGACTTTTCCCCCTAAGCTGGTAGTGCTAACGGGTCCAAAGAGATCCATGTGAAGGACTTCTAAAGGTCTAGAGGTGCTGATGTTTTTAATGGTGTGGAAAGAGGATTGATCTTGCTTCCCTAGCTGACATGCATCACACAGGTGGTCCTTAGTGAACTTAAGCTTGGGGACACCTCTAACTATATCCTTTTGGGTGACTCTTCTAAGGGTTTTCATACTGGCATGACATAATCTCATGTGCCACAACCAAAACTCATCAGCAGCAATTTTTAAGGAAAATGAAGTAGCACATTCAATATTATTTAAATCAAGCATGCATATATTGTTGATCCTCTTACCTTGTAAAATAATATTATTATTTAAGCTTATAATGCAAGTGCTTGCCAGGAATTTGATGCTGAATCCTTTGTCACAAAGTTGACTGATGCTGAGCAGGTTATGTTTCAGTCCATCTTCAAGCAAAACATTTTCAATCAAAAGAGTCTTGGAGTTTTTGATTATACATGTACCTACCACTTTCCTGGTGGTATTGTCTCCAAGAGTGACCTTACCTCCAGCCCTGGCCTCCAATGAAATGAATTGATTTACATCTCCATTCATATGTCTTTAGCATCCACTGTCTAGGTACCACATGCTCTCACAAGGTCTTGTGCGAGAGCACACCTACAAAATCATCAAACATCAGATTTAGGAACCCAAAAAAATTTGGGTTCTTTCTTATGAAAAGAAGAATGCAATGCATGTGTGCTATACTATGAAATATGTAGTTTGGGCTTGCACACCTAATGTGTACTACGGTGAATAGTACATGTGTGAGAGATATGTCATAGTATGCCACAAGAAAAACATCTAACGCTAGAAAAAGGGTTAACTAATCTATGTTGGTGATAGTGCCTCTTCCTAGGTTTGAATGAAACATGCTTTAACGATTTTGAATTAGATTGTTCAAGTGATAGAGGCGCATAAAATTGTGCAAAAGTAGGAGGTGTTTTATTTTTCTCAAAAGCACTAATTTTTATACTTAGAAATTCATTTTCCTTTTTGAGACTTATAATTTTAAATTTCAAATAATGCTCATCACTATCTAAATCAGTTGCATAAGATTCTAATTTCTTAAATGCAGCTTCTAGTTCAATATGCGATGCTTTTAATGAATCATGCTAAATAATCAAATCAGAATGATTTTTATTCAACTCATCAAATTCATCAAGTAATGATATGTGATTGCTATCAAGATCCTTAAACAAAACTTCATGCTCTTTTTTCAAGTTTAAGAATTCTAATTTCAGGCTAGCATGTGTTTTCTTAAGTTTCCTATTTGATGAATGGATTTTTTTAGAAACTTCAAGTAATTGATCGTAAGTTAGCTCACATACCTCTTCCTAGTTAGACTGACCAGGATGATCATCCTTCCTCAAACACAAGTTTATAGTCTCCTCTTCAGCTTCAGTCTCAGAGGAATTCGATGCTAAATTCACCCAGAAAGCCTTTTGAATCTTCTTCTTATCCTTTTAGAACTTGGGTTTCTCCTCACCCTTCTCCTTGCTTGGGTGAGCCTTAAGTGTAGGACAATCAGCCTTTATATGTCCAGGCTTCCTGTATTCAAAATAAACCGTATCAGAAGAAAATTTATAATTTCTGCTACTCTTATCTTTGTTCCACTTCTGAAAATTCTTGTGTTTCTTCCTTAGAAAACTTTTGAATTGCCTAGTGATTAAGGTAATATCATCGCTATCAGACCCGGAAGAATTAATGTTAGTATCGTTGTCCTTCAGCGCCATAGTTTTCTCCTTCTTCTTCTCACCTGCATCAATTTGTCATTGGTTCACTCCTTGCTCGTAAGCAATGAGTGACCCAAGTAAGTTATCAATAGAATAAGTATTCAAATATTTGGATTCAGTAATTGCAGTTATCTTGGCATCAGAAGAAGATGGCAAACATCTCAGAATTTTGTTCATTTTTTCATAGTTAGTGAGTTCTCTTCCTAAAGCATGTAGAGAGGTGACAATTTGAGTAAACCTAGTATATATTTCAAAAATTGATTCACTAGGTTTCATGCAAAAAAGTTCATAGTCATGAAGCCATATGTTTAAACTGGAATGTTTAACTTTAGATGTACCTTCATAGGTAATGTATAACCTATCCCAAATTTCTTTACTAGTTGTCCAAGTAGAGGCACTCATTTAATCCTCAGATTTTAATACACAAAAAAAATAGTTCAAGCATTTTGCATTCAATTATGCTAAGTCACGATCATCAAATATCCATTCAGTAAAAGAAAGTTCAGTTTTAACATTATTAACAAGTCTAAACGATACTTCATAACCATCTTTTACAAGCATCCACATGCAATAATCAATAGATTCTAAATTGGTGGACTTGCGAGTTTTCTAAAAATCAAAAGATAAGTTATCAAATAAAGGTGGACGAGTAATGGAATAACCTTCAGTAGTATTTCAATTACTAAAGTTAGCCATGGATCAAATTCAAAAGTTTTTTCAAAACTAGATTTTATGAATCCCTCTCTGATACCACTTGAAAGTTTGATAGGGATGTTAAGCCCTTGTGAACTAGTCCCGATGCTAACCAAGAGGGGGGTGTATTGGTTATTTTAAAAAATTCACGAGAAAAAATGATTTAAAAAAATCTCTTTAAATGTTTTAAAATAATTACAATCTCACGATGATGTGCAAATGTTCAATAATAACAGAATAATAATCATAATCACACAATCATCAATAGAAAAATAAATATGGAAAATAATTAGAAAGAACACACCAGATTTTATAGTGGTTCGGTCAAGTTGACCTACGTCCACTCCCCGGAGCCTCCCCTCTGGGTATTACACTAACACTAAGTGACTCCCATTCTGCTCCCACAGCAAGGCGGAGAAGCCTAAATAAAACTCCTCTCCACCAACCTGGTGAGGTAGAGAACTTGGACTCCTTTCGCTTCCTCCTGAAGCAGGCAGAGAACCTGGACTCCTTTCACTTCCTCCTGAAGAAGGTAGATAACCTAAACTTCTTTTGCTTCCTCCTGAAGCAGGCAGAGAACCTGAATCTTCTTCCAGATGATCCTACCATAGAGACACCAATAAGACAAGAGACGATGATCGGAGAAGATGACTCAGATCCTTACTTGGAGTAACCTTTGTGAACACCTCACAAACTCCCCCTCACAAGATCCTCTCTCTCTCCCAAGCTCTCTCACTCTCTCTCAAGGTTCTCACTAGCAAGGAAGGTAGCAAAAGATCTCAATGATTGAATGAAAAAGATCTTAAATAGGAGGGCTCAAAATTATCCTAAATCTCAACTGGTCATCAAAGATCATCCAGGATGATCCTTAGATCATCTTGTACGATCAGTATAAAATAGACCCTTTTAGCCTGGAAGATCTGGTTCTTCTGGACGATTAGAAAATAAAATTTGTTCAGATCATCTGGGACGATCTTGCGATTGTCCTGGATGATTAGTTCAAACTCGGAAGATCATCCAGTAGATTCCTTGGGTCATACAGCCAAACCATGCCGGACGATTTCAAAATGAACTGATCGTCCAGGATGATATGCATATCATCCCGAATGATTAGTTCAAAATCAAAAATATTGCCCAGCAGATTCCTCGGTTTATTCAAGTGAAGTGCTCTGGACATTCAGTATTTTTATGTGTCGTCTAGGATGATATTACATCCAGGATGATTAGTTCAAACTAGGAAGATCATCTAGCAGATTCCTCGGGTCGTACAACCAAACCATGCTAGATGATTTTAAAATGAACTGATCATCTAGGATGATATGTATATCATCCCGAATGATTAGTTCAAAATTGGGAATATCATCCAGCAGATTCCTCAGGTCGTCCAGGTAAAGTGCTCTAGACGGTCAGGATTTTGCATGTATCATCTAGGATGATATTGAGATCATCCAGGATGATATGATCATATCAATCAAATATTAATTACTTTCCTTAATCACCGGACTAATTTAGGCATGATTGTAAAGGATTGTCAAAGATGATACACATATCATCCGGGATGATCAGACCAAATCTATAAAAATAAAAACTGCCTAACTTAATCTGGCGGCTGAGAATTTTTGATTTAAGCCTATCATCTTGTACGATGGGTCTATCACCTAGGATAATCTTCTTAATCAAACTGACTTAACATGGGTGCCCTAGTTAGGGTTTCTATTTTCACTGGATTATCCAGGACGATAAAAATATCGTCTAGGATGATTTGAACAAAAATTGAACAGTAACTCTAACACACGAAAACTATCCCTCTGAGTATGTGTGTGCAAGGTTACTTAGCTTGGGGATCCATTACATTACATTTGACTCAAGAAAAATGAAAAAGTATATTGAACCTGAAATACAAACAGACTGACTCAATCTTGAGCTGGCTTAAATTGCAATTAATCCTGTGAACCTGAAAGATTAGAACCTCATACAAAAATAAAAATAAAATGGTTTGCTATCATCAAAATTATAGTCCTTGAAACCATTTTCGCAATATATATCCTCTTCAAGAACTGTTTCTAACACTAATTGGTCTAGTATCTCTTCATTAACATTCGAAACTATCCCCTCCCCTCGGACTGTCCTGGGGTTGGTAGTCGTAAGGGTGACATCCTCCATAGGGTGAGGGATATCTAACTTAATAGGTGACAAAGGAGTTTGAAAGGTTGGAACTCCAACATAAATAAGAGTAGAATCCTCACATCCCTGAATGGGGAGTCGAGGGATATCAATAGGCAACTGAACTAAAATATCTCTGATCTAAATCCCAAAAAGATTTGCTTATCTTATTTGGCACATACGCTCATCTGGCGACATGGGCCTCTTGCCCTAAACATCAACTTTTCTCAAGTCATTGACAATCTCTTTTGATTTGTCTATTATAGGGGCCAACTTTGAAAATCTTGAAGGAGGAACTAGTGGTCTACCACTGAGAGGTCGACCCTTACCAGGTCCGGTTAAAATTATCACCTCCATCTTTGTAGATGGAAGGCGAGGCACCCAGTAATATCCATCTACCAGAATTGAGGTAATAGTTTTCTTGACAAACTTTTTATTTTCTCTCACTGGCTGAGGAGTCAGGTTCTTTGCTTCAGACTTCTCTTCTCTTAACACCTCCTTTTTAAGTTCGTGTGAGATCACCCCCTTCATGTGTCTCATGTACTATTCTTTGGTCTGGCCAACTTACGCAGCACATGAATGGATGATATTCCTTAACATCCTGATTCTTAGAGTGTGCTTCTCCTTTAGAGTCCTCTTAACACTATAGTCCATAGGGCCAGGTGGAGAGCTAGCAATCCTAGTAGCTCTCTCCTCCCCTGTAGTAGTTGTGAGGGGGTTAAAATGACTCCCTTTTAGGAATGGAGAAGAGACATGGATTGGAAATTCCTCAGCAGCTGCAGGTTCAACTAGAACTAAAGCCTTTTGTTCAGCTAGCTTTCTTGACTTGGTGATCTTCTTCCTCACCCTTCTCAAATAATTCTTTCTCGCATTCTTACTACCAAAGAGTATTTCAGTATTGGAAGATCCCTTTTTCAAAAATTGGTTAAATTTTAGATGCAACTATGGGTTTGTGTTCCTTGTCCTCCTGAGCAGAGGGCACAGTAAGTACAAGGGTGACAACTACCTTCATTTCAAGAATGGGAGGAACGTTAGTCCATGCCCCTACCACTAACTCGACTATGGGAGCATCCTTATCACTTTCAGTAGTAAGATCCATAATTGTGTTTCTATTAACAGAAAACCTTAGGGACATAAACCCCATTCCAAACTGGATTGCACTTGTATGAATTAGTTCTTCAACATGGAGGTCACGGTCAATTGAGAACAGAAGTTTTGCAGCCATTGCAGTTGTTTGATTTCACTGAGATTTGAAAAGAAAAGATTTGAATCAGAATTTTGAATTTGAATTTGAAAAAGAAGTCTATATTTTATTAAGTATATCTAATTACAAGGACTATAATCCAGTATATGATGATAAAGTATAGGAGTTAACTTTGAAATGAAGAAAAGTTTGAATTCTCATTGTATACGTTCAACTACAAGGGAATGTTGTAGAAAATGTATAACAATGATAGTCTGGATTTGATTTAAATGGATTTGAAAAGGAGTTTGAAGAAGAATTTGAATTTTTGAAAATTTGAAAGTAATTTCCCTTGGATTTTGGAACTCAGCATGTTAAATTTTCATTCTACATGATGGTTCACAAATTTCAATGGGAAAATTAAGAAATTTTAGGTCAACCCTTCCACCCCATCGACTGGTTTGGAGGTGAAATGTCAAAGTTCGGGTTTGGATTCAAAGTTGCATTATATGTGTTAGCCTACACGAGGATGTTATAGGAAACACATAACAATGATTATTAAAATTGATTTAAAAAAAGGTTTTGAATTTTTAAAAGTTTTGGAAAGATCTTCCTTTAATTTTGAAACTTAATATACTAAGTATGTACCCAACACGTTGATCATGAATTTGAAAGGAGTCGAATTCATATTGTATATATTAACCCACAAAAAAGGCATTATAGGATAACATATGACAATGGTGGCTAGACTTTGAAAGATTTTAGATAAATTTTGAAAATTCAAAAATCTGACAGTATCTCCCCTTATTTTGAAACTCAAGGTATTGAATTCATGTTCAACATAAAGGTTTACAAAATTTTAACAAGGGGATCCTAAAAAGTCAATCTGACTCTTTCATCCCGATGAGTGATTCAGTAGTGAAATGTCGAAGGCACACTTCACCAGAAGTATCGGGCTTTTGAATTGAATTTAAAAATGACTTCTACATTCAATCACATATATTGAATCATAAAGATTATAATCCGATATGTAGTGATACAATGTAGAGATTGCTTAGAATTTAAAAGAGGTTTGAACTTTGTTAAGGAATTTAAAATTTTGATTTGGAAATTGAAAGACCTTCTATAAGTTATATAACTTAGCATGCTATTGACTAATTTGATCATGCATGTTTCTAATATTTATAGGAGGATTTGAAAAGAATTTGGCTTGACTCTTTTGCTCTACTAATGAACTTGGAGGCAAAATGTCAAAGCCCGGCTTAAAAGAAGTTTCTGACACTCACCTCTCATTTTGACATGTCTTATTGAGTTGGCCACACTCACCCAAGGTAAAAATGGGTAGAGGACTAACAGAAGAAAGGTAGTTAGAACTACCGATTTAACAAAATTTATACCAATATTGAAGATGGAGAGAGAGACTTTCCCCAGTGGAGTCGTCATTTTTTATTTGATTAAAAAATAATTGTTTGAAAAGGATTAATTTTCTTTAAGAAAATTTAATTTCTGGAATTTTAATTTTGAGATTAAATAAGTCATTATGAATAATATATTACCTCAAGAGGCAAATATATCATTCCCTAATGGGTTCAATTTACAGCATTGAAAACTTATCCTGATTATCGTAGTCAAATTTAGGAAAGAACTATATATGACCCCAGAGGTCCAAAATGATCATTCAATCTGGCATTTAACCATGATAATCTGGATAACATATCATTAATTTCATAATCAAAGTTATGATAGTAATTGATATATCTCTCTGAGGAAAGAAGGTATCAATCACTATCGATCGTTTGAAAATGATGATAATGATCGTTGAATTTGAATTTTCCAAAGGTAATTAATTGAGGGTTTTAAAAACTTAATTTTGAAAATTTAATCTGGGTTTCTAAATCTCCTATGAGTGTAAGCCCTCATAGTTAATTACATCATAGGGAAATTGGAACTTCCTATGAAAACTCTCGATTAAAATAGCGATAAGAATTTTATTCAGATTTCAAGGATTGATGTCAAAGGAGGTAAGGATTGGAAATTTCAATCAAGAATGTTTTAATATTAAACACTTATTCTGAAGTCAAAGGGAGAAGGGTAGGGAGTATTAGAAACACCCCGACCTATCATAAATGTTGGGCTTGAATTTGATTGAAAGAGATATTTAGTTTGAATGATCAATTTTATTAGAAAATTGGGATTCATTTCCCAGAGGTTGAGGTCTTATATCCTGAGCCTAAATCAAAAACTAAGTCTAAAGTGGGTACTAAAAATCACTGACCTAGAACCTAACTAATGTAATGCAAGATCTGGACTTACCGCGGCCTGGATTGGAGTGCTAGCTAAACCACCTAGGCGCATTAAAACCATGCATCTGGTCTTTGATGTAGAGTGGTAGGGGATGTTATTTAAGATAAGTTTAAGAAAAGTGGGGGCCGACATCTAGAGTAGTCCTTAATTTGGCCCCTTAATACATGTTGGGTAACTGATGCTTAAAATAAAAATGTAATTAAGTTTTAGACTGAATTTTGATTTATTTCTAATTCGACACATTGTAGTTAACCAGAATGCTTATATCAAATGAAGCAAATTTAAAATCAAGCTTAAAAATAGATTTATCCAAAAAGAATACATAGATTCCCCTTACAGATCTGCACCCTCATAGGCCAGGTGGTCTACCAGAACCCACAGGCGGGAGGTGCCTAACAAAGGAAAAGACAGTGCAACAAATATGTTTATGAGAACTCCCGGTGATCCCGAGATTACTTCTTAAAATGTTAGAGTTTATATGTTATCTTAACATTTTTAATTTTGTTTAAATAGAAAAAAGTTTTAATGATCCCTCACGAGCCTCCGATCAGGTTCCAGGCTAAAACAAAATTGGCATACAAGAAGAGCCAAAAAATTACTAAAAGCATATAAATTTTAATCACAGTCAAAACATAAATCAATTATTTAAATAATCAAATTAATTAATTAAATAAATGTAATGTCTATAGGAAAGTGCCTTTTAATATTACAACCCAAGATCTAAAGGAAAAGTAAAGTGGTCGGGTACCCCTGACTACAACCCGGATTCTACTCCTAAGACACAAGTGACTTTGAGAATTGGGATTCTTCTCATTTTTCACTTCTTCATCCTTCTACAGGGTTCCTTGGATCATCGGGTCTGGATATCCAAATGAAAAGAAATACTCCCTTGAAAGGGGTGTTATCTTTCCTCTTTGGATATTTTAAAATCATCATAATTTAGATCTCCAAATGGAGAAGGACACTCCCCTAAGGGTTGTCCCTTCTTCTTTGGATACCAAATTGGATGCTATCCCATTCTCAAGGCACTTAAAATTACAACTCAAGTATAATCAAATTACATTGAATGAAATTTTAAAATCAAGACTCAACAACCAGTAGGGTTATCCTAATAAACCAGTAGTTAATTTAATATCTCAAGTAGTTAATAATTGGAAAATACTCAAATTCATAGCCATGCTTGGCCATACTATTTTAATATAAAGGGGGTCTTTGCATGTTTAGGAGCTGCACAAAACATATTAGTTTTAAAGCTTTATTATTTTGCCCCCTTTAATTTAATTACCCTATACGAGCATGACCACTTGAATAAAATTAAATTAATATAAATCATCCCTAACCTAGGGGTAGATCTAACGCACAATCAATCACTTTGTAGAGTACAAGAATTAAATAAATAATCAATCAATTACTTAATTCTAATAACCAGCATATAATGAAAATCACAAAAAATCCAACACACATAAGTAACATAAAAGTAAACACCGGCCTAACCTAGTACTAGAGTTGGTTGTCCTAGCAAACCATCTAAAGTGTGTGAGGTGGGCTGTGTGGGTTTAATATATCCTATTTGGGATATTTGATTAAAGATGCTTAAAGGTTTGATTAGTTGAAAGGCTTAAGGAAAGATTTTAGTTAAAGTTTAAGTCTTATTGGTTTGAAATTGATCTTAAGATTGATTTGAATGATTTGTTGGATACTACCTTTATTGCTCACCGAGGCCATGAAGTTTATTTCACATTCCTTGGGGCTAAGCTAATAGCCTTGTAGGCTTAGGTTATCCAATGGTAACTAGTATAGTTAAGTAGTTTGATTTGATTTAAGGTTTGAAAGTTATTAAATATTAATTAAAGTTGTATGTTCGTTGATTTTAAAGTTGGATTAAAATTTTCTTGATTTTTAAATCAATTATTTAATTTTCTAAAATTATTTGAATTATTTAATATTTTTAATTAAAGGGGTCAAAATTTGACTTTTTGAATAAAGTTAATTTCTAGAAAAATAGTATTTTACAAAATATTAGACTTTAAGATGATCAGTTAAACTGTAAGTATTCTGGATTTAGAATTTTTTATATTTTATTATGAAGGTTCAAAATTTTAACTTGAAATTTGAGTTAAGTTTGACCAAATAGTTGACTTTTTGATTTTCAATGATTTTTGAAGGTTTGATATTTTTGATAAATATTAGAGCTTAATATTAGTTGAATGCCTTTTAGTTTAGTTAATTTGGAGTTTTAAGAATTAGTTATGATTTTTTAAAAGTTGATGAATTAATTGAATTAATTAATTAACTTAATTAAGGGGCTTTTGATGATCTGAATCTAAATGGATTCCAAACTTCTTGAAATCACCCCTAAAGATCAGAAATGATCTGAGGGATTGCCAAGTGTTTGAGAATTTTTTGAAAATTTTAATTATTTTTAATTAATTAAATTAATTAATTATTAATTATTAATTAAAATTAAATTAAGATTAATTTAAAGTCCAGTCAAGGGGTTTTAATTTTCGTTGATTAAGGATTGAATTATGTTAGTTATAAGTATTACTTGTATTTTTTGATTTAAATTAGATTTATTGGAATTTTTGGAAGTTTTAAGGGTTAATTAAAAGTTTAAACTGAAGTAAATTATTTAAGTGGCTTAATGACTTCTAAAATTTCTAAAATAATTTCCTAGGATAGAAAATATCACTAAGCTAAAATATTTAAAGTTTCAAGTCAAAAAGATGTGTATCCTAATTATTAGAATTTTTTTAAGTTCTCTAATCAAGTCCTTAATTATTATCCTTAATGATGTCACTAAGCTAAGTAGGTTTGAATCAAAGCTTTACTAACCCTTGGACTTAACATATGCATGTAGATGCAAACACAATCATAACTAAGTCCTTAAAACTAGGAGAGCCTAGGCTAAGTGGTGTGTATATCCTAAACATGCAAACCAAGTTAAAACTTAATTAATTGAAGGATTAATCAATGAATAATTGACAAAGTACATATTCATTAAATCGTCACTCCCCATAAATTCTATTCAATCATGCTCAATTAATGTTTAGAATTTCAAAACCCTCACTCAAAGCTCCTAAAATTTAATCTATATAAATTTAAAATAAAACTTCTTTTTTTATTTAAAAATAACTCAATTTTAGAAATTTAAAGAAATTAAAAGAAATTAAAATATTATTAAAATAATTTCAAAATAATTTTGAAAATACATTAATAATATGAAAATACTTTAAAATAAATTTTTATGATTTTTAATTAAATATTCAAAGATTTAAATAATAGAAATTATTTAAGGGGATTAATATATATATATATATATATATATATATATATATATATATATTAAAATAATTCTCTCATTTAACTAAAATAATATTAAATTTTTAATATTTTGAAAACATTTAAGTTAAATTAAATATTTCATTAATTATGCAAGGGGGTTCAATAATTAAAATTAATTAATATTCCCTAAATTAATTTTAATATATAATTTAAAAACATCTTAAAATAATTCTCAAATAATTTAACATATTTTAAAATAAAAATTATTTTTTAAGTTTTAAAATATTTAATTAAATATTAATTAAGCATTGCGGAAATGAAATAATTAGGTTTATTTAATTCTTAAATTATTTAAATACTTTAAATGTTTTGTCTCTGACAATTTAAAATATATTTAATTTAGATTTGAATTCTTGAAAATATCTAGATTAATGTTAAATTAAATATTAACTATATAAAAATAATTAAGTATTTAAAAATGATTTTGTATATATTAAATATTTTGAATAAATATAAATTTTAGAATATTTAAAACACCCTCTCTACTTTAAAATAATTTTAAAGTAAATTTATCTTTAAATTATAAAATTAATTTGATCTATTTTAATTAATTAATAATTAAAATATCAAACTTTTAATGTTTTTAAAATTATTCAAAGTATTTTAAATATCCCCAAATGATTTTAATTTTACTTAAAAGAGTTTAAAATTCTAAGCATTTTGATATAAAAAAAATTATTTTAATTAAATTTATAAATATTGTTTTATGATTTTTTGAATTTTTTTGAAATTAAAAAAATATTTTAATTAATTTAAATTAAATAAATGAAGATGGATGCGGTGGCGGTTGCAGAAGACCACGTTGCGTTCACTAGTTGGACAGGTTAAACCGTGGAGGCGGCCAATAATTATTTGCAATGATTGCGCCACGGCGCAATCATTACAAATAATTGCAATGGCGGTGCGACTTGATTTTGCGGCCACTTATCCACATCAGCGCGAATGTAGGCCATTGGATCGAGCGCTGTTTGGAACGAGCGGTCTAGATTAAGTTGAATGAAACCCTAATCCAATGAAGGCTGGAACGTGATCGGATCGAATTGCAATATGATAGAATCATAGCTATTGATCAGGAAATCAAGGCTGAAATTTTGCACACATTGGTTAGACTATGGAAATGCCCTAGAATGATAAAAATGCTTTGTTTGAATGATTGGCTAGATCATTTCAAATGAAATTTTAAATCTTGATTGAGATAATGAACAGAGTTTATGGGGAAGTGTTTGTATTGTTTGAAAAGTGCTTTTAAAAATGTTATTTAACTCTATGTATACTAGCTAGGGTTTGAGTTTTAAGATCTAAATGAAGGATTTGGAAAATTTTTTAATCTTTAAGCTTGTTGACTGTCCACGTAACTTTTCCCTCTTGAACCTGCTGTTTGATAAGCTACGGATTGAAAGGTATTGTGCCTGGATGGATTTGAAGCTTGAATGACTGGAGGATCATTGTCGGCGAGCTCCTAACGGCGGGTTTTGGTCAGGAAGGCTTGAGGGACACCTAGAAAGCTCAAACAAAGTGAGATTTTGGTCTGGGAAAACTTGAGTGGAGAGATAGTGTTAGGTTTTGCAATGAGACTCATTTTGAGTCTTTATCCTATTCAAAATGTCTTGGAGGATTTGAACGGCTTTGATTGTGTTGCGAATCTGAATTCAAGGACTATGATTTTGATGATAGCAAACCTTTTTATTTCTGGTTGAGTGTCTAACCTTTTAGGTTCACAGGATCAACTGCAATTCAAGCCAGCTCAAGATTGAGTCAGTCTGTTTGTGTCTCAAGTTCAATGTACTTTTTTTCATTTTTCTTGAGTCAAGTGTAATATAATAGATCCCCAAGATAAGTAACCTTGCACACACACACTTAGGGGGAGTTTTTGAGTGATTTAGTGTTTCTTTTAAAGAAAATCATACTGTACAATTTTTCCATTGTACTGTATGATAGGTCATTAATACTCAAGCTTATGGCCAATTCTGGATGATTAGTTTTGAGAACTAATTGTACCGTACGATCCATATCTTACTGTATGATTTGTTTCAACATGAAAACCCTAGCCACCAAGACTGTTTTGGTAAGAGTTAAATTTTGATTTTTTGAACTAATCGTACTGTACGATTACGATCGTACTATTGAAGATTTTAAAATCTGCCAAAATTATCCCCAGTGATCGAGCAATCAAATATTGGTTTCTTAATTAATTACATTCATGCTGTATGATATTGGATCATACTGTACGAACAATAAAGATAATGTCAATCATCCCATTGAACGTACCAGATGAAAATAAGGTTCTATTCATCCCGGATGATATTTGTATCGTACTGTATGATGACCTGAATTGAACTATTCATACTGAACGAAGGGTGCAATGCGGGATGATAGATAGAGATGAATTCATTCATACCATAGATCATCTCATATAAATAGTTGAGAATAAGTTGATCGTACTGTACAATCTATGGATCATACTATACGATCTATGGATCGTACTGTACGATGTTCGTAAAATTTGTGAACTGTTCGTTTGCATTCTTACTGGACAAAAATATTTTAGAACTGATCGTACTGTACGATATTGGATCGTACTATACGAATAGAATCATCTAATTGAATTTTAGGGCAATTTTTGAGCCCTACTATTTAAGATCTCTTATCTTCCACCATTGAGATCTTTTGCCACCTTCCTTTCTAGAGAGAATCTTAAGAGAGAGAGAGAGAGCTTAGGAGAGAGAGAGAGAGGATCGTGTGAGGGGGAGTTTATGAGGGATTCACAAAGGTTGCTCTAAGCAAGGATCTGAGTCATTTTCTTCGGTCGTCGACTCTTGTCTTATTGGTGTCTATGTGGTAGGATCGTCCGCAAGAAGATCCAAGTTCTCTGCTTGGTTTAGGAGGAAGCAAAAGGAGTCCAGGTTCTGCGCCTACTTTAGGAGGAAGTGAAAGGAGTCCAGGTTCTTTGCCTGCTTCAGTAGGAAGTGAAAGGAGTCCAGGTTCTCTGCCTCACCGGGTTGGTGGAAAGGAGTTTTGTACAGGCTTCTCCGCCTTACTATGGGAGCAGAAGGAGAATCACTTAGTGTTAGTGTAATACTCGGAGGAGAGGCTACGGGGAGTGAACGTAGTTCAAGTTGACTGAATCACTATAAAATCTTGTGTATTCTTTCTGATTATCTTCTGCATTTATTTTTCTAATGATGATTGTATGATTGTGATTATTATTATGTTATTATTGAACATTTGTATATCATCGTGAAGCTATAATTATTTTAAAACCTTCAAAAAGATTTTTCTAAATCATTTTTGCTCACAAATTTTTAAAATAACCAATTAACCCCCTCCTCTTGGTTAGCCTCGGGACTAGTTCAAAAGGGCTTAACATTCGTAATGAACTTTCAAGTGGTATCAGAGCGGGATTCAAAAATTATGTTTAAAAACTTTTGAATTTTGATCCATGGCTAACTTTGGTAATCATAATACTTCTGAAGGTTAATCAATTATATGACCATTATTGTTTTTTAAGAAAATGCAGCTAATTGCATTAATAATAAGGGAGAGAAAACAACCTACAAGCCATAAGCATTAGATTCCTCCTTTAACAAAGACATAAAAGAAGGAGGATTCTAATCCAAACTACAATCTTCCTAAATAAAAGAACTAAGAATAGCAAAGTTAGGACATAAATCAGCTAACTTATTACACCTTCTAGGAATACAATTAAAAATTACATGATTGAATTCCTAAAATTATAGAACTCTTTCAAATCTTTGCCACCGTTACCTTGAGCCCCTTGAAGAAACTTAATAATGTTTGCATTTTGTCCTTCTATGATGATTCCCTTGTATTTGAACATCCAATCATTGATCACCTCCTTGATGGTTTGTGAGGCCACCAACTCCAATGTAGAAGCATCCCAATGAACACAAGGCTTACCAAAAGCCAATAATAATCTTCCTTTGTGATCATGAACCCCCCCCCCCCCCCCCCCCCCAACTCCACCTTTGTATGAAGAGAGTAGAGTTGCATCAACATTAACTTTGATCCAATTAGGTGGAGGAGGATACCAATGCACATTGGAAAACCTTAACGAATGGTTAGTACCTTGCTTACCTGAGTTACAACCACCATATGCCAAAATCGCTGCATAACTTAGTGCATTAGCTACTATGAACAATGAGCTATCATTGTTTCCCTTATGAATCAGCTTATTCCTAGCTTTCCAATTAAAAAATACGACATTGCAATACAGATTGATAAGGAAACTATCTTGTTTAGATATCCACCTGCAGCATTCATCAAAAGAGTTAAGAGATGGAAAAATGAAACCCACTTGGAGAGATGTTGTAAAACACCTAGGAGCTTCTTGCACTTCACCACCACATATTGAATGTCTTCAACTTCACTGCATCCCCTCGGACAGCCTGCTTCCCTTTGTAATTTTCTATGAAATAAAAACTGATAAGTAGGAAGGCCACTGTTGAAGATCCTCCACCAAAAAACCTCTACTCGCAGGTTAAACTTAGCTGATTTAATCCAATTCCAGTATGAGATTGAAGCCACATTATGAATGGATGCTTCATAAGCAAGAGCCGAGATAGACTTCCCAGATAATTGGCGAGTTATTTCCAACCGATCTTCCCCCATCTCCGGATGAATTTGAATTTGATAGATAAGATCAACCAATTCAGTCTCCATGAACATACTAAGTTCCTCCTTATTCCAATAATTATTTGAAATAAACTTTACAACAATTGTTTGATAACATACCTTTTGATTTTTGGAAAACTTGCATGTACACTTTTTTATAATCTATAGGTTATCGCATGTGGATTTTTATTAAAGATGGCTATGAAGCACCTTTTTGACTTGTTAATAATGTTAAAACTGAACTGCCTTTTGCCGAATGGACTTTTGATGATCATAATTTAGCACAACTGAATGAAAAATGCTTGAACTATTTTTTCTATGTACTGAAATATGAGGATTACATGTGTGTCTCTACTTGCACTACTGGTTAAGAAATTTGGGATAAATTATGCATTACTTATGAAGGTACATATGAGGTTAAGCAATCTAGATTGTACATCTTACTTCACGACTACAAACTTTTTTGCATGAAACCTACTGAATTAATTTCTAAAATGTATACTAGGTTCACTCAAATTATCAGCTCCCTGTATGCCTTAGGAAGAGAGCTTACTAATTATGAGAAAGTTAACAAAATTCTAAAATGTTTGCCTTCTTCTTATGATGCCAAGATAACTAAAATTATTGAATCCAAAGATTTGAATACTTATTCTATTGATAACTTACTTGGGTCACTCATTGCTTATGAGCAACGAGTGAACCAACGATAAATTGATGCAGGTGAGAAGAAGAAGGAGAAAAATATGACATTGAAGGCCAATGATACTGACACTGATTCATCCAGGTCTAATAGCGATGATGTTGCCTTAATCACTAGGCAATTTAAAAGCTTTTTAAGGAAGAAACACAAGAACTTTCAGAAGTGGAACAAAGGTAAGAGTAGTAAAAATTTCAAAGGTTCATCTGATACTATTTGTTTTGAATGCAAGAAGCCTGAACATATACAGGATGATTGTCCTACACTTAAGGCTCACCCAAGCAAGGAGAAGGGTAAGAATAAATCCAAGTTCAAAAAGGTTAAGAAGAAGATTCAAAAGGCTTTCTTTGCGGATTCAGCATCCGACTCCTCTGAGACTGAAGCTGAATAGGAGATTAGAACTTGTGTTTGATGGCATATGATCATCCTGGTCAGTCTAACCAAGAAGAGGTATGTGATCTAATGTATGATCAATTGCTTGATGTTTCTGAGAAAATTCATTCATCGTATAGGAAGCTTAAGAAAACCCATGCCAGCCTGAAATTAGATTTCTAAAATTTACAAAAAGAGCATGATGTTTTGGTTAAAGATCATTCTACACTTGATAGCAATCACATGTCATTACTTGATAAATTTGATGAGTTAAATAAAAAGCATTCTGATATTATTATTGAGTAAGATTCATTAAAAGCATCGCATGTTGAATTAGAAGTTGCATTTAAGGAATTAGAAACTCATGCAGATGATTTGGATAGTAGTGAATATTATTTGAAATTTGAAATTACAAGTCTCAAGAAGGAAAATAAATTTCTAAGGGTGAAAATTAGTGCTTTTGAGAATAATGAAACACCCCCTACTTTTGCAAAATTTTATGCACCTCCATCATTTGAAGAATCTAATTCAAAATCATTAAAGCATGTTTCATTTAAACCTAGGAGGAGGCAGTATCACCCACATAGATTAGTTAACCCTTTTCCTGGCATTAGATGTTTTTCTTGTGGCATGCTAGGACATATCTCTCACTCCTGTACTATTTATCATAGTACACATTAGGTGTTGATGCCCAAATTATATGTTTCACAGCACACCACACATGCATTGTATTCTTCTTTTCATAAGAAGGAACCCAAACCTGTTTGGATTCCTAAATCTAACATTTGATGATTTTGTAGGGGTGCTCTCATACAAGACCTCGTGAGAGCATGTGGTACCTGGACAGTGGATATTCAAGACATATGACTGGAGATGTAAATCAATTCATTTAACTGGAGGCCAGGGCTAGAGGCTGGTCACTCTTGGAGACAATATCACTAGGAAAGTGGTAGGTGCAGGTATAATCGAAAACTCCAAGAACCTTTTAATTGAAAATGTTTTTCTTGTAGATGGATTGAAGCACAACTTGCTAAGCATCAGTCAGCTCTATGACAAAGGGTTCAACATCAAGTTCCTGGCAAAAACTTACCTCAAAAGCTTAAATAATAACACTATTTTACTGGGCAAGAGGATCAACAATATCTACATACTTGATTTAAATAATATTGAATGTGCTGCTTTATTTTTCTTAAAAATTACTGCTGATGAGTCTTGGTTGTGGCACAGGAGATTATATCATGGCAGTATGAAAACCCTTAGAAGAGTCACCCAAAAGGACTTAGTTAGAGGTGTCCCCAAGCTTAAGTTCACTAAGGACCACCTGTGTGATGCCTGTCAATTAGGGAAGTAAGTCCAATCCTCTTTCCACTCCATTAAGGATATCATCACATCTAGACCTTTAGAAGTCCTTTACATGGATCTCTTTGGACCCATTAGCACTGCCAGCTTAGGCGGAAAAGTCTATGGATTTGTGATTGTTAATGATTACTCAAGGTTCACTTGGATTAAATTTCTATCACATAAATTTGAGTCATTTGATGAATTAAAATCTTTCTCCACTTGGATTCAGAAGAAGTTAGGTTGTGAGATCTTGACTATTCATAATAATCAAGGTGAAGAGTTTGAAAATGTGAGATTTGGAATATTCTATGAGGAGCAAGGGATTAGCCATAACTTTTCAGCTCCTAGGACCCCTCAACAGAACGGGGTAGCTGAAAGAAAGAATAGGACCTTGGTGGAAGCTGCTAGAGCCATGCTTGCTGAGTATTCACTTCTAAAATACTTTTGAGTAGAAGCGGTGAACACATCCTGTTATGTGTTTAGTAGGATGAATGTTAGATCCAAATTGAATAAGACATCCTATGAGATAATTAAGGGTAGAACTCCAAACCTTTCCCACCTCCATGTCTTTGGCTAAAAGGTTTTCATTCACAATAATGGGAAATCATTCTTAGAAAAATTTAACCCCAAATCTTATGAAGGAGTTTTCTTAGGCTATTCTTGTGTGGGGAAATCCTTTAGGGTGTTTAATAAGAGGATTTTGGTGGTGGAGGAGACAACTCATGTGGTCTTTGATGAATCTGATCCTAAGGAGACTAGAGTTGAGGAAGAAGAAGATGTAGGAGAGATTAACCAAGGAATTGAAAATATAAATCTGGAGAAAAGGGTAGAACCTCAAAACACTTTGCCTAGAGATTAGAGATATGCTTCGAGTCATCCTAAAGAACTGATCTTAGGAGACCCTTCTAACGGTGTTAGAACTAGGCATGGGCTTAGGCAGGAAGTAAACCATTCTGCCTTTATCTCAGTGACTGAACCCACCAATATCAATCAAGCCCTTTCCGATAAATTTTAGATCTTAGCTATAAAAGAGGAATTAAACCAATTTATAAGGAATAATGTTTGGGAGTTAGTAGAAACACCTAAGAATCAAAGTGTTGTGGGAACCAAATGGGTCTTTAAGAATAAGATGAATGATTCTGGTGTGGTGGTTTGGAATAAGGTAAGATTGGTGGCTAAGGGGTACAACCAAATAGAATGAATTGATTTTGAGGAGACCTTTGCCCCTGTAGCTAGATTGGAAGCCATTAGGGTGCTACTAGCCTTTGCTTGTTATAAGGGATTTAAGCTGTTTCAAATGGATATCAAGAGTGCCTTTTTAAATGGGGTAATAAAAGAGGATGTATTTATAAAGCAACCCCCAGGTTTTGCGAGTTCCTAATATCCTAATCATGTTTACAAATTAAAAAAAGCCTTATATGGATTAAAACAGGCAACAAGAGCTTGGTATGAGAGGCTTAGCACATTCCTATTAGAAAAAGAGTTTATTATGCGGAGCGTAGAAACCACCCTTTATCTGAGGAAAGTGGGTGATGATTTACTCATTGTCCATATCTATGTTGATGATATACTTTTTGGATCTTCTGATAAAAACTTATGTGATGATTTTTCTAAAATAATAAGTAAGGAGTTTGAGACGAGTATGATGGGAGTTTTGTCCTACTTTTAGGGTTTTAGCATAAGACAAATGGATGATAGAACCTTTATCAATTAATAAAAGTATATTAAGAACATCTTGAAGAAATATAAAATAGATAAAGCCAAGCCAATTAACACTCTCATGAGTTCTTGAGTCTAGTTAAACAAAAATTCAAATGGAAAATCTTTTGATAAGAAGAAGTTTAGAGAAATAATTGGATCATTGCTTTACCTGACTGCTAGCTGACATGATATTATGTTTAGTATTTATCTTTGTGCTAGATTTCAAGCTGATCTTAAGGATTCCCACTTGACTTCAGTTAAGAGAATCCTTAGATATCTCTTAGGGACCCCAAACCTAGGAATCTAGTATCCTAAACACAATACTTCTTTTGAGATTATTGGATATTCTGATTCTTATTTTGTAGGATGTAGGATGGATAGAAAGAGAACTTCTAGAACTTGCCAATTCATAGGACAGTCTTTAGTCTCCTGGTCTAGTAGAAAATAGAACTCAGTTGTACTTTCCACTGCTGAAGCTGAGTACATTGCCTTAGAAAGTTGTGTGGCCTAAGTCCTTTGGTTGAAGCAACAAGTTTTGGATTTATGATTACCTGTTGCCACAATTTTAGTTCTATGTGATAACACTAGTGTCATCTGCATCTCTAAAACCCTATCCAATATTCAAGAACCAAACACATTAACATAAGGCATCACTTCATTAGGGACCATATTATAAAAGGGGACATTGAGCTACACCATGTAGCAATTGAAAATCAACTGGATGACATCTTTACTAAACAACTGGCCTTTGACTCATTCAATATTTTGAGGACCAGATTGGATGTGATTGACATAAATGCATGAATTTGATTACAAATGATTTTTAAATTTTTTGTTTGTTTCTGTTAGTTTTTGTTGTTTGATTTGATTATCTTTTCCTATTTTATTTTTATTCTCTGCTGACTTTCTTTTTATTGATTGTTATTTTCGCTATTTGAGTACTTATTTTGATGTGATTTCCTACTTGTTCTTGGTTTACTGCTTTTCTTCTGAATCAAATCTCTGCTCATTACTGCTGATAAACTGGATCTCTGACTAAGAGTTTTGCCTTATTTTTATTTGAAAGCTTGTAAGCAGTAATTGACTCCTTTGGATCTGTTAAAGGGAAGAAACACTGATGATTATTTCTCTTCCTCTAACTCCTTTAATGGTGTATTATTTCTTTTGGATAAAAATCTTCTTCAAAATTAAAAAGTTGATTTTTGAAATAGAGATCTATTTTATCTTCCTACAGTAATCTACCTCAAATGAATAATGTTTTCAATGCTTTGAATCATTGTTATATTTTTCATAATCAGGTGATTGCACTTTTAATATGATGTATGATTTTTGTTCTGTGAATTACTCCTTCTTATTATAGAGTTTTAGTTTTGTCTTCTCTTATGTCTACAAGGTAATTTCACAACTGAGATTCTTTAACGATTATGAAAGGAAGTAAGCTTGTAAAAGATGCACAAAGAGCGCCAAAATGAAAAGAGGCAGAAAATGAGCCTAAAGCTGAAAAGAGCGCCAAAATGTCGCCATAAATTAGAAAGATATATAAAGTATATCAAAAATCAAAAGATGCGCAAAGTGCGCCAAATAAATTGAAAAAGAGGTAGAAAATGATCCCACAAAGAAATAAGCTTTCTTCCCTTTCAGATCTTTAAATGTCTTAGAAAAATCCATGTGCCACTTAATATTTTCAAAATCTTGAGATTGAAAATCATAATTTCTAATTCCTTACTTTGTAACACTATTTTATCAGATATTTTTCTGGAACGAGGCTTGAAAGGATCTCTTTTCGAATCTAATTTCTTTTCTTCTGAATTAAACTTTTATTTGAAAGGAATTTGAACTTGTAAGGTGTCAGAGGTAGGAGTTACGAAAGTCAATTTTCTAATTTTTTTGGATTTTAGCATTGTTGATTTTCTTCTCATCAGCTTTTGAATTGAAAATTAAGGCAAACTCTGATTTATTGGAGCATATCGATTCCCAAAAAAAAAAAGAACTTTATTTTCCCCTTTTTTTTTCTTGATTTACTTTGATTTTGATTGTTGGTCAGATCATCTTGGGCGATTCCCCTTTTTACTAGTCTATTTGCTTTTACTATTATTTTGTGTTATTTTTATACTATTTTTCTTCTTTTGTGTTTAGGTTGTATTTTTCCCTTTTTGAGATGTCAAAATGAGGAGTAGTTTATATTGTGAGTCATTTCAGAATGTTCACCATATTTATTTACTGAATTTGGAATTACTAATAAATGTTTGCCATCATCAAGAAGGGGGAGATTGTTGCAAATCTGAATTCAAGGATTATGATTTTGATGATAGCAAACCTTTTTTATTTCTGGTTGAGTGTCTAACCTATCAGGTTCACAGGATCAACTATAATTTAAGCCAACTCATAATCGAGTCAGTCTGCTTGTGTTTCAGGTTCAATGTACTTTTTTCATTTTTCTTGAGTCAAGTGTAATATAACAGATCCCCAAGCTAAGTAACCTTGCACACACACACTCAGGGAGAGTTTTTGAGTGATTTAGTGTTTCTTTTAAAGAAATATATACTGTATTCATTTTTTCATCATACTGTACGATAAATTATTAATACTCAGGCTTACGGCAAATTCTGGATGATTAGTTTTGAGAACTAATCATACTGTATGATCCATATCGTACTGTACGATTTATTTCAACATTGCCACCAGGACTATTTTGGTAAGAGTTGAATTTTGATTTTTTAAACTAATCGTACTGTATGATTACGATCATACTGTACGAACATTTTAAAACCTGCCAAAATTATTCCCCATGATCGAGCAATCAAATCTTGGTTTCTTAATTAATTATATTCATACTGTACGATATTGGATTGTATTGTAAGAATAACAGATACAATATCAATCATCTCATTGAATATACTAGACAAAACTAAGGTTTTTTGTTCTATTCATCTTGGATGATATTTGTATTGTACTATATGATGACCTGAATTGAACTATTTGTACTGAACGAAGGGTACAGTGCGGGACGATGGATAGAGATGAATTCGTTCATCCCATACGAACAGTTGAGAATAAGTTGATCGTACTGTACGATCTATGGATCGTACTGTATGATGTTCATAAAATTTGTGAATTATTCATTTATATTCATACTGGATGAAACTATTTTTGAACTGATCGTACTATACGATATTGGATCGTATTGTACAGACAGAATCGTCAAATTGAATTTTAGGGCAATGTTTTAGCCCTACTATTTAAGATCTCTTGTCTTCCATCGTTGAGATCTTTTGCCATATTTCTTTCCAGAGAGAACCTTGAGAGAGAGAGAGCTTGCGAGAGAGAGAGAGCTTGCGAGAGAGAGAGAGAGAGAGGATCTTTTGAGGGGGAGTTTGTGAGGGATTCACAAAGGTTGCTCCAAGCAAGGATCTGAGTCATCTTCTCCGGTTGTCATCTCTTATATTGTTGGTGTCTCTGTGGTAGGATCATCCGCAAGAAGATCCAGGTTCTCTGCCTACTACAGGAGGAAGCGAAAGGAGTCCAGGTTCTCTGCCTGCTTCAGGAGGAAGCGAAAGGAGTCCAGGATCTCTGCCTGCTTCAGGAGGAAGTGAAAGGAGTCCAGGTTCTCTACCTCACCGGGTTGGTAGAAAGGAGTTTTGTACAGGCTTCTCCACCTTGCTATGGGAGCAGAAGGAGAGTCACTTTGTGTTTGTGCAATACCCAGAGGAGAGGTTTTGGGGAGTTAACGTAGGTCAAGTTGACCGAGCCACTATAAAATCTGGTGTGTTCTTTCTGATTATCTTTCGTATTTATTTTTCTGATGATGATTATGTGATTGTGATTATTATTCTATTATTATTGAACATCTGCATGTCATCGCGAAAATGTAATTGTTTTAAAACCTTCAAAAAGATTTTTCTAAATCATTTTTGCTCACAAAATTTTAAAATAACCAATTCAGCCCCGCTCTTGGTTAGCCTCGGGACTAGTTCACAAGGGCTTAGCATCCCTAACAAACTTTCAAATTGATTTTTTGGGTAGCTAGGATTAAGACACCAGTCCCTGGGGTGGTTGGAAGTAGGAGGAATCAAGGACAAGAGGACAAGCCATGTGAAAAGTGAGTTTTGTCCTTATTTGAGCAAGTGGAAGAGATAAGAGCTTTTTAATCTTGATCTAAAGGTTGAGGGGAGTCCTAAGAAGGTTCCAAAATTCCTCCCAGCTTTTGGAGTTGAGTTGGCATGGAGAAGAATGCCATGTCGTCAAAGGTTTTGGTTGTTTAATGGTTTCTTAAGGCTTTGTTGACTTTGTTGACCAGTCAACTGGTTAATAATAGGTGAGGTGGCATTGAGGCGTGTCATGAATGCTAATGAAGCTAGTCTAGAAGGTTTAATGCCTAGGTATTGAGTTTGCAAGAATATATATGAATGGGAAAGGGTTTTGACCAGGACAATGTAGGTTGTCTTGGTCTAAACAACCATGTCTTGGCTCATGGCATGCCCAAAGATACCTAAAATATTTAAATAAGGTGGATTCAAGGATTTTTAAATCAATAGGACTTAAGTTTGAGTGAATGAATGCATTGAATGTGAGGTATTATCCTAATCATTAAAGTTTGACCAAGTCAAACTTATGGGATTTGATTCAAAGTATACTTGAATATACACGGATCATCTCTTGAGGGGGATTTTGGAGTTTGAATGGGTTGATTTAATTAAATGGGTTGGAATAACTCATTTAGACCCTTAAGGGGTCATTGGGTTAATCTAGGTTTACTTGGTTAACCAGGTTGACACAGGGACTGGGTCTAACTGGTTTGGTTTGACATTTAAAACTTACTGGAAGTGGTTGCATTCAATTTGGAGCTCATTTAATTTGAAATGAGTAGTCAAGCCCCTAAGGGGTAGTGATTGTAGTCTTTAGAGAAAGCTCCAAGGTCAAAATCCACTAGGTGGTAGGTCTAGTGGTATAGGCCGTAAATATTTCAAAGTTTTACAGCCTTTGGAAATCAATTCAATTTCTATGGTTAGAGACCTCAGATTGAGCTCAAATTTGGAGGGTTGCCTCTAGAGAAATGTCCTATAAATATTCCATTAATAGAACTCAAATCAGAGGTCATTTGACTATGGTTTGAAGTATCTAAAAATTTACTAGAAAAGGCTTTCAAGACCTAGTCTTTTGGACTTAGATTTGGATTGAATTTCTAGATTTGAATTGAATTTTGGGTTTGATGGTTTAAATTTGAATTATTCTAATCATTTATTATCATTTAAATGATTATTAATGATGGGATAGGTCCTAAGCTGGGTTAAATATTAGTTTGAAGGATGAATTAGGGCTTAAACTAGAGCCTGAGTCTTGAACTGGATTGGTTTAGAGTCTGGCTGGGTTTGAAGCTTGAATTAATTTGAATTTGAATTGATTGAAGTCTAGGTTGATCTAAGATTTGGATTGATCCTAGAGTATAGGTAGATCTAAGGGCCTAAGAAGATCTAGGGTCTGGGTAAAACCTAGGGTCTGCATTGATCCTATAGCCTAGGTAGATCCTAGGGTTTGAAGTCTAAGAGAATCCCAGAGTCTAGAATGGTCTAGGTTCTAGATAGATCCTAGGGCCTAGACAGGTCTTAAGGCCAAAGAGGATCATAGGATCTGGAATCTAAAAGAATCCTATGCTCTAGGAAGGTCCTAGGGTCTGGAGTCTTGAAGGACCCTAGGGTCTAAGGTCTAGAAGGATCCTAGGTGTTGCGAATCTGAATTCAAGGACTATAATTTTGATGATAGCAAATCTTTTTTTTCTGGTTGAGTGCTAACCTTTCAAGTTCACAGGACCAATTATAATTCAAGCCAGCTCAAGATCGAGTCAGTTTGTTTGTGTTTCATGTTCAATGTACTTTTTTATTTTCTTGAGTCAAGTGTAATTTAACGGATCTCCAAGCTAAGTAACCTTACACACACACACAGGGGGAGAGCTAAAAATTTTTTTTACTTAGATTAAATTTTTTTTTACAAAATTATACTATATGATTTTCAATCATACTATATGATCTACCATTTAAACCCAGGGTTAACGGCTAATTTCGAATGATTAGATTTATAAACTAATCATAATATACGATCCATATCGTACTGTATGATTTATTTTAACATGAAATTCCTTGCCGCTAGGACTATTTAGGTAAGTTTTGAACTTTAATTTTTTGAACTAATCGTACTATATGATTACGATCGTACCATACAAATATTTTAAATCATGCCAAAATTATACCCCATAATTAGGTAATTAAATTATGGTTTCCTAATTACACTTGATCGTACTGTACAATATAAATTATACTGTATGATGAACAGAGATGATTTTGTTCGTCCCATATTGTTCTGATCATCTCGGATGATATTTATATGGTACAGGATGATGTTCTAAAAATGAACTAATCATAATGTACAAAATGTATAGTGTAGGATGATGAACAGAGATGATTTTGTTCATCCCATGGGTCATCCCGTATGAACAGTTGAAAATAAAAGGATCGTTCAGTATGATCTATGGATCATACTATATGATGTTTGTAAAATCTGTGAACTGTTCGTTTGTATTTGTACTGGATGAAACTATTTTTGAACTGATCGTACTGTACGATATTGGATCATACTGTACGAATAGAATCATCAAATTGAATTTTAGGGCAATTTTTGAGCCCTCCTATTTAAGATCTCTTTTGTTCAATCATTGAGATCTTTTGCCACCTTCCTTGTCAGAGAGAACCTTAAGAGAGAGAGAGAGAGAGAGAGAGAGAGAGAGAGAGAGAGAGCTTGGGAGAGAGAGGATCTTATGAGGGGGAGTTTATGAGGTGTTCACAAAGGTTGCTCCAAGCAAGGATCTGAGTCATCTTCTCTGGTCATCGTCTCTTATCTTGTTGGTGTCTCTTTGGTAAGATCGTCTCCAAGAAGATCCAAGTTCTCTACCTGCTTTAGGAGGAAGCAAAAGGAGTCTAAGTTCTCTGCTTGCTTTAGGAGGAAGCGAAAGGAGTCCAGGTTCTCTACTCACCAGGTTGGTGAAAAGGAGTTTTGTAGAGGCTTCTCCGCCTTGCTCTGGGAACAGAAGGAGAGTCACTTAGTGATAATGTAATATCCAGAGGGGAGGCTCCGGGGAGTGGATGTAGGTCAAGTTGATCGAACCACTATAAAACGTGGTGTTCTCTTTCTCATTATCTTCCGTATTTATTTTTCTATTGATGATCGTGTGATTGTGATTATTATTCTATTATTGTTGAACATCTGCACATCATCGTGAAACTGTAATTATTTTAAAATATTCAAAAAGATTTTTTTAAATCATTTTTGCTCACGAATTTTTAAAATAACTGATTCAACCCCCCTCTTGGTTAGCCTCGGGACTAGTTCATAAGGGGTTAACATCCCTAACAAACTTTCAAGTGGTATCAGAGCGGGATTCATAAAATCTAGTATTCAAAAATATTTGAATTTGATCCATGGCTAACTTTGGTAATAGAAACACCACTGAAGGCTATTCCATTACTCGTCCACCTTTGTTTGACAACATACATTTTAATTTTTGGAAAACTCACATGTCCACCTTTTTGTAATCTATTGATATAGCTTGTGGATGCTTGTTAAAGATGGTTATGAAGCACCGTTTAGAATTGTTAATGGTATTAAAACTGAACTTCTTTTTACTGAATGGATATTTGATGATCGTGACTTAGCACAACTGAATGTAGAATGCCTGAACTATTTTTTCTGTGCTTTAAAATCTGAGGATTACATGCGTGTCTCTACTTACACGACTAGTAAAGAAATTTAGGATCAATTATGCATCACCTATTAAGGTACATCTAAAGTTAAATAGTCTAGATTAAACATACTACTTCATGACTATGAACTCTTTAGCATGAAACCTAGTTAGTCCATATCTAAAATGCACACTAGGTTTACTTAAATTGTCACCTCTCTACATGCTTTAGGAAGAGAACTCACTAACCATGAAAAAGTGAACGAAATTCTGAGATGTTTGCCTTCTTCTTATGATGCCAATATAACTATAATTACAGAATCCAAAGATCGAAATACTTACTCTATTGATAACTTATTTGGGTCACTCATTGCTTATGAGTAAGGAGTGAACCAATGATAAATTGATGTAGGTGAGAAGAAGAAGGAAAAAATTGTGGTGCTGAAGGCCAATGATAAATATACTGATACTTCCAGGTCTGATAGTGCTGATGATGCCTTAATCACTAGGCAATTCAAAAGCTTTCTAAAGAAGAAACACAAGAACTTTTAGAAGTGGAACAAAGGTAAGAGTAGAAGAAATTTTAAAGGTTCTTCTGATACAGTTTTTTTTGAATGTAGGAAGCCTAGATATATAAAGGCTGATTATCCTACACTTAATGTTGAAATCCAGGATCCCGAGCACTTAATTTTGATGGTGACAACTAATACTTACTGAATTTATATGGACTTCCTTAAGATTACAAAGGTTTATCCTTATATATGAGCAATAACATTTCAGGTCAGATACACACTGCTCAAGGTTACTGGAGACTCAAACTGGGTAGAATAGGATTTTATAAATCTTGTAATTTTTAATTTCTTTATTTTTTATTTTCTTGAGTCTGCCACAAAAGCATATATGTGAAAGGAGCAACCATGCACACACACAGGGGGAGATTTGTTTTCATGTTTAAAATTTTTTTAAAAAAATTATTATACTGTATGATTTTTAATCGTACTGTACGATTAATCATTAATACTAAGGCTAAAGGCTATTTTCCAGATGATTAGTTTTGTAAGCTAATCATACTGTACGATGGTAATCGTATTGTACGATGCGGTTCAATTGAAAAACCCTAGCTGCCAGAATAAGTTTGGTAAGTTTATAATTTTGATTTTTTGAACTATTCCTAGTGTTCGATACAGAACGTATGATACGATTAATTAAATGCGTGCCAAAATTATCTCCCGTAATCAGGAAATAAACATTTGTTTCTTAATTAAAGTAGATCGTACTGTACGATACTATATCGTATCATACGATAGTTAGAGATGATTTCAGTCGTCCATTTGATCGTACCGGATGAAACCAACATTTTGTGTTCTATTCGTCCTGGACGATATTCATCTCGTATGGGATGATAGCCTGAAATGAACTAATCATACTGTACGAATAGTGTAGTGCTGGACGATAGTCAGAGACGAATTTGCTCGTCCCAGGGATCGTCCTACAGATCATCGTGTACGAACAGTTGAAAATAATATGATCATCTTGTACGATATACATATCATACAGTATGATATGTATAGAATTTGAGAACTGTTCATCTATGCTCGTACTAGACGAAGCTGTATTTGAACTGATCGTACTATACGATTATATATCGTACTATACGAATAAAGATAAAAAAGTTGAAATTTTTAAGGTTTTCTGAAGCCTGATTTAAAAAAATTCTATTTTTTTTTCAATTAAGGGTTGTTGGTCTGTCTTCTTGCTGAAAAAGGCATTGAGAGAGGAAGGAACTCTTGAGGGAGAAGTTTTTTTTGGAGAGATTCAGGGCTTGTGAGAGGAAGGTGAAGGTAAGCTTGAGCGTAAGGGAGAAGCAGTATGAGGGGATCACACGGTGGCTCCAAGCTAGCTGCATGCTTTGCTCCTTTTGTGGCTTTAGGGAGCCTTGGAAAAGTTCTCTAGGGAAGAGAGGTTTCAAGATCAACATCGTCAAGGTACTCTGCCGTCTCTAAGAGGGAGAAAAAGGAGAAGGTCCGCTGTTGTCACGAGGAGGGTGACATAGCGTTTGGTATTCCGCCACACCGGGGAAGGTTATAGTAAGTCTTGTAAAGGCTTCTTCGCCTTGCTGTGGGAGCAAAAGGAGAGTCAACTTTTAGTAGTGCAAATCCCAGAGTGGAGGACTCCTGGGAGTGGACGTAGGTCAAGTGATCGAACCACTATAAAAATCTCTGGTGTGCTTTTTCCATTTTTACCGCACTTTACTTTTCATGCATTTTATTTACTGCTTTTAATTATTAGGTGAAAAGTTTGATTTAGATCTTATATTATGAAATTTGCAATTGTGTCACCAATATCGTTGTTGTGAATGAAGTACTAGCTTCCACATTCTACTTATTCAAATTGTTATTTAAAAAAAACAAAAAAAAAATTAGAACTCCTGTTTAGGTTTAAATTTTTAAATTACCAATTCACCCCCCCTCTTGGCAAATCTCTGACTTTCAAGTGGTATCACAGCGGGGTTTCAAAATAGTGTTTTAGAAAACCTAAAAATGTAAGATCCATGGCTCAATTTGGTAACCGTAACACTGCGAAGGGTTATTCTATAACCCGTCCAGCTTTATTTGACAATATACCATTTGATTTTTGGAAAATACGCATGTCTACATTTTTACAGTCTCTAGACTATCGCATGTGGATGTTAGTTCAAGAAGGTTATTCTGCACCATTTCGTATGTTGAATGGAGTTAAAACTGAATTAGCTTTAATGAATGGAGCAATGAGGATAGAGAATTTACACAGTTAAAAGCTAAATGCTTAAATTATTTCTTTTGTGCATTAAAATCAGAAGATTATATGCGAGTGTCTACCTGTACTACTGGTAAGAAAATTTGGGACAAAATGTGTATCACATATGCAGGAACTAGTGAGGTCAAACAATCTAGGCTGAACATACTGCTACATAATTATGAACTATTCTGCATGAAACCTAGTGAAACTATCTCTGAAATGTATACTAGTTTCACCCAAATAGTGATATATTTGCATGCTTTAGGGAGAGAGTTGTCTAACTCAGAAAAAGTGAATAAAATATTATGATGTTTGCCTAGTTCGTATGATGCAAAAAATTACTGCAATAACTGAGTCGAAAGATTTAAATGTTTCTTTGATTAACAACTTGCTTGGGTCACTCATTACCTACGAGCAAGGAGTGAGTCAATGACAAAGTGATGCATGTGAAAAGAAGAAGGAGCGAACAGTGGCCTTAAAAGCAAACAATTCTGAAAGTGACAGCTCTGCAGTGGAGGAAGATGACGGCATAGCCCTGATGACTTGTCAGTTCAAGAATTTTCTGAAACGAAAGCAACACCGTCATCAAAGCAATTGGAACAAAGGTAAAAGCTCAAAGAATACTAAAGTTGCATCTGACACAATTTGCTTTGAGTGCAGGAAACCCGGTCATCTCCGAGCTGATTGCCCCAATGTTAGGACTCAACAATCCAAAGAAAAGGGAGAGGAAAAAGCATTTTGGGCCGGCTCTGCCTCAGAATCATCAGAAGAAGAAGCAGAGGATGAGGTAACAAATTTATGTCTTTTGGCTAATGATAATCTTGATCAATCAGATCAAGATGAGGTATGTCAACTTTCTTATGATGAGCTATTGATTATTTCTAAAAAAATTCTTGATTCGTATAGAAAGTTAAAGAAAAAGCATGTTAGTCTTAACACTGCGTTTAGTACTTTACGAAAGGAGCATGCTAGTTTAGTTAAGGATTTTTCTGACTTGGATAAAGATTATATGTCTCTGCTTGATGAATTTGGTGCATTAAACAAGAAGCATATTGAGTTAAACACTGCACACCATACCTTGAAATCATCACATATTGAACTAGAGAATGCATTTAAGGAACTAGAAGAACTTGCAGATGAACTAGATAGAAGTGAGCATACATTGAGATTTGAATATGCAAGCCTTAACCAAGAGAATAAATTTTTAAATGAAAAACTTCATGCATTTGAAAACAATAAAATACCTCCCACAGTTGCTGGGTTTTTTTAGCCTCCACCATGTGAACCATCTCATTCAAAACTAGCACAACATGCATCATCCAAACCCAGAAATAGGCACTACCACCTCTGTAGATTAGTAAACCCATTTCCCTGTGTTAGGTGTTATTCTTGTGGCATGCTAGGTCACATAGCCCGCACGTGCATAACTCACCATAGGACACATCTAGTGTGGAGACCTAAGCTGCATTCATCACATCATTACATGCATACATTTCATCCATACAAGCATAAGGTGGAACCCAAACTCACTTAGGTTCCCAAAACTAACCTGTGATTGAAATTGTTGGGATGCTCTCACAAAAGACCTAGTGAGAGCATGTGGTACCTGGACAGTGGCTGCTCGAGACACATGACTGGAGACATGAAGCAGTTCGTGACACTCGAGACCAGGTCAGGAAGCAAGGTAACTCTGGGAAACACCACCACCAGAAAAGTGGTGGGCTCAGGTATCATTGGAAACTCTAAGAATTTGATAATTGAAAATGTATTGTTAGTTGATGGTTTAAAGCATAACCTTTTAAGTATTAGTCAACTATGTGACAAGGGCTTCGACATTAAGTTTCTGCCTAACAAATACATGATTAGCTTAAATGGTACACTTGTGTTAGAAGGAAGATGCATAAACAATATCTACATGTTAGATTTAAACTGCATTGAAAACTCAAACTCTTTGTGTCTGAAAATAATAGCTGATGACTCTTGGCTATGGCATAGGAGACTATGCCATGCTAGTATGAAAACACTTAGGAACATCACTCAGAAAGACTTAGTTAGAGGCATACCTAAGTTAGACTTTACCAAGGACCATTTATGTGATGCTTGCAAACTAGGAAAATAAGTGAAAACATCATTTCATTCAGTTAAGGATATCAGCACCACTAGGCCCCTAGAAATTCTACACATGGACCTATTTGGACCTGTTTGAACCGCTAGCCTAGGAGAAAAATCTTATGGATTTGTAATAGTGGATGACTTCTCTAGGTTTACTTGGGTGAAATTTCTAGAATATAAGAGTGAGTCATGAAGAGTTTAGAACTTTCTCCACTTGGATTTAAAGAAAATTAGTATGTGAAATTAAGACAGTTCATAGTGATCATGGTGGAGAATTTGAGAATGATAAGTTTGAATCATTTTTTAAAGAGATTGGAATAGAACATAATTTCTCTGCCCCTAGAACTCCTCAGCAAAATGGAATAGCAGAAAGAAAGAATAGAACTTTAGTTGAAGCTGCTAGGACAATGTTAGCTGAATATACTCTTCCTAGATATTTTTGGGCAGAAGTAGTGAATATTGCTTGCTATGTTCTAAATAGGGTAAATGTTAGATCCAAACTTAATAAGACACCCTATGAGTTACTTAAGGGTAGGACACCAAATCTTTCCCACTTACACATTTTTGGTTGCAAATGTTTCATCTTAATCAATGGAAAGTCACCCTTAGGAAAGTTCGATCCTAAATCTGATGAAGGGGTTTTCTTAGGCTACTCATCTGTAGGTAAAGCCTATAAAATCTTTAATCAGAGGACCCTGCTAGTGGAAGAGTCTACCCATGTGGTATTTGTTGAATCCAACAAGACCTCTGAATCTAATCATGAAGAAGAAGAAGTTGAGATTATACGGGGAGTAGAAACCATTGCCATAGAGACTAGAGCGGAACCTCAGGAACAACTGCCTAGAGATTGGAAATATTCTTCTAGTCATCCTAAAGAACTGATCTTAGGAGACCCATCAGAAGGTGTAAAAACTAGGCATGGACTTAGGAAAGAGGTCAGTCATTCTGCATTTATATCTATGATTGAACCCATAAATATAGATCAAGCCTTAGGAGATGAATTCTGGATCCTAGCAATGCAAGAAGAGTTGAACCAATTCGTTAGAAATGTTGTATGGGAATTAGTCAAAAGTCCTATAGAACAAAGCATGGTTTGAACCAAGTGGGTCTTTAAAAATAAGATGTATGACTCTGGAACAGTAGTGAGAAATAAGGCTAGATTAGTAGCAAAAGGTTACAACCAAATTGAGGGAATAGATTTTGAAGAAACCTTTGCACCCATGGCTAGACTAGAAGCCATTAGAGTACTCTTAGCTTTTGCTTGTTTCAAGGGTTTCAAATTATATCAAATGGATGTAAAGAGTGTTTTTCTAAATGGGGTAATCAAAGAGGATGTCTATGTTGAACAACCCCCAGGATTTGAAAACTCACAATATCCAAATCATGTGTTTAAGTTGAAAAAAGCACTATATGGACTAAAGCAAGCACCAAGAGCCTGGTATGAAGGACTTAGTATATTACTATTAGATAGAGGCTTTGTTAAGGGTAGTGTGGACACCACCTTATTCTTGAAAAAGGTAGGAGATGCGATACTCATTGTTCAGATCTATGTAGATGACATCTTGTTCGTGTCTTCAGAGAAAAACATATGTAATGAATTTTCAAAAATAATGAGTGATGAGTTTGAAATGAGTATGATGGGAGAACTTAATTACTCTCTTGGATTTAGTGTAAGACAGATGGATGGTGGAACGTTCCTTAGCCAAACTAAGTACATCAAAGATATTCTAAAAAAGTAGGAAAGGGAAAATGCTAAGGCCATGAATACTCCCATGAGCTCCAACATTCAATTAGATAAAGATTCAAATGGAAAGTCAGTAGATCAGAAGAAGTATAGGGGAATAATTGGATCACTTCTCTACTTAACTGCCAGCAGACCAGATATAATATTTAGTGTTTATCTCTATACTCGATATCAAGCGGATCGAAAAGAATCTCACATGATTGCTGTCAAAAGAATTCTTAGATATCTACTGGGCACCCCAAACTTAGGAATTTGGTATCCTAGGCACAGCACTATGTTTGAAATCTTAGGGTACTCAGATTCAGATTTTGCAGGATATATGGTAGATAGAAAAAGAACCTCTGGTACCTGTCAATTCATTTGACAATCATTAGTGTCTTGGTCCAGTAGAAAATAGAATTTGATAACCCTTTCAACAACTGAAGCAGAATACATAGCGGTAGGAAGCTGTGTTGCATAAGTCCTTTGGTTAAAATAGCAACTTTTAGATCTTGGACTACATGTAGGAACCATCCCAATAATGTGTGACAACACTAGTGCAATTTGCATATCTAAAAATCCAATTCAGCACTCTCGAACAAAGCATATAGACATTAGACATCACTTCATAAGAGATCATGTAGCCAAATGAGATATTGAACTGTACCACATTGCGACTGGAGATCAATTGGCTGACATTTTTATAAAACTGTTAGCTCATGACACCTTTAGTACCCTGAGAACAAGATTAGGTGTCATAGACATTCAAGCTTAAAACAAAATTTTAATTAAAAAAAATAAAAAAAAAACAAAAAAAAAAAAAGAAAACAAAATTTTTGTGTGTTTTAGTGTTTGTTTTGTTTAATTAAAAAAAAATAAGGGATTTTCCTGATCCTCTCACATTCACCTTGCTGATGCCTAAAACTTGAATTTCTCTAAACATCGCACTGTACTATCCAATATCGTACTGTACGAATATCCCAAAAATACTAAAATCTCAGCCGTCCACTCCTTCCACGGTCTAGATCTCTCCTGTCTTGCACATATCATACTGTACGACTCACCACTCGTATTGTATGATACACATTATTTGTCATCGTATTGTACGAACACCACATCGTACGGTACGATCCACGTGTCAATATGTATTGGGATGAATTTAAACTCGGCCGGTACGAAAATTATTACCCTTCGTACGGTATGAACACTTGTTCGTACGGTACGATCACTTTTAATTAAAGGTCATTCAGACAACTTCTTGCGACGAATGCCTCTCACTCGCCTTCATCCAATATAATTTCGATCGCACTATATAATTTGACTCTCTTTTTCTGAACAGTCATCCAGATGAAATAATTGCACATATCATACTATACGATCACATATCGTACTGTACGATCCTAAATCGTACTGTATGATATTTCTAAAATTCTATAAATTGGAGGCCATCTTTGGTTAAGATCACTCATTCCTCTTCCAGTTCCTCACTTTCTTCATCCACCTCCTCAACAATGTCTGGTGCAAGTATGCACGGCTGAATGATCGTGGGGAGCTCTTCCTCCTCTCGGAGGTTCGACAACTGCTTTCTCTCCGCTGCCGACGAGAAAGCATACAATAAACAAAAGGAAGCCAAAATCACCCCATCTCGAATGTTGAATCAAGCCGCTTTGAACTTCGAGGTGATGAACCTTTTCGACTCCACCACTCTTCAATTTCTGTTGACTCTAGTGTTTCCCTTCCACTCTGAGCTACTTTTTGAATTTCTTGCAAATTTGAAAGTCGACCTAGAGAACACCACCTTTACTTCATATGTCTGCAAACAGCATGTCGTTATCACTGTCAACGACATAGCTGAACACATTGGCTTATCTATTGAAGGCCCTCATCCCCAATCTATGCTCACAAATGATTATGACTGGACCTCAGTTAACATGACCCTTAGAAATGTCCCGTCCAATCAACACCTGCCCCTTATCTAAACCTTGAATCAAAATGCACGCATTATCCAGTATGTTTTTAACACATCCATAATACCTAAAGCTGGAGACCGCATCCACATTACTCCACTGCTGTCTGTAGTCACTTATCTTATAATGTATGGAACCAAATTCAATGAAGCATAAATGATTTTTGATTATATCGATACCCTGTATGCATTCTGATATCCAAGTGCCTGTGGAAAACTAAACCTTTCTTTAGGACATGTCGTAGGCTACATCTTAGATGCTAAGTATTAAATTCATTATCCTCTACCTCCAGATCATCTCCCTATCATCTATTCAGATGCCTCTTTTCGTATCTTATTCCATCGAGGGTTCACTCACGTCGATCCTGATTTTAATGAAGAAGAGGCTGCTACTCCTACCGACGCACCTCCACCACCACCAATACACCCGCCTGAACCTGCCTATCCTGCCTACCCTCACGATGACATCATTCAACGCCTTGATCGATTGGAGATTAGGCTGGATTCCCACATTGCTCAACAACATCAACAACATGAAAGTGATCAGAAATGGTTTGGGGAGCGCTTCACCTCCATCGATCACCAGTTCGCATCCCTCCATCAGTACTTTCAACTGTTTCCATGACCTCCACCACCACCTCCAGATCAGGATCCTGAATTTTGAATATTTTAGTTGCTTGTGTTTTTTTTTCTAGTTTCTTATCTTTGTAGTTGCTCTTTTGTTTCTTCCCTTTTTGGTGCTGTCAAAAGGGGGAGACGTTTCTGTGTTATTCTGTCTTTACTATTAATGATATCAGTTATTTATGTTTACTCTTCTGATTATATATTGCTCGTTCTCTTATTATGTTTACTCTATATGTTTCAAAAAAAATTATTTTCTTCTTATCCTCCGAACTTAAAAAAAAAATAAAAATAATAAGTTATCCTTATGAGGGGGAGCTAAGGAAGACATAACAATTGTGGCCATCAGAAAATATTTTTTTACACCATCAAAAAGGGGGAGATTGTTGAAATCCAGGATCCCCAGCACTTAATTTTGATGGTGACAACTAATACTTACTGAATCTATATGGACTTCCTTAAGATTACAAATGTTTATCCTTGTATATGAGCATTAACATTTCAGGTCAGATACATACTGCTCAAGGTTGCTGGAGACTTAAACTAGGTAGAATAGGATTTTTTAAATCTTGTAATTTTTTATTTCTTTATTTTTTATTTTCTTGAGTCTGTCATAAAAGCATGTATGTGAAAGGAGCAACCATGCACACACATAGGAGGAGATTTATTTTCATGTTTAAATTTTTTTTAAAAAAATTATCGTACTGTACGATTTTTAGTCGTACTGTATGATTAATCATTAATACTCAGGCTAACGGCTATTTTCCAGATGATTAGTTTTGTAAGCTAATCATACTATATGATGGTAATCGTACTGTACGATGGTAATCGTACTGTATGATGGTAATCGAACTGTACGATGAGGTTCAATTGAAAAATCCTAGCCGCCAGAATAAGTTTGGTAAGTTTATAATTTTGATTTTTTGAACTATTCGTACTGTACGATACAGATCGTACGGTACGATTAATTGAATGCTTGCCAAAATTATCTCCCGTAATTAGGAAATAAACTTTGGTTTCTTAATTAAAGTAGATCGTACTGTACGATACTATATCGTACCGTACGATAGTCAGAGATGATTTCAATCGTCCGTTTGATCGTACCGGATGAAACCAAGGTTTTTTGTTCTATTCGTCCTGGACGATATTTATATCATACGAGACGATAGCCTGAAATGAACTAATCGTATTGTATGAATAGTGTAGTGCTGGACGATAGTCAGAGACTAATTTGGTTGTCCCAGGGATCGTCCCACATATCGTCCTATACGAATAGTTGAAAATAATATGATCATCCTATACGATAAATATATCTTACAGTATGATATGTATAGAATTTGAGAACTATTTGTCTGTGCTTGTACTGGACGAAGCTGTATTTGAACTGATTATATTGTACGATTATATATCGTACTATACGAACAGAGACAAAAAAGTTGAAATTTTTAGGGTTTTCTAAAGATTGATTTAAAAAAATTCTATTTTTTTTCAATTAAGGGTTGTTGGTCTGTCTTCTTGCTGGAAAAGGCATTGAGAGAGGAAGGGACTCTTGAGGGAGAAGTTTTCTTCGGAGAGATCCAGGGCTTGTGAGAGGAAGGTGAAGGTGGGATTGAGCGTGAGGGAGAAGGAGTGTGAGGGGATCACACGGTGGCTCCAAGCTAGCTACATGCTTTGCTCCTCTTGTGGCTTTGGGGAGTCTTGGGAAATTTCTCTAGGGAAGAGAGGCTTCAATATCAACATCGTCAAGGTACTCTGCCGTCTCCAGGAAGGAGAAAAGGAGAAGGTCCGCTGCCATCACCAGGAGATTGATATAGCATTTGGTATTCCGCCACACTGGGGAAGGTGAAAGTGTGTCTTGTAAAGGCTTCTCCGCCTTGCTGTGGGAGCAAAAGGAGAGTCAACTTTTAGTAGTGCAAATCCCGGCGTGGAGGACTCAGGGGAGTGGACGTAGGTCAAGTGACCGAACCACTATAAAAATCTCTGGTGTGCTTTTTCCATTTTTATCGCACTTTACTTTTCACGCATTTTATTTACTGCTTTTAATTATTTGGTGAAAAGTTTGATTTAGGTCTTATATTGTGAAATTTGTATTTGTTTCATTAATATCGTTGTTGTGAACGAAGTACTAGCTTCCGCATTTTACTTATTCAAATTGTTATTTTAAAAAACAAAAAAAAAATTAGAACTCCTGTTTAGGTTTAAAATTTTAAATTACCAATTCACCCCCCCTCTTGGCAAATCTCTGACTTTCAAATGGTATCAGAGCGGGGTTTCATAATAGTGTTTTAGAAAACCTAAAAATGTAAGATCCATGGCTCAATTTGGTAACCGTAACACTGCGGAGGGTTATTCTATAACCCGTCCACCTTTATTTGACAATATACCATTTAATTTTTGGAAAATACGCATGTCTACATTTTTACAGTCTCTAGACTATCGCATGTGGATGTTAGTTCAAGAAGGTTATTCTGCACCATTTTGTATGTTGAATGGAGTTAAAACGGAATTAGCTTTTAATGAATGGAGCAATAAGGATAGAGAATTTACACAGTTAAAAGCTAAATGCTTAAATTATTTCTTTTATGCATTAAAATCAGAAGATTATATGCGAGTGTCTACCTGTACTACTGGTAAGGAAATTTGGGACAAAATGTGTATCACATATGAAGGAACTAGTGAGGTCAAACAATCTAGGCTGAACATACTACTACATAATTATGAACTATTCTGCATGAAACCTAGTGAAACTATCTCTGAAATGTATACTAGTTTCACCCAAATAGTGACATATTTGCATGCTTTAGGGAGAGAGTTGTCTAACTCAGAAAAAGTGAATAAAATATTATGATGTTTGCCTAGTTCGTATGATGCAAAAAATTACTGCAATAACTGAGTCGAAAGATTTAAATGTTTCTTTGATTGACAACTTGCTTGGGTCACTCATTACCTATGAGCAAGGAGTGAGTCAATGACAAAGTGATGCAGGTGAAAAGAAGAAGGAGCGAACAATGGCCTTAAAAGCAAACAATTCTGAAAGTGACAGCTCTGCAGCGGAGGAAGATGACGGCAAAGCCCTGATGACTTGTCAGTTCAAGAATTTTTTGAAAGGAAAGCAACACCGTCATCAAAGCAATTGGAACAAAGGTAAAAGCTCAAAGAATACTAAAGTTGCATCTGACATAATTTTCTTTGAGTGCAGGAAACCCGGTCATCTCCGAGCTGATTGCTTCAACATTAGGACTCAACAATCCAAAGAAAAGGGAGAGGAAAAAGCATTTTGGGCCGACTCTGCCTCAGAATCATCAGAAGAAGAAGCAGAGGAGGAGGTAACAAATTTATGTCTTATGGCTAATGATAATCTTGATCAATCAGATCAAGATGAGGTATGTCAACTTTCTTATGATGAGCTATTGATTATTTCTGAAAAAATTCATGATTCGTATAGAAAGTTAAAGAAAAAGCGTGTTAGTTTTAACACTGAGTTTAGTACTTTACAAAAGGAGCATGCTAGTTTAGTTAAGGATTTTTCTGACTTGGATAAAGATTATATGTCTCTGCTTGATGAATTTGGTGCATTAAACAAGAAGCATATTGAGTTAAACACTGCATACGATACCTTGAAATCATCACATATTGAACTAGAGAATGCATTTAAGGAACTAGAAGAACTTGCAGATGAACTAGATAGAAGTGAGCATACATTGAGATTTGAATATGCAAGCCTTAGCCAAGAGAATAAATTTTTAAATGAAAAACTTCATGCATTTGAAAACAATAAAATACCTCCCACGGTTGCTGAGTTTTTTTAGCCTCCACCATGTGAACCATCTCATTCAAAACTAGCACAACATGCATCATTCAAACCCAGAAATAGGCACTACCACCTCTGTAGATTAGTAAACCCATTTCCCGGTGTTAGGTGTTATTCTTGTGGCATGCTAGGTCACATAGCCCGCACGTGCATAACTCACCATAGGACACACCTAGTGTGGAGACATAAGCTGCATTCATCACATCATAACATGCATACATTTCATCCATACAAGCATAAGGTGGAACCCAAACTCACTTAGGTTCCCAAAACTAACCTGTGATTGAAATTGTTGGGATGCTCTCACAAAAGACCTAGTGAGAGCATGTGGTACCTGGACAGTGGCTGCTCGAGACACATGACTGGAGACATGAAGCAGTTCGTGACACTCGAGGCCAGGTCAGGAAGCAAGGTAACTCTGGGAAACAACACCACCAGAAAAGTGGTGGGCTCAGGTATCATTGGAAACTCTAAGAATTTGATAATTGAAAATGTATTGTTAGTTGATGGTTTAAAGCATAACCTTTTAAGTATTAGTCAACTATATGACAAGGACTTTGACATTAAGTTTCTGCCTAACAAATACATGATTAGCTTAAATGGTACACTTGTGTTAGAAGGAAAACGCATAAATAATGTCTACATGCTAGATTTAAACTGCATTGAAAACTCAAACTCTTTGTGTCTGAAAATAATAGCTGATGACTCTTGGCTATGGCATAGGAGACTATGCCATGCTACTATGAAAACACTTAGGAACATCACTCAGAAAGACTTAGTTAGAGGCATACCTAAGTTAGACTTTACCAAGGACCATTTATGTGATGCTTGCAAACTAGAAAAATAAGTGAAATCATCATTTCATTCAGTTAAGGATATCAGCACCACTAGGCCTCTAGAAATTCTACACATGGACCTATTTGGACCTATTCGTACCGCTAGCCTAGGAGAAAAATCTTATGGATTTGTAATAGTGGATGACTTCTCTAGGTTTACTTGGGTGAAATTTCTAGCACATAAGAATGAGTCATTTGAAGAGTTTAGAACTTTCTCCACTTGGATTTAAAGAAAATTAGGATGTGAAATTAAGATAGTTCATAGTGATCACGGTGGAGAATTTGAGAATTATAAGTTTGAATCATTTTGTAAAGAGATTGGAATAGAACATAATTTCTCTGCCCCTAGAACTCCTCAGCAAAATGGAATAGAAGAAAGAAAGAATAGAACTTTAGTTGAAGCTGCTAGGGCAATGTTAGCTGAATATACTCTTCCAAGATATTTTTGGGCAGAAGTAGTGAATATTGCTTGCTATGTTCTAAATAGGGTAAATGTTAGATCCAAACTTAATAAGACACCCTATGAGTTACTTAAGGGTAGGACACCAAATCTTTCCCACTTACACATTTTTGGTTGCAAATGTTTCATCTTAATCAATGGCAAGTCACCCTTAGGAAAGTTCGATCCTAAATCTGATGAAGGGGTTTTCTTAGGCTACTCATCTGTAGGTAAAGCCTATAAAATCTTTAATAAGAGGACCCTGATAATGGAAGAGTCTACCCATGTGGTATTTGATGAATCCAATAAGACCTCTGAATCTAATCATGAAGAAGAAGAAGTTGAGATTATACGGGGAGTAGAAATCATTGCCATAGAGACTAGAGCCGAACCTCAGGAACAACTGCCTAGAGATTGGAAATATTCTTCTAGTCATCCTAAAGAACTGATCTTAGGAGACCCATCAGAAGGTGTAAAAACTAGGCATGGACTTAGGAAAGAGGTCAGTCATTCTGCATTTATATCTATGATTGAACCCATAAATATAGATCAAGCCTTAGGAGATGAATTCTGGATCCTAGCAATGCAAGAAGAGTTGAACCAATTCGTTAGAAATGATGTATGGGAATTAGTCAAAAGACCTACAGAACAAAGCGTGGTTGGAACCAAGTGGGTCTTTAAAAATAAGATGAATGACTCTGGAACAGTAGTGAGAAATAAGGCTAGATTAGTAGCAAAAGGTTACAACCAAATTGAGGGAATAGATTTTGAAGAAACCTTTGCACCCATGGCCAGACTAGAAGCCATTAGAGTACTCTTAGCTTTGCTTATTTCAAGGGTTTTAAATTATATCAAATGGATGTAAAGAGTGCTTTTCTAAATGGGGTAATCAAAGAGGATGTCTATGTTGAACAACCCCCAGGATTTGAAAACTCACAATATCCAAATCATGTGTTTAAGTTGAAAAAAGCACTATATGGACTAAAGCAAGCACCAAGAGCCTGGTATGAAGGACTTAGTACATTCCTATTAGATAGAGGCTTTGTTAAGGGTAGTGTGGACACCACTTTATTCTTGAAAAAGGTAGGAGATGCGATACTCATTGTTCATATCTATGTAGATGACATCTTGTTCGTGTCTTCAGAGAAAAACATATATGATGAATTTTCAAAAATAATGAGTAATGAGTTTGAAATGAGTATGATGGGAGAACTTAATTACTTCCTTGGATTTAGTGTAAGACAGATGGAAGGTGGAACGTTCCTTAGCCAAAATAAGTACATCAAAGATATTCTCAAAAAGTACGAAATGGAAAATGCTAAGGCCATGAATACTCCCATGAGCTCCAACATTCAATTAGATAAAGATTCAAATGGGAAGTTAGTAGATCAGAAGAAGTATAGGGGAATAATTGGATCACTTCTCTACTTAACTATCAGCAGACCAGATATAATGTTTAGTGTTTATCTCTATACTCGATTTCAAGCGGATCAAAAAGAATCTCACATGATTGCTGTCAAAAGAATTCTTAGATATCTACTGGGCACCCCAAACTTAGAAATTTGGTATTCTAGGCACAGCACTACGTTTGAAATCTTAGGGTACTCAGATTCATATTTTGCAGGATATATGGTAGATAGAAAAAGAACCTCTGGTACCTGTCAATTCATTTGACAATCATTAGTGTCTTGGTCTAGTAGAAAATAGAATTCGATAACCCTTTCAAAAGCTGAAGCAGAATACATAGCGGTAGGAAGCTGTGTTGCACAAGTCCTTTGGTTAAAATAGTAACTTTTAGATCTTGGACTACCTGTAGGAACCATCCCAATAATGTGTGACAATACTAGTGCAATTTACATATCTAAAAATCCAATTCAGCACTCTCGAACAAAGCATATAGACATTAGACATCACTTCATAAGAGATCATGTAGCCAAAGGAGGTATTGAACTGTACCACATTGCGACTGGAGATCAATTGGCTGACATTTTTATAAAACTGTTAGCTCATGACACCTTTAGTACCCTGAGAACAAGATTAGGTGTCATAGACATTCAAGCTTAAAACAAAATTTTAATTAAAAAAAATAAAAAAAAACAAAAAAAAGAAAACAAAATTTTTGTGTGTTTTTGTGTTTGTTTTGTTTAATTAAAAAAAAAATAAGGGATTTTCCAGATCCTCTCACATTCACCTTGCTGATGCCTAAAACTTGAATTTCTCTAAACATCGTACTGTACGATCCAATATCGTACTATACGAATATCCCAAAAATACTAAAATCTCAGCCGTCCATTCCATCCACGGTCCAGATCTCTCCTGTCTTGCTCATATCGTACTGTACGACTCACCACTCGTACTGTATGATACACATTATTGGTCATCGTATTGTACGAACACCACATCGTACGGTACGATCCACGTGTCAATATGTATTGGGATGAATTTAAACTCAGCCGATACGAAAATTATTACCCTTCGTACGGTATGAACACTTTTTCGTATTGTACGATCACTTTTTGTTAAAGGTCATTCAGACAACTTCTTGGGACGAATGCCTCTCACTCATATTCGTCCAATATAATTTCGATCGCACTATATGATTTAACTCTCTTTTTCTGAACGGTATTCCAGATGAAATAATTGCACATATCATACTGTACGATCACATATCGTACTATACGATCCTAAATCATACTGTTTGATATTTCTAAAATTCTATAAATTGGAGGCCTTCTTTGGTTAAGATCACTCATTCCTCTTCCAGTTCCTCACTTTCTCCATCCACCTCATCAGTAATGTCTGGTGCAAGTAAGCGCGGCTGAATGATCGTGGGGAGCTCTTCCTCCTCTCGGAGGTTCGACGACCGCTTTCTCTCCGCTGCCGACGAGAAAGCATACAATAAACTAAAGGAAGCCAAAATCACCCCATCTCGAATGTTGAATCAGGCCGCTTTGAACTTCAAGGTGATGAACCTTTTCGCCTCCACCACTCTTCAATTTATGTTGACTCTAGTGTTTCCCTTCCAACCCGAGCTACTTTTTGAATTTCTTGCAAATTTGAAAGTCGACCTAGAGGACACCACCTTTACTTCATATGTCTGCAAACAGCATGTCGTTATCACTGTCAACGACATAGCTGAACACATTAGCTTATCTATTGAAGGCCCTCATTCCCAATCTATGCTCACAAATGATTATGACTGGACCTCAGTTAACATGACCCTTAGAAATGTCCCGTCCAATCAACACCTGCCCCTTATCTAAACCTTGATTAAAAATGCATGCGTTATCCAGTATGTTCTTCACACATCTATAATACCCAAAGCTGGAGACCGCATCCACATTACTCCACTGCTGTCTGTAGTCACTTACCTTATAATGTCTGGAACCAAATTCAATGAAGCCCAAATGATTTTTGATTATATCTATACCCTGTATGCATTCTGATATCTAAGTGCCCGTAGAAAACTAAACCTTTCTTTAGGACATGTCGTAGGCTACATCTTAGATGCTAAGTATTAAATTCATTATCCTCTACCTCCAGATCATCTCCCTATCATCTATTCAGATGCCTCTTTTTGTATCTTATTCCATCGGGGGGTCGCTCACACCGATCCTGATTTTGATGAAGAAGAGGCTGCTGCTCCTGCCGACGCACCTCCACCACCACCAATACACCCGCCTGAACCTGCCTATCCTGCCACCCTCACGATGACATCATTCAATGCCTTGATCGATTGGAGACTAGGCTGGATTCCTACATTGCTCAACAACATCAACAACATGAAAGTGATCAGAAATGGTTTGGGGAGCGCTTCACCTCCATCGATCACCAGTTCGCATCCCTCCATAAGTACTTTCAACTGTTTCCACGACCTCCACCACCACCTCTGGATCAGGATCCTGAATTTTGAATATTTTAGTTGCTTGTGTTTTTTTTTCTAGTTTCTTATCTTTGTAGTTGCTCTTTTGTTTCTTCCCTTTTTGGTGTTGTCAAAAGGGGGAGACATTTCTGTGTTATTCTGTCTTTACTATTAATGATATCGGTTGTTTATGTTTACTCTTCTGATTATATATTGCTCATTCTCTTATTATGTTTACTCTGTATGTTTCAAAAAAAATTATTTTCTTCTTATCCTCCTAACTTAAAAAAAAATAAAAATAATAAGTTATCCTTCTGAGGGGGAGCTAAGGAAGACATAACAATTATGGACATCAGAAAATATTATTTTACACCATCAAAAAGGGGGAGATTGTTGAAATTCAGGATCCCCAGCACTTAATTTTGATGGTGACAACTAATACTTACTGAATCTATATGAACTTCCTTAAGATTACAAATGTTTATCCTTGTATATGAGCATTAATATTTCAGGTCAGATACACACTGCTCAAGGTTGCTGGAGACTTAAACTGGGTAGAATAGGATTTTGTAAATCTTGTAATTTTTTATTTCTTTATTTTTTATTTTCTTGAGTCTGTCACAAACGCATGTATGTGAAAGGAGCAACCATGCACACACACAGGAGGAGATTTATTTTCATGTTTAGATTTTTTTAAAAAAAATTATCGTACTGTACGATTTTTAATCGTACTGTATGATTAATCATTAATACTCAGGCTAACGGCTATTTTCCAGACGATTAGTTTTGTAAGCTAATCGTATTCTACGATGGTAATCGTACTGTATGATGAGGTTCAATTGAAAAATCCTAGCCGCCAGAATAAGTTTGGTAAGTTTATAATTTGGATTTTTTGAACTATTCATACTGTACGATACAGATCGTATGGTACGATTAATTGAATGCTTGCCAAAATTATCTCCCGTAATTAGGAAATAAACTTTGGTTTCTTAATTAAAGTAGATTGTACTATACGATACTATATCGTACCGTACGATAGTCAGAGATGATTTCAATCATTCGTTTGATCGTACCGGATGAAACCAAGGTTTTTTGTTCTATTCATCCTGAACGATTTTCATATCGTACGAGACGATAGCCTGAAATGAACTAATCGTACTGTATGAATAGTGTAGTGCTGGATGATAGTCAGAGACGAATTTGCTCGTCCCAGGGATCGTCCCACATATCGTCCTGCACGAACAATTGAAAATAATATGATCATCCTATACGATAAATATATCTTACAATATGATATGTATAGAATTTGAGAACTGTTCGTCTGTGCTCGTACTGGACGAAGCTGTATTTGAACTGATTGTACTGTACGATTATATATCGTACTATACGAACAGAGACAAAAAAGTTGAAATTTTTAGGGTTTTCTAAAGCTTGATTTAAAAAATTCTATTTTTTTTTCATTTAAGGGTTGTTGGTCTGTCTTCTTGCTGGAAAAGGCATTGAGAGAGGAAGGGACTCTTGAGGGAGAAGTTTTCTTCGGAGAGATCCAGGGCTTGTGAGAGGAAGGTGAAGGTGGGCTTGAGCGTGAGGAAGAAGGAGTGTGAGGGGATCACACGGTGGCTCCAAGCTAGCTGCATGCTTTGCTCCTCTTGTGGCTTTGGGGAGTCTTGGGAAATTTCTCTAGGGAAGAGAGGCTTCAAGATTAACATCGTCAAGGTACTCTGCCGTCTCCAAGAGGGAGAAAAAGGAGAAGGTCCGCTGCCGTCACCAGGAGGGTGACATAGCGTTTGGTATTCCGCCACACCGGGGAAGGTGAAAGTGTATCTTGTAAAGGCTTCTCCGCCTTGCTGTGGGAGCAAAAGGAGAGTCAACTTTTAGTAGTGCAAATCCCGGAGTGGAGGACTCAGGGGAGTGGGCGTAGGTCAAGTGACCGAACCACTATAAAAATCTCTGGTGTGCTTTTTCCATTTTTATCGCACTTTACTTTTCACGCATTTTATTTACTGCTTTTAATTATTTGGTGAAAAGTTTGATTTAGATCTTATATTGTGAAATTTGTATTTGTTTCATTAATATCGTTGTTGTGAACGAAGTACTAGCTTCCACATTTTACATATTCAAATTGTTATTTAAAAAAAAAAAAAATTAGAACTCCTGTTTACGTTTAAATTTTTAAATTACCAATTCACCCACCCCCCCCCCCCCCCCCTCTTGGCAAATCTCTGACTTTCAATTTCAGTCTGACCAAAAAGAGGTATGTAAGCTAACCTACGATCAATTACTTGAAGTTTCTGGAAAAATCTATTCATTATATAGGAAACTTAAGAAAATACATACTAGCCTGAAATTGAAATTCTTAATCTTGGAAAAAGGGCATGAAGTTTTGATTAAGGATCATTCTACGCTTGATAGCAATAGCATGTCATTACTTGATGAATTTGATGAGTTGAATAAAAAACATTCTAATTTAATTATTGAGCATGATTCATTAAAAGTATCGCATGTTGAATTAGAAGCTACATTTAAGAAATTAGAATCTCATGCATCTGATTTAGATAGTGATGATCATTATTTTCAAAAAAGAAAATGAATTTCTAAGTATAAAAATTAGTGCTTTTGAGAAAAATGAAATACCTCCTATTTTTACATAATTTTATGCACCTCCATCACTTGAAGAATATAATTCAAAATCATCAAAGCATGTTTCATTCAAACCTAGGAAGAGACACTACTACCCACGTAGATGTTTTTCTTGTGGTATGCTAGGACATATCTCTCACACCTGCACTGTTCACCATAGTACACATTGGGCATGGAGCCCTAAATTATATGTTTCACAGCACAACATACATTCATTGCATTCTTATTTCTATAAGAAGGAACCAAAACATGTTTGGGTTCCTAAATCTGACGTTTGATGATTTTGTAGGGTTTGTCTCACACAAGATCTCGTGAGAGCATGTGGTACCTGGACATCAGATATTTAAGACATATGATTGGAGATGCGAATCATTTCATTTTGCTGGAGGCCAGGGCTGGAGGCAAGGTCACTCTTAGAAATAATATCACCAGAAAAGTGGTAGGTGTACGCATAATCAGAAACTCCAAGAACCTTTTGATTGAAAATGTTTTACTTGTAGATGGACTGAAACACAATCTGCTCAGCATCAGTCAACTCTGTGACAAAGGATCCAGCATCAAGTTCCTGGCAAACACATACATTATAAGCTTAAATAATAACACTATTTTGTAGGGCAAGAGGATCAACAATGTCTATATGCTTGATTTAAATAATATTGAATGTGCTGCTTCATTTTGCTTAAAAACTATTGTTAATGAGTTTTGATTGTGGCACAGGAAATTATGTCATGCCAGCATGAAAATCCTTAGAAGAGTCACCTAAAAGGACTTAGTTAAAGGTGTCCCCAAGCTTAAGTTCACTAAGGACCACCTATGTGATGCCTGTCAGCTAGGGAAGCGAGTCCAGTCCTCTTTTCACTCCATTAAGAACATCAACACCTTTAGACCTTTAGAAGTCCTTCACATGGATCTCTTTGGACCCATTAACACTGCCAGCTTAGGGGGAAAGTCTATAGATTTGTGATTGTTGATGATTACTTGAGGTTCACTTGGATTAGATTTCTGTAACATAAGTCTGAGTCATTTGATGAATTTAAATCTTTCTCCACTTAGATTCAGAAGAAGTTAGGTTATGAAATATTGACCATCCATAGTGATCATGGTGGGAGTTTAAAAATGTGAGATTTGGAACCTTCTATGAGGAGCAAGGGATTAGCCACAATTTTTCAGCTCCTAGGACCCCTCAGCAGAACAGAGTAGTTGAACGAAAGAACGGGACCTTAGTGGAAGCCGCTAGAGCTATACTTTATGAGTATTCACTTCACAAATACTTTTGGGCAGAAGCAGTGAATACAGCCTGTTTTGTGCTGAATAGGGTAAATGTTAGATCCAAACTGAATAAGACACCCTATGAGATCATTAAGGGTAGAACTCCAAACCTATCTCACCTCCATGTTTTTGGCTATAAGGTCTTCATTCTGAATAATAGAAAATCATCCTTAGGGAAATTTGACCCAAATCTGATGAAGGAGTGTTCTTAGGGTATTCTAGTGTGGGGAAATCCTTTAGGGTGTTTAATAAGAGGACTTTAGTGGTGGAGGAGACTACTCACGTTATATTTGATGAATTTGATCCTAAAGAGTTTAGAGCTAAGGAAGAAGAGAAAGTAGGAGAGATTACCCATGGAATTGAAAATATAAATCTGGAGGAATGGGTAGAACCTCAAAACACTTTGCCTAGAGATTGGAGATATTCTTCGAGTCATCCTAAAGAACTGATCTCAGGAGACCCTTCTGAAGGTGTTAGAACTAGGCATGGACTTAGGAAGAAAGTAAACCATTCTTCCTTTATCTCAATGACTAAGCCCACCAACATCAATCAAGCCCTTTTGATAAATTTTTTATCTTAGCTATGCAAGAGGAATTAAACTAATTTATAAGGAATGATGTATGAGAGTTAGTAGAAAGACCTAAGAATCAAAGTGTAGTGGGAACCAAATGGGTCTTTAAGAATAAGATGAATGATTCTGGTGTGGTGATTAGGAATAAGGCAATATTGGTGGCTAAAGGGTTCAACCAAATAGAAGTGATTAATTTTGAGGAAACCTTTGCCCTTGTAGCTAGATTGGAAGCCATTAGAGTGCTACTAGCCTTTGCCCGTTATAAGGGATTTAAGCTTGTTTAAATGGATGTCAAGAGTGCATTTTTAAATAGGTTAATAAAGGAAGATGTCTTTGTAAATCCCTTGGTTTTGAGAGTTCTCAATATCCTAATCATGTTTACAAATTAAAAAGGGCCTTATATGGATTGAAACAGGCACCCAGAGCTTGGTATGAGAGGCTTAGTAAATTCCTATGAGAAAGAGAGTTTGTTAAGGGGAGCATAGACACAACCCTTTTTCTGAGGAAAGTAGGAGATGATTTACTCATTGTCCAGATCTATGTTGATGATATACTTTTTGGATCTTCTGATAAAAAACTTATGTGATGATTTTTTTAAAACAATGAGTAAGGAGTTTGAGATGAGTATGATGGGAGAATTATCCTATTTTTTAGGATTTAGCATAGGCAAATGGATGATGAAACTTTTATCAATCAGTCAATATATTTTAAGGACATCTTGAAAAAATATGAAATGGATAAAGCCAAGTCAATAAACACTCCCATGAGTTCTAGTGTCCAGTTAGACAAGGATTCAACTGAAAAATCTATTGATTAGAAGAAGTTTAGAGGAATAATTGGATCATTACTTTACCTGACTGCTAGCCGACCTGATATCATGTTTAGTGTTTATCTTTATGCTAGGTTTCAAGCTGATACTAAAAAATTCCACCCGACTACAGTTAAAAGAATCCTCAGATATCTCTTAGGGACCCCAACCTTAGGAGTCTAGTAACCTAGGTACAACACTTCTTTTGAGATTATTGGATATTATTATTCTAATTTTGTAGGGTGTAGGGTGGATAGAAAGAGCACTTCTAGAACATGCCAATTCATAGGACAATCTTTAGTTTCCTGGTCCAGTAGAAAATAAAATTTGTGTAGCACTTTCCACTGTTGAAGTTGAGTATATTACCTTAGGAGGTTGTGTGGCCCAAGTCCTTTGGTTGAAGTAACAAGTTCTGGATCTAGGATTACCTATTGGCACCATTTTAATTCTATGTGATAACACTAGTGCCATCTACATCTCTAAGAAATCTATCCAACATTCAAGAATCAAATACATTGACATATGGCATCATTTCATTAGAGACCATGTTACAAAAGGGGACATTGAGCTACACCATGTAGCAACTGAAAATCAACTGGCTGACATCTTTACTAAACCGCTAGCCTTTGACTCATTCAGCATTTTAAGGACCGGACTGGGTGTGATTGACATAAATGCTGTAATCTGATGAGTGCTAATTTTTGAATTTTCTCTTTTTCATTTTTTTGTTTAGTTTTTGTTTGATTTGATAGTCTGTTTCATTTTAGAATTTCTTTTCCTTTTTTCTTCTACTAATTTTCATTTGTCTGATTTGGTTATCAACTTTAGTTATTTCCTGCTGATTTTTGTTTGCTAATTTTCTTTTGTTTTTATTTTTTCTTCTTATTATTTATTTACTGGCTATTCTTTCAGAATCAGATCACTGCTCACTATTACTGATAAACTAGATTTTTTGACTGAGAGTTTTGCCATATTTTTATTTGGAAGCTTGTAAGTAGTGATTGACTCCTCTGAATCTGTTAAAGGGAAGAAACAATGATGATTGTTTCTCTTCCTCTAACTCCTTTGATGATGTATTATTTCTTTTGGATAAAAATCTTCTTCAAAATAAAAAAATTAGTTTTTAAAATAGAGATCTATTTTATCTTCCTACAGTAATCTACCTCATATGAATAGCATTTTCAAAGCTTTGAATCATTGTTATGCTTTTCTTAATAAGGTGATTGCACTTTTCATATAGAGTATAATTTTGTTCTATGAATTATCTCTCTTTACTGAAGAGAGTGAGTTTCTCTTCTTTTATGTCGGGAAGGTAATTCCACAACTGAGATTATTTAGAGATTATGAAAGGAAGAAAGCTTGAAAAAATGGGGGGCACAAAATAAGCCCAAAGCTGAAAAGATGCGCAAAGTCGCCAAATTGAAAAGATACACAAAATTTATCAAAATCAAAAGATGAGCAAAGAGTGCCAAATAAATTGAAAAAGAGGCACAAAATGAGCCCACAAAGAAATAAGCTTTCTTTCCTTTCAGATCTTTAAAAATCTTAGAAACATGCGCCACTTCATACTTTCAAAAGCTTGAGATTAAAAATCCTGATTTCTGATTCCTTACTTTGTAATACTATTTTATCAGATATTTTTCTGGAATGAAGCTTGAAAGGATCTCTTTTTAAATCTAATTTCTTTTCTTCTAAATTAGACTTTTGTTAGAAAGGAATTTGAACCTATAAGGTGTCCGAGTTAGGAGTTATGAAAGTTGATTTTCCAACTTTTTTTGGATTTTAGCATTGTCGATTTTCTTCTTATTAGCTTTTGAATGAAAATTAAGGAAACTTCTGATGTAATGGAGTGGATCGATTCAAAAAAAAAAAATTAATATTTTTTTTGTTTCAATTCTTTCTTTGTATTTGATTTGATTTTGCTTTTTCCTTTTTTTTGTGTTTTGAAATCCCTGATCATTCCTCTCCATTCTTCATTTTTTTCTTTTGTTCCTTTTTCATTGTTGGTCACATCATCCTGGGTGATTCCCCTTTTTACTAGTTTGTTTGCTTTTATTGATATTTTGTGTTATTTTTGTACTATTTTTCTTCTTCTGTGTTTAGGTTGTATTTTCTCTTTTTGAGATGTCAAAAGGGGGAGTAGTTTATGTGGTGAATCATTGTAAATATTCAGTTCAGTATTTTGAATTATCAATGTTAAATTATTTAGTGTTTTGAATAATAAATATTCACCATGTTTATTTACTGAATTTGAAATTACTAATAAATATTTGCCATCATCAAATGGGGGGATATTGTTGCTAGTCTGGATTCAAGGATTATGATTTTGTTGATAGCAAATATTTTTATTTCTGATTGAGTGTCTAACCTTTCAGGTTCACAAGATTAATTACAATTCAAGCCAGCTCAAGATCGAGTCAGTCTGTTTGTGTTTTAGGTTCAATGTACTTTTTCATTTTTCTTAAGTCAAGTGTAATCTAACGGATCTTCAAGCTAAGTAACCTTACACACACACATAGGGGGAGAGCTAAATTTTTTTTTTTACAAAATCGTACTGTATAATCTTTAATCGTACTGTACGATCTTCCATTTAAACCCAGGGTTAACAGCTAATTCCAGATGATTAGGTTTATAAACTAATCATATTGTACGATCCATATCGTAATGTATGATTTATTTCAACATGAAAATCCTAGCCACCAAGACTTTTTTGGTAAGTTTTGAATTTTGATTTTTTGAACTAATCGTACTGTACAAACATTTTAAATCTTGCCAAAATTATCCCCCATAATTAAGCAATTTAATTATGGTTTCCTAGTTACACTTGATCGTGCTGTACAATGTAAATTATACTATATGATGAACAGAGATGATTTTGTTCATCCCATATATCGTACTAGATGAAACCACAATTTTTTGTACTGATCATCCCGGACGATATTTATATCGTACAGGATGATGTTCTAAAAATTAACTAACCATATTATACGAAGAGTACAGTGTAGGACGATGAAAAGAGATGATTTTATCATCCCATGGGTCATCCCGTACGAACAGTTGAAAATAAAAGGATCATCCAGTACGATCTATGGATCGTACTGTATAATGTTCGTAAAATTTGTGAAATGTTCGTTTGCATTCGTACTGGATGAAACTATTTTTGAACTGATTGTACTGTACAATATTGGATCGTATTGTATGATCAGAATTATCAAATTAAATTTTAGGGCAATTTTTGAGCCCTCCCATTTAAGATATCTTTTGTTCAATCGTTGAGATCTTTTGCCACCTTCCATGTTAGAGAAAACCTTGAGAGAGATAGAGAGAGAGAGAGCTTGGGAGAGAGAGAGAGGATCTTGTGAGGGGGAGTTTATGAGGTGTTCACAAAGGTTGCTCCAAGCAAGGATCTAAGTTGTCTTCTCTGGTCATCATCTCTTATATTGTTGGTGTCTCTGTGGTAGGATCGTCCGTAGGAGGAAGTGAAAGGAGTCCAGGTTCTTTGCCTATTTCAGGAGGAAGCGAAAGGAGTCCTGGTTCTCTGCCTCACCAGGTTAGCGAAAAGGAGTTTTGTACAGGCTTCTCCGCCTTGTTGTAGGAGCAGAAGGAGAGTCACTTAGTATTAGTGCAATACCCAAAGGGGAGGCTCCGAGGAGTGGACGTAGGTCAAGTTGAACAAATCACTATAAAATCTGGTGTGTTCTTTCCGATTATCTTCCATATTTATTTTTCTGTTGATGATCATGTGATTGTGATTATTATTCTATTATTATTGAACATCTGCACATCATCGTGAAACTATAACTGTTTTAAAACATTCAAAAAGATTTTTCTAAATCATTTTTTGCTCATGAATTTTTAAAAAACCAATTCACCCCCTCCTCTTGGTTAGCCTCGGGACAAGTTCACAAGGGCTTAATATCCCTAACGAACTTTCACTAGGGTCTAGATAGAACCTAAGGTATAGGTTAATCAGGAAGAATTTGAGAGTCTTGATAGATCCGACGATCTAGATTAGTCTGGATGCTAGATTGATCTGTAGTTAAAATTAATCTAAAGTCAAAATTGATCTGGATTCTGAAGTGTCCTCAAATCTGAACTGATCCTAAGATTTGGATTAATCTAGAATTTTGATTGGGTCCTAATGACCTCGTATAAAAATGAGGTCAACATGATCTTATTACATTTTTATATTAAAATAATTAATAAGATTATAAAAGAATATAAGAAAAATTGATATTTATTATCATTAAATGATGTACTCTAGGTGAATAAAAAAGAAAAGGAATATGAAAGAGTTTTAATATGAATATTTAAAGAAAAGAAGAAGAAGAAGAGTACATTCAAAATTGATATCAATTAAAAGCTTCAAATCCAAATGTAGCATTTTACTTAAAATTATAAAGGATTTTGTAAGAGAACTTGTACAAATGATGGTGAACTAATGAAACTTCAATTTTAACTACAAACACATCTAATCATTAAGTTACCTTATTTATTTCAAGATTTAATAGTCAATGTTATATTTATATTCATAGCATAGAAATTCAAAATAAGTAATGGCAAGGGTGGTTGATTAGGATAATTGTTAGGACATTTTAAACTAGAATTATAACCTTGTTCATTCCAAACTACATCTTGAATTTGATGTATTATCCTATATTTTAGTAAATTTAAATTATCAAGTTTTATTTTGGCTATTAATTTAATCAAAAATGGAGATTTTTTTATTGGTTGAGGATGAAAGTTTGTGAGGGATGTTAAACCCTAAAGAACTAGTTCCGAGGCTAACGAAGAGGGGGGTTAATTTGATATTTAAAAACTTCTTTACAAAAAGAAATTTTTTTTATCTTGCTGCAGAAATGAATTAAACCAATAATAAAAATAAAATTGAGAGATTTCACCCAAGCAGTAAATGACATTAAAAATAAAGTGCAGAAAATAATCAGAAAGAACACACTTGATTTATAGTGGTTCGGTCCACCCTGACCTATGTCCACTCCCCAGAACTTCCCATTTCAGGTATTGCACTAAACCTTTAGTGACTCTCCTTTAGCCTCCACAACTTGGCGGAGAAGGCCTTACAAAATCTCTTCCACCTCCCCCGATGCGGCAGAGAACCTGAAATCCTTTTCACCCTCCTTGTGAGGCAGAGAATCTGGAATCCTTTTTCACCCTCCTGGTGAAGGCAAAGAACCTGGTCCTATGACACCAATGAGATCTTCTTCTTTCCAAAACTTCCCTCAAGACAAACCTTGAATCTGATGGTACTAAGGTGCAAGCTTGTCGGAGCAACTATGTGAAAGCCCCTCCACACTCCCTTGAAACCCCCTCAAAGGATCTTCTCCCTCTCTCATACTCCACCCTTTCTTCTCTCCCTTTCAAGGTTCTCTCTTCAAGTTTTCTCCAAAAAAATGAAGCCTCAATGACTGCCAAATATACTTTTAGTGTCTTTGAGAAAGCTTAAATAGAGGGAACTGAAAAACCCTAAAAAATCAATTCAAGTGGCAAAGATCATCCAGAATGATGTGCTTAAAAAGAGGGCTTCAAAAACCCTAAAAAACTCAATTCAGCCGCTAAGAATCATCCAGTACGATCACATGATCATCAAGGATATTGTGTAGAATTTAACCTGATAGTCCAGGACGATCACCTGGACGATTTGTTCAAATTTATACTAATCATCCAGGATGATTCTGTGATCTTCGAGTACAATCAGAAAACCAAATTAAAAAGATTTGATTGATTCATAGGATTAATTTAGGAATGATTTTCATAGATCGTTTAGGATGATCAAGATTGTCCAGGATGATTAGAACAAAATTTGAATCTTAAATCCTTTCCCAAATTATCATTGGCGGCTATTTTTCAAGATTATAAAGGATCATCCTGGATGATATAAATCATCCAGTATGATTAGTTCAAAGAGATGATTATCTTGGATGATAGAAATCATTTAGTATGATTATTTCAAAAATTGAACTTCTGGTTTTGACTCAATCTCACTCCCCTTGAGTGTGTGTGTGCATGGTCACCAAGCTAGCAAACACCCTTACAGGACTTAACTCAAGAAATCAAAAATATATTAATGAATATTAAAAAAATCTTTACAGTATAACCTATTCTATCCATTCTTGAGCCTTGAATCTTTGTTGGATATTGCAAGATGTTCCTGAAATATTACTATACACAAAAACAAGTAGAGAATGAAAATACGACGAGACATAAAAATATGAGCCATAATATTTTTTATTATCAAAAATATAAACTCGTGAGCTCGAGTCGTAATAATCTCCCTCTTTTTTATGATGGAAAATATTACTGGTTGAATTTATAAACCAAAAGTATGAAAGTTTGTTAGAGATGTTAGGCCCTTGTGAACTAGTCCCGAGGCTAACCAAGAGGGCAAGGGGGTGAATTGGTTATTTTAAAAATTCGTGAGCAAAAATGATTTAGAAAAATATTTTTGAAGGTTTTAAAACAATTATAGTTTCGCAATGATATGCAGATGTTCAATAATAATAGAATAATAATCACAATCACACAATCATTATCAGAAAAATAAATACGGGAGATAATTAGAAAGAACACACCAGATTTTATAGTGGTTCGGTCAACTTGACCTACATCCACTCCCCAGAACCTCCCCTCTGGTTATTGCACTAAAACTAAGTGACTCTCTTTCTGCACCCACAGCAAGGTGGAGAAGCCTGTATAAAAAAATTCCTTTCCACCAACCCGGTGAGGCAGAGAACCTGGACTCCTTTCGCTTCCTCCTGAAGTAGGCAGAGAACCTAGACTCCTTTCACTTCCACCTGAAGCAGGCAGAGAACCTAGACTCCTTTTGCTTTCTCCTGAAGCAGGCAAAGAACCTGGATCTTCTTGCGGATGATCCTCTCACAGAGACACCAACAAGACAAGAGATGACAACCGGAGAAGACATTTCATAATTAGTAAGCTCTCTTCCTAAGGCATCCAGGGAGGTGACAATTTGTTTGAGTGAACCTAGTATACATTTCGAAAATTGATTCAGTAGGTTCATGCAAAAAGTTTCACAGTCGTGAAGCAAGATTTTCAATCTAGATTACTTAACCTCAGATGTACCTTCATAAATAATGCATAATCTATCCCAGATTTCATTACTAGTAGTGCAAGTAGAGACACGTATGTAATCCTCAGATTTTAATGCACAAAAAAATAGTTCAAGTACTTTGCATTTAGTTGGGCTAAGTCCCGTCATCAAAAGTCCATTCGGCAAAAGGCAGTTCAGTTTTAACATTATTAACAAGTCTAAAAGGTTCTTCATAGCCATCTTTAAGAAACATCCACATGTGATTATCTATAGATTGTAAAAAGGTGGACATGTGAGTTTTCCAAAAATTAAAAGGTATGTTATCAAACAACGGTGGTCATGTAATTAAATAATCTTCAGCAGTATTATGATTACTAAAGTTAGCCATGGATCAAAATTCAAAAGTTTTTAAACTTAATTTTTGAATCTCACTCTGATACCACTTGAAAGTTTGTTAGGGATGTTAGGCCCTTGTGAACTAGTCCCGTGGCTAACCAAGAGGGGGGTGAATTCGTTATTTTAAAAATTTGTGAGTAAAAAAAATTTAAAAAAAATCTTTTTTAAGGTTTTAAAATAGTTACAGTTTCGTGATGATATGTAGATGTTTAATAATAACAGAATAATAATCACAATCACACAATCATCATCAGAAAAATAAATGCGAAAGATAATCAGAAAGAACACACCAGATTTTATAGTGGTTCGATCAACTTGACCTACGTCCACTCCCCGGAGCCTCCCCTCCGGGTATTGCACTAACACTAAGTGACTCTCGTTTTGCTCCCACAGTAAAGCTGAGAAGCCTATACAAAAAAACTCCTTTCCACCAACCCGGTGAGGCAGAGAACCTGGACTCCTTTTGCTTCCTTCTGAAGCAGGCAGAGAACCTGGACTCCTTTCGCTCCTCCTGAAGTAGGCAAAGAATCTGAACTCCTTTCACTTCTTCTTGAAGCAGGCAGAGAACCTGGATCTTCTTGCGGACGATCCTCCCACAAAGACACCAACAATATAAGAAACGATGACCGGAGAAGACGACTCTGATCCTTGCTTGGTGTAACCTTTGTGAATCCCTCATAAACTCTCCCTCATAAGATCCTATCTCTCTCTCTCTCTCTCTCTCTCAAGGTTCTCTTTGGAAAGGAAGGTGGCAAACGATCTTTCTTGTTGAAAGAAAAAGATCTTAAATAAGAGGGCTTAAAAATTGCCCTAAATCTCAACTAGTCGTCAAAGATCATCCAGGAAAATCGGTCAATCCTCCTGTACAATCAGTACAAAATCATATGAATTAGCTTGGACGATTTGGTTTCTCTGGATGATTAGAAGACAAAACTTGTTCAGATCGTCTCGTATGATTCTACGATCATCCGGCATGATTAGTGTAAATTAGGAATTTTGTCCAGAAGACAGCTCGGGTCGTCCAGGGTAACCTATGCTGGATGATCTCAAAATTACTTGATCGTCCAGGATGATATCTATATCATCCTGTACGATTAGTTCAAAAATGATAATATCATCCTGCACACAGCTCGGGTCATACAGCCAAAATATGTTGGACGATCTCAAAATGACTTGATCATCCAGGCCGATATATCGATCATCTCGTATGATTATTTTAAAATTGGGAATATCATCCAGCATATTTCTCGGATCGTCCAGGTGAAGTGCTCTAGACAGTCATGATTTTGCATGTATCATCCAGGATGATATGGTGATCGTCCAGGATGATATGATCATATCAATCAAATATTAATTAGTATCCTTAATCACTAGACTAATTTAGGCATGATTGTAAAGGATCATTCAGGATATCTGGGACGATCAGTCCAAATCCCTAAAAATAAAAACTTGCCTAATTTAATCTCGCAGTTCAGAATTTCTGATTTCAGCCTATCATCCTATACGATGGGTATATCGTCTAGGACGATCTGCTTAATCAAACCAACATAACATGGTCGCCCTAATTAGAGTTTCTATTTTCACTAGATTGACCAGGATGATATGAATATCATCCAGGACAATATAAATATCATCTAGGATGATATGAATATCATCCAGGATAATATGAATAAAATTTAAAATAGAAACTCTAACTCACTAAAACTCTCCCCCTGAGGGTGTGTGTGCAAGGTTAGTTAGTTAGGGGATCAATTACATTACATTTAACCCAAGAAAGGAAAAAATTATATTTAAACACACGCGAACCCGATCTTGAGTTGGCTTGAATTGCATTTGATCTTTTGTACCTGAAATGTTAGCCAATCAAAATAGAATACAGAAATGTTTGTTATCATCAAAATTATAATCCTTAAATCCAGGTTTATAACAAAGTATTTTCTCCTAATCTCCCTCTCACTAAGATAAAAATTTTTAAAAATAGGTGACAAGAAAATTTTCTTTCTTTTTAATTTTTATTTTAAAGTAAAATAAAATAAATAACTAGATAAAAATATAATTTAAACTAACATAATACAAAAATAATTGTACATTCTCCCCCTTTGACATTATCAAGAAGAAGAGGAGCACAGAAAACCAAAATAATAAAAACTGACTAAACAAAAATCAAACAATCCCTGATCTGGTGAAGAAGATGTTTTTAGAAGAATCAATTTGAAATTTCAAATTTTCTTTAAGTTACCTCTTGATTTTATTCAATAACTTAGTAAGGCATGTATTGACAACGCATAATCTAGAAAGGTTAGATATTCAGAAATTATTAATCCAAGCTCAAGTTCCTTTAAAGGCTCAAAAACTTTTTATGCCAACATCTAAATCAAGGAACAAATTAGAGAAGGAAATATTAATCTTTCCAAAACTCCTTTCATGAAATATATCTAATAGAAGATTAATGCAAAACTTAGTAAATCAAGAATCATGATTTTCAATATCAAGTATCAAAAATATCAATAGATATAAGGGTTTTCTTATGATTTAAGAAATACAAGAAAGGTAAGCTAACTTATTATGGGCTCATTTTGTGCCTCTTTATTAATTTTTAGTGCACTTTATGCAACTTTTGATTTTTGATACACTTTGTATATCTTCCTATTTTTGGCATCATTGTGCATCTTTTCAGCTTTGGACTCATTTTGTGCCTCTTTTCTTTTTAACAAATATACTTCATTTATGCAATTTTAAAGACTAAAGCAAACCCATTCTAGTGAAAAAAATGAACTACTTGATTAAGAAAAAAATGAAGTGGATTCAACAACTTGCAAAAAATCCCTATAAGATAAAAAAATGTAGGGAGATGAAAAAAGTTTAATTTCAAAATCTAATTAATAATTTGATGAAGATTTTGAATCAAAAATAAAATTGCCTCATTAAAAAATAAGATAAAGAGACAAAATCATGAGTTTCCTTCCTTTGACTGATTTTAGAGAAGTCAACCACAACTTATGTAAAATTTTAAGAAAAATAGGAGGTAAAATTTTCATTTTTAGAAAAAATGATTTTTGAAAATTGATTTGATTTTCTAAAGCGTATACTAAATAAAAAAGGTGATATGTGTGTGTTGATCAGAGAAAACTTTACAAAAAATGTAAAGAATAATTTAAAATTTTAAAAAAATAATAAAAAAATACTAAGAAGAAGAAAGAAAAATAAAACACAAAGAAAACACAGAAAATAAACATAAACACAACGAATAAAAAATATACATGCAAACAGAAAACAAATAAACACACAAACAAGGCTTTAAACATCATCTTGCTCCTGATCTGATGATTCAGAAGCTAGGTCTTCCTAGGAAATTTTTTGCTTTTCTTTATTTGTCCTTTTTAAAATTTGCTTAGTTTTACCCTTTTCCTTTGTTTGAAGAGTTTTCAAATTAGGGCACTGGTTTTTCATATGTCCAGGCTTCCTACATCGAAAGCAAATAACGTTAGAAGAAATCTTAACATTCTTACCATTTTTATCTTTATTCCACTTTTGTTGATGCTTATGCTTGTGCTTTAGTAGACCTTCCAATTTGCTTGATATTGATGCTAATTCTTCACTTTCATTATCTACTAAGCCACTTTTATTCATATCTTCAGTGTTTAGTACTACCATTTTACTTGCATCCACAAGTCTTTGACTCACAGTTTTCTCGTAGGTAATGAGTGAGCTAATCAGATTATCAATAGTATATTCATTCAAATTTTTTGATTCATAAATAGTAACAACTTTGGCATCAACTTATCAAGTAGACAACGTAGAATTTTATTGACCTTTTCAACATTTGAAAATTCTTTACATAAAGCATGTAATGATGTCATAATTTGAGTAATCCTAGTATACATGTCTAAAATCATCTCATAAGATTTCATGCAAAAAAGTTCATAATCATGCATTAGAATATTCAACTTAGATTGGTTAACTTCCCTAGTACCTTCATATGTAGTGATCAGTTTATCCCAAATTTCTTTGCCAGTAGTACATGTTGAGATACTCATTCAATCATTAGAATTTAAGCCCCAGAAAAATAGTTCAAATATTTAGCATTTAATTGAGCATTGACTTTTTCTTCTCTACTCCATTAAGAAAAAAGAATATCAATTTTGATGCCATTTAAAAAACATAAAGGTGCAGAGTATCCTTCCTGAATTACTATCCACATGCGATAATCTATTGATTTCAAGAAAGTAGACATACAGATTTTCCAAAAATCAAAAGAAATATTTTTAAATAAAGGTGGTCGGATCCTTCCGCAGTATTATGATTTCCAAAATTATCCATGAATCAAAATTCAAAAGTTTTCTAAAACTTAATTTTATAAATCCTACTCTGATACCAATTGAAAGTTTGTGAGGGGTGTTAAACCCTAGAGAACTAGTCCCGAGGCTAACCAAAAGGGGGGTGAATTGGATATTTAAAAACTTCTTTAACAAAAAAAAAAATCTTTTTCTATCTTGCATAAGAAATGAATTAAATTAATATTAAAAAGATAAATCAGAGATATCACCCAAGAAGCTAATGATATTAAAAATAAAGTATAAAAAATTAATCATAAAGAACACACCACATTTTTAGTGGTTCGGTCCGACCTGACCTACGTCCACTCCCTAGAACCTCCCATTCCAGGTATTACACTAAACCTTTAGTGAATCTCCTTTAGCCCCCACAACTAGGTTAAGAAGCCCTTACAAAATCTCTTCCACCTCCCCCGGTGCGGAAGAGAAACTGAAATCCTTTTCACCCTTCTGGTGAGGCAAAGAACCTAGAATCTTTTTTCACCCTCTTCGTGAAGGGAGAGAACCTGGTCCTATGACACTAAAGAGATCTTCTTCTTTCCAAAACTTCCCTTAAGACAAACCTTAAATCCAATGGTACTAAGGTGCAAGCTTGTCGAAGAAACCGTGTGAAACCCCCTCCACACTCCCTTGAAACCCCATCCAAGGATCTTGTCCCTCTCTCAAACTCCACCCTTTCCTCTCTCCCTTTCAAGGCTCTCTCTTCAAGTTTTCTCCAAAAAAATGAAGCCTCAATGGCTGCCAAAGACACTTTTAGTGTCTTTGAGAAAGCTTAAATAGAGGGCTCTAAAAACCCTAAAAATTTAATTCTGGCAGCAAAGATCATAAAGGACAATGTTCTTTAAAAGAGGGCTTCAAAAATCCAAAAAAAATTAATTTAGCTGCCAAAAATCATCCAGTACGATGGCAGGATCCTTCAGGATGATGTGCAGAATTTGACCTGATAGTCCAGGACGATCACCTGGATGATATGTTCAAATTTGTATTAATCATCCAGGATGATTTTAAGATTGTCCAAGATTATTCTGTGATCATTCAGTACAATCAAAATATCAAATTAAGCAGATTTTATTGACTAATCACTGGATTAATTTTGGCATGATTTTTATAGATCATCTAGGATGATCAGGATCGTCTAGGATGATTAGAACAAAATTTGAATCTTAAATCCTTGCCTAAATTATCATTAGCAGCTATTTTTTAAGATCATAAAGGATCATCCTGGATGATCCAGTATGAATAGTTCAAAGAGCTAATCATCCTGGATGATAGAAATCATCCAGTACGATTAGTTCAAAAATTGAACTTCTAATTTTGACTCAATCTCACTCCCCCTGAGTGTGTGTATGCATGGTCACCAAGCTAGCATACACCCTTACGGGACTTGACTCAAGAAATCAAAAATACATTAATGAATATTATAAAAATTCTTATATCATAACCTATTCTACCCAATCTTGAGCCTTAAATCTTCGTTGGATGTTGCATGATGTTCCTGAAATATTAGTATATACACAAACAAGTAGAGAATAAAAATACTATGAGACATAAAGATGTAAGTAATAATATTTGTTATCAATAACAACATAAACTAGTGTGCACGAGTCACAATAGAGGATAAGAAAGAGTTTAAGCTGGAGAGAAGTTATTAAGTGTAAATTACATATTACTTATTACATTTGAATTCTAATGAAAATGTGTTGTTTAATTATTTTTGTACAAGAAAAACTAAAAAAATTGCAAAAAATACAAACTATCAAATAGCGCCATGGCACCAAATGAACAATGCCAGAGCACCATTATGGTACATTATAGCGATATCCTCTCTATTTGTGAGCACTAAATTGGCATCACATTCAATGCCACTATGTTGAGAGAACTGCTATTTTGAACATTCAGCTTAACAATGTTAGATTCTTTGGAAAATAAAAGTCACAGCATTACAATTTGATGTTGTAGCATCAAAAACTCAACATTAGTGCCATAGTGCTCATATTTATAAAGCACTATAGTGTGGCAATTATAACTTCCTAGAAGCCATAACCAACTTAGCAAAAGGATGCATTTGTTCAATTAATAATAATTCCATATCATCAAGCATCACAGTGGAACAAACCAATTAGTGTCAAGGTGATGGTTCAACTTTAAGCAGGGTGATGTCACCTTATCAAGAATCATAGTGCTTAAGGACATTTTTTATGTTTTCCTATAGATATTTAGTTTTGTTTGTAAAAGAATTCATTCATTTGAGTAAAATTGAGTACACTTTAAGTGTACTTCTACAATACTGACTGTTGACCTCATTTCTGTATGAGGTCACTGGGACCCATTTGGGTTCCTTTTTGGTGACCTAATGATTTAAAGATGTCTAGTTCCTAATCATATAGGTCCATGGCAATGCCCAATTCAATTCTAATCAAACTCAACTCCACCTTCCAATTAAATCCCTGATCAAGCTTCCAATCAATTTTCAATCTACTCTCAAGTCATATCCAATCAGTCTTAATCATTGATTTGATTATCATTGATATAGATGATCCAAACTCAAACAACCAACTTCAAATTCTAATGCAAATCCAACACCCAAATAAAAATCATAGGGTTAAGGACCCAAGTCCTGAAACCCTTTCTAGGTAATTTTTTTATCACCTTGAAATCCAATCAATTGTTATCAGATTCAGAGTATATGAATTCTATATTGATATGACATGTCTCTAGTGTCAACCCTTCAAATTTGAGCTCATTTGAAGGTCTCTAACCCCAGAAACCAGATTAATTTTTAAAGGCTGCAAAACCTTTAAAAATTTACAGTTCATGCAATTAGACTTGCCATTTTGTGGAATTTAACTTTAGGACTCTCTCCAAACCATTCAACCATACTAATGATTTTGCCCATGACTTATTGAACAATAAACTATACTTTCCTGGACCCAATTTGACCCAGGATTGACCAGAGATCAAAATGACCAAAATATTCTTTAAAGGGATTTTTGGTCTTTTCCTCAAAATTCAATATGGTCTTCCCTCATCAACTTTAAACACCTATCGTAATGGATCCTAAATGCCCTTAGGAACACATTGAGCCCAAACCCACACTTTGGTTTGACCTAATTGACCAAGCCAACCATGGTTGACCAAAATCACCCTTCAGGGTTTAATCACCCATTTCAAACCAAATGACCTCCCCTTGAGATGAAACCACCTCCATTAAGTTCATGTGATCAACTTGAACTTAATGGATCCAACGCTTAGCCCTAGGTCAACTTGGTTCACCAAGTAACCCATGTTTGACCAAACCTCCCATACACTTCTACCCTTTCAAATCTTTTGACCCTTCCCAAACCCATTCAAACCCATTTAAACCCATGGGGTGACCCATTTGGTCCTCAAGCGACCCCTATTGAAGGCCCAAGCTTTGGGCCCACTTGTGTTAGCCATTTGGCTTGACCCAAGTGTCCAAAGTGAGGACTCTCTTGAGCCAATTTCTAACTCTAGCTTAATTGGATCAAACCAATGGTGGCATTGGGTTCCCCATGACCCAATACACCTTCCCTAGTTGACTTAACCCTTGGGTCAAATTGGGTTAGGAATTAAGCTAACCCAAAGTGGCCAACACCACTATGGGTTGAGCCATTTTCCAAACCAAGCCCCACCTAACCCAATCAACACTTCCATTAGGTAGCCCTAGGTCTAACACATTTACCCTAGTCAACTCAGCCCTTGGGTTGACCTGGGTCAACCTCTAAGCTAGCCCAAAGGGGTAAAATCCACATTAACCAGAGCCATTTTGCACCATAAACCCTATCAATCCCAATTGCCACTTGCATTGGATAGTCCTTGACTCAACCCATCTCCTACCTTAATCCCATGCCCTGGCTTGACCTAGGTTGAGCTCAAATCGACCCAAACGGTATAGGTTTGGGTCAACTTGAGCCCATCTATGCAATTGGGCTCCCCCATGCCTAATTGAGCTCACCCTCAAGCTCACTAGACCCCTAGTAACCTTTCTAGATTATCCTAACCTAGCTAATAGCCGGTGGTGGCCAGAGTTAATAGGAGAAGCTTTTGGTGGCCCCCTCCATCTATAGCTTTGTCCAAGGCTTCCCAGTGGATCATTCCATTAGATTCAAGCTCACGGACTTCTGAGGAGCTGTTCCCTACCACCTTGAAGCCATCTAGCTGTCCACTTGCTCTATCATGGTCGTCCAAACTTATGGGAGGCATTCGAGTAGGGCACCTCGACTCAGATGTCCTCATTTAGATCCAGGCTCTCCAAAACTTTCCCTAGAGCTCTTTGAGCATTCCTCTCTCGTTCCCCAGCTTCCTAGCCCTCTTCAATGGTTTGAGCGAGCTCCAACAAAATCTATCCACGTCCCGCTCAAACTCCTACTTTCGGTGATCTATGATTGAGACATCTGAAGGAGATGTGCTCGCCATCCTTCCCTGAAGCTTTATGATAGAAAAACACATTCATTAGGGCTTTTTATACGGTGTGATCTTCTTCCCGAGCTCCTTAACTAGGTAGTTTGATTAAGTGTGAAAGGAACTTTCAATCCAATGCTGTCCCATCATTGGATTAAAAGTCCCTATTTTCCTGATCCTCTCTATGAAATTTTGTGGAGGTTTGTGAAAGTGCTAATAGGTTGTTATACCTATTAATTATGTCCCTAGGCTAACCAAGAGGGGGGTGAATTGGTTCTTTAAAAATCTCTTGGATATTTTGAAAACCCTTTTTAATAAAAAACTTTACATATATCTTATAGTATGATTATGTTTGTACAGTATGAACATGTATAAAAATTTTACTTTTTCAACCACAAAAAAATAAAGTGCAATGCAGAAATTAAAAATACAGTAAATAAATATAAGAACTGAGAACACCAGATTTTATAGTGGTTTAGTCAAACACGATCTATATCCACTCCCTAGGGACTCCTTCTCTAGGTATTGCACTAAATCAAAGTAACTCTCCTTTTAAACCCACAACAAGGTGGAAGAGCCCTTACAAACTCTTCTCCATCAAACCCCAGAGCGGTAGAGAACCATCGTCCTTTTTCACCCTCCTTGTGATGGCAGAGAATCATCATCCTTTTTCACCCTCCTGGTGAAGGCAGAGAACCCACCATCCTTTCTCACCCTCCTGGTGATGGCAGAGTACCAAGCATCCTTTTTCACCCTCCTGGTGATGGCAGAGTACCAATCATCCTTTTTTACCCTCCTGGTGACGGCGGAGAACTGGACTCTTCTTCAAAGATCTTCTCTCAATATTCTTCAAAGAGATAGGGAAGAGACTTGAAGTACAAATAATGAAATCCTCACCTTTGGGCAACCTTATGAATCCCCTCACAATTTTCTCTTCAAAGATCTCACCACACTCACTCCCAAACACTCTCCCTAATCACTCTCCCTTCCACTCTTAAGAAGAAATTCATAGAAGATTAGTAGGACAGTCAGTTTTTAGGAATCTTTTATATAAAGGACAAGAAAAATCATCCAAAAACTAAAAATCTCAAGTTTGACGCAGTCAGATTATACTATATGATCGACATTCATATGTACAAATAGTTCAAATTATTGAATGGTTCATCCCATATGATCTAGTACGAACTAATGAACCCCAGTTTTTGTACTCTAGAAAATGATATACAAACTCAAATCATACTGTACGAACAGTTCAAAAATGAATAGTTTGTCTTGTACAATCCTGTACGAACCAATGAAACCCGATTTTTGTACTCTAGAAAATGATATATGAAACCCATTCATACCATACGAACAGTTCAAAAAATTGAACAGTTCATCCCGCATGATCCAGTATGGACCATATAAGCTCCAATTTCGTACTCTAGAAAATGATATATGAAGCCTATTCGCACTGTATGATTAGTTCAAAAAATTAAACATTTTGTCCCGTACGATCCAGCAGGAACCATGTAAGCTCCCATTTCGTACTCTAGAAAATGATATACGAAAACATTTTGTACTATACGAATTATACATAGAAAAATTTTAAGCCAGGAAGGTTTGTATCAGACGAGAAATAACACAAATCATCTCGTATAATTCGACATTGTACAGTACGATTAGTTTTTAAAAAAATTACATTTTGTCTCACTCCCCCAGTGTGTGTGTGCATGATTACCCAATTACAATCACATCACTCAGACTCATGAAAAGAAAAATACAGACTCCAAGGCTAATAACCTCTAATTCAATAAATTTGAAGTCTTCCATTGTCTGGAATGTGATTTTCCTGAAATGAAATGTTAATACACACAAAATAGAATTTTTCAGTATTTGTTAGGAGAAACAATAAATAAATAATAAGATATTGTAATCATCAAAAACTGACTTCAAAAACATTACTTGAAGAAACAGATTTGCACCAATCTCAACAATCTCTCCCATTTTGATGATGGCAAAATAATTATTATTTGAGTTAACAAATAAACACAAATTTTCTCCTAAGCTCCCCCTAAAAGTAAGCTCCCCCCAAAAAATGATCAATTTTTAACAAGGGGTATCATATAAATAACGAAAACATACACATACAGACATACAGACACGCAATCTTATAAATCACACCATAGACACACTCAACCAGTTTATCAACCACACAAAAACATCAAAGAACAATCCAATATGAACAATCCAATGTATATATGTACACCTCAAACAAACTCAAACAACTAACAAATAACTCCCTTTTTGACAACAAAAAAAGGGACTATCAAGGTAGTTGATCATTAAGATAATGTTAAATAAATTGCTAATAACAAAATTAAGATCACATGCAAAAAATAAAAACTCAATATTTAAATTATAGAAGAACTAGGATAAGAAAAAGTTTATCTATTTCAGTGTTTGAAATAGACAAATTATGTAACAATAACTATTGCAGAAAGATGGAATAAAATTACTAATTTTATTAATCCAATAATGAAGATTAATGTTTATTATATAGATTTATGGGATAGAGAAACTGATAAAAGAAAGATCAATTGGCGACATTGTTCATCTTTTCAATTATTTGTAGCACACTTTGTGCATCTTGTGACTTTTAACAAATTTTTACCCTTTTTTAATTTGGAAATTATTGCGCATCTTTTCATAGGAATGGCACACTTTGTGCTATTTTATTTTGGACTAATTTTGTGCCTCTTTTGAATCTGTCTTTCCAAAATCACTTACTCTTAGCACAGATTGCAATAATGAACAAAGATTATCACTTTGAAATAGAAATAAAAAAAAGATATAACATCAAATTTTGTAACAATTTTAGCTACACAATGCTTAACTATTGAAAACATAAAATAGATCTTCTATTCTATATCAAGTGACAATGTAACTCAAAAATTTTGAGAGATTATTTATTACAAGGAAATTAATTTTTAAGAGCAAACTCATTCAACAATTTATATTACAATCAACTACATTTAATGAACACATGTTACTAGATACTAGTCACAATGTAATTTGCAGTCAAACATTAGTTGTTCATTCCATTTAACATGCAATCTTCTTACAAGCATCCTTCACATACCTCTTCCAACAAAAAGAACTATCATTCACACATCAAATCTCCTATATACAACCAAATACCATACAGCCTAACAAAATAAAGAACAACACAAGAATATCAAACACAATACCCATACAGAGCAACAATAGAACAACAGAATCATAACTAGAAATATGAAGGACCCTCATCTGGAGGTGGTGGTGGAGCAGTGAACATAGCAAAATAGCTATTTATCGTGGCAATATTAGTGTTCAATGATTCAAACTGATCTCGGATCCACCCTCTGTCTTCATTATACCTATCATCCTGCTGCGTCAAGTGTGCCTCAATATCATCAAATCTTTGATCAAGATGATCAAAGTGCTGGACCATATTTTGATAAAAATCTTGATTGAGTCAAGGTGTAGGCGCAGGTGCAGGTGCTCGTTCTTCCTCAGAATCATCTCCAGAACCCTCTCTCCCAAAAAGAGGCATCGGTAAGGTACACAGGCAACTCAGTAGGTCTATCAGGGTGGACTAAGTTGTACTTCTTCTCTAAGATGTAAGAAATTAAATGGCCAGTACAATATTTTTCTTCCAGTTGTTGCTAGGATGCCCAATGTCAGTAAGAGAATACAAGTAGTCCATGATCAATTGGGCTTCATCTATAGGTTGACCAGTCATAATTAAATAGGTGACAGTTGAAAGGAGGGGTGTCATATTAACTTGATCTCGAGCTTTTGGGATAATGGAGGTTATAAGAACGTGCTGGATGATCCTTGCATTTTAGTTTAGGGTGTAAACTCTAGGTAAATAACTTGGTTGGCTTACTCCCCTAAGAACTTGATTAACTTCTGACCAATCATAATTGACGCTGAAGATCAGGGTGTGCGTTCTAATCCCTAGGGTTCTAAGGTGATGGAAAGTCCCAAAATCCTCCTTAGTAATCTCTACTCTCTGTTTCAGAACATAGGATGTGATCCTTGCGTGATCATGGTTTATCTTCATGTTTACGAGGAAAACATGAAAGGCATCTTTATTTTAGGCATGAATGAGGGTTAGGATGAACGAAAATTGGGTAGAGTCCAAAAGTGGCATTAAAACAAAGTGGATGCTCTCTTGCATTAAGAGACGTGAGGGCACGATGTTGGATGCACTAAACCTAAGGTATGCTTCCACATTTTGTTGAGACAAAAAGTTGTCATCCCAATCCTGTCTGAAGGACGATCGTCTAGCATGTCGTAATCGCTTGCTGCTGCCAAACATCTCTAATTTGTGGCTTTGAAGAGTTTGAAATGGAAGTGAAAAGAATGAAAACTACCCTTCTATATAAAGAAAAAATGATCAATCGTACAGCATGAAAAATTTTTGTACTGGATGAAATAAATTTCATACGGAATGAAAAATATTTCGTACGTATGGAAGAAAATGGACAAAAATGAAATAGCTTTTTGAAACTTGCCCTTCTTGATGCATCCTTTCATACAAGCTTTTTGACTACCTGAGTATACAGAGGATCATGAGTTCATCCTGGATGATCAAAATATTAAAGATCATTTTGATGATAGTTGGCTTCATCCTTATCCAAAAATGACAACAATGATCGTACATACAAATGATACGTTTGTACGTATGATCAGTAATAACTACTTAAAATTGTAAACCCATCCCTATTCATATAGACGAACTTGTATATATCATACAGTACGATGATGTCATTATCCAGTACGAACAATTATAAAAATATTATTCCATCTCCTCAACTCTACAAATTTCTATGCACCTGTTACAGAATTCGTATTGTACGAAATAATTTCGTACAGTACGAATAGAACATATAAAAACTAGTGCATGATAACCTCAAAAACTTTTCAATAGCCGACACACATAAAATTTTTATTTATATATATTTTTTAAATAATAAAAGGATAGAGCGACTATATTCAAAGAAACAAAATAATCAACCTATATTACACATACTCTTGAAATAAACAAACATATAGTCACACATAAAAACAAATTTGTAGAATTTTCAAATATGTATTAAGATCAATCACACCTAGACTTATCCTTAAAATACTAAATGTGTTTAAAGCTAGTGGTTTTGTGAAAATATCTGCAAGTTGATCCTTAATAGCAACATGATGTAATTCAATTTTCCCTTTTACTATATGATCACTTATAAAATTATGTCTTATATCAATATGCTTGGTTCTAGAATGTTGAATAGGATTCTTTGAAATGCATATGGTACTAGTATTATCACAAAATATTAGAATTGTGCCAAAAGAAAATCTTAAGTCAATTAACTATTGTTTTAACCAAAGTACTTGTGCAACACAGCTTCCAAAGGCAATATATTCAGCTTCTGCAGTTGAAAGAGCTACTGAGTTCTATTTTCTACTAGACCAAGAAACTAAGGAGCTTCCTATGAATTGATAAGATCCAAAAGTACTTTTTCAATCAACCCTACAACTGGAAAAATTTGAATCAGAGTATCCAACAATTTCAAATGCAATGTTATTCTTGGGATACCAAATTCCTAGGTTTTGAGTCCCCATAATATATCTCATAATTCTCTTAACTGTAGTCAGATGTGATTCTTTTGGAATGGCTTGAAATCTAGCACACAAATAAATACTAAATATGATATCCGGTCTGCTAGCTCTAAAGTAAAGCAAAGATCCAATAATCCCTCTAAACTTCTTTTGATCAACTGATTTTCCTTTAGGATCCTTATCTAACTGCACTGAGGAACTCATGGGTGTATTCACTGGTTTAGCCTTATCCATTTCATATTTCTTAAGGATGTCCTTAACATACTTTGACTTGCTCAGAAATGTTCCATCCTCATCCTACTTAATGCTAAACCCTAAAAAGTAACTCAAATCTCAAATTAAGCTCATCTCAAATTCCTTACTCATTATTTTTGAAATTTCATCACAAAGATTTATATCGATTGATCCAAATATGATATCATCCACATAATTTTGAACAATGAGTATTTTATCTCCTACTCTTTTTATAAACAGAGTGGTGTCCACACTCCCTTTTACAAATGATCGTTCACATAGGAAAGTGCTTAGCCTTTCATACCAAACTCTAGGTGTCTGTTTAAGTCCATATAATGCCTTTTTTAATTTGAAAACATGATTAGGAAATTATGCATTTTCAAAACCTAGAGGTTGCTCAACATAAAGATCCTCTTTTATTATCCCATTTAGAAAGGCACTCTTTACATCCATTTGATACAACTTAAAACTTTTAAAATAAGCATAGGCTAAAAGTACTCTAACTGCCTCAAGTCTGGCTACTGGGGCAAAAGTCTACTCAAAATCAATTCCCTCAATTTGATTATACCCCTTAGCCACTAACCTTGATTTATTCATTACAATTACTCCAGAATCATTCATCTTATTTTTAAATACCCACTTTGTCCCAACAATACTTTAATTTTTTAGTCTTTCTACCAATTCCTAAACATCATTTCTAGCAAATTGATTCAACTCATCATGCATAGCTAGAATCCAAAACTCATGCAAAAGTGCTTGATTTACACTAGTGGATTCAATCATTGAAATAAAAGCAGAGTGATTCACTTCTTTTCTCAATCCATGCTTAGTTATAACTCCTTCACTTGGGTCTCCTAAAATCAACTCCTTAGGATGACTCTTGGGAAAATTCCAATCTCCATGCAATGGGTTTTCTTCTTCATTTTCAATCCCCTCTTCCACTTTTTCATTTTCAAGTCCTTGGATTATTTCCTCAACTTCATCTTCATCCAATCTAGACCCTCCAGTATTATCAGATTCATCAAAAATAACATGAGTGGTCTCCTCAACTACCAATGTCCTTTTATTAAAAACTCTATAGGATTTTCCAACACTTGAGTATCCTAGAAAAATTCCTTCATCAGATTTAAGATCAAATTTTTCTAAGAGAATTTTTTCGTTATTATGTATAAATACTTTACACCCAAAAATATATATATGTGAGAGTTTAGGATTTCTACCTTTAAGAAGTTCATAGGGTGTCTTATTTAATTTTGGTCAAATGTTCACCATATTCAATACATAGCATGCGGTACTAACTACTTCTGACCAAAAATATCTTGGAAGTGAATATTCGTCCAACATGGCACGAGCAGCTTCAATCAATGTCCTATTATTTCTCTCAAATACTCCATTCTGCTGAGGTGTCCTAGAAGCTAAGAAGTTATGGTCTATTCCATGAGATTTACAAAAATCATCAAATAATTTATTTTTAAATTCTCCCCCATAATCACTTTGGATTGTAATAATTTCATATCCTAGTTTTCTCTGAATCTAAGTGACGAGTCTCTAAACTCCTCAAATGATTCACTGTTATGATTTAAAAATGTAATCTATATGAATCTTAAGTAATCATCCATAATTACATACCCAAACCTTTTTCCTCCTAGACTTAAAGTACTAACGGGTCTAAAGAGATCCATATAAAGAATTTCTAAGGGCTTGCTAGTTTTAACTTCCTTAATTGAATTGAAGGAGGATTTGACTTGTTTTCCTAGTTGACATGCATCACATAAGTGATCTTTAGTGAAGTCTAATTTGGGTTTTCCTCTAACTAAATCCTTTTGGGTGATTTTCCTAAGATTTATCATGCTAGCGTGACAAAGTCTTCTATGCCATAACCATGATTCATCAGATACAATTTTCAAATAAAAAGCAGTAGAAGATTTTACAGAATTTAATTCAAGCATGTATACATTATTTACTCTATCACCATTCAACACAATAATTCTATTTTGACTAATAACACAGCTAGTAGGCAAAAATTTTATATGATAACCTTTATCGCATAATTGACTTATGCTCAATAGATTGTATTTTAAGCCTTCTACTAACAGAACATTTTCAATCAAAAAATTCTTAGAATTTCTAATCATACCTATACCTACCACTCTCTTGGTGGTATTGTCTCTAAGTGTAACCTCACCTCCATTCCTTGCTTCCAACGATATGAATTAATTAGCATCTCCAGTCATATGCTTTGAATAGCCACTATCTAGGTACCAAATACTCTCACAAGGTCTTGTGTGAGAGCGTTTCTACAAGAATATCAAGGGTTAGTCCTGGGAGCCCAAACAAGTTTAGGTTCACCTCTTGGCAATTTTAAACCAGATGCATGTGTGATATGCTGTGATTTATGCACCTTAGGTCTCCATACTAAATGTATTCTATGATGAATAGTACAAGTGTGGGAAATATGCCCAATCATACCACAAGAAAAACTTTTTACTCCAGGAAAAGGATTTATCAATCTATACGCACTATAAGATCTTCTCCTAGATTTTGAACTAGTGGTCTTGTGGTAAGACTTGTGAAAATCTTCAAGTTTGGGTGGAATCCTATTTTCCTCAAGTACTTTCACTTAACTTCAAGATAAGAGTTAGCACTTTCTAGAATCAAATTTTTAATCTTCAAGTTATGCTCTCTACTATCCGATTCATTCAAAAAAGTTTTGAAATTATTTTCAAGTTCAGTGTGTGATGATTTTAGAAGTTCATGCGATTTGTTCAAATCATCATATTCATCCAACATAGTCATGTGGTTCCTATCAATTAATGCATGGTCTTTCCAAAGGATTTCAAATTCATTTTGTAATTCTAAGTAATCCAAATTCAATTTTGCATGTAGTTTCTTTAGACTCCTATATGCAGAATGAATGCACTTAGTGAAAGTTTGATAGGGATGTTAAGCCCTTGTGAACTAGTCCCGAGGCTAACCAAGAGGGGGGGTGAATTGGTAGTTTTAAAAATTTGAGAGAAAAATAACGATTTAAAAAATCTTTTTGAATGTTTTAAAACTTTTACAGTTATGCAATGTTACATAGATGTTTAACAATAAAAGAATAATACTCACAATCACACAATCATTAACAGGAAAATAAATGCAAAAAATTATTAGAAAGAACACACCAAATTTTAAAGTGGTTCGGTCAACTTGACCTATGTCCACTCCCCGGAGCCTCCCCTTCGGGTATTACACTAACACTGAGTGACTCTCCTTCTGCTCCCACAGCAAGGCAGAGAAGCCTGTACAAAAACTCCTTTCCACCAAACTAGTGAGGCAGAGAACCTAAACTCCTTTCGCTTCCTTCTGAAGCAGGCAGAGAACCTAGACTCCTTTCGCTTCCTCCTGAAGCAGGAAGAGAACATGGACTCCTTTCGCTTCCTCCTGAAGCAAGCAGAGAACCTGGATCTTCTTGCGAACGATCCTCCCATAGAGACACCGACAAGACAAGAGATGACAAATGGAGAAGACGACTCAGATCCTTGCTTGGAGCAACCTTTGTGAATCCCTCACAAACTCCCCCTCATAAGATCCTCTCTCTCTCCCATGCTCTCTCTCTCTCTCTCTCTCTCAAGGTTTTCTTTGGAAAGGAAAGTGCCAAAAGATTTTTCTTATTGAAAGAAAAAGATCTTTTATATGAGTGCTCAAAAATTGCCCTAAATCTCAACTAGTCGTCAAAGATCATCCAGTATGATCGATCGATTGTCCTGTACGATCAGTTCAAAATCACATGTATCAGCCTGGATGATCTGGTTCCTCTAGATGATTAGTAGACAAAATTTGATCATATTGTCCCGTACAATTCTATGATCGTCCAGGACGATTAGTGTAAATCAAGAATTTTTTCCAGAAGATAGCTCTTGTTATCTAAGGGAACTTATGCTGGATGATCTCAAAATGACTTGATCGTCTAGGATGATCCGTACATCATCCTGTACGATTAGTTCAAAAATGATAAAATTGTCCTACACATCGCTGTATTCGTACTGCCAAAACTTCCTGGACGATCTTAAAATGACTTGATCATCTAGGACAATATCGTGATTATTCCGTACGATTAGTTCAAAACTGGAAATATCATCCTACACACAGCTCTAGTCGTCCAGGTGAAGTGCACTGGACGGTCAGTATTTTGCATGTATCATCCAGGATGATCTTGCGATCATTCGGTATGATATGATCATACCAATCATATATTAATTGCTTTCCTTAATTACCAGACTAATTTAGACATGATTGTAAAGGATCATCCAGGATGATACACGTATCATTTGGGATGATCAGACCAAATATCTAAAAATAAAAACTTGTCTAACTTAATCTGGCGGCTAAGAATTTTTTATTTGAGTCTATCATCCTGTACAATCATAGGATCGTTCAGGATGATCTGCTTAATCAGACTGACTTAATATGGATGCCCTAATTAGGGTTTCTATTTTCACTAAATCATCCAGGATGATGTGAATATCATCCAGGATGATCTGAACAAAAAATGAATAGAAACTCTAATTCACTAAAAATCTCCCCCTGAGTGTGTGTGTGCAAGGTTACTTAGCTAGGGGATCCTTTACATTACATTTGACTCAATAAAGATGAAAATAGTACATTGGACCTGAATTACAAAATAGCTTGAACTTGCAATTATTCCTACGGACCTGAAAGGTTAGACAATCAACAAGAAACATAAATGTTTGCTATCATCAAAATCATAGTCCTTGAAACCCAGATTTGTAACACTCAGAAACTTCAAATAATTCATCATAACTTAAGTCACATACCTCCTCTTGATCCGAATGATCAACATTATCAGCCATCAAGCATAAATTCATGACTTTCACTTTAGGAGCTATTTCTAAGGAATCTGAAGCTGAGTGTGCACAAAATGGTCGTTGTAGTCTCTTCTTGCCCCTTCTATCATTGGGTTTCTCCTCAGCTTTCTCCTTGCTAGGATTGGCTTTGAGATTAGGGCAATCAGTCTTTATATGTCCTGGCTTCCTGCACTCATAGCAAATTACATCATTAGAAGCCTTAGCATTTTTATGGAACTTACCATTATTCTATTATTGGCGTCTCCTCTGCTTCCTTCTTAGGAAACTTTTGAACTACCTTGTCATTAAGGCAATATCCTCTTAATCCTCAGGCAGGGACTGATCACTTCTGAGTCATCTACTTTCAGTGCAATGTTCTTTTCTTTCTATCTATCACCTGCATCAATCTATCGTTGAGTCACTCCTTGCTCGTAATCAATTAGTGATCCAAGCAGATTATCAATAGAGTAAATATTTAAGTCTTTCAACTCTATTATAGCAGTAATCTTTATATCATAGGTATTAGGAAAACAACATAATATCTTTTTTATTTTTTCAGAATTGGTTAGTTCCCTACCTAAAGCATGCAATAAAGTTATTATCTGTGTAAAATGAGTATACATGTCAAAGATTGATTCATTTGGTTTCATGCAAAAAAGTTTATAATCATGCAGTAGAATGTTCAATAAAGATTATTTCACTTCATTAGTTCCTTCATATGTAATGCAAAGCCTATCCCAAATCTCTTTTCTAGATTTATAAGTAGAAACACGCATGTAGTCTTTTGATTTCAGTGCATAAAATAAATTATTTAAATACTTAGCATTTAATTGAGCTAATTCACATTCTTCTACAGTCCAATCAGTAAACGGTGTTTGAATTTTAATTCCATCTATAAGTTTAGTAGGTGCACTGTAACCTTCCTGTACTAAAACCCACATGCGATTGTCAAGTGATTACAGAAAGTAGATATGCGAGCTTTCCAAAAGTCAAAAGGGATGTTATCAAACAATGGAGGTCTAGTGATCGAATAACCCTCAGGTGTGTTTCGGTTTCCAAAATTAGCCATGATTAAATTTCAAAATGTAATTTAAACAGTAATTTTTGAAATAGGCTCTCATACCACTTGAAAGTGCGAATAGGTTGTTAGACCTATTAATTATGTTCCTAGGCTAACTAAGTGGGGGGTGAATTAGTTCTCTAAAAATCTCTTGGATATTTTAAAATCCCTTTTTAATGAAAAACTTTACATATATCGTATAATATAAATATGTTTGTATAGTACGAATATGTATAAAAATTTTAATTTTTTAACCACAGAAAAATAAAGTGCAACACAGAAATTAAAAATGTAGTAAATAAATACAAGAATAAAAAACACTAGATTTTATAATGGTTCGGTCAAACACGACCTTCATCTAATCCCTAGAGACTCCTTCTCTAGGTATTGCACTAAATCTAAGTGACTCTCCTTTTGCCCCCACAACAAGATAGAGAAGCCCTTACAAACTCTCTTTCACCAAACCCCAGTGTAGTAGAGAACCATCATCCTTTCTCACCCACCTGGTGAAGGCAGAGAATTGTCATCCTTTTTCACCCTCCTAGTGAAGGTAGAGAACCTACCGTCGTTTCTCACCCTCCTAGTGATGGCAGAGTACCAAGCATCCTTTTTTACCCTTCTGATGATGGCAGAGTACCAATCATCCTTTTTCACCCTCCTAGTAATGGCAGAGAACTAGACTCTTCTTCAAAGATCTTCTCTCAAGAGTCTTCAATGAGATAGGGAAGAGCCTTAAAGTACAAACAATGAGATCCTCACCTTTGGGCAACCTTATAAATCCCCTCATAGTTTCCTCTTCAAAGATCTCACCACACTCACTCCCAAACACTCTCTCTAATCACTCTCCCTTCCACTTTCAAGAAAAAATCTGAAGAAGATTAGTAGGATAGTCCGCTTTTAGGAATCTTTTATACAAAGCACAAGAAAAATCATCCAAAAAGTAAAAATCTCAAGTTTGACACAGTCAGATCATACTGTACGATCAACCTTTATATGTACGAATAGTTCAAATTATTGAACAGTTTATCCCGTATGATTCTGTATGAAGCAATGAACCCCAGTTTTCGTACTCTGGAAAATGATATACGAACTCAAAACATACTGTACGAATAGTTCAAAAATGAACAGTTCATCCCGTACGATCCTATACGAACCAATGAAACCCAATTTTTGTACTTTTGAAATTGATATAAGAAACCCATTTGTACCGTACAAACAATTCAAAAAATTGAAAAGTTTGTCCCGTACGATCCAGTACAAACCATGTAAGCTCCCATTTCGTACTCTAGAAAATGATATATGAAGACTATTCGTACTGTACGATCAGTTCAAAAAATTGAACAGTTCATCCCTTACGATCCAGTACGAACCATGTAAACTCCCATTTCATACTCTGGAAAATGATATATGAAAATATTTCATACTGTACGAATTTACTTAGAAAATTTTTAAACCAGACAGGTTCGTATCAGAGGAGAAATAGCACAAATCGTCCCGTATGATTCAACATCATACATTATGATTAGTTTTTAAAAAAATTACATTTTGTCGCACTCCGCTAGTGTGTGTGTACAATCACATCACTCAGACTCAAGAAAAGAAAGAAATATAGACTCCAAGGCTAATAACTTCCAATTCAATAAATTTGAAGTCTTCCACTTTAGGGAATGTGATTTTCATGAACTAAAATGTTAATACACACAAAATAAAATTTCCAGCATTTGTTAGGAGAAATAATAAACAAAAAATAAAATTTTGTAATCCTCAAAAACTCACAGCAAAAACTTTACTTGAAGAAACAAAATTGCACCAATCTCAACAGTTCGCTGGCGGGATCACCCTAATCTGGCTGGAGAGGCTTCATAACTATGAAATTATGTGGAGGGTTGAAGATGAAATCTCAGTCGTCAATCTTAGTCAATGGTTCAGATTAAATCCCATGGTTTCGGAGCCACTTGAACACATCTGTCTGATTGATGATCCAACAGTTGTGGTTAATCCTGTCGTTATCCAGTTAGCACTAATGATTGGTCATCTAATCAGAGTGTGTTGTGCGTAAAGCAGACTGCTGACTATGTAATTTTGGGACTTAAAATTCCAGAAATTCTATGGAACTTTGAAAAATCATATCTCCCTCCAAACCTGACCAAATTAGGTGTTCTTAGCCTCATAGAAAAGATCTCAAGGAGATCTTCAAATGCATTATGGTCCTAAGCCTTAATTATGACTGTGTTAGTCACAATTTCTAGTTGAATATTTATGGTATTTATGCATTTGTAAGCTTTCTTGATGACACCATGGCTTGAGACTTTGGGAGATTGAATTTGGGCATGTCTTTGACATGTCCAAATTTTATCTCCACTGTTTGAATCATTTAAGGGAATTTGGAGTTAAGGGTCACGGTTTGACCTTTGATTTTAAATTTCTCTTATGATCTATCCAATATGAATTAGGGTTTGAGACTTGGTGTGTTAATTATGATTAGTCTAAGGAGTTTAGAGCCACTAATTGCACCCCCATCCATGCCTAGGGTAGTAACTTAGGAATTGTTTAAGGTGACCTAGTGGTTACATTGAGTGGCTTGATTATCCATCTTAGATAGGTCCATTTGAGCCCAAATTTTGGGAGATTGGACTTTAAGATCAGGTGATCTTATGGTTCAAAACTCACTAAATTTAGTGGTCATTTAGTCCACCAACTAGGAACCCCAAAATCTCCCTTTAGATTTGACCTAGAACCCTAATTAATTCACTAAATTTTTTTATTAAATCCAAAAATTTCAAATAAGGTGTCTAATGTACCCTAATTAAACCATCAACCCATGAAAAATAAAAGCCTTATCAGATGGCCTCTAATTTTATTTTAATTTAATTTCTCAGAAAAATTAATAATTAATTCAATTAATTAATTAAAAATATTTAAAAAATTCTAAAATTCCCCCAATTGCTTGGGAGCACCCCCCTTAGGCCATTTTTGACCTTCGGAGGTGATCTCAAGGGGTTTGGGGTTAATTTGAATAAAAATAAAAAATTCCCTTAAATAAGGCAATTTTTAAAATCCCAAAAAATAACAAACTTTGAAAAATTCAATTTAATCAAACTCAAAGCCATTTAAATTTAATTAAAATATATTATTTTGTAAAAATATCAAAACCCCCAAATCAAGTCAAAGTGAAAAAGTCAACCCTCTGTTCAACCGTAGTTCAAATATAGGTTCAAACTTAAGAAAATCATAACTTTTTATGAAAACTTTAAATTGAGTAAAATAATAGTCTAATTACTCATATTAAGGTCTAATATCTTTTAAAATTTGAAACTTCCAAAATTAACCTTAATTTAAAAAGTCAACTTTGGAACCCTTAATTAATGCGATTAAAATAATTCTAATAATTCTAAAAGTTTAATAAGTTATTTAAAATTCCAAAAAACTCTAACTTAATTAATAAAACCCTTCAACGAACATTATAATACAAAAAAACACTTTAGAGATAAAATTTTTATAATGGACTACTCCGGGCTACGGGGCTAAGTGTCCTAAAAAGGCCTGATTTCTCGAGCCTAGTGGCAAAATGCCATAAATGGATTCAATGGAGTGGAAAACATTAGATCAAACCACTTTTAATTATTTAACCAAACTAAAATCCTTAATCTAATTATATCAACCAAGTTTATAGGATGGACTACTCTGGGCTGCGGGGCTACATGTCCTTAAGAGGCCTGGTTACTTGAGCCTGGTGACACAACGTCATGAACTGGTTGATGAAAAATTTAAACTAAGTTAATATTAAAAAAATCAGTAGCTATTTAAATTAATCAAAATTTATTAATCCTTTAAATTTTAACTAATTAAACCCATTTGATTAATCAACCTTTAAAATACATCTTAAACTAAAATTTAACGCACCAATACTTAGGCTCAAACATAAATTTATCCTTCGACCTTTAAGAAATTTAAGCATTAGATAACTTTAACAAATCACCCATTTTAGGATCTATCTCAGCCACACGACCATCATCACACACTCTAGATGGTTTGTTAGGACAACAAACTCTAGTCTAGGCTAGGTTGATGTTTACTTTATCATTGTGTGCTAAGTTTTTTGAGATTTCATTTCATGTTCTGATTAAAATTATTTGATGTGTTTATTTAATTTTACTACAATCTATGAATTAAAGTGATGGGTGATAGTTTACCCCTAGGTTAGAATCATTCTGGTTGCTCATTATGTTTTTTATAGGTGACTATGCTCGTGTAGGGCAATAAAAGGGGCTAAAAATTTAATAATTATAAATGCTACATGTGCTTTAGCTACTTAGCCCCTAAATAACTAAGAGCATGGCCAAGTGTGGCTGGTTTAAGTATATTAATTTTATTATATAATTACCTGGGATTGATTTAATATTTAAATCCTTAGGATAACCTTGTAAGAGAGTCTAAAATTTTCTTTTCAATATCAATGTAATTTATTTAATGTATTGAGTTTTGAAAGAGTCTTTGAGTTTGGGATACTTATATACAAAATTGAATTCCAAAGAGGGAAGGATACCCCTCAGGGGGATAGTCCTTTTTCATTTAGAAGCTCATATTTGGATCATTCCACTACCCAAAGTGGAAAGAATAACCTCTCCATTAGGGGAAGAGTTTTCTTCTCCATTTGTGTATCCAGGTATGATGAATCCAAGGAACTGGAAGACAAGAAGGACTAGAAATTAAAGATGCAAGAGTATCCCACTCAAAGTCACTTGCGTTTGTCTTAGGATTAGAATCCAGGTTTATGGTTAGTGGTGCCCGACCACTTTTAATTTCTGTAATTCTATGTTGTAATCAATGGGGAATTTGCCTATGGACTTTACTTTAAGGAATTAATTATATTGATGTATTTTATTTGACTTGATTTTGTACAGAATTTTGCCTACTTGTCTTAGTTTTTTGGCATTTCTGTGTCATTTTTGTTTTAGCCTGGATATACAAAGGCTTGTGAGGGTATGACAAAAACATTTTCTAGTCAAAACTTAAATAAAATTTTTAGATAACATAGAAACTCTAATGATCTAAGAAGTAAGCCAAGACCACTGGGAGTTCTCATAAGTATATCTTTACCTTCTCTTCCTTGTTAGGCACCTCTACACCAGCGAATTCTAGCAGACCACCTAGCTTTTGTGGGCGCAGATCTGTCAAGGGGAAGTTGTGCAATCTCTAGGAAAAAATAAATTTAAAGCCTTTTTTAAAATTGCTATATTCCATATCATGCATTTAATTGAGTCAATTAACATACATTGCATTAGAAATATATTTAAAAGTGTCTAAATCTTTATTGCATTTATTTTAAGCATTTTCACCTTACATAAGTCAAGGCACCAATTAGGATTTGTTCTATATGTTGGTCCCAATTCTTAAAATATTTAAATAATAATGTCCCTAAGACTCTTTTATAATGACCGGACTAATGGATTTTAAATCAGGTAGGTGGTTTGCTAGCTCCCCAATCTAGGCTAGGGTAAGTCCAGGTTTTGCACTACATTAGTTAGGTACAAGCCACCATGGTCTCGTGCCTAATTTAGATTTAGGATTTGGGGTAGATTCTGAATTATGAGACCCCAACCTTCGGGAATATAATCCCAAATATTGAATAAAATAATTAATTAAAATTAAAATTCTTCTTAATCCAAAATTTAAAGCCTAATATTTAGATTAGGTTGGGAAACTTCTGAATCATTTCAAAATCTCTAAGTGTCTCCTACCTTTCTTCCTTTGACTCCAAAATAAGTGCTCAATCTTGCTCCAATCCTACTTGAAATTCTAGTTTCACCTCCTTTAATATCCACTCCTTGAAACTTCTAAACAAAATTTGCCATTATTCTAATCGAGAGTTTTTGTAGGGGACTTTGGTTCCCTATGATGTAATTGACTATGAGAGCTTGCACTCTTAGGAGATTTAGAACCCACATCAACTTAAAAAAAAATAAATCAATTTTTTGAAATTCATATTAGTCTTATTTAGAAAAATTGAACCAACGACAATCATTATCGTCATATTCGAATGATTGTTAATGAATGATATCTTCTTCCTTTGGGGAGTGATATCATTTGTTGACAAAACTTCAAATACGAAACTAATGATAAGTCACCTTGATTATCAAAATTAGACATTTGATCAAACTTCACTTTAACCTTTCGAGGTCGTATGTAGTTTTTTTTTAAATCTGTATACGATATCCAAGGTGGGATTTGTAATTCAAAATCTAAACCCCATTTCAAAAACTTATTCCTACCTCTCGAGGTAGTAAATCCTTTCTGATGGGTTATTCAGTTTAGAATTAAAATCCAAAGTCAATCTCAAATTCTCAAGGAAAACTAAATTTTCTAAAATTATCTTTTAAGAACTTTAACGCAAACAAAAGAATGGCATGCTCAATGGGACTTGTTGTAACTCATGAATTAATATTGTAATTTTTAGTTTATTATTTTTCTCCTAGCATACATTGGATATGTCTATTCATTTTTGTGTGTACTAATATTTTATGGAAATCATATACTACTCCAGATTACTGAAGACTTCAAGAAAAATTAGAATATGATTTCATGTAATAGAGTCTATAAATCTCTATTTCTTATTTCTTGAGTCTAAGAGATTGTGATTATAATTGGGTAACCGTGCACACACACACACAGTGGGAGAGAGTTAAAAATGTATTTTTTAAAAACTAATCGTACTATATAACATCCAATCGTACTGTACGATTTGTCTTAGATTTTCTCCCAAATACAGTTTCTCAAATTTGGGCTTCAATTTTTGACTTATTCATACAATACAATGCAAGTCATACAAATGATTGATAGAGTATGAAATAAGGTTCATACACGATCGTACCAGATTAACACATTCAATTTTGAACTATACATATAGTACATTATCTGTTCATACACACGACTGATAATGCACAAAATTAAGTTCATACAGGTTCGTACAAAATGATGCTTGCTATATTTAATTATTTGTACTACACGATGTCAGTACATACAGATGACTAATAGAGCATGAAATAAGGTTTGTACATGATTGTACCATACGAACATATTAAGTTTTGAATTTTTTATATATGATGATGTCAGTTTGTATAGATGACGGATAGTGTATGAAATTAGGTTCGTACCAAGATTTTTTAAACTATTCGTACAGATGATCCTTGATCTTATTGTATAATTTGAAGTCATTTCAATGGTAATTTTTAATTTTTGGATGAGTTTTCTTATTTTTTCAATATAAGGAGTCCTAAAACTGTCATCCATACCCTTTGCTACAAATTTCTCTTGAGAGTGACCATTGAGTGTGAGTGCTTGGGAGAGATTGTAAGAGTGAAGTGTGAGAGATATTGTGAGGGAGAGTTGTGCGGGATTCACAAGGTTGTCCAAAGTGAGAATCTCTTTGTCTTCTTCTAATTTCTACCCATCTCCTCTAGAAACTTTTGAGAGAAGATTTTTAACATTGTGCCAAGGTTCTATGCCTTCACCAGGAGGATGAAAAAGGACGTGTCAGTTCTCTTCCTTCACCAGGAGGGTGAAAAAGGATGTGACGGTTCTCTGCCTTCACTAGGAGGAGGGTGAAAAGGGACGTAATGGTATGTTGCCATCACTTGGAGAGTTTAAAAAGCGCCAGTTCTCTGCCACACCGAGTTGGTGGAAGAGAGTTTGTAAGAGCTTCTCTGCCTTGCTGTTAGGGCAAAAGGAGAGTCACTATTATTTAGTGTAATACCTGGAGAAGGAGTCTCCAAGGAGTGGATTAGGTCGAGTTTGACCGAACCACTATAAAATTTAGTGTTCTTCTTTTGTTATTTATTTTTTTGCATTTTTATTTCCTGTATTTAAATCTTTATGGTTGAAAAATTTTACGATAATTATTTCACTAAGCAACTGCATATTAGAGAATCGTAGATTTAAATTTCTAAAAAGATTTTCAAAACTTCAAGAAATTTTTAAATAACCAATTCAGCCCCATCTTGGTTAGCCTTGGGACAGTTCTATTAGGTTTAATAACCTACACGAACTTTTAAGTGATATCAGAGCGAATTTTAAAAATTAAGGTTTAGATTACCTTTTAAAAAATGATCTTGGCTAATTTTAAAAACTGAAATACTGCTGAAGGATATTCAATCACTAGACCACCTTTATTCGATAATATTTCTTTTGATTTTTGGAAAACTTGCACGTCTACTTTTTTGCAATCACTTAATTATCGTACATGGATATTATTACAGGAAGGTTATACTACACCTACTAGAATTATTGATGGCATTAGAGTTGAAACACCTATTACTAATTGGAATTTAAAAGAAAGAGAATTAGCACAACTGAATGCAAAATGTTTAAATAGTTTTTTTGATGCACTAAAATCAGAAGACTATATGCCTGTTTCAACTTGCAAAACTAGAAAAGAAATTTGGGATAGACTTTGCATACTTATGAAGGGACAAATGAGGTGAAACAATCCATGTTGAATATTTTATTACATGACTATGAACTATTTCACATGAGATTGAATGGGTCAATTTTTGATATATATACACATTTTACTTAGAATGTTACCTCATTGCATGCTTTAGGTAGAGAACTAACTAATTCAAAAAAAAGTCAATAAAATCCTACACTATTTACCTACTACTTATGATACAAAGATAGCTGCCATAACTTAATCAAAAGATTTAAATGTATATTCTATTGACAATCTACATGGATCATTAATTGCTTATGAGCAAGGAGTGAATCTAAGACAGATTGATGTAGGTGACAAATGGATAGAAAAGAATATAATCTTAAAAGTTGAGGATTCAGAGAGTAATCAGTCAATGCTTGAGGATGAAGAAGATATTGCATTGATGACAAGACAATTCAAAAGTTTTCTTAAAAGAAAGAAATAAAGACGCCAGTATTGGAATAAAGGTAAGTATAATAAGAATGCAAAAGTTACTAATGAAGTCATTTGTTATCAATCAGAAAGCCTGGACATATTAAGTTTGATTGCCTAAATCCCAAACTTAATCCTAGCAAGGAGAAAGCTGAGGAGAAAACTAACGTCAGAAAAGGCAAGAAAAGGATGCAAAGAGCTTTCTAGGTTGACTCAGCTTTAGAATCCTCAGAAATAGAAGCAGAAGAGGAGGTCACAACTTTGTACTTAATGGCAGATAATCTTGATCATTCAGATCATGAAGAGGTATGTAAACTATCCTATGATGAATTATTTAAAGTTTTTGAGAAAATTCATAATGCATATTGGATACACAAAAAATTACATGCTAGTCTTAGTATTGAGTATTTGAATTTTCTTAAAGAGCATGAAAACCTTAGGAAATATCATGCAGACATAGATAGAAGTCACATGGCATTACTTAATGAATTTGATGATTTGAATAAGAAGCATGAATTATTGAAAATATCCTACAGTGAGATTAAAAATGATTTTAGTATTTTTATGGGTGAATCTGAACAAAAGGAAATTGATTTAAAAATTGAAAATTCAATTTTGGAAAATGCAAACTCATATCTAGAAATAAAATTGAAAGCTATTATGAAAAATAGACTGACTCCCACACTTGGACATTTATAAGTCAAAGTAAAAGCACGCAAGCTCAAAACCTAGGAAAAGACATTATAACTCATATAGATTAATAAATCCTTTTCCTAGTGTTAAATATTTTTCATGTGGAATGTTAGGACATATTTCTCACACTTGTATTATTCATAGTAGAACACATTTAGTGTGGAGACCTAAGAAGCATCAGTCACAGCATATCAAACATGCATCCGGATTATCATTGTCAAGAGGTGAACCCAAATTTATTTGGGTTCCCAAATCTAACGTTTGATATTTTTGTCAAAATGCTCTCATACAAGCCCTCGTGAGAGTATTTGGTACCTTGACAGCAGATGTTCAAAGCATATAACTAGAGATGCAAATCAATTTATAACACTGGAAGCCAAAAATGGAGGAAAAGTGACACTTGGAGATAATACCACTAGGAGAGTGGTTGGTATAGGTATGATTGGCAACACAAATAATTTTTTGATTGAAAATATATTATTGGTAGAAGGCTTAAAACACAACTTTCTAAGTATTAGTCAGCTTTGTAATAAGGGTTTTAACATAAATTTTTTATCGATAAGCTTCATTAAGATAAAATGGAATTGATGTGTTGCATAAAAATAGGGTAAATAATGTTTACATGCTTGATTTAAAGTATATTAGATCTTCTAATGCTTTTTGCCTTAAAACTATTACTGATGAATTTTGGTTATGGCATAAAAGACTTTTTCATGCAAGCATGAAAAATCTTAGAAAGATTATCCAAAAAATATGGGTTAGAGGCATACCCAAATTAGAGTTCACTAAGGATCACCTATGTTATGCATGTCAATTAGGAAAACAAGTTAAGTCCTCCTTTCATTCAATCAAATATCTTAGAACTAATAAACCCTTAGAAATTCTTGACATGGATCTCTTTGGATCAGTTGGCATTGTAAGTCTAGGATGGAAAACTTATGGGTATGTTATTATTGATGATTATTTGAGGTTCACTTGGATTATAATGTTATCTCATAAGAGTGAATCATTTGATGAGTTTAGAGGTTTTCTACTTGGATTCAAAGGAAGCTAGGTTGTGAAATTCTTTCGATTCATAGTAACCACGGGGGAGAATTTTAAATTAAAATTTTGAAGACTTCAATAAAGAACAAGGGATAAATCATAATATTTTAGCTCTTAGGACGTCTCAACAGAATGGGGTTATTGAAAGAAAGAACAGAACTTTGATAGAAATCACTAGAGCCATGTTGGCTGAATATTTACTTCCAAAATATTTTTGGGCCGAAGGGGTTAACACAGCCTGCTATGTTCTGAATAGGGTGAACATTATATCTAAGCTGAATAAGATACCCTATAAACTTCTTAAAAGAAGAACACCCAACCTCTCACATCTACATGTCTTTGGATGTAAAGTGTTCTTTCATGATAATGACAAAACTCTTTTAGAAAAATTTGATCCTAAATCTGATGAGGAAATTTTTCTAGGATATTTAAGTATTGGCAAATCCTATAAAGTTTTTAATAAAAGGACATTGATAGTTGAGGAGACCACTCATGTAGTTTTTAATGAATCTGATAATTATAGAGGGTCTAGGTTAGAAGAAGAAGAAGTTGAAGAAATTTCCCAAGGAATTAAATAAGAAAACATCAAAGAAAGAATTAAAATAGAAAATGCATTGCCTAGAGAATGGAAATATTCCAAAAGTCATCCTAAAGAACAAATTTTACGAGACCCGAGTGAAGGTGTTAGAACTAGGCATGGATTAAGCAAAGAAGTGAACCACTCAGTATTTGTTTCAATAATTGAACCCACTAAAATAAATCAATCACTTTTTAATTAATTTTAGATTCTAACTATGCAAGAAGAGTTAACTCAATTTGTTTAAAATGATATTTGGGATTTGGTAGAAAGACCTCAAAATCAAAGTGTTGTTGGAACTATGTGGATTTTCAAAATTAAGATGAATAATTCAGGTGTAGTGGCTAGAAATAAGGTAAGATTTGTGGCCAAGGGGTACAATCAAATAGAAGGAGTTGAATTTAAAGAGACTTTTGCCCCTGTAGCAAGACTTGAAGCAATAAGGGTGCTTCTAGCCTTTGACTATTTTAAAGGTTTTAAATTTGATCAAATGGACGTTAAAAGTATCTTTCTTAATGGGGTGAAAAAAGAGGATGTTTATGTTGACCAACCTCCTGGTTTTGAAAATTTACAATTTCTTAATCATGTGTTTAAATTGAAGAAGGCATTATATGGACAAAATTAGCACCTGGGGCATGGTATGAATGGCTAAGCTTATTCCTACTAGAATGATCTTTTGTTAAAAGGAGTGTAGACATCACTCTCTTCTTAAAAAAGAGTAGGAAATTAAATACTCATTATTCAAATATATATTGATGATATTTTGTTTAGATCCTCTTATAAAAATCTTTGTGATGATTTTTTAAAGATAAAAAGTAATGAATTTGAAATGAGTTTGATGGGAGATTTCAGTTACATTCTTGGTTTTAGCATAAAGCAGAAAGAGGATGGCACCTTTTTTAGTTAGTCAAAATATATTAAGAATATCCTTAAGAAGTATGAAATGGATAAAGCTAAACCAATAAGGACTCCCATGAGTTCCTCAAGTTAGTTAGATAAAGATTCTAAAGGCAAATATATTGATCAGAAGAAATTTAGAGGAATAATTGGATCATTACTTTATTTAACTACTAGCAGACCTGATATCATATTTAGTGTCTGTCTTTGTGCTAGATTCAAGTTGATCGAAAAGAATCTCATTTAACTACAATTAAAAGAATTCTAAGATATTTTTTAGGTACTTAAAACTTAGTGATTTGGTATCCTAGGCATAGCACTTCTTTTAAAATTATTGTATATTCATATTCAGATTTTGTATGGTGTAGGGCTGATAGAAAGAGAACTTCTAGAACTTATCAATTCATAGGGAACTCTTTAGTTTCCTGGTCTAGCAGAAAATATAATTCAATAGCCCTTTCTACAGTTGAAGTAGAATATATAGCCTTAGGAAGTTACGTGGTATAGGTCCTTTGGTTAAAATAATAACTCAAGGATTTAGGCTTTTCAATTGGTACTATTCTAATCTTCTGTGATAATGCAAGTGCCATTTACATTTCAAAGAGCCCAATCCAACACTCAAGGACCAAGCATATAGATATAAGGAATTATTTCATTAGGGACCATGTCACTAAGGGAGAAATTGAGTTAAATCATGTGTCTACTGAAAATCAACTTGCAGACATTTTTACAAAACCACTGACTTTTGTAATTTTTAGTACATTAAGAACCAGATTGGATGTTATTGATATTCATGCTTAACAATTGTAATTCTACAAATTGCATCTGTAGTGTATTTATTTTATATGATGTTTGTATTTTGTTTCTTGTTTGTGATTCATTTTTGTTTTTTTTTTATCTACTTTGGGTTTGATTTCCCATTTGTATTATTTTTTTGTTTTGTTTTGTTTTTGTGTCTTATGGATCTTATGTGATTTATTTTTGGAAAAGAATCTTGATTATCATGTGCAAATCTAAAGTTCATCTATATTTCGTACTGTACGAACCAATTTCATACTGTACAAACTCACTAGATGTTATATGATACTTTTTTCTAAGTTGGCCAGATGAAAAATGTGACTTAGTAAACACATCATACAGTACGATGATCTCATCATTTATATGAAAAATTTGTGTTTTGTCTTTACGAAAATGGCTGGATTTTTGAGGATAGTAATTTTCAAGCATCGTCTATATGAACACATGTTCGTCTATATGATCCAGTTATCGATCTATATGTGGATGAACCTAACTGGTAGGTATGATCATTATTAACCGATCATCTTAGATGAACACTTATTCATCTGTAAGATTAGGTTGGTCAAATTTTATACGAAATGATGCATTGTAAAGGCAACTTTACGAAAATACATTTTCACTGCAATAATTGCTCTTGATTATTTTTGTTCATATGTACGAACTCAAATTCGTATCATATGCACGTTTAAGATCGTACGTATGAATGAAGTTTTGTATTGTATGAAATAGGCCATTTTCTATAAATTGAAAGCCTTCCTTTGACATTCTTCACAATCCTTTCCATTTTCAACTCTTGTGTTCATTCCTTCTAAAAATGGCAAGCAGCAGCAAGCGAGCACGTATTTCCAGGGGGAGTTCATCTCATTCAGAATGAGATGAGGGTTTTCTTTCTGAAGAGAATGAACATGCCTACAACTAGTTTGTTCTTACAAAATCCACTCCATCTCATCTTCTCATTCAAGAGGACCTTAATTTTTTCATAATGCCTCTGTTTGAATATACTCATTTCTCTTTTATTCTCACTATAATCTACACATACCACTTAAAAACTTTCTATTATTTTCATGCAAACATGAGAATGAGAGAAAATTCTATAAAAATGTCCTTATATGTTTTTTGTCAAAGAGTCAAAATTACTAAGGAAAATTTAGGTACATTTCTCCATCTTAAAACTAAAGGAGTTAGGCCTCATTCCATAATTTCTAGGAGTGATTTTGACTGGACTGAAGTAAATCAAACACTTCAGGGTGTACCCTCAGTCTCACATTTACCTCTTGTACATACCCTAAATCAAAATGCCAAGATCATCCAGCATATCTTAAGAACTTCTATTATTTCTAAAGCTGGTGAACAAATCAATATCACTCCGTTTCTTTCCTTTGTCACATATCTTATAATTTCAAATACTCCTATTGATGAAGCCCAATTAATTTTAGACTTCATCAATAATCTGACTGACATTAGACCTCCTTCCATTAGAAGAAAGAATAATGTGGCTTTAGGTCACTTAATAGCTTATATTTTGGAGAAAAAGTACAATCATGTTCATCCTGATCCACCTAATAATATGCCTTGCTATTTTATGGATGCTTCTTTCTGCTCTCTTTTCCACCGGGACCAAGGGGGTGAGGGAGAAGAATTTGAAGAAGAAGAAGGAGGACCTGCACCCACTCCAGTACCTACACCTGCATCTACTCCTAGACCCGAGCATCATTTCTATCAAGAAATGGTTCAAAGTTTTGATCGCCTTGAGACTCATTTTAATCAATGCTTTGATCCTGTTGAGACTTGTCTGGACCAATAGAACTTCAGATATAATGAAGATATGGGCTAAGTAAGAGGACAATTTGATACACTCAATACTCAAGTAGCTACCATCAACAGCTACTTTACTCAATTCTGTCCTCCATAACCTCCTCCAGATCAGGATCCTCAAGAATATTAGATTGTCTGTTGTTTGTTGTTATTGTATCTATTGATTTTATTTGTGTTGTTGCTTTTAGATGTTTCTGTTATGGATCAGTTGATTTAAATGGTATGGATCAGGTGTTTTTATTTTCTATATATGGTTTTTTTTAATTAAAAAAATGTGTGTTTTCTATTTGGTAATCTCAAATGTTGATCTAAGGAATGAAAATATATTTTTTTTCATTACAATGTTTTTTCCTTACACTTTTTCTTCTCAAAATTTAAATCAAATTATAAATTAGACTTAGATAAGAAGATCATCTTCATGTTCTAATAGATTTTTATCTTATAGTTATAATTGTGGCAAAGAGAATGGCTTATTTTTTCTTTTACTTTCTTGATCAATGTGTTGATCTTATTATTATCAATTGGTTTTTGTTTTGCAGTTTAAACTTCCTTATATGAGAAAGTTTTTTCTTTTGTTTGGAAGATAATCATACAAACTAATATTTACTAATATAAATTGTGGAAGGAACAAAATGTCAAAAGATGCATAATGTGTGCCAAATTTGAAAAGAGGCACAAAATTAGCCCAACATGAAAAAATGTGCAATGTTCGCCAAATCAAATTCAAACTCAAAAGATACACAATGTTCACCAAGCATAAATTATTGTTGATAAAGAGGCATAAAATGGGCACACACTTTATTTTAGTTATTTCCTCTATATCTTTAAGTCTTAGAGAATCCATAATTTCAACTTTTGAATTTGAAACTAATTAAATTTTATTTAATTTTTTTGCGATAATTATTCTATTTGATATTTCTACTTTCTAGAGTGAACATTGAACGTGATCAACTTTTCGTATCTTATTTGTTCTTTGAGTTAAACTATGAGTTTTTGCATCTGGAAACAAATGTTGTTTTTGCAAAATATTAACATTCTTTTGGATTTCTATCACATTCTTTCCCTATCAAATTTAAGATTTGTCCATAGCATCATACATTTTTTTGGATTTCTATATTTCGTATTTTTGTTTACACCTCTCTTTTTGTTGATGTCAAAGAGGGGGATGTAGTTTATGCTTGTTTTTGTTTGAATTTTGTCTTAGCTGTTTAGTTTTATAAAATTAAAATAAAAAAATGGATGATGATTTTTTTTGTTTTCCCATGATTTTTAGTTTGTCATTCATTGAGGGGGAGCTTAGGAGAAAAGTCCTTTAAATTATAATTCAAATAACAATTATTTTTTTGTCATCATCAAAAGGGGGAGATTGTTGTAACTCATGAATTAATATTATAATTTTTTGATGATAATAAAATATTGTCTTTTTTAGTTTATTGTTTTTCTCCTATAATACATTGGATATGTCTATTTATTTTTGTGTGTGTACTAACATTTCAGGAAAATCATATACTACTCCAGATTGCTGAAGACTTCAAGAAAAGTTAGAATATGATTTCATGTAAGAGAGTCTGTAAATCTCTATTTCTTATTTCTTGAGTCTGAGAGAGTGTCATTGTAATTAGATAACCATGCACTTACACAAAGTGGGAGAGAGTTAAATAAGCAATTTTTTTTTAAAAAACTAATCGTACTGTATGATATCCAATCATACTGTATGATTTATCTTAGATTTTCTCCTGAATGTAGTTTCTCAAATATGGGCTTCAATTTTTGACCTATTCATATAGTACGATGCAACTCATATAGATAACTAACAGAGTATGAAATAAGGTTTGTACACGAACATACCAGATGAACACATTAAGTTTTGAACTATTTGTACAGTATGTTGTTAGTTTGTACAAACGACTGATAGTGTATAAAGTACAGGTTCATACAAAATAAAGCTTGCTATGTTTATTTATTCGTACTATATGATGTCAGTTCGTACAGATGAATGACATAGTATGAAATAAGGTTCATACACGATCATACCAGACAAACACATTCAGTTTTGAACTATTCGTACAGGATGATATTAGTTCATACAGACGACTAACAATGTATGAAATTAGGTTTGTAAAGCTTCGTACCAAGATTTTTTAAACTATTCATATAGATTATCCATGATCGTACTGTATGATCTGAAGTCATTTCACTGGTAATTTTTAGTTTTTGAATGGTTTTTCTTGTGTTTTCTATATAAAGAGTCCTAAAAATGTCATCCATACCATTTACTGTGAATTTCTCTTGAGAGTGACCATTGAGTGTGAGTGCTTGGGAGAGATTATGAGAGTGAAGTGTGAGAGATCTAGTGAGGGATCTCTACCTTCACCAGGAGGGTGAAAAAAGATGTGATGGTTCTCTGCCTTCACCAGGAGGATGGTGAAAAAGGATGTGATGGTACACTACCATCACTTGGAGAGTGTAAAAAGGTCGGTTCTCTATCGCACCGGGTTGGTGGAAGAGAGTTCGTAAGGGCTTCTCCACCTTACTGTGGGGGAAAAAGGAGAGTTACTATTGAAGTGCAAAACCTAGAGAAGGAGTCTCCAGGGAGTGGATGTAGGTCGAGTTTGATCGAACCACTATAAAATCTAGTGTTCTTCTTATGTTATTATTTTTCTACATTTTAATTTCCTACATTTAAATCTTTATGGTTAAAAATTTTTGTGATAAATATTTCATTAAGCAACTGCATATTAGAGGATCGTAGATTTAAATTTCTAAAAGAATTTTAAAAAATCCAAGAAATTTTTAAATAACCAATTTACCACCCTCTTGCTTAGCCTTGGGACAGTTCTATTAGGTTTAACAACCTACACAAACTTTCAGGACTAAATCTCTCTCTCCATCTTTAATAATGGCAAAATTTTTTTTCATTGGTAGTCTTAACTACCTTTATTTATGTTGGAACCTCTACCCATTTCTCCCTTTGGAAAGCTTAGAAAACATCCAAAAACTCATATTAAAAGAGAGGTGAAACCTCTGTTCAAAAATCTAACTTTGACCTTCTGCCCATAAATTAACTAGCGGAGCGATAGTGTCAAGTCAAACTTTTGAAATCTCCTTGTCAATTTTATGAACTTGTACTATTGACTTCAACTCAATATATTGGGTTTTAAAATTACAAGGAGTCCTGTTGAACTTACTCCCAAGATTTTTAGTCTTTTAAACTTCCTTATTTGACATTCCACCTCCAAATCAAGCGATGAAGTGGAAGGGTCAAGCAAACAATTCTTTGAAACTTTCTTCCCAATTTGTGAACCTTCAAGTTGAGTGAAAACTCATATCATTGTGTTTCAAAATCTGGAGAAAATTCATCAATATTCAAAGTAAAAAAAATTCAGTCTTGAATTGACACTATTATATGCTACCCTACAACATTTTTTTATAGTCTAGCATATGTAATGAAAATTCAAACCTTCTTTGAATCATAATTAATCTCTATATTTTATCATCATATGTTGAATTATAAGTCCTATAGCTCAGCATATATGATAAAATACAGGGTTTGTTATGATTTTCAAAATTTAATTTCAACGATATCTAATTCCAATTCTTTTCTCAATTCTAAAAACTCAATTTAATTCAGTGGCCAACAAACTCATCTTCCCTTTCGATAAGGACCTATTGTGTAAACAAATTGATCTGGGAAGCAACATTCTATTTGGTCTAGGTTTTTAAACTCTCAAGTTATCAATGAATAGGGAAAATTTAGTCAATCTAAATGCTGTTGAATTGGACTACCTTATATTAGAGTTGATCCTTGGGTTAGGGCCCAAACCCCTAAACCTCAATAAGAAAGAAGGAGAGTCCAAATCCATTATTGAGACCATTAAAGTGAAACCTGTCTTTGAGAAGGGATTAAGTTCTGGGATCCCATTTCTAAGTAAGAATCAAAGAAAGAACAATGTAAGTAGAGTCAAGAAGAAGATAGCCAATCAAGAAAGGTTATTGAGGTTAAGATTCTGGGCAGCTAGAGCCAGGGGCTATCGAGGGTCTGCCTATTCCTGCTTCCTATCCACTCCTAAGAGGAAGTCACTTTCACCCCCTCACTGCTGCTAAAAGGGAGGAGAGGGTAGTTAGGATAGCTAGTTCCCTGCCATGCCCAGTGGATTATTCAACTAAAAAAACTCTTAAGGAGAAACAACTTCAAAGGATAAGGATACTGAGGAACATAATCCACACTTGTGCTTCCCAATCTGGACAGATAAAAGAACAGTACATGAAGCAACTAAAAGGAGTCATCTCCCACCACTTCCAGAAGGAAATTTTGAAGGAGGAAAGGTCTGAGGCTAAGAATTTGACTCTCGAGCCTATTAGAAGGTATAAGAAGTTCATATCATAGCTAGTGACTTATGTGTTGGTAGACAGTTACCATTGGGTGCCACACCCTCTGTCCTCTAAAATGGAGGGTATTATACTTACTGGACCTGGAAAGGACAACCCTTCTACTAAACCTTTATGAACTAGCCCAAGGCTAACCAAGGAGATTGGGGGGGGGGGGGGGGGGGGGGGTTGAATTGGTTATCTTAAAAACTTTTTTAAATAAAAAGAAAAATCCCCCTTTTTAAAACTTTTTCAACATCTAAAAATTGATAATTTTATCACTCAACCTTGAATCACTTTCACCTTCCCCAGTGCGGTGGAGTAGCCGAGTCCTTTGACACCAAATAGATCTTCATCTTCCAAAACATCCCTCAAGATATATCTTGACTATGATGGTACTAAGGTGCAAGCTTGTCGGATCAACTGTGTGAAACCCCCTCCATATTCCCTAAAAACCCACAAGGATCTTCTCCCTCTCAAACTACACCCTTTCCTCTCTCCCTTTGAAGACTCTCTCTTCAAGTTTTCTCTAGAAGAATGAAGACTCAATGCATGCCAAAGACACATACAAAGTCTTTTGAGAAAGCTTAAATAGAAGGCTTCAAAAAATCCTAAGAATTCAATTCAGCCATCGAAGATCATACTGTACGATCGTAGGATCATACAGTACGATTAGTTCAATCAACCTATAATTCATCTAGGATGAATCTTGGGATGATCAAATATCATCTCTGTTGATCGTACAGTATGATCCAGTTCAATAATATGATAAGAATATTAAATTAAGTAGATTCGATTAACTAATCATAGGATTAATTTAGGTAGGATTGTATATATCATACATTATAATCAAGATTGTATAATACGAATAGAGTAATATTTCCAATTCATTTTTTCCTAAATTACTAAATGGCAAGATTTCTAATTATAACAGATCATCCAGTAGGATTGGTGTTCATATTATAGGATTAGTTACATTTTAAAATTATTTTTCCAAATAAATGAAATAATTTAATTAATTCCTGTAATAACATATCTTTTAGTATGATACTAAATCATATAGGATGATGTTCAAAAGAATTAAAATATTCAAAATTATTTTTTCTCCCCCTGTGTGTGTGCACGATCATCAAGCTAGCATACACCCTTATAAGACTTGACTCAAGAAATTTAAAATAAATAAATAAAAATTACAAACTCTTTCAACATAAATTATTCTACCCAATCTTGAGTCTTGAATCTTCTTTGGATGGTGCATGGTATTCCACAAATGTTAGTAACCACACAAACAAATATAGAATACAAATACTAGGAGACATAAATATCTAAGCCACAATATTTGTTATTATCAAAAACATAACTCGTTTGCTCGAGTTGTAACACTACTAGTAGGCCGCCAGTCCCCTCATCAAAATTTGCAAAGTTGGCCATAGTAGTGGTGAAAACAGAGAGGATTTTGAAGTCAAAGGGATGGCTGAAGTCAAGGGCAAAATGCCCAAGTCCCCAAAAAGAAAATATGTCCCTAAGAAGACTAGTAGAATTAATGTTCCTTCAGTTTCAGTTTAGCCATCCCAGCGTTCAATCAAGCGATCATATATCCCAGTCAATGTTGCCCAAACCCTAGTTGATCAAGCTGATGATCTAATTATCAGTTTAGTTAACATTGTAGTTGATTTAATTAACAACTCAATTGCTAGTTTAGTTGATTTTTTAGTAGTAGATCCAATTGATGTCTCAGTTAATGCTTTAGTTGATGTCTGAGGCAGTCTTTCTCAGATTCCATTTGTTGTCCCTGAGCTCCCTACCTAGAGATCTGAGGACTTTACCTTACCTGATGTGGGAGCCATCACTCTCTAAGCCTCTGCATCACTTCCTAAGGTTGATGTCCCTCACCATATGGTGAATGCCATCCTTCAGACTACCAACCCCGGGACAGTCGAAGGGGAGGGGATAGTCTAAGATGGAGACTAGGAAATGATTGAGTAGTTAATGGTAGAGCCTCCAACAGTTGATAATCTTAAGTTACAAGACATCATTTCTAAATTGCAAGATATAGAATTTTTTGATATGATGGAATATAATGGCTACTTACCCATCGACCTTGAAGCAATAGGGGATCAATCAGTCGATGAGGTAGTATACGAGATTAAGGATACCTTGAAAAAGAAAGAAGCTGAGGAAGCATTTGACCCTGATTTGGATGACATGTAGTGGATGAGGATGTGCATGTTAGTGATGTTTATATGGTTAAAACTGGGGGATCCATTAAGGAAATTGAATCAAGTAAATGCCATTCTGGCAAGGATGAAGGCTCAGTAGCTATTGATTTGGATTCAAACAGATCAATAAAAGTTAGAGATGATGATCAGCACATCAAAAACCTGGAGGCACAAGTGGCAGACATGTTGCTACAGGTTAAGGAAATGCAAGCACAGTTAGATAAGTCACAGTAGACTTCCCTCAAGCTACAATAATCTACCGCTCAAGTAATCACTTACCAAATAAAAAAAAGTAGAATCTAGTTCTAAAGTCCCTGAGTTAGTGTCGACAGTCCCTCCAGTCCAGCTAGTAGTCCCTTTAGTTCCTCCAGTTATTCCTCTAGCACCGACCCAGAAAGATCTTAAACAGTTGATTGAGGACCAGGTGAGGGAGGCCTTAGCCCATTCTCAAGGAACTGCATCTATTAGAAAGGGTAGACCCTATCCCATGGAATATGATTTGGTTCATTATCCAAAGGGTTTTATGCCACCATCTTTCAAAATTTTCATCAGAATAAAAAACTCGAGGTTACATCTGGCCCACTTTCGAGCAAATTATTGCAATGCCACCGGGGGGTCAGATGATTTACTATTTCACTAATTCGTTAGTAGTCTTTTCGGCATAGCATTTGAGTGGTATGCAGATTTTCCCAACATTTCAATTAAAACCTTTAATGAACCTAAAAATTTATTCTTAATGAGATTTTTAAGAGCGCAACAGTGCATAATCATGGGCTATCTTGTCATTGAAAACCAAAAGCTGGCAGATTCTTTGGTTGAGTATATCTTAAGGTGGCAAAATCTCTCAATGAAGTATCAACCCCACCTATAAGAGCAACATGCAGTGGAGATTCTTTTGAAGAATATCCACGGGCCTTTCGCTTTTCTCCTAAAGGGTTTCACAATCAAAACCTTTGATAAGCTTCTGAACAAGGAAGTAACCAGCAGGAAAAGGCTCTAAGGCCAGTGAAGTCCTTTAAAAAGAAAGCAGCCATAGTCTTAATAGTTAATAAAGGAAAGCAGCCAGTAACCAGCCAGCCTAGTACTCCTCCACCACCGCTAGCTCAAAAATAACCTTTCCAGATCACTCCTCAACCTCCTAAAGAGCCTTACTCAACCTACATTAAAGAGAGGTTGGCTAGACCATACCCATTTAAGAGAGATTCGATAAGGAAGATCTTTAGGAGCCTCTAGAGAAAGCCAAATTTTTAGTTACTTGAGGACCAAAAGTAAGAGGATATGGATAAGAAAGATGATCCTAAGTATTATCCCTACCACCACATATTCGGCCATCCGATCGAGGATTATATTATCTTTAAGGACTGGATAGAAAAGAACTTTATGAAAGGTAACATCATCATCCCAAAGCGTGTTTGATAGACCCTGAATAAGGGTCGATCAAAGTGATTTCAGGTAATAATTCTAACATTTCTCTTTCAATAGAAGATTGTTGGGATATTGCTTTATCCCGGGCACTTAAAAAGTTGATTAACAAGTCTTTTCATCTTTCTCAATAGCTACTGATGAGAGTCTAGGGCCTAATTTGGGAGGTTAATTTAGACATTATGCTGGAGGATGTTGAGCTGCTTCCCTCTCCAGTAGTCGTAGGAACTACTGTATTAAATATAAAAGAAAAGAGAGATGTTTTTGTTGAGAGGAAGTATATTGATGAGAGATATATCCGAGTGGCAGATGGTGGTATAAAAACCCTTTCTCTACTCCTGTTATCTGACTTTTACTTTGCCCCATCAAAGGCAAAGGGTCACAAATTTAATAAAAAGCATCCTTATGCATCAATTTTAATGATTAGCCACAATAATGAATTGCAAGTTGATAATACTTCTGAAGAAATTCAAAATTCTATTGAGATCAATCCAAGTACCCAAAAAATAGACCTTCCTAATTTAATCCTTCAAGGGGAAGTTAAACATGAAGCCTTATCAGAAAGTGACTTCACCCAAATAAATTTTCAGGGAAGTCCTATCATGATAGACTTTTCAAATTTTGATTCCCATTCAAAAAATGACAATTTGATGTCTATGGTGAGTGTAGACTCTACTTTAGTCTGCCCTCCTGAAGATATTGCGCAGGTGCAACTTCATGACGGCAAAGTCTTACCCCCTAGGCTTGCCCCTCATGATAATGGCAAACAAGTTATCTCTAATGATCCAATTCCAACTCCTTTTCAATAGTCCAATCTTCCCCGCACTCCACTGGGTCCTGAGTTAAATATTCCTTAGGTTGAATTTAACATTTTGGCTCATCTTAGAAAGTTGCCAGCCAAGTTGAGCATCGATGATGCCCTCATCTTATCAAAAGAAATGAGGGAGTCCTTACTCAAAACACTTCTCAATCTTAAGATTTTCCTAGCTCAACCGACTTCAACCTGAAAAGATGAATCTCTCTAATTCAAAAAACATCCCAGGGGTGACATTTTTAGATGATGACCTACTACTAGGTACTGCCGATCATAATTTCCCTCTTTACAATACAATAAATATAGAGGAATTCAAGTTATCATGAGTCCTTGTTGATCCGGGTGCATCAGTCAACATGATAAATATTAAGACCATTGCCTATCTCAAAGTTGATACCAGTAAGCTCACCACTAAAAAGTTGGTGCTACATGGGTTCAATAAGAAAGGCGAGAGGGCTCTAGGATCAATTACCCTTTTGTTGGAAATTGGAGAGCTCAAAATCAAAGTGAAATTTTATATCATCAATTCAGCTACATCCTTTAATTCACTGCTAGGTAGGCCCTAGATCCATGAATATAGGATGGTTCTATGTACCTTACACCAATGCGTCAAGTACTAACGAGACAGCATTGAACATGTGATTAAGGGTAATTTGCAACCAATCTCAATTCAATGGAGCAGGATCTATGAGGATGCCACATATTTTATACCAAAAGGGTTCTCTTCCCATTCTAAAGTTGAAATCAAAATTGAGGAGAAAGCAAATGAGTGAAGCTCCGATTAAAATCAAAAGTCAAAAGGCTCAAAAGAGAAAGCAAAAGAAAGTGAAAGAGATCAAAAAATATAAGGATGAGATAGTGAAGATGATCTCAAGATCGTGATCCTTAGGCCTCTAAACATGTTACCTCAAAGAGGTAGAAGGATGGCGCAAAGGGCATAGGGTTAAGACCATGCTTCATTTGAAAGAAGAATAATCACTATGTATATTGATCTAGAAATAAATTCTGATGAAGAACTAAAAAAGTGGGTTTTGCAATTCCTTTTGATTATCAAAAATATTAATCCTCTTTTGAAGTTTGATCTCACTTTAGAACAGGATAGTGACCTAGAGGTTGATGCTCCAAAAGTTCGAAGTGATGAGCCTGAATTAACGATGTATGAAAAGCTTACTAGGAGAATTAAGGCCCTATCCTTGACCCCACTGTCAACTGGCAGGGTTGTAGGGTTAAAAATTAAAGAGGCCCCTAACCTAAGCGCTGAAGTAAGGAAAGTCCAAAAATTCTTCCCTACCTTCTCCTCCTCAAGGGATGAACGTTATGTAACCCTCGAAGAGGCAGATTTTAATGAATTAATGAAATTACCTTTTGGCTATTTTCTTGTCTGTGTGAAGAATTCTTTCTTCAAAGGACCCATACTATATCGATGGACTAATGGTCAACCTAGATACCACAAGAACATTTGGCAGACAAAAATCAAGAAAAATTTGGCAAGTGGTATCGGCTTTGGTACCGTTAGTTTGTTTGATGACAATAAATACTGCTTAATGGTAACTTATCATCTTGAATCTCATAATGTCCCTACCAAAGTCATCGGCCCTCTCAATGGACTCTGTTTGGAGACTTTGGATAATCTCGATGAACTTCAAGTTTAGGATGCACCCCCTGAATTTGAGGAAGAGATTAAATTGATAGTCGATGAGTTGAAAGAAGTTAACTTGGGAACCGATGATGACCCACGCCCAACTTTTATAAGTATCCTATTGAGTGAGGATGAATCTCAGGATATAATTCAACTTCTCTTCAAGTTCAAGGACTATTTTACATGGACATATGATGAAATGCCCGGCTTGTTCACTGACATAGCAATCCATACACTTGGAATTCAGTATGATTCCATTCTTATTAAATATGCTCCTCGCAGCATGTGTTTAGAGATAGAGCAGCAAGTTATTTTTTAGATTAAGAAATTGTTTGAGGTTGGATTTATTCAGAAGGAATAATATCCCTCTTGGGTGGCCAGCATCGTACCAGTTGAAAGAAGAATGGTCAAATCCTAATTTATGTTGACTATAGGTATATGAATAAGGCATGTCCCAAGGATGAATTTCCTTTACCCGTACCTGAACTCATGGCGAACATTGCCTCGTCGCATGCCATTTTCTCCTTATGGATGACTCGTTTGGTTATAATCAAATCAAGATAGCCCCAGAAGATGAGAGAAACATCACTTTTAGGACCCCTATAGGAATCTTTTGTTATAGCGTATTGCCCTTTGGTTTCAAGAATGTCAGTGCAACCTACCAGCGGGCCATGAATCAAATCTTTGACGACTTAATCCATAATCAAGTTGAATGCTATATTGATGATTTGGTTGTCAAGAGCAAAGTTAAAGAGGCTAACCTATAAGACTTAAGAGTCATTTTTGAGTGGTTGTGTCGCTACAACCTTAAAATGAATCCTTTAAAGTGTGCCTTTGGCATCACTTCAAAGAAATTCTTAGGATTCATAGTAAGGCATCGTGGAATCGAGATTGATCCTACCAAAATTGAAGACATCTTGAATATGCCACCTCTTAGAAGCTTTACTTAGTTAAGGTCCCTTCAAGGTAGGCTGGTATATATAAGAAGGTTTATTTCAAATCTTTTTAGAAATGTCAGAATGCCTTTGATAACATTAAGGAATACCTTTCTAATCGGTCAGTTTTGGAAACCCCTATTCTAAGGAAACCTTTGATCCTCTATACAGGGGCCCTATATGAGTCTTTAGGTGCCCTGTTAGCCCAAGTCAATGATGAAGTGAAAGAGAACGCTCTCAATTACCATAGCTAAAGACTTCTTCCTATGAAAATTTGATACCCTTTAATCAAGAAGCATTGTCTTACTTTAGTTTTTTTTGACCCAAAATTAAGACACTACATGCTTTTTTATTTAATCAATTTATTTTCCAGAGTTAATCTGTTATAATATCTTATGACCCGACCTATATTGTCTGGACATTTGGCCCAGAGGTCTATGATATTACTTCATTTTGAAATCACTTTCATTCACCTACAGGTCAGGTTATTACCGACTTTCGTGCGGCGCACCCACTGCTGGCAAATTCTCCTTTAAATGATGATTTATCTGATGAACAAATCATGAGTGTAAGGGAATCCAATGATCCTGTCTAGGAATTATATTTTGATGGAGCAGTGCCCTCTCAATGGGGCAAAACCCAAAAATATATGATCATAAAAAAACTGAAATTGGCCAAATTTTTATAACACCAGAAAGGGAAATGATGCACATTTCCTATCATTTATCAAAATCTTTGATGAACAATGAGGTTGAGTACGAAGCTCTAGTAACTAGCCTGGAACTTACAATCTTGATGGAGATTAGAGAGATTAAAATCTTTGGTGATTTTCAACTAGTTATCAACCAGGTTGTAGGAACCTATAAGATTTTGAATCCTAAACTCCTCAAATACTACTAGTACACCAGTCACATGCTTGAGAAAATCCATATTGTAACTTTTTATAGGGTTCCCCGTGGAAGTAAACTATGATGGGTGCCTTAACAAGGCTTGCAAAGGAGTTCGCATGTCTAGAAGAAGACTCCATCCCCATAGGGATTCAGGGTCATCAAGTCCTCTCTCCTATAGACTTGGAGTACATCAACAAGAAGTCTTCCTGGATCCTTTTTGTCTCTTTAGCGACTGACAAAGAAGGATATTAGAGGTAACTGTTAATCTACTACCTCCGAGAAGGTAAACTTCCTTAGGATAAATCCCTCACCAACTAGATTTAGAAATGCACCCTATCATATGCACTAGTCGACAAAACATTGTATCGCTGATCATTCGATTAGATGTGGCTACATTATTTAGATAAATGAGAGGCCCTGAAGATCATTAATGAGGTCCATTCCAAATTATGCAGTGCTCATCAATCTGGTCAAAAAATGATTTAAGAATCAGAAGACTTGGATACTACTGGCCCATAATGATTGACGATTGTATGAACATCACAAAACATTGTCATCAATACCAAGTCCATGGTATAATTTTAAATCGACCACCTAACATGTTACATCCAACGGTAGCTTCATGGCCCTTCGAAAGTTGGGGCATAGATGTTATCAGGCCAGTCGACCCTCCTTCTTCAAAGGGTCATCTCTTCATATTAGCTGCGACTGATTACTTTTCAAAGTGGGTGGAAGTGATTCACCTACCCAATGTAATATCACACCATGTTTTGAAGTTCTTTCGTGATCATATTGTATATTATTTTGGCATATGCCACATAATTATATTTGATAATGGGTTTGCATTCAAGTCTATAAAAATCAATAATTTTATAAGATGTTATAACATTGATTGGATATACTTAATAATTTATTACCCTCAGGCTAATGGGTTGAATGAGGCCTTCAACAAGACTTTCATGCAGATTATTAAGAAGACCCTTATGATAACAAATGTCAATGGGATGAGAGGTTGGTGGAAGCTTTATGGGCTTATTGGACAACTTATAGAACCCCAACCTAATCCACTCCATTTGTACAAGTATATGGATCTAAGGCCATACTTCCCTTAAAGATATAAATCCCTTCACTCAGAACTACAATCCACAAACAAATCATGAGTGAGTGGAATACACAACTATGGCTAGAAGAACTCAAAGGCCTTAAAGAGCATCGTATCAAAGCTCAATAAAGTCTAGAATTATATAAGGCCTGAATGGTTTAAGCTCAAGATAAACTAGTGTGACCTAGAACCTTTCAAGAAGGAGACTTGGTTTTAGTTCTTCGGAGGCCTATCTTAGCTCACCAAAATATTTGTGGGAAGTTTGAACCAACATGGGAAGGACCCTTCATTGTAGAGACTGTTTATGAAGGAGGCTCGTATCAGCTAGTGGATTGTAAAGGAAAACACCCAATGTTACCTATCAATGGGCGTTTCCTTAAGAAATACTATGCTTATATAGCTCAAAATTTTAATTAATGAAATGTTTTGGTATCTTGAACTAATTTTGATCGATCCTATTTTCACTATCCAAGCAATTTTAAAAGATCAAAGTTATCAATCAATCATATCCAGTCATCCCCCCTTAGGTTTTTGACCCTCTATGTTGGGTATATTTCGACCCCACCACAGGGTCATTCAACCTGATCCTCTGTGATGGGCATATCTTGACCCCATTATATGATCATTTGACCCTCTATGTTGGTTATATTTCAAGCCCACCACAAGGTTATTCAATCTGATCCTCTATGATGGGCAATCTTGACCCCATCATATGATCATTTGATCCTGTATATTGGGGATATTTTGACTCCACCATAAGACCATTCATCCCGATCCTTTGTGATGGGCATGTTTTGACCCCATCATATGATCATCCAGTCCTCTTTGTTTGGCATGTTTTGACTCCACCACAAGACCATTCAACCTAATCCTCTATGATGGGCATATCTCGAACCCATTATACCATCATTTGGTCCTTTATGTTGGGCATGTTTTCACCCCACAACAAGACCATTCAACCCAATCCTCTATGATGAGCATGTTTCAACCCCATCATCTGATCATTCATTCCCTATATTTGGCAAGTTTTGACCCCACCAAAAGACCATTCAAACCAATCCTTTGTGATGGGCATGTTTCAACCCCACCATACGATCATTCGGTCCTCTGTGTTGGGCATATTTTAATCCCACCATAAGACCATTCAACCTGATCCTCTGTAATGAGCATGTTTCAACCCCATCATATGATTATTCAGTCCTCTGTGTTGGGCATATTTTGACCCCGCCATAAGACCATTCAATTCGACCCTCTACGTTGGGCATGTTTCGACCCCACCACATGGTCATTCAACCTTGATCCTCTATGGTGGGAAAGTTTTAACCCCACCACAAGACCATTCAACCTGATTCTCTATGATGGGCATATTTTGAACCCATCATACGATCATTTGACCCTTTGTGTTGGGTATGTTTTGACACCACCACATGGTCATTCAACCCAGATCCTTTATGTTGGGCATGTTTTGAACCCACCACAACATCACCCATAAATGGTGGATAACACCCTTTGTGACATGACCCTAGTGTTGCAAATTTGGTTTTGATAATGACAAACATGTTTCTATTGTGTTTTATTTGGCTAACCCGTTTCAGGCACAAAAGAGCACGAGCAACTCAAGCCAACTCAAGATCGGGTCCAAGTGTGTCTAAGTGTATTATTTTTCTTTTCTTGAGTCAATTCTAATGTAACTGATCCCCTAGCTAAGTAACCTTGCACACACACACTCAGGGGGAGAGCTTGAGTGAATTAGAGTTTCTGTTCAAATTTTTGTTCAGATCATCATGTATTATATTCCCATCGTCTTGGACGATAAAGTAAAAATAGAAACCCTAATTAGGGCGACCAAGTTAAGTGTGTCTGATTAAGCAGATCGTCCTGGATGATCATTGCATCATACGGGATGATATGCTCAAATCAGAAATTCTCAACCACCATATCAAGTTAGGCAAGTTTTTATTTTAAGATATTTGGTATGATCGTCCTGGATGATACGTGTATAGTCCTAGACAATCCAGTATAATCATGCCTAAATTAGTCTGGTGAATAAGAAAAGCAATTAATACTTGATTGATTACGATCATATCATCCTGGACGATCGCAGGATCGTCCTGGACGAACATGATCGTCTAGTGTGTTTCAGCTGGACATCTAGAGCGGTGCTCAGGATGATTTGGGCACATTTGAACTAATCGTACAGGATGATATCCTGATCATCCTGGATGATCAAGTCATTTTTGGGTCATCCAGCACAAGTTTCTCTGGACGACCCGAGCGGTCTTCTGGACGAAATTTCTCAATTTACACTAATCATCCCGGACTATCGCAGAATCATACCAGACGATATGAACAACTTTTTCTACTAATCGTCCAGAAGAGCCAGATCGTCCAGGCTGAAGCAGCTAATTTTGAACTAATCATACAGGATGATCGATCATCCTGGACTATCTAGGCCGACTAGTTTAGATTTAGGGAAAATTTTAAGCCCTCCTATAAAAGATCTTTTTCTTTCAACAAGAAAAATCTTTTGCCACTTTCCTTTCCAAAGAAACCCTATAGAGAGAGAGAGTTTGGGGGAGAGAGAGAGGATCTTGTGAGGGGGAGTTCGTGAGGGGTTCATGAAGGTTGCTCCAAGTAAGGATCATAGTAGTCTTCTCCACTCATCATCTTTCGTCGTGTTGGTGTTCTTTGTGAGAGGATCATTTGCAAGAAGATCCGGGGTTCTCTGCCCGCTTCAGGAGGAAGCGAAAGGAGTCTGAGGTTCTCTGCCTGCTTCAGGAGGAAGTAAAAGGAGGTTGGGTTCTCTACCTCACCGTGTCGGTGGAAAGGAGGTTTTTTGTATAGGCTTCTCCGCCTTGTTGTGGGAGAAAAAGGAGAGACACTTTGAGTTAGTACAATACCCGGAGGCGAGGCTCCGGGGAGTGGACGTAGGTCAAGTTGACCGAACCACTATAAAATTCTGGTGTGTTCTTTCTAATTACTTTCTGCACTTTAGTTTTTCTATGATTATCTACTTGGGTGAAATTTGTGTTCAATCTTTTTGTTTGAGTATTTACTTGTTTCCGCTGCATATCATAGAAAAGATTTTTGTTGTTGCTCTCAAATTTTTAAATAACCAATTCACCCCCCCCCCCCTCTTGGTTATCCTCGGGACTAGTTCATCAGGGCTTAACATTCCTATCAAACTTTCAAGTGGTATCAGAGCAAGATTCAAAATTTAAGTTTAAAAACTTTTGAATTTGATCCATGGCTAACTTTGGTGATCGTAATACTGCTGAAGGTTATTCAATTACACGACCGCCATTGTTTGATAACATATCTTTAGATTTTTAGAAAACTCGCATTTCCACTTTTCTACAATCAATTGATTATCTCATGTGGATGCTAGTTAAGGATGGATACGAACCACCTTTTAGGATGGTTAACAATGTTAAAACTGAACTGCCCTTTACTGATTGGACTTTTGATGATCATGACTTAGTACAATTGAATGCCAAATATTTGATTTATTTTTTCTGTGCTTTAAAATTTGAAGATTATATGCTTGTCTCTACTTGTACGACCAGTAAAGAGATTTGGGATAGATTGTGCATCACTTACGAGGGTACAACTGAAGTCAAACAGTCTAGGTTAAATATTTTGCTTCATGACTATGAACTGTTTTTCATGAAACCTACTGAAACTATTTCTGAAATGTATACGAGATTCACTCAAATCGTCACTTCTTTGCATGCCTTAGGTAGAGAACTTACAAACTACGAAAGAGTGAACAAAATACTTAGATGTTTGCCTTCTTCATATGATACTAAGATAACTACAATCACTGAATCTAAAGATTTGAATACTTACTCTTTTGATAGCTTACTTGGATCACTCATTGCTTACGAGCAAGGGGTGAACCAAAGACAGCTTGATGCAGTTGAGAAGAAGAAGGAGAAAACAATGGCACTGAAGGCCAACAAGAGTGATACTAGTGCTTCCGGGTCTGATAGCGATGTCATTGCCTTGATCACAAGGCAATTCAAAGGATTTCTAAGCAAGAAACATAAGTACTTTCAAAAGTGGAACAAGGGTAAGTCCAACAAAAATTTTAAGGGTTCATCTGACGCTGTCTATTTTAAATGCAGGAAGACTGGATATATTAAGGCTGATTGTCCTACACTTAAAGCTCACCCAAATAAGGAGAAGGGTGAGGAGAAACACAAGTTTAGGAAGGACAAGAAGCGAATTCAGAAGGCATTCTGGGTAGATTCTACATCCGACTCTTCTGAGACTAAAGCTGAAGAGGAGAAAACAAATCTATGTCTGATGGCTGATGATCATCCTAGTCAGTCTGACCAGGAAGAGGTATGTGAGCTTACTTACGATCAATTACTTGAAATATCTGAAAAATTTCATGTATCGTATAGGAAGCTTAAGAAAACCCATGCTAGCTTGAAATTGGATTATTTGACTTTGCAAAAAGAGCATGATGTTTTGATTAAGGATCATTCCACTGTTGATTGCAATCACATGTCTTTACTTGATGAGTTTGATGAATTTAATAAAAAATATTCTTATTTAGTTATTGAGCATGATTCATTGAAACCCACTCATGTTGATTTAGAAAGAGCTTTTAAGGAATTAGATAATCTGGCATGTGAAGTGGAGAGTAGCAATGGTGCTTTGAAATTTGAAATTGCGAGTTTAAATAAAGAAAATGAATTTTTAAAAGTTAAAAACAGTGCTTTTGAGAAAAACCAAACACCTCCTACTTTTGCACAGTTTTATGCATCTCCACCTTTTGTAGAATCAGGTTCAAAATCATCAAAGCATGTTTCATATAAACCTAGGAAAAGGCACTATCACCCACGTAAATTAGTTAACCCTTTTCCTAGAGTTAGATGTTTTTCCTGTGGCATGTTAGGACACATTTCCCACACCTGCACTGTTCACCGTAGTACACATTGGGTCTAGAGGCCCAAATTTCCTGTTTCACAGCACAGCACACATGCATTGCATTCTTCTTTTCATAAGAAGGAACCAAAACCTGTTTGGGTTCTTAAAACTGACATTTGATGATTTTGTAGGTGTGCTCTCACATAAGACCTAGTGAGAGCATGTGGTACCTGGACAGCGGATGTTCTAGACACATGACTGGAGATGCAAATCAGTTCATTTTGCTGGAGGCCAGGGCTGGAGGCAAGGTTACACTTAGAGATAACACCACCAGGAGGGTGGTAGGCTCAGGGATAATTGGTGATTCAAAGAGTTTTATGATTGACAATATTTTGCTTGTAGATGGACTGAAACACAACTTGCTGAGCATCAGTAAACTTTGTGACAAACGATACAGCATCAGATTCCTACCCACTTGCTGCATTTTAAGCTTCAATGACAAAGTTGTTTTACAGGACAAAGGATCAACAATGTCTACAAGCTGGATGTAAGTTGCATTAAAGCTGAAAATTCAATTTGCTTAAAAATTGCTGCTGATGAGTCTTGGTTGTGGCATAGGAGATTGTGTCATGCTAGTATGAAAACCCTTAGGAGAGTCACCCAAAAGGACTTAGTTAGAGGTGTGACCAAGCTTAAGTTCACTAAGGACCACCTGTGTGATGCCTGTCAGTTAGGGAAGAAAGTCCAATCCTCTTTTCATTATGTTAAGGACATTAGCACCTCTAGACCTTTAGAAGTCCTTCACATGGATCTCTTTGGACCCATTAGCACTGCTAGCTTAGGGGGGAGAGTCTATGGGTTTGTGATTATAGATGACTACTCGAGGTTTACTTGGATTAAATTTCTGTCACACAAATCTAAGTCATTTGATGAATTTAAGTCCTTTTCCAGTTGGATTCAGAGGAAGTTAGGTTGTGAGATCTTGACTATTCATAGTGATAATGGTGGAGAGTTTAAAAATGTGAAGTTTTAAAGTTTCTATGAGGAGCAAGGGATTAGTGATAATTTTTAGCTCCTAGGACCCCTCAGCAGAACGGGGTAGCTGAAAGAAAGAACCTGACCTTAGTGGAAACCGCTAGAGCCATGCTTGCTGAGTATTCACTTCCAAAATACTTTTGGGCTGAAGCGGTGAACACTGCCTGTTATGTGCTGAATAGGGTGAATGTGAGATCAAATCTGAACAAGACACCTTATGAGATTATTAAGGGTAGAACTCCAAACCTGTCCCACCTCCATGTCTTTGGCTGTAAGGTTTTCATTTTGAACAACGGGAAATCACCCTTAGGAAAATTTGACCCCAAATCTGATGAAGGAGTGTTCTTAGGCTATTCTAGTGTGGGTAAATCCTTTAGGGTGTTCAATAAGAGGACTTTGGTGGTGGAAGAGATAACTCATGTGGTGTTTGATGAATCTGATCCTAAGGTGAGTAGAGTTGAGGAAGAAGAAGAGGTAGAGGAGATTACCCAAGGGATTGGAAATGTAAATCTGGAGGAGAGGGTAGAACCTTAAACCACACTGCCTAGAGATTGGAGATATTCTTCGAGTCATCCTAAATAATTGATCTTAGGAGACCCTTGTAAAGGTGTTAGGACTAGGCATGGACTTAGGAAGGAAGTAAACCACTCTGCCTTTATCTCAATGACTGAACCCACCAACATCAATCAAGCCCTTTCGGATGAGTTTTGGATCTTAGCTATGCAAGAAGAATTGAATCAATTTATAAGGAATGATGTTTGGGAGTTAGTAGAAGGACCTATAAATTAAAGTATAGTGGGAATCAAGTGGGTCTTTAAGAATAAGATGAATAATTCTTGTGTGGTGGTTAGGAATAAGGCAAGATTGGTGGCTAAGGAGTATAATCAAATTGAAGTGATTGATTTTGAGGAGACCTTTGCCCCTGTAGCTAGATTGGAATCCATTAGAGTGCTACTAGCCTTTGCCTGTTATAAGGGATTTAAGCTGTTTCAAATGGATGTCAAGAGTGCCTTTTTAAATGGGGTAATAAAAGAGGATGTTTTTGTAGAATAACACCCAGGTTTTGAGAGTTCCCAATATCCAAATCATGTTTACAAATTAAAAAAGTCCTTATATGGATTGAAACAGGCACCCAGAGCTTGGTATGAGAGGTTTAGCACATTCCTGTTAGAAAGAGAGTTTGTTAAGGGGAACGTAGATACCACCCTTTTTCTGAGGAGAATAAGGGATAACTTACTCATTGTCCTGATCTATGTTGATGATATAATTTTTGGATCTTCTGATAAATATTTATGTGATGAGTTTTCTAAAATAATGAGTAAGGAGTTTGAGATGAGTATGATGGAAGAATTGTCCTACTTTTTTGGGTTTAGCATAAGATAAATGGATGATGGAACCTTTCTCAATCAATCTAAATACACAAAGGATATTTTGAAGAAATATGAAATGGATAAAGCCAAGCCAATCAACACTCCCATGAGCTCCTCTATTCAGTTAGATAAGGATTCAAGTGGAAAATCAGTTGATCAGAAGAAGTATAGAGGAATAATTGGATCACTGGTTTACCTGACTGCTAGCCGACCAGATATCATATTTAGTGTCTGTCTTTGTGTTAGGTTTCAGGCTGATCCCAAAGAGTCCCACCTGACTGCTATTAAGAGAATTCTTAGATATCTTTTAGGGACCCCAAACCTAGGAATCTGGTACCCTAGGCACAGCACCTCTTTTGAGATTATTGGATATTCTGATTCTGACTTTGCAGGGTGTATGGTAGATAGAAAGAGCACATCTGGAACTTGTTAATTCATAAGGCAGTTGTTAGTCTCCTGGTCTAATAGAAAATAGAACTCAGTTGCACTTTCCACTACTGAAGCTGAGTACGTTGCCTTAGGGAGTTGTGTGGCCCAAGTTCTATGGTTGAAGCAACAAGTCTTGGATTTAGGATTACCTGTGGACACAATTTCTATTCTGTGTGATAATACTAGTGCCATCTGCATCTCTAAGAATCCAATCCAATATTCTAGAACCAAACACATTGATATAAGGCATCACTTCATTAGGGACCATGTTACGAAAGGGGACATTGAGCTGCATCATGTAGCAACTGAAAATCAGCTGGCTGGCATATTAACTAAACCACTGGCCCTTGACTCATTCAGCATTTTGAGGAGCAGATTAGGAGTGATTTATATAAATACTTGATTCTAATGACTGCTGAGTTCTGATTTGTCTGGTTTTCATTCTATTTTCTATTAGTTAGCTTTTGTGTTGATTATTTGTTTTATGTTATTTTATTCTACTAATTTCTATTTTAGCTTTGGTGTTAGTTTGATTTGAGTATTTCTGTTGATATAATTTTCTACCTGTTTTTATTTATTCGTTCATCTCTATTTTTTACTATTTTATGCTTTTCAAAATCTGATCACTGCTCGCTACTTCTGAGAAACTGGATTTCTGACTGAGAGTTTTACCTTATTTATTTGGAAGCTGGTAAGCAGTGATTGATTCCACTGGATCTGTTAAAGGGAAGAAACATTGATGATTGTTTCTCTTCCTCTAACTCCTTTGCTGGTGTATTATTTCTTTTGGATAAATATCCTCTTCAGAATTAAAATTTTAGTTTTTGAAATAGAGATTTATTTTATCTTCCCACAGTAATCAACCTCATATCAATAGTGTTTTCAAAGTCTTGAGTCATTATTTTGATTTTCTAAACTAAGTGATTGCACTTATCATACGACGTATGGCTTTTATTTTATGAATTTCTCTTTCTTATTGTGGAGAGCATCTCCTATGTCTAGAAGGTAATTTTACAGCTAAGATCCTTTAACGATTTCAAGAGGGAGAAAGCTTACAAAAGATGCGCAATGCGCCAAATAAATTGAAAAAGAGGCACAAAATGAGCCCAAAGCTAAAAAGATGTGAAATGTCACCAAACTAAAAGATACACAAAGTGTATCAAAAATCAAAAGATGCGTAAAGCGCCAAACAAATTCGAAAAGAGGCACAAAATGAGCCCAAACCAAGCTTTCTTCCCTTTCAGATTGTTAAATGTCTTAGAAAAATCTGTGCACCACTTAATATTTTCAAAAGCTTGAGTTTGAAAATCCTGATCTCTAATTTATTACTTTGTAACACTATTATATCAGATATTTTTCTAGAACGAGGCTTGAAAGGATCGCTTTTCAAATCTAATTTCTTTTCTTCTGAATTGGATTTTTGATTTAAAAGAGATTTTGCATCTATAAGGTGCCCGAGGTGGGAGTTACGAAAGTCGATTTTTCTAACTTTTTCTGGATTTCATCGCTGTCATTCATCTTCTTATTGGTTTTTAGATCTAAAATCAAGGAAAAAATTCTATTTTACTGGAGCAGCTTGATCAAAAAAAAATCGTTGCTTTTGTGTTCTCGTTTCACATTTTATTTCCTTTGGTTTTATTTTTCTTGTTAATGGTTATGTTTTTGGGATCCTGATCGTTCATCTCCATCCTCCATCCTTTTCCTGTTTTCTTCACATCATCCTGGATGATCCACAGATCATCCTGGATGATCTTCTTTATCCTGGACGATCCAGACTTCATCCTGGATGATCCATTCAAATTTGTCCCCACTTTGATCATGCTACTGAGAAACACTAATTATTAGTGATCGTCCTGGACAATCCATCAATCGTCCTGGATGATATGATCCATATTTTCCTGATCTGATCAAACGGTTGAGATTGCACCAATTATTATCCATCGTCCTTGATGATACACCTCATCATCCTGCACGATCCACATGTCATCAGCTAGACGATTCAAATTTGGCCCGTCCGACACATTTATTGTATATCGTCCTGGACGATCCACCTAATCGTCCTGGACGATACTTTTCGTCAACAATCGTCCGGCTTGACTTCTCGGGACGATCGCCTGTGTCTAATCATCCTGGATGATCTCTGATCATCCAGGATGATCCGACCCCCTTTTTTACCATTCATCCTGGCCGTCATAAATGCACATATCATCCTGGACGATCTCACTATCGTACGGGACGATCCGGCCAAGTTCTATTTAAACAGCCGAATTCTTTAGGTTTTTCCATACTTCTCCTTCAACTCTCCCTCACTTGTGCTTTCTCATGGCTGGCGAGAAATGTTCTAGACAAAAGGGTGTGAGTTCCTCGTGGGGAATGTTGATCCCCGCTTTCCCAATGCAGCCGGTCAGGCTGCCTTTGAGCGCTATCGTGAGGTGGGGATCACGCACTCAAAAATAGTTAACCCCCGCACCCTTACCTATCCTGTTCTTGATCTTTTCACATACACCTCCCTCACTTTCATCCTTACCCTAGCCTTTCCATTCAGCCTTGAACTTCTTCAAGTTTTCTTTGCCAATTTGTGCATTTCTGCTGACTATTCCACTCTCCGATCATATGTCAATCAACGTCGCGTGGAACTCACTGCACAAGACTTTCACAACATCCTTCAACTTTCTATGTCTGGCAATAAAATTCACACTCTTATAACTGACCCTGACTATGATTGGAGTGCCGCCAATCACTTTCTTCGAAATATGAATGTACCCTACCATGACAATGCTTCCACTTCCCTCCTTAAGGATGCATTGACCATTCAGCACGTCCTTCATTCCTCCGTCATCCCAAAGGCTAGGGATCGAATTCACATAACCCCCCTATTATCTCTGACCACATATTATATCTTGGCCCACCGAGACTTTAATGCCACTCACCTTCTTATCTGATACATCGAGCACCTCACCACTATTAGGGATCCATGTCATTGGCATCGCCCAAATCTAGCTTTAGGTCATATCATTGCATATGCCTTAGAAACAAAATATGACCTGCAGTATCTAGTCCCTCCTCATGTCCCTCCTTCCTTCTTCACAAACAATTCATTCCATGTCCTACACAGCACCCGATTACATCCGGAGCCCGCCCTGGATGTTGAAGAGGAAGAGGAAGAGGCTATTCATGTTCCTGCTGCACCAGATGCACCTGCTCGCCTTCGAATCGCTTCTCCTTTTGACCATCTGGTGCAGCGCTTCGATCAGTGGGAGGCCAGATTCGACTCCTATGTTGCTGCCCAGGAGCAGCAGCACGCTAAGGACCTACAGCGCTTTACTGACTATGCTGCTCAGTAGCAACAACAGCATGACCAGGACATTGCCTGGATTGGAGCCCACTTTACAGCCATTCACAGTTACTTCAACCCACCACCACCGCCTCCTCCTTCTGATCAGGATCCACCTCCATTTTAGTGTTATGTTTTGTAGCTGTTGTTTCTGTGTTTTCTTTGCACTGTGTTGTTTGTACTACTGGTTCTGTTGGTTCTGTTTGCCCTCCTCCTTTTTATGATGTCAAAAGGGGAGTCAGTTTGTAGTAGTTTCTATTCTTGTTATGTTCTGTAATTGTGTTTCCTTTACTGCTCTCATTGTTTAATGAAAATTGGAAAAAAATTATTTTTCGATCCTAGTTCTTTTATTTTTTAAACTACTGCACATATATTTTCCATCATCAAAAAGGGGAAGATTGTTGCAAATCTGGTTTTGATGATGACAAACATATTTCTATTGTGTTTTGTTTGGCTAACCCGTTTCAGGCACAAAAGATCACGAGCAACTCAAGCCAACTCAAGATCGAGTCCAAGTATGTCTAAGTGTACTATTTTACTTTTCTTGAGTCAATTGTAATGTAACGGATCCCCTAGCTAAGTAACCTTGCACACACACACACAGGAGGAGAGCTTGAGTGAATTAGAGTTTCTGTTCAAATTTTTGTTCAGATTGTCCTGGACGATATTCCCATCGTCCTGGACGATCAAGTAAAAATAGAAACCCTAATTAAGGCAACCAAGTTAAGTGTCTGATTAAGCAAATCATCCTGGACGATCATTGCATCATACATGACGATATACTCAAATCAAAAATTCTCAGCTGCTAGATCAAGTTAGGCAAGTTTTTATTTTAAGACATTTGGTCTGATCGTCCTAGACGATACGTGTATAGTCATGGACGATCCAGTACAATCATGCCTAAATTAGTCTGGTGATTAAGGAAAGCAATTAATACTTGATTGATACGATCATATCGTCCTGGACGATCACAGGATCATCCTAGACGAACATGATCGTCTAGTGTGTTTCAGCTGGACATCCAAAGCGGTGCTCAGGATGATTTGGGCACATTTTGAACTAATCGTACAGGTCGATATCCTGATCGTCCTAGACGGTCAAGTAATTTTTGGGTCATCCAGCACAAGATTCTATGGACGACCCGAGCGGTCTTCTGGATGAAATTCCTCAATTTACACTAATCATCCCGAACGATCGCAGAATCGTACGAGACGATATGAAACTTTTTCTACTGATCATCCAGAAGAGCCAGATCATCCAGGCTGAAGCAGCTGATTTTGAACTGATCGTACAGGACGATCTGTCGATCGTCCTGGATGATCTAGGCTGACCAGTTGAGATTTAGGGAAAATTTTAAGCCCTCCTATGAAAGATCTTTTTTCTTTCAATAAGAAAAATCTTTTGCCACTTTCTTTTCCAGAGAAACCCTAGAGAGAGGGAGTTTGGGAGAGAGAGAGAGGATCTTCTGAGGGGGAGTTCGTGAGGGGTTCCCGAAGGTTGCTCCAAGCAAGGATCAGAGTAGTCTTCTTCGCTCGTCATCTTTCGTCATGTTGGTGATCTTTGTAAGAGGATCATTCACAAGAAGATTCGGGGTTCTCTGCCCGTTTCAGGAGGAAGCAAAAGGAGTCCGAGGTTCTCTACCTGCTTCAGGAGGAAGCAAAAGGAGGTTGGGTTCTCTGCCTCACCGTGTCGGTGGAAAGGAGGTTTTTTGTACAGGCTTCTCCACCTTGCTGTGGGAGCAAAAGGAGAGACACTTTGTGCTAGTGCAATACCCAGAGGGGAGGCTCCGAGGAGTAAACGTAGGTCAAGTTGACAGAACCACTATAAAATTCTGGTGTGTTCTTTCTGATTACTTTCTGCACTTTAGTTTTTCTGTGATTATCTGCTTGGGTGAAATTTGTGTTCAATCTTTTCGTTTGAGTATTTACTTGTTTCCGCTGCATATCATAGAAAAGATTTTTGCTGTTGCTCTCGAATTTTTAAATAACCAATTCACCCCCCCCCCCCTCTTGGTCAGCCTCGGGACTAGTTCATCACGGCTTAACATCCCTATCAAACTTTCACCTAGTACCCATTTAACTTAGGTTACCTAAGGTTTGGTCCTCCCTTTCCATAAAATTAAAATTGCTAATTCCATCTTTCCATTCGGTCAATAATAATATGTGCATTAGAACCTTGTTCTACTACACATATTGGGGGTCCATTTATTGAACTCATTTCTGTATGAGGTAACTAGGACCTACTTGGGTTCCTTTCTAGTGACCTAATGATTGGAAGATTTCTACTTCCTAATCATATAGGTCCCAGGTAAGGCCTAATTCAATTCCAATCAAACTCAACTCCACCTTCCAATTCAATCCCTGATCCAGCTTCAAATCAATTTTCAATCAGCTCTCAAATCATATACAATCAATCTAAATCATTCATTTGTTTTTCATTGATATGTATGATCCAAACTCAAACAACTAACTTTAAATTCCAATCCAAATCCAACACCCAAACCAAAATCATAGGGTCAAGGACCCAGCTCCTGAAATCCCTTCTAAGTAATATTCCTATTACTTTGAAACCCAGTCAATTGTCAAATGATTTATGGTCTATCAATTATATATTAATATGACATATCTCTTGTGCTAACCATCCAAATTTGATCTCATTTTGAGGTCTCTAACCCCAGAAACCAGATTGATTTTCAAAGGCTACAAAAACCTTCAAATATTTACAATTCATGCCACTGGACTTGCCATTCAGTGGAATTTAACTTTGGGACTCTCTCCAAACCTTTCAACCACACTCATGATCTTCCTCATGACTTATTGATCAATAACCTTTACTTTCCTAGACCCAATTTGATCCAGTATTGACCAGGGGTTAAAATGACCAAAATACCCGTTAAAGGGATTTTTGGTCTTTTCCTCAAAATTCAATATGGTCTTCCCTCATCAACTTTCAAAACCTATCCCAATGGATCCTAAATTCCCTTAGGAATGCATTGAGCGCAAAACCACACTTTGGTTTGACTTGATTGACCAAGCCAACCATGGTTGACCAAAATCACCTTTAAGGGTTTAAATACCCATTTCAAACCAAATGATCTCCTCTTGAGATGAAACCACCTCCATTGAGTTCATGTGTTCAACTTGAACTCAATGGACACAAGCCTTGGACCTAGGTATACTTGGTTGACCAATTCAACCAAGTTTGACCAAACCTCCCATACACTTCTACCCTTTCAAATCTTTTGACCAAGACTTTTTTAAACCTATTCAAACTGATAGGGTAACCCATTGGGTCCTAAGGAGACCCCTTTTAAAGGCCCAAGCTTTCAGCTCACTTGGGTTAGCTATTTGGCTTAACCCAAGTGTCTAAAGAGAGGTCTCCCTTGAGCCAAATTTCTAACCCTAGCTCAATTAGAACAAACAAATGGTGGCATTGGGTTCCCCTTGACCTAATATACCTTCCCTAGTTGACACAACCCTTGGGTGAACTTGGGTTAGGAATTAGGCTAACCCAAAGTTACCAAAACCACTATGGGTTGAGCCATTTCTCAACCCAAGCCCAACCTAGCCCAATCAAAACTTCTATTGGGTAGCCCTAGGTCCAACACATCTACCCTAGTTAGCCCAACCCTTAGGTTGACCTGGGTCAACCTCTAGGCAAGCCCAAAGGGGTCAAACCCACCTTGACTCGAGCCATTTTCCACCATAGATTCTATCAAGACCAATTTCCACTTCTATTGGGTAGTCCTTGACTTATCCCATCTCCCACCTCAACCCCATGCCTAAGCTAAACCCAGATTGAGCTCAAATTGACCCAAACCATACAGTTTTGGGTCAACCCAAGCCCATCTATACAATTGGACTCCCTCATGCCCAATTGAGCTCACCCTCAAGCTTATTAGACCCCCAGTAACCTTTCCAGATCATCTTGACCCACCTAGTAGCCAGCGGTGGATAGAGCGAATGGGAGAAGCTTTTGGTGGTCCCCTCTATCTTGAGCTTGATCCAAGCCTGCCTAGTGGATAATGCCATTTGATTTTTAGCTCTTGGACCTCTAAAGAGGTGTTCCCTGCCACCTAGAAGCCGTCTTGCCATCCACCTACTCCATCATGGCTATCTGAGCTCGCTGGAATCATTCGAATATGGAACCTCAACTCAAACATCCTCATTCATATCCAAGCACTCCAAAACTTTTCTTAGAGCTCTTTGAGCATTCCTCTGTTGTTCCCCAGCCTCCCAAACCTCTCTGACCAATGGTTTAAGAGAGCTCTAATAAAATCCATCCACATCTCGCTCAAACTCCTACTTCCAGTGATCCTCTGATTGGGACGTCTAAAGGAGAAGTGCTCGCCATCCTTCCCTAAAGCTTCATGATAGAAAAACCCATTCGTTGGGGCTTTCTACACTGTGAGATCTTCTTCCTGAGCTCCCTAGCAAGATATTCTGATCAAGTGTGAAAGGAACTTTCAATCCAACATAATCCCACCGATGGATTGAAAGTCCCTATTCTCTTGATCCTCTCCATTAACTTTTATGGAGGTTCACCGGCAGGATCACCCAGATCACATCAAAGATGCTTCATGGCTATAGAATCCTATGGGAGGTTGAAGATGAAATTTGACCCATTGATTATAGTCAATGGTTCTGATTAAATCCCATAATTTCGGAGCCGCTTTGACCGCATCCATCTGATTGATGATCTAACGACTATGGTTAATCCCGTCGTTATCTAGTCAGCGCTAATGATTGGTCATCCAATAGGAGTGTGCCACGCATAAACTGCACTACTGACTATGTAATTTTTGGACTTAAAATTCGAGAAATTCCTTGGAACTTTGGAAATCATATCTCCCTTCACACTTAACCAAATTAGGTGTTCTTACGCTCATTGGAAAGATCTCAGGGGGATATTCAAAAGTTCTATGGTCCCACGCCTAGATCATGTTTGTGTTAGTCTCAATTTCCAGTTGAATGTTTATGGTATTTATGCATTCGTGTGCTTACTTGATGTCACCATGGCTTGGGACTTTGGGAGATTGAATTTGGGCATGTCTTTGACATGTCAAAATTTTATCTCTACTATTTGAATCATTTAAGGGCACCATTTGGTCAATGTGGAGTCAAGGGTCATGGTTTGACCCTTGATTTTGAATTGCTCTTATGATATATCCAATGTGAATTAGGGTTTGAGACTTTGTGTGTTAGTTATGCTTAGTCTAAGGAATTTAGAGCCACTAATTGTACCCCCATCCACGCATAGGGTAGTAACTTAGGAATATTTTAAGGTGACCTAGTGGTTACCTTGGGTGGCTTGGTTAGCCACCTTAGATAGGTCCATTTAAGTCCAAATTTAGGGAGATTGGACTTTGAGATAAGGTGATCTCATGGTCCAAACTTCGCTAGATTTGGTGGCCATTTGGTCTATGAACTAGAAACCCCAAAATCCCCCTATAGATTTGACCTAGAACCTAATTAATTCACTAAAAATTCATTTTACGTAAGGACTCTAATTGACCCTAATTGAACCATCAACACATGAAAGATAAAAACCCTATCAGATGACTTCTTATTTCATTTTAATTTAATTTCTTAAGAAAATCAACAATTAATTCAATTAAGTAACTAAAAATATTTAAAAATTCCAAAAATTCAACAAATGCTTGGGAGCACCCCCTTTAGGCCATTTCTGACCTTTGGGGGTGATCCCAAGGGGTTTGGGGTTGATTTGGATCAAAATAAAAAATTCTCTTAATTAAGGCAATTTTAAAAATCCAAAAAATGCCAAACTTTGAAAAATCACTAATAATTCTAGAAAAATCTAATTTAATCAAAATCAAAGCCATTTAACTTTAATTAAAATGTAATATTTTCTAAAAATATCAAAACCCCAAAATCAAGTCAAAGTCAAAAAGTCAATCGTAGTACAAATCTAGGTTCAAACTTTGGAAAATCAAAACTTCTTATAAAAAACTCCAAATTGAGTAAACTAATAGCCTAATTGCTCATATTAAGATCTAGTATCTTCTAAAAATCTAAAACTTTCAAAATTAACCTTAATTTAAAAAGTCAACGTTGGGACCCTTAATTAATGCGATTAAAATAATTCTAATAATTCCAAAAGTTTAATAAGTTATTTATAATTCCAAAAAACTCTAACTTAATTAATAAAACCCTTCAACCAACATTTTAATACACAACAAACACTCCAGAGATAAAGTTTTTAGGATGGACCACTTCGGGTTATGGGGTTAAGTGTCCTAAGGAGGCTTGGTTCCTCAAGCCTGGTAGTACAACGCCACGAATGAATATAATGGAGTGTAAAATATTAGATCTAACCACTCTTAATTATTTAACCAAATTAAAATCCTTAATCTAATTATATCAACCAGGCTTTTTAGGATGGACTACTATGGGCTACGGGGCTACATGTCCTAAGGAGACCTAGTTCCTCGAGCCTGGTGGCACAATGCCACGAACTGGTTGATGAAAAATTTAAAGTAAGTTAATCTTAAAAAAACTAGTTAAATTAATCAAAATTCATTAATCCTTTAATCTCTAACTAATTAAACCCATTTGATTAATCAACCCCTAAAATATCTAGCTTGACCCTATCCATTAACCTGATGTGAAACATTTAGATACATAATTTCTTACGTACAGAGGAAAATAGCTAAAATATAATTCAATTAATTCATTAAAAACTTCCACCTTAAGATTTACATCCTCTTTCTTCCTTGAGGTGGATGGTCGAGGAATGAACTTCTAGACTTTTCCTACTTCACCACCTCGATTAGGAGTGTCCTAAAATACTAACCTTGTAACCTTGTCAATGGACTGTGTGGTTAAGGTTAAGGCTTTAATTCTTCTACTCAGCTTTTCATTCATTGTTAATTCAGCCTCATCACTTTAAGTTTTAGGAACATCATCCTTTAGATCACTATCTTATTCTAAAATGATATTAAATTTTGGAGGAGGATTTATCTTTTTGTTGTCAAAAGGAATTCTTCAACCCCGCACTTTTAAGTAATCATTCAAAGTTGACTCCAATTTAATGTTCATCAAGAGTGTTTTTTTTTCAAATGAAGCATGGCCTTGACCGCACGGTCTTTGGGCCATTCTCCCACCTCTTTGAGGGAAAGTTTTTAGAGGCCAAAAGATCATGCTCTTGATGTTATCTTCAATATCGATATCTTTTCTTTCTTCGCTTTTCACTTTTTATTTTTTATTTTTTCTTTTACTTTTGACTTTCACTTTCTTTTTCTCTTTCCTTATTTATTTTCTCCTATTTAATTAAAATTTAACTTTTGAAACAAGTAGCAAATCCTTTGGGAGCATAGTATGCAGCATCCTTGTAAATCTTGATATCATGTATATATAATGGTTACAAATCACCCTGAATCATATATTTAATACCATCTCATTGATATTTGGTGAATTGGTGTAGAGTAGATGGAATAATCCTATGTTCATAAATTTAAGGTCTACCTAGAACTACGTTAAAAGGATGTCGCAGAATCAATTATATAACATATAGCTTCTATTTTTAATCCTCTTTTTTCTAGTAAGAGTGTGATTGAACCTAAAGGCTTCTCATTTTTTACATTAAACCCACATAATACTAGCTTCTTAGTAGTGAGCTTATGTGTGTCTACCTTCATATATGCAAGAGTCTTTAAGTTCATAATGTTGACCGATGCACTTGGATTAACAAGGAATCTTGATAATCTAAAATTTACCACATTTAGAGAAATATAAAGTGGGAAGTTATGATCAGCAGTCCTTAAAAGTAAATCCTCATCAGAAAAGGCTACTCTTAAGATTTTCTTGAAGTATAAAGTCTCATCTTGGGAAGTTGCATCTAACTTGGCTAAATAAAAATTAGGGTTAAGATCATGAATTAAGGATTCTCTCATTTCTTCTGAGACAATGAGGGCGTCGTAGTTGCTTGACGTACCTGGCAATTTCCTAAGATGGGATAAGACATTTTAATAAACCTTAGGAACATCAAGATTAGGATTCAGTGTGTTTGATGAAGGATTTAATTGTTGAGTGGAAGTGTGAATCAAATCATTGGATACAACTTGTTTGCCTTTCTCCTTGGCTGGAAACCTAGGCGGTAAAACTTTGCCACCATTAAGTTGTGCCTCTGTGATTTCATTGAGATAACGAATTATGGCTCGATCTACACTATCCTTAGGCAACGTAACATCATTTTCTAATGGAGAATCTAAATATGAAAAATCTATCCTAATAGGACTTCCTCATAAGTTAATTTTTAGAGTGTCACTTTCTAAAAAGATTTTAGGTTCATCATCCTCTTTAGAGGTCAAATTTAAAGGGTAAATTTTTGATGGACTTTTATCAATCACTGTTAGATTTTAATTTTGATCTATACTAGATTTTATTTTCACTTTATTCTCCTTGTTAACCATCAAAATATATAAAGAAGGACTTTTTATTAATTTTGGACCCTCTATCTTTGATGGGGCATAGTGAAAGTAAGATAAAGTTAGTGGGGATAGGGGTTTCACTCAACCATTTGCCATATTAATACATCTCTGATTAACTATATATTTTCACTCTACAAATATAACACTCTTTTTCTTTTTATTGATTACAGTAGTTCCTACAACTACTAGAGAGGAAATCATCTCAACATCCTTCTGCGATGCCTCCAACCCAACCTCTAAGATTGGGCCCTGGGCTCTCATCAGTAGTTAAAATAATTTATTAAAGAACTTTTTAAATGTTGGGGATAAAATAATATCCCAATCATCTTTAATGAACAGAGAACTGTTAGAATGATTACCTGAGATGACTTTGCCGGACCCCTGATCTGGATCTTCCAAGTATTCATTTGGGATGATGATGTTACCCTATTTAAATTTTCTTTCAAGACAATTTTTAAAGGTAAAGCAATCTTCAATTGTATTGCCTAACATGTGATGGAAGGGGCAAAATTGGGATCATCCCTCTTATTTATCTCTTCCAGCTTTATGGCCTCTGGTAATTTAAAGTCTGCTTTCTTTGATAAACTTTTAAAAATCTTCATTATTGACTCTCTTTTAAATGAATAGACTTTCTTCATCTTCTCTTTAAAAAATGTCAACAAAGGATCTCTTGGAGGACAGGGGGCTACCTAAAATGGCCAAGGTAGAGGATCACTCTATTGATTTTTCATCAGTTGCTTTCCTTTATCTACTATTGACATAGTTGTTGATTTCTCCTAGAAGGACTTTTGAAGATTTTTACTTACCTTTTATCAGATAAATCCTTCAAGAATGGCATTCTAGAAGCCTCTTCCTATAGGTTATTTCCCTTGTTAAGTAGTTTCACAAAATTCTTTATCGTGAACTACTTCAAAAGAAAAGTAACATGCATATGGATATTCTTTCGTAGAATCTCCACTACATGTTAGTCTTGTAGTTGGGGTTTGCATTTCATTGAGAGGTTCCTCCATCTGAAGATCTACTTAACCAAAGACTCCCTTGGCGTTTTCTTTTCAATGGTCATATCGCCCATGATAATATGATGTTGAGATTTATAGAATCTTTTTAAGAATATACTCTCCAACTCAAAAATATCCTCACTGTACCATTGGATAGATTAGCATACCATTTGAAAGTAATTCAAGATAGAATGCTAACAAATTGACAAAATAATAAACCATCTGACCCTCTAGCATTATAATAACTAGCACAAAATGGGCCAAATGATGTCTCAGTTTCTCTAAACCACTATAGAATTTGAATGAAAGTGGCATGAAACTCTTTTGATAAGGAACTGAATATACACCTCAGGGTAAAGCCTACCCTTTGGAATAGATGTCGCCCCTTGGGACTGGGGTAAAGCCTCCCTTATCTGATTCTTTATCATCTATTTTATATCTTTTTCTACTGGTGCTATAAGGACTGATGGGATTATTTGGGTTAATTCTCAGATTTTTGGGATTGATTCTGGCTTTCTGCTCTACTCATGCACTATCGTCCGTGAATGCTCAACCCGATGTTATTATGTTTTGGCTAGTTGATCCTGCATTTTTGCTACCCTCAACAACATCTCCTCCACCTTTTTCTCAAGATTTATAATATATTTATCTTTATCTTTGAGCCTAACAGACACATCTGAATCTAAGTTTACTATAACAGACTCTTCTTCTTTCTCTGATTGAGCCCTACTAGGAACAATATCCTTTATTGATGATCTAGTCTCTACTATGAAGATACTACTAGTAAGAATATCCCCATAGCTAGTATCCATCAAAAGATCATCTTATTCAGGAATAAAGGCTTCTATTACTTCTTTCTTTCTTAAGATGTACCTGATTTCTTTAATTATCTCATTGATGGGTCTCCCCTCAATAGACTCAGGGCCGATAAGTAAATAATTTCTATAATTAATTATCATTTCAAATTCCTTATGCTCAAACTTCTCTATGATCTCTTATATTTAAAATTCTTGGGCGGCATTAATGCACTCTTCCATCAATTCATTATTAATTTTGTTATTCCTACTGTCCACTACCTCTTCTACTTTGACTGTCCCAAGATTGGTAGTCACAAGAGTAGCATCCTTGACAGGATGTGGAACTTCTTCCTTTGGAGATGGTTGAGGGTCTTGAGGAAGTGACCCTACTCCATTTAATGGGGTGGAAGTCTCACACCCTTGGGTGGGGAGCCTAGAGATTGCTACAGATAATGACCTATTCTCACTTCTACTAATTTTCTTAGAAATATACTCCATCTAAAGAGACATAGGCCTCTTGCCCTTTGCTTCTTCTTTTTTTTCTCTAGCTTGACCACAACAGAGATGAACCTTTCAGATTTTATAGGGTAGACTAGTCGCCTGCCATTATGATGGTGGTGCTTCTTTGATCCAGTAAGAACTATCTCTTCAATCTTAATAAATGGAATATGAGGTACCGAGTGGTAACCATCCACTAATACTGATGTGGCTAGTTTCCTAATATACTTCTTATTCATTATAGATGAATGAGGGGCCAAGACCCTCACCACATTTCTCTATTCATTCAAAATTTCCTTTTCTAATATAAGGGATATCATCCTGTTTGGTTGAGTTTGAAAAAGCAGTTTCAAAAGCTAATTTTCTTTGGATAATTTAATTTTTAAAATTTTAGTTTTGAAATTGAACACATCTGTATGAATGATATAGTGCCTCAGGAGTTAAAGATATAATTCCCTAATAGGTTTAGAAAAAGAAATTGAAAATTTCATCCTGATTATACTAGCCAGATTCGAGGAAGAACTGCATCTGACCCCGAAGGGTTAAAATGACATTTCACTAAGTATCTAACTATTATAACCTGGATAAGAGATCATTAATTTCATATTCAAAATCATGATAGTAAATGATGTATCTCTCTAGGGAAAGAAAAATATCATTTATTATCCATTGATTGAATATGACAATAATGATCGTCATTGATTTGTATTTTTCCAAAGAAGATAAATTAATTTTGAAAATTAATTTTTGAAAGTAGATTTGGTTTCAAAATCTCCTATTAGTGCAAGCCCTCATAGTTAATTATATCATAAGAAACCTAAGTTTCTTATGAATAATCTTAATTATAATAATGATAGAAATTTAATTTTTGATATTCTTGAGGAATGATATCAAAGGAAGCGAGGAAGGAATTTCAATGGGATTGGATGGAATTGGAACACTTATTTTGTAATCTAAAGTGTTAAGGGTAGGAGGTGTTTTATGATTCAAAAACATTTTAGAGGCACCCTAGTCTACCCTATGTGTTGGGCTTTAACTTTTGATTGATAAGAATTTTTAATTTGATTTGACATTTTATTAGAAAGGTAGGATTATACTGTCGAAGATTGGGGACTTATTATTTTGAGCCTGCCCTAGATCCTAAATCTAAGTTAGACACTAGACAATAGTAGCCCGAACCTAGGTAGCATAATATAATTTGTGGACTTACCCCGACCTGGATTAGGTAGCCAGCTAACAACCTAGGTACTTAAAATTCATGTGTCCAGTCTCTTTATAGAAGATGGGTAGGGACATTATTTATGTTTTAAGGAGTTGGGCGTGGGGGGGGGGGGGGGGGGGGGGGAGGATGTCAATAGAGGCTCCTAATTGGCCCCTTGACTTATGTAGGGTGATTATGCTTAAAATAAATGCAATTAAATTTTAGAATCCGTTAAATTATTCCTAACATAATACATGCTAATTGACTCAATGAATATATACAATTAAATATGAAGTAGATTTAAAATTAAGCTTAAAAATAATTTTATCCTAGAGATTACACAATATCCCCTTGATAGAACTGCACTCTGATAGGTCAAGTGGTCTGCCAGAACCTGCAGGCCGGGGGGGTGCCTAACAAGGAGGAGAATATTACAAATTTGGGCCCAAGTACAGTGATTTTGATGATAACAAACATTATAATTTCTTTACTTCTACTATTCTTACATATCTATTTTTGTTTGCTTCTCACAAACCTTTCAGGCCCAAAGGTTCACTTTGAATGTCAATCAGCTTAGGATCAGGTAGACTAGGATTGAGTCAGTCTATAATTTCTATTCCAATGCATCTTTTACCTGTCCTTGAGTCAAATATACTGTGATGGATCCTAAAGCTAAGTAACCTTGCACACACACACTCAGGGGGAGAAATTTGGTGAGTTAGAGAGTTTTTTTTATTTTTGATCATATCGTACAGGATGATTCAAAATCATCCTGAACGATCAGTTAAAAATAGAAACCCTAATTAGGGTATCCCTAATTATTAATTTTACTTAACTAATCATCCTAAATGATTTATATTATACAGGATAAATAATACAGATTGAAACAAATAGCTGTCAATCATAAGTTAGGTAAGATTTCTTAATTCAAATTTTGTTCTTATCATGTAGGATGATCCATATCATCCTGGACAATTCATGACAATCATGCCTAAAATAATCCCTTAATTATGGGATTAATTTTAGTTAAATTAATCAATCAAATCATACAGGATGATCGGAGATAATTATCTTGGATGATCTTAGCACTGCATGATATGATAATTAATTGTTACCCATCGTATAGGATAATAACTATAACTTTTTCAACTAATCGCCATGGACGATACCTCTACTTCATACAGGATGACCAGTTTACCACATGGGATGATAATTAATCAATAGGCATCGTACTAGATGAACAATGTCCTGTATGGGACAACAATTAATCACAAGCCATTGTACTGAACGATCAATAGCCACTCATGAGCTAATTATCCAGGATGATCGAAAGATCGTACGGGAAAATTTATTTAAATACTTAAATTGATCGTACATAACAAGGTTAATCGTACTTATTGAAAAGACTATTTTGCACTAACTGTACATGATGATATTTTAATCTTCATGGATGATCTTTGCCGCCAAATTAAAAATTAGGGCTGTTTTTGAAGCCTCCAATTTATATTCTCATAATTGCTGGTAAGAAAATCTTTTGCTACTATTCTAACCCAAGAGAGCTTAGAGAAGGGCAAGGAGAGATTTTAGGAGAGAGAGAGAGGATCTTGTGAGGGGGAGTTTAGGAGGGGATTCATAAAGGTGTCTCCAAGCAAGGATTCAATCTTCTTCTTCCTTTTTCATTCTTAGTTCCTTCGTGGCTCTGGGGAGATCATCATCAGCATTAGATCTAGGTTCTCTGTCTACTCCACGAAGGAGTAAAAGGATTCCTGTGGTTCTCTGGCAACTGTAGGTGGGAGTAAAAGAATTCCAAGTTCTCTGCCTTCACCATGAGGGTGAAAAAGGATACAGGGTACTCTACCTCACCGGGTCGGTGGAAAGATTTTGTAAGGGCTTCTCCACCTTGCTATAAGGGCAAAAGGAGAGACACTAACTGATTAGTACAGTACCTGGATTGGGGGGTTCTAGGGAGTGGACGTAGGTCAAATTTGACCGAACGACTATAAAATTATGTGTGCTCTTTCTTATTACTTTTTTCAGCATTTTATTTATGCACTTTTTTATGATTTGTTCTGTGGTTAAAATATCATATTTGAGTATCTACATTTGCTTAAGTTATTTAGTTTTAAAATATTTAAAAAGATAAAAAAAATTCCTTTTTGGTTAAGAATTTTTTAAAACACCAATTGAACCCCCCCCCCCCCCCCCTCTCTTGGTTAGCCTCGGGCTAGTTCTATAGGAATTCACAACCCTCACGAACTTTCAAGTGGTATCAAAGAGGGATTCATAAATCAAGTTTTAGAAAACTTTTGAATTTTGATCAATGGCTAACTTTGGTAATTACAACACCATGGAAGGTTATTCAATTACCCGACCACCTCTATTTAATGATATTCCTTTTGATTTTTGGAAAACCCGTATGTCCACCTTTTTATAATCAATTGATTATCGCATATGAATGCTTGTTAGGGAAGGTTATTATACACCTTATAAACTTATAAATGGTGTTAAAACTGAAATTTCTTTTGCTAAATGGACAACTGATGATAGAGATCTAGCACAACTGAATGCTAAATGTTTGAACTATTTTTTCTGTGCATTAAAATCTAAAGATTATATAAGTGTTTCCACTTGTTCTACTCGTAAAGAAATTTGGGACAAACTTTATATTACTTATGAAGGAACAAATGAAGTTAAATAATCTAGGCCAAACATCTTACTTCATGATTACAAACTTTTTTGCATGAAACCTAGTGAAATAAATTCTGAAATGTATACTAGGTTTAAACAAATTGTTACATCCATGGATGCCTTAGGAAGAGAACTCACAAATAATGAAAAAGTGAATAAGATTCTAAGATGTTTACCTTCTTCCTATGATGCAAAAATTACTTCCATTATTGAATCTAAGTACTTGAATGTTTATTCAATTGATAACTTACTTGGATCATTAATTGCTTATGAGCAAGGAGTGAACCAAAGGCAGCTTGATGCAAGTGACAAGAAAAAAGGTGAAAATTATAGCCTTAAAGACTAATTCTAACACTGAACCTTCTAGTTATGATGAGGATGACATTACTTTAATAACTAGACAATTCAAAATCTTCTTGAGGAAAAAGCAAAAGCATTATGAAATAATAAACATTTTGAAGTTTCTTCTGATGTTATTTATTTTGAATGCAGGAAGCCAGGGCATCTGAAGTTTGATTGCCCAACTATGAAGGCTTACGCAAGCAAGGATAAGGGTGAGAAAAAATCTAAGTTCAAGAAGGATAAGAAAAGGATCCAGAAGGCTTTTTGGGCAAACTCTGCATCAGACTCCTATGAAACAGAAGCAAAAGAGGAGGTAACAAACCTGTGATTAATGGTTGATGATCATCTTGATCACTTGACTAAGAAGAGGTATGTAAGCTTACCTATGATCAATTACTTGAAGTTTTAGAAAGAATTCATTCTTCATATAGAAAGCTTAAGAAAGCACATGCTAGCCTCAAAATTGAATTTTTAAATCTGCAGAAAGAGCATGAAATTCTAAGGAAAGATCATTCCACTTTGGATAGCAGTTATATGGCTTTACTAGATGAAATTGATTCCTTGAAAAGAAATCATCTTGATTTAACTAATAAGTATGATTCCTTGAAATATTACATGTTGAATTAGAAAAAGAATACAAGTACTTAGATACTCTTGCATCTGACTTAGACAGTAGGGAGCATGCATTAAAAATAGAAAATTTAATTCTTAAAAGTGTAAATAAGTTTTTAGAATCTGAATTAACTGCCTTCAAGGAAAATAAAAAACCACCTACACTAGAAGAATTTTATAAACTTTCAATAAAGCATGCATCATTCAAACCTAGGAAGAGGCACTATAACCCAAATAGATTAGTAAACTCTTTTCCTGGTGTTAGATATTTTTCTTGTGGCATGCTAGGATATATCTCCAACACTTGCATCATTCACCGTAGAAAACATTTGGTGTGGAGACCAAATTTATAAAATTCATAGCATAGCATGCATGCATCTCACTTCTTTTTCCATAAGATGAGACACAAACCTGTTTGGGTTTCCAAATCTAACATCTGATGATTTTATAGGTGTGCACTCATAAAAGGCCTCATGAAAATATGTGGTACCTGGACAGTGGATGCTCAAGGCATATAATTGGATATGCAAATTAATTTTTTTTGCTGGAGGCCAGGGAAGGAAGCAAGGTAACACTTGGAGACAACACCACCAGGAAAGTGGTGGGATCGGGTATAATTGGTGATTCAAAAAATTTCATCATTAAAAATATTTTGCTTATAGATGGATTGAAACACAGTTTGCTCAGCATCAGCCAGCTCTGTGATAAAGGCTTCAGCATAAAATTTTTGCCAACTAGCTGTATTATAAGCTTAAATGATAAAATTATTTTACAGGGAAAAAGGATCAACAATATTTATAAGCTGGATCTAAATTACTTTAAAGATGATATTACTCTTTACTTAAAAATAATTACTAATGAATCAGGGTTATGGCATAGGAGACTGTGTCATGCAAGCATAAAAAGCTTTAGGAAGATCACCCAAAAAGACTTAGTGAGAGGTGTCCCAAAACTAGAGTTCACTAAGGACCACATGTGTGATGCCTGTCAGTTAAAAAAGTAAGTAAAATCCTCCCTCCACTCAATCAAAGACATTAACACTAGCAAACCCTTAGAAGTCCTTTATATGGATCTCTTTGGACCAATCAGCACTTCAAGCCTAGGAGAGAAAGCCTTTAGGTATGTGATAGTTAATGATTATCTGAGGTTTACTTGGGTTAGATTTCTATCTCATAAAAGTAAATCATTCAAGGAGTTTAGATCTTTTTCACTTGGATTTAGAGAAAACTAGGTTATAAAATCTTAACCATTCATAATGACCATGGTGGAGAATTTGAGAATAAAAAATTTGAATCTTCCTGTAAGGAGCAAGGGTAGATCTCAATTTTTCTGCTCCTAGGACCCCTCAGTAGAACGGGGTGGCTGAAGGGAAGAATAGGACCCTGGTAGATGCCGCTAGAGCCATGTTAGTTGAATACTCACTTCTAAATACTTCTGGGTAGAAGTGGTGAATACAGCCTATTTTTGAATAGGGTAAATCGTAGATCCAAGATGAACAAGACACCCTATAAAGTCCTTAAGGGTAGGACACCCAACCTCTCTTACCTTCATGTCTTTGGATGTAAAGTGTTCATTCTGAATAATGGTAAGTATCAATTAGGAAAGTTTGACCCAAAATCTGATGAAGGAGTGTTCCTAGGTTACTCAAGTTTTGGGAAATCCTATAGAGTTTTAAATAAAAAAAACACAGATATTTGAGGAAACCACTCATGTTGTATTTAATGAATTTGGTAATTCTAGAGGGACCATATTAGAAGAAGAAGTGGTTGTAGAAGTTACCCAAGGAATATAATCTACAAATCTGGAGGAAAGGGAAGAACATGAAGTTTCTTTGCCTATAGAATGAAGGTATTCCTCAAGTCATCCTAAAGAATTAATCTTAGGAGACCCATCTGAAGGTGTTAGAACTAGGCATGAACTTAGAAAAGAAATAAACAACTCTACCTTCATTTCAATGATTGAACCCACCAACCTAAATTAAGCCTTATCTAATGAATTCTAAATCCTAGCCATGTAAGAAGAGTTAAATCAATTTGTAAGAAATAATATCTGGGGGCTAGTTGAAAGACCTAAGGACCAGAGTGTGGTTGAAACTAAATGGGTCTTTAAAAATAAAATGAATGATTATGGTATAGTGGTGAGAAATAAAGCAAGATTAGTGGCTAAGGGGTATATTCATATAGAAGGGATTGACTTTAAAAAGACTTTTGCCCCTGTAGCTAGATTAGAAGCCATTAGGGTGCTACTAGCCTTTGCCTATTTTAAGGGCTTCAAACATCAAATGGATGTTGAGGGTGCCTTTTTGAATGGGGTGATAAAAGAAAATGTGCATGTTGAGAAACCCCTAGGCTTTAAAAATTTATAATTTCCTAATCATGTGCTCAAATTAAAAAAAGGCTTTATATAGATTAAAACAAGCACCTAGGACATTATTTGAAAATTTTAGCACATTCCTACTAGAAAGAACCTTTATTAAGGGGAGTGTAGACACCACCCTTTTTTTGAAAAAGGTACGAGATGAATTACTGATTGTCCAAATCTATATTGATGATATTCTATTTTGATCTTCTAATGAAACTGTGTGATGAATTTTCAAAAATAATGAGGAAGGAGTTTGAAATGAGTATGATAGGAGAATTGACTTACTTTCTTGGATTTAGTATAAGACAGAATGATGATGGAACTTTCCTTAATTAATCAAAATACATTAAGGACATCCTTAAGAAGTATGAGATTGATAAAGCCAAGCTAATCAACACTCCCATGTGTACCACTATTCAGTTAGATAAGGATTCAAATGGGAAATCTGCTGATCAAAAGAAACTTAGAGGAATAATTTGATTACTTCTTTACTTGACTGCTAGCAAACCTGATATTATATTTAGTGTTTGTCTCTGTGTATTTACATTTAAATATAAAATCTTCAATTTTAAACCACATTTAAATTAAGCAAATCAGCTCATAAAACCTTCCCCTATGCCACATAAGCTTATTGACTAGTTTGACTAGTCAAAGTATTCAAAAAGAGTTAAAGTCCATGCTTAGGTGGATTTGCCACTTTGGAAGTCAAAGTATCCTAATAACTCCATATTTATATGCATTTGGTGGTTGGGAGGGTTAGTTGGCAATAGCCTAAAGCCTTTATCTCTCTCCAATCCAAGCTAAGTAATCATTAGGAAGAAGGATAATGACACACCTAACTCAAAGCCTTGGCCTCACTCTACCTCTTCCAAAACATTCAATTCTAGCAACCTCCAGTTGATATCAAGGATAACTTAGCTTCCCCATCTATAAATAAGCCTTCTCCATCCATTAGAATGGTTGTTGAAAATTTTGAGAGCCTAGTTTAAGAAGAGAGAGAGAGAGAAAGATAGAGAAAGGATAATTGCTATAGTAGATCCTAAACCAGCCACAACAACTCTTGAACCCTTAAAAGAAGTTGTAGAGGATTAAAATACCTTTCCAACAAGCCCAAGACCACCAAATTCCATCCATAGGATTGTAAGATATCTCAACTTTTCTTTAAAACTTTATTTTAAAATTGCAAAAAATCTACAACACATGAAACCTCCAAACTTCAGGTGTTGGAAGATTAGGTTTTCATAAACATGTGTTTAAAATTTCATTCAATTTGGATGGCTATTTTGAAAGTTATGGCTAATTGAAATTATAGTTCATTTTTGAACTATGAGATCTGGCTCAATCAGAGCCATCTGATCGCGCCTTCTGTGAGATCGGACGGCCCACAGATGGCCACATAGCCCAAACGGAACCACGCGCTACCTTCTGGATTCAAACCAGCATCGTTTCATCAAAAAGTGGGCTATGTGGAAAGTTCAGAGCCATCTGCGCCTTCCACTGTCCATCCAACGGTCCAAATCCGAGCTAACTCAGATTAAAACGACGGAAGCGGCTCATTGCATGATGCATAATCATTGCCAATCATCGCATGCAATCAACCCATTCATAAAAAAAAATGACTTAAAATTAATTTAAATAGCCAAAAGTTCCAAAATTTATAAAAAATCCAATTTTTCACCAAATTTAGTATTTTTGGGCTCATTGGAAAGGGATTGAGCTCATCTATTTGTTAAAAATAAAATCAAAGTATTTTGACCATTGTATAATGACTTATTGGGGTTTATTTGAAATCCAAATTTTGTAATTTTCTCATAATCCAGGGGTCAAATTTGACCTAAATTTTGGTGAAATATTTTTGAGCATCTTAGGCATCCCCTGCATTTTTCCTAGCACCAGATGCTCAAGAGATTGTTGTGAGATGAATTTACAAAGGAATGGGTCCATTTTGGACCCAAAATTTTGAAAATTCATAACTCTTCAAATTGATAGATATTGATTATCTGATTGTTGTGGTATGCTTGTATATGTCCTAGGGTTAGGTGACCAAAATTTCAAACCCATTTGAACACTAGAGACACATAGGGTAAATAATTAAGGAAAATGTCTAGTCAACTTAGAAAAATTTAGAAAAGTATACACACATCCAATGGGGATGAAACTTCAGAACATTGAACTTAATAACATTTTACACCTTCGATCCAAATTTTACTAGATTTGGAGGTCATTAGGTCAAATAATTAACCAAGTAAAAATTCAACCTTTTTTAGGATCCAAAAAATTTAAAAAATGTAATAAATCAAAATTAAATCTCAAAATTATAAATAATATATCAAACTTGCCATAATTTGATCCTCTATTTATGAAAAATAAAAGCCCCATCACTGGACTTGTAATTTAACTTTAATTTAAGATTTAGTGAAAATTAATAATTAATTATATAAAATAATTAAAAAATATTAAAAATTCCAAATAAATTATAAACAATTGAAAACACTCTCATGATTCTATGTAGTTTAGGACGAGTTTGGATCAAAACAATCAAAATCTTCTTTACTAAAAATTTAAAAAATCTATTAATTAATCAAAATTTGAAAAATCATAATTAATTCAAATAAAATAAAAAAATTTCAAATAATATATCAATTTAACAATAATTTAATCCTTAATCAAAGAAAATTAAAATCACTTTAATTTGACTTCAATATTGAGAATAATTTAATTTTAAGTAAAAATAATATTTAATTAATTTAAATAATTAAAAATAATTAAAAATTCCATAAAATTCCCAAACACTTGGGAATTTCTCCTTAGGTCATTCCTGACCTTTGGAGCTAATTTCGTGGAATTGGGAGATCATTTGGAGTAAAATTATTAAAAGGCCTTTAATTAAACCAATTAAATAATTCAAAAAAAATACACAAATTTGAGAAATCATAACTAATTATAGAATAATACAAATTGAGCAAACTCAAAGGCATTATACTCCATATAAGGTCTAATATTTATTAAAAATATAAAATTAGCAAAAATCACTTAAAATCAAAAGTCAACTTTTTTGTCAACTTTAGTTTGAATTTTAACTGAAATTTTAAAAATTCATAACAAATTGTAGAAAAATCCAATTCCAACAAACTCAAAGTCTAAATACTCATATTTAGGTCTAGTATTTGAGAAAAATATAAAAACTCTAAAACAAAAAAATACACAAATTTTGAGAAATCATAACTAATTATACAATACTACAAATTGAGCAAACTCAAAGGCATTATACTCCATATAAGGTCTAATATTTATTAAAAATATAAAATTACCAAAAATCACTTAAAATCAAAAGTCAACTTTTTTGTCAACTTTAGTTTGAATTTTAACTGAAATTTTAAAAATTCATAACAAATTGTAGAAAAATCCAATTCCAACAAACTCAAAGTCTAAATACTCATATTTAGGTCTAGTATTTGAGAAAAATACAAAAACTCTAAAACAAAAAAATACACAAATTTTGAGAAATCATAACTAATTATAGAATACTACAAATTGAGCAAACTCAAAGGCATTATACTCCATATAAGGTCTAATATTTATTAAAAATATAAAATTACCAAAAATCACTTAAAATCAAAAGTCAACTTTTTTGTCAACTTTAGTTTGAATTTCAACTGAAATTTTAAAAATTCATAACTAATTGTAGAAAAATCCAATTCCAACAAACTCAAAGTCTAAATACTCATGTTTAGGTCTAGCATTTGAGAAAAATGCCAAAACTCTAAAACTCAACCATAATCGAAAAGTCACTTTTTGACCCCTTTAATTAATATATTTAAATATTTCCAAATAATTCCAAAAAATTCAATAATCCCCCAAAATTTCATAAAATATAAATTTTAAAATATAAATATAAATTAGCGATTATTTTTTATAATATATACTAATCATCCTGTATGATATAAATCGTCAAGGATGATTAGTTAAGCAAACTTAATAATCAGGGATGCCCTAATTAGGTTCCTATTTTTAACTGATCGTCGAGGATGATTTAGAATCATCATATACGGTATGTTTAAAAACCAAAAAACTCTCTAACTCACCAATTTTCTCCCCCTAAGTGTGTGTGTGCAAGGTTACTTAGCTTCAAGATCCATCACAGTACATTTGACTCAAGAAAAGATAAAAGATGCATTGGAATAGAAATTACAAACTAACTCAATGCTAATCTACTTAATCTTAAGCTGATTGATGTTCCAAGTGAACATGTGGACCTAAAAGGTTAGTGAGCAGGGCAAAAAAAATAGATATGCAAAAATAGCAGAAGTAAAGAAACAGTAATGTTTATTATCATCAAACTTGTTTTATTTGGGCCTAGATTTACAACAATCTCCCCCTTTTTGATGAGAGCAAACTTTGCTATAAAAATTTTCAAAGCCCGAAAAATTTTTGTTTTTATTCTTATCTTTTTTTAATTTATTTATTATTTTTTTAAGTGAGACATAAAAAAATAGAATAGAAATAAAACAAAATAAATTTCACTAAAATATAAGCTAACGAAATATTAAGCAACAAACTAAGCAACCAACATACTACTCCCCCTTTTGATATCACAAAAAGGAGAGAGAATGAAAAACACTAAAATAGAATAAAGTATAGAAATAAAGTCCAGTACACTTACAAAAACTAAAAAAACACTGACAAGCTAGAAAGGAGAACTTTCATTAGGTGGAGGTGGTGGTGGCTGAAAGTATCAGGAAAGAGAGGAAAACTACTAGCCAAATCAGGACATATCCTGCTCATGCTACTGCTGCTGGGTGGCGTAGGAGTCAAACATTGCCTCCCACTGGTCAAAACCTCTGAACCAGTCTATCATATTGAGTCTGTTGGTGTATCGATTCAGTTGCTGGGATCAGTGCTGCACCTCCCTTTTATTCTTCTGGCTCACGGTCATGATAGCGACCTTGGCAATGAGTGGCACTTTGAAGAACATGGAAAGAGCTATTGGAATATAACACTAAAAAGTGATATGGTGGTGCAGGGTATTAAAAGTACACCTCAAAAAAACAAAAAAGAAAAAAATTTACATCCGATTATATGAACCTCATTCATACTGTATGATTTATACAACTATACACATCTTCACCGACTTTGATTTCATTAGTTTAGATTTGATCAATCATTCAAAATCATACTATTTGATCCACCTTTTTTGTACTATATGTTCCACATGTTAGTAACTGTTGAACAAATCATATCATCTAGTATGTTAATTAAAACATCATTGCACTGTATGAACACCTATTTATATTGTACAAACCTTTTAGTTATAGGTCATACAGATCACTCCTTAGGATGATAATTTTAATGAAGATCCTCAAGTATGATCATGATCAGACTATACGATTTGACACCTTTTTTGATAGATAGTATAGATGAATTGAATTCTTTTAATTATCTTGTATGAACCTCAATCATACCGTAAGATCTACTAAAATTCTATAAGTATTTAAGGATTTCAAAGGTTTCACTCACTCCATCTTTCTATTCCTCTTTTTCCTTAGATTCGTACCTTTAATCTTCTTAATGGCCAGGGGCAAGTAAGCCTGTCAACTGCACCAAGGCAGTTCCTCCTATCATCCTATTGATGACCACTTCCAAATAGTGGAGGATGAAGCTACCTATCACAGATTTAGGGAAGCTCTGATTACACCATCCTGCATCGATGACTGGTCAAATTTAAGTTATAGGGTAATGGATCTCTTTGCCACATACACTCTTCAATTCCTTCTTACCCTCACTTTCCCTTTTAATTCAAAACTTCTTTACAAATTCTTCATGAGCTTATGAGTGTCTGGAAAATTCTTGACCATGATCTCATACGTGTGTAGATAGCCCATAGAAATCACTAAACAAGACTTAGTGGAATACTTACACCTATCCACTAAAGGGGATCAACCCCATATCATATCATCTAGGGGAGATTATGACTAGACCATAATAAATTTAATCATTAGGAATGCTCCTCTAAATAAACACCAGCTAATTGTCCAATCATTAAATCAAAATCTTCATATCATCCAGCATGTTCTCCAAACTTTATTCTACCTAAAGCTGGAGATGGGGACAACATCACTCTATTATTATATGTAGTCACCTACCTAATCATGTTCGACAGTGCTTTTGATGAGTCCCAAATGATCATTGCTTATATGTAAAACCTTACTTCACTTTGCTCACATTCAAGCATAACCTTGCATTATATCACTTGATTACCTATTTTTTGGATCAAAAATATCAGCTTACGTATCCCACACTGGTAGATAAGTTCCCTATTTTGGTCCTCTAATGGCTTTTTTAATATCCTCTTTCCTCATCACCAAGGGGAACAGTCGAAAGAAGAGCCAAAATTTGTTGAAGAATGGGGAGACCATCTAGCACTAGCACTGGCACCAAAGCCAGCACCAGCACTAGCACCAGATACCAGCCCTATTTCTTATGAGGTGTCGATATAATATTTTGATCAATTGGAGTTCTGATTGGACAGCCACATTCAACAGTAGCAGCAGTAGCATGAGAATAACATGGCAGAATTTAGCGAGAAATTTAGCACTATTCACCACTATTTTAAACCACAACCACCACCTCTACCACCCCCTGATTAAGGATCCTACTTCTAGGTTATTTGTTTGGGTGGAGTCTTTCTTTTATATTTGTGTTGTAGATTTTACTGTGATTTTTATTTTTTACTTTCTCTCCATTTTCATGATGTCGAAAGGGGGAATGGTTAGTTGCATTTTGTGATTTTTTATTTAATCCATTTATTTTTAGCATATAATTCTAAGTTAAGTGTTGCAGAGATGAGGATGCTCAGGTGGATGAGTGGCTTTACCCTTAGAGATAGGATACGAAATGAGCATATTCGTGAAAAGGTTGGAGTAGCTCCAGTGGAAGATAAGATTAGAGAGAGTCGCCTTAGATGGTTTGGTCACGTAAAACGGCGGCCTCCCGATGACCCGGTTAGGAAAGTAGAGGTCTTAGATTTGACTTATGTTAAGAAAGGTAGAGGTAGACCTAAAAAGACTTGGTTAGAAAATATTAGAAATGATCTTTCTTTATTAGATTTAAACGAGAATTTGACTTTTAATAGGACACAATGGAGAAAAAGGATTCATGTAGCCGACCCCACGTAGTGGGATAAAGGCTTGATGTTGTTGTTGTTGTATCTATGTTATTTGTGTGTTCATTTACATTTTCAACTCAAAAAGAAAGGCAAATAAAAAAATACAAAAAATTACATTCCCCTATTTTTTAAAGTATCTCATCTAGAGAGGGCTAGATTAGGAAAAAATACTAATTTCTTATAACTTCAACCAAAAATATTTCCCATCATAAGAAAGGGGAAGATTGTTGCAATCTGGGATCCCGAGATTATGATTTTGATCGACCACCTAATTTTGAGATCATTTTCAATCTAATATCTTTTCATCAAACTCCTAAATTAATAAAATCCATCAAACTAATCAAGGTTTAGCACCTTCTTTAGTTAAGAGGTATTTGATGGTAGAGTGATCACTAAAAAAATAACTTTGTTGTTGATTAAATATGGTCTAAAATTTTCAAATACAAAGACTATCACTTGTAATACTTCCTCCATTGGCATTTTTTAAATTTATGAATCTTTTAATATTTTATTGGTGTAATATATAGCATGAAATTTCTTACCCAGTCTTTATCCTAAAATTGCTCCAATGGCATAGTCACTAGCATCACACATCAATTAAAAAATTAAAGATTATTGAGGCGAAAGGATGATAGGTGTATTAACTAAGCATTTGTTAAAATTTTCAAATATAATTAAGAAATCAAAATTAAATTCAAATGGTATATCCTTCTCAAGTAAATGACACAATGATTTAATAATTAAAAAAAATCTGTAATGCATTATCTATAAAAATGGGCTTGACCAAAGAAACCTCACTCCCTTAACATAAGTAGGAGGTGAAAAATTCTCAATCACTTGTATCTTCACCCTATCAATCTCAATGCCTCATTTAGAGATTTTATGTCTAAGGATATTGCCTTCCTTAACCATAAACTGGCATTTCTCCCAATTGAGAACAAGGTTAGCTCAAATCTAATTCTAATGATATAGACAAATATCAAAGTTTATTCAAAAGATATAAAAATCACCCATAAATTTTAAATCCCTAGTTTATCAAATCTAAAAATATAAACATCAAATATTATAGAAATGTTGTAGGGAAATTGAAAAAATCAAAGGGCATTCTTCTAAATGCAAAACTTTCATAAGGACTGGAAAATATCATCTTATCTTGGTCTTCGAGGGCAACCATAATCTGATGGCATAATAGCCATCTAAAAAATAATTAAAAGGATACCCAACTAATATATCTAAATCTAATCAATAAAGGGAAACAAAAAAAGGCCCATCCTTGTGACTTTGTTGAGTTTCTAATAACCTATTTAAATCCTCCGCGCTATCACAATCCTAGTCAAATAAGTTCATTGATTCCATTAGTGATTACAATTAACTCTCCTTTCCTTACCACATAGTGAATTGGGCTAACCTAATCACTATTAGAAATAGGATAAATGAAACTTGCATCCAACCACTTTAGGATCCCTTTCTTTACTGCTTTCATCATAATAGAATTTAACCTTCTTTTTGAGTCAAATTTGAGTTGACAATTTTCCTCTAAAAAATCTTATGAATTTAAATTGATGGAAAAATCCCTCGAATATCTGAAACAGAATACCCAAATGCTTTCTTATACATGCTAAGAACTCTATTCAACTTACCTTCTTATTGTTCTCCAAGCTTAGTAGAAATAATGGAATATAGATTTGACTCCTCTCCTATGAAGCTATGATCTAAGTAGGCAGGCAATGCTTATAATTTAAGAATAGGTGCCTCTATAATAGATTTTTGAAAGGCTTCCCTAAATATGATGCATAAAATACCTCATATCTCTCTTAAAACATTCTAGGGGATTTATTTATCACATGAACAAAATCTCCATCTACCTCTCTTAAGTCCTACTCACATAATAACATTTCCAAATGACTATCACTCAACAACTCATTCATAGCATCTTTCACACAACCATCAACTAAATCCACTCTATAGTAATCCTCACTCTAATCCTTAGGAAATGTTATAGATTTTAGGACATTAAAGGTAACTTATTAGCCCTAAACTCTTATGGTCAATTCTCCCTTCTACACATCAATCATAGCCCCATTTGTGGCTAAAACAATTCTATCCAAGATGATTTGTATCTCCCTATATTCCTTTATATCTAATATAATAAGGTCAATATGAAGAATAAACTTATTTACCTTTACTAATATATTTTCTATTACCTCCTTTGGATAAGTGAATAAATAGTTAGCTAAATGAAGGATAATACCAGTACATTGGACTTCTCATAGGTCTAGATTTTTAATGATGGACAAGGGCATGAGATTTATGCTAGCTCCTAAGTCACATAGTGCTCTCCTATAAAACTTATGACATATTGTCTTAGGAATGGTAAAACTACCTGGATCCTTAAGCTTCTGAAGGATCTTATTTTGGATAATTGCACTACATTCCTCAATAAGGTCTATTATTTCAAAGTATCCTAATCTTCTCTTTTTCTAGCAGAAGACTTTCATGAATTTATAATAGGTAGTAATTTTCTCTAGAGCTTCTATAATGGGTATCTTAATTGTTAACTTCTTTCAAAAACCTCCAAAAATATAGAGAATTGCCTATCTACGTTTGGCTGTAATATCCTTTGAGCAAACGGTGGTGTTGGTGGTCTCTCAATTACTTTTCTAATTAATTTTTCTATTTTCTTAGTGGGCTAAGGTTATTCTACAGGCCTGGTGGGTTTTATGGGTGCTTCCTCAAGAATTTCTTCTAAAAGATTTTCAAAATTTCTAATGTCTTCCTCTAACTCTCTTCCACTCCTCAATATATAGTTTTACAATGTTCCTTATATTTTTTCCTTAAGATTTACCTCTATATTCCTAAGTAAGGTTCCATGGGCTCTATTATTTAAAGAGCTAGTTAACCGCCCTAACTAATTTTCAATATTCCTTATTACAGTAGCTTGACTTTATAGTTGGTTTTCCATTCCAAAACTAAATTTTTTAAAGAAAGCCTTTTATCCTTTTTTTTATTGTTGAATTAAATCTAGAGGAAAATTAGGCCTTAGGTTTCCATAGTTCTGATGAGGTGGGTTCCAATTTCCTACTTAGTTGGGTTGGCTAGAATTCCAATTATTACCCCCATTTTAATTATTACATCAATTAAAGTTAGGGTGATTTCATTAACCTAGGTATTAAATACTAGAGAAAGGAATATTTTGTCATTTATTGATGGCATTTAATAATTTTACTCTTGATGTACTTGGGTCTAGATGATCTGTATATATTATCTTCCACTAGTAACGGTGTACTTTGGGATATACTAACTCTAATGTTATCAAGATTCCTAGATATAATAGCTGCTTGCATACTCAAAATTGATGAAGCATCAGATTCATACACACTAGCCACTTTCTTAGGGATCACTCTCTTAAATGACCAAAAGAAATTATTAGTGGCCATTGCTTTAATCAAAGCATATGCTTCAATGAAGGTCTTAGATATTAAAGAACCTCCAACAACCACATTAATAATAGATCTAAGAGAACTTATAAGATCATTATAGAATTTCTAAATCATAAGCCATTCGGGTAATGCCTAGTATGGAAACTTTCTAAGCAATTCCTTGAATCTCTCCTAAGACTTATATATTGATTCTCCATCAAGTTAGGTGAATGAGCTACTGTCATTCCAAAGTTTTGCTATCTTGAATGGGGGAAAATACTAAAATTTGAGATTTGTGAGGTAATTTATTCAACGTGGTGATTAAGCATAGGGTAAATAGGTCAACTAAATTAAGCCTAGGGGAAAACAATGAAAGTCTAATTGCATCATTAGAGACTCCGCTATACTTTAATGTAGCACATATCTCCAAGAAACTAACTATATCTAAGTTGTGAACCTCTAAAGTGGTTCCCCCAAACTGAGAATTTTATATCATTTGGATCATAGCAGGCTTTCACTCAAAATTATTAGCCTTAATATTTGGTTTATTGATGCTTTGGTGAATACCCTCAATAATGGGATTTGTATATTCTCTGAGTGGATTGAGTTAGTCATTCTCCTAAACTAGGTCAGCCATCTATAATTCTTTTTATGATTTCTAGATTTTCTAATTTATCTAGTGGTTAATTCTATTCTATAATAAAAAAAGATGTATCCTAGTTTGTTTCTATTATGCATGCAATTCTAACACACATAATATAAAAATTATAAATCACAACACTATTGAATACTTAATAATACAACAATACTAAATTTTTGGCAAAAAAAATAGCAAGGCCAACACAGAATATGTTGAAGATAATTATAAGATTAAATTAGTGATTTGTTCAGTAATATAAAGTAAATAAATGGATAACTACTTGAGAATCCCTAGAATGGTGCCAAAAACTTAATTGGAATTTTTATTTTTTTTTATGTTGCTTGCTATATTATGGAGTAAATCCTATTTTATGCAAGTATGTGTCATGTCAAGTAAGAAAGAAATGAGTAGAGTATTGTTCCCATGAAAAATCTAAATTACCTTAAGGTCACTCTTGTTGAAATCCAGGATCCCGAGCACTTAATTTTGATGGTGACAACTAGTACTTACTGAATCCATATAGACTTCCTTTAGATTACAAATGCTTAATCCTTGTATATGAGCACTAACATTTCAGGTCAAATGCACATTGCTCAAGGTTACTGGAGACTCAAACCGAGTAGAATAGAATGTTGAAAAGTCTGTAATTTTTATTTCTTTATTTTTTTTCTTTCTTGAGTCTGCCACAGAAGCATGCATGTGAAAGGAGCAACCATGCACACACACAGGGGGAGAATTGTTTTAAATGTTTAAAATTTTTTTAAGAATATCGTACTGTATGATTAATTATTAATACTCAGGCTAACGGCTAATTTTCAGATGATTAAATTGATAAACTGATCGTACTGTACGATACCTATCGTACTGTACGATAAGATACAATTGAGAAACCCTAGCCGCCAGAATAAGTTTGGTAAGTTCTTAATTTTGTTTTCCTGAACTGATCGTACTGTACGATTCTTATCGTACTGTATGATTAATTAATACTTACCAAAATTATCTCCCTAATCAGGAAATAAACATTGGTTTCTAATTTAAAAGTCGATCGTACCAGACGAAACTAAGGTTTTTTATTATGTTCGTCCTGGACGATATTTATATCGTACAGAACAATATCCTGAAATGAACTAATCGTACTGTACGACTAGTGGAGTGCTGGACGACCGACAGAGATGATTTCATTCGTCCCATTGATCGTACCAGACGAAACCAAGAATTTTTGTTCTATTCTTCCTGGACGATATTCGTATCGTACAGGACGATATCATGAAACACACTAATCGTACTGTACGACTAAAGGAGTGCTGGACAACTAGCAGAGATGAATTCTTTCATCCCAGGGATCCTCCCACAGATCATCCTGTACGAACAGCACGAATCAACAATATCGTCCTGTACGATATATATATCGTATAGTACGATATGTATAAACTTCGATAACTGTTCGTCTGTACTCGTACTGGATGGAGCTTTAATTGAACTGATCGTACTATACGATTATAGATCGTACTATACGAACAGAAACGCAAAAGTTGAAACTTTTAGGGTTTTTTGAAGCCTGATATAAAAATAACTTAAAAATTTTTCTAGATTGTTGTTGATCTATCCTCTGGCTCTGAAAGGCTTTGAGGAAAGAAGGGGATTCGTTAGAGAGAAGTTTTTTGGAGAGATCCAGGGCTTGAGAGAGGAAGGTGAAGGTGAGCTTGAGCGTGAGGGAGAAGTAGTGTGAGGGGATCACACGGTGGATCCAAGCTAGCTGCATGCTTTGCTCATCTTGTGGCTTTGGGAAGCTTCGAGAAAGTTCTCGAGGGAAGAGTCACTTCAAGATCAATATCGTCAAGGTACTCTGCCATCTCCAGGAGGGAGAAAAAGGAGAAGGTCCGCTGCCATCACTAGGAGGGTGACATAGTGCTTGGTATTCCGCCTCACCGAGGGAGGTGAAAGTGAGTATTATAAAGGCTTCTCCACCTTGCTGTGGGGGAAAAAGGAGAGTCAACTTTTACTAGAGCAAATCTCAGAGTAGAGGACTCCGGGGAGTGGACGTAAGTCAAGTGACCGAACCACTATAAAAATCTCTGGTGTGTTTTTTCCTGTTTACCATACTTTACTTTTCATGCTCTTAATTAGTACATTAAATTGCTTGGTAAAAAATCATGATTTAAATCTTGTGTTGTGAAATTTACAATTGAATTATCAATATCATCATTGTGAATGTTGTACTTGCTTCCGCACGTTGTTCATTGAGTTATCTTTTAAAAATATAAAAAAATTAGAACTCTTGTGTAGGGTTGAATTTTTTAAAATACCAATTCACCCCCCCCCCCTCCTAGCGCATCTCCTACTTTCAAGTGGTATCAGAGCGGGGGTCAAAATAGTGTTTTAGAAAACCTACAAACGTAAGATCCATGGCTCAATTTGGTAACCGTAACACTACGGAGGGTTATTCTATAACTCGTCCACCTTTATTTGACAATTTACCGTTTGATTTCTGGAAAATACGTATGTCTACATTTTTACAATCTCTAGACTATCGCATGTGGATGTTAGTCCAAGAAGGTTATTCTGCACCATTTCGTATGTTGAATGGAATTAAAACTGAACTATCATTTAATGAATGGAGCATTGAGGATAGAGAACTTGCACAGCTAAATGCTAAATGTCTAAATTATTTCTTTTGCGTATTGAAATCAGAAGACTATATGCGAGTATCAACTTGTACTACTGGTAAGCAAATTTGGGACAAACTGTGTATCACGTACGAAGGAATTAGTGAGGTCAAACAATCAAGGTTGAACATACTGCTACATGATTACGAACTATTCCGCATGAAACCTAGTGAAACTATACCTGACATGTACACTCGATTCACCCAGATTGTAACATCTCTGCATGCTTTAGGAAGAGAGTTGTCTAACTCAGAAAAAGTAAACAAAATACTGTGATGTTTGCCTAGCTCATATGATGCTAAAATCACTGCAACAACTGAGTCAAAAGACCTGAATGTTTATTCTATTGACAATTTGCTTGGGTCACTCATTGCCTACGAGCAAGGAGTGAGTCAACGACAAAGTGATGTAGTTGAAAAGAAGAAGGAGCGAGCGGTAGCTTTAAAAGCAAACAATTCTGAAAGTGACAGCTCAGCAGCAGAGGAAGATGACGACATCGCCTTGATGACTCGTCAGTTCAAAAATTTTCTGAAAAGAAAGCAGCGCCGTCATCAAAGCAATTGGAACAAAGGAAAAAGCTCAAAGTATACTAAAGTTGCATCTGAGATAATTTGCTTGGAGTGCAGGAAACCCGGTCATCTCCGAGCTGATTTCCCTAACATCAAGACTCATCAAACCAAGGAAAATGGTGAGGAAAGATCAAAGTTCAAGAAGGGCAAATTTAAGACACAAAAAGCATTTTGGGCCGACTCTGCCTCAGAATCATCGAAAGAAGAAGCAGAGGAGGAGGTAACGAATCTGTGTCTTATGACTAATGATAGTCTTGATCAATCAGATCAAGATGAGGGATGCTCTCACAAAAGACCTAGTGAGAGCATGTGGTATCTGGACAGTGGCTGCTCGAGACACATGACTGGAGACATGAAGCAGTTTGTGACACTGGAGGCCAGGTCAGGAGGCAAGGTAACTTTGGGAGACAACACCACCAGGAAAGTGGTGGGCTCAGGTATCATTGGAAACACTAAGAATTTGATTATTGAGAACATACTTTTAGTTGACGGTTTAAAGCATAATCTCTTAAGTATAAGTCAACTATGTGACAAGGGCTTTGACATAAAATTTCTTTCTAATAAATGCATGATTAGCTTAAATAATACACTTGTGTTAGAAGGAAAACGCATAAACAATGTTTACATGTTAGATTTAAACTGCATTGAAACCTCAAACTCGTTGTGTCTAAAAATAATAGCGGATGACTCTTGGTTATGGCATAGGAGACTATGCCATGCTAGTATGAAAACACTTAGGAACATCACTCAGAAAGACTTAGTTAGAGGCATACCAAAGTTAGACTTTACTAAGGATCATCTCTGTGATGCTTACCAATTAGGAAAACAAGTTAAATCTTCATTTCATGCAATCAAAGATATCAACACCACTAGGCCATTAGAAACTCTCCACATGGACCTGTTCGGACCTGTTAGTGCAGCTAGCCTAGGAGGGAAGTTGTATGGGTTTGTAATAGTAGATGACAACTCTAGGTTTACTTGGGTGAAATTCCTAGCTCATAAGAGTGAGTCATTTGAAGAGTTTAGAATTTTCTCCACTTGGATTCAAAGGAAATTAGGATGTGTAATTTCAACAATTCATAGTGATCACGGTGGAGAGTTTGAGAATGATAAATTTGAATCATTTTGTAAAGATGTTGGAATAGAACATAATTTCTCTGCTCCTAGAACTCCTCAGCAAAATGGAATAGCAGAAAGAAAGAATAGAACTTTAGTTGAAACTGCTAGGGCTATGTTAGCTAAATATACTCTTCCTAGATATTTTTGGGTAGAAGCAATGAATACCGCGTGCTATGTGTTAAATAGGGTAAATGTTAGTTCCAAACTTAATAAGACACCCTATGAGTTGCTTAAGGGTAGGACACCCAATCTTTCACACTTACACATTTTCGATTGCAAATGCTTCATCTTAATCAATGGCAAGTCACCCTTAGGAAAGTTTGATCCTAAATCTGATGAAGGGGTTTTCCTAGGCTACTCATCTGTAGGTAAAGCCTATAGAATATTCAATAAGAGAACCCTAGTAGTAGAAGAGTCCACCCATGTGGTATTTGATGAATCCAATAAGACCTCTGAATCTAATCATTAAGAAGAAGAAGTTGAGGTTATAAGGGGAGTAGAGACCATTACCATAGAGACTAGAGCGGAACCTTAGGAACATCTGCCTAGAGATTGGAAATTTTCTTCTAGTCATCCTATAGAGCTGATCTTAGGAGACCCATCAGAAGGGGTAAAAACTAGGCATGGACTTAGGAAAGAGGTTAGTCATTCTGCATTCATATCTATGATTGAACCCACAAGTATATATCAAGCTTTAGGAGATGAATTTTGGATCCTAGCAATGCAAGAAGAGTTGAACCAATTCGTTAGGAATGATGTATGGGAATTAGTCAAAAGACCTAAAGAATAAAGTGTGGTTGGAACTAAATGAGTCTTTAAAAATAAGATGAATGACTCTAGAATAGTAGTGAGAAATAAGGCTTGGTTAGTAGCAAAGGGGTATAACCAAATTGAAGGAATAGATTTTGAAGAAACCTTTACTCCGGTAGCTAGACTAGAAGCCATAAGGGTACTGTTAGCCTTTGCTTGTTTTAGGGATTTTAAGCTATATCAAATGGATGTCAAGAGTACTTTTCTGAACGGGGTAATCAAGGAAGTTGTTTATGTGGAGCAACCTCCAGGGTTTGAAAACTCACAATTTCCAAACCACGTGTTCAAACTGAAAAAGGCACTATACGGGTTAAAACAAGCACCTAGAGCCTGGTATGAAAGACTTTGTACGTTCCTACTAGATGGAGGCTTTGTTAAGGGTAGTGTGGACACCACCTTATTCTTGAAGAAGGTAGGAGTTGAGGTACTCATTGTTCAGATTTATGTAGATGACATCTTGTTCGGATCGACAGAGAAAAGCATATATAATGAATTTTCAAAAATAATGAGTGATGAGTTTGAAATGAGTATGATGGGAGAGATTAGTTACTTCCTTGGATTTATTGTACAACAAACGGAAGGTGGAACGTTCCTTAGCCAATCTAAGTACATCAATGATATTTTGAAAAAATATGAAATGGACAATGCTAAGGCTATGAATACACCCATGAGCTCTAACATTCAATTGGATAAAGATCCCAGTGGGAAGTCTGTAGATCAAAAGAGGTATAGGGGAATAATTAGATCACTTCTCTACCTGACTGCCAGTAGACCAGACATAATGTTTAGTGTGTGTATCTGTGCCCGCTTTCAAGCTGACCCGAAAGAATCTCACATGACTGCTGTCGAAAGAATTCTTAGATATCTACTAGGCACCCTGAACTTAGGAATTTGGTATCCTAGACACAGCACTACTTTTGAAATCTTAGGGTACTCAGATTCAGACTTTACAGGATGTAGGGTAGATAGAAAAAGCACTTCTAGTACTTGTCAATTCATTGGACATTCGTTAGTTTTATGGTCCAGTAGAAAATAGAATTCGGTAGCCCTATCAACAGCCAAAGCAGAATATATAGCGGTAGGTAGCTATGTTGCACAAGTCTTGTGGTTAAAACAACAACTGTTAGATTTAGGACTACCTGTAGGAACCATTCCAATCATGTGTGACAACACTAGTACTATTTGCATATCCAAAAATCCAATTCAACATTCACGAACAAAACATATAGACATTAGACATCATCTCATTAGAGATCACGTAGCCAAAGGAGATATTGAACTACACCACGTTACTACTGAAGATCAATTGGCTGACATTTTCACAAAACCATTAGATTATGACACATTTAGCACTTTAAGAATAAAATTAGGTGTCATAGACATTCAAGCCTAAAACAAAAAAAACCAAAACAAAAAAAAATAAAAAAAAATAAAAATAAAAATTTTGTGTTTGTTATGATTAGTTTGTTCAAAAACAAAAAAAATATATAATATAATATAATAAAAAAATGTTTCCTGATCCTCTTACCATGCTGCTCACAAACCTTAAATTTCTCTGACAATCGTACTGTACGATCCAATATCGTACTGTACGTTAAGGTTCAAATCACTCCAATCTCAGCCGTCTATTCCCATTCACGGTCTAGATCTTTCATGTCTTATATCTATCGTACTGTACGATTCACCACTCGTACCGTACGATACACATTATTGGTCATCGTACTGTACGAAATACCTATCGTAATGTATGATCCACGTGTCAAATGGATTTGGACGAATTTAAAAACTCGGCTGGTACGAACATTATTGCCTATCGTACTGTACGAACACCTGTTTGTACTGTAGGATTATTTTTGTCAAAGGTCGTTCAGACGACTCCTCGGGACGAACGCCTCACACTCACGTTCGTACAGTACGATTCTAATCGTACTGTATGATTTGATTCGCTTTTCTGAATGATCGTCCAGACGACATTATTGCGCCTATCGTACTGTATGATACTCAATCGTACTGTACGATAGTTCACAAATTCTATAAAAAGGAGGGATTCTTTGACTACACTCACTCACCCTCACTCACTCCAAGTTTCCTCTCTATCTCAAGTCCCTTCTTCAACCATGTTTGGTGCCAGTAAGCGCGGCCGAATGGTCGTCGGGAGCTCCTCCTCCTCTCAGCATTTCGACGATCGCTTTCTCTCCACTGCAGACGAGAAAACATACATTAAAATCAAGGAAGCCAAAATCACTCCATCTCGTATGCTGAATTAAGTCGCTCTCAATTTTGAGGTGATGAACCTTTTCGCATCCACCACCCTTCAATTCCTTTTGACTCTTGCCTTTCCTTTTCACTCCGAACTTCTTTTTGAGTTTCTTGCCAATATCAGAATCGACCTAGAAAACACCACTTTCACTTCCTATGTCTGCAAACAGAATGTCGTTATCACCGTCAACAATATTGCTGCACACATCGGGCTGTCCACTGACGGCCCTCGTCGCCAATCTATGATCTCCCATGACTATGATTGGACATCAGTAAATATGACCCTTAGGGGTGTCCCCTCCAATCAACACCTACCCCTGGTCCAAACCCTGAATCAGAATGCCCGTGTTATCCAGCATGTCCTTCGCACATCCATTATACCCAAAGCTGGAGACCGCATCCATATTACTCTACTGCTTTCTGTCATCAAATATCTAATCATGTCTGGCACAAAATTCAATGAAGCCCAAATGGTTTTTGACTATATCCATACCCTGTCTGCCTACCGATATCCCGGTGCCCGCCACAAACGTAACCTTGCTTTAGGGCATGTCATAGGATAAATCTTAGATGCCAAGTACCAACTTCATTATCCGCTACCTCCAGATCATCTTCCTATCTTCTACTCGGATGCCTCTTTTCGTATCTTGTTCCATCGGGGGGCTGCTCACGCCGATCCCGAGTTTGATGATGAAGAGGCTGCTGCTCCTGCTGACGCCCCTCCACCACCACCAATCCACCCACCTGGTCTTGCTCCTCCCGACTACCCTCACGATGACATCATTCAACGCCTTGATCACATGACGACTAGGTTGGATGCCCACATTGCTCAGCAATATCAGTAACATGAAACTGATATGAAATGGTTTAGGGAGCGCTTCACCTCCATCGATCACCAGTTTGCATCCCTCCATCAGTACCACCAACTGTTTCCACAACCTCCACCACCACCTCCGGATCAGGATCCAGATTTTTGAGTTATTGTAGTTATTTGTGTTTTTTATTTCTTGTCATTGTAGTTGTTTCTTTGTTCTTCCCTTTTTGGTGTTGTCAAAAGGGGGAGACGTTTCTGTGTTCTGTGTTGTTCTATTTTTTGCTTACTATTAATGATATTGGTTGTTTATGTTTACTCTTCTACTTTCACTACATATTTTTCTCTCTTGTTATGTTTTTTTATATGTTGTAATAAAAAAAATATTTGTTTCTTCTCCTCCTATTTAAAAATTAATAAACTATTCTTCTGAGGGGGAGCTAAGGAAGTCAGAACAACTGTGGCCATCAGAAAATATTATTTGACACCATCAAAAAGGGGGAGATTGTTGAAATCCAGGATCCCGAGCACTTAATTTTGATGGTGACAACTAATACTTACTGAATCCATATAGACTTCCTTTAGATTACAAATGCTTAATCCTTGTATATGAGTACTAACATTTCAGGTCAGATGCACACTGCTCAAGGTTACTGGAGACTCAAACCGGGTAGAATAGGTTGTTGAAAAGTCTGTAATTTTTATTTCTTTATTTTTTTTCTTTCTTGAGTCTGCTACAGAAGCATGCATGTGAAAGGAGCAACCATGCACACACAGGGGGAGAATTATTTTAAATGTTTAAAAATTTTTTTAAGAATATCGTACTATATGATTTAATATCATACTATACGATTAATTATTAATACTCAGGCTAACGGCTAATTTTCAGATGATTAAATTGATAAACTGATCGTACTGTACAATACCTATCGTACTCTACAATAAGATACAATTGAGAAACCCTAGCTCCAGAATAAGTTTGATAAGTTCTTAATTTTGTTTTCCTGCACTGATCGTACTGTACGATTCTTATCGTACTGTACGATTAATTAATACTTACCAAAATTATCTCCCTAATCAGGAAATAATTGTTGGTTTCTAATTTAAAAGTCGATCGTATTGTACGATCATATATCGTACCGTATGACTGACAGAGACGATTTCATTCATCCCATCAATCGTACCAGATGAAACCAAGGTTTTTTGTTCTATTTGTCCTGGACGATATTCATATCGTACAGGACGATATTCTGAAATGAACTAATTGTACTGTACGACTAGTGGAGTGCTGGACGACCGACAGAGATGATTTCATTCGTCCCATCGATCGTATCAGACGAATCCAAGAATTTTTGTTCTATTCATCCTGGATAATATTCGTATCGTACAGGACGATATCCTGAAACACACTAATCGTACTGTACGACTAAAGGAGTGCTGGACGACTGCAGAGACGAATTCTTTCATCCCAGGGATCCTCCCACAGATCATCCTGTACGAACAGCATGAATCAACAGTATCATCCTGTATGATATACATATCGTACAGTACGATATGCATAAACTTCGATAACTGTTCGTCTGTACTCGTACTGGACGGAGCTGCAATTGAATTGATCGTACTGTACGATTATAGATCGTACTGTATGAACAGAAATGCAAAAGTTGAAACTTTTAGGGTTTTCTAAAGCCTGATATAAAAACAACTTAAAAATTTTTCTAGATTGTTGTTGATCTATCCTCTGGCTGTGAGAGGCTTTGAGGAAAGAAGGGGATTCGTTAGAGAGAAGTTTTTTGGAGAGATCCAGGGCTTGAGAGAGGAAGGTGAAGAGCTTGAGCGTGAGGGAGAAGTAGTGTGAGGGGATCACACGGTGGCTCCAAGCTAGCTGCATGCTTTGCTCCTCTTGTGGCTTTGGAAAGCTTCGAGAAAGTTCTCGAGGGAAGAGTCACTTCAACATCAACATTGTCAAGGTACTCTGCCATCTCCAGGAGGGAGAAAAAGGAGAAGGTCCGCTGCCGTCACCAGGAGGGTGACATAGCGTTTGGTATTCCGCCGCACCGAGGGAGGTGAAAGTGAGTATTGTAAAGGCTTCTCCGCCTTGCTGTGGGGGCAAAAGGAGAGTCAACTTTTACTAGTGCAAATCCCAGAGTAGAGGACTCCGGGGAGTGGACGTAGGTCAAGTGACCGAACCACTATAAAAATCTCTGGTGTGTTTTTTCCTGTTTACTGTACTTTACTTTTCATGCTCTTAATTAGTACATTAAATTGCTTAGTGAAAAATCATGATTTAAATCTTGTGTTGTGAAATTTACAATTGAATTATCAATATCATCGTTGTGAACATTATACTTGCTTTCGCACGTTGTTCATTGAGTTATCTTTTAAAAATACAAAAAAATTAGAACTCTTGTGTAGGGTTGAATTTTTTAAAATACCAATTCACCCCCCCCCCCCCCCCCCTCTTGGCGCATCTCGTACTTTCAACTCTAGTTCTGCTTATATGAACTACTTAATTTATCTTATCAATTGAATAAAAAGGGTGTTCTATTGAAAATTAATAGCTATGGAATCAAGAAATAAATTTGATATCTAAAGTACTGTTAACATATAATATTTAAAAACTCATAATTGTAATACCTAGATCTTTCCTAATTTTTCTCTGAATTGAAGCATAATTACTTCTCATCTTTGTTAGTTTGTTAGAGTGTTTAGCTAGGATTTCTATCAACTACAATGTTAATTTCTCCTTAAGTTCCCAAAACTCTAACCAACATATATCTAGAACATATACATCAAAAGAAACCTATAAATATTATCTATGCTTTATTATAATCTACCACCCATATAATTGTAATGCATGAAGTATGAAACATTTTTTAAATAAAATTTTATTTATTTATTTATAACAAAATAAAGAAAAACTTAGGGTCTATTAAAAAGAAAGGTGGTCAAATTCCTCCATAATAAGCCTGTGTTTCAATACTTATGCATAGTTTAGATTTAAATGTGATTACTTATTATCTTTATGTTTTCTAGATCTTGGTCTTCTATCAAATTCCAAAAAAGAATGTATCTCAAAGGAAAAGAAAATGTTTCTTTTTAGAACCCTACAAGTGTATATAAGCAATCACCTTTAGATATTTTACAACTATTAACAATAACTCATTAAACGTAAATGCAATATAACAAAAAGTATGGTGCACTGCAAGTAAAGTACATGTGTAGTACCAATATCTATCAATATAATAAATGTATGGCATGTCAGAGTACATAAAGTAAATAAACAAAGTAAGTAGACACCCTCCAAGTAAGGTATCTTACACCATATCAAAGTGTAGAAAAAGAACCCTAGCTTGGCCTAAACTAGAATTAGTTATCCTAGTAAACATATTTATAATGTATGATAATCTATGTAGATTGGATATGTCTTAGTTTAAAATTTTTTAACAATTTTAAATATTTATATTTATTTATTTTCTAAAAGGTCAAAGCGTTTACTTTAAATTTAAGTTCTAATGAGTTAGTATTCTACCTTTTATTAAAATGTGTTTTAAATGTTTAGGTTATTTAGTTTTAAGTTTTAAAGAACATAATACTTAACAACTCCTAAATGCTAGAAGTTATTGATCAATAAGTCCTAAGCTAATAATTGTAACGCATTTGTTCCTTCTAAGGAATTAAATCAAGTGCATAGAATCATTCAATTTATTTAAGTATTTTATTGATTTAATTTTTTAAAGAACCTTGTTAATTAATCTCTTAAAAGAATGAAGTTCTTAATCAAGATGCCCTAGGCATTCAAATGTTATACACTTAACTTCTCCTTATTTGTGTGAAATTCAGGGAAATAATTAGGTAATATGTAAAATTTTAAGGAGGGTGCCTCCAGTTTCTTACTTGATTTGGATGGTTAGAGTTCCCATTATTATTACAATTTCGATTATTACTCCTATTGATATTGGAACGATTTCTCTGATCAGAATTATATTTGTTTGAGAAAAGGGTTATTGGTCCTATTATTAATTATGTTAAGGGATTTTACACCTGATACATTAGGGTCACTAGAGGCTCTAAATATATTTTCTTCCATAGTCAATGGTAAATTTTGAGGTAAATTGATTCCAAGATTATATAATTTTTTAGATATAATAGCTACTTATGCACACAAAATTAATAAAGCATCCAATTCATAAAGACTAGCTACCTTCATAGGATTAATTCTTTTAGATGGCAATTTAAAATAGTTGGTATTGAACTCTTCAATCAAAGCATAAGCCTCCTTAAAGGATATTTACATCTAAGAACCAACAACAATAGCATCAATAATTGATCTAATAAAGCCTATAAGGCCATTATAAGAGGTTTAAATGATTAGCTAATCAAGGAGGGCTTGGTGAGGACATTTCTTAAGGAGTTCTTTAAATCTCTCCCACACTCATAAATGGATTCATCATCTAATTGGGTAAATGAGGCGATATCATTTATAAGCTTACTAATTTTATATGCGGGGAAATTTTAGCTAGAAATTTATGAGCTATGCCATTACAAGTTGTAATTGAGCCTAGGGAAATGAATTTAACAACATCTAAGCATTATCCCTAACTAAGAAAGGAAATAACCTTAAGTTTAACAGCACAAATAGAAACACGATTGTATTTAAAGGTTGTGCATATTTTATTGAAATTTGTTATATGTAGATTAGGATCTTCAATTAGAGTTCTCAAAATTTAGAGTTTTGCACCATTTGAATTGTTGTATGTTTAGTTCAAAATTGTTCACCTGAATGCTAGGTCTATTGATGCTTTGATGAATGTCATCAACCATATGGTTAGCATATTCCCTAAGCTATATAGGTTGATCATTTTTTAGAATTTGTTCAATTAATTTTAATCTTTTCATTATTTCTTTTTTCTAAATTTTTAATTATCTTTCCAATTTCGATGTTAAATAAGAGTTATATTGAAGTTTATTACTATACATGAAACAGTATAAAGCATAATAAAAAATATGTAAAATACTGAACAAAAATACTAACAATAAGCAAAGCATAGTGAGCAGGTAAAATAAAATTACATCTTGATTAAATTAGAAATTTATTTAAGAATAAAAAAGGCCAAATAAGATAATTAATTTCAATGAATCACCAACAAGGGTGCCAAAAACTTCACAGGTTTTTCTTCTTACACTCCAATTAGTCCTCTAAATTTAGTTTAATTTGTCGAGGTGTAAATTCTATTCTACACAAGTGCACATGTCATGGGAATTAATTAAGTGGTGAGATGAGTGTTGTTCCCAAGGGGAGCTTGACATCTCCTAAATTCACTTTAGTACTGCCTAATGAAACTACTCTATTTATCTAGCTAAATGATTCAAAATAGGTTAAGCAAATTTAAAAAAAAAAAAGGGTTGCATAAGGTAAATTCTCAAGTAAAAATTTTTAACCTATAATATTTAAAAACACATGATTATAAAAAAGTGGTTTCTTCTTATTATTATTGTGAATCAGAGCAAAAGTCTCCTTATTTCTATCAAGCTTGTTGGAGTATCAACTAGGTGTGGACAAAATTAATGTGCCACTCATTCGGTTTATATTTCTTTAATTAAATCTGCAAGCTAAAATTATACTACCACAAAACATAGACTAATGCTTTGTTATAGATTCAAAAATAGAAATGAGGTTATTGCAATCTGAGACCCGAGCTTATGATTTTCATGATAACAAAGATTATTTATTATCTATTTATTTTTCCTAGTAATTATAGTGCATATTTGCTTTTGTTTGTACTAATATTTAGGTACATCATACACCATGCAATAGAAGAGTCAGGGTTGAAGTCTGTTAGAATAGGATTATATTTTGTAAGAGTATGTATTTTTATTTTATTTATTTTATATTTCTTGAGTCATATTCATATAAAGGTATATGCAAACCTGGTGATTATGCACACATATACAAGGGAGTGAGAAAATGAATTTCAAATTTATTGAACTAATCATATTATATGAACTGGTTCATACTGTATGATCCGTTATTCAAAAAATTAATTAAAATGGCTAATTGAGTAATTAATATTTTGAACTAATCATACTGTATGAATAAGATCATACAAGATGATCAGTTTGTCTTAGAACCCTAACCACTAATTAGATTTAATTAAGTATTTTAATATTTAAATTTTGAACAGATCATACGTTACGAGCCCATTCAAACTGTATAATATTCTAATTTTTATCTTAATTAATAACTATGATTAGTTAATTAAATCAAGGTTTAATTATATGGCAGATCATACTGTACGATGTATATCATACAGTATGATTGGCAGAAATGAATTTCAATTATCACAGGATCGTCCCAGATAAAACCTGAATTTTTGAACTAATCGTACAATATAATATAGATTGTCTCGGTGATTAGTAGAGATCATTTTCAATCAACCCATAGTTCATCCTGTATGATGTTAAGATAAATGAACTAATCATATCGTACAATCCATTAATCATATTGTATGATTGATATGCAAAGTTTGAACAGATTGTATTATGAATATTTAAGTTGTACTAAAATAAATAGGTTTTCAACCTAATCATACAACACAAACCCAGTCATACAGTATAAATATAAATAATAGAATTTAAAAATTAGGATTTTTTTTAATCCTTGTATTAAAGCTCTCTCATTAGACTGTTGTAGAGTCTTTGGCTTTTAAGAGATTTCTGTGAGAGTGCTTGAGAGAGAGAAGGAGAATTTGAGTGAGAAGTAGAAGTAGTGTGAGAGGATTCACACAGTTTTCTCCAAGAAAGCTTTTACCTTGGTTCCTCCAAGTGTCTTCATTGATCTTTTGGGTTGCTCCGAGGAGAAAGCTTTAAGGTTGAAGATCATCGGGTTCTCTGTCTCACTGAGAGGGTGCAAAGGATTTTAGGTTCTCTGTCTCACCAGGAGGGTGGAAAGAATTGAGGCTCTCATCCACACTATGGAAGGGTGGAAGGGATTTTCTAAGGGCTTCTCAGCCTTATTGTGGGCTCTAAAGGAGAGTCATTGAAGGTTTAGTGTAATAACCAAAGAGGAGGACACCGAGGAGTGGACGTAGGTCAAGGTTTGATTGAACCACTATTAATTTTCTTGTGGCTCATTATTTTTACACTTTTATTTCTAGCATTTTTATTTCCTATATATTATTTTCTTAAAATCTGAGATGATGATATTGTGATAGCTTTAAATTATTTTTGTGAAAAATTATTATAAAATAAATCTAAAAATCAAAAAGAACAAAAATAATTTTTTTGTTCAATAAAAAATATAAATTTCATTTTATTCTTTGATATTTTCTTCTGCTTGTATTGTAGCTTGACATAGTTTTGAAAAAAATAATTTTAAACGTCAATTCACTCTCCCCCCCCCCCCCACCCTCCCCTCTTAGTCTGTCTTGGGTAGTTCAAGTCGGTCAAACGACCCAAATTAAACTTTTAGATATTTATTTTCATAATTAAATTCAGCATAAGAAATGTTAAATTCATCTTGAAAGATAAAAGAAACATTCATCTATCATTTCAAAAATGTAATTAATAATGGATAAGTTTTACCTATGTCAAAAGATTTTTCTTCTACTATAGCGAACTAAAGCAGGGTTTATATTAAACTTGGTTGTATGATCCCTACAGAGGAAAGCTTTTATAATAAATTACATCTCAAAGGGAAAATGTTCAATTAAAGTGGAGAGTATAATTTTTTTTAGCTTTACATCATTTTAAATAAAGAAACTGCTATAAATAATTTCTAGTGGCCTTCTGATAGGGAGAATCCTAAAAGAATAGTAAGAGTAAATAAGTCATATGCCTTATCTATTTTGACAACTTTATAGTTGTTATATCTAAGAAGTTGGATAGTTTGAAGTTAGTTCAGGGTCAGGATTATTTTTGATTCGAGTGAACTGTTTTGTTCATGAGAATTCTAATTCCAGTTTATATTTTTGATGATTACAAAAGTTTATTGTTTATCTAATTTATCTTCTAACATATATCTTTGAGTTTTTGTTTGTCTGTGTGTACTAAAGTATTTTTCAGGAAATTCACACTCAAGACTGTTGAAGACTTCAAGTTCACTTGTTCACTGTAAATGAAGTCTGTAATTTTCTTTTCTTCTTTTTCTTTAGTTTGAGAGAGTGTGATTGTAAGTTGGATAACTGTGCACACACACACATTGGGGGAGTAAAAAGTTTAAATGTTTTTAAACTTATCGTACAGTACTAATTGATTTCGTACAGTACGACATGAACAATATATCCTCCAGCGAGAACCCATAAGACAAAAAATTTTTCTAAGGCATGTTCGTACAGTACGAATAATATTCGTACATGAGTTTTTACTGTACGAACAACTCAAAATTTGGTTCGTCCAGAAGTTCGTACGGGACGAAGTGTTCGGATGATGCTCACTGTTTGATTCGTCCAAGCGTTCGTACGGGACGAAGTGTTCAGACGATGCTCACTGTTCGATTCGTCCAAGCATTTATACGGGACGAAGTGTTCGGACGATGCTCACTGATCGATTCGTCCAAGAGTTCATACGGGACGAAGTGTTCGGACGATGCTCACTGATCGATTCGTCCAAGCGTTCGTACGGGATGAAGTGTTCGGACGATGCTCACTATTCGATTCGTCCAAGCGTTCGTACGGGACGAACTATGTGTACGAACTGCTCTGTTGTGTTCATCTGATGAGTCGTACAGGATGGATTGTTCAATCTTTTGAACTATTCGTACAGTACGATGTACGATCGTACGGGACGATCGGCACGGACTTAACTTGAAAATTCAGTTTTTGGACGGTTTTTCCTGTCCTTAGTATAAAAATGACTCAAAACTATTTTGACTAGAGATCCTTCTACAAAAATTCTTTTGGGAAGTGAGAGGAGAGTGATTGGGAGAGTGTTTGAGAGTGAGTTTTGAGAGATCTTTCAAGAGAAAATTGTGAGGAGATTCACAAGGTTATCCAATTGAGAGGATTTCTTTTACTTATTCTTCAAGCATCTTCCTAGTTCCTTAGAGACTTTTGCAAGAGTATTGTTCGAAAGGATTCCGGTTCTCTGCCGCACTTGGAGGGTGAAAAGGACGACCGTTCTCTGCCGCACTTGGAGGGTGAAAAGGATGACGGTTCTCTACCGCACTTGGAGGGTGAAAAGGATGATGTACTCTGCCGCACCGGGGTTGGTGGAAGAGAGTTTGTAAAGGCTTCTCCGCCTTGCTGTGGGGGCAAAAGGAGAGACACTTAGTTTTAGTGCAATACCTAGAGAAGGGATCTCTAGGGAGTGGATGTAGGTCGAGTTTGACCGAACCACTATAAATTCTGGTGTTTTCTGTTCTCTATTTATTTTTCTGTATTTCTATTTTCTGCAGTTTATTCTCGTTGTGGTTGAATTTCTGTTTCAAAAGAAAGAGCAAAAATTATCTCTGTTCGTACTGTACGAAGGTATATCATACTGTACGATTAGCTTTTAAATTTTCCAAAATATCAAGAGTAATTTTAAAAAGGAACCAATTCACCCCCCTCTTGGTTAGCCTAAGGGACATTGAGCAATAAGTCTAACAACCTGTTTGCACCATCACATGGTATCAGAGCCATATTTCAAAATATCTGTTTTAAATACTGTTTGAAATTTCGATCATGGCTAATTTTGGAAATATAAATACTATGGAAGGATACTCGATCATTAGACCACCGTTATTTGATAATATTCCTTTTGATTTTTGGAAAACTCACATGTCTACTTTTCTGCAATCACTTAACTATCGTATGTGGATGTTAGTTCAGGATGGTTATACTGAACCAACTAGGATTGTAGAAGGAATAAGAGTTCAAACACCTTTTGCAAACTGTACTGTAGAAGAACGTGAACTAGCGCAACTGAATGCTAAGTGTTTGAATAGTTTCTTTTGTGCTTTAAAATCGGAAGATTACATGCGTGTTTCTACCTGTAAATCAGGAAAGGAAATTTGGGATAGAGTTTGCATCACATATGAAGGTACAAATGAAGTGAAACAAACTAGATTGAACATTCTCTTGCACGACTATGAACTTTTTCGCATGAAACAGAATGAATCAATCTCTGACATGTACACTCGCTTTACACACATAGCCACTTCATTGCATGCTTTAGGTAGGGAGTTAACTAATGCTGAGAAAGTTAACAAGATATTACGTTGTTTACCTCCTGCATATGATGTAAAGATAACTGCAATAACAGAATCTAAAGATTTGAATGTTTATTCTGTTGACAATCTTCTTGGATCACTAATTGCTTATGAGCAATCGGTGACTCAAAGATAGATTGATACAGGTGAGAAGCGAAAGGAGAAGAACATTGCTTTAAAGGTGGATGACTCTGAAAGTGATCAATCGCTACCTGAGGATGAAGAGGATATTGCCCTGATGACGAGGCAATTTAGAAGTTTCCTGAAAAGGAAACAGAGAAGACGTCAGAATTGGAACAAGGGTAAGTTCCAGAAGAATGTCAAGACTTCAAATGAAGTCATTTGCTATGAGTGCAGAAAGCCAGGTCACATCAAGACAGATTGCCCCAATCTCAAAGGAAATCTTAATAAGGAGAAGACCGAGGAGAAACCAAAGGATAGAAGGGGTAAAAAGAGAGTACAACGAGCTTTCTGGGCGGACTCAGCCTCAGACTCATCAGAAACAGCACCAGAAGAGGAAGTTATCAATTTGTGCTTAATGGCTGATAATCTTTAGCATTCAGATGAGGATGAGGTATGTGATTTAAGCTATGAAGAATTATTTGAAGTTTCTGAATGCATACATTCTGCATATAGGAAACTTAAGAAATTGCATGCTAAGTTAAATTTGGATTACATAGAGCTGCAAAAAGATTATGAGATCCTCGGAAAAGATCATGCATTAATTGATAGCAACCACATGACTTTGTTGGATGAGTATGATGATTTAAACAAGCAGCACAATCTTTTAAAATCATCACAAGCTAAACTTGAAAAAGATTTTAAGACTTTTATGGATGAGTCGGATTCTAGAGAGCATGAGTTGAAAATTGATAACTCGATTTTAGAAAGTGCCAATACATATCTTGAAGTCCAGATTAAAGCACTTAAGGAAAACAAAATACCACCTAAGCTGGAAAATTTTCATGAAATGTACCACAAGAACATTGACTTAAGATCTAAAAAGAAAATTTTTAAGAAGAATAAATTAGTGAATCCCTTTCCAGGGATAAAGTGTTTTACTTGTGGTAAGTTAGGACACATTTCCCATACCTGTACTTTGAAGTATAGAACACATTTAGTATGGAGACCTAAGGTGCAGAAATCACAGCATATCACTCATGCATCTGGTTTAAAGTTGTCAAGAGGTGAACCCAAACTTGTTTGGGTTCCCAAGGCTAATGTTTGATCATTTTGCAGAATCACTCTCACAGAAGACCTCGTGAGAGTATTTGGTACCTGGACAGCGGATGCTCAAAGCATATGACCGGAGATACAAGTCAATTTATATCGCTAGAAGCCAGGAATGGAGGCAAGGTGACGCTTGGAGATAATATCACCAAGAGAGTGGTAGGTACAGGTATAATTGGAAATTCAGAAAATTTTGTTATTGAGAATGTACTGTTAGTTGAAGGTTTGAAACACAATCTGTTGAGTATTAGTCAATTATGTGACAAGGGCTATCATATTAAGTTTTTACCTACAAGTTGTGTTATTAGTCTAAATGGAACTGTTGTTTTGAATGGTGACAGGGTAAATAATGTTTACATGCTAGATTTTAATTCTGTTAAAGCATCTACTGCCTTGTGTTTGAAAACTGTATCTGATGAATCATGGTTGTGGCATAGAAGGCTTTGTCATGCTAGCATGATAAATCTTAGGAAAATCACTCAAAAGCAACTGGTTAGAGGAGTACCCAAATTGGAATTTACTAAAGATCATTTGTGTGATGCATGTCAACTAGGAAAATAAGTGAGATCCTCATTCAATTCTATCAAGGAAATTAGAACTAGCAAGCCCCTAGAAATTCTTCACATAGATTTATTTGGACCTGTTAGTACCTTAAGTTTAGGAGGAAAAAGATTTGGGTATGTTATTGTGGATAACTATACTAGATTCACCTGGATTAGATTTTTGAATCATAAGAGTGAATCATTTGAGGAGTTCAGAGATTTTGCCACTTGGATTCAGAGAAAACTTGGTTTTGAAATAGTTAGTATCCAAAGTGATCATGGGGGAGAATTTGAAAATGAAATGTTTAATGATTTTTACAAATCTCTTGGAATTGAACACAACTTCTCAGCACCGAGAACACCTCAACAGAATGGAGTTGTAGAAAGAAAGAACAGGACATTAGTGGAAACTGCTAGGGCCATGTTGGTAGAATATTCACTTCCTAAATATTTTTGGGCTGAAGCAGTTAGTACCGCATGTTATGTATTGAATAGGGTGTACATAAGGTCTAAATTGGATAAGACACCCTATGAACTTCTTAAAGGTAGAAGTCCCAACCTCACATCTACATGTTTTTGGATGTAAAGTGTTCATTTATAATAATGATAAAACTCTTCTAGGAAAATTTGATCCGAAAGTAGATGAAGGAATCTTTCTAGGATTCTCAAGTGTTGGAAAATCCTATAGAGTTTTCAATAAGAAAACATTGGTAGTTGAAGAGACCACACATGTTGTTTTTGATGAATCTTATGATAATAAAGGGTCTAAGATGGATGAAGATGAGGTTGAGGTAATAAATGAAAAGCTTGAAAATCAAAAAGTTGAAGATAATATTGAAAAAGAAGAGGAAAACCAATTGCCTAGAGAATGGAAATTTGTAAGGAGTCATCCAAAAGAATTGATTTTAGGTGAACCAAGTGAAGGAGTTAGGACTAGGCATGGTTTGAGAAAAGAAGTGAATCATTCAGCATTTATTTCAATGATAGAACCCACAAACATAGAACAAGCACTTTTGGATGAATTTTGGATATTGGCTATGCAAGAGGAGTTAAATCAATTCAAGAGAAATGACGTTTGGGAATTAATTGAAAGGCCAAAAGATCAAAGTGTAGTTGGGACTAAGTGGGTATTCAAAAACAAGATGAATGATTCAGGAGTAATTGTTAGAAATAAGGCTAGATTAGTAGCTAAGGGGTATAACCAAGTTGAAGGAATTGATTTTGAGGAGACATTTGCCCCTGTAGCAAGACTTGAAGCAATAAGAGTTTTGTTAGCCTTTGCCTATTTTAAAGATTTTAAATTGTACCAGATGGATGTTAAAAGTGCCTTTCTAAATGGGGTGATAGAAGAGGATGTGTATGTTGAACAACCTCCAGGTTTTAAAAATTCTAAATACCCTAATCATATTTTCAAATTGAAAAAGGCATTATATGGACTAAAACAGGCACCTAGAGCATGGTACGAGAGGTTAAGCACTTTCTTGTTAAATCGATCATTTGTTAAAGGAAGTGTGGACACCACTTTATTTATGAAAAGATTTGAAAATGAAATACTCATTGTACAAATATATGTGGATGATATCATCTTTGGATCAACTGATAAAGCTTTATGTGATAAATTTTCAAAAATAATGAGTAGTGAATTTGAGATGAGTTTGATGGGTGATTTGACTTATTTTCTTGGCTTTAGCATAAAGTAAAATGAGGAAGGGACTTTTCTTTGTCAATCTAAATATGTTAAGGAAATCCTCAAAAAGTATGAAATGGACAATGCTAAACCAGTCACTACACCCATGAGTTCCTCAGTCCTATTAGATAAGGATCCAAAGGGAAAATCTGTTGATCAAAAGAAGTTTAGAGGAATAATTGGATCTTTACTTTATTTGACTGCTAGCAGACCTGACATTATGTTTAGTGTTTGCTTATGTGCTAGATTTCAAGCAGATCCAAAAGAATCACATTTGACAGCAGTAAAATGGATCTTAAGATATCTTTTGGGAACTCAAAATTTAGGAATTTGGTATCCTAAGAACAGTTTTTCTTTTGATATAATTGGATACTCAGATTCAGATTTTGCAGGCTGTAGGGTGGATAGGAAAAGTACTTCTGGAACATGTCAGTTCATTAGAAATTCATTAGTATCTTGGTCCAGTAGAAAACAAAATTCAGTAGCACTTTCTACAGCAGAAGCAGAATACATTGCCTTAGGGAGTTGTGTAGCACAGGTGCTTTGGTTGAAACAACAATTGAGTGACTTAGGATTAGTAGTAGGCACCATTCCAATATTTTGTGACAATACTAGTGCCATTTGCATTTCAAAGAATCCTATTCAACATTCTAGAACCAAGCATATTGACATAAGGCATCATTTCATAAGAGATCATGTAGCAAAAAGTGAAATTGAACTACATCATGTGGCTACTAAAGATCAGCTTGCAGATATTTTCACAAAACCCTTAGCCTTTGACACATTTAGCATGTTGAGGACAAGGCTAGGTGTGATAGATCTAAATGCTTGATTAAAATTTTCTGCAAATGTATTTGTATTTGTTTTGTATTTGTTAGTTTGTTTGTTGATTTGTTTTCATAATTATGTTTTTGTTTCTTGTTTAAAATTTTTTTTTGTTTTTATTTTTTCTGTATTTGAATGGTGAAAGGATGAAGTTTTTGGAGTGTTGGGTTTTTATTTATGTTCGTACTGTACTATATGTCATCGTACTGTACGATTATGTCATCGTACCCACATTTCGTTTGTACGACTCGATAGAAAAACGCGGTTAGGGGCAGTTATTATTGGCAATCGTACGTACCTTAGGTATGCTGCGTCTAAGGTTACTCCTTCCCGAATCCTACTGCAAGAAAACATCCATTTTGCAGTTATGCCTCTCTTTGACTCGACACAGTTTTTTTTCCTATTGACCTTGATTTATGCCTTCAATAAGGACTTGTTTCATGTTTTCCTGGCAAACATGACCTTTAACGAGAATCATACTGCCATTTCTTTCTATGTCCTTAAACAAATAGTTAGAATAACAAAGGAGGATCTAGGAGAATACATTCATCTTAGAACTGAAGGGGTTAGAGCTCATACTTTCTCTACAAGACCTGAAAATGGTTGGTCTGAAATTAACCAAGTTCTTAGAGGTGCAAGCATACCTACACATGTTACTCGGGTAGAAATGTTGAATCAAAATGCTAGGATAATTCAACATGTGCTAAGAACTTCAATAATACCTAAAGCAGGCGATCGAGTTAATATGACTCCTCTTCTTTCTGCAACAACATTTCTTATTATGACTGGTCAGCCAATAGATGAAGCTCAATTGATCTTAGATTACATCTATTATCTGTCTGATATTGGGTTGGCTAGTGTGAAGAGGAAGAAAAATATTGCTTTAGGACATGTTGTGTATTATATCCTAGAGAGAAAGTACAATCTAGTTCATCCTTCTGGTCCTTCAGAGCTCCCACTATACTTCACTGATGCTTCTTTTAGAGCATTATTTGGGAAAGAGGGTACTGCTGACAGCTCAGATGATGAGCCTCATTTTGCTACTGCTCCTTCAGGTGCACCCTCAACTGCACCTGGACCTTCGCAGGATTTCTATCAAAACATGGTCCAACATTTTGATAGAATGGACCAACATTTTGATGACATGGAGGCTCATTTAAAGAGACAGGATGATCAGTTTGAAGCTGTTAACACAAACATTGCAACTCTTAACAGCTATTTCTCCTTGTTCGGTGGTATACCACCTCCTCCACCTCCTGATCAAGGTCCCTCTCAGTACTAGCTTGGATGATTTTGTGTCACTCTATGTTTATTTTTTAAGTTGACTATGAGTATCTTGTTGTGAGTTATTATTTTTATGTTGTTAGCAAGTTCTTTATTTGATATGTGCTTTAAAAGTGTAACTTGCTATGATTGTATGGTGTGAAGTTATTAGTAATGGAATGTTTCAGTGTTTCGGTGTTTATACTTTTTGTGTTAGTAAATGGCCTTGTTTCACTTGAATATAGTTAATTACTGATTTAAAATGTTAATTAAGTTCATATTACAATAAAAATAGTATGCATAACTTTAGAACGTCAAATCTTTTAGATTTCGTTATGTTGTGATGTGGATTAGAAGATCTTCTTTAAATCTTATTTAGACATATTATTTAGTCAAAAATTATGTATGATTGTTGTTTTAACATTATTCTCACATTCTATGTCTTTGTGTTTTATTATTGTAAGAGATAATCTTATTGGAAAGAATCTTCATAAGCAAAGCTTGAAAAGATGCGCAATATCGCCAAATGTAAAAAGACACACAAAGTGTGTCATCAAATCAAAAGATGCGCAATGTCGCCAACTGTCAACAGACACACAAAGTGTGTCCTCAAATCAAAAGATGCGCAAAGTCGCCACATATTCTTTCCTTTAGTTTTTTGTTTTTGTCTCTTTTTCACTAATCAATAATTGTCACTTTAGACCTAGAATTTTTGATAATGTTATCTCTCCTTCTATACAAAAATTGAGACTGCTAAACATGTCTAATACATTACTACTATAGATCGACTTTTCTTGTCCTTAACATACTTTGAAATCTAACATTTTTGAGTCTTTAGTTTTTGCATCTCATTTCATCTTGTAATTCAACTTCATTTAACATAATTCCATTTCTCAGCTATATTCTAGTGCTCTTTTTGCTGTTGGCAAAAGGGGGAGAGTTTTATTGTTTGTTTGACTTATGTTCGTATGATTGTATGTGCTTTATATGTATGTTCGTCTGATTGTATGTGCTTGTATGTGCTTGCTTTATTTTTGTTGCTCTACACACTTTTCTTCCCTTCCCTTGCCTATCCTCAAATATCTTGATTTGTCTTTAAGGGGAGCTTAAGGATAGGATAAATCAGTTTTAGGGATTTAGGTTACTTTGGGGGAGTGTAGATCTTTTATTTAAAGGGGATACATTGAATGAATGTTAGAAGATCTTTTTTAGGGTATATCATCAAACAATAGTTGTTTTGCCATCATTAAAGAGGGGGAGATTATTTTTGATTGGAGTGAATTATTTTGTTCATGAGAATTCTAATTCCAATTTATGTTTTTGATGATTACAAAAGTTTATTGTTTGTCTAATTTATCTTCTAACATATATCTTTGAGTTTTTGTTTGTCTGTGTGTACTAAAGTATTTTTCAGGAAATTCACACTCAAGACTGTTGAAGACTTCAAGTTCACTTGTTCACTGTAAATGAAGTCTGTAATTTTCTTTTCTTCTTTTCCTTTAGTCTGAGAGAGTGTGATTGTAAGTTGGATAACTGTGCACACACACACATTGGGGGAGTAAAAAGTTTAAATGTTTTTAAACTTATCGTACAGTACGAATTGATTTCGTACAGTACGACATGAACAATATGTCCTCCAGGGAGAACCCATAAGACAAAAAATTTTTCTAAGGCATGTTCGTACAGTACGAATAACATTCGTACATGAGTTTTTGCTGTACGAACAGCTCAAAATTGGGTTCGTCCAGAGGTTCGTACGGGACAAAGTGTTCGGACGATGCTCACTGTTCGATTCGTCCAAGCATTCGTACGGGACAAAGTGTTCGAATGATGCTCACTGTTCGATTCGTCCAAGCGTTTGTACGGGACGAAGTGTTCAGACGATGCTCACTGATTGATTCGTCCAAGCGTTCGTACGGGACGAAGTGTTCGGATGATGCTCACTGATCGATTCGTCCAAGCGTTCGTACGGGATGAAGTGTTCGGACGATGCTCACTGTTCGATTCATCCAAGCGTTCATACGGGACGAACTATGTGTACGAACGGCTCTATTGTGTTCGTCTGATGAGTCGTACAGGACGGATTGTTCAATCTTTTGAACTATTCGTATAGTATGATGTACGATCGTACGGGACGATCGGCACGGACTTAACTTGAAAATTCGGTTTTTGGACGGTTTTTCCTGTCCTTAGTATAAAAATGACTCAAAACTGTTTTGAATACAGATCCTTCTACGAAAATTCTTTTGGGAAGTGAGAGGAGAGTGATTGAGAGAGTGTTTGAGAGTGAGTTTTGAGAGATCTTTCAAGAGAAAATTGTGAGGAGATTCACAAGGTTATCCAATTGAGAGGATTTCTTTTACTTGTTCTTCAAGCATCTTCCTAGTTCCTTGGAGACTTTTGCAAGAGTATTGTTCGAAAGGATTCCGGTTCTCTGCCGCACTTGGAGGGTGAAAAGGACGACGGTTCTCTGCCGCACTTGGAGGGTGAAAAGGATGACGATTCTCTGCCGCACTTGGAGGGTGAAAAGGACGACGGTACTCTACCGCATCGGGGTTGGTGGAAGAGAGTTTGTAAAGGCTTCTCCGCCTTGCTGTGGGGGCAAAAGGAGAGACACTTGGTTTTAGTGCAATACCTAGAGAAGGGATCTCTAGGGAGTGGATGTAGGTCGAGTTTGACCGAACCACTATAAATTCTGGTGTTTTCTGTTCTCTATTTATTTTTCTGTATTTCTATTCTCTGCAGTTTATTCTTGTTGTGGTTGAATTTCTGTTTCAAAAGAAAGAGCAAAAATTATCTCTGTTCGTACTGTACGAAGGTATATCGTACTGTACGATTAGCTTTTAAATTTTCCAAAATATCAAGAGTAATTTTAAAAAGGAACCAATTCACCCCCCTCTTGGTTAGCCTAAGGGACATTGAGCAATAGGTCTAACAACCTGTTTGCACCATCAAGGATCACATATGCAATTGGAAGAGTAAGATTTGAATTCTATTGGACAAAAATATTTAATAGATTAAGAATGTTAATTTGATTTGAAGATAAAACAATTCTTATTCTAATACTTATAATCTAGGTTAGAGGAACCACCCAAATTTTAGTTGGTCTAATAACAATGTTGTTGGTAACAATCAGTGGAATGTAGGTTAGTCAAATTAAGGAGAAAATTGGAATAATCCTTAGCAAGCTATAGTAAACCTTGGACCTTCTTATCCCCTAGGTTTTAATCAAAACAATCAATTCAAATATCGGAAGACACCTTTCAAGGAGGTAGTGATCCAATTGGAAACTTAATTACAAAGGCAAGCTACTTCAACTAAAAATTTAAAAAATTAACCAGGACATCTTTGAATCTCTTTTAGTAACAGACCTCATGGACTACTGCCCAGTAATAATAAAATTAATCCAAAGGAGAAAGGGAAGAATCTTAGTGCAGACGACTTGAGGAGTGGTAGTATTGTACCCTAGCCAAAATGAAAATATTGGCTAGTCTAGCTAAAGACTAAAAACTTAGCACTTATGGGTGGCAACCCAATTAGGTTATGTGTTTTTGTAAGCATTTTTAGTTTCTTTTCAATATTTGATAATGTTCTATTTATCAATAGTGTAATTTACTTATTATAGTTGAAAATATTGCCTTTTATACTATGTATTATTCTTAATGAAGAATGAAGTTAATTTATATGTAGTGATTTATTTATGTTATTGTTATGTTAGTTCAATTTACATTTCATGAAATTCCCACAATTACTTAATTGTTAAAAATGTCCTCTACATAGTGCTTGAACTTTGATTACTTATTTGACCAAAATAAAAATAGCAATAAATTTTTTTTAAAAATTAAGAATAATACTAAGCTCTAGTTGATAATTTGGATGAATAAAGAACCATAATTTTCTATTTGCAAATCATAATAATTAACTAAAAAAAGTCATCTAAGTTATTTCTTTACTTTGAACATAAAAGCTAAATGCAAAAGCAAAGACTAATGATTTAAAGATTGAATAATTTAGTTTAGAGAAAGGGAGTGTATAAATTAAATTATGAAAATCAATATACACTTGACTATGGAATAAGTGAGTTTACCAATATCCTTACATTAATTCAAGGTAGGGTTACTAGAGGGAAAAGAGCAATCAGATATGCAAAATCATTTTTAGTACTCAAAATATAAAAAATATGGTAAAACATAAAAATCAAAAGAACGGAAGAAAAATAAAAAAAGAACATGAGCACTTCAAAAATTGGTATTTGATAAAGCTTAATTCTTAAATGTATGCAAATACTTAAATAAAATTGGAGAATACATGTAAACTAATACATTGGATGGATGACTAATGAATTCCAAATTTAACTAGCACAAACAATTTTTAGATAACATATTATTCATAACTAAAAAATAGTAGTCATCATTACACTTACACTCATAGTGGATAAGTTCAAAGTAAGCAACAACAATGATGATTTATTAGGATAATTACTTATAATCCTTTAAATTAAAATTGCATTACTTAAGTCATTCCAAATATGATCTACATAGTGAAGTCTTTTCTTATATGTTGATAATCATAAATTATAAATTTTTATTTTGGCTACCAGGTTAACCAATAGGTGATTACACTATTACTTAAGGATAAGCAATAGTTTAAGCTGGGCAATATATATTAAGTATTAATTTAGTAGTACTTTATTATCTTAAATATCATTAAAAATATTATTTTTAATTGATGTGGGCCAAAAATGCTCAAAAAAGGAGAAAATTTCAAAAGAGTTGAACCAGCATTATAGCGCCCCAATTACCAGCTCTGTAGTGTCCATAATTCCTCAATGCCAGATCAAGAAATCACAGTGATGGAGTCTCAAGAAAATTGGTAACTAATTCAGCATCTCAATGGACCAAGGTCAGCATCACAACACTTCACAACACCATAGTCCCAAAAATTAACACCGTAGCACCTGAGCTCAAGAATTTTAGCACCTGAGCATCGAGCTTCACAACATCATAGCACTGGATCATATATTCAAGTGCTATAATGCTCAATTTTTATAGCACTATGGTGAATCAATTGATAAAATATAGAGCCACATTGAATCAGACAAGTGATGCATCAATTCAGCCATCAAACATGTCACAGTGGAGCAAGCCCAATAGCATCGAGGCACTTATTCTTTTTATAACATCACAATGCCACCATGTCTAACAACATGATGTGTTGGGTCCATTTCTATATAATTATAATTAGTTTTTTATTAGTTCTTTTATAGTTCTATCATATTTTGTATATAGTTCAGTCTAGACTATAGTGTCCCCTTAGAGTAAAGTCTAAGGGAGGCTAGAGGAGATAAGAATACTATATTTGGTAATTATTAGCCTATCTCTTCATAAGTAATCAAATATTTGGAGGAGAAAGGAGTGCAAAGAATGCATTTGTAAAATCTGGGTGACATCAAAAATAACTTTTACTCCTATATTTTTGCTTTTATACAAGCAATAAAATTTTATTTGCTTTGTTTACATGTTTAGCCTGGTTAATTCCTTAGTTTTTGGCTAATGATGTGAATCCAATTCGTTTCCTAATGTAAACTCTAGTGCTTTGAAATAGAAATGGATGTTTTTAATATCTCTCAAACTTAATTTAATGTATATTGTGCCATGTGTGTAGTTAAAAAATATTATGATATATTGCCTTGGCAAAGGAATATTAAAACAAATAGTAGTATTGGAATGGAATGTTTGCATGCCTAGAAATAAGATGTTTAACCTTCTAGGGTCTATAGAGAAGTAATCATTGTTGGAAGGCCATAAACCTCCATTTACATCCCAACATACTCGGTAGAGATCTTGGGATGCATATGCCATGTTCCACATCAACAAAAGAGAGTCTCATTAGAAAAACTTTGGTAATTTGCATTTATAAGTCCAAGTCATTTTATTATCTTATATTATTTTTCTCATACAGTCTTTTGTAGTGACAAAATCTTAACCCTTATCTTTAGTTCATAGAATAAACATTATAGTTGTAGTAGGCAATACTAGTTTACTTATATGTTAGCATAACACTTGTAGGATTAACACACTCAGAATAACTTTATTACTTGATCAATATGTGTAATTATGTAATTAGGGGTATTGCATATCAAATAAAACCTAACCATACCATATTTTAGCCAAGAGTATAAACATAATTCACACATTGAATGTAGCTCGTGCAACCAACTGCACGCAACTATCATCAGCTGACCTCAATTTGAGAGATTTGATAAGAATCTGTTAACTTATGCTAACTGACCTTGCAAAGATATCAATTTAGTGAGACTCTTAGGTGGTGGCATTTTTAATATTGTTTAATGTTATTAGGATCTATTTCAATTCCATGGTGTTGGACAATGAAGCCAAGAAACTTCCCTTAAGTGATGCCAAAAGTGCACTTTAAAGCATTCATTTTCAGATTCCATTAGCATAAAATTTTAAAAATAATCCTCAAGTCATATAAATTATTCTCTCTTTCAATACTTTTAACAATAAGTTTATTCACATAACACTCCACCTGTTGGTGGATAAGTTAGTAAAAAATCCATGTAATTTCTCACTGGTAAGTTACACCAGCATCCTTTAGTCCAAAAGGCATGATTTTACAACAATAAACTTTTATCAGTGTTCTGTATGCAGATACTTTTATCTTTACGAGCCACCTTAATTTGTTTATAACGAGATGAGCCATCCATAAAGGAAAATATTATATGTAATGAGGAACTATGAGTTCTAGTATAGGAAGTAGAAACTTAACTTTATGACAAGCTTTGTTTAAATCTTTGTAGTTGATGTAGACACGAATCGGACAATTCTTCATCTTCACTAGGATAATACTGCTAACCAAATAGAATATTTCACTTCCCTGATGAAACCTACATCAATTAGATTCTTGACTTCAACTACAGCTTATTGTTCAACTTTAATTTTGCATCTATCGATGTGCTTATTTTACTAGAACCAAATAGGCTAAATTTCTAACTTATGAACTACTATGTCAGGAGGTTATACTAATTCAAAGTTCTTTCATGTTTATGCAACAGCTAGAAGAAATGAAAATTGGATTAATCAAGTAAAGGATAACAATGGGTTAATGATAGAGGATCAAGACCTTATGAAATCAGTTTTTTATAAATTCTTCAAAGATAAATGGAAGGAAAGGAAATGTGTTTTAAATGATTAGCCTTCTCCCTTGACGGTGCTTGAAGATTGTGACAGAAAGTCTTTAGAAAATGAGTTTTCTAAAGAAGAGCTAGAGTTAGTGGTTAACCAGTTGGTGGCTAACAAATCACCAGGTAATGATGGGTTACTTACTCTTTCATTAAAGCATATTGGTCCATTATTAAAGAAGACGTTTATCTAGCCGTTAACTCTTTTTTTTTATCTGGAATTCTGTGTTTTAAGTGGAAGGAAACCTTAATTGTGCTAGTCCCGAAGATGAAAAATCCTTTGACACCATCCAACTATGACCTATTAGCCTATGTTTGACTGTTTATAAAATAGTGGCAAGAATGTTACTTAATAGGTTGAGTCGTTGTATACCAAAAATTATTTATGAAGATCAATAAGCTTTTGTGAAAGGCCGTTCTATATCAGATCATATCTTACTTAATCAAGAGTTATTTAATAAGTTTAGATACTCTAAATCAAAGAAGGGGCTGATGGCAATCAAAATAGATATGGAACAGGCTTATGATAACATGAGTTGGTCGACTCTTAAGCAAGTGTTGGAACGTCTTTGTTTTCCTTTGAAATTTACTAATCTTCTACTAGAATGCATGGAGGACCAGAAGTTCTCCATCATGGTGAATGGTGACAACTCTGACTGGATTGAGGCAAGAAGTGGGTTTAGACAAGGTTGTCCCTTATCTCCATATATTATCATTATGTGCTCACAATTATTATCGGATGCATTTGCTCGAAGAGGGAGAAGTATTGGTATCAAAGTGGCTCCAAATGCATAGAGAATTTCTCATTTATTGTATGCAGATGATATTATTATATTTTTTGAGGCTAACCTCAAGAGCGTGAGGAAAGTGAAGAATATTCTTTATAAGTGTTGTAAGTGGTCTGGACAAAAAATTAATTTTTAGAAGTCTTCTATCCTTTTTGGGAAGTCTGTTAAGAGAAGAATAGTGAAGTGTCATTCAAGGGAGATGGGGTTTAAGGTTGTAGGTGAAATGGACTATCTAGGAGTTAAAATGGCTTTGAGAAGATTGGTCTTTTAAGATTTCCAATGTCTTTTGGCAAAAGCTTCTAATAGATAAAATGTTTGGGGAAATAAATTTATTTCTCTTGCTGGAAAGTTCCTTCTTGCTAATTCTGCTTTTCTTTCTATTCATATATTTTTATCAACTCATTCATTAGTTCCTTTGGGGGCCTTGAGTGAGTTTGATAAAATGTGTAGGAATTTTTTATGGCACAAACTTGATGGCCGTAAAGGGCTCCATTATATTACTTAGCAAGTGATGTGCAAAACCAAGAGGAGAGGTCGTCGTGGATTACATTCTACAATAGGGAAAGTTGGCCCTTTGAGGGCTAAATTGGCATGGAACTTCATCTCAAAACCTTACTCCCTGCTCAACAGGACTTTGGCATCTAAATATGGTGAAGATGTATAGAATTCTAGTCCTAAGAGGAATGCTTCATCTACTTGGAAGATTATTTTTGATGGAGCAAAGTTTCTTCATATGATTGTTAGATGGAGGATTTCTAAAGGTACTGAGATTAATATCACTAGAGATACGTGGATTTATGATAAAAGTATTAAGAGGTGGCCTACATTTGTCTCCAATATGAATGTGGAGAATGAATGTCTTGCAGGTTTAATCAAGGAGGGGAAATGGAATGAATCCTAGCTGAGGCATGTTTTTGGACAGCATTTGGTGGATCTAGTTTTGTCCATCCCAATTTTTTCGGGTAATCAGAAGGATTGTTTGGAGCTATCATTCAAGTGTTCAAGGAAGTCTATTTCTACTCTAGCTTTTACTAAATCTATTGAAGACAGTGGGGAGGAGGATCATTGGAGCTGGATCAATAAACTCAAGTTGAGACCTCGTGTTGAGTTATTTTGGTGGCGTTTGAACAGAAATGCCATCCCTTCTAATAACTTTCTGATGAATAGGAGACTTGTGGAATTTAATGGCTATCTGATAGGTTGTTTAGATGTTGAAGATTTGGATTATATGGTAGCCAAGTGTTTGAAGATCTCTCAAATGTTTCTTTCTCTTAGTAAATGGGGATTCTCTCTTCCGGTTGTTTATTTGCTTGAAGAGTGTATCAAGTTACTGAAACAACTTGCTAATTCAAATCCCTTTTTTGGGAATTTATATTGTTCGACAGTATTTTGGTGTTAAAAAAGTAGGAACAAGTTAATCCATGGTGGGTCAGAGGATAGCCCGGCTTTCATAGCAGCTAATTCTTTTAATTTGGCTGTGGCTTCTTTTCGGGATATTCAGATTTGGGAGAACTGGGATGCTAACTAGCTTTGTCAACTGTCCCGGCCCTCTTGGCATCCCCCACCTCCCATTTGGATTAAGGTTAATTTGGATGCTTCCTTTTTGAGTTCGAATAAAGTAGGTGTGGGCGGTGTATTTAGAGACTATAAAGGTTGATTCTTTTGTGCCTTTGGATTTAATTGTCTTCATTGGGATAGTTCGCAATTGGAACTACTTTCTATTCTTTCTTTGAGAAGATTCATACAAGATTGGATGCTTGAGGCTAATGGTATCATCATTGAAGGGGATAACTATATTGTTATCAATTTTTTTCAGAAAATTACATTGAATAAGGATGAAGTCAAGATGGAAATCTTAAATCTAAATGATATAGTTTTTCTTAATGACTTCAAGCAAGTTTTATTTCTTTTCACCAATAGAAACTGTAATATGTTAGCCGATTTGTGTGCTAACTATGCACTTTTTTCATATTTTTTTGGGACGATATTAGCTGTAATAATATTCCTCCTTCCTTTATTTCTTTGTTAAAGGAGGAATGTGATGGGGGTTCTTAGGCTATTCTTTTATGTTTAATAAAATTTTCCTAGTGCATTTCTTCAAAAAAAAAAAAAAGAAAGAACTACTATGTCGGGAGATAATACGGGCAATTCTTTATAACTCTAAGAAAAATAATCATTAAATTCTAAGTGTAATTTAATTATTTTACTTAACTCATCTCCATTTAATAAATAGCTTATGAAGATTGGATGAGGTTCTTATCATTACCCAAGTTTATTTCTTTCAAATGATCAATTATAAATTTAATCTATTTTTCTAGTTTGGGTAGTGTATCCCTAACTTCAGAGTCATTCATATCAACTAAAGTCTCTAATACAATTCTTTAAAAGATTTAATATTCACTATAAATAGATACTTGGACTCTATATTATTTGATATAACTAAATAATATTCATCCTCATCATCAAACGATCATAGAGTAGTAAAGCAAACACATACTTTTTATATATATTTATAATATTTAGTACTTCACATGTTCTCAAATTATTGGGCTTCACCTCTAGTCCAAGCAGATAGTGTTAAACCTTAGCGAATTGATTTACATAATATGAGTACCAATAAAAAGTTAGTTCTATTATTTCATCCACGAATGGATCATCAAGGATTATATTAGTTTCTATAGTTTTGCTAGCAGAGGGTATAAAGATATTGGCTTTATAATTTTGGTTTAGAACTAGGGTGACTTTTAGTGCCAACTCGATTATATTGTTTTGGGACAACTGGGTTAAGTTTTGATTGTCAAAGTACTTTTTTAACAGTTTAAAGGTAGAGTTATGTGAATTATCTTTTCTAGTGATTTGAACCATGTCCTTTTCATTATCAACTTCTATAGAAATTTAAAACTTTGGTTATTTGATAAAGTTCCTATATTCTAGAGCCTGTTGTGTTTACTCAGGCACATAGGATTCGTCCGTCAAACTAGATTCCAAATAGATATGTATTACAGGCACCTTTATTTTTATTCTTTTACTTTTTCATTTTTCCATTCTCTACCTTGTTGCAAATCTGGACCCAGGTTTTGTGATTTTGATGATAACAAACATTCTTAGATTCTTTACTATGCTTCTCCTATTACTATTATTATTGCATATTTTTTTTGTTAAAACCCACAGAGGGGCCTATGCGTTAAATAATAAAAATGATTACAAGGTCCTTAAGGGAGACTATCAGCTCACAAATGTTTGAACAAGCTACAAAACAAATCAAAAGAAAATCTATGAGCCGATAGTCCCCACTAAGCCAAAATACAAGACAACCTAGTCACATGCTAATGATGCTATACACAAGCATCCAAAAAAGAAAGAAAGAAATAGAGAATTAAAGAACATTCTTTCTGTAAAAAGTCTTGACCACAACCATAAGAAAATCCACTTGAGAATCAAAGAGGCTGCAAAATCAAAAACTATAGCACAAAAAAGTATAGGGGTAACAAAGAAAATTAACCAAATTTAAAGCAGAAAAAAAGTAAAAAGTGCATATCATGAGGAATAATAAGTGATTCAAGCCCTTCCACCACATTAAACCCAATAAAGGATAAAGACATATAGAGCTCAGGATAAAATGAATCCAACAATCATCACTACGGAACTCCACATGCCACTCAATCCTACCACCAAGCTCAGTCAAAAACTCCCTAGCAAATAGCCCCAAATAGAAAAAAAGCCAGGCTTATAGGAAACCAACACAAAAAACCAAAGATAACACCAACAACCAGCTTGAAACAGGGCCCCAAGCCTTCCACCAAAAACAAGTAATCGAGATACCAAGAAAGGCTCCAAAGACCACACGAGACAAATAAAAGTAAACCAGCAACCTCACAACCTAGAACTGAGCTGGAATTGCCCCAAAACCCAACCAAACTCCCATAAATACCCCTGGCCAAACTATATAGCCACCTGAGGGTAGGAGAGCAACAATTAGGACAACCATCAGCAGAACAACCAGTGCAATCACAGCTCAAGCCCAAATCCACATTAACCTCAACTAAAATGGAAAAAGCCATAGAAAGAGACCAACAGTAGTTCAACAACGCCAGAACAAAATAATAAAAGAAATAGATCCCAACCATAGACAAAATAAGGGACAAAATAGGCATGAACCACAAAAAACATCCCGAGAGAAGATAGTCCCCACCAGGCAAAAGGGCAATGCCAACGCATAAAACCACCAATCCAGGCAGCCAAGAAGAAAAACAAAATTAAAGTAAACACCACAAACCAGCTGGAAGATAGGTAATAATGCAGGGACCCAACCAACCCCGGAACAACCAAAGCAGCAACCTAGCTGGACATCTAGAGGAAGGCATTATAGCTTCCAGCAACACAGAAGAACATATAAGTCCCCCCACTAATAACCAATAGAAAAGTAGAGAGAGCCAGGCCAAGCCTTGAAATATTAAAACCAGCTAGACAGAAACAACAACAAACACCAAAACCTCACATAGGGCAACCAAAAAGAGCCAAGGAGAAAGCACCCATAGAAAATGAACAAGATGAGTCCAACCAAACAAACACCTCAATATCTAACATAGGGTAAACCAATAGCATCAAGTCTAAGAAAACTTTCCAAAGCCACCGGAATGGTGGACCCAATAAAACCAAAGAAACACTCTAAACCACACCCCCAATTAGCAAGCCAAGAAGCATAAGCATTACCATCTTTGCAAATATGATAAAATGAATAATTCAAAAAAATCAAAAGATTCTTAATCTCCCACACCTGATAAAACATTTCAGGATTGCACCACATATCATCACTAGAATATAAGAATTGGAAATTATAATCAGAATTAACCTCAATAAAAATATTAGTTAAATTAAGAGAAATGCACAACCTAAGACCATAAAGAATAGCCATGGTGGTAGCATAGAAAACATCACCATTCTGTAAAGGACCAGCAAAAGCCATAATATAACTACCATTACTATCTCTGATAGTCCCACCACAACCCACAAAAGAATCAAAGCTAGCACCATCCACATTAAGCTTATAAAAATTTATGGTGGGTTTGGTCCAATAAATAATTCTAGACTCTTTAGCAATAGGATTACCCTCCAAATTAAGATCTAAAGCAGAACCATCAAAAGAGTAATTATTAAAATTCTTAAAAAAAAGTAGTTTAATAGAGATAAGAGACAAAACCTTATCCCTCACATTTTGGATAACCTTGTAATGATTCATATGAACAACATTAAAAAGAGAATTATTCCTCTCTAACCATAAATACCATAAAATGAGAGAAGGAATAACATTTCTGATGAGCCCTTTAGACTTAATGAGCCAAGCATTAAGCATAGAATTAAGGGACAAATGAGCATTAAAATAGTTCAACTGAAACATGTCATCAAAATAAACCCAAGTTTTAGTAGCAATAGGGCTAGACATAAAAACATGATGCATATTCTCAATATGGTAACAATATTGGCACTTAGAAGGCAAAATGAAACCTCTTTTGTTAAGATTATCATCCGTGGGAATGAATTTGTGCAAGATTCTCCAGACAAAAATAGCCACAGTAGAAGGAATACTTTTACGCCAAATCATAGAGAAAATATTATCAATATTCCTCCTAGATCTAAAAGCATGCCAACCATTCTTTAAATGAAAACCACCATCTTTAGATAAATTACATAAAATAATATCATTAGAAGTAGTATTGATAGGCAGATTCAGAATTTGATGAATAATGAAATCAGGAATAACATTAGAGTTTCTCATAGTCCCAATAATTATCAATAAAGAAAGAATTAACCTTAATAGCCACATTAGAGGAAGAATTCATAATGGAGTCAATAGACTGTTTGCCCAAGCAACGATGGTTCCAAAAGAAAACATTACCTTCACCAAGCCCCCAAGAAATAAAGGGCTCAACAGCCCATTTAACCTTGCAAAGCCTCTGCCACACTTTAGAATCACCTTGATTAAAATGACAAGTAGTAGGGTGCTTACCAACACAGTACTTGGTAAACATAAAATTAGCCCAAAGGCTCACTTCAGCATGAAAATTATACCATAATTTATAAGAAAAAGCCTTAGCCAAATCAATCATATTTTTACAACCTAAATAGCCAAAACACCACTGCATTTATCCCAAGCAACCCAAGTAATTTTGGAGTTAGTAGAAGTACCTTTCCAAAAAAATTTATTGATAAGCTTATGCACTCTATTGCAAACCTCTTGAGTCGAAAGAATAGTTTGAAAAATATAAACTGGCAAAGAGTAAAGAACACTTTTGATAAAAGTAACTCTACCACAAAAGCTCAAAAAATTAGAATCCCAAGATAAAAATTTATTTTGAATAGAGGTAATAAGATCATCAAAGAAGAAGGTTTTCTTTCTACCTTTAAAAAGAGGGACACCAAGATGCTTAATGGGTAATTGACCATGCATAAAGCCAGTTAAATCTTTAATGGCTAAAATACGATCATTGGGAATTCTCTTAGAAGCAATAAAACAGCTTTTGTTTTTATTAATAGATAAGCCACTAACCATTTCAAAATGATAGAAAAAATCCATAAGTTTATGAATCCTGCTAACAGACGCATTCATTAAAATAATAAAGTCATCAGCAAAACATAAATGAGATATGGGAAAATCACCCAACATTTTAAAGTAAAGACTCGGAGCATTCTCAAAAAGATTGGTAAGGCCCCTAGATAAAAATTCAACAGCAATAATGAAAAGTGCAAGAGAAATAGGGTCACCTTGTCTTAAGCCGTGAGAGGATTTAAAATAACCATTACTATTACCCTTAACTATAATAAAAAAGTAAACACCTTCAATACAATTTCTAATAGGCTTGAGAAAAATTGAATTAAAACCAAAGAAATGCAAAATATTATAAATAAAGTTCTAATCAATATTATCATAGGCCTTAGAAATATCCAGCTTCAAAATCAAATTACCCCCTCTCACCCTAACATCCAGGTCTTGGCAAAATTCTTGAGCCAACAAAATATTATTAATAATGGCCCTCCCTTTCACAAATCCCATCTAAGAAGGAGAGATAATTCTAGGTAAAATAGAAGCAAGGCGATTCATGAGAATTTTAGAAATTAATTTGTTAAAGAAGGCACAAAGACTAATAGGTCTAAAATCATTCCAAGTACTAATAGAGTTATTTTTGGGAATAAGCATAATAGAAGTAGAAGTAAAAAACTTAGAGATAAAATTACCAGAAAGAAATCCAACACAGTAGAAAAAAGATCATTATTAATGATGTGCCAAGCTTTTTGAAAAAAAATGAGTGGTAAAACCATCCAGCCCAGCCACAGAGTCACTATTCATACCAAAAAGAGCCCCTTTAGCTTCCTCAAATGGAGGTTTAGAAAGAGACTCATTCTCCTCTTGGGAAATAAGGCTAGGAAAAAAGGAATGATTATCAATCTGAAGAGGACTAAAATTTTTATTGAGATGATTTTGAAAATGCTGAACAGCAAAATTAGCAATTTCCACGGTATTCTTAGTGATAGAACCATCTTCCCTTTGAATTTTATTAATACAATTTTTAGCCCATTTCCTCTTGACCAACGCATGGAAATATTTTTTATTATTATCACCTTCAACCAGATGCTTAGCCACAGCTTTTTATTTCCAAAAAACCTCCTCCTGCGCTTGTAATTTAAAAAGCCCATCTTTAGCATTACGTAATAAAATGAAATTACATCAGAAGGATCAAGTTGATAAGTAGACTCAATCGTGTCCACTTGTTGCTCTGCTTTCAAAATATTGGTAAAGAGGTTTTTAAAAACATTATGGTTCCACCGATTTAAGACCTGCTTAAGCATTTTCAGCTTAAACCAAAGTCTCCTCATGCCAAAACTATAATTATTCGGATGTAACGGAGCTTGCCAATTATTCTGAATAATATCTAAAAAAGAATCATGAAGTAACCACGTGTTTTGAAATTTGAATTGAGGAGAAGCATTAAATTGTCTATAATTAAGGCAAATTAACAAAGGGGACTGGTCAGAAAGAGTCCTGCTAAGATGCTGAACATTAATAGAGTTAAAAGAGTTAAGCCAAGAATCATTAAAAAGAACACGGTCTAAATGTTGCCATAAGTGACCCCTATTCCAAGTGAAATTATTACCAAGAAAAATAATATCAACTAAATTACAATCCAAAATCATGTTACTAAAATCCTCCATAGACCAATAAGAAGGGGAAGAGCCTCCTATCCTCTTAGAAGGATTAGTAATAGCATTAAAATCACCACCAATAAGCCAACATAAATTGAAAATACTATGAAAATTTATGATTTGATCCCAAAGTAATTTCCTAATGTAACGGGTTGAAGCAGCATACACAAAAGAAGCACAACAATGAAAATTAAAAACCTCCACATTATAATGCATTACTTGAGTAAAGTCACCAATAACATCAATTTTAACAGGATCCTTCCAAATAACTCAAATCTTATTAGCCACATTCGAAATAGCATAATTAAAACTCAAAAATTGAGAGATGCTAATCAACTTGGTAGAAGAAAAAAGAGGTTCAAGCAAAACAAGAATAGAAATATTGTTAACATGACATAAATTCTTAACACGTAATCTAAAAGAGGGACAACCAATGCCCCTCACATTCCAAATAATAGAATTAAACATAAAATATAAAATTAATGAGAAGTATGCAAGCGGGTGGTCCTAGGAGATTGTAATATGAATTTGTGTTTCTTCCTTCTTCTCTTACTATGAAATTTAATGTAACTAGCATCATTATCATCTTTAGCAAGGAATTTAGCCATAATATCCATATCCTCAGTATTAGTAAAAGCATCACTATGAGAGGGTGATTTTAATAAAATCTTACTATCATCATTCAAACCTTCTAGCCAAACCTCCTGTTACAATTCATCTCCCTCAAAGCTACAGCCATCCTCCACAATCGAGTAACTTTTTCTAACATTACTTTCCACCATGCCACCATGGCCTTCATCCTGAGCAATCAATTTACATTTGCCAACATTACTTTCCACCATGCCACCTTGGCCTTCATCCTGAGCAACTACATTAGATTGATTAGAAACCATATTAGAGCAATTATTCTTAAACATCGTCGAATCCATATCAAATAAATTATTGTTAGTAACACATTGAATAACAGCTGAAGATGGGACACTAATTTGGTTAATATTAGTATCCGGCCTTTGCTCATCCACAACTTGACCTTCCATATGCAAAGAAGAGGTAGACTTTTCTCCCTGATCACAATTAGAGTCAACAATAGGATTGGATGCAAGTTCCTTATGAAATAAGGCACATTGAATCAATTTGTCTGCATCATTCTACTCATTATTAGTATGACTCACAATCACTTCAGGAATGTTATTCTAAATAGTATCCTGCAAGTTAGAAACATTTCCTTCAACCATTAGATTAGGAACCACAATATCAACATCAACCGAAGGTCCATCAATTCCATGCATATCTTTGGTTGAAACCTTCTCCTTACAGAGATGAGGATGTAACCTAAAACACTCATTAACCCCATGACCATGCATCTTGCAATGGGAATAAAAAATGGGTAAGTTTTCAATTTCCATCTTTTAGAAATAACCATTCAATTCTGAACCAATACAAATTTCATTCAGATGTTTTTTAGAAATATCCAACTCAACTAAAACATGAGCCACAGAAGGTCTAGATATAGACGCAATAGCTTGGTCAGTTTGTAATGGCCTACCAAAGATTGAAGCCAAACCAAATAAAATTTGAGAGTTGAAAAAGTGAAGGCGCAAATTCAGGAATGAGATCGACACAGGCACTATAGGTGATTCCTCACGCACATCAAAATTAGGAGCCCATTTAAGTAATCTCATTTAACAAGCATGTATATAATAAGATCTCCTTGACAAAATGCAATTGTAATCAAGATCGTTGGTAAGTTGTATCATGATATGATGTGGATTCAACAGAACAAGGTGAAAGGAACCGGACAATTTAAGATTCACGAAAAAATTTTGAATCACATCTAAGTTAGGGCTACGAAGAACAAACTTGCCAACTAAGGTAAGAGCGAATGGCGCAGCAAGCTGTTACACCACCGAATCATCAAACATCAGAGCTGTACATCCCTTAAAGGAAGTATGAATAAAATGAAGCTTAGCAAAAGATGAAAAAAGAACCCGCCAGAACATCCTTAAAGGAACAAGTTTTTCCATCAGGGAATGAAGCCAAAGTTGGGATAGATGATGTCGGGGACGTCATCTCCCACAACCAAAAAAACTAAGAAAAACCTCAAAATAAAGCTCCAGAAAACTCGAGGAAGCCAACGAGGAAGAAAATAGCACAAAAAAACCATACCAGCAAATCCAGGAGCGAAGAGAGATAGTGGACGAGTAGGAACCCTAAAATGCCTCAGAATCGCTAGAGCGCTGACTATACTACTATAATATGCTATACTGTTGATTATTATTGCATATTTGTTTCTTGTAAACTAACATTTTAGGTCCAATGTACAGTGTGCAAATTAATCAGCTCAAAACTATGTAGATTAGGGTTAAAGTGTCTTGAAGAGTCTATATTTTCTATTTTTATTTATTTCTATATTTCTTGAGTCAAGTTATGTATTTGGTGAATACTAAACTTGGTGACCATACATAAAAACACTTTTGGGAGTGAGATAGAGAAAAATTAGAAGTGTAATTTTTCTCAACTAATTATATTGTATGATATATATCGTATTATACGATCAGCTATTAGAAGAATCATTAAAATGGGTAATTATGTAATTAAAGCTGTTTGAACTAATCATATTGGACAATCTATATCATACAGAATGATCAATTGAAATCAAGATCTTAGCCGCCAATCAAAATTTAGGCATTTAAATTTCAAATATTGTATTAATCATATTGTTTGATATGTATCATATTGAATGATATAATCAAATCTTTCCTAAATTAATCCTGTGATTAGGGAACATTTTTGGATTACTTAATCTAGTCAGATCATACAAGATGATATGACTAATTATACTATACGACCTGATTTTTGCATGCAATGATATTTACTCATCACTAATCATATAGGAAAATAATCAAAGGCATTTGAACTATTCATATTGGATGATGCTTCAAATCGGACTGGGTGATCAACTAAATTCCTTAAACTAATCGTACAATGCCTAACTCTTTCTACAATAGTAATAAGGTCATTTGAACTAATCATACTATACTAGCATAGATTATATTGTACGATCAGTGTCGACAGAAATGAATTTTAGGGCTTTTTGTGAGGCCTTGTATTCAAGCTCTCTAATTAGACTTGTTTCAAGTCTTTGGTTGTTTGACTTTTCTACAGAGAGCTTGGAGAAGAGATCTTGGAGAGCTTTGGGAAGGAGAAATGAGAAGTTGAGTGTGAGGGAGGAGTGTGAGGGGTTTTCTCACAGTTGCTCCGAGCTAGCTTCCACCTCATTTCCTCTAAGTGTCTTGCTAGGTTTCTTGGGTAGCTCTTGGAAGAAGATCATCAGTCCAAAGACCGTTGAGGTTCTCTACATTCACCAGGAGTGTGAAAAAGGAGGTTGAGGTCCTATGCCTTCACTAGGAGGGTGAAAATGGAGGTCGAGGTTCTCTACTTTCACTAAAAGGGTGAAAAAGAGGTCAAGGTTCTCTGCCTTCACCAGAAGAGTGAAAAAGAGCACAAGATTCTCTGCCACACCGAGTTAGGGAAAAGATTGCAAGGGCTTCTCTGCCTAGCAGTGGGGGCTAAAGGAGAGACACTAAAGATTTTGTGCAATACTCGGAGAGAAGGACTTCAGGGAGTGCACGTAGGTCATTATTTAACCAGACCACTATAAAGCTCTAGTTTGCTTATTTTGATTTCTTATTTTTTGTGCTTTACTTTTTCTACATTTTATTTCTATAATAATGACTTGTTAAAAATCTATGATTAATGCTTCATTGTGTTGATTAGAATATCATCATCGTTATTATAACTTTTGATAAAATTATTTGCTTTTGCATCAAGTGATAGTTATTGCTTGCTTTTTAATAATAATAATAATAATAATCTGAAAATATAAATATTATAGTTTGAAGTAAGCAGTTAGTTTTTTTTTTAAATGCACCAATTCACTCCCCCCCCCCCCCCCCCCCCCTCTTAGTGTGCCTAGGGATAGTCCACATAGGCTTATCATCCTACATCAAACTTTCATACCTCTCCCTCAAGATCGTTTAGTACTTCTACTACCTCTTTATGAAGGAGGAGCAAGATGCTAGCAAACATCATGTTTGATAACAAGATGCTTTTCTTTTTCTTTTTCTCTTTCTTTTTGTTCTTTTTCTACTTTTTTTTTCTTTTTTTTTTCCACTTCAGCATGTTTAAAATTTTTAGAGAAGATTGTTTATGTTTTAGGTTAATAATATGATGCATCTTCATATATACCAACTTCATGAATTGGAAATAATTGTAAATCACCTATAATACAATGATCAACTCCCTGGTAAGAGTATTTGATATATTGATGAAGAGTCGAAGACACCATTTTAAATTCATGGAGCTAGGGTCTACCCAAGAGAGCATTAAAAAAAGCCTTGGAATCTATTATATGGAATTCAGCTTTAGTTTTTAGGCTTTCTAATTCTATGAAAAGGGTTATTAAGCCTAAAGCTCTCTCACCATTTTCATTCAACCCTTGAAACATCATTTTATTAGAACTGAGTTTATGAGTTTCTACATTTAAATAAGCAAGAGTTGTAAAAATCATTATGTTTATTAATGAACCTAAATCAATAAGGGCATGAGATAATTTAATGTTGCCTGTAATTATAGAGAAATATAATGGGTGATTATGATTTGTGCAACCTAAGAACCAATCTTCTTCTAAAAAAGTGATTCTTGGAACCTCTTTAAAATATGTCATTTTTTTAGGCTGTATTGATGCTAGCAGAGCCATACAAATCTTTGGATTGAGTAAAGCTTTTATTAAATCCTCTCTCATTTCTCTGAAAAGAATCATAACATCATAAATAGTCAGTTTCACTGGCAATATTTTAATAAGAGCTAAGTTATTGTAATATACTTTGGGCAGTTTGGGATAAACCGTATTTGAATCTGGAACTAGCTAAGGTTGATTTGAAGTTTTAGGATTATTTTCAACTTATTTCTCTTATTAGTGGCTGAAGATTATGGAGATAGAACTTTACCTCTATAAAGATTCACTTTAATTACCTCTTTAGAATAAGAAATAAAGGGATGATTATTAAGTGTAAATTATGTATAATTTATTAAGTTTAAATTTGGTGAAAATATGTTATTTTTACTAGTTTTTATGTTGGGAATGTTCATGAGAAGGAAAAAATCTACAAGTGTTGAACAATGTTGTAGTGCCATCATCTGAAACATAGTAATGTACGCTTTTATAGCACCATAGAGCTAGATTCTGATATTGCAACATTGGGTTACCTGTTTGCCAGTACTTGGGTGACACTAAGGTCAGCATCACAGCATTTAATGCCTATTGATTGAAAGAGTTTGATGTTTAAAAAAAATTAATTTTCTTTGGGAGAATTTAATTTCAAGAATTTTAATTTTGATATTGAATACGTCATTATGAACAATATATTACCCTGAGAGGCAAAGATATCATTCTCTAATGGGTTCAACTTATAGGATTTAAAATTCATCCTGATTATCATAGTCAAATTCGAGCAAGAACTACATAGAACCCCGGATGGTCAAAATATTTATTCAATCACGTATTTAATGATGATAATTTAGATAAAATATCATTAATATCATAATCAAAGTTTTGATAATAATTGATATATCTTCCTGAGGAAAGAAGATATCAATCACTATTAATCATTTTAAAATGATGATAATAATCGCTGATTTTGACTTGAATTTTCCCAAAGATAATTAATTGAGTTTTGAAAAAAATTGACTTTTTTAAAATTTGATCTGGATTTCTAAATCTCATACGAGTGTAAGCCCTCATAGTTAATTACATCATAGGGAAAATATGAGTTTCCTGCGTAGACTCTCGATTAAAATAAAGGTAGAAATTTTATTTTAAATTTTCAAAGATTGATATTAAAGGAGTGAGAATTGAAATTCAAATGGGATTAGATCAAAATTGAACACTTATTTTTGGAGGTCAAGGGATGAAAGGTAGGAGCTGCTTTAGGATTCTGAAACATTTCAGAAGCACCCCAGTCTATCATATATGTTAGGCTTGAATTCTAGATTGAAATAGATTTAATTTAAGTTGTCAATTTTTTTATAGGTTAGGATTAGATTCCCAGAAGGTTAAGTTCTTATAGTCTGAACCTGCCTTAGAACCTAAACCTAAATTGGGCACTAAAAATCAGTAGCCTGAACCTAGCTAATGTAGTGCAAATTTTGACTTACCTCAGCCTGGATTAGTGAGCCAGCTAACCACCTAGTCTCTTTAAAACCATGTATCTTGTCTTCTATTCAAGAGTGGTAGGGACGTGTTTAGTTAAGTTTAAGAAAGTGGGGCCAACATCTAGAGCAAATCCTAATTGGCCCCTTGACTTATGTAGGGTGAGATATAGCTTAAAGTAAAATGTACTTAAATTTTAGACACATTTAAATTTGTTTCTAATGCAATGCATACAAGTCAACTTGATAAATGCTTAAATCAAATATGAAGCAGTTTTAAAAAGGCTTAAAAAATAGATTTCTTCCTAAAGATTACACAACTTTCCCTTGACAGGACTGCACCCTAATAGGTCAGGTGGCCTGCCAGAACCCACAGGTGGGGAGGTGCCTATAAGGAAGAAAATATACAATATATATGCATAAGACCCTTGGTGATCCGAGCTTACTTCTTAAATTTGCTAGAGTTTCTATGTGAGCTTAAGATTTTAAATTTTATTAAAGTATAAAACATTTTTAACATGCCCTCACAATCCTCTGATCAAATTCCAGGCTAAAATAAATATGATATGCAATCTCCAAAAAAATTAAGAAATAGAAGGCAATCCTAATTATAATCAAAGTAAACAATCAATCAAGTTAAATTAATTAAATAAATTCAATAGTCTATGTGGCAAATGCCACTTAATATTATAATCCAGAAATTATAGAAAGTAATATGGCCGCGTACCACTGACAATAACCTAAATTCTACTCCTAAGATTGAAGTGACTTTGAGAATGGGATTCTTCTTGATCTTCACTTCTTCATCCTTGGCAAACTTCTTGGATCCGTCGGGTCCAGATATCCAAATAAAAAGAAGCGGCCCCTTGGAAGGGGTGTTATCTTTTCTCTTTGGATTCTCAAAGTATCCTAATCTTGATATCCAAATAAAGAGTGATTCTCCCCTAGGAGATATCACCCTTCTCTTTGGATTCCAGATTAGATATCTATCTCTTCTCAAATTATCACTTTAATAATTACAACTCAATTAAATTTAAATTATATTACATGAAAATCAAAAATCTAGACTTGAACAATTTGTAGGGTTATCCTAAGTAATTAATGTTTAAATAATCCCAAGCAGTTATATATAAAATTAAAATGCTTAAACTAGCCACACTTTGCCATGCTCTTTTAATTTGAAGAAGGACTTAAGCATGCGTAGCACCTATAAATAATTTGTCAGTTTTAAAGCTTGAATTTATGCCCCCTTTTATTTAATAGCCCAATATGAGCATGACCATCTGCATAAGATTATATTAGCATTTAAATCATCCTTAACCAAAAGGGTAATCTAATGCCCATCAAATCTATTCATAGATTGTATTAAATTAAATAAATAATCACATCAATTAATTACTTCTAACAACCAGCATGCAGTAAAAGCTTAAAAAACCTAGCATATAACAGTAGGAAAGTAAAACATCGACCTAGCCTAAAACTAGAATTGGTTGTCCTAGAAAACTATCTAAAGCGTGTGAGGTAGGCTATGTGGTTTGGATATGTCTTGTGTAGGATAGTTCGTTAAAGTTGTTTGATGTTTGGGTTGGTTGAAAGGCTTAAGGGGAAGTTTAATTAGAATTTAAATATTAATGATTTAAAATTAATTTTAAGATATATTTTAAATATTAAATGGATACCACCTTTGTTGCTCACCGAGGCCGTAAAGTTTATTTCACCTTTCTTGGGGCTATGTTAATAGCCTCGTAAGCCCGGGTTTCTTAGTGATAACCAGTATAGTTAAATGAAATTAATTGATTGAGAATTAAGAGTTAAAAATTTTTAATTAAATTTGATTAGTTCTCATTTTAAGACTTTGAGTTAATTAAGTTTTCTATTAACCAGTTCGTAGTGTTGTCAAAATGAGCACGAGGAACTAAGCCTCTTTAGGATACGTAGCCCCATAGCCCAAGGTATTCCAGCTTAAAAACCTGATTAATGTAGTTGGATCAAGAATTTTAAATTTTGTAAGTAATTATTAATCAATTAAATTTAAATATTAAATATTCTATTGAATCCATTCATGGTGTTGTCATAGTGGGCTCGAGGAACTAGGCCTCCTTAGGATACTTAGCCTCGTAGCTCAAGATAGACCATCTTAAAAACTTCATCTTTGTAGTGCTTGTTATATATTAAAATGGTTGGTTGATTGATTTTAATACTTAATTTAATACTTTCAAGAATTTTAATTAAATATTGACTTTCTAGAAATTTTTTAATTATTTATTGTATTTATTTAATTAAAGGGGTCAAAATTTAGCTTTTTAATTAAGATTGATTTCTAGAATCTTAATATTTTTCATAAATACTAGACCTTAAGATGACTAATTAGACTATAAGTTTGCTAGATTTGGAGTTTTCTCTATTAAGTTATGAATTTTTAAAGTTTGAGTTGAAATTTAAACCTAGAATTGACCAAAAAGTTAACTTTTTAATTTTGAATTATTTCTGGTGGTTTGATATTTTTAATAAATATTAGACCCCAAATGGAGTACAATGCCTTTTAGTTTGTTTAATTTGGAAGTTTCTAAAATTAGTTATGATTTTTTAAAGTTTGGGTATTTAATTGAAGGGATTTGATGATTTGAATCCAAAAGAACTCTAAAATTCTTGAAATCACCTCCAAAGGTTAGAAATAACCTAAGGAGGTGTTCTCAAGTATTTAAGAAATTTTTGAAATTTTTTAATTATTTTTAATTAATTAATTTAATTAAATATTTAGTTAAAATTAAATTTATCTTGAAATTGATGTCAAATCAAAGGGATTTTAATTTTTTCTGATTAAGGGTTAAATTCTAGTTAGTTTGAGATATTATTTATAATTTTTATATTTAAAAATAATTTATTATATTTTTTAGAAAATTTAAAGCTTAATTAATGAATTAATCTTAAATTAATTAATTAAGTGGCTTAATAATTTTTTGAAATCAGTGAGAAAATTCCCTAAGGTATGGGGTGTCACTAAGTTTAAATGATTCAAGTATCATGCCTATTGACTACATATTTTAATTTCTAAAATTTTTAGATTATCTAAATAAGTCCTTTATTTTAATCTTTAAGATGTCACTAAGTTGAATGGATTCAAATCAAAGTTTGACTAACCCTTGACACACATACAAATGCTTCACATAAATATCACAATCAAATTCTAGATCTAAGAGAGCCTTAAAACTAGGTGAGTGTATGCATCCTACACTTGCAAATTAAGATATAACTCAATTAATTGGAAGACTAATCAATAAGCAATTAGAAAAATAATTACTCATTGATTAATCATCACTTCCCATCAAATCTATCCAATAATACTCAAGCTATGTTTAAAACTTCAAGCCCTCACTCAAAGCACTCAAGGATTTAATTTATATAATTTTAAAATTAAATTTTATACTTGAAAAGAGGTTAATTTTAAATTTAAGAAAATATAATATTAAAATAATTTCAAAATAATTTTAACAAAAATACTTTAATAATTTAAAAATACTTTAAAATAGAATTTTTCGAGTCAAAAAATTTAATTAAATATTAATTAAAAATAGTTAAATAGTCAAAATTGTTAAAAATACATTAAGTATTTCAAATTAATTTTAATTTTAAAGTAATTCAATTATTTTTACTAATTATGGAAATAAAATTAAAATTTTAAGGTTTTTGAAAAACATTTGAATTAGTATTTAATTAAATGTTAATTATTTAGAAGTTGGATAATTAAAATTATATAAAATATATAATATATCTTAAATAAATTTTAATTTCAACTTAAAATATTTTAAAATAATTCTCCAATTATGTAGAATATTTTAAAATAAACTTTGAATTTTGAAAATATATAATTAAATATTAATTAAACATTTCAATAGTTAAATATTAAAAAATATTTAAAATATATTAAGTTTTTAATTTTGAAATTAATTTTAAATTAAAATATTTGAAATTCTAAAAACTTTTATATATTTTATTAATTTTTTTTAATTTATATGAATTTTCTTTCAATTTTTTTTATTTCTAGTAAGTAAATAAATTTAAAATAATGTTAAAATAAATATTAAATATCCGCTAATTATCTAAAATATTTTAAAAATTAAAAACCCAAAATATTTAAAAATAATAGAAGTAAAATTTAATTAAATGTTAATTAAGTATTTAAATAGTTAAATAATTAAATCTATTTAAAATACAATACTTATTTTAAGTTAATCTTAATTTTTAAAAATTTTAAAATATTTAAAATATCTTTTATGATTAATTAAAATATTTAAAATAAAATTTTAAATTTTTTAGAAAATATTTTAGTTAATAATAGTTAAATATTAATTAAATATTAATATGTTGAAATTATTTAAATATTTAAAATAATTTAAAATAATGTTTTGAATTTTTGAAAATATTTAAATTAATATTATATTAAATATTACTTAAATATTTAAGTAGTTAAATAATTAAAATATTTAAACTATGTTACATATTTTAAATATAATTTTAATGTTTTAAATTAAAGTATATTAAATTTTGAATAATTTATATAATTTTTAATTTTGTTAGATTAAATTTAAATTCCTAATTATATTTTGAATATTCTCACAATTAAATATATTTAAAATAGTTAAAATAATTAATATTTAAAATAATTTTAAATAATATTAAAATAACTTTAAAATACTATATAAAAATTAGGAAAAAATTTTAAAATAAATTTTGAGAAATTTTGAAAATATTTAAATTATTTTTAATTAAAAATTAATTAAAATATCAAATATTAAATGTCTATAATTAATTAAAATATGTTAATTATTTTAACTTAATTTTAATTTTAAAATAAAGAGTTTAAAAAACTAAATAATTTGATATATTATATTAATTTTTGGTGTTAATATTTAATTTTTTATGATTTTTGGAATTTTCTATTAATTAAAATTAATTTAAAACTATTTAAATTAATTAAAATTAATTCAATGGCTTGGCAGGACCCATGCCAAGCTCTAATTGGCAGATCAAAATCACGGCCAATCATTGGTGATGATTGCTCAACGGCGCATTAATGTTTGATGATTGCGCTGCCGCCTAATCATCAGGCATTAATGACTCTAAGGTGGTGGTGAATGCAATTTTAACTTATCCGCATTAGTCGTTGCTATCGTTAGATCACCCACATTTTGGGATCAAAGGCTCAGATCGAGCCTTGCCGAGGAAATGGCTGCAAAATCGAATCCACGGTTAATCAGAATAGCAGAATGATGGGATTTTAGCTGTTGATCAGAAGATCAACTGCAAAGATCTTATACACTATTAAAATGGCATAAACTATAACCCTAAATGAAGAAATGAAAATTTCTCAAAAACGGCTCGATCAATTTACTTGAAATTTTAGACAGAGCTAGAGTGTATAAATAGACCGTATGGAAATTTGATTTCATGGATTAAAATACACTTAATAAAATGTTATTTAATCTAGTGTATCTTAGACTAGGGTTAGAGATTTTAGCCAATATAAATGGTGGATTTGGCTGATCTTGGGCTCTCTGAGCTTGTAGATTATCCACGTATAGGTTTATAGAAGACTCCTCGAGCTAACAATAATTAGATCGAACAATATGGAGGCTTGGACAGAATTTGGTTGGACTCACCGGAGAACTGGTCGCTGACAGCTTTGATTAGTGTGATTTGACTTGGGAAGTGTGGAAGGATTACTAAGGAGCTCAAATGAACTAGGTGTCAGGCTTGAGCAATAAATTGTGGAGAGCTAATGCTAGGTTTAGAATGACTCTTATTTTAGGTCTCTTAGCCCATTCAAATGATTCCAGTCTAATGAATAGCTAGGATATATTGGAGACACACCTAAATAGAGGCCAAGTGTCCTAGGGGTAGTTAGGAATAGAAGGAATCAAGTACAAGAGGACATCATTGGTGGAAATGTGACTTTGGCTTTTAGTGAGCACATGGGTCAAACTAGGGCCATTTGATCTTGATCCAAGGGTTAAGAATCATTTGAAAATGTTCTAGAAAAATGTTTAAACAATTGGGTTAGCTGGGATTTAAACACAAATGTTTTGACCACTTAGACCTCCTAAACCCCTTTGGAGACTTTGTTGATTGGTCAACCAGTCAACTAAGCTGGTGAGGTGGCAAGGGAGAGGGCTTGAGCTAGCTTGGAAGGAGTATCAAGCCATAGGTTTAAAACTTGAATAAGTATATGTGATTTTGAGTGGATTTGACCAAGTCAATGTGAATTGACTTGGTCAAATTGACCATGGCTTGACTCTGAGCAAGTTTAAACATGTTTAAATCATGACTTGGGATGGGCTTGGGATCTTGAAACGCTATATTTGGTTAAATGGGTTGGATTGACCCATTTAAGCCTTAAGGGACTATTGGGTCAACCTCGAATGACTTAGTCAACTAGGTTGACTCAAGACCTAGGTTTGAGCTCAATAGATTTGATTTGATACTTGGGATATGGTGGAGGTAGTCTCATGGTTCAGAATGGTCTAAATGGTCAAAATAACCATTTTGACCCTCAAAAGGGTTATTGGGTCAACCCTTGTTGACTTGGTCAACCAGGTTGACCTAAGGTCTGGGTTTAAGCTCAATAGGTTTGATTTGATGTTTAGAGATGAGTGGAGATGGTTTCATGGTCTGGATTGGTCGTTTTAGTGAAAATGACCAATTGGACCTTTAAAGGGCATTTGGGTCAACCTGGTTGACGTGGTCAACCATGGTTGACCCAAGATCTAGGTTTGGGTTGAACAAATTTGAAATGATATTTGAAGTCTAGTTTAGGTGATCCTAAGGGTCAGAATGGTCATTTTATTGAAAATGGCCATTTAAACCCTTTAGGGGCCATTTGGTCAACTTAAGTTGACTTGGTCAACCATGTTGACCTAGGCCTGGGTTTGCACTTGATAGGTTTGGTTTAACATTTGAAATATGTTGGAAGTGGTCTCATGCAAAGAGGATGCCATTTGGATTGAAATGAGTGTTCAAACCCCTATGGGGCATTTTATTCATTTTGACCCCTAGTTAACTAGGGGTCAAAGTAAGTCCACTAAAATGTAGATTAATGCCATCATAATCAAGGGTCTGGATATGATCAAAGGCTTTGGAGGAGGATCCAAGATCAAATTCCATAGGGTAGTGGGTCTAGTGGCATAGACCGTAAATATTTGAAGGTTTTATTACCTTTGAAAATAGATTCAGTTTCTAGAGCTTGAGGTCTCAGAATGAGCTCAAATTTGGAGGATAGACCCTAGGAAAATGTCTAATGAGTATGCAATTGATAGATCATAATTTGAGGGTCATTTGACTGGGGTTTGAAATGTTTAAAAATCACTAAAAAAAGGTTTTCAAGAAAACCTTTTAGCCCTATATTTGATTTGAATTTCTGGATTTGAATTGGATTTTAAATTTGAATGCTTGAATTTAAATTATCCAAATCAATCACAATTATTTAAATGATTTTTAATGATTGGGATAGGATTGAAGATTGATAGGGAGCTGGATTGGCTTAAACCTAGATTGATCGAAGGTCAGTGTTGTTTTGAAATTTTGATAGGATTGAAGTCTAAATGGATTTGAAATTTGGATAGGTTTGAGATCTAGATTCACTTAAAGTTGAGTTGATTTGAGGTTTGGATGGGTTGAGATCTAGGTTTGATTTGAATCTAGGTTTAATCCTAAAATGAAGTCAAGATGATTGACACCTAGAGAAAGGTCAGCCATCAGATCAATTAGGTGGAGATCTGGATGGGTCCCTGTGACCTCATATAAAAATAAGGTCAAAAATATCACCATTGCACCAAAATTTAGCACTACAACACTGGAGCCTCAAAAAAATGTGTGTTAAAGTACTAAGCCATGCAATGCCTCACCACTGAAATTCACATTCAAGAACTATATAGCTCAAATTTTGGAGTGCTACAATGGAGTAATTATCGAGATGAAAACTTATCCTGACTCAACGAAAAAGATGCACCATTTCAAGTACACCGCATTGGTGCCAACATTACAGTTTCGAGGTGCTAGTTCATTTTACACCGCTAGGGAGACACCTTATAGAGCATTGCAATTTTTGAACCCATTCTAATACTTATTATAAATAGTTTTTTAGTTATCTTGTTTAGAGAGTTCTATCACTTAAGTAAAATTATATAATTTTAAGTGTGTTCTTTAGTGCCCCTTAGAGTAAAGTCTATGGGAGGCTAGGAAAGTGCAAAATACTTTTATTATGGAGAACCTAGCATGTTTGTGCAAGTAATTATGTGGTTGGAGGAAGAAAGAGTGTGGAGAAGATCATTTGACCATTCTTGGTGATAATTTTCTTATTACTTCATCTATATTTCTTCTTTTAATGAATGAAATGAAACTGAGTTTGCTTATTGAGTCTTCCATGTCTAGCTAATTCTCTAACTATGGGCCGATGATGTAAAAAAGTATAGCAAGTACTAATGTAGTCCCTTATGCCTGGAATGAAACATTGATGTTTTTAATATCTCCCATTCTTAAATTATGCATACAATGGCCATGTGTGTAGTTAATATCTAGTATAATGTATAGCCTCAATAAAGAAATGCTGGAATAAAGAAAAGTATTGAAATAGAATGTTGGCATGCTTAAATATAGGATATTTGAATATTCTAGGTTCTATGGAGATAGTAAAACTATAGGAATGACATAAACCTTTCCTTTCACCCCTATAAGCTCAACAAAGATTTAGGGATGAATTTGCTCTGATTCACATCTAAAAATTAAGAGTCTCATTAAGAAAATAATGTTATTTATATCTATTAGTCCAAAACACTTTATTTATATAAGTATCAATCTCTTTTCAATTTTTTCTTTCAGAGACAAAAAACTTAAAAACATCATTTTATCTTAGTAGGATAAAATTATACATTTAGATTAAACAGTAATAGTTTAGTTAAAATTAAGCAAAATACTTTCTCATGGCATCGACACTTTACTCTATCATTTTATTACTTGATTTGGCACGTATATTTGCATATTTTAGTGGGCTTTTTAATTTTATATCAAAAAAATCTAAGCATATTTTAACTCAGTAAGTCATATTCTAGCTTCACGCCCATCAATTTTTAGCATCATTACTGGATAAGTAATGTGTGTATTATAGTTTTAACAATATTTTTGAAATAAGTGCATCTTTAGACCTACTTGTATCATGTACCTTTGTTCTATATGATATAAATTTTAAAAAATCCAAGGAAGTATTTTGTTGATTATTTAGCTTATATTTTTTATTTTAGAAGTTTCATCATTATTATATGCTTGTTAGATCATGAAGAGAACCCATGTTATTTGACAGTGACATAGAAAAGACCCATACAAAAATTTTAAAAAATAAAAAGATTTTAGAGATGTCTGAACCAGTGTAATATTAGGAACATTATATACCTCTTAGGGAGTATGTTAACCATGTAGTAAAAGGAATCAATCAAAGTATCAATATGGTTACTATATAGACCAATAAATTTGAATTTAAACTATTATAACTCAAAATTCTCAGTTTGAGGGAACTCCTGTTGAAGATCCTAACTTACACTTAACCAGTTTCTTGGAAATTTATTCAGTATTTAAGTATAATGGTGTCAGTGATGATTCTATTAGACTTAGATTATTCACATTTCTCTATAGAATAAAGCTAAGATTTGGTTAAATTCTTTACCCCTAGGCTCTATAACCACTTAAAATGAGTTGGCACAAAAATTCTTAGATAACTATTTCCCACTTTAAAAAACTACCAAACATAGAAATGATATCAGATCTTTTGCCCAATTTGAGAGAGTATCAATTTATGAAAATTAAGAGAGTGTGGGTTCCAAAAAATTATGCCCTAGCCTCCCCTGCTTTTGGGGGAGTTTTAATGAGTAAAGTTCTTGGGTAAAATTTCAGAAGGCAAATTGGGTTTGTAGATAAGTCACTACCTAGAGATTTCGCCTTCATTTTGTGAGGACTTTAGATCTAAGTTTTAGTTTCTTATAGGTGTATGCCCTTATAATTAATTACCCCTCCAAATAATGGGAGAGAACATTTGATTAAGGCTAGTCATCAATCAGATACATAAAAAATATGTAGTATCTGGTGCATTGTAGCAACATGGTTTGGGTGTTTGGAAATTTGATATTTAAAATTGAAATGTATCATATTACACTTAAAGTGAATGGCGGGGGAATAGATGATGGACCTGATCAAAATCGCATGGTTTCATCATCTCGAGCCATCATGGTCCATGGTCTACTTAGTAAGAGAAGGTAGTCGACCCAACCTAACAGAAGGATCCTTGACGGCAGCCAAGGGTTGCGTCATCCAAGGGTACCTTGTAGACCTGGGCTGGAGGTTTATTTAAGAGGATAAATTTGAATCCACCTTACCTAATAGAGGGCTTTGTACCCTATCGATTATATCCTATTGATTCTTATTTCAAGGATTTTGTTTCAATTGGGAGCTTACAGGCTCTAGCCATGATCGTAATTTAAAGGTGTCATTTGGTAACAAACCACCCAATTTAAAGGGCCCCGATCATAACCAATTACCTGCATGGCATTAGCAGTAAAACCACCAGTTAAAGACATGTGCTATGTCCATACTAGCAGGAGTTTGTTTGAGAATGAATCCCAGTGATATTCTCGAATAGACATTAGCTCTTTGTGAGCTAAAGTGATATTTAGATTTATCTACCTCGACAAACAATTTTGAAGGGTTCATGGGTTTTGTTTTAAGTGTTTGATGATTAATTTTAATTTTAAATATTTTGAATTTTGATATTTTTAGGCTTTTGAGTTTTTATGGGCATTTAGAAGGCATTTCGAATATTTGGAGACCCCTCTGATTAAGATTTTCTATCAATATGACCATCATTGAGGTTTTCATTGGCATTTGGAAATTTCATTTATGGATTGAACCACTAAAAGTTTATTAGGGTTGTTAGCCCTTATGAACTAGTCCCAAGGCTAACCAAAAGGAGGGGTGAATTGGTATTTTAAAAAATTCTTGCATAAATAGAAAAATATTTTAATCTTTTTGAATATTTAAAACACGATCAATGAAAGTGGAAACAGATAACAAAAATTATATTTTCAACCACAGATCAAATCATAAAAAATACGCGGAAATTAAAATGCAGAAAAATAAATGAAAAGAGCACACCAGATTTATAGTGGTTCGGTCAACTTGACCTATGTTCACTCCCCAGAGCCTCCCCTCCAGGTATTGCACTAAAACACTATAGTGACTCTCCTAAAACGACCAATCTAGACCATGAAATATAAAGGATCATTCAGGATGATCAGGGATGATCGTCCTATACGATATGATTAATTAGTTAAACCATAATTATTCTCCTAATCAAAGGATCACTTTTGGTAAAATTGTAGTGAATCGTCTAGTATGATCAGAATAAAATCTAAAAAAAATATTTCTTAAAATGTGATTGGCAACTCATTTTTGAGTTTAAACATATCGTCCATGATAATTGAAGGATTGTCCAGGACAATCTGCCTAATCAAATTTATTTAGCCCAAATGCCCTAATTAGGGTTTCTATTTTGAACTAATCATCCAGGACAATTTTGGATCATCCTGTATGATATGCTCAAAATTTAGAAAACTCTCAAACTCACCAAATTTCTCCCCACAGTGTGTGTGCAAGGTTACTTAGAATCAGGATTAATCTTCTTACATTTGACTCAAGAAAAGGTAAAAACCATTAAAATTTAAACTTATAGACTGACTCAGTCCTAGTCTACCCAATCTTGAGCTGGCTTGAATTGCAATTGACTTTGTGAACCTGAAAAGTTAGTAGGCATGGGCAACTAAAATAGATATATAGTAGTAGCAATAAAGAAGAAGGAATATTTGATATCATCTAAACTACAATACTTGAACCAAGATTTGTAATAACCATGTTTACTCTATCTACTTGCTGATAAAGGATCGGGTTCTTCGATGGCTTTATGCCTTTATTGGCAAAGTTTCTCGATTATAGGCCTTGAAGGTATAATATGAAGGTATAAAGCCAAATATTATGGTCAATGCAGCGACTGTATATTTATTTGATAGTTTGAGCCATGTCGACTCCTATCTACTCGAATGGAAGGATTAGGCTAAAATTTGGATTCATCATTTGACCTGCGCAGCATCCTCAGATGTCACATTTTACCCATAACATACTCGCTAGGGCCCATACAGTGTATGATTGTGCATGCATTTCTTTATATTTTTGTGTATACATATTGTTGTGCATGTGTGGGGGGTTTATCACATCTTGTGGATGGGCTATCATGCACTGGAGTAGCTTCTACAGTCACTCGAGGACGCTTACATTCATCATAGGTTTGTTGCTTTTGCATGTAGATGACATATTGGGTATTGGTCGGATCTTCTGCGATAGCTCATAGTTATTTGCATTTATTGCATGACATCCATCTTTACTTGTGGGAAGTTAGTATATTTGGCTTCCATCACTTGGTTGTTGATTATAAAGGTACTATAATATTCAAGCAAACTAGAGGGCATATGGATCTTCTAGGAATATTTACAGGTGTCTTCTTTTACTGTAGTTCTTTTGTATTTTATTCATATGTTGACATTTATTTACAAGGCGTGATTGCATTTATTATCAGCTTCTTCATGAATGTTGATAGTTTTCACTTATGGATGGGCTACTATTTATCTAATAAGTCTCTTATATTTTCTTATGGATGTTCGCATTCAATGTATATGATTGTTGACAAATCACCACATCCACTAGACATTCCTCACATATCCCTACCTTTAAATTGATGGATTGTAGTTTATTGATATTCACGAAGTAAGTGACATCTGGCGGCTTATCTATCATGGATCTTCTGATTATTCATTAGTGTCCATCTTGCTTGTTGCCAGTGGGTGAAATTTTGGGATTCCATTCAATATAAGTCATTATTTGTAGATGACATATTTGCAAGCTTTTTATTATCTTTGGAGGTGATTTGCAATATGCATGATGAACCCAGTAATGTTTCTTATTGATATTTGCATTCTGATTAGCTTAAAGATCTTCAAAATTCATTGGGAACTTTATCTTATTGATTGTAAGAACATTGTTATATCTTTAATTTGGTCTCTACTTGTGAGAAGGATGTTGTGTTCATTATACGGCAAATTCATCTGCTTACAGGGGACAGATGCATCTACTTACATGACTGATTCATAGGTGAGTTATGTTCACTACAACTCCCTCATTCATGTTTGTTGGCGCCTTATTAGATTCATCAGCCTCAACAATTCACAAAGGATTGATGTGATTATTTACAAATCCTCTTAATTTCATTAATTGTGAATGAGATATTAGGGATTTTTCATGTCCATCATGAATCCATGCTTGTAGGCGGTATCCCCTATTCAATGTAACTTCCTTTCATATGCGTAGGCAGCACACATACTTTTCACAAGCTAAACAACATAGGTAGTGTGCATGATATTTCCTCTATGCTTTGTTTGCATTTTCTTATAGATACATTGTATTCATTATGAATTTCATTTTGATGATTAAGATTATCACTTGAATATATATTTTTTTATTTTTGAATCATGCATTTTATCAAATTAGAATTCAATTTCCTGTTCTTCATTTTAGGTTTTGTTCCCTGTGATTCAATTTGTATGTTTAGTTCCCTGTGTATGTTTAAGTTCATGTTCAGCTCAAGCCCCTTACATTCATTCATTTGAGTTCAAATTAAATTCCCTTCGGTCCAAATCAAGTCCCCTATTAATTGTTCAAGTCTTTTGAGATCTCACTCTGAATTTCAGTAGCCTCCCGGCATCTCCCCCATTTATGGGAAATTTCACGAGTCTTAGCTTCCTGCCATGCTAGAGAAAAGTGTGTACAATAAGTGTTAGATGACTCTTCAGCCATAAATCTGCAATCCCACTATGCTAGAGAAAGGAGTGTATGGGGCTTCGGGGTACCTGTTTGAAATGTGCAGTTATTTCCCCATAGGCGCTGAGGCATTTATGGGTAATTATATTTGTCCCCGCCTTGCAAGAAAAAAGCACGTATAGGGCCTACCCGTTTTGTCATAGGCATCGCACTGGGTTCCCTTCCTACCATTCTAAAGAAAAGTGTGTATATATGGTTTTTTGGTGTGTTGGGAACGCCGAATATGGGATTTTAAGTTTTAGAATTTATATCTGCGTGATGTCGATGATGTTGTTATAGTGATGGAGAAAAATGTGCATTTGAATCAAGGCACAGAAAATCTCTTTCTCGCCTCCTTTTTTTATTTTCCTTTTTTTTAATACTTCTTTTCTCATCGTTTTCATTTTTCATCATTTTTTACTTTCTAACCTCTCTCTCTCTCTCTCTCTCTCACACACACACACACACACACACACACACACATATATATATATATATATATATATATATATATATATATATATATATATATATATATATATATATATATATATATATATATATATATATTAAAACTAACAATAATAACGGCAATATAAATGGTTAATAACATTAGCAAATGACAATACTAATTAATATTAAACTCACTAATCAACGATAACAGCCAATGCTAAAAGAGAACTTATTTCTTGGGGTTTTGGGTTGAGGGAACGTGAAGTGAGTGTACGTTGTTTTAGTAAACGGGCTTGGGGTTCTAGCGAGCTACTTTCTTGTATGTTGAGGTGGTGGGTTGCAGGTTTTACTAGAGAAGTATTTGATGGGCTAATAGTGGGCTATTGTTTGAATTTATTTTGGGTTGAAACAATGGGCTAAAGTGACTGCTATTTAGGTTTATGTTTGGTTGACATAATGGGCTATAGCGGGCTGTTGGAATGGAGGAAGAATATAGGCTATTCTAAGCTTAGGTGGGCTGTTAATGGAGTGGGTTTGGTGGGATAATTGGTTGTATTTGGAGTAATTTGGACATGATAAGTGGGTTGTATTGATGAGGTTGGAGTACTAGGTTGAATGTGGGCCTCTGAGTTTGGGTTGGAGGAAGATGGCTAAGTGTAAATAAGTAAAAAAAAAAAAAAAAAAAAGAGGGCTGCTGTGAAATATGAAAAGCTACTCTAGCTCTCCACCTGAAAGAGCAGGAGGCATCAAATAAAAAGGTAGGAGCTCAGTACAGAGCCATGAGAAGCTTGGTCAGACGAACGGGGAGAGAATAGGATCGTGAGGTTGCTGCTTAGCTGGCTTCAACTCTTCTGTTGGGTGCAGCTCATGCATAGGGAAGAAGATCTAGCAAGAGCATATTAGTAGATTTATGAATGAGGGGTGGATGGTTGCTTAAATGATAGGTGATGAACATTGGAGATCTATGAGAATAGAGTTTGTTTGCAGCTTAAAGGACTAGAGGAAGTGGGGCTGAGAATAGGGAGGCGGGATCAGTAGAGATCGATTGGAGCAATTTTTAGAGGTGTAGATCAGTGGTTTGGATGGAAGTGAGGCATGGAGATCTTTGTTTGGTTAGCATTGGCGTGATAGAGATGGTTTGTTTAAAGTTAGTATAAAGATGTTGTTTGGGTTATGTTTATGCAAAAAAAGTGTATGAAAAGGAAAAACTCACAAGTGTTGAACACAATGCAGCACCCACACATATAGCATTGTAGCATTGACAACTATAACCCCCAATGCCTAATTTTAACATTAAAGTGTTAGCCTCTCAAGCATTTTAGGAAAATTTAGCACCTCGATGGAGACAAGTTCAATGTCGTGGCACCAAAAATTAGCACTAGAGCCTCAACAATTTGTCATTGTCAGAGCACTGATCATTAGAACACCACAATGGCACTCAAAGTTTATAGTGCCATGGTGGAGTAGCTACCAAAATGAGGATTCATGCTCATTCAGCCAAAAGATGCATCGGTATACCAAATAACCATGCCAGGCGCTACTTAAAGCACCATAGTAAAGTAAAAACTAAAGCATTCATGCACTACTTAAATTTATACACCGCAACGCTAACTTTTTTAGCGATGTGGAACCTAAGCCCATTTTTGTGATTGTATAAGCAATTTTTCATTTGTTTTATTTAAGATTTTTGTCATTTCAGTGGAGACTTATACTTTGTAATGCTTCTTTTACCTTCCCCTTATATTAAAGTCTAAGGGAGGCTGGGGAAGTAAAAGATACATTCTTTGGGGGGATCTTAGTCTTTATATTGTAAGCAAATCTATTATGGGAAGAAGGAGTGTAGAGAATATCAATTAATCCTTCTTGTGACATTTTTCTCATTCATTCTCATGTTTCTTTTTCAAATGAATAAAATGAATATGATTTTGCTTTCTTTGTTATCCATGTCTAGCTAAATCTCTTATGTTGGGAAAATGATGTAAATACGTAGTAAGTACTAATATAGACTCTTTTTCTTTAAATTATTTCATAAATATTTTTAATATCTCTTGTTCTTCATTTAATGTATACAATGGCCATGTATGTAGTTAATATATAGTCTCGATAGAGGACTATTGGAATAATTAAGAGAATTAAAATAGAATGTTGGCATACCTAAACATATGATGTTAAACTTTCTAGGTAGATAGTATAATTGTAAGAAGACCTTCAACTTTTCTTTTCAGCCCTACAAGCTTGACAGAGATCTAGGGATGCTCTGATCCACATCTAAAATAAAGAGTCTCATTAGAAAAACTATGTTATCTTCCATTTATTAGTCCAAAATATTTTATTTCCATTAGCATCAAATTTTCTTGCAAGTTTCCATTGCATGAAAAAAACTTAAAAACATCCATTTTTACATTCAGTAGGATAAATTGTTCATTTTGATTATACATTAGTAACTTGATTACAATTAAGTAGAACACTTTCTCATCAGATTGACACTCTTCTCTCGCACTTTATTACTTGATTTGGCATGTATAATTGTGTTATTTAAGTGGGCTTTCATAAATTTTATATCAGAAACAATCTAAGCATATTTCCACATCAATTCAAAGCAAGCACCAACCCAAGCCCTGCTTCATAGACCTACCCTCAATAGTGATCTATATAGTTGTTTGATTAATAGGGATTTTAATAGTTTTGACCACTTCAAGTTTTTGTTCAATAAAAATGAACTGTCTGTTATCAAATCCAGATTCAAACATGATCTTGGATCCTTTAGCAGATTGAGCCTAACTCATAACAATGCTAAAGATTAACTTTCCTGACATTTTTGTAAAATTAAACCAAAAGTTTGTATCCATCTTTGCATTTACTGGCTTTAAAGGAGACCTTAGATTTGGAGAATATACTGAACTTGAATTTACTAAATTCCTAGCACAAGCTTAAAGGAGTTATTTTGATTTTGATTTATATAGGATTTGAATTTAGATCCAGTTTGAATAAATTTAAATTAAGAGAATCCATTCCAACTAGAATTCTAAATTTTTATGATTGAAGTAGTTTGATTGAATTTACATTTTGATTTGAAATAAAAAATATCAACGATTAATTTGGACCCAATCTAAGTGTGATGCATCATTTCGACTAGCGGATTGAAATTACTTTAAAAGTGGGTTGATGTTTCAAATGTTGATCACTTCCAATCAAGAGTGAACTGAATGAAAGGAGCCAACAAAATGAAATATAGTTTGACTCACTCTAAAAGAGAAACTTTACTATCAATTTATGAGTCTAGCCTCCACTAAAGATGGAAAGTAGAATGTTCCTCAGCAAAAAGTCACCAAAAAATTCTTGTGAACAAAATTAATGTGCCACTCATTCAAATTATATTTCTACAATTAAATCTACATAGTTAATATTATACTACCTTAAAAGATAGGCAGATGCTTTACTATCGATTAGAAACTAGAAAAGATATTTATTTTCATAATAAAACTCAACATAGAAAATGTTAAATTCATCTTGAAATATAAAATAAAAATTCACCTATTGTTTTGAAAATTAATTTAATAATAGATAATTTTTATCTACATCTAAAGAATCTTCTGATATTCCAACGAACTAAAGCACAGTTTATTATAAATTGGATTTTATGATCTCTATAGAGACAAGCCACTACAATCAATTAAATCTCAAAATAGAAAACTTTTAATTAAAGTGGATTCTAGAATTTTTTTAAGGTTTACATCTTTTGAAATAAGGATTTAGGTTTTGAACCTACCAAATGGGAAGAGTAATAAAGTTTAAAGATTTATTTATCAAATAGACTAAAAGAGAGGTAGAAAAAATTTAAGATTTTGGTTTCCCATAAACACTCTAACTTAGTCTTTTGTATGGTTTTACTATTTAAATAAGAATTTAGCTTTGATTTAAGTTTATGATTTATTTCGGTTGGATAACCCCCATGGAGATAAGATATTAAGGGTGTTTATTAAATCTAAACATAATTATGCTTAGAGTAGATATCATGCTACCCACTTAAAGCATATAATTTATAATTTGTGTTGATTCTAATGTATGCATGATAGGTTGCTCATCAATTACTTAGAAGTAAGGATTTGGATTCAAATTTTTAATCTAAACTTTACAAAAATACAAAAGCCTAGTTAATGCATTTAAAATTAATTTTTCACTTAACTTAATGCTTCTCTAAGGCGCACCTAATACACTCTAGACTCTACTTTCACTCTAATCAATATGACCAGTTTTTTAAGATAATTTTGAAGTATAATGGCCCTATATTAATAGGAATAGAAAACTCCATCCCAGAAGTAATCGGTTATCGCTGGCTTTTCATTAGCTTGTGTGATAGGCTAGTGTACATTGCAGAAAGTAAAATGCATGTATGTATGCATATCAAGGTAAAGGTGTTTGAGTATATAGTACTACTATTATATCATCCTAGATCTAGTATGCATATTCTTATAAAGTCATGAACATAAACACAGAAAGAAACCTATAAAAAATATCTACCCTCTATTCCAATCTACCACCCATATGAATGTAATGAGTGATGTATGAATCATGCATGAACTAGTGTATATAAGAAACTTATGATTTCATTTATATAAAATTTATAATATAAACCAGGATCTACAGGAAAGAAAGGTGGCCAATATACACCATAATAAGCCTTATTTTCTACATCGATGAATGATAGAAATCTATAAATATGCTTATTTAGATCTTCTAGTCATCTGGCTCTTGGCACTCTATAGAATTTCAAAAGAGAATGCTCTCAGAGGAAGATGGATCATTGTCTTTTGGAGCCGTATAAGTATATATAAGCAAACATCTTTATTGATTTTCAAAACTCTTTATTTTTACAACTTGATCTATATATATAGTCTTAACTTTTACATTTACATTTAATTCTTTACATTTACATCAAGTCCTAGATACTTTCTATATTAACTCTTTACTAAGAAAAAGAAATATAAATTTAAATATATAAATATAAAATACATGTGAAAACTACTAAAATAGAGTGCACTGTACAAAAAAGTGACAATGAGCATGGTATGACCATGCATTACTGGTAAAGAAATCTGGGATAGACTATGCATTACTTATAAAGGTATATCTGAAGTTAAGCAATCTATATTGAACATCTTTCTTCACGACTACGAACTGGTTCACATGAAACCTAATGAATCAATTTCTAAAATGTATACTAGGTTTACTTAAATTGTCACCTTTCTACATGCTTTAGGAAGAGAACTCACTAACTATGAAAAAGTGAATAAATTTCTGAGATGTTTGCCTTCTTATGATGTCAAGATAACTGCAATTACTGAATCCAAAGATTTGAATATTTATTCTATTGATAACTTACTTGGGTCACTCATTGCTTACGAGTAAGGAGTGAACCAACGACAAATTGATGCAGATGAGAAGAAGAAGGAGAAAACTATGGCACTGAAGCCCAACGATACTGACACTGATTCTTCCGGGTCTGATAGCGATGATGTTGCCTTAATCACTAGGAAATTCAAAAGCTTTCTAAGGAAGAAACACAAGAACTTTCAAAAGTAGAACAAAGGTAAGAGTAGTAGAAATTTTAAAGGTTCTTCTGATACAGTTTGTTTTGAATGCAGGAAGCCTGAACATATAAAGGCTGATTGTTCTACAATTAAGGCTCACCCAAGCAAGGAGAAGGGTGAGGAGAAATCCAAGTTCAGGAAGGACAAGAAGAAGATCCAAAAGGCTTTCTGGGAAGATTCTGCATCTGACTCCTCTGAGACTGAAGCTGAGGAGGAGACTACAAACTTGTGTTTGATGGCGGATAATCATCCTAGTCAGTCTGACCAAGAAGAGGTATGTGAGCTAACTTACGATCAATTACTTAAAGTTTCTGAAAAAATCCAGTCATCATATAAGAAACTTAAGAAAATACATGCTAGCCTGAAATTGAAATTCTTAAACTTAAAAAAAGAGCATGAAGTTTTGATTAAGGATCATTCTACGCTTGATAGCAATAACATGTCATTACTTGATGAATTTGATAAATTTAATAAAAAACATTCTAATTTGATTATTGAGCATGATTCATTAAAAGCATTGCATGTTGAATTAGAAGCTGCATTTAAGAAATTAGAATCACATGCATCTGATTTAGATAGTGATGAGTATTATTTGAAATTTGAAATTGTAAGTCTCAAAAAGAAAAATAAATTTCTAAGTGTGAAAATTAGTGCTTTTGAGAAAAATGAAATACCTCCTACTTTTGCATAATTTTATGCACCTCCATCACTTGAAGAATCTAATTCAAAATTATCAAAGCATGTTTCATTCAAACCTAGGAAGAGGCACTATCACCCACGTAGATTATTTAACCCTTTTTCTAGCGTTAGATATTTTTCTTGTGGCATGCTAGGACATATCTCTCACACCTATACTGTTCACCGTAGTACACATTGGGTGTGGAGGCCCAAATTGCATGTTTCACAGCACAGCACAAATGCATTGCATTCTTCTTTTCATAAGAAGGAACCCAAACTTGTTTGGGTTCCTAAATCTGATGTTTGATAATTTTGTAGGGGTGCTCTCACACAAGACCTCGTGAGAGCAAGTAGTACCTAGACAGCAGATGCTCAAGACATATGACTGGAGATGCAAATCAATTTATTTCGCTGGAGGCCAGGGCTGGATGTAAGGTCACTCTTGGAGATAATACCACCAGGAAAGTGATAGGTGCAGGTATAATCGAAAACTCTAAGAACCTTTTGATTGAAAATGTTTTTCTTGTAGATGGACTGAAACACAACCTGCTCAGCATCAGTCAACTTTGTGACAAAGGGTTGAGCATCAAGTTCCTGGAAAGCATTTGCATTATAAGCTTAAATAATAATATTATTTTATAGGGCAAGAGGATCAATAACGTCTACATGCATGATTTAAATAATATTAAATGTGCTGCTTCATTTTGCTTAAAAACAGCTGCTGATGAGTCTTGGTTGTGGCATAGGAGATTATATCATGCTAGTATGAAAACTCTTAGAAGAGTCACCCAAAAGGACTTAGTTAGAGGTGTTCCCGAGCTTAAGTTCACTAAGGACCACCTGTGTGATGCATGTCAGCTAGGGAAGCAAGTCTAAACCTCTTTCCACACCATTAAGGACATCAGCACCTCTAGACCTTTAGAAGTCCTTCACATGGATCTCATTTGACCCATTAGCACTTCTAGCTTAGGGGGAAAAGTCTATGGATTTGTGATTGTTGATGATTACTCGAGGTTCACTTGGATTAGATTTCTGTCATATAAATCTGAGTCATTTGATGAATTTAAATCTTTCTCCACTTAGATTAAGAAGAAGTTAGGCTGTGAGATTTTGACCATCCATAATGATCATGGGGGGGAGTTTGAAAATGAGACATTTGGAACCTTCTTTGAGGATCAAGGGATTAGCCATAATTTTTCAGCTCCTAGGACCCCTCAGTAGAACGGGATAGCTGAATGGAAGAACAGGACCTTAGTGGAAGCCGCTAGAGCGATGCTTTCTGAGTATTCACTTCTAAAATACTTTTGGGAAGAAGCGATGAACACAGCCTGTTATGTGGTGAATAGGGTGAATGTTAGATCCAAACTGAATAAGACACCCTATGAGATCATTAAGGGTAGAACTCCAAACCTGTCCCACCTCCATGTCTTTGGTAGCCATTGAGGCTTCATTTTTCTGGAGAAAACTTGCACCTAGAGCTTAAAAGGGAGAGAGGAAAGGGTGGAGTTTGAGGGGGAGAAGAGCCTTGGTAAGGGGATTTTCGAGGGAGAGTGAGGGGGTTCATACGGTTGCTCCGGCAAGCTTTCCCTTAAGTACCATCGAATTTAAGGGTCATCTCCAGTAAAGTTTTGGGAAGAAGAAGATCTCTTTAGTGTCAAAGGACCTGGCTACTCCGCTGCATCGGGGAAGGTGGAAGTGATTTTGTAAGGGCTTCTCCACCTAGCTGTGGGGGCTAAAGGAGATTCGCTAAAGGTGTAGTGCAATACTCGGAGGGTGCCTCCGGGGAGTGGACGTAGGTCAGGTTGGACCAAACCACTATAAATCTGGTGTGTTCTTTCTGATTTTTTTCGCATTTTATTTTACTGTGATTAATTGCTTGGGTGAAATCTATGATTGATCTTTTTATTATTGATTTAATTCATTTCCCCTGCAAGATATAAAAATATATTTCTTTTTGTTAAAGTGGTTTTTTTTTAATATCAAATTCACCCCCCTCTTGGTTAGCCTCGGGACTAGTTCATAAGGGTTTAATGCCCCTATTGAACATTCAAGTGGATCGTCTGCAAGAAGATCAGGGTTCTCTGCTTGCTTCAAGAGGAAGCGAAAGGAGTTCAGGCTCTCTGCCTACTTCAGGATGAAGCGAAAGAAGTCCAAGTTCTTTGCCTGCTTTTGGAGGAAGCGAAAGGAGTCCAGGTTCTCTACCTGCTTCAGGAGGAAGCGAAAGGAGTCCAGGTTCTCTACCTCACCGGGATGGTGGAAAGGAAGTTTTGTACATGCTTCTCCACCTTACTGTGGGAAGCAGAAGGAGAGTCATTTAGTGTTAGTGCAATACCCGGAGGGGAGGCTCCGGGGAGTGGACATAGGTCAAGTTGACCGAACCACTATAAAATCTGATGTGTTCTTTCTGATTATTTTTTGTATTTATTTTTCTGTTGATGATTGTGTAATTGTGATTATTATTCTATTATTATTGAATATTTGCACATCATCGCGAGATTGTAATTATTTTAAAACATTCAAAAATATTTTTCTAAATCATTTTTGCTCACAAATTTTTTAAAATAACCAATTCACCCCCCCCCCCCACCTCTTAGTTAGCCACGGTACTAGTTCATAAGGGCTTAACATCCCTATCAAACTTTCAAGTGGTATCAGAGCATTAGGGATTTAGGCCACAGGCGATGCCCAAATCTAGCATTAGGACACATCATTTCTTATACTCTCAAGACTAAATACAATCTACAATATCTGGTTCCAGTCAATGTCCCTCCTTCCTTCTTCTCCAGTAATTCCTTCCATGTTCTGTACAATACACGACTTCATCCGGAGCCCAGCACGGATATTGAGGGAGAAGAGGAAGAAGTAGTTCATGAACCTGTTGCACCAGCCCCTCTCGATATAGAATCACCGAGAGATCACTTGGTGCACAGGTTTGACCAGTGGGAGGCACATTTTGACTCCTACGTGGTTGTCCATGAGCAGCAGCATGCTGAGGATGTCCACCGCTTCGATACCTATGTAGCCCAGCAGCAGCAGCAGCACGACCAGGACATGGCCTGGTTTGGTGAACAGTTTACCACTCTCCACAGCCTCTTTCAGCCACCACCTCCTCCTCCATCTAATAAGGATCCCCCTTTCTACTAGTCTGCTTAAGTTTGTTGATGTTTATGTTATTTTTGTACTATTTTCTTTTTCTGTCTGTTTGTTTTTGTTTTTGCTGATGTTTGTGTTGTGTTTTCCCCTTTTTGAGATGTCAAAAGGGGGAGTAGTTTATGGGTCATTGTAAAGTTTTTTTATTATCAATAAAAATATTCAGTGATATTTGAATCAAATATTCACCGTGTTTATTTACTGAATTATGAATTAATAACAAATGTTTGTCATCATCAAAAAGGGGGAGATTATTGCAAATCTGGTTTCAAGGACTATGATTTTGATGATAGCAAACCTTTTTATTTTTATTTGAGGTTCTAATCTTTCAGGTTCATAGGATCAATTACAATTCAAACTAGCTCAAGATCGAGTCAGTCTGTTTGTATTTCAGGTTCAATGTACTTTTTCACTTTTCTTGAGTCAAATGTAATGTAACGGATCCCTATGCTAAATAACATTACACGCACATACTCAGAGGGAGAGTTTTAGTGAGTTAGAGTTTATGTTCAATTTTTATTCAAATCATCCTGGATGATATTCTTATCGTCCTAGATGATCTAGTGAAAATAGAAACCCTAACTAGGGCAGCCATGTTAAGTCGGTTTGATTAAGTAGATCACCTCGAATGATAGACCCATGATACAGGATGATAGGCTCAAATAAGAAATTCTCAGCCGCCAGATTAAGTTAGGCAAGTTTTTATTTTTAGAGATTTGGTCTGATCGTCCCGGATGATCCTTTACAATCATACCTAAATTAGTCTAGTGATAAGGAAAGTAATTAATATCTAATTAATACGATCATATCGTCCTAGCCGATCTCAATATCGTCCTGAACGATACATACAAAATCCTAATAGTCTAGAGCACTTCACCTAGACGACCCGAGGAATCTGCTGGATGATATTCCTGATTTTGAACTAATCATATGAGACGATATACATATCATCTTGAAATATCAATTCATTTTGAAACCGTCCAGCATGGTTTGGCTGTACGACCCAAGGAATCTGCTGGACGATCTTCCTAATTTGAACTAATCGTCCGGGATGATCACAAGATCGTCCCGGACGATCTGAACAGATTTTGTCTTCTAATCGTCTAGAAGAACCAGATCGTCTAGGCCCAAAGGGTCTATTTTACACTGATCGTCCTGGCCGATCTAAGGATTGTCCTGGACAATCTTTGACGACTAGTTGAGATTTAGGGCAATTTTTGAGCCTCCTATTTAAGATCTTTTTTGTTCAATTATTGAGATCTTTTGCCGCTGTCCTTTCCTGTGAGAAACTTGAGAAGGAGAGAGAGAGAGCTTAGGAGAGAGAGAAGATCTTGTGAGGGGGAGTTTGTGAGGTGTTCACAAAGGTTACTCCAAGGAAAGATCTGAGTCGTCTTCTCCAGTCGTCATCTCTTGTCCTTGGTGTCTCCATAGAAGGATCGTCTGTAAGAAGATCAAGGTTCTCTGCCTGCTTTAGAAGGAAGCGAAAGAAGTTCAGGTTCTCTGCCTGCTTCAGGAGGAAGCAAAAGGAGTCCAAGTTCTCTGCCTCATTGGGTTGGTGGAAAGGAGATTTTGTACAGGCTTCTCCGTCTTGCTGTGGGAGCAGAATGAGATTCACTTAGTGTTAGTGCAATACCCAGAGGGGAGGCTCCGGGGAGAGGACGTAGGTCAAGTTGATAGAACCACTATAAAATCTGGTGTATTCTTTCTGATTATTTTTCGCATTTATTTTTTTATTGATGATTGTGTGATTGTGACTATTATTATGTTATTGTTGAACATCTGCACATCATCGCGAGATTGTAATTATTTTAAAACATTCGAAAAGATTTTTTTTAAATCATTTTTGCTCACGAATTTTTTAAAATAACAAATTCACCTCCCCTCTTGGTTAGCCTCAAGACTAGTTCACAAGAGCTTAACATCCCTATCAAACTTTCAAGTAGTATCAGAGCATTAGGGATCCAGGCCACAGGCGACGCCCAAATCTAGCCTTAGGACACATTATTTTCTATGCTCTCGAGACCAAATACAATCTGCAATATCCGGTTCCAATCGATGTCCCTCCTTCCTTCTTCTCCAATAATTCCTTCCATGTTCTGCACAGTACAAGACTTCATCCGGAGCTCAACATGGATATTGAGGGAGAAGAGGAAGAAGCTATTTTTGAACCCTTTGCACCAACCCGTCTCTATATAGAATCACCGATAGATCACTTGGTGCACAGGTTTGACCAGTGGGAGGCACGTTTTGACTCCTACGTGGTTGCCCAGGAGCAGCAGCATGCTGAGGATGTCCACCGCTTCGATACCTATGTAGCCTAACAGCAACAGCAGCATGACTAAGACATGGCCTAGTTTGGCGAGCAGTTTGCCACTCTCCACAGCCTCTTTCCGGCACCACTCCTCCATCTGATCAGGATCCCCCTTTCTATTAGTCTACTTGTGTTTGCTAATGTTAGTGTTCTTTTTGTACTATTTTCTTTTTCTATCTGTTTGTTTTTATTTTTGCTGATGTTTGTGTTGTGTTTTCCCCTTTTTGAGATGTCAAAAAGGGGAGTAATTTGTGGGTCATTGTAAAGTTTTTTTATTATCAATGGAAATATTCAGTGCTGTTTGAATCAAATATTCACCGTATTTATTTATAGAATTGTGAATTAATAACAAATATTTACCATCATCAAAAAGGGGGAGATTATTACGAATCTGATTTTAAGGACTATGATTTTGATGATAGCAAATCTTTTTGTTTTTGTTTGAGGTTCTAATCTTTCAGGTTCACAAGATCAATTACAATTCAAGCCAGCTCAAGATCGAGTCAGTCTGTTTGTATTTCAGGTTCAATATACTTTTTTATTTTTCTTGATTCAAATGTAATGTAACGGATCCCCAAGCTAAGTAACCTTGCACACACACACTCAGGGGGAGAGTTTTAGTGAGTTAGAGTTTCAGTTCAATTTTTGTTTAAATCATCTTGGACGATCCAGTGAAAACAAAAATCCTAACTATGGCAGCCATGTTAAGTTGATTTGATAAAGCAGATAGTCCTGGACGATAGACCCATCGTGCAGGATGATAGGCTCAAATCAAAAATTCTCAGCCGCCAGATTAAGTAAGGCAAGTTTTTATTTTTAGAGATTTGGTCTGATCGTCCCGGACGATATGTGTATCATCCTTGACGATCCTTTACAATAATGCCTAAATTAGTCTGGTGATTAAGAAATGTAATTAATATTTGATTGATACGATCATATCGTCCTGAACGATCTCAATATCGTCCTGAACGATACATGCAAAATTCTGACCATCTAGAGCACTTCACCTGGACGACCCGAGGAATCTGCTGAACGATATTCCTGACTTTGAACTAATCGTACATGATATACATATCGTCCTGGACAATCAGTTCATTTTGAAACCGTCCAATATGGTTTAGCTGTACGACCTGAGGAATCTGCTGGACGATCTTCCTAGTTTGAACTAATCATCCAGGACGATCGCAATATCGTCCCGGACGATCTGAATAGATTTTGTCTTCTAATCGTCCAGAAGAACCAGATCGTCTAGGCCTAAAGGGTTTCTTTTACACTGATCGTATATGATGATCTAAGGATAGTCCTAGACGATCTAAGGATCGTCCTGGACGATCTTTGATGACCAGTTGAGATTTAGGGAAATTTTTTAGCCCTCATATTTAAGATATTTTTCGTTCAATCGTTGAGATCTTTTGTCGCTGTCCTTTCCTGTGAGAAACTTGAGGAGAGAGAGAGAGAGAGAAGATCTTGTGAGGGGGAGTTTGTGAGGTGTACATAAAGGTTGCTCCAAGCAAGGATCTGAGTCATCTTCTCCAATCTTCGTCTCTTATCCTTAGTGTCTCCGTGGAAGGATCGTCTACAAGAAAATCAAGGTTCTCTGCCTGCTTCAAAAGAAAGCGAAAGGAGTTCAAGTTCTCTTTCTGCTTCAGGAGGAAGCGAAAGGAGTCCAGGTTCTCTTCCTGCTTTAGGAGGAAGCGAAAGGAGTTCAGGTTCTCTGGTTGCTTCAGGAGGAAGCGAAAGGAGTCCAAGTTCTCTGCCTCACCGGGTTGGTGGAAAGGAGATTTTGTACAGGCTTCTCCGCCTTGCTGTGGGAGCAGAAGGAGAGTCACTTAGTGTTTGTGCAATACCCGGAGGAGAGGCTCCGGGGAGTGGACGTAGGTCAAGTTGACTGAACTACTATAAAATCTGGTGTGTTCTTTCTGATTATTTTCTGTTGATGATTGTGTGACTGTGATTATTATTCTATTATTGTTGAATATATGCACATCATTGTGAGATTGTAATTGTTTTAAAACATTCAAAAAGATTTTTCTAAATCATTTTTGCTCACGAATTTTTTAAAATAACCAATTCACCACCCCCCCCCCCCCCCCCCGCGCGCGCGCCCTCTTAGTTAGCTTCGGGACTAGTTCATAAGGGCTTAACATCCCTATTGAACTTTCAATTCATAAGCCATTGCAGTTATTGATCTACCTGAATTGGAATTGATTAATTCAACCTTATCTTCATCAGCATTAATAAAGATAGGAGTTTGCAAAATCAGGTTTTCCATTTCTTCAGAGAAATGAATCTTCAAAACATCTCTTTTCCATCTATTTTCTTCATCAATTAGAAAAGAAACCTTTTTTATCTTGAACCTCTATAACATTACAGGTTGAAGGCTATCTCCTCAAACTTCTATCAAGCAACCAAACATCTTTTGTAATGTCAATTTTAGAACTTGAATATACCTTCCATCTTATAATAGGTTTCAAAAATCGAGCACCTTCTTTGATTATACACAATGAAGGGGAGGCATTCCTTTAAATTTCATCATCCCATATTCCATCTCCATATTTAGCCTTAAAATACTCTGAAAACAAGAGAATTCTGATTTTGTATAAAGTTCCAAGCAAGATGAGATCTAAGAGGACCTTGTCTTTTCAGTAGCTCCTTGAATGCCAAAGCCACCCATATTTATAGAAGAACACAACGTACTCCATATATATGTCAGCAAGTAAAGAAAATTGTTGACGGATTTATTTCTCCTTATGTTTGATTCTCTAAGGAATCTTTAGATTTTCATTCAAAGGGTAAGGAAGTTTTTATTTCTAATGATAATGTTGAAGATGCGAAGGGTTGCTCAGGAATCGTAAATAATTCTCCTAAAATGAATGAGGCTTCTTCATCAGGTCTTGATGATTCTGTTCTTAAGCAAACTGAGCCATTATAAACCTGACCTTTCTGGTTTAAAGATAACTTCCTACCTTTTCCAGAAAAGATTGTGGATGGATCTTTATCTAATAATCATGTTGAACAGGTTAATAAGCCAAATGTTTAGGTAAGATTGGTTCATATTAAAGTTTCCAATCCATAGCCTATTTCTTCTTTTTCTGAAGATTGTATTACGGTCAAAATGGATATATCATATGTAAATCATAACATAAATTTTTGGAGAAAGCATTGGTTTTCAAAGTTATGGGTAAGAAGTGTTATTTTATGACATTAATTCTCAATTACAAAGACAATGGTCTAAATTTAGTTTGTCATATCTTCCATTGGAATGAACTGTTTTTTATGTCAATTTTGGAAAAAGAAAGCTAGAGAGGCTGTCTTATATGGGGGACCATGGTGCTCTAGTGGGCACATTATTGGGTTAGATAAATGGAACCCTTTATTTTCTCTTTTCAATTTGAATGGATTGTTCTCTCTAGTTTGGATCTGATTACCCTATCTTTCATTATCGTACTGGGATGAAAAAAATATCAGCAGAATTACATCTAGAGTGGGAATGCCAATGTTGTTGGGTGCTAATATGTTTAAATGTGGTAGTAAATAATATCCTAGAATCTATGTTAAACTTGATTTATCCAACAAATTGCCTACTAGAATTTCGGTTGAAGGCATTAATGGTAAATTCTTCCAACCTGTCATCTATGAGGGTATCTAAAATGTTTGCTTAAATGTCGTATGATGGGTCATAAGCAAGATGCTTGTCCATCAACTGTTACAAATGCTGTTAATTCTTCTTCTATTTCAAAGCCTACTTTTCATATTCAAAACTCAGTAACGGGTAATTCTGAACCCTTGTTGAACAAAAATCTTGAGCCATCTGTTTCTCCAAGTCAGATAGAAAAAGCTTCAAGCCATATTCCTAATAATTTAGTTAAAGATAATCTCTCTTTGACTAAGGATTTTGCAATTGCTGTTTCTTTGCCAATCAATAATTCTGATGAAGATTCTTATGGGCCCTAGATTCTTGTCCCTACTAGAAGAAATTTTAGGAATCCTGCTATCAAAATAGATGTTGTAACTCAACCCATGGTGATTGGTGAAAGAAAAGTGGGTCTGTCTCAAAATAATTCTTCTGGCTTGCCTCTACATGTGGATCAATTATCCCCTAAGTTAGCTGGCATAAACCTCAAAGTGCAAAAGCCTCATGCTGAATGGAGGGAATTGGATCAGAATAAAGACTCTTTAGCTAATAAATTTATTTCTTTTAGTAATTGTGAAGGTTTTTCATCTTGCTCTAAAGGCCGTCTCAATCATGAACTAAAGCAATTGGGACCTATAGAAATGGGTCTTAGGAAGAGGAGGAATGAAGTTGTTGATACAGTTAGCAAGGGGTACACTTCCCCTTCAGTTATTAAATAAAGTCTATATTATTCTGGAACTGTAGGGGAGCTCGTAAAAAAGTGGCGGGCTTCTATTTGAGAAATATTGTTCATGAGAATAAGTTTAGTTTAGTTTGAATTGTGGAAACCAATTTGGAAGCGTTAGAATGTTCTGATATAGGTAAAATTATTAGTAATTAGTGGGACTTCTTCCTCATTCCTTTTGTAGGAAGAGCTAGAGGTATTCTTATTCTTTGGAGTAGTGGAATTTCTTCCTTTTCTGTGGTAGCATCTTCATCTCAATGTGTGATTGGTAACTTTTCTTCTCCTAATGACACTGAATGGAATACTGCTATTATTTATGCAAATAAAGATATTCATGCTAGAAGACCTTTATGGGAGTTAATTGAATAAGTTTATGATCCTAATTAGCCCTCTATCATAGGAGGTGATTTTAATTGTGTTTTAAATAAACATGATAAAAAATGTGGTAAATAATTTGTAATGTCCCAAGGAACTAATGAAATGAAAGAATTCAGGAGCAATAATAATTTGCATGAATTGGATTTCATAGGACCAAAATTTACATCGTGTAATAATAAAGATGGGAACAATAGAATTTTGGAAAGATTGGATTGGTGTTTATTAAATTTTGTATCGATACAAGTGATTCCTTTTTCCTGTGTTAAACACCTTAATAGGATTGCTTCAGATAATTTCTCGCTACTTCTGAAATTGGAAAATGTTCCTTATGTTTCGGGAGATAAATTTATTCGATTTGAAAACATTTGGTTCTCTTATCTTGCTTCTTGGACATTGGTATTTCAGTCTTGGAGGAAAAAGAAATTTGGTACCCAACGGCAATCCTTTGAAGAAAATATTCTTGTACTTCGAAAACGCTTTATTTTTGGAGTTAAAATAAATATAGTAAGCTAAATCTTATAAAAATTTCTTAGCAGGAGCAAATTCTGAAACTTCAAGTAGAAGAGTGTTTGGAGAATGGCCTTTCAGCAGAAAAACTTGCCGAGTTACAGAAGATGGTGAAGGAATATAATGTCACTTTGGCGAGACTACACTTGGGGGGCGGCAGCGTTCTAAAGTAAAATGGCTAGAGTAAGGTGATGTGAATGCTTAGTTCTTTCATGTGATGGCTTCTTTCAGACGTAACCTCAACTTCATAAAGCTTATTAAGCTTAATTCAGTCAGTTTTGGAGGATGATGATGATATACAAAGGGCTTTCTTACATTTTTTTCATCTAAAATGGGGTGAAAAGCAAGTGGATTTGCAAGGGTGGACAGAATTTCCTACGGATCAAAAATTCCCTTCCGAGCATCATGATAAACTAGTTGCGAAATTTACTATGGCAGATCTTCATGATTTCATAAAGCAGATGAGTAATAATATATCTCCAGGATTAGATGGTATTACATCTTACTATTACAGGAATGCTATTAATGCTTTTTTTTTTATTTCTGCTGTGATGCCACCTGAGTGGAAAGGCACATTGACTGTTCTTGCACCAAAAACTAAAAATGCTTCATAAACTTCAAAATTTCATCCTATTAGCCTCTGTCAAACAATTTATAAATTGACCACTAAGTTGATTGTCAATACAGTTAAAAATGCTCTTCCATTTCTTATTTTTGAAGAGCAGGCAGCCTTTATTTCGAATAGATCCATTTCGGATCACAATTTGTTAGCTCAAGAGGTTTTTAAAAAATTCAAATATTCAAATGCTATATAAGTTTTGTAGCTCTTAAAATTGATATGGAACAAGCATATGATTCTATGTATTAGCCATCTCTCGATAAGGTAATGATTGTGATGGGTTTTCCTATTAAATTTATCAATTAGGTTTTATAAAGTGTATCAAACCCAAAATATTCTATTTTGATTAATGAGAATAGGTTAGAATGGATTGAAGCAAAATGTGAATTTTGTCAGGGATGTCCTTTATCCCCATACATATTTATTCTTTATTCTGAACTTTTATCTAAGGCTTTTCATCAAAGGGGACTTGATCTTGGTATTCAAATTTCTCCCATAAGTGATAAAATTTCTCATTTGTTATTATGTTGATGACATTCTAATTTTTGTTGAAGCTAATATAGTGGACATTAATCATATTTTAATAATATTAGTTGATTACAATAGATGGACAGGCCAAAATATCAATAAAAAAAACTCAGCCATCATATGTGGAAAATCTGTGTTGCTGGAAAGTAGAATGTCAAAACTGTCTGGATTCTGATTGGTTAAAAAGGTCGAATATCTTGGTATTAAAATGGCATTGAGAAAATGTACTTCAGCTAACTATAATGAAGTAAAAGTTTCAAACAAGCTTAAAGTATGGGGTAAACTGTGTCGTCAATTCTTATGGCATAAGAATCATGGGAAGCAAGGGATCCAATAAGTTACTTGGGAGGTACTTTGCCATCCAAAGTCTATGGGAGGATTGGGTTTTCTTGCAGCTAGCACATCAGTAGGTCCTTCAAGAGCAAGATTGGCTTGGAAATTCATTCAATAGCCCAATTCTCTTTTAAACACGAATCTTAGAGCTAAATATGGAAGTATTTTAATAATACAAATATTAATAGAAACACTTCTAATGTTTGCCGCATAATGTTGGATGGAGCCATATTTTTGTTTCCTTTGTTAAGATGGAAAATTGCTTATGGAAGAAAGATAAATGTGTTGAAAGATGTATGGATTATGGATAAGAAGCTGGATAGTTGGCCGTCGATGTTTGATCATACTAGTCTTCAGGATTTAATTGTTTCCAATCTATTGATAGAAGAAGGTCAGTGGAATGATGTAATTCTGGAACAATTTTTTGGGCCTAATTTAATACAACAAATAAATAGTGTTCCTATTTTAATTTCCTGGAAGAAGGCCAACCTGAACTAGCACATCAGATTGTTGGCAAATATATTGCAGCTATGGCTAGGGAAAATCCTCTACAGATTGATCCAGTTGAAATTAATTGGATGTATAAACTACAGCTGAATCCGAAAGAGACTTTCTTTTGGTGGAAGATATATCATAATGCAATTCCAACAAATGGGTTGCTCAATCATAGAAGACTTATGGATACTACTCATTGTGTTTGGGGTTGTCAAGAGACTGAAGGAAGTTAAGAATATAAATGTCAAATGTAGTAAATTGAAACAAGTTCTTCAATACTTTAACTATTGGGGATTCTTCATTCCTATCTTTAATCTGAAATTCTATAAAGAGATTATAGAAAAAGCTGCAAGTAATCCAACAATGGCTATACTATATTGTAGTGTTGTTTTTCATCTGTGGGCTTCAAGAAATGCATACAAACACAACAAGCCACACTAATCATATATTATTATTGTTGTTGAAGTCTTATCTTCTTCGGTGCATCCTTTTAGGAATACTATCAAGGAATACTAATCAGTTCAATGAACTGTCAAACATTAGTTGGTGCCCCCCTCCTCATTAGATCAAAATCAATGTTGATGCATCCCTCCTCCCTTCTCATCGAGCTGAAATAGGAGTTGTTTTCAGAGATCACTTTGGTAAAGCTAATTTTGGCTTCAAGTAAAAAAGCTGTTGCATTGGGATGTCGGCTAACAAGAGTTATTTGCTATTCTAGCTATCAAAGCATCATGGAAGATTGGATGTATGAAATAAAAGGAGTTATAATTGAAAGTGATAACCGGAATGTTATTAAATGGTTGCAGTCATAGTTGGAGATCAAGAGTTAGTTGCTTAAAGAAAATTGCCATTATGATTTGTCTTTCTTGGGAAATTTTAATCATGTTATTTTTCATTTCGTTTCTAGGGAAAGCAACAATGTTGCTAATTGTTGTGCTTACTTTGCTTTGTTAGGAGATTTTCTTTGGAAAAATGTTAATGAATGTAACCTTCCCTCATACCTTTTGTCTTTGTTGAGGAAGGATAGTGATTATGTTTCTTCTCATTAGTTCGCTTGTAATTTCCTTCTAATAATGCTAAATGCACATATTCAATAGGAATCAAACATATGCATAAAGGCCTCAAATTTTTAATTAATATTTATTAATTAATAGGAATTTTAAATTAAATTGAGGTTATTTAATTAATTAAATTAAATTTAATTTAATTAATTATTTTATTTAGATGATTTGATTTTATTTAAAAGATTTAGTTTATATAATTTTTCTCAAATTTTTATTTTTTATTTGAATTTTTGGAATTTACTTTTAATTATTTAAACTTAATTTCTTTTATTTTTTTATTTTTATTTAATTCTTATTTATTTTATTTATTTATAATTCATTTAAATTTATTAGGTTTTATTTAATTTTATTGGATTTATTCATTTTATTAAATTCCTTCCTTAAAGAAGGAATTTAACATATGTGATTGATTTATCAAATGACCTCAATCAATCATATTATTGACACAATAGGTTAGGGGTAATCTAAGGTACAATCACTAAAAATTTGGAGTCAATTGGACCAAGGATTGATTTTATATAGTTTATTTAATTAAATTTTAATTAATGGTTGATCTTTAATTAAGCTTATTTTAATTGAAATTGAACACGGCTTTTATTTTTTCCTTGATTTTAGGTTTGATTTATGATCTAAAGAAATTGATTTTTTTTTATTTATATGATTTTTTTAATTATTCATAAGATTTTTTAATTATTTATAAAATTTTGACATTTTAGACACAAAATAGGGGCTTATTTTAGGTTTTGTGATTTAAGCCACTTAATGAGCCCTAATTAATGTAAATTTAATTTCTAGGGTGTATGGTATCACTAAGTGTGCTATGTTTAACTTTCATCCCTATTGGATACAAAATGAATTTCTTGGAATTTTCTATGCCATCTAGACATAACCCTAACTAATTTTTCCTATATGTCTCTAGTGTTCATTTGGACTTGCAATTAGGTATATTTAACCCTTTCATGAAAGTAAAAAACCCATACAAAATTGAAAGTCTAATGCTCTTTGGATTGGACACAATGAATTTCCAAATGTTTAGGTTAATATGACCTGGAAATTCAATTATGAATAATGGAGAGTTCAAATGTATCTGAGAAAATTAAGGGATCTAGGAAACACCCCTAAAATCACTCAGCCAAATTTAAACTTAGTTGAGTATTTAGGAAGCAATTAAATAAAAATAGTAGTCATTAAAAATAAAATTACTTTCTAACTACCCAAAAAAATCCATTTGATTTTATTTTTAAATGAAAGTAGGTTTAATTCTGAATTCATAGAGCCCTAAAATATGCAAAATGGTTCAGTGCATGATTTATAGGAATTTTTAGAAGATCTAAGTATTAAAGTTCATTTTGTATTAAGTTTAAAAGATTTAAGAAGGTGACACGCTAATGTGGCTGGGACTTTACACAGTGAGATAAGGATGTGTGGATGTCCGCGATCAACCACTTACCGATGTAAGCATGGGTCTCGGCTATTTGATCTTATGTAGAATGAGATAGATGGCTAAGATCAATTAGATCATCCCACCATTTAGGAGTGGTTTAATAGAATGATTGATCCAACGAGATCTAGACCATCCTGGTGAGTGCACGGGGGCTGGACAATTCAGATTTTGTCTTCTTCGCATAGAAGCTAAAAACACTTTTTTTTGCTTTAAACATTTCATAAAATAAATTTTATTGTATGAAACTTTGCATAGAGGTTCATAGACCCCTAAACTACCATTGTATGTTGTTTGAAGGCTTCTTACAATGGTACATGCAACCTATTTAAATATTATGGGCTACGACTAGCGTTTAGGTTTTACCTCAATATATTAGATCTCAAATAGAGTTTTTTACTTAATTTTTCTCCTTAGCTCTTGGTGAATGAGTTTACTAAAGAATTCAAGGATGGAGAACTACATGATTACTATTTTGGATGCTTGGGATGAAATAAAGCTCCAGTGGGGGCCACCAAATGACTTAAAAAGGATGGGGAAATGGAGAAAAGGTTTTGGGATGCAAGAATAAAAAGAGAACTTGCCCTAGGGAGCACTGGGTTAGGAATACTTTTTTTCTTTCAAGCCTTTGCTATGTTTACCCTATTCCATGGCTTGGTGGTCAATCCAAGGGTTGGGATTGTTTAGAGTGGTTTCTTGGATGCTTGCCATCTTTTCCAAGTCGTTAGGGTATAGGGAGGTGGTCTGAAGAGAATGAAAGTGTCCTAGTGTCACTTTCCAATGAGGGGACCACTAGGGTCGGGTCTAGGTTGAACTAGATTGTGGGTTGGGTTCAAGTGCCCTCTAAGAATTTATTATGGTCAATTTAGGCAAGTTATTGAAGTTAATATTAGTTAAGGATGTGAATTTAAAGTGCTTTGTCCACTTTTATATTATTTAACTATTTAATGGCTTTTATTGGTCAAACATGGCCAAGTACACTAGGGGAAGCCTTTGGGATGTTCTAGAGACTTTTGAGTCAAGTGTAAAGGGTCTAATGCCATAGATTTGAAGTTTACATTGGTGAACCATTTATGCGTGAGTTTGACAAATTCATGTGAGTTGACTAAGTTAACTCACTATGATTTGACTAGCCCATACCTTGGGTGTATTTAGGATGTCAAGAGGACTAAGCTTGAGTAATAGGAGGAGTCCAATTGGCTATATATAATGGTTTGATACAGATTAGTCTAGGTTTGACCAATTTTTGGTTGGATAACTAGGTCAACATTTGAACAGGGTAGGTGGACCAAACATGAGCAAATCATGAAGTGTTGTGTTTAATTTGGTTTAATGGAGCTTGGTAAAGAACTGAGATTTATAAAAGATTGATATAGGGTTTTGATCAATTGGGCTAGTTTAAACTAGCTCAACTGGGTCAACTAGGTCAACCACTTACTTGAGAAATCAAGGTTGATGGGTTTAGTATCTGAAGCTCCTATGGTGATGTTCATGCAAGGTCTGTAGTCAGGTAGCCAGTGCTTTGCAAAGTGAAGTCCACTAGGCAATGAATGTAGATCAAGGTTTTGAACTAATTCAGGCTGTTTAAATTTAGTTCAGGGAGTTAGTGGTTCAATGTCTAGGTCTAAGGAAATAAGGCTAGTCATTATATTCAAGACAGGATGATGTGTTTAGGGATTTAGGGTTTGAATGGCCTTAGCTGAATATAAGGTCAACACAAAGATTACTCCTAACTATAGTTCTACTATCTCCATAAGATTCCATAACCCTAATCACCATATTTTTATATTTTGGCAAGATTATGTTTTAAAACCTCTAATTCTTCTTGTAATCCATTATACATGGCCTATACAAAAACTAAATTAAGCTTTGAAGAGTTAAAAATAGCTTGAAGTAATTTATAAAAATCAAACCTACTCTATGTAATTCATGGCTCTTAAAAAATTATAGATTTAGAATAATGAGATTAGCTACACATTGAGACAAAATTAAACATCACAAACATTTTCATTTCAATAACAAAATTATAATACAAACTACAAATCAAAATAAAAATAATAGAAAAAAGGTTAGATGTGACCCATATATAAAGTATAGACTCCTTTGCACTCATCCACTTTGATCTACATCAATCTAAGACTCCAAACAAATATATAAGAGCCAATTTCCCTCCATAGTAGTCTCTTACACTAACTCACATATACACACACATCTCCCCGAAGTGTGAATCTCTTTACATGAATACTAATTCTACTATTTATAATATTACAAAATAATTGAATTGGCACCCAGGCACTAGCTTAGTGGCACTACAGCACTGTTGGACCAGTGCATCCGTTCACCATTCGTCGCATGGGTTCATTGATTTAACTATCATTTTTTATGGCATTGAGTAATTTCATGCTTCATCACTTACTGGATAGCACCTCAATGTTAAGCCCTCTAGTAAATTTCCTGAAGCCTCTCCACTATGATGTTGAAGTGGTGGTGCTACGGTGTGGCTTCTATTTATATGATTTTTAACATTTTTTCTACACAAAAATATAAGGATTAAAAGCACCAATATTATAATATATGCAATTTAGACTTAATATTTTTTCTCTTATCAATATTCATGTTAAATATTTTAAATACATGCTAAGTGTATAAGTTCTACATATGCATATCTCTTCATATGGTAGAATTTCTTATGTGACAGATGCTAAAGTGCACTACAGGTAATGTTAGGAAGGCCAATACATGTCTCTATTTATAATCAATTTTTTTTATTCTATTTCTCCATCTACCTAGTGCAGGTGTGAGATGAATAAGCCAGTTATAAGTGGTAGTAGAGTTATAAGGGGAATCAAGCAACATCTACTCCATTGACCATGTGCATGTGGACTAAATAAGAGAGGCATAAGTAAATGTGAAGTTATAAGATGGCATCGAGACATGAGCATATCATATTTCATATAATACATTACCAATTTATTAAGTAATTTATATTAACACTTATGTCTTAGGTTAAGTTATGTTAAAGGTGAAGTTAATGTTTTCGATGTTAACAAGTACGTTCAAGTGATTCAAGTTTATGTTTCTAATACATATCTAATTTTAAATAAGTTATATGGCACCTTTTTGATAAAGTTAAACATATAATGTAAGAAAACCTAAGTTTAATTTTTATGAACAGTAAAGTTGTTCTCTATTATCTTTATAAATGGTAGAATTACGAAGTTCTTAGATTTTTAACCTATAGGGATGTTAATGCCCAGCGGAAGAGGAGAGAGGATAAAATAATAAACTTTCTTGCATCTGCACTTACTCAGGAGTCAAAAGCCTAGCATTATTTCATTTTTGTGAAGCTTATACCATAAATATTAATGAAGTTGCTAAGGATAGGGTGGTTTTAAACTATTATATCTGGGAGGAATTCACAATAGACTTTGGGAAGATTATTTTTTAGTCAATTTAGTATATGGTTAGGGCATCAATATAAATGTGTTTAGAACATCCTTGCCTTATTTGTGATATATGTGAAGCTACTAGAGTTGTAGGAAACTCAGGGAAGGAGCAGCTATTTTTTACTTCTACCCTTATTAGGTCTAAGATCATGTCCTTCACAGTCTACTTAATCGAATAAGGAGAAGGATATGGCTAACTGACACAACCCAGCCAACTACAGGGTAAAGATCCTAAGATATTAAGAGACTAGGTGGTGGACCTCCAGGATAAAGTTGATCGAATCAAGGTTTCTATTGATAGATTTAGGAAATAGCTTATAAGACTCAAGTAGGAAATGTATCAAAGGTATAACTATATGATGCTCCAGCACTAATATCAATATCAATACCAGGCTGACTATAATGCAACCATGGTTAGCATGTTTAAGAGATGAGAGATGGACTCCCATGGTCAAAAAAAGTTTACTTAGGTTCTCGTCAGCATCAGAAATAGCAGTACGAGAGCAAGAGGAGGAAGATGATGAGTAGGGATTCCCTACTAGATGATTATTTTAAGTTTCTTTTTTTTTAGTTATTTTATCTTATTTTGTTTAATCTTATTTCTTTTTATTATTATTATATTCCCTATACATAGATGTAGTTTGAAGAAATAAATGAATGAAATCAAAATTCCTTGTCTAAAAAATTTTGTTACATTTCTCTATTACACTTTATTTCCAATTATATATAATTTTGTTGCTTGGAATGTGAGATTAACAAATTTATAAAATTTTAAAAAATTAAATATTTAATAGTACATAATTTAAAAATATATATATCAAATAGAATAACTAAAAATAAAAACTATTCAACTCTTTTAAAATTAGTAATTCCTAATAAATTAAATTCCTAAAATCACTTTAGCACCTAACTACTTATAAAGGATTAATTTATTTAATGATTAATGTGAGTAAACTATTTAGATTAATTCAAAGTAATATACTAAGTAATTAGATAATTATGAGACCTTTAATGAATCTAAGATAGAATAAAAAGTGGAGACAATAGACAGGTAGTTAAAATTAATACAAAATATTTAGAAATAAAAAAAGGTTAAGTAAATATGAAAAAGATGAAAATGGCTAAGTAATTGACTACTAAAAAATTGATACCTACAATTTTTTGCGCCTCTTAAACAAAAGGTGGAGGAAATAGAAAGGTATTCATAATTAGTATAAAAGTTACTAAACCAATTCAAAAGAAAATGAGAAAAAGAAAAAGAAAAATTACAAGTGAAAAAAGCTAAATACTAAACTATAAAAAATTGGTACCTACAATATCTAACCCCGCTTATAAACTTCTAAGAGGAATTATTAAAATCTTAAAACTTAACAAAAGCTAATAGATTGATTAAGAAATTAACTAAATGTGTAAATTCTATTAGCCCCAAAAATTATTAACCCTAAGTGAGTTTGTTCAAATTATCACTCACACTTACGAGTTCAATTTAGAGGGGATATTAATTAAAAATGAATGAATGGGATATTATTAAAAAATTTATAACTTATCTATTGTTTAAATATATAGATTATTTAATTTATAATTTCCAAGCATCATATTTCAGCTCAAGAAATTTTTTATTCATGTGCAATATAAATTCCTTGACGATAAGTGAAATCTTAAACTTTGAACGAATTTGATAAGAGAAATTATATAGTCTAAATTGCATCTATTTTATTAAAAAATATTCTTTAATCCTATGTTTTATGTAGGAAATAAGCTAAAAAAAACTAAAATTCAAGGAGCGCCGTAGCACCATAGAGAAAGTGCCACAATGCTGCATTTTTCCCCAACATCAAAGAGCTAGAAGAATGGTGTCGTAGAGATAAAAGGATTGAATTTCATTAGAGAGCTTAGCACCAAGGCACTATGCAGGGAACATTGCAGCACTAAATCACTACTACACCATGGAGAATGATAGTTTGAAATGGTTTAACTAGTGAATCGATGCGATGAATGGTGAATTGACAAGGAAATTCAGCAACGCCGCAATGCAACCTATCTAGCGCCACAGTGCTAATTCATTTGTTTGAGAAATCTATAAATAGTGTGCTTATATCTCTTGTAAAGGGCTTGGCTAGTTAGAGTTGCATGAGGGAGAGTATGTATGTGTGTGTAAGAGGCTGCTTTTGGAGGGAGTTAGCCATATGTTTATGTTATGTTAGTCCAATATGCATCTAAGAAAGGAGGAAGGAGTGCAAAGAGTCCATTATTGTATTTTCAAGGATTTTTAGATGATTTATATCCTTACTTATCTATTATATTTTATTTTGTTTATTACAATGAAGCTTATTTTATTTAACTTCAAATCCATATCTGGCTAGAAACATTTCTCAAGGCTTATAATAGTTTAGATATTATGTTTTACTTTAGATTAGATTAATAATTTCATGAATTATTCATGTTATTTTTAGATTTTTCATGCTTAATTTAGTTTCTATAGAGGCCTTACATAAACTTAAAATATAGTGTAATTTGTATAGCCTCAACGGAGGAGTAAAATAATTAGGGAATTTAAAACATAACTTTTCCATGCATAAATATAAGGTGGCTAGGGTTATGGGATCTTAAGGAGATGTTAAAACTATAGTTGAGAGGAATCTTAGCTAATACTTCAATGAACTTGATAGATTCTAATTTGCAACAATATTAGGAAGAAAATCTATCTATTGCAAACATGTATTTTTAAATATCGTAGGTTTAAACTATTTTAAAATACAAAATTTGTCTCTTGAATCTTTAGACTTTAATTTTTAATTGCACCAGCTTCTTTTTATTAATAAGATAAAGTAGTTTATATAAACAATACTAGGGTAACTTTAGGGTAATTCTTATCCTCATCGAAATGATACTTTTTCATCACTTTATTACTTAACATGACTCATATACTTTTGTAGAACAAGATTTAAACTTCAACATAGTACTATAATTAAAAGAATAGTTGTGTGCCTTTCAAAATATCACCTTGAGTGGCATGATTTATAAATATAGTGAATTTGGATTTCAACCTAAGTTTCAAACTTAGAATGACTTTGGGATGGCACTAACACATCATAAACATGGTTTGGAGATTCCTAAGCAACTTAAGTTTAGTTTAGATTAGAAACCCTACACTTTTTTTTAGATTAGAAACCCTACACTTCTCTCCAAGATTCATATTGTTTAGGTTTACACCAAAGATGGGACACCTAAGCACTAAAGGTGGTGAGGGTAGTGAGTTTAGACCTCATTCAAAAATGAGGTCAACACACACCAATCAATCAAACAGTTTAAACCACAATTAAATAAAGAGAAAATGTCATGTTGTAAGTGCCACTTAATTACAACTTTTTACAAACTCTTTATAAATTAATAAAGTGAACTGGGTAATACTTTTACATTTACACAGCAAACTCTACTCCTTCAATGATGCAAGTCTTTTATAAAAATGAAATGTTCCCTAGTCTTTAATGCTTCATCTCTAGGTCTATCTTGATCCTCTAGTAAGGTTTTTAAATGAAAAGAACCTTCCTATAGAGGAAGTTCTCTCCTTTTGCTTCCTTATTCCTTAGGAGAGAACATTTCATTTTATACTTTCAATGTGATTTATATTTATATTTTGAAAACTAAAAAGACTCTATTTAACCAAGAAGGGATAGTATAAAGCAGTTTATAATTGGCAAACAATCACATTGAATGCATCACATTACACAGTGCTAAAGGCACTTGCTCAACTCTGAGCAACCTGGAATCATGGCCATGCTTTTTAGTTAAGTGTGTTAAGCTAATATAAGTACCAACATGAAGCAAGATTAATTTAACTTTTATTGAATTTACCTAATTCATTATGGCCCTACATATAGATGAGGATGGTGATAATACCACTTAAGATATTGAAATTGATAGTGATAAAGTTACTATGCTTCAGAGAAGACTTGAAAATATTTTTAATTGGAAAAATCAAAATATGTAAATTCTAATACTAAAAATTCTTCTATAGGTAAAAGTATTTTGTCTTACCATTGTCAAACGCCTGGATATATAAGGGGAATATGTCCAAGTCTCATAAAGAAATTTTTTTCTTAAAAAAAAAGAAGAAAAGGATTATGAGAAGAAGAGGGACAAGAAGGAGAAAAAGTAGTTCAAAAAGAAGAACTTATGGACAAATCTAGCATCAAGAATCAAGTGATGATGCTTCAGAAGAAGAGGTGAACTTTTATCTTTTGGCAAATGGAGATGTCCTATCTAACACTTCTGAGATATGATGAAATATCTTATGAAGAATTAGGTGATATTTACATTGAACTAGTTTGTGAACAGAAACAGTTGAAAAAAAATATAAAGTATTGGAAAGAAAGCATAAAAATTTTAATATGCATTTTTTAACTCTAAAAATTGGATGTAGTGAGCTAAAATGTAAGATAATTTTTTATTAGATCAATCTAAGCAAGTTAAAAAATTAGAAAAATAAAATACTTATTGAAAGCTAAATTAGTTCTACATTTGAAATCACAAGCTCATACATCATTTGATAGAGTTCTTGGAAAATGGCAAATCTTTTGCTCATTTAGGTTATGTTCATGCATATAAATTTAAAACATATGCTAATACAAATGTATGGTAAAATTTTTGTGGCAATAAGGGTCATATTTCATGTGATTGTCATGCACAGATATCACAATCATATACAAAATCAATGAATATTTGGGTACCAAAAGGTGCTGACACTACACACACCACATAGAAAAAATCATTTACATCTTATGTAGAATGTGGCAAATATGGACCCAAACATATTTGGGTTCAAGATGTTGACAAGTAATTTAATTTTTGTAGGTGTGACATTGAAGAAAAATTAGTAAAGGCATGTGGACAATGGATGTTTAATGCATATGAAAAGAGATAAAAAATAAATTTACAATGTTAGAACCTATTAAAAGGTTTAACATGAAAAAATTCAAATCAAGTAAAACCCCCATGAGACCCACTACAAAATTGCATTTAGATGTATTAGGTAAATCTATTGCTCAAAAGCTTTATAAGAGTATGATATGTTCACTTCTATACCTTGCTAATAATGTTATGTTTACTGTTCATTTAACTACTCATTTTTAGGCCAATTTTATAGAATCTCATTTACTGACACTCAAGCGTATATTACATTATTTGATAGGCACATATAGATTAGGTTTTTGGTATCCTAAAAATTCTTTATCATGTGATTTTATTTCTTATTCTATTGTTGATTATGTAGATTATAATATTTATAGAAAAGGAATATCAGGCACATGTCAATTTTTAGGATCATCACTTATGTCTTGAACTTCTAGGATATAGAATTATGTGGCTTTAGCAACTATTGAAGTTTAGTACATAGTTGTAAATCGTAGTGTTGCTCAGGTTCTTTGAATAAACCAACAGTTAGAAGACATTAGAGATAGGCTAGAAACATATTTCTATTAAGTGTGATAATATTAGTGATATTAGTTTAACTAAGAATCTAACTTAGCACTCACGGACCAAACATATAAAAATTAGACACCATTTTATTAGAGATAATCTTTGTGGGGGTAATGTTAATATTTACTTTTTTAGTACTAGTTTTTAAAGTGTTGATATTTTTAGTAAACATTTATCTAAAGAATTTTTTCATACTTTGAGACATGCTTCACATGTTCGATCCAAATATTTAAATTTTATAAACTTATTTTTACTTATTTACTCTTATATCATTTTAATGTTTCCAAAATGGGGAGAAGTAAGCATGTTGGTCATTTAGTCTTCTTCTTTTTTCATGCATAGATTTAGGAGGAGGTACATATAATATATTATTAAATAAAAGTAAAGAAAGGTGGTGAAAGGTCATTTGCACCTTGATCTGTAGTAACTACAAACATAGATTTGTCATCTTTAAAACGAGGGAGATTATTAACATTACATAACTAATCACTTTGGATATTGATAACAACAAATATATAATTGAAAGCTACTATTAAGTGTTTTAGGTCATATGACAAACCAAGCTTGATTAGCTAGCTCAAGGAGGCCAAAATCCACAATTGGTTGGGCTTTGTTGGGCAATTATATCATTTTACATAAAATGACAAAATTTTCTCACAAAATTAATAATTAAATACAAAATATCTAACTTCTGAACCGACAGGAGAGGAACGTCATCAAGGGAGGTGGGAAGTCGGCTACTAGAGACAGAGAGGGTGACGGGATTCGACCGAAGAAGCACGTGAACGGGAGATGGTTACCTTCGCAGAGAGTAAGCGAGTAAGCTCCCATTCATTGCTTCTGATCCAACAAGAGGGATGTCGTCGAAGGAGTGAAGTCGACCAACAACGAAGAAGCTGAAGAGGTGGGGAGTCGGAGCTAGGGCAAGGCTTGAGGAAGATAAGGAGGAAGCTCTCTCTCTCTCGCTCTCTCTCTCTCTCTCTGGATTGGAGGAATCGGGAGGTTACAGGTAAGTGGAGAAGAGACCGGGGCTGGTTTGCGTGTGTAAAGCGAAGAACTACGAGGAAGGAAGAAGAGAAGCCGAAGCCTCCTCATCCTGGTTTTATTGACGTTGAGAGGAGTGAAATTTAGGCTGTCGTCGCGGGTTACGCAGAAATTTCGGGAAGCGATGCAAATGGCGTCGAATTCAGTGGGATTTGCGGAGGTTCGACTATACAAGGTATGTAGGGATTCTTGCTGATTTTTCTTTATCAGAGGTCAATATCTGGCAAGCAAAGAAGTTTCTTTCCATATGATGTTTTATGATTTTGGATATATTTTACGCATACTGAGCCCTACCTATTTCTCCCTTTTTTGTTCTTAAGGTTTTTTTCCTTAGCATTTTATTGGTCTTATCAAGTTGTAATCTTTTCATTTCACACTGTTAAATTTTCATGTAATTATTTTATTTAGTTAATGAAATTGGGCTATGCCCCCAAAATTTCCAAAAAACAAAACACAACACAAATTTTAAAGAGAGTTTGTGCCCCTTAGAGCCCTCCTTAAATCCGCCCTTAGAGTTGCATCACTTCGTAATTTTAGGGAAAACCTTACTCGTTTCAACTTTTGTTTGATCGGGTAGTTCACTCCCTAGAAGTTAAGAGTTTTCACTCATAAGCATTTCTAAAATTTTCTGTCAAGGGCAGGAGTGTAAAAATATCAAATGGTCAAATTGATTGTTACAACTTCAAAATCATTTTAAAAAACGATGATTGTATTCTCATTTATTATATGAAGATAAAACCATTTATTTGAAGTATTTTCGTGATGTAAAACTAAGATAATTCTGACAGCATTCAAAGATGTGTTTGAATCCAATAATTTTCTATCGCCTTCTAAAATATTTCAAAAAACAAAGGCGCTAAGAGTAATACAATCATACGCAAATACAAACAAGAGAAAAACTTAAGTATTGCCACAAATAAACTTCCTGCAGTATAGACATGAAAAATAGGCATTGCATTTTCAACTCACAAGAAAATCATCAGCATAGGAATTCTTCGCATGAATGCTGTAGATGAAGAACAGTGAAAGAACACAGAAAACTAACTAAATTATTCAGTTTGCCTATCATCCAATTTCTAATCATATCAAAGAATGTAATTCCAATAGCAAGTCATATTTCTCACAAAATCTGCCTTACGTATTATGCAAACAAAAGGTTTGGCATTATTTACATCATTTTGTATTACAATTTTTACAAAATTTGCTACCTTCTTACAGCTTTAACTTTTCCATAGTCTAATTTAGCGCTAAGTGAATCCAGAGGATATTGATACCTGAAGTTTGATAATGCAATCAACTATTACAATTAGATACACAACAACCCAAAAAGGAGGTTGGAAAATAATAAAGAAGAAAGGAACCCCAACACTGAATACAAAGACCCTTAAAATTCATAGTAGTATTCGGTGTTTCAATTAGTATGACGTAATATCAACATCTGAAATGCTAATGCGTCAATCTGAAACTCACAGAAATAATGGTCGAATCAAACCATGCCTGAAATTTTCTGCAACAATAGAGAGCTATAATTCCACTTCTTCGGGAAATAATTTACATGCAAGTATTGGGATTCCCATTGACCAGATAGAGATTCATTCAAACCAAATGTCCCGCAACATTTGCTGAATAATTTTTATTCTCTCAAACACCTAAAGTTCTCGGAATATCAAACTAAATACAAAAGTTCTAACTAGATTTAAACTCTTTGCTAACGAAAAGAGTGACATCCCAATTTACCGTTTAATAGTCCAACTATCTTTCAATTATGATTTTCTACATTGAAGAAAGTATCAAACCCTACATATGTATACCAGTCTACTAACGGCAAGAATATCCTTTTCCTTTATAGGATTCTCATAGAGTCGGCAACAATGGCAGACCAGCATACCCTGCTCATTCATCTTGGCTTAAAATTAGCCAATCATCAAATATTTTGACATGTGTAATTAACTCGAGTAAAAACAATATGGATAATGAAAATAATTGTTCCATGAAGCTTCTTCATACCCTCATAATCGTAGCCATACTTTTCCATTTATAATGAATGTTAGATCTGAAAGTGTTAATTGTTGATAGCAGAACCTTGCTAACTAGTTACGTATGCGGTTGAAGAGAAAGAAGAAAAAAAAAACTAAATAGAGAAACTACAAAAATCTTATTATATTTTTATGCCAAAGAATAAATGATTAATGTGATATAAACATGTCAAAAAGTGCTGAGCTCATCAATTAAACACCTCTTTATAAATTTAGGTCTAGCTTCAATGTTCCAAGAAAGGCTATAATTACATTATACAAATAAATTTGATTTGAAAGCCTTGACAATGCTTGTCATAAAGTGAATAAGTTTGGTTAGTTTATAATCCAAGTGCTTGTAGAGCTCTACATTGAACCAAGTTCAATGGGAGAATTTTATTGGCAGGTTCTCTTGGACTTTAAGTTCACTTTGTGAATCTACTTGAATAGTTAAGAAGTCCCAGCGAATTAAAGGTTTCAGTTGACGAATTCCACAGATGAGTAGAATGCTTATCTTGGAAACTTGACAGGATGCACTTTAGGATGACCTAATAAATACAGAGTTGACCTAAGGCTAGTGATTTGTTGAATATGACTCATTCTATATAGAAACTTGATTAAACTAACCTAGGCGATTGCATGCATATTTGTTCATTGATTATCTTTTCTCTTTATAGATCAAAAAAGAACAAAAGATAAATCTTTGCAAAATTCTTTTGCTTTTGTTCTTCTTTTCACACCTGTGGTATAACAAATTATAAGCTCCCAACCTCAGAAATTGTTTTTATTCCCCTGCAACAATATAAAAAATAAAAAGCTCGCAAAAAAAAGTAGCATATGAAAGTGATGTAATAACCAAAGGTGGCTTTAGAAAAAGTAAAGATCAAACCATCATAGGTGATGAAGTGACCAATCAAGGTACTTTGGTTGAGACAAAGACTAGTATTATGGTTGTTTCCGGAAAAAAATGTTATCAAGAAAGCTTCATTTGTTGATGCCACAATTGAAAGAGAATTGAATCGGAAAATCTATTTGTGGTTTTTACAATGAGAAAGCTCTTAGGTAATGCTCAAAAAGTTGAAACTAAAGCGCAAAGCCTGCTTCTGAAGGGATGATGAGTGATCATTCGCACGCCCTCAAATCATTGTAGTTTTGATATCTTAAAGAAGCTAAACTAGATCTTCGAAAGAATTTATGGTTCTTGATTAGTATTTTGATTGCCCAGGTTCCAAGAGTCCTGCTTTGCTTGTGACCTTGACATAGGAAGTCTCCACTGGTAGAAAGTTGTTATAAGTTGAATGTAAGGAGACCAATAATACTAGTTTGGGCATCCATTCTATTAGACTTGCTAATGATGGTAAGAAGTACAATGTTTGAGCTAATCCTAAAAATAGTTATGAAGTGAACATCTCTACTCTACACAAAGAGACAAAGCAAAGGTAAAAATATTAATAAGTAGAAAGTTTTATTCATCTATATTTCTTTATTGAAGGTTACTATGAATTCTAATCAAGTTCATGTTAAGGCCCAAAAGGCTAATTTACTGAAAATTTTTCTGTGTTGAAAGTCTTTTTAAAACCTGAGAGAAGCAACCTAAAAAATTTAGAAAGAATGTTTGATGGAATGGTTAGTTTATCGACACTTTATCTGGCAAAGTCTCCAAAAAAACGTGCCAAGAGATTAATGGCTCTATGAATGAAGTAGTCTTAATGCAAAATTTTCTTGAATCACCCTGATCAAGTCTATCTCTTGCTAAGCTATTTGATCAAATGTGGTACTATTTCTTAGGAGACATTTTTGGATCCATCTTTTTACTTTCTTTTTAGAGTTAAGACTCCTAAAGATAAGATAAGGACCCCTCAAGTTAGCCTTTTGAATTTTCTTTTTGTCATGTATGTCATAGATGGAAGTTATATAACAACTTTCCTGTATTTTTTGCTTCTATTTTTAATAATGAATAAACCTTTTTGAGTATAAATCTTATTTTATTGTTCTTCTTATTTTTTATACATGACACTGTTATATGAAGTCATTCCTATGAAATCGCCCTTCACCATAAAGTCATACTTTAATATGCAGTCATTCGATATTGCATAGTTAAATTTTGATTGGTTAAAATAAAGAGCATCGTTTGAACTTTCTTATAAGATGAAAATACTAGAGATGATGAAAATGTAATTTGTTAAGTTTGTTTATTTGACATCAAGGTTTTAATATGATCTGCAAATGTGATTAGAGCTTCATTCAAAGATTTAAACTTGTTTATGGTAAAGGAGTTTGTTTACAAATTCCCGAGGTCTAACTTCTCGCACTATTTTTTTTCTTGTTCTTGTTTTCCTTATAAAGTGATGGACGTTTCATTAATCAAGTGCCCGGAGGCATTTGTGAATTTCAAGTTCAAATTTATTTTTTCATGGTGAGTTGAATCTTGATGTATTTTTAAAATCTAAATGACTTCAATGCACTAATTTCATTGTTAAGATTGTAGTGGTTGGTGAATACCCCACTTCATTTTATGGCACAATGAGTTGTGTTTCTACCAAGATAAATTTTGTCTGTCTTTCAGTTCCGTTTGGCAAACAGATGGCTGATATCATGAATTTCTATGGCGATTATACTAAATGTTTTTTTCCAGTTTCATCCTTTTTATCTTCACTAGCAAGGCCTCATAGGATATTTGTGTTTTATTTTCTCCCACATATATTAGAAAGATCAGCCATGAGAATAAGGTGAACAATTGGAATACAAAATATTTTTTGTGAAGTCGACTAATGGATGGCCTATTAAGACAAGTTCGAGTAGATTTTACAGAGGACAAGCTTTCTCACTGTCTGTGATGACGAGAAAACTGAGGAGGGAGGTGAGAGAGAAATGGATGATAAGTTGCATCTCGATGTGGCGGTGGTCTCCCTGAATTCAATAGTAGGATTCACTTCGAATCATATGATGAAGGTAAAGGGGGAAATAGCACGCATGGAGGTGGTAGTATTGATTGACAGTGGGGCTACCTATAATTTCATTTCCACTCAGGTTGTCAACCAACTGGGAGTGAAATTGGTGGACACCGGTTATTACAGGGTGATAATGGGTACATGGAAGGTAGAGAAAGGCCAGAGAATTTGTAGATGTGTGGTGTTGACCATCCAGGGGATTCAGGTAAGGGAGGATTCTCTCTCATTAGAGTTAGGAAGTACTGATGTCATCCTGGGGATGAAGTGGTTGCAAACCTTGGGGAAAACCAAAGACAATTGGGGAGCACTCACGATGGAATTAATGGCGAAGGGGAGAAAGGTGGTTATCAAGGGAGATGCGGGGCTATCCAAAGCCATGGTATCACTTAAGACCATGGTTAGGAGCATACAAGAGGTGGGGGAAGATTATCTGGTGAGACTACACAGGTGGGAGGTGATCAGATTGGAGGAAGGAGGGGATGTTTCTCTTTCAGTGCAGCCCTTGATTCAGCAATTCGATATGGTTTTTCAGCCAACTCAATGATGACAACCTCCACGAGAACACAAGAATATTTCCACAAGTTCTGAGATATCAACGACTTTAACAGAGGACTTGGAGGTGATACTAGAATCCTTCGAGTTACAAGGGGTACGCAAGGCAGGGGATGAGTAAAAGAGGTATTGATCAAGTGGAAGGATCTTCCAGATTATGCGGCGACATGGGAGCCTTATGAGAGGATAACGCATCAGTTTTCCTCTTTCCACCTTGAGGACAAGGTGGCACTTTGGGAAGACGATATTGTTAGGTCGGTTCAAGAACCGACCCAGTCGGCCCCACATGGACTGGCCATAAAAGTGGGGTTTAAATTAATCTATTTGAATTAATTTATTTGAATTAATCTATTTTGGAAAAGGAGGTGGGTGGCTAAGGAGGTGGGCGAATAAGATTATAAATAGGCATATGAAGGGAGGGTTAGGGCATGCTTAAGTATTGTGTTCTCTTTGAATTTCTTGGGAGTTTTGGGCTCTAGACCTAGTGTCTAGAGATTGGGAGAGAACGATCCTCCTCTCGAATAGAGGATCAATTGTATCTTTTCTTATATTTGTTTTACTTTGAGTTATCTAATAAAGTCTACTGTTTTTGGATTGTTTCATTATCGTTCTTGTGTATTTTCGCTGTTTTTACCAATTTCTTGTTAAGGTTGCTTGCGAACTAAAGTAGATTCGATAGGATTACTCGCTAACTCAAGTATTTCCTATCACTCACCAGCAAGTTCAAGTTTTTATGGGGAATGGTGAGTAATAAATGGCAAAGTATGTGGCTCAAAATCATGAAGTTGGAGAAACCATTTTCTCCTCTAATCATTAGTTCATAGATAACTTCACAAGAATAGGTATTGAGTACCATAATTTTAAACATCCTTTGATCTTTGACTATGTGTAGAATTTTTCCTAAAGATAAGTATTCAATAAATTGATCAACGTAATTTGAGACAACCTCAACTTACATGGCTTCAACTTCTTTAACACTCAGAACAAGTGAACTCCAAAGCTGGTCTATTCTCAATATTGCCACATTTTGATAGCAGGTGAACGAGGTGATTTTTTCAATGGACATTTGTTAAATTCTGAGTATTTGTCAATTTTATTTTTGACTTGGACAAGATATCTCAATATTATCTCTTCTCATGCTTAATATTCCATATTAACTTAGTTCACAACAAGTTGGGAGTTGGAAAAGAAGCCAAGGTGCTTTGCTCTGACTCTCAGGGAAAAATGTAGTCCAACAGTAAGGTTTCACACTCATCTTAGTTGTTAATAACATGAAAGAAATTTTTTACTGCATCATAAAGCATGATACCAGAGGTACTTTTCAACACTATCCCAATTCCATGTCCTTGATTTCCTGAGATATCATTAATAGAGTGTTCGGAGTAAATAGTCCATTGTTGTAATTTCCTTTTGGCATTAGGAAAGGTGAAGTTGGCCAAAAAATCGACCAAAACATGGGCTTTCATTATGATGCTTAGCATACAAGATATTTAGAATTCTTCGAGTTTCACTAACCACTTTATCAGTTGCCCTAAATGATTAGGTTTGATATATATATCATCAAAATATTATCTTGATCGAGCACGAATCTTGATGCAAATTCGCATTGGAAACTTCCAAAATTAAATTCGGAACCATCTGAACTCCGATTTAAACAAACTTATAGTCGAACTGAACATCTCAAAAAGATGAACCCAACAATACTAAATTCAATCCAATCCGAGCCCAAATGGGTCTAAATTGAGAGCCCGAAGCACATTTAGAAGGTTCAAAGCATAAATTGGATGACCAAATGACATCCAAATGTAACATGCTTATAGTCGAATCGAGCGACTCAACAAGACAAATTCAACGAGCCCAACATTGCCGAATTCTAACATCATTAAGGCACTAAAATATTTGATAAACGGTCCATGATCAAGTGAATCGATATTGGCGGCCCATTCGAATCACTCCCACCGTGCCCTTGATATTCTACCTATTTACTGACTATGCCACTCCTAGAAAAATTATAAATAGACCCCTCATTCTTCATTGAGGGAGGACCGGCCAAGGAAGGGAAGGAAGAGATAAAAGAAAGAGAAAAAAAAATTCTCTTGCCACCAGACTCCTTGACCACCGCTCAACCACCGACCATCGCCGAACTTTTGTCGGGCTTCCGCCCAACCACCAACTATCGTCGGACTTATGCCCGGCCAACAATTGTCACTGGACTTCCGCTCGGTCACCAACTGACGTCAAATTTACACCTGGCCACCAACAGTTGTCGGACTTTCACTGAACTTTCGCCCTGCCACCAACTGTCATCAGACTTACGCCTGGCCACCAACTGTCGCCAGACTTCTGTCTATCCACCAACTGACGCTGAATTTATGCCTGGCCATCGACCGTCATTGGACTTTCACCGGACTTCCACCTGGCCACCAACTGTCGACGGACTTACGCCCGGCCACCGATTGTCACCGGATTCCCGCCCAGCCATCGACCATTGCTAGACCACGATCCACTCCGACCACCGTCGCTTGCTGAATACGGTCCACTCCGAACACTGTCACTTGCCAACTACAGTCCTTTCGACCACCGTTGCTCGACTACGATGCTTCCAACTGCCGTCTCTAGCCGACTATGGTCCTTCCGACCACCATCGCTCGACTACGGTCTTTCCGACCTCCATTGCCCGCCGACTACAGTTTCTCTGACTAAAATCGCCTACTGACTAAAATAGACATGTATTGGGCTGGTGTTTTACTTTTAATGAGTATATCTTCAACATTTCTATAAATATAAATCCTTAGTCTATTGGTAAGTCACTCCAAAAATTTTCAATACGAATGGGATGATAGTATGGCAATACAATTTGTCACCATTTGAGAAAGCAATCTTCTTGCAATCTATGGGATGCATTTTCATTGATGATGCCCAAACATAAGGGAATCAAGGAAACTCATTGCTAAATAGTCGACAAATGAATCAACTAGCGCACATATTCATGATAAAAGATAATTGTCTTTGAGGCAAGCCAAGTTCAATTTATTGAAATCCACACACATTCTCCACTTCTTGTTTGACTTCCGAATCATCACTATATTTGAAATCCAATCTAAGTGTTGAAACCCATGAGCCCAACATGGTGTTTTCATAATTTCAAACATTTTTGGTTAGATCACTTTTTTCTCTTTGCTTTATATATATTACTTGTTTCTTTTATGTGCTACTAACATTTCAGATACAACACACGTAGAGTTGAATCAAAGAAGCAAACTCAAGAAATGGCAGCATTGGGTGGTTAAATTTGTAACAATAGTCTGTATTTTCTTTTTCTCGAGTCTTTTATATAATTAGGTGTATGTTAGCAAGACAACTGAGCACATACTCACGAGTGTGGATGAAAATTAAACACTTGAATTCTCTATTAATTTGCACTATACAGCCCAATCGTACTATATGATCTGTTCATTTATAAAATGAAATTAAGCGTTTAATTAAATTAACATCTGGCATAACTAATCATACTGTATGACCTAAGTTTGTACATGATGATAAGTTATTTTGATCAAATCTCACTGTTGAATCTGAGTTACCAAATTTAGACAAATTTGAGTGAATTTTAACCTAATCGTATTGTACGAAAGATTTCGTACTGTATGATTATAAATAAATCTTACCTAATTTGAACTATTGATCATGCAATCAAATTAGGATCAAATCTTGATTGGCAATCATATTGTATGATCGAAATCATCCAATACAATTTAACAAAACTTATGGTGGATGAACCTAGCTCATAAGGATCTCATCTATCATCTCAAAGGTCTCAAATCTTGCTTCTCTTTGAACATCGAGTTGTCATACCTGCTTTTGCATGCTTCCTTCCGCATTCAAGTAACACGCTCAAGATTGTAGCAAATTTTCACAAAAAATGATGGTTCTCCCTCCTTCATGGATATTAACGGCAACATGATACGTTGAAACTACCGCTTTGGAAGTAATAGGGATTAGCAAGCCAAATATAGTGTTATAGGCCAATAAGGTGTTTCATATGCTAAAGTTGACTATTGTGGTGAATTGTTTCACCTTCTACCCCAATGAATAGCAGTGCAATCATTCCTTCAATTTCCTTACATTCATCATATAAGTCATAAAATAGCCATATTATGGGAGCCAACCAATAGGGATCAAATTGGTTTTGGTGAAAGACACTTTGAAAGATAATATTCATAGAACTTCCATCTCAATGAGGATGTTTGCAAATTGATACTTGGAAATCAACTTCATGGCAACATTCACAAAATTGTAGGAATTCTCAATTTCTAGGTGGTTATTGTAAGTGCGGATAATCATAATCATCCATACAAAAAGAGATCTTGTCGTTGAGTCAATACGTACCTCTCTTGACTAAAGTCCTTTAAGGCGCAATAAGAAAACAACAAATTATCATTGGCTTTATCGGTGAAGATGGGATAAATGGCATAATAGACAATACAATTTCAAGGCAAATGGACATTTGAATTCTAATCTGCTCAAAAGTGGAAACGTTTACCTGCAATTCCTATACATGTTATTCAAGCATTTTGAAAACTCTAAATAGAAAAAGCACAGTGACAGTCATTCTTCAACATAAATGTGTTTCAATAAAGTATTTTCACTATGGATGTACCTAAAAAGCATATAATTTTTCACTAGTTCAAAAAAAAAGTGGAAAACCCCATAAGAATTCTAAACCACGGATTTGTTTGATATGTATTTACAGTTTTTCAAATTTCTAACACTTTACTTTAATAGAGAAATCTTGTTAACTTATAGGATACCATAGAAACCAATTAAATGCAAATTTAAGAAGCATAAACTACACTTTTCAAATGATTTTTTTTGTGCTTTTACTTCTTTAAATATTTCTAGCAAATTATGTTTCATTTTACGCAAAATACTATAAAAACATAACAAGCTTAAAGGGTTACAAAAGTTTTCAAAGGATAGCAATGGTCATCCTTGCTTATCATGTTTAAAGCCTTAGCATATCACCTATATACTACTAGTAGAGAGACCCTGCATTCAGGACAAATGGAAAAGCTCCCGTACCCGGCCCTGAAAAATTGAAAATCTAAACAAAACGCTAGGAAATTGGCACTCAGATCACTCCATTTCAGCTTACTGACATGTAACAGAAGAGTATATAAACATTTATTTAGATGGAGCATGTTTGCATAACTAGTTCATGAATCCTTGCTAATTAAGGGATGAAAAATATAACAATATGATGGTTATATAACAATTTATTCACCAAGATGTTGTCAAAATTTTAACTACAGTCCCTGTTGATTCTGTCCAATGTCCATCATTGTACTTACATACAGAAATTTATTTCCTCAGCTTAGCCATATACACGCATACAATTTATCCCGTCATTGGTAAATTTATGTTATGTTATAATTTGTCTGGTGAGTAGGTTGGTGTAGTTTTGGCAATATGCATAAGATGTCAAAAATTTTACCCAAATAAAACTATAAAGATTGACACAATACGCATATGAGATTTAAAGTAGCATGGTTTTATCATCAGTTACAAAAGCCTTATTCACAGGTTCCTTATCAAAAACAACAATTGAATGTAGAAAGAAGCTACCAATATCCAAACAAGCTTCAATATCAGTCTTATCATGCCATTAAACGACCAAATTCTGCCAAGACAAAATTACCATTATTCCAAAAGAAACAACTGAAAAACCTCATCCGAAGAAATCCCCTCACAGGAATTTCCTCGGCGGCCTTCCCCAGTCCTCATCTTGCATGTGCTGTCAAAAACCAGAAAGAACCAATTCGAGATTAGGGCTTTCAGAGCATCGTACGGAAATACATCAGAACAAAGAATTCCAAGAGATCTTACAAATTCATTCACGATGCCCTTGTAAACGAGAATGGGAACGGCCACGCCGAAGAATCCAGCAATCGCTAGGTTGCGGCGAGTCCAACGGAAGGTTAACTCTAGGTTCTCCCTAGCGTGATTCCAGTCCTCTATGAACTTGTTCTTGTTCACGCCCATGCCACCCGCCATCTTTACTCTCTAGTTTGTTGATCTGCTTCAGTTCGCGCTGCCTCCCCTGCTTCTTCTTGCTTCAGACGCTCACAGCTGACAGCACGCTGATAATTAGGGGCGATTCTTGAAGCCCTCTCTCCCGTTCTTATCTCCTAATTTTTAACTGCATATATATATACTATTATTATAAAATATTATTATTATAAAAAAAATTTGAGTTTCCTTCCACATCAAATTTTAGCCATTCATTTTAATTAATTTTAATTATTCAAATCAAATCTCAATGTTTCATTTCAATTATTATTATTATAATTAATTTATAATTATAATTTTATTCATAAAATTAATATATTAATAAAGTAATTATGTATTAACACCTCTTAGGATCCCACTCAAATTCATAAACTCCTCCTCTTCACGTGCTTCTTAATCATGCAACTGGTAGCTCTTCGTATTCCCTCTCTCAACTCATAGCCTTCGTATTCCCATTCGCATCTCTTTGTATTCCCCTCTCTCAACCAACAAACCAAAAAAATTCGTTCAATCACAACTATAGCATAAATAAATTTCTAAGTTCGTAAATCATCAAAAAAATTATATAAGTTGGAATTTACATCCTCTCTCTCTCTCTCTCTCTCTCTCTCTCCCCCCCCTCTCTCTCTCTCTCTTCTAGGTCTCTGCTTTCACAAATCACAAAATGATGGGATGAACAAAGAAAAGTAAAGCCATCTTTAGTTAAGGCGCTTCGTTTTCAGTTTATGCTTCCTCAAATCCTTTATATAATATATGCACCTTCCACTATCCTTTATAGAGTTTTTGTGGTTTCTCGTGTTAGCTTATTTCAGGGGTAAGGATTTTGAAATTTATTTTAATATTTTGAGATCAAATCCTATCTCATATTTTGAGATCAAATCCTATCTCAAATCTCAAAGCTATGCTTAACATTCAAATTTAATATTTTAAAGTTGTTATTGCTTGTTATTGCATTGTAATTGTTTCATTCATTCTTTTCTTCCGCCATCTCATAAGAAAAATTCTTCAAGTAAGTTTTGAATCATAAAATTTATTTTAAGGTTCTTAGAATATTATTCTTATTTCATTTTTTACCAAGTACATTACTGGAAGAATCTTGTTAACTTGTCTTGCCAATCGAAAGAGAAGTAGAGCTATTCAAAGCATTTCATCAAAAATAAATTTTCTTTCACATTCTCAGGCAAAGTGTGAGAAAACCGCAAATATAAAGAAGAATCTCAATTTCAGAACCATACTAAAGCCGTGAAAACAGAAAAATACAACTTAGGACTATCCCCTATATCTCCAATCCAACTAAAAGTAAGCTTATATGCGGCATCTGTATGAAAAACAAGCCACCTTCTCATCTACTCTTCCTCAAAAGCTGCTTCACAGTTTCTTCTCGAGATGTGTAGGCTACTATGTTTCAGCAAAGGTGGGAGAGAATATATGGATGTGATTGCTTGTCCTGTTTCAAAATGCAAAAACGGCATGTTTGACCCTTTGTTATGCAAACCAATGATTGCACACGAGGGGTTTGATCATTGGTGTATGATTTTATGTGTGTTCATGATAAAGAATAAGTTCTTTTGTTCGTTTAAGGATTGTTTTGCTTTGCTTAGTGATGAGAGAAGCGATCAGGTGGTCATTAGAGTGGCTGAGTGTCCACATTGTCATAGGCTGTTCTGTGCTCAAGCAAGTCGGGTTGGCATGCAGGGATGACTTGCGAGACTTTTCAGAAGCTTGGGAAGAATTAGAGCGAGAGAGAAGGTATGAAGCTGATGAATCTAGATTAGAAGAAAGGCTGTAAATGTTGATCGTTATGCCTTTTTTTATGTGGAAATATTCTCTGGTGATGCTTTGGTTCACTAACTCTCATATATTGTATTGTTTTATGACTTTATTAATGCAATCACTTTCAAAAAAACACTAAAGCTATGAAAGTTAAATTTCATTCTTCTGTTAGTCATAAAAAAAAATCATTTTGTTCGATTTTCTATTTGAAACTAAGCTTAAAAAAAATTGTTCTTTTTTTGTCATCTTAAAAAATCATTTTATTCCATTTTCTGTTTAAAACTGAGCTTCAAAATATATATATATTTTGGGTGCATGAGATAATCTCATTTTATGAACGCATCATTGCTCTTCTATGGACAAACTCTATTTGTTTGCTTTCCAAAAATTTTAATTTTTGTTCTAAAAATTTGATTTCAGAAGCAGAAAGAAAGCCATCCTAAAAGAAGCCTAAACTCAATATAATACTTTGCCTGAAATGCTTATTTCACATATGAAATAAATAAATTCCCTTAATTTGGATATAAAAGTGTTCACATCAAATAATTTTTTTATTCAATTTGCATATTTAGTTTGAGTTAGCAGTATCAGATTATTCATATTGCTAAGATAGTCACTAGAAAATTTTTGCATATGGTGATGTTGTATCTCAGGAATTGCTAATCCAAAATGTCTGTCATGTATTTAGAAAATTACTAGTATAATATTTATCATCCATTTTTAGATGCTATGACTAATATAGTGGTTTTAGTTTTAATTTAATATTTCCTTTTTATTATCTTATGTGGCATCGAATTGTAATATATATTATATATTTAAGATAAATTTATATTTACTGCATCCTTTAGTTATAAATTTAAAATAATAAAGAGAATTCTTTAATATAATATATATTAGTTTAAATGTATATTATATTATTCATTAAGAGTCACTATAATTATAATGTCTTTATTAAGATCTAGAGTGATATTTATGCTTCTTGAAAATAAAATAATAAATTTAAAAAGAAGTTTTTCGAATTTTTATTCAATAGAGATGAATCATTTTAAATTTTTAATGATTTTTTAATGTAATACTCGCCTAAGAATTTTTAATCAAATATAAATTAAAAATTTTTATCTATTTAACTACTTTTAGAATTAGATTATAAATGATATGTAAAGTTATTTATTATTTTATTAAGAGTTATACATCATAATAACTATTTAATTAACCTCATATTGTTAAATAAATATAAGTTGTTTACACATTCAAATTGATAAATGAATGAAAAATTAAAAAATTGCAAGTAAAATGTGATAAAAATTATGATTAATGGAACGACTAAACAAATTGAGCAAATAAAAAGGTATTTAAGAATGTTTTTATACTCAAATAACTTACTAATTATACTAAAATTATCATATATATTTGTTTGTATTTATGTGTTTGTATATATTCCATGTAGAATTTTCTACATAACCTTTATAATTATAAAAAATAAGAATATAATAATAGTAAAAGTTAACAAACATCTATGATTATATTTTTAAATTGATAGGTTGTGATCAAGGTTTTGAAAATCTAACCGGATAACGAACCAGAAGAATGAGAGATTCACGGTTAGATCGGTTCGACCAGTCGAATCGGGGTCAAACCGGATGACGTAATAAATAACAATATTATTAAAAATTATAAAATGAATGAGAAAATTTTCCCTGATACCTTCACTATATATTTCATTTTCATATCAAACTCATCAAATAACCTAAAGATTACATCAATTAAGTTTATAAAACATAAATAAATAACACATAATATAAATAGTGCATCGATCAATTCAATAAAACTCAAACAAATATTTCATAAAAAAGAAAATAACTCACCAAATGACACATCTTGTGGGTGTTGAGTAATGCATCTAATCTTCAGATCTCTTTCTTTAGCATGTGAAACTATTAAAAAATAAAAAGAATAAAGAAAAATGAATTAAACATATGATAAAATAGACAATTAAAAAATATATAAAATAAACTGCCACTACAGGAAAATAATGAAATACCGACGAAATTTCCAGCGGATATAATTACGCCGGAATCAACAACGGCATTACCGGCGGATGTTTCTGTCGGTAACTTTATGGCGGCCTTTCCGGCGGAAATAGCGTCGGTAACTTTCCGGCGGCTGAACCGTCGGAATTGCGCTGGTGTTTTCAATATACTAACGCATATTCCGCCGGTAATATCCGATGGATATTTCGGCGGATTTACAGCCGGGTTAATTAAAACCCGACAAAGTCTTACCGGCGGATAAGCCGGCAGTAAGTGGGCCGACGGATTTTTCGCCAGAAAATACGCCGGTAATTTCAATATATCTGCCCCTGCCCTCGACTTCAGGACATTCCGCTATGGTTGTTTGCTGCTTCGACGACGTCCCTGCTCTCAAGCTCATTCGACAACGTGCCTGCCCTCGAGCTCCTTCGATGACGTCCCTGCCCTCGAGCTCCTTCGACGATGTCCCTGCCCTCGAGCTCCTTCGACGACGTCCCTGTTTGACCTCGCCCCAGCCCTCGAGATCGCTCTGTGTAGGTAACTTTCTCCCTTTCGCATTCTTCACTCCAGCCAGTTCGCGCTCATTTGACGAACTTCTCTCCTTCGACGCAGTTCGACTTCTCTCCTTGACGTCGTTCGACTTCGCTCCGTTGACGCCAAACAGCCGGGAGCTCACTTGATGTTTAGGTAACTTTCTCCCTTTCGCATAGTTTATTTTTGCTTTAGTCATGGATGTTCTCACTAGACATTTGCAAGAGGATGTACATTGGTGTATGCTTTTTGCTCATAATATTATTCTTGTTGATAGGACTATAGAGGGAGTTGAAGGTAAACTAGAATTATGGAGGTCAACCTTAGAGTCTAAAGGTTTTCGCTTGAGTAGATCTAAAACGGAATATATGGAGTGTAATTTTAGTAATAATAGACCTAGTGGGGGGATTGTGACTTTGGGCGATCAAGTCATTAATAAGAGTGCACGTTTTAGATATCCAAGTAGGATGGTTGAAGTGGAGGAATAAATCGGGCTTATTGTGTAATAGAAAAGTACCCCTCAAACTTGAAAAATTATTCTATCTGGATAGCGGTACCGAGTGGTACCGCGCGCCTAATGATGTGGCACTTTTTTATTGGTCTCTGGACAAGTTCGGTGTCCGGACACAATAATCTCTCCTCAAACTTAATGGAAAATTTTATAAGATGGTGGTGAGACCTGCAATGCTTTATGGTGCCGAATGTTAGCCAATAAAAGAGAAGTATAATTCTAAGTTAAGTGTTGTAGAAATGAGGATGCTCAGGTGGATGAGTTGCTGTACCCTTAGAGATAGGATACGAAATGATGCCAATTGCTCATGCATATATATTTTAGTCAAACCCTCGAGCTCGCTTGCTGTTCTTGGAACTTTATCATATGCTTTCTCTAAATCAATAAATATCAAATGTAGATCATCCTTATTCTCTCTATATTTCTCTATCAAATCTAGATAGGACTATCTTGCTAGTGCACGGGGGGACATGTCGGAGCTATATGTTTGCATCTAACAGTGTTTGACACAAGTCATTTGGAAGTATTTGTTCTTCATATTTTTTTATCAATGGTAATATGTAACTATTTTGGCAAGTAATCGTAACTTATATCCTTATTGTCAATATTATATATAGGCTATATATTATGGATATCAGAACTCAAAGAAGTTGGATGTATAATTGATTGGCGCAAGGACGAAAGACATTAACTGATGAGTTCATTAGGGGGGTGAATATTTTTATTCAGACAGCTTCTCAACTACCCAGCTTCATCTCAGATGGAAAGTTTAATTGCCCATGTTCTAAACATAAAAATCAGGTGCACCTTAGCCCAGATGATGTAACTGTTGATCTATATCGTTGAGGTTTCATGCCAGAATATTGGTATTGGAGTTCTCATAGTGAGTATGAATCACATTTCGATTCTTGATGTTGCCCATCGACAAGTGCTACTAGAGATGAGGAAGATTATATCATATATAATCTTGAGGACTTAATTCATGATGCAAGTGGAGCATAATTCGAACAATATATAGAAGAGTCACCTAATAAAGAAGCACAAAATTTTTATGATTTATTGCATGCTTCCCAATAACCAATATGGAAAGGTTGCACCATTCACTCAGAGTTATCCATTATTATTAAGGTGTTAAGTATCAAGGCAGAATATAATATCTCCCGTGATTGTTTTAATCAATTTATTGGACCGCTCAAAAAAACCAATCAAGTAGATAACATAATTCCTACAGATTTATATCGGACTAAGAAGTTGATTTCCAAGCTTGATTTGACATACAAAAAGATAGATTATTGTGTCAATAGATGCATGTTATTCTACAAAGATTTCAATCAGATATTGCATGCCATCATTGTAACGCACCGAGATTTAAACCAAAATCTGTCACGAAAAGAAAGCTGAAGGAAGTAGCAGCCAGCAGGTTCTTTTACTTACCCATAATTCCTAGACTGCAACGATTATATGCATCAATGAGATCTGCTGAACATATGAAATTGCATAAAAAATATATCTCATAGGAAGGGTTTATTACACATCCATTAGAAGCAGATGCCTGGAAACATTTTGATCGTACATATCCCACCTTCGTCTCAGAATCAAGAAATATAAGATTAGGTTTATGTGCAGATGGTTTTACTCCATTTAGTTAGTCTGCTTCACCATACCCATATTGGCCCATCATACTCACACCATACAATCTTCCACCAGAGTTGTACATGAGTACTCCTTATATGTTTCTGACGCTTATCATTCCAGGGCCACATAATCCAAAAACAAAGATTGATGTATTCTTATAAACATTAATTGATGATTTAAATCTATTATGGGAAGAGGGAATAAGTACATATGACATCTCCACCAAACAAAACTTCATTATGAGGGCAGCATTACTTTGGACAATTGGTAATTTTCTCGTGTACGGTATACTCTCAGGTTGGAACACTTCTAGAAAATTAGCTTGTCCACTTTGCATGGAACATACAAAATCATTCACTTTAAAGCACAGAGGGAAGAACACTTAGTTCGACTGTCATCGCATGTTCTTACCTACAGATCATCCTTTCAGGTGAAATAAGGATAGTTTTGTCAAGAATAAAATGGTTATATCGTTGCCTCCTCCTAGATTAACTAGTGAAGAAATATTTGAAAGAGTCAGATCCAGCCCCACAATAGTGGAATCTCCAACATTAGCTGATTATAAATTGCCAGGATATGGTGTCAACCACAATTGGACTAAGAAAAGTGTTTTTTGTTCATTACCATATTGGAGGACAAATTTGATCAGACATAACTTAGATTTGATGCATATAAAAAAATGCCTTTGATAATATATTCAATATAGTCATGGATATCAAAGATAAATCCAAAGATAATATAAAAGTAAGGATGTACTTAAAGGAGATTTGTAGGAGAAAAGCATTAGAATTGAGGGATGGTGGAAGTGGAAAATATTTTAAACCAAAAGCTCCATTCACTTTGACTTTAGAGCAGAGGTGTGCTGTTTGTGAATGGGTGAAGAGTTTACGGGTACCTGATAGATATTCTTCAAATCTAAGCAGATGTGTTGACATTAGAACTGGGAGATTATTTGGTATGAAGAGTCATGACTGTCATATCTTCATGCAATGTCTATTGTAACTGCCTTTAGTTATCTGCCAGATTAAATTTTGAAGCCCATGATCGATCTTAGTATCTTCTTTAAAAATTTATGCTCTTCAAAATTAAATACAGAGCACCTGATTCTTATGGAGTAGCAAATCTCTTTTATTCTGTATAAACTTGAGAAGATATTTCCTCCAGCTTTCTTTGACTCTATGGAACATCTGCCCGTGCATTCGCCATATGAAGTTAGAGTCAGTGGACCAGTTCAGTATCGGTGGATGTATCCTTTTGAGAGATACTTAAATAAACTTAAGAAGACTGCTAAGAATAAAGCGCATCCTGAAGGCTCAATATGCGAAGCATATTTAATGTACGAGATAACACAGTTTTGCTCATATTACTTTAAAATAACATCACAATCAAGTCAGAGCACTACACCTAAAAAAGTGGGTCAATCCTCAAATTTATCTGTATTCAACGATAGTGGTAAACCCTTAGGCGCTAGTACCATGCGCTATTTGACTGATAAAGAGATACGAGTTGCCACTTTATATGTCTTGCTTAATTGTGATGAAGTTGAGTCATATCTCGAGTAAGTATGAATAAGCTTGTTCATAAATTTATTACTAATACTTTCATTCAATCTAAACCTTAATGTTTACAGGAGTTTCATTGATGGATTGAATACAACAGAATAAGTATAAGTCCAAAAGATAGTGGAAATAAATTTTCCTATTTGGTTTAAAAATACGGTATATATTTCGACTATTTATTTTAATTAATATATCTTTATTTAGTTATTAAGCATGCTAATGACATACTTTATCTACTAACTAAGTCCACGCTGAAGGTAGTAATTTGTAATATCATAGACTACTTGATCTGGCTTGGGGACCAAATAGAGTGGTAAAGTGTTATCAAAATTTCTTAGTTAATGATTATAAATTTCAAACCAAATATTAGTGTGAAGATAGAAAAATAGATAATTCTGGTGTATGTGTTAGAGGGAATACCCATACAGGTGATGAGTCTGAGTATTAAGGGGTATTAGAAGAAATATTACAGTTGGAATATCCTGGTATTGGGAATAATGTGTATCTATTCAATTATGAGTGGTTTGATCTAGTAAAGAATAGAGGTACAAGAATACATCCATTGTACTGTATAATAGAAGTTAAACTGGGTAGGAAATATTCAAAGTTTGACCCATTCATCATTACTAGTCAGGCAAGCCAAGTCTATTTTGCTAACTATCTGAGTAGAGTATGAGGCAAACAAGATTGGCTCATAGTTATGAAGACCAAACCTAGGGGAGTTATTGAAAAGACTACTTCAATACCACCAACACATCAAGAAGAGTTTATGTCAAACATACAAGATGTTGCTAATGATGTGGACAATCAAATTACAACTACTGAGAGTGAGTTGCAGTTAGAGGAAGTAGATTTAAACATAGAGGACATTCATGACGAGTCTGATAGTGTTGCAAATCTGGTTTTAAAAAGTACAGTTTTGATGATGAAAAAAATATTTGTATTCTGTTTTGATTGGCTAACCCATTTCAGGTACAAAAGATCAAAAGCAACTCAAGCTAATTCAAGATCGGGTCCAAGTGTGTCTAGGTGTACAATTTTCCTTTTCTTGAGTCAAATGAAATGTAACTGATCCACTAGCTAAGTAACCTTACACACACACACTCTGGGGGAGAGCTTGAGTGAATTAGATTTTCTATTCAATTTTTTATTCAGATCGTCCTAGACGATATTCACATCATCCTGGACGATCAAGTAAAAATAGAAACCCTAATTAGGGCGACCAAGTTAATTCTACCTGATTAAGTCGATCATCCTGGATGATCCATACATCGTACGAGACGATAGGCTCAAATTAGAAATTTTTAGCCGCCAGATCAAGTTAGGCAAGTTTTATTTTAAAGATTTGGTCTGATCGTCCTGGACGATACATGTATCATCCTGGACGATCCAGTACAATCATGCCTAAATTAGTCTAGTGATTAAGAAAAGCAATTAATATTTAATTGATATGATTATATCGTCTGGGACGATCGCAATATCGTCCGGGACGATCACAATATCTTCCGGAATAATCATAATCGTCTAGTGTGTTTCAGCTGTACGTCTAGAGCGGTGATCAGGATGATTTTGGCAATTTTTGAACTAATCGTACAGGACGATATCCGTATCATCATGGACGATCAAGTCATTTTTAGGTCGTCCAGCACAAGTTTCTCTAGACGACCAGAGCGATCTTCTGGACGAAATTCCTGAATTTACACTAATTATCCTGGATGATCGCAAAATTATACGGGACGATCTGATCAACTTTTCTACTGATCGTCCAGAAGAGCCATATCGTCCAGGCTGAAATAGGTGATTTTGAACTAATCATACAGGACGATATATCGATTGTCCTGGATGATATAGGCCGACCAGTTGAGATTTAGGGCAAATTTGAGCCCTCATATAAAAGATCTTTTTCTTCCAACAAAAAAAATCTTTTGCCGCTTTCCTTTACAGAGAAACCCTAGAGAGAGAGAGTTTGGAAAAGAGAGAGGGTCTTGTGAGGGGGAGTTTGTGAGGGATTCACAAAGGTTGCTCCAAGCAAGGATCAGAGTCATCTTCTCCAATCGTCGTCTCTCATCCTGTCGGTGTTCTTTGTGGGAGGATCGTTCGTAAGAAGATCCGGGTTCTCTGCCTACTTCAGGAGAAAGCAAAAGGAGTTCAGGTTCTCTGCCTGCTTCTAGAGGAAGCGAAAGGAGTCCGAGGTTCTCTGCCTGCTTCAGGTGGAAGTAAAAGGAGGTTAGGTTCTCTGTCTCACCGTGTCGGTGGAAAGGAGTTTTTATACAGGCTTCTCCGCCTTGCTGTGGGAGCAGAAGGAGAGTCACTTTGAGTTAGTGTAATACCCAGAGGGGAGGCTCCTGGGAGTGGATGTAGGTCAAGTTGATCGAACCACTATAAAATCTGGTGTGTTCATTCTGATTATTTTCTGCACTTTAATTTTCTGTGATTATCTGCTTGGTTGAAATTTGTGTTTGATCTTTTCGTTTATGTGTTTACTTGTTTCCGCTTCAAATCATCAAAAAGATTTTTTCTATTGCTCTCAAATTTTTAAATAACCAATTCACCCCCATATTGGTTAGCCTCGGGACTAGTTCATCAGGGCTTAACATCCCTATCGAACTTTCAAGTGGTATCAGAGAGGGATTCATAAAATCTAGTTTTAAAAAACTTTTGAATTTGATCCATAGCTAACTTTGGTAATCGTAATATTGCTGAAGTTATTCATTTACACGATCGCCATTATTTGATAACATACCTTTTGATTTTTAGAAAACTCACATGTCCACTTTTCTTCAATCAATTGATTATCGCATGTGGATGCTTGTTAAGGATGGCTATGAACCACCGTTTAGAATGATTAACAATGTTAAAACTAAACTGCCTTTTACTGATTGGACTTTTGATGATCGTGACTTAGCCCAATTGAATGCCAAATGTTTGAACTATTTTTTCTGTGCTTTAAAATATGAGAATTACATGCGTGTTTCTACTTGTACGACTGGCAAAGAAATTTGGGATAGATTGTGCATCACTTATAAAGGTATAACTGAAGTCAAACAGTCTAGGTTAAATATATTACTTCATGACTATGAACTTTTTTGCATGAAACCTACTGAATCCATTTTTGAAATGTATACGGGGTTCACTCAAATTGTCACTTCTTTGCATGCCTTAGGAAGAGAACTTATAAAATATGAAAGAGTGAACAAAATTCTTAGATGCTTGCCTTCTTCGTATGATGCTAAAATAATTATAATCATTGAATCTAAAGATTTGAATACTTACTCTATTGATAGCTTACTTGGATCACTCATTGCTTACGAGCAAGGGGTGAACCAAAGACAGCTTGATGCAGGTGAGAAGAAGAAGGAGAAAACTGTGGCGCTGAAGGCCAACGAAACTGACACAGATTCTTTTGGGTCTGATAGCGATGATGTTGCCTTAATCACTAGGCAATTCAAAAGCTTTCTAAGGAAGAAACATAAGAACTTTCAGAAGTGGAATAAATGTAAGTCCAGTAAGAATTTTAAGGGTTCATCTGATACTGTTTGTTTTGAATGCAGGAAGCCTGGACACATTAAGGCTGATTGTCCTACACTTAAAGCTCACCCAAGCAAGGAGAAGGGTGAGGAGAAACACAAGTTCAGAAATGACAAGAAACAGATTTAGAAGGCATTCTGGGTAGATTCTGCATCCGAATCCTCTGAGACTGAAGCTGAAGAGGAGGAAACCAATTTGTGTCTGATGGCTGATGATCATCCTGGTCAGTCTAACCAGGAAGAGGTATGTGATCTTACTTACGATCAATTATTTGAAGTGTCTAAAAGAATTCATGCATCGTATAGGAAGCTTAAGAAAACTCATGCTAACCTGAAATTAGAATTTCTAAACTTACAAAAAGAGCATTAAATTTTGATTAAAGATCATTCTACTGTTGATTGCAATTACATGCCTTTACTTGATGAATTTGATGAGCTGAACAAAAAGTATTCTGACTTAATTATTGAACATGATTTACTGAAAACCTCGCATGTTGATTTAGAGAAAGCTTTCAAAGAATTAGATAATCTTGCATGTGAAGTGGAGAGTAGCAATGGTGCTTTGAAATTTGAAATTGCAAGTCTTAACAAGGAAAATGAATTTCTGAAAGTTAAAATCATTATTTTTGAGAAAAATAAAACACCTCCTACTTTTGCACAGTTTTATGCACCTCCACCTTTTGAAGAGTCTGTTTCAAAATTATCAAAGCATATTTCATACAAATCTAGGAAGACGCACTATCACCAACGTAGATTAGTTAACCCTTTTCTTGGTGTAAGATGTTTTTCTTGTGGCATGTTAGGACACATTTCTCACACCTGCACTGTTTACCATAGTACACATTGGGTGTGGAGGCCCAAATTGCCTGTTTCAGAGCATAGTACACATATATTATATTCTTCTTTTCATAAGAAGGTGTTTGGGTTCCTAAATCTGATATTTGATGATTTTGTAGCTCATGAGAGCATGTGGTACCTAGACATCGGATGTTCAAGACACATGGCTGGAGATGCAAATCAGTTCATTTCGCCAGAGGCCAGGGCTGGAGGCAAGGTTACACTTGGAGATAACACCACCAAGAAGGTGGTAGGTTCAGGTATAATTGATGATTCAAAAAATTTTATGATTGATAATATTTTGCTTGTAGATGGACTGAAACACAACCTGCTGAGTATCAGTCAACTCTGTGACAAAGGATACAACATCAAATTCCTGCCCACTTGCTGCAGTTTAAGCATAAATGACAAAATTATTTTACAGGGACAAATGATCAATAATGTCTACAAGCTGGATGTAAGTTGCATTAAAGCTAAAAATTCAATTTGCTTAAAAACTGCTGCTAATGAGTCTTGGTTTTGGCATAGGAGATTGTGTCATGCCAATATGAAAACCCTTAGGAGAGTCACCCAAAAGGACTTAGTTAGAGGTGTCCCTAAGCTTAAGTTCACTAAGGACCACCTGTGTGATGCCTGTCAATTAGGGAAGCAAGTCAAGTCCTCCTTTCACTCTGTTAAGGATATTATCACCTCTAGACCTTTAGAAGTCCTTTACATGGATCTCTTTGTACCCATTAGGACTGCCAGCTTGGGGGGAAAAGTCTATGGTTTTGTGATTGTTGATGATTACTCGAGGTTTACTTAAATTAAATTTCTATCACATAAATCTAAGTCATTTGATGAATTTAAGTCTTTCTCCACTTGGATTCAGAGAAAGTTAGGTTGTGAGATCTTGAGTATTCATAGTGATCATGGTGGAGAATTTGAAAATATGAAGTTTGAAAGTTTTTATGAGGAGCAAGGGATTAGTCACAATTTTTTAGCTCCTAGAACCCCTCAGCAGAACGGGGTAGCTGAAAGGAAGAACAGGACTTTAGTGGAAGCCGCTAGAGCCATATTTGCCGAGTATTCCCTTCCAAAATACTTTTGGGCTGAAGCGGTGAACACTGCCTGCTATGTGCTAAATAAGGTGAATGTTAGATCAAATCTGAACAAAATACCTTATGAGATCATTAAGGGTAGAACTCCAAATCTGTCCCACCTCCATGTCTTTGGCTGTAAGATTTTCATTCTGAACAATGGGAAATCATCCTTAGGAAAGTTTGACCCTAAATCTGATGAAGGAGTGTTCTTAGGCTATTCTAGTGTGGGGAAATCCTTTAGGGTGTTTAATAAGAGGACTTTGGTGGTGGAAGAGACAACTCATGTGGTGTTTGATGAATCTGATCCTAAGGTGGCTAGAGTTGAGGAAGAAGAAGAGGTAGAAGAGATTACCCAAGGAGTTGAAAATGCAAATCTGGAGGAAAGGGTAGAACCTCAAACCACTTTGCCTAGAGATTGGAGATATTCTTCGAGTCATCCTAAAGAACTGATCTTAGGAGACCCTTCTGAAGGTGTTAGGACTAGGCATAGCCTTAGCAAGGAAGTAAACCACTCTGCCTTTATCTCAATGTCTGAACAAACAACATCAATCAAGCCCTTTCTGATGAGTTTTGGATCTTAGCCATACAAGAGGAATTGAATCAATTTATAAGGAATAATGTTTGGGAGTTAGTAGAAAGACCTAGGAATTAAAGTATAGTGGGAACTAAGTGGGTCTTTAAGAATAAGATGAATGATTCTGGTGTGGTTAGGAATAAGGCAAGATTGGTGGCTAAGGGGTATAATCAAAATAATGGATTAATTTTGAGGAGACCTTTGCTCCTGTAGCTAGATTGGAAGCCATTAGAGTGCTACTAGCCTTTGCCTGTTATAAGGGATTTAAGTTGTTTCAAATGGATGTTAAGAGTGCCTTTTTAAATGGGGTAATAAAAGAGGATGTTTTTGTAGAACAACCCCCAGGTTATGAGAGTTCATAATATCCAAATCATGTTTACAAATTAAAAAAGGCCTTATATGGATTAAAACAGGCACCCAGAGCTTGGTATGAGAGGCTTAGCACATTCCTGTTAGAAAGAGAGTTTGTTAAGGGGAGCATAGACACCACCCTTTTTCTTAGGAGAGTAGGGGATGATTTACTTATTGTCCATATCTATATTGATGATATAATTTTTAGATCTTCTGATAAATATTTATTTGATGAGTTTTCTAAAATAATGAGTAAAAAGTTTGAGATGAGTATGATGGGAGAATTGTCCTACTTTTTAGGGTTTATCATAAGAAAAATGGATGATAAAACCTTTCTCAATCAATCTAAATACACTAAGGACATTTTGAAGAAATATGAAATAGATAAAGCCAAGCCAATTAACAATCCCATGAGCTCCTCTGTTTAGTTAGATAAGGATTCAAGTGGAAAATCTGTTGATCAGAAGAAGTATAGAGGAATAATTGGATCACTGCTTTACCTGACTGCTAGCCGACCTGATATCATGTTTAGTGTTTGTCTTTGTGCTAGGTTTCAGGCTGATCCTAAAGAGTCCCACCTGACTGCTATTAAGAGAACACTTAGATATCTTTTAGAGACCCCAAACCTAGGAATCTGGTACCCTAAGCACAACACCCCTTTTGAGATTATTGGATATTTTGATTCTGACTTTGCAGGGTGTAGGGTGGATAGAAAGAGCACTTCTGGAACTTATATGTGTGATAATACTGAGTTCATACAGTACTAACAAGTCAAATTCTGCACATCATACTGGACGATCCTGCGATCGTACTGTACGATCTTTGACGGCTGAATTGGATTTTTGGAGTTTTTTGAAGCCCTCTATTTAAGCTTTCTCATAAGACTTTGTAGGAGTCTTTTTGAGCATTTATTGAGTTGTTTTCTTCTAAAGAAAGCTTGAAGAGAGAGCTTTGGGCTAGGGAGAGAAAGGGTGGAGTTTGTAAGAGAGGGAGAAGATCCTTGTGGGCTTCAAGGGAGTGTGAGAGGGGGTTTTCACACGGTTGCTCCGGCGAACTTGCACCTGAGTTCCTCCAAGAGTCAAGGTTTATCTTGAGGGAAGCTTTGGGAAGAAGAAGACCTCTTTGGTGTCAAAAGACCTGGCTACTCCACCGCATCGGGGAAGGTGAAAGTGATTCAAGGTCCTCTGCCTCACCAGGAGGGTGAAAAGGAGTTCAGGTCCTCTGCCTCACCAGGAGGGTGAAAAGAAGTCAAGGTTCTCTGCCTGTGAAAGGAGTACGGTCCTCTGCCGCATCGGGTTGGTGGAAGAGAGTTTGTAAGGGCTTCTCCGCCTAGCTGAGGGGGCTAAAGGAGAGACACTATAGTGATAGTGCAATACCCGGAGAGGAGGCTTCGGGGAGTGGACGTAGGTCATAGTTTGACCGAACCACTATAAATCTGGTGTGCTCTTTCTGATTTTATTTTCCGTACTTTATTTTCATGCATCTTATTTTCTATTATAACTGTTTGGTGAAAATCTGAGAACATTATTTTATTATGATAATTAGAGAATAATCACCATCTTTATATAATAAGTCAACAGCTTCCGTATTTGACTAGTTAAGTTATTATTGTAAGAAATCTGAAAAATCATAAATATTAGAACTCTTGGCGCATCTCGATCTCTCAAGGATCTGTTAAAGGGAAGAAACATTGATGATTGTTTCTCTTCGTCTAACTCCTATACTGGTGTATTATTTCTTTTGGACAAAAAAAAATTTCTTCAAAATTAAAAAAAATTAGTTTTTGGAATAGAGATTTATTTTATCTTCCTACAGTAATCTACCTCATATGAATAATATTTTCAAAGTCTTGAGTCATTGTTATGATTTTCTGAACCAAGTGATTGCACTTATCATACGATGTATGGTTTTTATTTTGTGAATTACTCTTCGTTATTATAGAGAGTAAACTTTGGCGTCTCTTATGTCTGGAAGGTAATTTTACAGCTGAGATCCTTTAACGATTTTGAGAGGGAGAAAGCTTACAAAAGATGCGCAGTGCGCCAAACAAATTGAAAAAGAGGCATAAAATGAGCCCAAAGCTGAAAAGATGTGAAATGTCGCTAAACTAAAAGATACACAAAGTGTATCAAAAATCAAAAGATGCACAAAACGCCAAACAAATTGAAAAAGAGGCACAAAATGAGCCCAAACCAAGCTTTCTTCCCTTTCAGATCGTTAAATGTCTTAGAAAAATCCGTGCGCCACTTAATATTTTCAAAAGCTTGAGTTTGAAAATTCTAATTTCTGATTTATTACTTTGTAACACTATTATATCAGATATTTTTCTAGAACGAGGCTTGAGGATCTCTTTTTTAATCTAATTTCTTTTCTTCTGAATTAGTTTTTTTATTTTGAAAGGGATTTGCATCTATAAGATGTCCGAGGTGGGAGTTACGAAAGTCAATTTTCCAACTATTTCTGGATTTCAGCGCTGTCAATCGACTTCTTATTGGTTTTTGGATTTAAAATCAAGGGAAAATTCTGATTTATTGAAACAGATCAAAAAAAAATCGTTATTTTTTGTATTCTCGTTTCGAGTTTTATTTACTTTAGTTTTATTTTTCATTTTACTGTTTGTGTTTTTGGGATCCCTAATCTTTCATCTCCATCCTCCATCTTTTTCATTTTTTCTTCATATCGTCCTGGATAATCCACACATCATCCTGGACGATCATCTTCATCCTGGACGATCCATAAATTATCCTAGACGATCCTTTTAAATTATCTCCACACTGATCATACTGCTGAGATACACCAATTATTGGTGATCATCCTGGACGATCCTTACATCGTCCTGGACAATATGATCCAAATTTTCCTGATCTTGAACAAATGGCTGAGATTGCACCAATTATTATTCATCATCCTGGACGATCCACCTCATCATCCCAGACGATCCACGTGTCAGCAGTTGGACGATTCAAATTTGACTCGTTTGACACATTTATTGCATATCGTCCTGGACGATCCACCTAATCGTCCTGGATGATACTTTTCGTCAACGGTCGTCCAGCTTGACTCCTCAGGACGATCGCCTATCTCTAATCATCCTGGATGATCTCTGATCATCCTGGACGATCCGACCACCTTTTTGACCAATCATCCTGGCCATCATAATTGCTCCTATCATCCTGGACGATCCTGCGATGGCACGGGACTATCCGGCCGATTTCTATTTAAACAGCCATTCTCTTCAATTTTTCTTCACACCTTTACTTCCATATTCCTCTCTTGTGTTTTCTAATGGCTGGTGGGAAGTGATCTAGGCAAAAGGGTACGAGCTCCTTACGGAGAAATGTCGATCCCGCTTTCCAAATGCAGCCGATCAGGCTGCCTTCGAATGATATCTTGAGGTGGGAATCACACAGTCTAAAATCGTAAACCTCTGCACCCTTACATACCCTATCCTCGATCTTTTTGCGCTTACCTCCCTCACTTTCATCCTCACCCTCGCCTTCCTATTTAGCCTTGAACTTCTATAAGTCTTCTTTGCAAATCTTCACATCTCCGCTGACTACTCCACCCTCCGCTCCTATGTTAATCTACATCCAGTAGAACTCACAGCCCAGGACTTTCATAATATCCTTCATCTCTCTGTGACTGGCGACAAAATTCATACCCTTATTTCTGATGCTGACTATGATCGGAGTGTCGCCAATCACTTCCTTAGAAATACAAATGCACCCTACCACGATAATGCTTGCACTTCACTCTTTAAGGATGCCCGTACCATTCAACACGTCCTTTATTCCTCCGTCATCCCAAAGGCTGGGGATCAAATTCACATCACCCCATTACTGTCTCTGACCACCTTTTACATCATGGCCCACCGGGACTTCAATGCCACTGACCTTCTTTTCAGATATATCAAGCATCTCAACACCATTAGGGATCCAGGCCATAGACGACATCCAAATCTAGCTTTAGGACACATCATTGCATATGCCTTAGAGATAAAATATGACCTGCAGTATCCAGTCCCTCCTAATATCCCTCCTTCCTACTTCACCAATAATTCATTCCATGTATTCCACAGTACCCGACTATATTCAGAGCCCGCCCCGGATGTTGAGGAGGAAGAGGAAGAAACTGTTCCTGTTCCAGTTGCACCTGATGCACCTGCTCCCCTTCGCATTGCTTCCCCCTTTAATCATCTGGTGCAGCGGTTCGACCAGTGGGAGGCCCGATTCGATTCTTATGTTGCTGCCCAGGAGCAGCAGCACACTGAGGATCTGCAGCGCTTTAATGATTATGTTGCTCAGCAGTAACAGTAGTACGACCAGGATATTACCTGTATTGGAGCACACTTCATCGCCATTCACAGCTACTTTACGCCACCACCACCTCCTCCTTCTGATCAGGATCCTCCTCCGTTTTAGTTTTGTGTTTTGTGCTATTTTCTATTTGTTCTGTTGTTTCTGTTCCTTCTCCTTTTTGTGATGTCAAAAGGGGGAGTTGGTTGTAGTAGTTTTTGTTTTATGTATTGATCGTGTTTTGTGTTGTTTATTTCCTTTGTAGTTATGTTCTTGTACTGTTATAGTTGTTTAATGAAACTTGGAAAGAAATTTGTTTTTTGATGTGCGTTGGTTAACTCCTAGTTTTTTTATTTTTAACTACTGCACAAATATTTACCATCATCAAAAAGGGGGAGATTGTTGTAAATCTGGTTTCAAAAAGTACAGTTTTGATGATGACAAAAATGTTTGTATTCTATTTTTCTTGGCTAACCCATTTCAGGTCCAAAAGATCAAAAGCAACTCAAGCTAACGTAAGATTGGGTCTAAGTGTGTCTAAGTGTACTGTTTTCCTCTTCTTGAGTCAATTATAATGTAACTGATCTCCTAACTAAGTAACCTTGCACACACACACTCAGGGGGAGAGCTTGAGTGAATTAGAGTTTCTATTCAATTTTTTGTTCAGATCATTCTGGACGATATTCACATCGTCCTAGACGATCAAGTAAAAATAGAAACCCTAATTAGGGTGACCAAGTTAAGTCTGTCTGATTAAGCCGATCATCCTGGACGATCCATACATCGTACGGGACGATAGGCTCAAATCCGAAATTCACAGCCGCCAGATCAAGTTAGGTAAGTTTTATTTTTAGAGATTTGGTCTGATCGTCCCGGACAATACGTGTATCATCCTAGACAATCCAGTATCATCATGCCTAAATTAGTCTGGTGATTAAGAAAAGTAATTAATATTTAATTGATTTGATCATATCGTCCGGGATGATCATAAGATCGTCTGGGATGATCATGATCGTCTAGTGTGTTTCAACTGTACGTTCAAAGCGGTGATCATGACAATTTTGGTACTTTTTGAACTAATCGTACATGACGATATCTGTATCGTCCTAGACGATCAAGTCTTTTTTAGGTCATCCAGCACAAGTTTTTTTGGACAACCAGAGCGGTCTTTTGGATGAAATTCCTGAATTTACACTAATAATCCCGGACGATCGCAGAATCGTACGGGACGATCTGATCAACTTATTCTACTGATCGTACAGAAGAGTCAGATCGTTCAGGCTGAAACAGGTGATTTTGAACTAATCATACATGATGATATATCAATCATCCTGGATGATATAGGCCGACCAGTTGAGATTTAGGGCAAATTTTGAGCCCTCCTATGAAAGATCTTTTTCTTCCAACAAGAAAAATCTTTTGCCACTTTCCTTTACAAAGAAACCCTAGAGAGAGAGAGAGAGGATCTTGTGAGGGGGATTTTGTGAGGGATTCACAAAGGTTGCTCCAAGCAAGGATCAGAGTCGTCTTCTCTATTCGTCATCTCTCATCCTGTCGGTGTTCTTTGTGGGAGGATCGTTCGCAAGAAGATCCAGGTTCTCTACCCGCTTCAGGAGGAAGCGAAAGGAGTTCAGGTTCTCTGTCTGCTTCTAGAGGAAGCGAAAGGAGTCCGAGGTTCTCTGCCTACTTCAAGAGGAAGCAAAAGGAGGTTAGGTTCTCTGCCTCACCGTGTCGGTGGAAAGGAGTTTTGGTACAGGCTTCTCCGCCTTGCTATGGGAGTAGAAGGAGAGTCACTTTGAGTTAGTGCAATACCCGGAGGGGAGGCTCCGGGGAGTGGACGTAGGTCAAGTTGACCGAACCACTATAAAATCTGGTATGTTCTTTCTGATTATTTTCTGCACTTTAGTTTTCTGTGATTATCTGCTTGGGTGAAATTTGTGGTTGATCCTTTCGTTTATGTGTTTACTTGTTTCCACTACAAATCATCGAAAAGATTTTTCCTGTTGCTCTCGAATTTTTAAATAACCAATTCACCCCCCTCTTGGTTAGCCTCGGGACTAGTTCATCAGGGCTTAACATCCCTATCAAACTTTCAGACAGTGGTACACAAGTTCTATCATATGAAAGTGAATCAACAGAAGGTAAATAAATTTTGACTAAAAATGAAATTTTTGTACTTATATTTAGTTATTTGTTATGTTATTTTATACTTAAAAGTTTTTTGTACTTCCATTTATTTAATTCCTGTGCTATTTTAGATTCATTTTTTGTCATAAATTCTGTTACTATTATTTTTTAAATATTTGTGCAGATGACTTCAGGTGATGACCGTCAGAGAGGATTGATAAAGAATATATTTGGTAGGTGTAGCAAGAAGGTTGCTGTTAGTAGGCCTGCATGTACTAAGGGCACCTCTTCATCTCAGTCTGCTACTCAGAGTCAGCCTAGCCCACCTATACCTACTCCTGCATCCAGTAGCCCACAGTTCTACTCACTAGACCCACACTGATCTTCACCGGACCTTACACAGACTACTCCTTTCTACCCCTATTACCTACCCCCACCTTATCATGGTGCCCATCCTCCATATCCATATTCATCATATGTCCCACCCCCACCTCAGCCCGCTACAACACCACCTCAGCCCGCTACAGGCAGACCTTCCTACCCAGCTGCAGCAAAGTAGGTGATAGAGGGTCGCATGTTGATTGAACCTGATGGTGACACGTAAGTATTAATTTTATTTCAGTCATATAAATAGAATTGAATTAATTTTTTTGACAACTAACATATTGCTTTCAGGTTTTATCCGTCAAAAGAGCCTACGCATAAAATACGGGATATAATACGGAGCAGATACGATGCTCCTTATATTTCTTGGAAGAAAGTCTTGAAAGAAGTACAGGACATATGGTTTAGAGAGTTTGAGGTATGTTATTATATAAATTTTTTTTATTATGTCTAATATATATAAGCTAAAAAATTTATTTATTCTTTATTGTATGTGTTTAAATGCAAAAAGATTTTTGTTGGCTACCACAACATAATGGTAAAATCAGAAAGAACTTTGAGAAGCGTGGCGTGACTCGTATGCGAGACATGTTTATTGACATTAGAAAGTCAGGCCAGTGACCACTCTGGATTGGTGAGGGTGTATGGGCAGAGTTGAGCAGTGCTTGGGGTAGCCCAGATTATACCAGAAGGAGAGATCAAAATAGACAAAACAGAGCTTCTGATGTTGGGGGCTTGGGTAGTTCCCTTTATATAGGAGGTTCTGTTCCTCGTACTAAGCACAGAAGACATTTGGTAAGAAATTTTAAAATCTTTTAATAATTTACTTTAATTAGAATACTAATATATGTCTATTATAGAAACAGATGCTGGGTAGAGAACCGACTCCTGTTGAATTGCATAGTCATACCCACAAGCAGCAGGAGGACCAGCAATGGGTTGTTGAGTGTGCTAGGAGAGCCTATGTAAGTATATAAGTTTAATTTTGGTGATATTATATATAAATTGCATAACTTTTTATTAACTTTGATAGGAGGAGTATACACGGCTTCGAGAGAGTCAAGTTGCAGTAGGTGAAGGTTCTTCTACTGGATCAACAGACTATTCTGACTACCGCACTTGGTCACAAGCGGTAGGAGGAATGCAGCATGACAGAGTATACGGGTTAGGCTCGCAGGCCTATGCATATGAAGGGCAGACATCTATTGGCGGTAGTTTTTCATCTAGAACCCAGGAGTCTTTATATACCCAACAGATAGCTACCCTTACAGCCGAGCTAGAATAGGTACGGAAAGCCCAAATTGATTGGAAGATGTAAATGTAGCAGCAGCAGATGCAGATACAACGGTAGTAAGCTCAAATGTTAGAAGAAATGAAAAAGATGAGGGAATAGATGAGTAGTAGTAGGAGTACAACATCACCTGAGGATGAAACTAAATCAGTGTAGACTTTATTTATCTATTTTATTAATATGAATATCTGTATTTATGTGTTTTTGGATATATTTATCTATTTGCTATTTGAACATATTTAGATATTTATTGATGACACTCTTCTTATATATGTTTATTGTATACATGTTTAATTATTCCTTATCTGGATGATGCTCTTCTGGTTTATGTGTAACTGTTGATGTTATAGAATATATATTGTGTTGTAATTTTTTGTATGCAGGTATAAATGTGGAAATCACTTTTCAAAGTGAGGAAGGTTTATTTTTTCTGCTACAGGTTTCCAGCGGATTATTCGTCGGTATATGTGTCAGAAATAAGATATGATGACATTTTCAATGGAATATGTGATGGAACTTCTGATGGATAATTCGACGGTGATATCCGACGGTAAAAGTCAGCATCGCTTTTTTTGCGGCGAAATATCTGCCAGTAATAATGGCGGACATTTTTCGCCGGTAATTCTGGCGGCTTATTCACCGGAACACGGCGACAGAAAAGGCGTCGGGTTGTCAAACATATCCGCCGGTTGTCCATCGGAAAGACCGCCGGAAATACTTCCAGTGAAAAAAATATGACAGAAATATTTTTCCGACGCGCATTTTACCTTCGGAGAGTTTTCCGTCGGAAATCCACCGGAAACCTATTTTTTCTGATGCATTTTTCACTTTACCGGTGGATTTTATCTGTCGGTAATGGCTGTTTTTCCTGTAGTGTGCATATAACATGCCTCTTTATAATTTATAAAGCAAGATTGTGACAAAAATTTTAATATCATAGAGATAATAAAGTCATAATTTAATACCATAGACATAGAGACAAATTTAATAATTGTCATTCAATTAATGTTCATATCAATTTACATGAAAAACTCAAAACCCAAAACTCAAAACATTAATGGTGAATCTAATAATCATCACTTAAATTTGTGGGATCAAATGATGGATTCCCAAACACTCTTTCACCAAAATCTTACATCCCAAATGCTCCTGAATCCTCACAAGATATGTCATCTTCATCAAATATATTAGCTAAGTTGTCTTCATCTGTAAATCATTAAGAAATATATAAAATAATAAGTCTATATTTTATAGTAAACTCAAAAGATATAAGTTAATCTACAATCGTACTTGGGATTGGTCCAGTTAGTGTAATGTTTGGTTCTATATCAGTAGGAATTGCATCCTCTTTATAAATTTTCATCTCTAAGTCTTCTAAATGCAATTCTGGAGTTGGTTCATCATCAAGGATCCAAAAGTCAATAAGTTCAATGCTTGTGTAGTCCAAACGATCATAACTTCTTTTTCTAAGTTGCAACATACATAATTGTTATAAAAACAATTTAATAATAAGATGTACATCATTATTTTAAAAAAAATTTAAAATAGTTTTTAATAATATCTATATCTTAAATTGAGATTGTAGCTAACATATACTAAATCATTCAGCCTTTGATGCTCACGATGATTTCTTCTTTTTGTATGAATCTGCTAAAACACACTCCAGTTTCTCTCACAACCTGATGAAGATGATGTCTGACTAAGAATTCTAATAGCCACTTTCTGTAGGTTTGGTGCACTAGAGCCGAACATCTTCAACCATTCATCTACAATTCAATAAACATGCATTGGTTTGCTTAAATAGATTTATTATAAACAAAAGCATCATAATTTATCATCTCAAAAATAAAACTAAAAGATTTGTTATCTTACCAGGTTGCATTTCTTTTGCCAATGTTAATGCAATTGGCTTCCCAAAACTTTCTAAATTATCACGAAATTACCTTACTTCATTCAGTGCCAAAGATGGTTTAGCACATAAAACTTTATTACCAATCAGTTCTATTAAACCTTGCATAACTTCAGGCTTGTTACAATAATTTTTCTTATCATATTGAAAGTGAGGGTTGAAAAATAAGCTGCTGAATGAATTCTTTGTCTTAGTTGATTATCCCATCTTCTCTTTATGATACTAGTGAAGGGCTTATACATTCTTTTATTTTTTCTAAACATAGCCTTCATTGCTTTTCTAGCTCTGTACATACCATCATAAAGGTATCTAAGAGATGGCTTTTCATCTGCATTAATAATTCTTAACAACCTAATTAGAGGCCTTGATAATTTAGAAATTATTAAACTATCATTCCAAAACCTTGCATCCAAAAAAATTGATGCTGCCTCTTTCCCCTTCATTGTCTTACATAACTTTGAATCAGTGTAAGCTTTATTGGTGATGAATGCTTATAAATCATACTTATGATCATACACACTTCGTAAGGTAATGAATATTATTGCAAATCTAGTTACTCATGGTCTTACAATTTCTATCCAACCTGCTCTTTTCCTTAACCATTCTAATATGAAAGCATGATTATAAATAAAAATTGTAATCTTTAAAGCTTTATTTGCTAGTTCTGTAATATAAGGCATGTTTCCAATATCTTTCAGAATGAGGTTTCTGTAATGTGCAGTGCAAGGTGACCAATTAATATTTCCAAATTTTTCATGCAATAACTCACCAGCTTTCTTGTAATTTGTTGTATTATCTATCACAAAATGAACTATGTTCTCCTGACCAACCCATTCAACAATATCAGTGAATAGTGAACATAATATTATGGCATCTTTAACAATATCAGATGCATCTACTAATTTTAAGAATGAAACTCCACGAGTACAATAAACAAGAAAATTTATCAGTCCTACTCCTTATATCTGTCCAACCATCAGCCATCAATGTACAACCAGTTTCTTTCCATGTTATTCTATAAGATTTAATTAACAACTTGCATTCCTCTTTAGCATCTCATAATAAATTCACTCTCAATCTATAGTAAGAAGGTAATTTGTAACCAGGTCCTATTGTAGCAATTGCATCAATAGCCTTTTGTGCAAAGGGTGAATTGATGGCATTGAATGGAATGCAACTATCATAAAACCACCTAGCAACTGCTAAATCAGTACAGTGCACTACATCCTTAGATGCTATTATGCTTTTCAAAGATGGTTGAGCTCCTAATTTTGTTCTAAGTGCAAAAAAGTTATCAATTTCATCAATTTTTCTTTTCCCTTTATCAATCCCTTTAGCATGTGTATCAGAACTTTGTGATTTTGTAATTGAACATGAGCCCCTTTGTTCCTCAACTGGATCATCACTAAACATATCAAAACTTTGCGATAGGTCTACTTGTGCATGTTATTTTTTCTTTGCTATTTCATTCAAATTTTTTTGCATCTGATGTCAGATGTCATGTGGCACCTTTTTACAAGAAGCAATGTTGCCTTTAATCAAGGCCAAATGTTGCTTCATCCTATTGATGCCTCCACCCTTATAAATTATTCCATAATGAAGATATTTGTATTGTTTCCTACCATCAGCAGTTTTACATTTCGCAAAATGGTTCCAAGAAATATCGATCTTCTCCCGTACACTTTGAGTTGAAGGTGCATGTTGATTATTTTGTTGATCCATTGTTAAATTCAAGCTAATAATATATTATTATCAGTTACAAATTACTATCCTAAAAAAGAACAAATAAAGCAAAAGTAAACAAATAGAGTAAAGCTAAACTTCTGTAGCAATAAATGAAACCATGAGCTATGAAGATTTTATGTAGCTATGTTCTTATCATTTACAAACTACCAACCTAAGAATGCACAACTTACAAAACTATAAAACATTATCTTATCACAAAATTGAGAGTGGGAAAAAAACTGAATTGAATTACATTATCTTACAACAAAGAACATTGAAGGTCTATTTTTATTAGTTATTAAATGATTGACATAGAAGAAATATAATTCATTGAGTGTCTCCTAAGTCCTAAATAACATTTTTTTATATGTTATCAGTTTCCAATCTAAAGACCATATAAGATTAATAATAGTTGCAATCAATGTTCAATTACGACATATCAAAAATGAGCATATAAATGAAAAATCTCTATTTAACAATTGTAAATAGATCAATAATAGTTGAAGATTAATCATGATATCTAACCTTTTATTAGTTACTACAAAGAACAAATAGATCAATAACAATTGCAAATCTCTCACAAATTCTGTACAAACTAAAGTCCATATAAGATTAATCATGTTAATGCATTAAAAATTTTTTTAGTAGCACTGATAACACCATGAAAAATCTCTATCTAGTAAACAATGTGTACCTAATTAAAATCAAATATTGCATATCAAAATGAGCGTTTATATGAAAAATATAATCACAAACTCATGTATATAGTTCTGAACTTATGATATTAATGACCAATGAATCAAATAAAACTTAGGTAAAATCGTAAAACTTGGCGTTAGGGTAAGCTGCGCGAGTTTTCTTTGGCCTACGATCAAATTGGATGCTCTAAAATTCCCTCAGCTCCACCTTTTGATTCTGTGATCAAAGACAGAAGAGCCAAATAGGAGAAGAGTTGGGATCGCGACCTACCAAAGAGGAGAATAGTTGCGATCACGACCTGGGAGGAAAAACTGAAGCTGCTTATGCGTATGCATATGGAGCTTATGGACTTCTTAGGGATTTAGCCATTTAGTGTTATACGGTTCAGTAAAAAACTTTTTTAACAGTGGATTGTGAAATCAAGGGCTGACAAAAGCATTATTTTGAACCGTCCGAATTGTTTAAAACCGCACAGTTCACCGATTTTATGGTTCAACCAGTGGTTCATCTGATTTTTAGCTGGTTCGGTGTTGAAGCGGTTAACAAGTTCTACCGGACCGGTCAGCCGACCGGTTCCCGATTGAACCAGTTGAACTGGCCGGTCCGGTCTGATTTTCAAAACACTCATTATGATCATAAATTAGTAATCATATGCTACTTTTAAATAATAGGTCCTTATAGAATGAAGGGGGTTGTGGCCTGTTCTCGGCTGTTTCTAAGGTAGGACCTCTAAGGGCGAAATTTGCATGGGACTTTTATGTGAAAAATGATTCTTTGCTGTACCATAAACTTAGAGGAATATATGGAAGAGAAATCTCAGATTTTCTTGCAAGAGGTGCTTGCTCTCCAACTTGGAAAATAATAACTATAGGTGCTATGTATCTGAGGAATATTGTAAGGTGGAAGATATCAAATGGCAATTCCATTAATTGGGTTGTGGATTCTTGAATTCTGGATAGATGCATTGCTTCTTGGCCTACTTATGTGAATATCATGGTAGACGTCAGTACCAAACTTAGCTTTTTCATTGAGAATGGCAAATGGAATGTAAGTCAGCTTAATTGTGTGTTTGGGAAGGAGCTGGTAGATCTGATTCTTCAAACTCCGATTGAAGCAAGCTCACGGACAGATGTTAGGGAGCTGAAGTATAAGAATTCAGGCAAGTCGTTAGCAGCATTATCTTTTGAGGCGTAAATTGATCATAGCTCTGAGGTGGTTCACTATTCCTGGATGAAAAAGTTCAAATTGAGACCGAGAGTGGGACTGTTTTGGTGGAGACTTTGTAATGATGCTATTCCTTCAAAGGCTTTTCTGATGAAAAGAAGATTATGTAATAATATTTGCTGCCCGAGAGGTTGTAATGATGAAGAAAACAATTGCTATGTTGCTAGTAGATGTATTAAATTGCGGAGAGTGACAAAATGGCTGCATGCCTGGGGTTTTCAGATTCCAGAATTCTCTAATCTTAAATCCTGCTTGTATGGGTTATAGTTGTGTGCTGGGAAGAATTCAATTCTAGCTATTATATACTGCACAGCTGTGTTTCTTGTTTGGAAAAATAGATGTAAGCTGGTTCATGGTGGTGTGGAGGAGTCGGATCAATCTATAGCAGCTAATGTGGTCTCTATGGCTTCGATGAGTACTGTTATTAATCTGAAACCGGACTACTGGGATGTCAACCAGCATACGCTATCTTCTTCTTGGAATCCTCCTCCACCCGGTTGGATTAAGATTAATATTGATGCGTCACTAACTTCTAATAGCATGGCTGGAATTGGTGGAGTAATAAGGGACGACAAAGGTAGATTTCTTTTAGCTTTTGGTGCTCAGTATTTACACTGGGATATAGCTCAATTGGAGTTAGAGGCGGTGTATTTTCTTAATAATATTGTGAAAGATTGGATGTGTGAAACACAAGGTGTGATTATTGAAGGGGACAACTATAAAATAATAAAGATTCTTCAATCATCATTGAAGAATTGGAGGAATTGTGGAAGAAAAGAGAGATTGGGATTTTTTCAGGATTTTAACCAAGTCCTTTTTGCTTATTGTAATAGAGTTTGTAACAAATTAGCGGATGTTTGTGCTAATTTGGCAGTGGTTAGAGACTTTTGTTGGAATGATCTTAGTATTCATGATATTCCTCCTTCTTTCCTGTATTGTTTGAAGGAGGAATGTGATTCTTTAGGTGCTATTTAATTTCCTAGGTTGTATTTTGTTTGACTTGGTTATTAATGCATCTTAGCATTGCTTTAAAAAAAAATAAAAAAATTAATAGGTCCTTATTAGTTTACAAATATTTAGGCTTCGTTTGGGACAACTTTTTTACTATTTTTTTCAAATCTTTGTGTCCATTTTATTTCTCCAAAATTATCTTGTTCAGTCATTATATTATCAATAATTAATAAATCTATACTACTATTAAAAAAGCGCTTGAGTTTCTTATCAAATAAAATTCTAGCCTTTCATTTTAACTATTCAAATAGAATCGTGTCATTTGATTTATTATTTTTTTATAATTAATTAAATTTTTTTTTAAAAAATTATTTTATAATTACTTTTCATTTAAGCAAATAAATGAATAAATCATTTGAATTCACTAATGCCACTTAGTGTTCATTTATCTTTATTAAATACCCATTTATATTCCTCTATCTTATGCATCATTCTTTTTTTTTTAATGATATTAACTCAAATCTTAGCCTTTCATTTTAGCTATTTAAATTAAATTCTAATCTTTGATTTATTTTATTTTATAATTAATTAGTACTTTTAAAAATAATTATTATGTAATTACTTTTCATTTAAGTTAATAAATGAATAATTTTTTTAAATTCACTAATGCCACTTTGTGTTTATTTATCTTCATTAAATATCTATTTCTATTCCTCTATTCATATCTTGTACTTCATATTAATTTTTTTTATTTTCTTAATTCTTATTTTAATTATCCAAAGAAAATTATGACATTTAGCACCTTAATGAAAATAAAAATTTCTATTTCTATTTACGTATTAGTAAAACCAAAGTTAGAGAGGCTTTAAAGAAAATGAAGGGTGGAAAAGCTGTTGGACCTAATGATATTCCAATTGAGATGTGGAAATGCTTAGGAGATATAGGAATTTCTTGGCTCACTAAGATTTTTAATACTATTTTAAAGACAAAAGATGCCAGATGAGTGGAGAATGAGTGTGTTAATTCCTATTTTTAAGATAAAGGTGATGCATAAGATTATGTGAATTATAGAGGAATTAAGTTAATGTGTCATACTTTAAAACTATGGGAGCGAGTTATGGAGCACAGGTTACAGCGTATTACTAATGTTTCTCAAAATCAATTTGGATTCATGTCGGGTTGGTCTACTATGGAAGCCATACACTTATTGATAGGTTTGATAGAGAAATATAGAGAGAATAAGGAGGATTTACATATGATATTTATTGATTCAGAGAAAGAATATGATAAAGTTCCAAGAGAAGTGCTATGGAGAGTTCTTGAAAAGAAAGGAGTTAATAACACTCATATTCAAATCATTAAAAATGTGTATGCATGCAATAGCTATTACTTGTGTTCAAACACAAGGTGGTTTGACCAAGTATTTTCCTATTTCGGTTGGATTACATCAAGGATCAACCTTAAGCCCATATCTTTTTTTGCTTTAGTCAGGGATGTTCTCACTAGACATTTGCAAGAGGATGTACCGTGGTGTATGCTTTTTGCTGATGATATTTTTCTTGTTGATAAGACTGGAGAGGGAGTTGAAGGTAAAATTAAATTATGGAGGTCAACCTTAGAGTCTAAAGGTTTTAGCTGAAAGTTCGATAGGGATGTTAAGCCCTTATGAACTAGTCCCGAGGCTAACCAGGAGGGGGAGGGGGTGAATTGGTAGTTTTAAAAATTTGAGAGCAAAATGACAATTTAGAAAATCTTTTTGAATGTTTTAAAACTTTAATAGTTATGCGATGATGTGCAGATATTCAACGATAACAGAATAATAACCACAATCACACAATCACCAACAGAAAAGTAAATGCAAAAAATAATCAGAAAGAACATACTAAATTTTATAATGGTTCGGTTAACTTGACCTACGTCCACTCCCCGGAGCCTCCCCTCTGGGTACTGCACTAACACTAAGTGACTCTCCTTTTGCTCTCACAGTAAGGCCGAGAAGCCTATACAAAAACTCCTTTCCACCAACCCGGTGAGGCAGAGAACCTAAAGTCCTTTCGCTTCATCCTGAAGCAGGTAGAGAACCTAGACTCCTTCGCTTCCTCCTGAAGCAGGCAGAGAACCTGGACTTATTTCGCTTCCTCTTGAAGCAGGCAGAGAACCCGGATCTTCTTGCAAATGGTCCTCCCACAGAGACACCGACGAGACAAGAGACAATGAACGGAGAAGATGACTCAGATCCTTTCTTGGAGCAACCTTTGTGAATCCCTCATAAACTCCCCCTCACAAGATCCTCTCTCTCTCTCTCAAGTTTTTCTCTGGAAAAGAAAGTGGCAAAAGATTTTTCTTATTGGAAGAAAAAGATCTTAAATAGGAGGGCTAAAAAATTGACCTAAATCTCAACTGGTCATCAAAGATCATCCAGGACGATCGTAGGATCATCTTGTACGATCAATGTAAAATCTCATATTTCAGCCTGGATGATTTGGTTTCTCTGGACGATTAGAAGAAAAATTTATTCTAATCATCCCGTATAATTCTGTGATCGTCTGGGATGATTAGTGTAAATCATAAATTTCATCCAGAAGATAGCTCTGGTCATCCAGGGGAACTTGGGCTGGACGATCTCAAAATGTCTTGATCGTCCAGGATGACACACCTATCGTTCTGTACGATTAGTTCAAAATTAATAAAATCATCCTACACACAGCTTTGGACATACAGGTCAGAACATGCTGGATGATTTTAAAATAACTTGATCATCCCGGATGATATGCCTATCGTCCGGTACGATTAGTTCAAAAATGGTAAAATTGTCCTGTACACAGCTTTGGACGTACATGTGATAAGCACTGGATGGTCAGGATTTTTAACATATCATCCCGTACGATCTCATGATCATTTAGGACGATATAATCGATTCAATTAAAGATTAATTACTTTCCTTAATCACTAGACTAATTTAGGCATGATTGTAATGGATCGTCTAGGACGATACATGTATCGTCCGGGACGATCAAACCAAATCTCTAAAAATAAAAACTTGCCTAACTTAATCTGGTGGCTGAGAATTTTTTATTTAAGCCTGTCATCCTATACGATACAAAGATCATCCATGGTGATCTTCTTAATCAGACTGACTTAACTTGGTTGCCCTAATTAGGGTTTCTGTTTTCACTAGATCGTCCAGGACGATTTGAATAAAAAAAAAAGAATAGAAACTCTAATTCACTAAATTTCTCCCCCTGAGTGAGTGTGTGCAAGGTTACTTAGCTAGGGGATCATTTACATTACATTTGACTCAATAAAGATGAAAATAATATATTGGACCTGAATTACAAAATAGACTGACTCGATCTTGGGCTGGCTTGAACTTGCAATTGATCCTGCGGACTTGAAAGATTAGACAATCAATTAGAAATAAAAATGCTTGCTATCATCAAAATCATAGTCCTTGAAACCTAGATTTGTAACAATCTCTCCCTTTTTTATGATGGCAAACACTTATTCAGTAGTTTCAAAATAAACATATTGCAGTAATTAAAGCATAGGCGAGAGATGATAAATTTTACTAATCATTAATAACCAGTGACATTCAATACAATAAAGGACACAACTATAACAAAAACAACAAATGAAACTACTAAAATATAAAAATAATTCCCCCTTTTGACATCACAAAAAGGAGGAACAGAAAAGATACAAATAACAACAAACTAACACATCACAAAGAAAGTAAAATAAATAATCTAATAAAGAGGCGGATCCTAATCAAACGGAGGAGGTGGTGGTGGATTAAAGTAACTGTGAATGGTGGCAAATTGCTCTCCAAACCAGGCCATGTCCTGGTCGTGCTGCTCCAGTTGGACGATAAGATGGATCGTCCAGGATGATCACCAATAATTGGTGTAGATCAGTCGTTGGATCAAGTGGGGATGATTTGAATGGATTGAACAGGATAATGAATGGATCATCCAGGACGAAGAGGATCATCCAGGATGATATTGAGATCATCCAGGATGATGTGAAGAAAAAGTGAAAAAGATGAAGGGTGGAGAGGAAAGATCAGGGATCCCAAAAAACACAAAGAAAAAGAAAAAAACAAAATCACATCAAATAAAAAACAAAAACGAGAAAAACAATAGTGAAAATAATTTTTTTTAGCTCCAATAAAATAGAATTTTCCCTAATTTTTAATTCAAAAGCCAACAAGAAAAAAATTAACAAAGCTGAAATCCAGAAAAGTTGAAAAATTGATTCTCGTAACTCCTACCTCGGACACCTTACAGGTTTAAATTCCTTTAAAACAAAAGTCTAAATAAAAAAAATAGATTCGAAAAGAGATCCTTTCAAGCCTTGTTCCAGAAAAATATCTGATAAAATAGTATTCAAAGTATGGAATCAGAAATCATGATTTTCAATCTCAATCTTTTGAAAATATTAAGTGGCGCATGGATTTTTCTAAGACATTTAAGGATCTGAAAGGGAGGAAAGCTTATTTCTTTATGGGCTCATTTGGTGCCTCTTTTTCAATTTGTTTGGCGCTTTGCGCATCTTTTAATTTTTGATACACTTTGTGTATCTTTCAGTTTGGCGATATTTTATATCTTTTCAACTTTGAGCTCATTTTGTGCCTCTTTTTCAATTTATTTGGCGCACTGCGCATCTTTTGTAAGCTTGCTTCCTTTCATAATCGTAAAAGAATCTCAGCTGTGAAATTACCTTCTATATATAAGAGACGACAAAACTCACTCTCTACAGTAAGGAAGAGTAATTCACAAAATAAAAACTATACATCATATGATAAGTGCAATCACTTGATCAAGAAAAACATAATAATGATTCAAAACTTTGAAAATACTATTCATATGAGGTAGATTACTGTAGGAAGATAAAATGGATCTCTATTTCAAAAACTAACTTTTTAATTTTGAAGAAGATTGTTATCCAAAAGAAACAATACACCAGTAAAGGAGTTAGAGGAAGACAAACCATCATCAACATTTCTTCCCTTTAATAGATCCAGAAGACTGAATCACTGCTTACAAGCTTTCAAAAAAAAATAAGGCAAAACTCTCAGTCAAAAATCCAGTTTATCAGCAGTAGTGAGCAGTGATATAATTTTGAAGTGAGTAATCAGTAAAAAAAATAAGGAAGAAAAATAGACACATAAAAAATCAGTAAATGAAAACTAGTAAATGAAAATCAGTAGAAAATAATTAAATCTGATAAGCAAATCAAACAACTAAAATCAGCAGGAAAAGAAAAAATTCTAAAGTAAAATGGACAATCAAAACAAATAAAAATTAAAAGCAAAATGAAGAAAATATAGAAACATCAGAAGTCAGTAATCATCAGATTCATGCATTTATGTCAATCACACCCAATCTGGTCCTCAAAATGTTGAATGAGTCAAAGGCCAGTGGTTTAGTAAAGATGTCAGCCAGTTGATTTTCAGTTGCTACATGATGTAGCTCAATGTCCCCTTTTGTAACATGATCCCTAATGAAGTGATGCCTTATATCAATGTGTTTGGTTCAAGAATATTGGATGGGATTCTTAGAAATGTAGATGGCACTTATGTTATCACATAGAACTGAAATTGTGCAAATAGGTAATCCTAAATCTAAAACTTATTGCTTCAACCAAAGGACTTGGGCCACACAACTTCCTAGGGCAATGTACTCAGCTTCAGTAGTGGAAAGTGCAACTGAGTTCTATTTTCTATTGGACCAGGAGACTAAAGACTGTCCTATGAATTGGAAAGTTCCATAAGTGCTCTTTTTATCCACTCTATACCTTGCAAAGTCAGAATCAGAATATCTAATAATCTCAAAAGAAGTGCTGCGCCTAGGGTACCAGATTCCTAGGTTTGGGGTCCCTATAAGATATCTAAGAATTCTCTTAATAGCAGTCAGGTGGGACTCTTTAGGATCAACTAGAAACCTAGCACAAAGATAAATACTAAACATAATATCAGGTCAGCTAGAGGTCAGGTGAAGCAGTGATCCAATTATTCCACTAAGCTTTTTCTGATCAATAGATTTTCCATTTGAATCCTTATCTAACTGAACAATGGAACTCATGGGAGTATTGATTAGCTTGGATTTGTCCATTTCATATTTCTTCAAGATGTCTTTAGTATATTTTAATTGATTCAAAAAGGTTCCATCATCCATTTTCCTAATGCTAAACCCCAAAAAATAGGACAATTCTCCCATCATACTCATCTCAAACTCCTTACTCATTATCTTAGAAAAATTATCACATAAATTTTTATCAGAAGATCCAAAAAGTATATCATCAACATAAATCTGAACAATGAGTAGATCATCTCCTACTTTCCTAAGGAAAAGGGTGGTGTCTATGCTCCCCTTAACAAACTCTCTTTCTAGTAGGAATGAGCTAAGCCTCTCATACCAAGCTCTGGGTGCCTGTTTCAATCCATATAAGGCCTTTTTTAATTTGTAAATATGATTTAGATATTACTGAAAGTACGAGATGCACCAAGAGGGGGGGTGAATTGGTATTTTAAAAATTTGACCCTACGCAAGAGTTCTAATTTTTTTGTATTTTCGAAATATAAATTTAACAACCAATGTGCGGAAGCAATTACAACGATCACAACGATAAAATTGATAACACTACGAGATTTAAAAATTGATTTTTCACCAAGCAATTAAAACGCACAAATTTAAAAGCATGAAAAGTAAAGTGTGGTAAACAGGAAAAAACACACCAGAAATTTTTATAGTGGTTCGGTCACTTGACCTACGTCCACTCCCCGGAGTCCTCTACTCCGGGATTTGCACTAGTAAAAGTTGACTCTCCTTTTGCCCCCACAGCAAGGCAGAGAAGCCTTTACAATACTCACTTTCACCTCCCTCGGTGCGGCGGAATACCAAACGCTATGTCACCCTCCCGGTGACGGCAGCGGACCTTCTCCTTTTTCTCCCTCCTGGAGATGGCAGAGTACCTTGGCGATGTTGATCTTGAAGTGATTCTTACTTCGAGAACTTTCTTGAAGCTTCTAAAGCCACAAGAGGAGCAAAGCATGCAGCTAGCTTGGAGCCACCGTGTGATCCCCTCACACTACTTCTCCCTCACGCTCAAGCTCACCTTCACCTTCCTCTCTCAAGCCCTAGATCTCTCCAAAAAAACCTTCTCTCTACGAATCTCCTTCTTCCTCTAAGCTTCTCACAGCAAAGGATTGATCAACCACTCCTCTAGAAAAATAATAAGTTGTTTTTTATATCAGGCTTCAGAAAACCCTAAAAAGTTCAACTTTTGCGTTTCTGTTCGTACAGTACGATTTATAATCGTACAGTACGATCAGTTCAATTACAGCTCCGTCCAGTACGAGTGCAGACGAACAGGTATCGAAATTTATTCATATCGTACAGTACGATATGTATATCGTACAGTACGATACTATTGATTCGTACTGTTCGTACGGGACGAACTATGGGACGAACCTCGGGACGAAAGAACTCGTCTCTGTCAGTCGTCCAGCACTCATTTAATTGTACAGTATGAATAGTGTTTTTCATGGTATCGTCCAGTACGATCAGTTCAAAATTTCTTGGGATCGTCTGGTACGATCGCTGGGACGAAGAAAATCGTCTCTGACAATCGTCCAGCACTCCACCAGTCGTACAGTACGATCAGTTCATTTCTTGATATCGTCTTGTACGATACGAATATCGTCTAGGACGAACAGAACATAAAACCTTGGTTTCGTCTGGTATGATCTCTGGGACGAATGAAATCGTCTCTGTTAGTCGTACAGTACGATATACGATCGTACAGTACGATCGACATATAATTAGAAACCAGCGTTTTATTTCCTGATTAGGGAGATAATTTTGGCAAGTTATTAATTAATCGTACAGTACGATACATATCGTACAGTACGAATAGTTCATAAAATCAAATTTGAAAACTTACCAAACTTATTCTGGCGGCTAGGGTTTCATAATTACAAATCATCGTACAGTACGATCTGGATCGTACAGTACGATAAGTTTGTAAATTTAAACATTTGAAAATTAGCCGTTAGCCTGAGTATTTTAATTAACCGTACAGTACGATCAATGATCGTACAGTACGATGTGTTTTAAAAAATTAATCATCTTAAAAGAAAAAATCTCCCCCTGTGTGTGTGCATTGTTGCTCCTTTCACATGCATGCTTCTGTGGCAGACTCAAAAAGAAAAATTAAAGAAATAAAAATTACAGACTCTTCAACATCCTATTCTACCCAATTTGCGTCTCCAGCAATCTTTAGCAGTGTGCATCTGACCTGAAATGTTAGTCCTCATATACAAGGATTAAACATTTGTAATCAAACGGAAGTCTATATGTACTCAGAAAGTATTAGTTGTCACCATCAAAATTAAGTGCTCGGGATCCTGGATTTCAACAATCTCCCCCTTTTTGATGGTGTCAAATAATATTTTCTGACGGACAGATGTGCTACACAAATATATATATATTTTTTCTTGTATATATTTTTTTTTATTATAACAAAAAATAAAACAACAAGAAAAAAAAAAACAAACGAAGTGATAACATAAACAACCAAAAATAGTTAATAGTAAGTAAAAACATAATACAGAACACACAGAAAAGTCTCCCCCTTTTGACAACACCAAAAAGGGAAGAAAAAAGAAAAAAAACAAGTACACTGATAACAAACAGAAAATAGAAACAACTACAACAATCTAAAAATCTGGATCCTGATCCGGAGGTGGTGGTGGAGGGTCGGGAAACAGCTGGTGGTACTGATGAAGGGAGGCGAACTGGTGATCGATCGATTGGAAGCGCTCCCTAAACCATTTCATATCCGTGTCATGCTCCTGATGCTGCTGAGTAATGTGAGCATCCAACTGAGTCTCCAGACGATCAAGTCGTCGAATAATGTCATCGTGAGGGTAGTCGGGAGGTGCAAGGCCAGGTGGTTGGATTGGTGGTGGCGGAGGTGCGTCAGCAGGAGCATCAGCCTCCTCGTCATCAAACTCAGGATCGGCGGGAGCGGCCCCCCGATGGAACAGGATACGAAAGGAGGCATCCGAGTAGAAGATAGGAAGGTGATCAGGAGGGAGCGGATAATGAAGCTGGTATTTTGCATCTAGAATGTAGCCTATGACATGCCCTAAGGCCAGGTTCAATTTACGACGGGCACCGGGATAGCGGAAGGCAGACAAGGTATGAATGTAGTCGAATACCATTTGGGCTTCATTGAATTTTGTGCCCGACATAATGAGATAGGTGACGACAGACAGTAGGGGAGTGATATGGATGCGATCTCCAGCCTTAGGTATAATAGATGTGCGTAGGACATGCTGGATAACGCGGGCATTTTGATTTAAGGTTTGGACCAGTGGTAGGTGTTGATTTGAGGGGACACCTCTAAGGGTCATATTTACGGACGTCCAATCATAGTCGTGGGAGATCATGGATTGGGGACGAGGACCGTCAGTGGACAGCCCGATGTGCTCAGCAATGTCGTTGATGGTGATAACGACATTCTGTTTACAGACATAGGATGTGAAGGTAGTTTTTTCAAGGTTGACTCGGATGTTTGCAAAAAACTCAAATAATAGTTTGGAGTGGAATGGAAAAGCAAGAGTCAGAAGGAATTGAAGGCTAGTCGAGGCGAATAGATTCATCACCTCAAAATTTAGGGCGGCCTGATTGAGCATGCGGGAGGGAGTGAACTTTGCCTCCTTGAGTTTGATATACGCTTTCTCATCCGCAGCTGAGAGAAAACAATCGTCGAAGCGCCGAGAGGAGGAAGAGCTCCCGACAATCATACGACTGCGCTTACTGGACCCAGACATTTTGGAAAAGAGGATTGGACGAATGAGGAAATTCAGAGGGATTGAAGGTGAGGAGAAATGGCTAAGAATTCCTCTCGTTTTATAGAATTTGGGGGATATCGTACAGTACGATCGAGAATCGTACAGTACGATATGCGCAATAATGTCGTCTGGACGACTTTTCAGAAAAGTGAGTCAAATCGTACAGTACGATCAGTATCGTACTGTACGAACGTGAGTGTAAGGCGTTCGTCCCAACGAGTCGTCTGAACGACTTTTGACCAAAAGTGTTCGTACAGTACGAACAGGTGTTCGTACAGTACGATGGGCAATAATTTTCGTACCGGCCAATTTAAATTCGTCCTAATCCGTTTGCCACGTGTATCGTACCGTACGATCGGGATGTTCGTACAGTACGATGACCAATAATTACTATCGTACAGTACGAGTAGTGAATCGTACAGTACGATGTGGATAAGACATGAAAGATCTGGATCGTGAATGGGAATGAACGGCTGAGATTTGAGTGATTGGAACCCGATCGTACAGTACGATAGTGTATCGTACAGTACGATTGTCAGAGAAGATCAAGGTTTGTGAGCAACATGGGAAGAGGATCAGGAGTCCAATTTTTTTGTTTATTTTTTTGTTTTGTTTTTTTTTTGTTTTTTTTTTTTTTAGTTTTAACAACAAAAACAAATCAACCACAAAATTTTTTTTTTTTGTTTTGTTTTTTTTTTTTTGTTACATTAGGCGTGAATGTCTATGACACCTAATTTGGTTCGTAGAGTGCTAAATGTGTCATAGCCTAATGGTTTTGTGAAGATGTCCGCCAATTGATCTTTAGTAGCAACGTGGTGCAGTTCAATATCGCCTTTGGCTACATGATCTCTAATGAAATGATGTCTAATGTCTATATGTTTGGTTAGTGAGTGTTGAATTGGATTTTTGGATATGCAAATTGCGCTAGTGTTGTCACACATGATCGGAATCGTTCCTACAGGTAGTCCTAGATCTACAAGTTGTTGTTTTAACCACAACACCTGTGCAACACAGCTACCTACCGCTATATATTCCGCTTCGGCGGTGGATAGGGCTACTGAATTTTGCTTCCTACTGGACCATGAAACTAATGATTGTCCAATGAATTGACAAGTGCCAGAAGTGCTTTTTCTATCTACCTTACAACCTGCAAAGTCTGAATCGGAGTATCCTAAGATTTCAAAAGAGGTGCTGTGTCTAGGATACCAAATTCCTAAGTTCGGGGTGCCTAGAAGATATCTGAGAATTCTTTTGACAGCAGTCATGTGAGATTCTTTCGGGTCAGCTTGAAAACGGGCACAGAGGCACACATTAAACATTATGTCTGGTCTACTGGCAGTCAGATAGAGAAGCGATCCAATTATTCCCCTATACCTCTTTTGATCTACAGACTTCCCACTGGGAACTTTATCCAATTGAATATTAGAGCTCATGGGTGTATTCATAGCCTTAGCATTGTCCATTTCATATTTTTTCAAAATATCGTTGACGTACTTAGACTGGCTAAGAAACGTTCCACCTTCCGTTTGTTTTACACTAAATCCAAGGAAGTAACTAAGTTCACCCATCATGCTCATTTCAAACTCGTCGCTCATTGTTTTTGAAAATTCATTACATAGGTTTTTCTCCGTCGATCCGAACAATATGTCATCTACATAAATCTGAACAATGAGTACTTCAATTCCTACCTTCTTCAAAAATAAGGTGGTGTCCACACTACCCTTTACAAAGCCTCTATCTAGTAGGAACGTACTAAGTCTTTCATACCAGGCTCTAGGTGCTTGTTTTAACCCGTACAGTGCCTTTTTCAGTTTAAACACGTGGTTTGGAAATTGTGAGTTTTCAAACCCCGGAGGTTGTTCCACATACACATCTTCCTTGATTACTCCATTCAGGAAGGCACTCTTTACATCCATTTGATACAGCTTAAAATCCCTAAAACAAGCAAAAGCTAACAGTACCCTGATGGCTTCTAGTCTAGCTACCGGAGCAAAGGTTTCTTCAAAATCTATTCCTTCAATTTGGTTATAACCCTTCGCTACTAGCCTAGCCTTATTTCTTACTACTATGCCTGAGTCATTCATCTTATTTTTAAAGACCCACTTAGTTCCAACCACACTTTGCTCTTTAGGCCTTTTGACTAATTCCCATACATCATTCCTAACGAATTGGTTCAACTCTTCTTGCATTGCTAGGATCCAAAATTCATCTCCTAAGGCTTGATCTATACTCGTGGGTTCAATCATAGATATGAATGCAGAATGGCTAACCTCTTTCCTAAGTCCATGCCTAGTTTTTACCCCTTCTGATGGGTCTCCTAAGATCAGCTCTCTAGGATGACTAGAAGAAAATTTCCAATCTTTAGGCAGATGTTCCTGAGGTTCCGCTCTAGTCTCTATCGTAATGGTTTCTACTCCCCGTATAACCTCAACTTCTTCTTCTTCATGATTAGGTTCAGATGTCTTATTGGATTCATCAAATACTACATGAGTGGACTCTTCTACTACGAGGGTTCTCTTATTGAATATTCTATAAGCTTTACCTACAGATGAGTAGCCTAGGAAAACCCCTTCATCTGATTTAGGATCGAACTTTCCTAAGGGTGACTTGCCATTGATTAGGATGAAGCATTTGCACCCGAAAACGTGTAAGTGGGAAAGATTGGGTGTCCTACCCTTAAGCAACTCATAGGGTGTCTTATTAAGTTTGGATCTAACATTTACCCTGTTTAATACATAGCATGCGGTATTTACTGCTTCTGCCCAAAAGTATCTAGGGAGAGTGTATTCAGCTAACATAGCCCTAGCAGCTTCAACTAACGTTCTATTCTTCCTTTCTGCTATTTTATTTTGCTGAGGAGTTCTAGGGGCAGAGAAATTATGTTCCATTCCAACCTCTTTACAAAACGATTCAAACTTATCATTCTCAAATTCCCCACCGTGATCACTATGAATTGTTGAAATTACACATCCTAATTTCCTTTGAATCCATGTGGAGAAAATTCTAAATTCTTCAAATGACTCACTCTTATGAGCTAGGAATTTCACCCAAGTAAACCTAGAGTAGTCATCTACTATTACAAACCCATACAACTTCCCTCCTAGGCTGGCTGTGCTAACAGGTCCGAACAGGTCCATGTGGAGAGTTTCTAGTGGCCTAGTGGTGCTGATATCCTTGATTGCATGAAATGAAGATTTAACTTGTTTTCCTAATTGACAAGCATCACAAAGATGGTCCTTAGTAAAGTCTAACTTTGGTATGCCTCTAACTAAGTCTTTCTGAGTGATGTTCCTAAGTGTTTTCATACTAGCATGGCATAGTCTCCTATGCCATAGCCAAGAGTCATCTGCTATTATTTTCAGACACAAGGAATTTGAGGTTTCAATGCAGTTCAAGTCTAACATGTAAACATTGTTTATACGTTTTCCTTCTAACACAAGTGAATCATTTAAACTAATCATGCATTTGTTAGACAAAAATTTTATATCAAAACCCTTGTCACATAGTTGACTTATACTTAAGAGATTGTGCTTTAAACCATCCACTAAAAGTACATTCTCAATAATTAAATTTTTAGTATTTCCAATGTTACCTGAGCCCACCACTTTTCTGGTGGTGTTGTCTCCCAAAGTTACCTTGCCTCCTGACCTGGCTTCCAGTGTCACGAACTGCTTCATGTCTCCAGTCATGTGTCTCGAGCAGCCACTGTCCAGGTACCACATGCTCTCACTAGGTCTTTTGTGAGAGCATCCCTACAATGTCAATCATGGATTAGCTTTGGGAACCCAAGTGAGTTTGGGTTCCACATCATGCTTATATGAATGAAATTTATGCATGTTATGCTGTGATGATTGCGATTTTGGTCTCCACACTAGATGTGTCCTATAGTGAATTGAGCATGTGCGAGCTATGTGACCTAGCATGCCACAAGAATAACATCTAACACCAGGAAATGGGTTCACTAATCTACGAGGGTGGTAGTTCCTATTTTTGGGTTTGGATGATGCATGCCGTGCTGGTTTTGAATGAGATGATTCACATGGTGGAGGATGAAAGAATTCAGCAAACGTGGGAGGTTTTTTGTTATTCTCGTATGCATGAAGTTTTTCATTTAAGAATTTGTTCTCTTGGTTAAGACTAGCATATTCGAATCTCAATGCATGCTCACTACTACTAAGTTCCCCTGATAGTTCTTCTAGTTCCTTAAATGCATTATCTAATTCAACATGTGATGATTTCAAGGTTTCATGTGCAGTGGTTAACTCAATATGCTTCTTGTTTAATGCATCGTATTCATCAAGCAACGACATATGATCTCTATCTAAGTCAGAAAATTTTTTTACTACACTAGCATGTTCCTTTTGTAAAGTACTAAACTCAGTATTAAGACTAGCATGCTTTTTCTTCAATTTTCTATACGAGTCATGGATTTTTTCAGAAATAACAAGCAGTTCATCGTAAGACAGTTGACATACCTCATCTTGATCTGATTGATCAAGATTATCATTAGTCATAAGACACAGATTTGTTACCTCCTCCTCTGCTTCTTCTTCCGATGAGTCTGAGGCAGAGTCGGCCCAAAAAGCTTTCTGAGTCTTAAACTTGCCCTTCTTGAACTTAGATCTTTCCTCACCCTTCTCCTTGGTTTGATGAGTTTTGATGTTGGGGCAATCAGCTCGGAGATGACCGGGTTTCCTGCACTCAAAGCAAATTGTTTCAGATGCAACCTTAGTATACTTTGAGTTCTTACCTTTGTTCCAATTGCTTTGATGATGGCGCTGCTTTCTTTTCAGAAAATTTTTGAACTGACGAGTCATCAAAGCTATGTCGTCATCTTCCTCCGCTGCTGAGCTGTCACTTTTAGAATTGTTTGCTTTTAAAGCCACTGCTCGCTCCTTTTTCTTTTCACCTGCATCACTTTGTGGTTGACTCACTCCTTGCTCGTAGGCAATGAGTGACCTAAGCAAATTATCAATAGAATAAACATTTAGGTCTTTTGACTCAGTTATTGCAGTGATTTTAGCATCGTATGAGCTAGGCAAACATCGCATTATTTTGTTTACTTTTTCTGAGTTAGACAACTCTCTTCCTAAAGCATGCAGTGATGTTACAATCTGGGTGAATCGAGTGTACATGTCAGTTATAGTTTCACTAGGTTTCATGCGGAACAGTTCGTAATCATGTAACAGTATGTTCAACCTAGATTGTTTGACCTCACTAGTTCCTTCGTACGTGATACACAGTTTGTCCCAAATTTGTTTACGAGTAGTACACGTTGATACTCGCATATAGTCTTCTGATTTTAATGCGCAAAAGAAACAGTTTAGACATTTAGCATTCAATTGTGCAAATTCTCTATCCTCAATGCTCCATTCATTAAATGACAGTTCAGTTTTCACTCCATTCAACATACGAAACGGTGCAGAATAACCTTCTTGGACTAACATCCACATGCGGTAGTCTAAAGACTGTAAAAATGTAGACATGCGTATTTTCCAAAAATCAAACGGTATGTTGTCAAATAAAGGTGGACGAGTTATGGAATAACCCTCCGTAGTGTTACGGTTACCAAATTGAGCCATGGATCTTACGTTTCTAGGTTTTCTAAAACACTATTTTGAAACCCCTCTCTGATACCACTTGAAAGTACGAGATGCGCCAAGAGGGGGGGTGAATTGGTATTTTAAAAATTTGACCCTACGCAAGAGTTCTAATTTTTTTGTATTTTCGAAATATAAATTTAACAACCAATGTGCGGAAGCAATTACAACGATCACAACGATAAAATTGATAACACTACGAGATTTAAAAATTGATTTTTCACCAAGCAATTAAAACGCACAAATTTAAAAGCATGAAAAGTAAAGTGCGGTAAACAGGAAAAAACACACCAGAAATTTTTATAGTGGTTCGGTCACTTGACCTACGTCCACTCCCCGGAGTCCTCTACTCCGGGATTTGCACTAGTAAAAGTTGACTCTCCTTTTGCCCCCACAGCAAGGCGGAGAAGCCTTTACAATACTCACTTTCACCTCCCTTGGTGCGGCGGAATACCAAACGCTATGTCACCCTCCCGGTGACGGCAGCGGACCTTCTCCTTTTTCTCCCTCCTGGAGATGGCAGAGTACCTTGGCGATGTTGATCTTGAAGTGATTCTTCCTTCGAGAACTTTCTTGAAGCTTCTAAAGCCACAAGAGGAGCAAAGCATGCAGCTAGCTTGGAGCCACCGTGTGATCCCCTCACACTACTTCTCCCTCACGCTCAAGCTCACCTTCACCTTCCTCTCTCAAGCCCTAGATCTCTCCAAAAAAACCTTCTCTCTACGAATCTCCTTCTTCCTCTAAGCTTCTCACAGCAAAGGATTGATCAACCACTCCTCTAGAAAAATAATAAGTTGTTTTTTATATCAGGCTTCAGAAAACCCTAAAAAGTTCAACTTTTGCGTTTCTGTTCGTACAGTACGATTTATAATCGTACAGTACGATCAGTTCAATTACAGCTCCGTCCAGTACGAGTGCAGACGAACAGGTATCGAAATTTATTCATATCGTACAGTACGATATGTATATCGTACAGTACGATACTATTGATTCGTACTGTTCGTACGGGACGAACTGTGGGACGAACCTCGGGACGAAAGAACTCGTCTCTGTCAGTCGTCCAGCACTCATTTAATCGTACAGTATGAATAGTGTTTTTCATGATATCATCCTGTACGATAGGACTATCGTCCAGTACGATCAGTTCAAAATTTCTTGGGATCGTCTGGTACGATCGCTGGGACGAAGAAAATCGTCTCTGACAATCGTCCAGCACTCCACTAGTCGTACAGTACGATCAGTTCATTTCTTGATATCGTCCTGTACAATACGAATATCGTCCAGGACGAACAGAACATAAAACCTTGGTTTCGTCTGGTACGATCTCTGGGACGAATGAAATCGTCTCTGTCAGTCGTACAGTACGATATACGATCGTACAGTACGATCGACATATAATTAGAAACCAGCGTTTTATTTCCTGATTAGGGAGATAATTTTGGCAAGTTATTAATTAATCGTACAGTACGATACATATCGTACAGTACGAATAGTTCATAAAATCAAATTTGAAAACTTACCAAACTTATTCTGGCGGCTAGGGTTTCATAATTACAAATCATCGTACAGTACGATCTGGATCGTACAGTACGATAAGTTTGTAAATTTAAACATTTGAAAATTAGCCGTTAGCCTGAGTATTTTAATTAACCGTACAGTACGATCAATGATCGTACAGTACGATGTGTTTTAAAAAATTAATCATTTTAAAAGAAAAAATCTCCCCCTGTGTGTGTGCATTGTTGCTCCTTTCACATGCATGCTTCTGTGGCAGACTCAAAAAGAAAAATTAAAGAAATAAAAATTACAGACTCTTCAACATCCTATTCTACCCAATTTGAGTCTCCAGCAATCTTTAGCAGTGTGCATCTGACCTGAAATGTTAGTCCTCATATACAAAGATTAAACATTTGTAATCAAACGGAAGTCTATATGTACTCAGAAAGTATTAGTTGTCACCATCAAAATTAAGTGCTCGGGATCCTGGATTTCAACAATTACGAACTCTCAAAACCTAGGAGTTGCTCTACAAAGACATCCTCTTTTATTACCCCATTTAAAAAGGCACTCTTAACATCCATTTGAAATAACTTAAATCCCTTATAACAGGCAAAGGCTAGTAGCACCCTAATGGCTTCCAATCTAGCTATATGGGCAAAGGTCTCCTCAAAATTAATCCCTTCAATTTGATTGTACCCCTTAGCCACCAATCTTACCTTATTCTTAACTACCACACCAGAATCATTCATCTTATTCTTAAAGACCCACTTAGTTCCCAGTATACTTTGATTCCTAGGTCTTTCTACTAACTCCCAAACATCGTTCCTTACAAATTAATTCAATTCCTCTTGCATAGCTAAGATCCAAAACTCATCAGAATGGGCTTGATTGAGGTTGGTAGGTTTAGTCATTGAAATAAAGGAAGAATGGTTTACTTCCTTCCTAAGTCTATGCCTAGTTCTAAGACCTTCAGAAGGGTCTCCTAAGATCAGTTCTTTAGGATGACTCGAAGCATATCTCCAATCTCTAGGCGAAGTGTTTTCAGGTTCTACCCTTTCCTCCAGATTTATATTTTTAACTTCTTTGGTAATCTCTCCTACATCTTCTTCTTCCTCAACTCTAGTCTCCTTAGGATCAGATTCATCAAACACCACATGAGTTGTCTCCTCCACCACGAAAGTCCTCTTATTTAACACCCTAAAGGATTTCCCCACACTAGAATAGCCTAAGAACACTCCTTCATCAGATTTAGGGTAAAATTTTCCTAAGGATGATTTCCCATTATTCAGAATAAAAAACTTACAACTAAAGATATGGAGGTGGGACAGGTATGGAGTTCTACCCTTAATGATCTCATAAGGTGTCGTATTCAGATTTGATCTAACATTCACCATATTCAGCACATAACAGGCAGTGTTCACCGCTTCAGCTCAAATGTATTTTGGAAGTGAATACTCAACAAGCATGGCTCTAACAGCTTCCACTAAGGTCCTGTTCTTCCTTTCAGCTACCCCATTCTGCTGAGGGGTCCTAGGAGTTGAAAAGTTGTGGCTAATCCCTTGCTCCTCACAGAATGTTTCAAATCTCACATTTTCAAACTCTCTACCATGATCACTATGAATAGTCAAGATCTTACAACTTAACTTCCTCTGAATCTAAGTGGAGAAAGATTTAAATTTATCAAATGACTCAGATTTATGTGATAGAAATTTAATCCACGTGAACCTCGAGTAATCATCAATAATCACAAATCCATAGATTTTCCCCCCTAAGCTGGCAGTGCTAATGGGTCCAAATAAATCCATGTGAAGGACTTATAAAGGTCTAGAGGTTTTGATGTCTTTAATTGAGTGGAAAGAGGAGTGGACTTGCTTCCCTAATTGATAGTCTTCACACAGGTGGTCCTTAGTGAAGTTAAGCTTGGGGACACCTCTAACTAAGTCCTTTTGGGTGACTCATCTAAGGGTTTTCATACTGGCATGACATAATCTCCTGTGCCATAGCTAAGACTCATCAACAGTAGTTTTTAAGCAAATTGAAACAACAATTTTAAAATAGCTTACATCCAGCATGTAGACATTGTTGATCCTTTGTCCCTGTAAAATAATTTTATTATTTAAGCTTATAATGCAGCAAGTGGGAAGGAACTTGATGTTGTATCCTTTATCACAGAGTTGACTGATGCTCAGCAAGTTGTGTTTCAATCCATCTACAAGTAAAACATTATCAATAATGAAATTTTGTGAATCACCAATTATACCTGCTCCTACCACCTTCCTGGTGGTGTTGTCTCCAAGTGTAACCTTGCCTCCAGCTCTGGCCTCCAGCGAAATGAATTGATTTGGATCTCCCATCATATGTATTGAACATTCGCTGTCCAGGTACCACATACTCTTACGAGGCCTTTTGTGAGAGCACACCTATAAAATCATCAAACACAAGATTTAGTAACCCAAACAGGTTTGGGTTCCTTCTTATGAAAAGAAGAATGCAATGCATGTGTGCTGTTCTTTGAAGCATGCAATTTGGGTCTCCACACCCAATGTGTACTACGGTGAACCATGCAGGTGTGTGAGATATGTCCTAGCATGCCACAAAACAAATATCTAACGCTAGGAAAATGATTAACTAATTTAAGTGGGTGATAGTGCCTCTTCCTAGGTGTGTATGAAACATGCTTTGATGATTTTGAAATAGATTCTTCAAAAGGTGGAGGTGCATAAAATTATGCAAAAGTAGGAGGTGTTTAATTTTTCTCAAAAGCATAAATTTTCAGTCTTAGAAATTTAGTTTCCTTTGTGAGACTTGCAATTTCAAACTTCAAATAATGCTCATCACTAGCTAAGTTACATGCCATGGTGTCCAGTTTTTATAAACTTTTTCTAAATCAATATGCTATATTTTTAATGACTCTTGCTCAATAATTAGTTCAAAATGCTTTTTGTTCAATTCATCAAATTCATCAAGTAAGGATATATGATTGCTATCAAGTGTAGAATGATCCTTAATTATAACATCATGCTCTTTTTGCAAATTCAGGAAATCCAATTACAGGCTGGTATGTATTTTCTTAAGTTTCCTATATGATGAATGAATTTTCTCAGAAACATCTAGAAATTGATTATAGGTTAGCTCACATACCTCTTCTTGATCAGACTGACCAGGATGATCATCAGCCATCAGACACAAATTTGTAGTCTTCTCCTCAGCTTCAGTCTCAGAGGAGTCGGATGCAGTATCTGCCCAGAATGTCTTCTGAATCTATTTCTTGTCCTTCATGAACTTGGGTTTCTCCTCACCCTTCTCCTTGCTTGGGTGAGCCTTAAGTGTAGGACAATCAGCCTTTATATGTCCAAGCTTCCTACATTCAAAGCAAACAGTATTAGATGAACCTTTAAAATTTTTACTACTCTTACCTTTGTTCCATTTCTGAAAGTTCTTATATTTCTTTCTTAGAAAGCTTTTGAAATGCCTAATGATTAAGGCAACATCATCGCTATCAGACCCGAAAGTATCAGTATTAGTCTTGTTGGCCTTCAGTGCCATAGTTTTCTCCTTCTTCTTCTCACCTGCATCAAGCTGTCTTTGGTTCACCCCTTGCTCGTAAGCAATGAGTGACCCAAGTAAGTTACCAATAGAATAAGTGTTCAAATCTTTGGATTCAGTAATTACAGTTATCTTGGCATCTAAAGAAGAAGGCAAATATCTCAGAATTTTGTTCACTTTTTCATAGTTGGTAAGTTCTCTTCCTAAAGCATATAAAGAAGTGACAATTTGAGTGAACCTAGTATACATTATCGATTCACTAGGTTTCATGTGAAAGAGTTCATAGTCGTGAAGTATGATGTTCAATCTAGATTGCTTAACCTCGGATGTACCTTCATAAGTAATGCATAATCTATCCCAGATTTCTTTACCAGTAGTGCAAGTAGAAACACGCATGTAATCTTCAAATTTTAGTTAACAGAAAAAATAGTTCAAACATTTGGCATTTAGTTGGGCTAAGTCTCGATCATCATGAGTCCATTCAGTGAAAGGCAGTTTGGTTTTAACATTATTAACCATTCTAAAAGGTGCTTCATAGCCATCCTTAAGAAGCATCCACATGCGATAATCTATAGATTGAAGAAAAGTGGACATGCGAGTTTTCCAAAAATTAAAAGATATGTTATCAAATAACGGTGGTCATGTAATTCAATAACCTTCAACAGTATTATGATTACCAAAGTTAGCCATGGATCAAAATTCAAAAGTTTTTAAACTTAATTTTTGAATCCCGCTCTGATACCACTTGAAAGTTCAATAGGGATGTTAAGTCCTTATGAACTAGTCTAGAGGCTAACCAAGAGGAGGGGAGGTGAATTGGTAGTTTTAAAAATTTGAGAGCAAAATAATGATTTAGAAAATCTTTTTGAATATTATAAAACTTTTACAGTTATGTGATGATGTGTAGATATTCAATGATAACAGAATAATATTCACCATCACACAATCATCAACAAAAAAATAAATACGAAAAATAATCAGAAAGAACATACCAGATTTTGTAATGGTTCGGTCAACTTGACCTACGTCCACTCCTCGGAGCCTCCCCTCCGGGTATTGCACTAACACTAAGTGACTCTCCTTCTGCTCCTACAGTAAGGCCGAGAAGCCTGTACGAAAACTCCTTTCCACCAACTCGGTGAGGCAGAGAACCTGAACTCCTTTCCCTTCCTCCTGAAGTAGGCAAAGAGCTTAGACTCCTTTCGCTTCTTCTTGAAGCAGGTAGAGAACCTGGACTCCTTTCACTTATTCCTGAAGCAGGCAGAGAACCCGGATCTTCTTACGAATGATCCTCCCACATAGACACCGACAAGACAAGAGATGACGAACGGAGAAGATGACTCAGATCCTTGCTTGGAGCAACCTTTATGAATCCCTTACGAACTCCCCCTCACAAGATCCTCTCTCTCTCTCTCCTAAGCTCTCTCTCTCTCTTAAGGTTTTCTCTAGAAAGGAAAGTGGCAAAAGATTTTTCTTGTTGGAAGAAAAAGATCTTAAATAGGAGGTCTCAAAAATTGTCCTAAATCTCAACTAGTCATCAAAGATCATCCATCGTCCTGTACGATCAGTGTAAAATCTCATATTTCAGCCTGGACGATCTTGTTTCTCTAGATGATTAGAAGAAAAATTTGTTCTAATCATCCTGTACGATTCTACGATCGTCCGGGATAATTAGTGTAAATCAGGAATTTCGTCAATAAGACATCTCTGGTCGTCCAGGGGAACTTGGGCTAGATGATCTCAAAATGACTTGATCGTCCAGGATGATATACTTATCTTCCTATATGATTAGTTCAAAAATGACAAAATTGTCCTACACACAGCTCTAGATGTACAGGTCAGAAAATGCTGGACGATTTTAAAATGACTTGATCGTCCCAGATGATATGTCTATCGTCTGGTAATATTAGTTCAAAAATGATAAAATCATCCTGCTCACCGCTCTGGACGTACAAGTGATAGGCACTGGACTGTCAAGATTTTTAACATATTGTCCCGTACGATCTCGCGATCGTCCAAGATGATATGATTGAATCAATTAAATATTAATTACTTTCCTTAATCACCTGACTAATTTAGGTATGATTATAATGGATCATCCAGAATGATACACGTATTATTCGGGACGATCAGACCGAATCTCTAAAAATAAAAACTTACCTAACTTAATCTGGCGGCTGAGAATTTTTGATTTAAGACTATCATCTGGTATGATACAAAGATCATCCAAGATAATTTGCTTAATCAGACCGACTTAATTTGGTTGCCCTAATTAGGGTTTCTATTTTCACTGGATCGTCCAGGACGATGTGAATATCGTCCAGGACGATCTGAACAAAAAAAAAGAATAGAAACTCTATTCACTAAAACTCCCCCCTAAGTGTGTATGTGCAAGGTTACTTAGCTAGGGGATCATTTACATTATATTTAACTCAATAAAGATGAAAACAGCACATTGGACCTAAATTACAAAATAGACTGACTCGATCTTAGGCTGGCTTAAACTTGCAATTGATCCTGTGGAGCTGAAAGATTAGATAATCAACCAGAAATAGAAATATTTGCTATCATCAAAATAATAGTCATTGGAACTCAAATTTGTAACATTAGCTTGAGTAGATCTAAAACTGAATATATGGAGTATAATTTTAGAAGTAATAGATCTAGTGAGGGGATTGTGACTTTGAGCGATCAAGACATTAATAAGAGTTTACCTTTTAGATATCATCGATCTATTATTCATGTTGCAAATTTGGATTCAAGGATTATAATTTTAATGATAATAAATATTTCTATTTTTATTTGATTACCTAACCTTTCAGGTCCACAAGATCAAGTGCAATTCAAGCTAGCTCAAGATTGGGTGTGTTTTCTTACTTTCTTGAGTCAAATATAATATAATTGATCCCCAAGCTAAGTAATCTTGCACACACATACTCAGGGGGAGAATTTTGGTGAGTTAGAGTTTCTATTCTATTTTGATCATATCATCCTAGCTGATCAAAATATCGTCCAGGATGATCCATTGAAAATAGAAACCCTAATTAAGGAAACCTTATTAAGTTGGTCTGATTAAGCAAATCGTCCTGGACGATCCCATATCATCTAGGATGATATGCTCAAATCAAAGCATCTTAGCGGCCAGACTTATTTAGGAAGATTTTTATTTTAGGACTTCTATCTAATCATACAGGATGATCTACGTATCATCATTGATGATTCATTACAATCATGCCTAAATTAGTTAGATGATTAAGGAAAGTAATTAAGGACTGATTGATCAATCATATCATCCTAGACAATCACAAGATCATTCTGGATGATTTGTTTTAAATTCTCATCGTCCAATATAACTTTCCTAGACGATCTAACTGATGTGTTAGACGATATGGCCATATTTGTACTAATTATGCTGGATGATAGAATTATCATCCTAGATGATCAGTTATATTGAAATCATCCAGTATAGTTATCCTAGATGACCTGACTGATGTGCTGGACAATATTGGTCATTTTTAACTAATCGTACAGGATGATAGACATATTGTCCTCGACGATCAAGTCATTTTTTACATATCGTCCAAACTTTTCTCCTAGATGACCTGACCGGTGTGCTGGACGATATTCTTGATTTTTAACTAATCATCCAGGATGATCAAAAGATCATCCTGAACATCAGAACAAATCTTGTCTACTAATCATCTAGAAGAACCAGATCGTCCAAGTTGATATATATGTTTTTATACTGATCATACAGGACTATCGACAGATCATCCTCAATAATCTTTGATGATAAGTTGAAATTTAGGGTAATTTTTGAGCCCTTCTATTTAAGTTCAAGTTCAGGAAGGATAAGAAAAGGATTCAAAAGGCTTTCTGGGTATATTCTACATCTGACTCCTCTAAGACTGAAGCTGGGGAGGAGACTACAAACTTGTGTTTGATGGTGGATAAACATCTTGGTTAGTCTAACCAAGAAGAGGTATATGAACTAACTTATGATCAATTACTTGATATTTCTGAGAAAATTCATTCTCATATCAAAAACTTAAGAAAATGCATGCTAGCCTGAAATAGAAATTCTTGAACCTACAAAAAGAGTATGAAGTTTTGCTTAAATATCATTCTTTACTTGATAGCAATCACATGTCATTACTTGATGAATTTGATAAGTTAAATAAAAAGCATTCTGAATTAATTGTTGAGCATGATTCATTGAAAGCATTGCATGTAGAATTAGAAATTGCATTTAAAGAATTAGAAACTCATGCATTTGATGTAGAAAGTAGGGAGCATGCATTAAGAGTGGAAAATGTAATTCTTGATATTTCAAATAAATTTTTTGATGCTGAATTAACCGCTCTTATGAAAAATAAGCAACCACCATCACTTGAAGAATTTCATACAAAATCATCACAGCATGCATCCTCCAAACCTAGGAAGAGGCACTAGCATCCACATAGATTAGTTAACCATTTTCCTGATGTTAGTTGTTTCTCTTGTGGCATGTTAGGATATATCTCCCACACTTGCACTGTTCACTATAATACACATTGGGTGTGGAGGCTCAAATTGCATGATTCATAGCATAACACACATGCAATGCATTCTTCTTTCCATAAGAAGGAAGCCAAACTTGTTTGGGTTCCTAAATCTGATATTTGATGATTTTACAGGGGAACTCTCACACAAAATCATATAAGAGCATGTGGTACTTGGACAGTGGATGCTCAAGGCATATGACTGGAGATGCAAATTAATTCATTTCGCTGGAGGCAAGGTCACTCTTAGAGACAACATCACTAGAAAAGTGGTGGGTGCAGGTATAATAAAAAACTCCAAGAACCTTTTGATTGAAAATATTTTGCTTATAGATGGACTGAAACACAACTTGCTCAGCATCAATCAACTCTGTGACAGAGGGTTCAACATAAAATTTTTGGCAAACACTTGCATTATCAGCATAAATAATAACATTATTTTGTAGGGAAAGAGGATCAATAACATTTATATGCTTGATTTAAATAACATTGAGTGTGCTACATCATTCTGCTTAAACATTACTCCTGATTAGTCTTGGCTGTGGAATAGGAGGTTATGTCATGCCACCATGAAAACCATTAGAAGAGTAACCCAAAAGGACTTAGTTAGAGGTATCCTTAAGCTTAAGTTCACTAAGGGCCACTTATGTGATTCCTGTCAACTAGGGAAGCAAGTCTAATCCTCTTTCCACTCAATTAAGGACATCAACACCTCTAGACCTTTATAAGTCCTTCACAAGAATTTATTTGGACCCATTAGCACTGCCAGCTTAGGGGAAAAAGTTTATGGATTTTTTATTATCGATGACTACTCGAGGTTCACTTGGATTAGATTTCTGTCACATAAAATTGAGTCATTTGATGAATTTAAATCTTTCTCCACTTGGATTCAGAAGAAGCTAGGTTGTAAAATCTTGACCATCCATAGTGATCATGGTGGAGAGTTTAAAAATGTGAGATTTGGAACTTTTTGTGAGGAGCAAGGGATTAGCCACAATGTTTCAGCTCCTAGGACCCCTCAGTAGAACGGGGTAGCTGAAAGAAAGAATAGGACCTTAGTGGAAGCCGCTAGAGCCATACTTATTGAGTATTCAGTTCCAAAATACTTTTAGATAGAAGTGGTGAACACAGCCTGTTATGTGTTGAATAGAGGCAATATTAGATCTAAACAGTATAAGATACCCTATAAGATCATTGAGGGTAGAACACCAAACCTTTCTCACCTCCATGTCTTTGGCTGTAAGGTCTTCATTCTTAATAATGGGAAATTATGCTTAGGAAAATTTGATCCAAAATCTGATGAATGAGTATTATTAGGATATTCAAGTATGGGAAAATCCTTTAGAGTGTTTAACAAGAGGATATTGGTGGTGGAGGAGACTACTCATGTGGTGTGATGAATTTGATCCTTAGGAGTCCAGAACTGGGGAAGAAAATGAAATAGGACAGATTACCCAAGGAGTAGAAACTATAAATCTTGAGGAAAGGGTAGAACCTGAAAACACTTTACCTAGAGAATAGAGATATTCTTCGAGTCTTTCTAAAGAAATGATCTTAGGAGATCCTTTTGAAGGTGTTAGAACCAAGCATAGACTTGAAAGGAAGTGAACCACTCTATCTTTATCTCAATAACTGAACCCACCAATATCAATCAAGCCCTTTCTGATGAATTTTGGATCTTAGCTATGCAAGAAGAACTTAACCAATTTGTGAGGAATGATGTTTGGGAGTTAGTAGAAAGACCTAAGAATCAAAGTGTAGTGGGAACCAAATGGGTCTTTAAGAATAAAATGAATGATTCTGGTGTGGTGGTTAGGAATAAGGCAAGATTGGTGGCCAAGGGGTATAACCAAATAGAAGGGATTGATTTTGAGGAGACTTTTGCCCCTGTAGCTAGATTTGAAGCCATTAGAGTACTACAAGCCTTTGCCTATTATAAGGTATTTAAGCTTTTTCAAATGGATGTCAAGAGTACCTTTTTAAATGGGATAATAAAGGAAGATGTGTTTATAGGATAACTCCCAGGTTTTGAGAGTTTCTAATTTCCAAATCATGTATATAAATTAAAAAAGGCCTTATATGGATTGAAATAGGCACCCAGAGCTTGGTATGAGAGGCTTAGCACATTCCTACTAGAAAGAAAGTTTGTAAAGGGGAGCATAAACACCACCCTTTTTCTAAAAAAAGTAGGAAATGATTTACTCATTATCTAGATCTATATTGATGATATACTTTTTAGATCTTTCGATCAAAATTTATGTGATAATTTTTTTAAAATAATGAGTAGAGAGTTTGAGATGAGTATGATGGGAGAATTATCTTATTTTTTGAGATTTAGCATAAGTTAAATGGATGATGAAACTTTTCTTAATCAATTAAAGTACACTAAGGACATCTTAAGGAAATATGAATTGGATAAATCCAAGAAAATAAATACTCTTATGAGCTCTAGTGTCCTGTTAGATAAGGATTCAAATAGAAAATTTGTTGATAAAAAGAAGTACAGAGGAATAATTGTATCACTGCTTTACTTGATTGCTAGTCGACCTGATATAATGTTTAGTGTTTATCTCTGTGTTAGATTTTAAGTTGATCCTAAAGAATCCCACCTGACTGTAGTTAAGAGAACCTTAGATATCTCTTAGGGAACTAAAACTTAGGAATCTAGTATCCTATACACAACACTTCTTTTGAAATTATTGGATATTCTGATTCTAATTTTGTAGGATGTAAGGTGGAGAGAAAGAACACTTTTAGAACTTGCCAATTCATCGGACATTATTTAGTCTCCTGGTCTAGTAAAAAATAAAACTCTATTACACTTTCCACTGCTGAAGCTGAATATATTACCCTAGGAAGTTGTGCGGCCAAAGTTCTTTGATTGAAGTAATAAATCTTAGATTTAGGATTACCTATTGGTATACTTTCAGTTCTATGTGATAACACTAGTGCCATCTGCATGTCTAAAAATCCTATCCAAAAGTCAAGAACCAAAAACATTGACATAAGGCATCACTTTATTAGGGACCATGTTACCAAAGGAGACATTGAGTTACACCCTATCATAACTTAAAACCAACTGGCTAACATCTTTACTAAATCAATTGCCTTTCACACATTCAGCATTTTATGGACCAGATTGGGTGTGATTGACATAAATGCTTAAATTTGATGATTACTGAATTCTGAATTCTCTATTTTTTATTTATCTTTTATTTTTGTTTGATTTGATTGTCTGATTTTTATTAGTTTGTTGTTTTCTACAGATTTCTCTTTTGTTGATTGTTGTTTACCTGATTTGTTTATTCCTTTTTACACTTTCCTATTATTTTTTGATTTACTGGTAATTTTCTTCAGAATCAGATCACTGTTCACTACTGCTGCTAACTTGTTTTCTAAATGAGAGTTTTGCCTTATTTTTGTTTAGAAGCTTGTAAGCAGTGATTGACTTCTCTGAAATAGTTAAAGGGAAGAAATATTGATGATTGTTTCTCTTCCTATAACTCCTTTAATGGTATATTTTTCTTATTGAATAGAAATCTTTTCTAAAATTAAAAGGGCTGAACTTTGAAATAGAGATCTTTTTATCTTCCTACAGTAATCTATCTCATATGAGTAGTGTTCCAAATCATTGAATCACTTTTGGGTTTTCTTAATCAAGTGGTTACATCTATCATATGAGAATGATTTTGTTTTGTGGATTACGGCTCCTTATCTAAGAGAGTGAGTCTTCTATTCTTCTCTTATATTTGGAAAATAATCTCACAATTGAGAGTCTTTTAGAGATTTTGAAAGAAAGGAAGCTTGCAAAAGATGAGCTAAGTGCGCCAGTCAACTGTAAAAAGAGGCACAAAATGAGCCCAATACTAAAAAGGATCGTAATATTTGCCACTATAATTAAAAAGATACACAAAGTGTATCAACAATCAACATATGTGTAAAGTGTGCCAAATAATTAAAAAAGAGGCACAAAATGAGCCCACAAAAAATAAGCTTCCTCCTCTTTCAAATCTTTAAAAAATCTTAGAAGAATTCATGTACCACTTAATATATTCAAACACTTGAGAGTGAAAATTATGATTTTTGATTCTCTAATTTGTAATACTCTTGTATCAGATATTTTTCTAGAACGAAGTATGAAAGGATCACATTTCTTATCTAACTTCTTCTTTTTTGAATTAGATTTTTGTTTCAATGGAATTTGAAATTATAAGGTGTCCGAGGTAGGAGTTATAAAAATCAATTTTCCAACTTTTTTGGATTTCAACCCATCGATTTCTTCTTATTGGCTTTTGAATTGAAAATTAAGGAAAATTTTTGATTTACTGGAGCAGATCGATTAAAAAAAAATTCTTTTTTTTTGATTTTTTGTTGTTGGTTCCTCATTTTACTTCTTTTGGTTTTTTCTATCTTTGCTTTGATTTTGATTTTTAGTGATTTTTGGGTCCCCTGATCATTCCTCTCCATCCTTCATTTTTTTATTTTTTTCATTTTTTTGTCACATCATCCTGGATGATCCTCACATTGTCCTAGATGATATGATCAACTCATCCCCATCATGAACCAACGGCTGATCTGAACTAATTATTGGTGATCATACTGGATAATACACCTCATTGTCCTGGATGATGCATGTGGCAGTAGTTGGATGACATGAATTCAGCCCATCCGATTCATTAATTACTGATCATCCCAGATGATCCACCTAATCATCCTATGATACTTTTCATCAAAAGTCATCCAACTTGACTCCTCGGGATGATCGTCTGAGTCTAATCATCCTGGATGATTTCTAATAATCATGGATGATCTCACCGCTTTTTTTACCAATCGGCCAGGCTGACATTATTGCTACAAATCGTCCTGGATGATATTTGCAAATCTTTAAATTCAGCCCAAAATAACCTTTTTTCTTCACTCCAATCTCTTTCCTCCCTTTATATACCTCTTCCTGTTAGTCTAATTCTCCAATGGTCGGTGGCAAATGCTCCAAAATGCTCACTGGAAAATCCTTATGGGGAATTATGGATCCCTGCTTCATTGATGCAGCAGATCAGGCTGCCTACCTCAAGGATAAGACTGCTGGCATCACTTCCTCTAAAATCATCAATCCTTGCACCCTTACTTACCCAGTACTAAATCTGTTTGCCCACACTACTCTCACCTTCATTCTAACCTTGGCTGTTCCCTTTCATTCTGAACACTTGTATGAATTCTTCGCCAGTCTCCACATCAACTCTACCTATTCTTCACTCCAATTATACGTCACCAAACGACCAATAGAGATTACCTATCAGGACTGTCATGAAATCCTTCAACTTTCTACCACAGGGGAAAAGCTTCATCTCATTGCCTTAGATCCTGATTTCAACTAGAGTAGTTAATTAGGTTCTAAGGAACACTAATGCCTCCTACCATGATGGTGCCTCTAGCTCTTTGGTTAAAGATGCTAAGACCATCCAACATGTCCTTCAAACTTCCATAATCCCCAAGGCTGGTGACCAGGTTCACATTACTCCCCTACTTTCCATCACCACCTACTATTTCATGACTCATCAGGATTTCAATGCTACTGATCTTATTTTTCAATATATTGAGAACCTGACTAGCATTAGGGATCCTTGACATAGAAGGAAACCAAACTTGGCCCTAGGACACCTCATTTCATATGTCCTAAAAACCAAGTACAATATTCAGTATCCTACCCCTCCAAATTATCCACTCTCCTTTTATACAAATAACTCCTTCCATGTCCTTCACAGAACTCGTCTCCATCTGGAGCCCGCGGAGGCTGCAGAGGCCGAGGAGGAAGTTATTCCTTCACCTGTTCCTCTCCTCTTGAAGTCACCATTGGATTAGCTGGTGCATAGATTTGACCAGTGGGAGGCTCGCTTTGACTCCTACATGGTTGCACAGGAGCAGCAGCATGCAGAAAATGTTGATCAATTCAATACATATGTCGCCCAATAGCAGCAGCAGCACGGCCATGATATGGCCAGGTTTGAAGAGCAGTTCACCACCATTCCCAGTCTTTTTTAGTCACCACCACCTCCTCCTCCACCTGATTAGGGTCCCTTCTACTTTTAGCTTGTTTGATTTTCCTATCTATTTTTTCTATGATGTTTTGTACTGTCATTTTTCCCTATGTTTACTGTTTATTTTTTATGTTTCCTCCTTTTTGAGATGTCAAAAGGGGGAGTAGTTTGTGTTGTTGTTATTTTAGTTTGTTATACTATTTTGGGTTATTAGTGTTCAGAGTCGTTGTACTGCTTACCTGTGTTAGTAAAATTTATGTTATTTAGTTTTCCTTGCTCTGTATTTTATTTACCAAATTGGAAATTATTTAACAAATATTTTCCATCATCAAAAAGGGAAAGATCGTTGCAAATTTAGATTCAAGGATTATAATTTTGATGATAACAAATATTTTTGTTTTTATTTGATTGCCTAACATTTCAAGTCCACAAGATCAAGTACAATTCAAGCTAACGCAAGATCGGGTGTGTCTGCGTTCAAATGTAATTTTCTCCCTTTCTTGAGTCAAATGTAATGTAATGGATCCCTAAGCTAAGTAACCTTGCACACACGCACTCAAGGGAGAATTTTGGTGACATAGAGTTTCTGTTCTGTTTTGATCATGTCATCCTCAACGATCGAAATATCATCCTTGGTGATCCATTAAAAATAGAAACCCTAATTAGGGCAACCATGTTAAGTCGGTCTGATTAAGCAGATCATCCTGGATGATCCCATATCATCCGGGATGATATGCTCAAATTAAAATATCTTAGCTGCTAGACTTATTTAGGCAGGTTTTTATTTTAGGACTTCTATCTAATCGTACAGGAAGATCCATGTATCATCCTGGATGATTCATTACAATCATGCCTAAATTAGACAGGTGATTAAGAAAAGTAATTAAGGACTAATTGATCGATCACATCATCCTGGACAATCACAAGATTATCCTAGATGATCAGTTATAAATCCTCATCGTCCAATATAACATTCCTGGATGACCCAACTGATGTGCTGGACTATATGGCCATATTTGTACTAATCGTATAGGATGATAAAATTATCATCTTGGATGGTCAGTTATATTAAAATAATCCAGCATAATTATCCTAGATGACCCGATCGATGTGTTGCATGATATTAGTCATTTTTAAACTAATCATACAGGATGAAAGACATATCATCCTGGACGATCAAGTCATTTTCTATAAATCATCCAAACGTTTCTCCTGTACGATCCAACCGATGTGCTGGATGATATTCTTTATTTTGAACTAATTATCTAGGATGATCGAAAGATCATCCCAGATGATCAGATTAAACCTTGTCTACTAATTATCCAGGCTGATATGTGTGTATTTATACTGATCGTACAGGACGATCTTTGACGGCAAGTTAAAATTTAATGCAATTTTTGAGCCCTTCTATTTAAGATCTCTTGTTTGCTACTATTGAGATCTTTTGTCGCTGTCCTCACCTGAGAGAGTCTTGAGAGGGAGAGTGAGAGCTTGGGAGAGAGAGAGAGAATCTTGTGAGGGAGAGTTTGTGAGGTGTTCATAAAGGTTACTCCAAGTAAGGATTTGAGTCATCTTCTTGAGTCATCGTCCCTTGTCCTTTGGTGGCTCTGTGGGAAGGATCGTCAGTAAGAAGATCGAGGTTCTCTGCCTGCTTCAGGAGGAAGCAAAAGGAGGAAAGGTTCTCTTCCTGCTTCAGGAGGAAGCAAAAGGAGTTTGGGTTCTCTGCCTCACTAAGGTTGGTGAAAAGGAGTTTTGTAAAGGCTTCTCAACCATGTTGTTGGAGTAAAAGAAGAGTAATTGAGTTTTAGTGTAATACCTGGAGGGGAGGCTTCAGGGAGTGGATGTAGGTCAAGTTGATCGAACCGCTATAAAATTTGGTGTGCTCTTTCTTTTACAGTTCTACTTTTTAATTTATACATTTTACTTTCTATGGATGATCGTGTAGTTAAAGTTTTTATTTTGTTTGATTAAACATCTCCACATCAATATGAAATTATAATTATTTTAAAACATCCAAAAAGGTTTTCAAATCTTGTTTTTGCCTAAGAATTTTTAGAACTACCAATTCACCCCCCTCTTAGTTAACCTCGGGCTATTTTATAAGGGCTTAGCATCCTAAACGAACTTTTAGTTCAGAGTGATAGTGAAATAGATGGGGATATTATTAACAGAATTCAAGTTGGATGGTTGAAGTGGAGGAATGTATCGGGCTTGTTGTGTGATAGAAAAGTCCCCCTCAAACTTAAGGGAAAATTCTATAAGATGGTGGTGAGACCTACAATGCTTTATGGTGTCGAATGTTGGCCATTAAAAGAGAAGCATAATACTAAGTTAAGTGTTGCAGAGATGAGGATGCTCAGGTGGATGAGTGGCTTTACTCTTAGAGATAGGATACAAAATAAGCATATTCGTGAAAAGATTGGAGTAGCTCTAGTGTAAGATAAGATTAGAGAGAGTTGCCTTAGATGGTTTGGTCATATAAAATGATGGCCTTCCGATGACTCGGTTACGAAAAGTAGAGGTATGAGATTTGACTTATGTTAAGAAATGCAGCGATAGACCTAAAAAGAGTTTGTTATAGAATATTAGAAATGATCTTTCCTTTTTAGATTTAAATGAGAAAGGTTACAAGAAGATTACAATAGTTTTGCAAGAAAAATAATGAAAAAACTTACAAAACTAAAAAAGAAAAAGAAAATTAAGAAGCCTTTCAAAGGGCTAATCAACCAAAGAAGGCTCCTTAGAAAGGAGAAAAATTACATGAAGAAAATAATAAGACTACCCAACTCAACAAGGCTCCTTAATAATAACTTGTAGACACAAGCCAAAAAAAGGCAAGAATCATTTAGAGCTTTCTTTAAGGATATCATAAGAAGACTTAGGATGGGAGGCCTTCTGCAAAATTTAATCAACCAGTAGGTAAACAGCTTACAAAGCTAGACCAAGAAAATAGCTTCCAAAGCCATCCGATGGCTCAAGAACCTGAATCAACCTTCGAACTGCTCCACACATAAATTGAAACTTCATCAAAACCAAACAAATAGCAACAAATCCACCCAAAAGATCTAAAACCCACAAGCATCCTTTCAACTGCTCCAACAGAAACTTGATTCTAAACACAAAGGATATATAAGGAAAAAATAAATATAACCAAAAGAAGAAACAATCCAACAACCCCAACAAATAGGACTCAGGATGGGAAACCTTCAACAAAACCTGATCAACCAGCAGCAACAAAATCATCAACCTAATGAAGGGTGTTGGAAATTTGGGCCCAAGTACTGTAATTTTGATGATAACAAACATTACTAGTTCATTACTACTGCTATTCTTGTTTATCTGTTTTATTTGCCCTGCTCACTAATATTTTAGGATCACAAGCTCACTTGCAAGCTAGCTCAAGATTGGGTAGATTAGGACCGAGTCAGTCTGTAATTTTAAATCTAATACATTTTTTACATTTTCTTGTGTCAAATATAATGAGGTGGATCTTGAAGCTAAGTAACCTTGCACACACACACTTAAAAGAAGTAAGTAAGTTAGGGAAATTTTTAATTTTTTGAGCAAATCATACAGGATAATTATGTATCATCCTGGATAATTTATTTAGCTCAAAACCCTAATTAGGGCTTATGTGTGAAATAAGCTTGATTAAACCAATCATCCTAGATGATCCTATCATTGTACAGGATGATATGCATTAATAAAAAAATCCAACCGCTAGACATGATTTAGGCAAGATTTGATAATTAAAATTTTATTCTAATCATAGAAGATGCTTCCTATCATCCTGGATGATGTGTAGCAATCATCCATAAATTAATAATATAATTAAGAATTAAGTATGGTTAGATTGAACAATCATATCATATAGGGCGATCATCTATGGTTATACATAATGATCCATGATTTTTACTGGATATCATAAATGATTTTTGAGGATGATATTTTTTATTTGAACTAATTATATAGGATGATCAGTACATTTTTCTTCTAATTATCCTAGACATCCCGAATAATCTGTCAGATGATAAATCATGTTTTTAATTAATCATATAGGACGATATACTAATCATCCTAGATGATCAGTATAAATTTGTTGCTGTGATTATTTAGGCAACTCAGATCGTCCTGTCTGGATGGGCTGATTTACACTGATCATATAGGGTGATCGATAGATTATCCTGGATGATCTTTGATGGAAAGATAAAAATTAGGGCACTTTTGAGGCCTCCTATTTAAGCTCTTTTAATTGCTGGTGATTATATCTTTTGCTGCTCTTCTAACCTGAGAGAGCTTAGAGAAGGAGAAGGCGAGTTTGGGGGAGAGAGAGAGGATCTTGTGAGGGGATTTACAAAGGTTGCTCCAAGTAAGGATTCAATCATCTTCTTCCTTCTTCATCCTTGGTTCCTTGGTGGCTCAAGAGAGATGTTCATCCAAATCCAAGTTCTTTGCCTACTCCAGGAGGGAGTAAAAGGATTGTCAGGTTCTCTACCTACTCCAGGGGGGAATAAAAGGATTCCCATGGCTCTTACCAACTCTAGGTGGGAGTAAATGATTCTGGGTTCTCTGCCTTCACCAGGAGGGTGAAAAAGGATTCAAGGTTCTCTGCCTCACTGGGTCGGTGGAAAGATTTTGTAAGGGCTTCTCTACCTTGCTATGGGGCAAAAGGAGAGACACTAACTGATTAGTGCAATACTTGGAACATGAGGTTCTAGGGAGTGGACATAAGTCAGGTTTGACCGAACCACTATAAATTTTGGGCTCTCTTTTTTATTACTTTTTTCACATTTTATTTTCAGAGTTTTCTGTGATTTATTCTGTGGTTGAAATCTTTGATTTTGATATCTGCTTCTGCTTAGGATTGTTTAGTTTTAAAATTGTTAAAAAGATTAAAAAAATTTCATTTTTGCTTAAAAATTTTTAAAACATTAATTCACCCCCCATCTTAGTTAGCCTCGGGCTAGTTCTTTAGGGTTTAACCACCCTCACAAACTTTCAAGTGGTATTAGAGTGGGATTCATAAAATCAAGTTTTGGAAAACTTTTGAATTTTGATCAATGGCTAACTTTGGTAATCGCAACACCATGGAAGGATATTCAATTACTTGACCACCTCTATTTGATAATATTCCTTTTGATTTTTGGAAAACTCGCATATCCACCTTTTTACAATCAATTGATTATCGCATGTGAATGTTAGTTAAGGATGGATATTTATACCTTTTCATCTTGTAAATGACATTAAGATTGAAATTCCTTTTGCTAAATAGACAACTGATGATAGAGATTTAGAACAATTGAATACTAAGTGTTTGAACTTTTTTTTTGTGCCTTAAAATCTGAAGATTACATGCATATCTCTACTTGTTCTACTGGAAAAGAAATTTGGGACATATTATGCGTAATATATGAAGGAATAACTGAAGTTAAACAATCTAGGCTGAATATTTTGCTTCATGACTATGAACTCTTTCACATGAAATCTACTGAATGAATTTTTCAAATGTATACTAGGTTTACACAAATTATTACATCTCTGTATGCCTTAGGAAGAGAACTCACAAACTATGAAAAGGTAAATAAGATTATATGATGCTTACCTTCTTCCTTTGATGCAAAAATAACTGCCATTACTGAATCTAAGGATCTAAGTATTTATTCAATCGATAACTTACTTATATCACTAATTTCTTATGAGCAAGGAGTGAACCAAAGGCAGCCTTATATTGGTGAGAAGAAAAAGGAGAAAATTATAGCCTTAAATGCTAATAATTCTAACTATGACTCCTCTGATTCTGATGATGATGAAATTACTTTAATAACTAGGTAATTCAAAAGCTTCTTGAGGAAAAAGCAAAAGCAATATCAAAATTGGAATAAAGGTAAAAATAATAAGAATTCTAAAGCTTCATCTAATGTTATTTATTTTAAATGCAGGAAGCCAGGGCATCTTAAGTCTGACTGCCCAACTTTGAAAGCTCACCCAAGCAAGGAGAAGGGTGAGGAAAAACCTAAGTTCAAGAAAGACAAGAAAAAGATCCAAAAGGCTTTCTGGGTAGACTTAGTATCAGACTCCTCTAAAACTGAAGCAGAAGAGGAGGTAACAAACCTGTGCTTAATGGATGATGTTCATCTTGATCACTCTGATCAAGAAGAGGTATGTGAGCTTATATATAATCAATTATTTGACATTTTTGAAAGAATTCATTCTTTATATAGGAAGCTTAAGAAAGTACATGCTAGCCTCAAAGTTGAGTTTTTAAATCTGTAGAAAGAGTATGAAATTCTAAGGAAAGATCATTCCACTCTGGATAGCACTTACATGACTTTACTAGTGAATTTGATTCTTTAAATAAAAATCATCTTTATTTAACTGTTGAGCATGATTTCTTGAAATATTGTATGTTGAATTAGAAAAAGAATACAAGTACTTATATACTCTTGCATATGATTTAGACAGTAGTGAGCATGCATTGAAAATAAAAAATTTAATTCATGAAAGTGCAAAATAAGTTTTTAGAAGCTGAATTAATTACCATCAAGGAAAATAAAAAACCACCTCCACTAAAAGAATTTTATAAACAATCAACAAAGCATGTATCATTCAAACATAGGAAGAGGCACTATAACCCAAATAGATTAGTAAGCCTTTTCCTGCTGTTAGATTTTTTTCTTGTGATATGCTAGGACATATCTCCCACACTTGCACCATTCATCGTAGAATATATTTGGTGTGGACACCAAAATTGTAAAATTCACAGCATAGCATGCATGCATCTCACTCCTCATCTCACTCCTCTTTCCATAAGATGGGACCCAAACCTGTTTTGGTTCCCAAATCTGACATCTGATGATTTTATAGGTGTGCTCTCATAAAAGGTCTTATGAGAGCATGTGGTACCTGGACAGTGGATGTTCAAAGCATATAATTGGAGATGCAAATCAATTTATTTTACTGGAGGCCAGGGCAGGAGGCAAGGTAACACTTGGAGATAACACCACTAGGAGAGTGGTGGGCTCAGGTATAATTGGTGATTCAAAAAATTTCATCATTGAAAATATTTTTCTTGTAGATGGACTGAAACACAACCTACTCAGCATTAGCCAGTTCTGTGACAAAGGCATCATCATAAATTTTTACAATTTAGCTGCATTATAAGCTTAAATGATAAATTTATTTTACAGGAAAAAAGGATTAACAATGTTTACATGCTAGATCTAAATTGCTTTAAAGCTAATATTGCTCTTTGCTTAAAAATAATTATTGATGAATCATGGTTGTGGCATAGGAGATTGTGTTATATATACATGAAAAGCTTTAGGAAGATCACCCAAAAAGACTTAGTGAGAGGTGTACCCAAACTAGAGTTCACTAAGGACCACCTGTGTGATGCCTGTTAGTTAGGGAAGCAAGTTAAATCCTCCTTCCACTCAATCAAAAACATTAACACTAGCAAACCTTTTAAAGTCATTCACATGGATCTCTTTGGACTTGTTAGCACTTCAAGCCTAGGAGGGTAAGTCTTTGGGTATGTGATAGTTGATGATTATTTGAGATTTATTTGGGTTAGATTTCTATCTCATAAAAGTAAATCATTCGAGGTGTTTAAATCTTTTTCCACTTGGATTCAAAGGAAGCTAGGTTATAAAATCTTAACCATTCATATTGACCATTGTGGAGAATTTATGAATGAAAAATTTAAGTCTTTCTATAAGGAGCAAGGGATATATCATAATTTTTTAGCTCCTAGGACCCCTCAGTAGAATGGGATAGCTAAAAGGAAGAACATGACCTTGGTAGAAGCTGTTAGAGTAATGTTAGCTGATTAATCACTTCCTAAACACTTCTGGGTAGAAGCGGGGAATACAGCCTGTTATATTCGAAATAGGATAAATCTTAGATCTAAGTTGAACAAGAAACCCTATGAAATTCTTAAGGATAGGACACCTAACCTCTCTCACCTTCATGTCTTTGGATGTAAAGTGTTCATTCTGAATAATGGGAAGTCTTAACTAAGAAAGTTTGACCTATAATCTAATGAAGGAGTGTTCCTAGGTTACTCAAGTGTTGGGAAATCCTATAGAGTCTTTAATAAAAGAACACTTGTAGTTTAGGAGACCACTCATGTTGTATTTGATGAATCTAATAATTCTAGAGGGTATAGGGAAGAAGAAGAAGAGGTTGTAGAAGTCACCTAAAGAGTAGAATCTACAAATCTAGAGGAAAGGGTACAACCTGAAATTTCACTGCCTAGAGAATGGAGATATTCTTCAAGTCATCCTAAAGAACTGATCTTAGGAGGCCCATCTGAAGTTGTTAGAACTAGGCGTAGACTTTAAAAAAAAGTAAATCACTCTACCTTGATTTCAATGATTGAACCCACCAACCTGAATTAAGCCTTATCTGATGAATTCTGGATCCTAGCCATACAAGAAGAGTTGAATCAATTTATAAGAAATGATGTCTGGGAGTTAGTTGAAAGACCTAAGGACCAGAGTGTGGTTGGAACTAAATGGATTTTCAAAAATAAAATGAATGATTCTAGTATAATGGTGAGGAATAAGGCAAGATTAGTGGCTAAGGGGTATAATCAGATAGAAGGGATAGACTTTGAAGAGATCTTTGCCCTTGTAGCTAGATTAGAAGCCATTAGGGTGCTACTGGCCTTTGCCTATTTTAAGGGATTCAACCTATTTTAAATGGATGTTAAGAGTGCCTTTCTGAATGGGGTGATAAAAGAAGATGTGAATGTTGAACAACCCCCAGGCTTTAAAAATTCACAATTTTCTAATTATATGCTCAAATTAAAAAAGGCTTTATATGGACTAAAATAAGCACCCAGGGTATGGTATAAAAGACTTAGCACATTCCTTCTTTAAAGAACCTTTGTTAAGGGGTGCATAGACACCACCTTGTTTCTAAAAAAGGTAGAAGATGAATTACTGATTATCCAAATCTATATTGATAATATTCTGTTTGGATCTTCTGATGAAAATTATGTGATGAATTTTCAAAAATAATGAGTAAGGAGTTTGAAATGAGTATGATGGGAGAACTGACTTACTTTCTTTGATTTAGCATAAGGCAGAAAAATGAAGGAACTTTCCTTAGTCAGTCAAAATACATTAAGGACATCCTTAAGAAATATGAGATATATAAAGCCAAGTTAATCAACACTCCCATACATTTTAGTGTTCAGTTAGATAAGGAGTTAAATGGAAAATATGTTGTTCAAAAGAAATATAGAGGAATAATTGGATCCCTTCTTTACTTGACTACTAGCAAACCAGATATTATATTCAGTGTTTGTCTCTGTGCTAGATTTCAGGGTGATCCAAAGGAGTCCCACCTGACTGCTATTAAGAGAATCCTTAGATATCTCTTAGGGGCCCAAGACTTAGAAATTTAGTATCCTAGGAATAGCACCTCTTTTGAAATTATAGGATATTCTGATCTGGATTTTACAGGATGCCGAGTTTATAGGAAAAGCACTTTTGGGACATATCAATTCATAGGACAATCCTTAGTCTCCTGGTCTAGTAGAAAGCAAAACTCAATTACCCTATCCTCTGCTTAAGCTGAGTATATAGCCTTAGGAGGTTATGTGGCCCAAGTCATTCGGTTAAAGTAATAAATTCTAGATTTAGGACTTCCTATAGGTACAGTTCCTGTCCTATGTGATAATACTAGTGCCATTTGCTTTTCAAAGAACCCAATCCAATACTCCAAGACCAAACACATTAGTATAAGGCACCATTTCATTAGGGGCCACGTTACTAAGGGAGACATAGAACCGTAGCATGTAGCCACTGAAAATCAACTTGCAGATATCTTCACAAAACTAATGGCCTTTGAAACCTTTAGCACGTTAAGAACTAGATTAGGTATGATAGATATTCATGCTTGAAAATGATGCCTTCTATTTATGTTTCTACTCTTAGTGTTTTATTTGATTTGTTTGTGGATAACTTTTTATGTGTTTTTAATATATATATATATATTTATTTTTTCTATTTTTCTTCAATTTCTTAAGAATTAGATCACTGCTCACTTCTGCTGATGAACTTATTTTTTAAATGAGATGTTTGCCTTATTTTTGTTTAGAAGCTTGAAAGCAGTGATTGACTTTTCTAAAATAAATAAAGGAAGGAACATTGATGATTGTTTCTCTTCCTCTAACTTCTTTAATGGTATATTTTTCTTTTTGAATCAAAATTTATTTCAAAATTAAAAACTTGGACTTTGAAATAGAGATCTATTTTATCTTCCTACAGTAATCTATCTCATAAGAATAGTGTTCTAAATCATTGAATCACTTCCGTGTTTTTTTAATCAGGTGGTTGCATTTATCATATGAGTATGATTCTATTTTGTTATTTACTCTTCCTTATATTAGAGAGTGAGCTTCTTTCTCTCTTATATCTGGAAGATAATCTCACAAATAAGAGTCTTTAGAGGTTCTGAAAGGAAGCAAGCTCACAAAATAAATGAAAAGAGGCATAAAATGAGCCCAACACTAAAACGATGCGCAATGTTTGCCAATTAATTACAAGATACACAAAGTGTATTAAAAATTAAAAGATTCGCAAAGTGTATTAAATAACAAAAAAGAAGCACAAAATGAGCCCACAAAGAAATAAGCTTCCTTCCCTTTCAAACCTTTAAAACTCTTAGAAGAATCTATGTACCACTTAATATTTTCAAACACTTGAGATTGAAAATCATGATTCTTGATTCTTCACTTTGCAATACAATTTTATTAGATATTTTTCTGGAATGAGTTTGAAAGGATCACTTTTCTTATCTAATTTCTTCCTTTTCGAATTAGATTATTATTTAAAAGGAATTTTAACCTGTAAGGTGTTTGCGATAGGGTCTACAAAATCGAGTTTCTAACCTTTTTGGATTTCAGCATTGTCGATTCATTTCTTTCTAGTTTTTAAATTTAAAATTGAGATTAAATTATCATTTACTGGAGCTGATCGATTAAAAAAAACCTTTATTTTTGTTTTAATGGTTAGTTTTTATCATATTTTTTGTTTTGTTTTTGATTTCTGCCACCACCACCTCCTCCAAATAATCAGAGTTCTTCCTTCTAGTCTGTTAGTGCTTGTGTTTTAATGTTTATACTAGTCTTTGGTTTTGTACTTTATTCTATTTTAGTGCTTTTCTTTCTCCTCCTTTTTATGAGGTAAAAAGGGGGAGTAGTTGTTGTCTGTTCGTTTACTTATGCTTTAGTGAAATTTGTATTATTCTATTTCTGTTCTGTCTTTTATGTCTTCTATTTTTTTTTTATATCTTAAAAAAAAGAAAAGAACAAAATTAAAATTCTCCTGGCTTTGAAATTTTTTTAGTAATGTTTGCCATCATAAAAAAGGGGGAGATTGTTGCAAATTTTGGCCCATGTATAGTGATTTTGATGATAACAAATATTACTAGTTCCTTACTACTGCTATTCTTGCTTATCTATTTTATTTTCCATGCTCACTAACATTTTAGGATCACAAGCTCACTTGCAAGCCAGCTCAGGAATGGGTACATTAGGACTGAGTCAATATGTAATTTTAATTCCAATGCATTTTTTACTTTTCTTGAGTCAAATGTAATGTGGTGGAATCTGAAGCTAAGTAATCTTGAACACACACACTTAAGGGAGTGAGTAAGTAAGTTAGGAAAATTTTCAATTTTTTTAACAAATCATACAGGACAATTATGTATCATCATGGATGATCAGTTTAGCTCAAAACCCTAATTAGGGCTTATGTGTGAAATAAGCTTGAGTAAACCAATCATCCTCGATGATCCTATCATTATACAGGATGATATGCACTAATAAAAAAATCCAGCCATCAGACATGATTTAGGCAAGATTTGTTAATTGAAATTTTGTTCTAATCGTACAGGATGATTCTGATCGTCCTAGATGATGTGTAGCAATCATGCCTAAATTTATCATGTGTTTAGGGATCTTGGTATGGTTAGATTAAACGATCATATCATACAGGATGATCGTCTATGATCGTACAGGATGATCCATAATTTTTCCTCTAAATATACTGGACATCTCGAATGATTTTTTGGCATGATATTTTTGATTTGAACTAATCGTACAGGATGATCACAAGATCATCTGGGATGATCAGTACATTTTTCTTCTAATCATACAGGATGTCCTGAATGATCTACCAGATGATAAATTATGTTTTGAACTAATCATACAGGGATATATACTAATCGGCCTAGATGATCAGTATAATTTTATTGCTCTGATCATACAGGCAACTCAGATCATCCTGCTTGGATGGGCTGATTTACACTGATCGTATAGGATGATCGATTGATCTTCCTAGATGATCTTTGACGGCAAGTTGAAAATTAGGGTACTTTTTGAGGCCTCCTATTTAAGCCCTCTTAATTGCAGATGATTATATCTTTTACTGCTATTCTAACTTGAGAGAGGTTAGAGAAGGAGAAGGAGAGTTTGGGAGAGAGAGAGAGGATCTTGTGAGGGGGAGTTTGTGAGGGAATTCATGAAGGTTTCTCCAAGCAAGGATTAGATCGTCTTCTTCCTTTTTCATCCTTGGTTCTTTGGTGGATATGGGGAGACAATCATCAGCATCAGATCCAAGTTCTCTGCCTACTCCAAGAGGGAGTAAAAGGATTGTCAGGTTCTCTGCCTACTCCAGCAGGGCGTAAAAGGATTCACGTGGTTCTCTGCCAACTCTAGGTGGGAGTAAAAGAATTCCTGGTTCTCTGCATTCACCAGGAGGGTGAAAAAGGATTTAAGATTCTTTGTTTCACTAGGTCGATGGAAATATTTTATAAGGGCTTCTCCACCTTGCTGTGGGGGAAAAAGGAGAGACAAATTGATTAGTGTAATACCTAGAATGAGAGGTTCTGGGGAGTGGACGTAGGTCAGATTTGAACGAACCACTATAAAATTCTATGAGCTCTTTCTTATTATTTTTTTCGCATTTTATTTCTACACTTTTCTATGATTTATTTTGTGGTTGAAATCTTTGATTTTGATATCTGCTTCCGCTTAAGTTTGTTTAGTTTTAAAATAGTTAAAAAAATATATATTTTTTTTTCATTTTTCATTCAAAATTTTCAAAACACCAATTCACCCCTCTCTTAGTTAGCCTCGGGCTAGTTCTATAGGGTTAACCACCCTTACAAACTTTCAAAGGGTTCATGTTTGACCTTCCAAGGTAATAACTTGGTTACAAAGCCAACCATCCAAATGAAGAAAAAAGAAGGATCCCTACACCAAAGTACTGACAAACCAACTGAAAAACAAATAGCCTCAAACCTACAAGAACACAACCCTAAGAAACAACAACAAAACCTATAACAAAAGAGAGCAGGAACCTATAACAAAAGAGAGCAGGAACGAACAAAGAGCAACAATACCAAAAAACATTTAAAAGTAACCATTAAATAAAAATCCCAACCATAAAAGAAATAACCTAGTTGCCGAAATCAATAGCCAAGAAATAAAAAATAAAGAAATAAAACTAGAAGGAATCCCATAACTTAATAGACTAAATGCTTGATTTTATGAAAAGAAACCCAATTAGAAATCTTAGCCTGAGTAATAACCTAATATTCTTACAAATAGTGTTAGAACAATAGAATATATTATCAAATTTCCAGCAATTTCTTTCTTTCCAAATGAAATAAATAGAACAGCAAGAAACAAGGAAGAACAAGTATTTAGAATTCAAATCCCAATTAGTGGCCTAAAGAAAATCAAGGACTTGAATTAAAGTAGGCCTAAGCATAAAATAACTCAATCCAGGCACAAATTTAGAAATAATGCAAAAAGAAAAGTCACATTCAAAGAACCAATGATTGTGACTTTCTTTAGGCTTAGAAAAAAGGATACATGTTAAAAGAACATTCAAATTCCTTTTAACAAGTAAATCAGTAGTTTTCAAACCTTTCAAAATAGCCATCCAACCAAAGCAAGAAAATCTCATCGCATATCTTTTATACCAAATGTAAGGGTACCATTACACTCTGGTAAAATTATCATATAAAGCACTATGAAAAACCTTAAAACAAGGATATTGCACTCGAGCCCATGAAATATTTGAAACTCTCTGATTAATCATAGAATTAGTGCAAGCAGCCATAGTGATATTATAAGAAATATTATCAAAAAAATCCAGCAATCATCTATAATCTACTCATCAACAATACTCTTATTGATCAAATTTTTAGGAAAGAAATCCATCAACTCTTGAAGAGCTCTTCCTCCAAACCCATGATCCCAATAAAGAGATGAAGAACAATTAGGAGAAATATTGAAATTAATCTTACATTTAATATCTCTAGAAATATTACATTTCATCTCCCATCTATTATATACAGTTGATGTTCTTATTTTTTGGATAGCTTCTATTTCTAATGTTGAAAAGTTAAAATATATTTTGGATTACTTTTCAAGGTTATCGGGGTTGTTTGTTAATCAATCTAAGAGCTCTATCATTTTCTCTAAAAGTTATTCTATTTCTAAGGATAATTGTTAGATTTTGGGAATTTTTATTTCTCAAAATACTTTGAAATATTTAGGGTTTCCTATCTCTTGTAAAAGGCTTACGTCTGTGGATTTCCAGCCATTACCTAATAATATCATGTTTCTTCTTGCTGGGTGGAAAGCTAAGATTTTCTCTTTTGCTGGAAGGGTTTAATTTATAAATTTCACTATTAATAATGTTGTTTGTTATTATAATAGAGGGCTTTCTTTGCCTAAAGCTTATTTTAAATTTATTAAGAAAGCTTATTCCAATTTTCTCTTCTATGGGGAATCTTCTTTTAGGAAAATTCATATAATTACTTGGAAAGTGGTTTGTAAGCCAAAAAAGGTTGTATTCTGAATCTTAATGCCCTTAATTTTGCTTTTAGTTGCTCTCTTATTTGGCGTATTATAAATGGTACTTATCTTTTGGATTCTTGGGTTAAATATAAGTACGTTTCTTTTTGGAAGCCTTGTTTTCAAAAGTATTGAAAATTTTGGAAAGAATAAAGAAGAACTAGCTTACAGTAAGCTGTAACAAAAAAAAAAAAACTCGAGTAGTAGAGCTCAAGTAAAACTTATTGAAATAAATGCACTAAAGAAACAACTAGTTGTAGAAAAGAGCAACATAAATTTCTAATACAATCAAAATAGGACTCAAAATGGACAAAAAAACATCAAAATCATCATAAGAATGTCATAAAGAAGAAGTGCTCCCCCGGTTGCCAACAAAGACTATCCAAGATGCAAGTGCATGCTTTCAAAAGGACCAACCAAGGGGATTTATAGTGGGATGTATACCATTCATCATTATCCTCTCATGCCAACAGGAGCCATCAAAGGAATTAAACCCATAATAGAGAGGGCCCGTTAACATCAAAATAACCAAAACTTTCAAATGCGACCATTACACCTAGGAATCAATTGAATCCAAAACTAGCCAATAATGTTTTAGCCTATGACTAATAAGTAGCAAGGCAGCACCAAAACACAAAGAAGTAGAATTGATAGCATAAAATTAATAAACCCAAGAAGTGAAACCAAAAGAAAGTCCACCAAATTAAGAAATTAATCCTCTCACATCCTCCAGATGTTTCTAGCTAGAAATTTTATGGTGAAAAGCTTTCTTGATTTTCAAACTAATAATGGACATGTTATATCAATGTTGGCACCATATCCCCTTACATTCCTTGCTCTCCAAAGGTGATAAACAGAGCAACATATTGATAGTAATAAAAAAAATTTTGCATGGTATGAAGATGTTCTAGATCATAACTTTACTCAAATAGTTGTGGCAGATTAAGCCTCATTACGAAAGAGCTCATCCAAGGAATAAGATAAAATAAAATGCTAAATGAATAATCACATTCAAAAAAAGGATGTGAGGCATATTCTGGCATGCAGTTATATAGAATGCAAATAACCTAGCTTGAATATTTCTCTAAAGAAGTTCATCAACTGTTTTAAGGAACCCAACCACAGCCATCAAAGTAAAAGATGAATACCTCAATGCATAGTGCCTATGCCAGAGAAATTTATACTAAGAAGCTTGTTGTAAATCCATATTTTTGTTATATCCAGATTTTTGTTATACCATAAATCACTGAATTTTGGATAACCAGAACCACACCAATCCAAATAGCCTAATGAAAGGTCATTAAAAGGGAAAGCTTCATGGACATGAGTTGGAAATTTTGGAGGTAGTGTCCAATGAGATCTTGATATCCTTTATAGAGGCATGGGTAGGAAAAATATGGGCAACAGTGGAAATATTAAACATATCACATAAAGAGACACCATTATACCAATGATCCCAAAATAGTGAAATATTACTGTTATCATTAATATGAATGGAAAAGTAAGGCTTAGTTTTCTCCATGATTTTCAAGATGTGAGCACAGTATTTGGTAGGTTTATAAGTGGGATTTTTTCAAGGAGATAGGTATTTTACTTTACACCAAAAGGCAAGCAAACTATCACAATTATATAGACTTTATATGAGAGAACATGAATAAACATCGCATAGTTATTTTATAAAAGGGATGCCCAGCCTACCAAACCTCTTAGGAATATAAGTATTTTTATATGATATGAGATGAAGCTTCCTAGAGTTGATATTAACATGAAAAAGAAATCTAGCAGTCACATTTTTAATGAATTTTAACAAGTTTAAAGTATAATAGTGCTCCTTATCCAATAAGCAATTGTATTACAAATTGTAAACCTTACAAACTAAAGCTTACATGCAAAACATAATATTTTGGCTTCCATATGTTTAGAACAAAGAGGATCTTTTGCATAAGAGGTTTAAACAAGGCTTTGGGGATTCTTTCGTAACCAATGGGAAGACCAAGGTAGATTAATAAATTTATTGTTGATGAAAGATTGAGGGTTGATGTAATGATAGATCTTTTAATGTTATTAGGAGCAATAATGATAGAGCTTTTGGCATAGTTCACTTGGAGACCAGACATAGAGGCAAAATATTTTAGGATGACATTAAGAGAAGTGGCATTATAGGTGTTTTCATCACCAAACATAAGTCATCATCATATAATAAATGATTAAAGTGATGCCTAGCTGTATTTAAGCCTTTAAAAGAATAACCACGTTCATATGTATCCAATAAGTACGAAAGAGCATCCATAGCAAAATAAATAGCAAAACAAAATAAGTATGGGGATTGGGGGTAGCCCTGCCTCAAAACTTTAAGTATAAATTTTGTACTATTTCTCACATATAATTTAGTAAAAATGTGTTATTTTAGTTAATGTTACATAAAAAAACTCAGGAAAAGGAGAAAAAATTCACAAGTGTTGATCCAATGCCGCAACACTCCAACTTCCAGCATCGTAGCAACTATAATGCCTTGGAGCTAGATTAAAGAATTGAAGCACCATAGCCTTAAGAAAGTAGAAAATAATTAAGTGCGCTAGTAGAGTCAAAGTCAACACCATTGTGCTTCATAGCATCAAAGCATCATAAATCTACACCGCAGCACCTGAGTCTCAGGAATTTGAGCATCGGAGCACCAATCATTACAACATCGTAGCATTGAATTGCACATTCATATGTTGTAACTCTCAAATTTTACAGTGCCATGGCAAAGTAGTTGACAATAAATAAAGCCACGTTGAATCAGCTGAGCGACACACTGGTTCATTCAATATGCATTTCGAGTTAGTGCAGCACCACAATGAAGCAAAGCCTAGTAGCACTGACGTGTTGGTTTATCTTATAAAGCTGTAGTGCCATCATGTCATGTGCCATGGTGCCTGAGATTATTTATGTACTTTCTATAAATAGTTTCTAGTTTTTTTTTTAGTGATTCTGTCACTTTTTTTACAATTCTTTTAAAAATAGTGTGGTGTTATACCTTGTAGTAGTGCCCTTTAGAGTCAAATCTAAGGGAGGCTAGGGAAGAGCAAGATACTTTCTTAGAAGATCATAGCCTATCTTTTTATGAGCAATTATATTTTTGGAGGAGAAAGAGTGGGGAGAGTTCATTTATACCACTTAGGTAGCATTTTTCCTTACTATTTCTCCTATATCTTCTATTTTATATAAGAAATGAAGATGTATTTGCTTTCTATCTTTATCATGTTTAGCTAATATCTAATTTTTGGGCTAATATTATGGACACATTGAAAGTACTAATATAGACTCATTTTACTTGAATAAAATTTTGAATGTTTTAAGTATCTCCCATTTTTAATTTAATACATAAAATAGCCATGTTTGTAATTAATAACTAATGTAATATATTACCTTGATAGAGAAATATTGGAATAATTAAGAGTATTAAAATGGAATATTAGCATGCCTAGAAATAGGATGCTAAACCTTCTTGGTACTTTGGAGATATTAAAATTATAGGAAGGCCATAAATCTCACTTTTGAGTGACCAAGTGAGATTGTTAAACCTTGTTGAACTACCCTCCTCGGCCCACCAAGAGGGGTGGAGGGGAGGGGGGTGAATTGGTTGTTTAAAAATTTTCTCAATAAAATATTTTTTTATTATTCAAATCACAAATGCATGCGGAAGAACTTAGTTATAAAAAAATATATAATTTTGCTATTTTTGATTTTCATAACAAATATCATTAACAAATGTTTTTATTTATTTTATTTTTCCATTTTCATTTTCTTCCAACAAGAATCAAACCAATCATAACATGATGATCAACACATAGATTTGTTAGAATAGCAAATGTGCAAGAAAATAAAAATGCAGGAAAAATAAAAGTATGAAAAGTAAAGTAGAATGAGCACCCCAGATTTTATAGTGGTTTAGTCAAAGCTTAACTTGTCTACTCCTCGGAGTCCTCCTTTTCCAGTATTACACTAAACCTTTAGTATCTTTCCTTTAGCCCTCATAGCAATGTAGAGAAGCCCTTATATAATCTCATCAACCAATCGAGTGTGGCAGAGTACTAGAATCCTTTTCACTCTCATGGTGAGGTAGAGAACCTTAAATCCTTTTTCACCCTCTTCATGAAGGCAAAGAACCTCGAATCATTTTTCACCCTCCTAGTGAAGGAAGTGAACCTCAAATCCTTTTTACCCTCTTGGTGAAGGATAAGAACATCGAAATACTTTTTCACCCTCCTAGTGAAGGCAGAGAAGCTCAAATCTTTTTTTACCCTTCTATTGATGAATGCTCGATAAGGATGTTAAGCCTAAGTGAACTTGTTCTTAGGCACATTAAGAGGGGGGTCAATTATGAATTTTAAAAACTAATTGCTTAATTTAAAAAATAAAGACAATGTTTTTGGATTTTTTAATCTTTGAAAAACAAGTAACAATTTTCACTTAGTGCTGAAGCAAACAAATTTAAAAACATCTAAGTAACAATGATGATATTCTTTTTAGTAGAATGAAGCATTTAGTATGATTTTCACCAAGTAGTTATAATGAAATTAAAATGCAGAAAAGTAAAAATATGAGAATAAAAAACAAAATAAAAACACCAGAGATTTATACTAGTTCAGTCAAATAATGACCTACATCCACTCCCTAGAGTCATACTCTCCTAGTATTACATTATCACTATATTATCTCTCCTTTTCCACTCACAGCAAGGTGGAGAAGCCCTTACACAAATCACCTCCACCAAACCTGGTGCGGGGAAGAGCCGAAAGCTTTGTTAACCTCCTGGTGATGGCAGTAGAACTTCAATCTTTTTCTCCCTCTTAGACAAGGTAGAGAACCTTAAACTCCCTTCTCACCCTCCTAGTGATGTCAGAGAACTATGAACTCCTTTCTCACCCTCCTAGTGATGGTAGAGAACCACATCCTTGGGATGATAAATCTCTTCCCAGAGCTACCCAAGAAACCTAGATAGATACTTGGAGGAACAAGGCAAGACATTTGCTTGGAGCAACCGTGTGAACCCCCCATACTATTTTTTCCTCTCACACAAGCTCTCCCTCTTCTTCCCAAAGCTCTCCTAGATCTTCTTCTCAAAGCACCCTCTCAAGAACACTCAATAGCCAAAAGAGTTTGAAACAAGTCAATCAGAGAGATTAAATATAAGGCCTCATAAAAAGCCCTAAATTCAATTTTGATGACACCTATCGTATAATACAATCATGTATCATCCAGTATGATTATTTCAAAATACTCCTATTAGTACTATATGAAGACCTAGGTGCTATATGATTAGTTCAAGGAATTAAGCTGAACATCTAGGACAATTTAGATCATTGTCCAGAATGATTAGTTCAAATGACTTGGATTATCATCTCGTATGATTAGCGATGATTTAATTATCATCACATGTAGGAATTGGGTCGTATAAGATGATTAGTTAAATTGTCCTATATAATTGGACTGGATTAATTAATCCAAATTAATTCTCTAATCCTAAGATTAATTTTGGCAAGGTTTAATTACATTGTACAGTACTATACCTATCATATAATACGATGTGTAAAAAATTTGAATATCAAAGTATTGCCTAAATTGTGATTGGTGATTAGGATCCTAATTTTAACTGATCATCCCATATAATATATATCGTATAGTATGATTAGTTCAACTTACATTAATTATCATAATTAGTCATTTTAGTCATTTTCTGATTAGTTAATCATACAATATGATATGAATTATACATTATAATTACTTTAAAAAATCTAACTTCTGATATTATCACTAACTCACTCCCTTGAGTGTATCTGTACATGGTTACCACCAAATATATGATTTGACTGAAGGAAGGTAAAAATACATAAGAATTAAAAATATAGACTTTTCACGACCTACTAAACCCTAGTCTACCCATTCTTTAGTTGATCAAACTTGTAAGTGTATGATGGACCTGAAATCATAGTGCACAAGAAAACTAGATATATAATAATAGCAATTAATAGAAGATAGCATAGTAAGAAATCTAATAATGTTTGTTATCATCAAAATTACAAGACTTAGATCCAAATTTATAATAATCTCTCCCTTTTTGATGAGACAAATATTGTTGGTACATATCTCAAATATACTTTTGTTATTTCCTAAACTCCCACTTACTAGGTAAATTTGTCAAAAATAGGGAGGGTTTTATTTGTTTTATTTTTTTTATTTTTGTTTTTTTTAAACAATGCATACACAAATAATAGGAAATGAACAAGAAGAAGAAATAATAGATTAATCATTCCAACACAGTACAAACTACCAACAATAAACTACTCCCCCTTTTGACATCATAAGAAGGAGGAAATAGCTAAACAAAGACACTAAAGAGAAGCACATACATCATAAAGCACATAAATAAAAATAATATAGACACAAGGATAAAAATATAAAGCAAACTAAAATTATGAAGGATCTTGATCAGGTGGAGGTGGTAGTGGTGGTTGGAAAAATTGGTGAATGGAGGCAAACTTCTCTCCAAGCCAAGCCATATCATTGTCATGCTATTGCTACTACTCTAATACATAGTTAACAAAGCAAGACATATCATTATCATGTTGCTATTACTACTCTTCTATGTAGGTGTCAAAATGAGCCTCCCACTGAACAAACCTCTGAACCAGCATATCTTACTGAGACTGCTGGTGGATAGGTGCTGGTGCTGGAACGGTGCTAGTGCCGGACCTCCTTCTGCTTCCACTGGCTCATCTTCCATATAGTAAATATTACGGTAGTGAGCGCTATAAAGGACATGGAAAGAGCTATTGGAATAAAAAATTGGAAGGTGATCTAGGGTGCAGGGAATTAGAAGCTGTATTTGGATTCAAGGATGAAAGCAATTATGTGACCTAAGGCAAATTTTGGCTTTCTTTTATGTCTAGGTTCTTGAATATAGGTTAGATTTTTAAGATATCAAATAAAAAGATCAACTACATTGAAATCTATCTCAGCCATTATGAAGTAGGTGGTCATGGATAGAAGATGTGTGATGTTAATTCGATCCCTAACTATGGAATTATTGAGTTACGAAGAATATGCTAGATGATTGTAGCATCTTGCACTAAGGTATTGACATGGGAAATGTGGTATCAAAGATTTGATTCCATAAGGATAGTGTTAGCAAGGGTCCAATCATAGTTAGGGTTTGAAGCTACAAGGTGAAGTTTTTGCCAGTTATGGAAAGGCGGAGGAATTCATGAAAATCTTGGTAGGTAATCTCGATAGGCCTTCTATTGATATAAGATTGGAGGGTAGTACCCTCACTATTAATTTGGAGACTAAAAACAAATTTTGAAAAGAAGTTCAGAATTGAACGAGTAGGCAAGTGTGAGAATAAACTAAAGGGTGGTGTGAGCAAAGAGAGAGAGTACCTGGAAGTTTAAAACTTCCTTGTTTATGATCATAGAAGGCATAATCCTAGCAGTTTGGTATCAATTGTAAGCCTCTTTTGTCAGCAGCTTTGGTAAATTGAGGATCGATGGGCGTAGAGAATAACTTCCTACTAGAGCTCGTGAACGCTTTCCTTTAGCCATTTCAAAGGAAAAGATATTTAGAGAGCATGTAAGAAGAGTGAAATGGGTTGAGTGAAGAAAATCTTTAAATTTTCTCTCTTTAAATAGAATGGTCATATCGTACAAAATGATAGAGTCATCATATAGTATGATCGAGTGCATTCAATTTTGTCCAGTCTAATCAGTCAAAAAGGTGATCTTATTGTACAGTATGATAAGAATCATATTGGGTGATTAGAGAAGACATTTATCCCGAGGTGTCAACCTGGATGATTATTGACTGGTCAGATCTGTTGCAAATCTAGATTCAAAAAGTATAGTTTTGATGATGACAAACATGTTTGTGTTCTATTTTGCTTGGCTAACCCATTTCAGGTACAAAAGATCAAAAGCAACTCAAGCCAACTCAAGATCGGGTCCAGGTGTGTCTAAATGTAATATTTTCCCTTTCTTGAGTCAAATGTAATGTAACTGATCTCCTAGCTAAGTAACCTTGCACACACACACTCAGGGGGAGAGTTTAGTGAATTAGAGTTTCTGTTCAAATTTTGTTTTGATCGTCCCGGACGATATCCACATCGTCCTGGATGATCCAGTGAAAATAGAAACCCTAATTAGGGTGACCAAGTTAAGTCTGTCTGATTAAGCATATCATCTTGGAAGATCCATTGATCGTACGGGATGATAGGCTAAAATCAAAAATTGTCAACCGCCAGATCAAGCTAGACAATTTTTATTTTTAGAGATTTGATCTGATCGTCCCAAAAAATACGTGTATCATCCTAGACGATCCATTACAATCTTGCCTAAATTAGTCTGGTGATTAAGAAAAGTAATTAAGGTCTGATTAATTTGATCATATCACCCCGGATGATCGCAGGATAGTACGGGATGATGTGTTAGAAATCCTGACCGTCCAGTTCCTTTCACCTGTACATCCAGAGCTGTGTGCAGGACGATAATCCTGATTTTGAACTAATCGTACGGGATGATACCCATATCATCCCGGACGATCAAGCCATTTTAAAATCATCCTGCATGTTTCACCTGTACGTCCAGAGCGGTGCTTAGGACAATTTTGGCACTTTATGAACTAATCGTATAGGATGATAGGCATATCATCCTGGACTATCAAGTCAATTTGAGATCGACCAGCACAAGTTCCTCTGGATGACCAGAGCGATCTTCTGGATGAAACTCCTGATTTACACTAATCATCCTGGACGATCGCAGAATCGTACGGGACGATATGAACAACTTTTTTCTACTAATCGTCCAGATTAGCCAGATCATACAGGCTGAAATAGGTGATTTTGAACTGATCGTACATGGCAATCTATCGATCGTCCTGGACGATATTGGTCGACTAGTTAAGATTTAGGGCAAATATTGAGCCCTCCTATAAAAGATCTTTTTCTTCAACCAAGAAAAATCTTTTGCCACTTTCCTTTCCAGAGAAACCTTGAGAGAGAGAGAGTTTGGGAGAGAGAGAGAGGATCTTGTGAGGGGGAGTTTGTGAGGGATTCACAAAGGTTGCTCCAAGCAAGGATCAAAGTCATCTTCTCCGTTCGTCGTCTCTCATCTTGTCTATGTTTTTTGTGGGAGGATCATTCGTAAGAAGATCCAGGTTCTCTTCCCGCTTCAAGAAGAAGCTAAAGGAGTTCAGGTTCTCTGCCTGCTTCAGGAGGAAGCGAGAGGAGTCTGAGTTCTCTGCTCGCTTCAGGAGGAAGCGAAAGGAGTTCAGGTTCTCTGCCTCACCGGGTTGGTGAAAGGGAGTTTTGTACAGGCTTCTCCACCTTACTGTGGGAGCAGAAGGAGAGTCACTTTTGTGTTAGTGCAATACCTGGAGGGGAGGCTCCGGGGAGTGGACGTAGGTCAAGTTGACTGAACCATTATAAAATCTGGTGTGCTCTTTCTGATTACTTTTTGCACTTTACTTTTCTATTATTATTTGCTTGGGTGAAATCTTTGGTTGATCTTTTCATTTCTGTGTTTACTTATTTCCGCTGCAAATTATCGAAAAGATTTTTCCTGTTGCTCATAAATTTTTTTAAATAACCAATTCACCCCCCCTCTTGGTTAGCCTCGAGACTAGTTCATAAGGGTTTAACATCCCTATTGAACTTTCAAGTGGTATCAGAGCGGGTTTCAAAATTTAAGTTTAAAAACTTTTGAATTTGATCCATGGATAACTCTGGTAATCGTAATACTGCTGAAGGTTATTCAACTACACGACCGCCATTGTTTGATAACATACCTTTTGATTTTTGGAAAACTCGCATGTCCACTTTTATTCAATCTATAGACTATCGCATGTGGATGCTTGTTAAGGATGGCTATGAACCACCTTTTAGAATGATTAACAATGTTAAAACTGAATTGCCTTTCACTGATTGTACTTTTGATGATCGTGACTTAGCCCAATTGAATGCCAAATGTTTGAACTATTTTTTTCGTGCCTTAAAATCTGAGGATTACATATGTGTTTCTACTTGTATAACTGGTAAAGAAAGATGGAATAGATTGTGCATCACTTATGAAGGTACAACTGAAGTCAAACAGTCTAAGTTAAACATATTGCTTCATGACTATGAACTTTTTCACATGAAACCTCCTGAATCTATTTCTGAAATGTATACGAGGTTCACTCAAATTGTAATTTCTTTGCATGCTCTAGGAAGAGAACTGACAAACTATGAAAAAATGAACAAGATTTTGAGATGTTTGCCTTATTCATTTGATGCTAAGATAACTATAATTATTGAATCGAAAGATTTGAGCAATTATTCTATTGACAACTTACTTGGGTCACTCATTGCTTACGAGCAAGGGGTGAACCAAAGACAGCTTGATGTAGGTGAGAAGAAGAAGGATAAAACTGTGGCACTGAAGGCCAACGATACTGATACTGATTCTTCTGGGTCTGATAGCGATGATGTTGCCTTAATCACTAGGTAATTCAAAAGCTTTCTAAGGAAGAAACATAAGAACTTTCAGAAGTGGAACAAGGGTAAGTTCAATAAAAATTTTAAAGGCTCATCTGATACTACTTATTTTGAATACAGGAAGCCTGGACACATAAGACTGATTGTCCTACACTTAAACCTCACCCAAGCAAGGAAAAGGGTGAGGAGAAACTCAAATTCAGGAAGGACAAGAAGAGGATTCATAAGGTATTCTGGGCAGATTCTGCATCCGACTCTTTTGAGATTGAAGCTGAAGAGGAGGAAACCAACTTGTGTCTGATGGCAGATGATCATCCTAGTCAGTCTGTCCAGGAAGAGGTATTTGAGCTTACTTACAATCAATTATTTGAAGTGTCTAGAAGAATGCTTACAAAAGATGCACAAAGAGCGCCAAAATAAAAAAAGGCACAAAATTAGCCTAAACTGAAAAGATGCGCAATGTCGTCAAAAATTGAAAAGATACACAAAGTGTATCAAAAATTAAAAGATGCGCAAAGCGCCAAACAAATTGAAAAAGAGGCACAAAATGAGCCCACAAAGAAATAGGCTTTCTTCCCTTTCAGATCTTTAAATGTCTTAGAAAAATCCATGCACCACTTAATACTTTAAAAAGCTTGAGACGAATATCATGAGTTCTGATTTCTTACTTTGTAATACTATTATATCAGATACTTTTTTGGAACGAGGCTTGAAAGGATCTCTTTTCAAATCTAATTTCTTTTCTTCTGAATTGGATTTTTGTTTTGAAAGGAATTTGCACCTAAAAGGTGTCCGAGGTGAGATTTACGAAAGTCGATTTTCTAACTTTTCTGGATTTCAGCCCTGTCGATCGTCTTCTTATTGGTTTTTGGATCAAAATCACGGCAAAATTCTGATTTACTGGAGCAGATCGATTCAAAAAAAATTGTTATTTTTTTGTGTTTTTGTATTTCTCATTTCTAGTTTTATTTACTCTACTTTTGTTTTTCATTTTATTATATGTGTTTTTGGGATCCCTGATCTTTCCTCTCCTTCCTTCATCTTTTTTATTTTTTCTTCAGATTGTCCTGGATGATTCCTACATCATCCTGGATGATCTTCGTCGTCCTGAACGATCCATATATCATCCTGGACGATCCATTTGAATCATCCCCTCTTTGATCAAATGGCCGAGATGCATCAATTATTGGTGATCATCCTGGACGATCCTTATATCGTCCTAGACGATATGATCCAGTTTTCCTGATCTTAATCAAAAGGCTGAGAATGCACTAATTATTGGTCATCATCCTGGACGATCTATGTGTCAGCAGTTGGACGATTCAAATTCAGCCCGGCCTATAAATTTATTGCATATCATCCCGGACGATCCACCTAATAATCCTGGATGATACTTTTCATCAACGGTCATCCAGCTTGACTCTTTGGGATGATCGCCTATCTCTAATCATCCTGGATGATCTCTGATCATCCTAGATGATCCGACCACCTTTTTGACCAATCATCCTGGGTGTTATAATTACTCATATCATCCCGGACGATCCTGCGATCGTACGGGACGATCCGGCCAATTTCTATTTAAACAGCCATTTTCTTCAGTTTTCTTCACACCTCTCCTTCCATACTTCCTCTCTAGTGATTCTAATGGCTGGTGGGAAGAGATGTAGGCATTAGGGTGCGAGCTCCTCACGGGGAAATGTCGATTCCCACTTCCCTGACCTAGCCAATCGGGCTGCCTTCCAACGCTACTGCCAGATTGGAATCACACACTCTAGGATAGTTAACTCCCGTACCCTTACCTACCCAGTCCTTGATCTATTTACCCATACCTCCCTGACCTTCATTCTCACTTTGTCCTTCCCTTTTAGTTCTGAGCTCCTTATGATCTTCTTCGCAAATCTTCACATTGTTGCTAACTACTCCACTCTTCACTCCTTCGTTAATCAGCATCCTGTAGAACTCACCGCCCAGGATTTTCACCATATCCTTCAACTCTCCATCATTGGTGATAAGATCCACACCCTCATTGCTGATCCAGATTATGATTGGAGTGTCGTCAACCGTTTCCTTCGAAACACCAATGTTAACTACCATGACAATGCCAGCTCCTCCCTCCTTAAGGATGCCCGTACTATCCAACATGTCCTTCGCTCCTTAGTCATCTCCAAGGCTGGGGACCGCCTCCACATCACACACTTACTTTCCATGACCACCTACTATATCATGGCCCATCGTGATTTCAATGCTACTGACCTTCTCTTTCGATACATCGACCACCTTACTAGCATTAGGGATTCGGGCCATAGACGACGCCCAAATCTAGCTCTAGGCCACATCATTGCATATGCTTTGGAGATCAAATATAATCTGTAATATCCAGTCCCTATCGATGTCCCTCCTTCCTTCTTCACAAACAACTCCTTCCATATCCTCCACAGCAGCCGACTTCATTAGGAGCCCGCAACGGATGTTGAGGAGGAAGCAGAAGAAGATGTTCCTATTCTTACTGCACCTGATACCCCTGCTCCCCTTTACATTGCATCTCCCTTTGATCATTTGGTGCAGTGGTTCGACCAGTGGGAGCCCGATTTGATTCTTATGTGGCTACCCAGGAGGAGCAGCATACTGCGGATCTACAGTGCATCAATTACTATGCTTCTTAGCAGCAACAACAGCACGACCAGGATATGGCCTAGTTTAGAGCCCACTTCACCGCCATTCACAGTTACTTTTAGCCACCACCTCCTCCACCTTTTGATAAGGATCCGCCTCGATTTTAGTTTTGTGTTTTGTGCTATTTTCTATTTATATTGTTGTGTCTGTTCCTCCTCCTTTTTGTGATGTCAAAAGGGGGAGTTAGTTGAGTGACTAGTAGTTTTTGTTTCATATATTGCTTTTATTTTGTAGTTATTTATTTTATTTGTAGTTATTTTCCTGTATTGTTCTAGTTGTTCAGTGAAATTTGAAAAGATATTTGTTTTTTGTATGTGCATTGGTTAACTCCTGGTTATTTTATTTTAAACTACTGCATCAATGATTGCCATCATAAAAAAGGGGGAGATTGTTGCAAATCTAAATTCAAAAAGTATAATTTTGATGATGACAAACATGTTTGTATTCTATTTTTCTTGGCTAACCGATTTCAGGTACAAAAGATCAAAAGCAACTCAAGCCAACTCAAGATCGGGTCCAAGTGTGTCTAAATGTAATGTTTTCCCTTTCTTGAGTCAAATGTAATGTAACTGATCTCCTAGCTAAGTAACCTTGCACATACACACTCAGGGGGAGAGTTTAGTGAATTAGAGTTTCTGTTCAATTTTTGTTCTGATCGTTCCGAACGATATCCACATCATCCTGGACGATCCAGTGAAAATAGAAACCCTAATTAGGGCGACCAAGTTAAGTCTTTCTAATTAAGCATATCATCCTGGATGATCCATTGATCGTACGGGATGATAGGCTAAAATAAAAAATTCTCAGCCGCCAGATTAAGCTAGGCAATTTTTATTTTTAGAGATTTGATCTGATCGTCCCAGACGATACGTGTATCATCCTAGATGATCCATTACAATCATGCCTAAATTAGTCTGGTGATTAAGGAAAGTAATTAAGATCTGATAGATTCGATCATATTGTCCCGGATGATCACAGGATCGTACGGGACGATGTGTTCGAAATCCTGACCGTCCAGTGCCTTTCACCTGTACGTCTAGAGCTGTGTGCAGGACGATAATTCCAATGTTAAACTAATCATACGGGATGATATCCATATCATCTCGGACAATCAAGTCATTTTGAAATTGTCCTGCATGTTTCAACTGTACGTTTAGAGCGGTGCTCAGGATAATTTTGGAACTTTTTAAACTAATCGCACAGGATAATAGGCATATCATCCTGGATGATCAAGTCAATTTGAGATCATCCAGTACAAGTTCATCTGGATGACCAGAGTGGTCTTCTGGATGAAAATCCTGATTTACACTAATCGTCCCGGATAATCGCAGAATCGTACGCGATGATATGAACAACTTTTTTCTATTAATCGTCCAGAAGAGCTAGATCATTAGCGATCATCCTAGATGATATTTGCCGACCAGTTGAGATTTAGGGCAAATTTTGAGCCCTCCTATAAAAGATCTTTTTCTTCTAACAAGAAAAATCTTTTGCCACTTTCCTTTCCAGAGAAACCTTGAGAGAGAGAGCATGGGAGAGAGAGAGAGGATCTTGTGAGGGGGAGTTTGTGAGGGATTCACAAAGGTTGCTCCAAGCAAGGATCAGAGTCATCTTCTTCGTTCGTTATCTCTCGTCTTGTCTGTATTTTCTATGGGAGGATCATTCGTAAGAAGATACGGGTTCTCTGCCCGCTTTAGGAGGAAGCGAAAGGAGTTCAAGTTCTCTGCCTGCTTCAGGAGGAAGCGGAAGGAGTTCAGGTTCTCTACCCGCTTCAGGAGGAAGTGAAAGGAGTTCAAGTTCTCTGCCTCACCGGGTTGGTGGAAAGGAGTTTCGTACAGGCTTCTTTGCCTTGCTGTGGGAGCAGAAGGAGAGTCACTTTTGTGTTAGTGCAATACCCAGAGGGGAGGCTCCGGGGAGTGGACGTAGGACAAGTTGACCGAACCACTATAAAATCTGGTGTGCTCTTTCTGATTACTTTGTGCTCTTTACTTTTCTATTATTATCTGCTCTGGTGAAATCTTTAGTTGATCTTTTCATTTCTGTGTTTACTTGTTTCCACTGCAGATTATCGAAAAGATTTTTCCTATTGCTCACAAATTTTTTTAAGTAACCAATTCACCCCCCCTCTTGGTTAGCCTCGGGACTAGTTCATCAGGGCTTAACATCTCTATCAAACTTTCAAGATCATCCTGTATGAACAGGTGCTTGTACAGTACGATACGTCGTACCGCTTGAATTTAACTCATCCAACATCCATTGCCACATGTATTGTATAGGATGAAGTAGGTGTTTGTACGGTATGATCACTAATGATTGATCAATATTAGCCGTTGGATGTGTTGTGATTAGTGATTTGGTATTTTTGTGAAGATTTTATAGTACAAAGTGAAATCATATAGTACAATGTGAATAAAATTCAAAAAGTGATGTGTGATGATCAGGAAAGCTCCATAAAAAGAACATAAAACAAATCACAAAAATAAAAGAAATAATACAAATATTCATAAATAAATTTAAAAGAAAACACACAATAATATTTATTTTTATAATTTTCAAAATTTTTTTTATAAACATAAAAGAAATAATACAAATAATCATAAAACAAATTCAAAAGTTAGGCACACAAAAAACATTTTTTTATTATTTTTGAATCATCTTGATTCAAGCATAATATCTATAACACCTAGTCTAGTCATTAAGGTGCTAAAGGTTTCAAAAGCTAGGGGTTTTATAAATATATCTACCAATTAATTTTTAGTAGCTACTTGATGTAGCTCTATATCCCCTTTTGTCACATGATCTCTAATGAAATATTGCCTAATGTCTATGTATTTGGTCCTTAAAGGTTGGATTAGATTCTTTTATATATAAATTTCACTGGTGTTATCACGTATGATTGGAATGGTGCCTACAGGTAGTCAAAGATCTAAGACTTGTTGTTTAATCTATAGGACTTGTGTAACACAACTCCATGTAGCTATATATTCTGCTTCAGCTGTAGATAGGGCTATAGAGTTTTGTTTTATACTAAACCAGGAGACTAACGATTATCATATAAATTGGCATTTTTAGAGGTGCTTTTCCTATCAACCCTATAACCTACAAAGTTTGAATTAGAATATACTATGATCTTAAAAGAAGTACTATGTCTAGGATACCAAATTCCTAAGTTTTAGGTTCAAAGAAAATATCTCAGAATTCTTTTAACATCACTCATGTGAGATTCTTTAGGATCAGGCTGAAATCTATCATAGTGACAAACACTAAACATGATATTAGGTCTACTAGTAGTCAAATAAAGGAGTGATCCAATTATTCCTCTATACTTCTTAAGATCAATTGATTTTCCATTTGGGTCCTTGTCTAACTGAATAGTAGAGCTCATGGGAGTATTTATTACTTTAGTATTATCCATTTAATATTTCTTAAGGATGTCCTTGATGTATTTTGATTAACTAAGAAAAGTTCCATCATCCTTCCGCTTCGCACTAAATCCTAGAAAATAATTTAGCTCTCTCATCATGCTTATCTCAAACTCCTCACTCATAATTTTTGAGAATTTGCCATAATGATTTTTATTTATAGATCCAAACAGTGTATCATCAACATATATTTGAATTATGAGTAGGTCTTCTTCTTCTTTCTTTAAGAATAGGGTGGTGTCTATACTACCCTTAACAAAAGCTCTATCTAGAAAGGAATATGCTTAGCCTATCATACCAAGCTCTAAGAGCTTGCTTCAACCCATATGAAGCCTTCTTTAGTTTGAATACATGATTAGGAAATTTAGAGTTCTCAAAACTTGGGGGTTGCTCAACATATACATCCTCTTTAATTTCCCCATTTAAGAAAACACTTTTAATATCCATTTGATATAGCTTAAATCTTTTAAAGAAAGCAAAGGCTAAGCACACTCTAAAGGCTTCTAGCCTAGGTATTGGGGCAAAAGTATCTTTAAAGTCAATTCCTTCAATCTGATTATACCTTTTAGCTGTTAATCTAGACTTATTTCTTATTACTATGCTAGAGTCATTCATTTTGCTCTTATAAACCCATTTGGTTCCTACAATACTTTGGTCTTGAGGTCTACTCAACAACTCCCAAACATCATTCCTAATAAATTGATTCAATTCTTCTTGCATTACTAGGATCCATAATTCATTAACTAAGGCTTGATCAATGTTGGTGGGTTCTATCATCGAGATAAATGCAGAATGACTAACCTCCTTCCTAAGTCCATATCTAGTTCTAACACCTTTAGATGGATCTCCTAAGATTAGTTCTTTAGGATGACTAGAAGAGTATCTGCATTCTCTAGGCAAGGGTACATAAGGTTTTACTCTATCTCTTAGGTCAATGACTTTTACCCCTTGAATTACCTCTACTACTTCTTCTAGTTTAGATTCAGAGTCCTATCTGATTCATCAAACACAGTATGGTTAGACTCTTCTACAACTAAGGACCTCTTTGGAAAGATTACATAGGCCTTACCTATAGATGAATAACCTAAGAAGACTCCTTTATCAGACTTGGGATCAAATTTTCCTTAGGGCGATTTACCATTAATAAGGATAAAACATCTACACCCAAAGACATGTAAGTGAGAAAGATTATGTGTCCTGTCCTTAAGGAGTTCATTGGGTGTCTTATTTAACTTAGATCTAACATTCATCTTATTCAAAATATAACAACCAGTATTTACTACTTCTGCCAAAAAGTATCTAGAGTAGCAAGGCCCTAGCAGCTTCTACCAAAGTTTTATTTTTCCTCTCAGTTATTCCATTCTGCTGAGTGGTCCTAGGGGTAGAAAAGTTATGTTCTCTTCCTAGCTCTTGACAAAAAGATTTAAACCTATCATTCTCAAACTCTCCACCATGATCACTATGAATGGTTGAAATTTCACACCATAATTTTCTTTGTATTCAAGTGGAGAAGGTTCTAAATTCCTCAAATGATTCACTTTTTTGTGCTAGGAATCTAACCCAAGTGAATCTTGAATTGTCATTTACTATTATAAATCAATATGATTTCCCTCCTAGGCTGACTATACTAACTTGTCCAAATAGGTCCATATGGAGAATTTCTAAATGTCCTAGAGGTGTTGAAGTCCTTAATTAAATGAAATGAAGACTTAACTTATTTTTTTTGTTGGCAGGCATCACATAGGTGGTTCTTAGTGAAGTCTATCTTAGGGATGCCTCTAACTAGATCTTTTTTGGTAACCTTCCTAAGAGTTTTCATGCTTGCATGACATAGTCTCCTATGCCATACCTACGAATCATTAATAATAATTTTCAAATATAAGGAATTATAATATTCAATATAGTTCAAATTAAGTATATAGATATTCTTTATTATTTTTCCTTCTAAAATTAGTTTTCCATTTAAGCTAATCATGCATTTTGTAGAAAGAAACTTTATGTCAAAACCCTTGTCACATAATTGGCTAATGTTAAATAAATTATGCTTAAGACCATCAAAAAATAAAATATTTTCAATAATAAACTTGTTATAATCGCCAATTATAGCTTAGCGAACCACTTTCCTAGTGGTGTTGTCTCCTAGTTTTACCTTGCCTCCTGACTTGGGCTCTAGTGTGATGAACTGCGTCAAATAATCAATCATTTTCCTCGAGTATCCATTATCAAGGTATAATATACTCTCACTAGGTCTTTTATGAGAGCTTCCTTACAAAGTTATTAAACATTAAATTAGGAACCCAAATGAGTTTGGGTTCCATATTATGCATTGATGAATGAGATGTTTGCATGCTATGCTGTGATAGAAGTAGTTTTGGCCTCCACACTAGATGTGTCCTACGATGGATAGTGTAAATGTGGGCTATGTATTCTAGCATGCCATAAGAGTAACATCTAATACTAGGAAAATGATTTACTAATCTATGTCTATTATGGTGCCTCTTCCTAGGGGTATATGATGCATACTGTGATGAGTTATGCTACTGTGCCAATGTAGGTGATGTTTTATTATCTTGAAGTGCATTTATTTTTTTCTTGTTGGAATTTATTTACACTTTCTAGAATGTATACTTCCATTTTCAATTCATGCTCACTATCATCTATATCAGTTGCACATGCCTCTAAGTTTTTGAATGAGTTTTCTGATTCAATATGCTTTATTTTCAAGGAATTATATGCAATAGATAATTCAATATGCTTCTTGTTTAATACATCAAACTCATCAAGTAAAGGCATGTAATTATTATCCAAACTAGAATGATGATTTATCAAACAAGTATGATCTTTTGCTAAGTAGTAAAATAATTGTTCAGATTAGCTTACACCTTTTTTTGTTTCTTAGATGAATCATAAATTTTCTTAGAAATAATAAACAATTCATCATAGGATAGGTTATATACCTCTTCTTGATATGATTGATCAAGATTATTATTAGTCGTAAGGCACATGTTTCTTACCTCATCCTCTACTTCTAGTTCCGATGATTTTGAGGCAAAGTCGGCCTAAAATGCCTTCTATGTCATTTGTTTCCACTTCTTGAATTTAGACTTTTCTTCATCCTTCTCCTCAACTGGGTGAGTTTTCAAGTTAGGGTAGTCTGTTCAAAGATTCTTAGTTTCTTGCATTCAAAACATATTGTGTCAGATGACACTATAAAATTTGTGTTGCTTTTACTATTGCTCCACTGTTGTTGATGACGCCTTTGCTTCCTCTTTAAAAAGCTTTTGAATTGGCGGGTCATCAACACAATGTCACCGTCCTCCTCTACTACAGAACTATCACTGTCTGAATTGTTCACTTTCAAAGCCACATTCTTCTCTTTCTTTTTATCACCTACATCATTTAGTCTTTGACTCACGCCTTATTTGTAGGCAATGAGTGACCCAAGCAAATTATCAATAGAATAGACATTCAAATCTATTGATTTAGTAATTATAATAATTTTAGCATCATATACTTTTGTTAACTTTTTTAGAATTTGACAGTTCTCTGCTCAATGCATATAGGGATGTTACTATTTGTGTGAACCTAGTGTACATATTTGATATGTTACAAACCTGATTCAAGCAATTTGATTTTGATGATAACAAATATTATTATATCTACTATTACATTCTCTTATTTCTAAGATATTTTATTTTGTGATGTCAGTACTAACATTTTAGGATTACTGTCCACCATTAATTTGTAATTCTGATCAGCTCAAGACTGGGTAGACTAGGGTTATAGTCTGTATTTTGAATTTGTTTTATATTTTTTCCTTTCTTAAGTCATATCATGTAACTAAGTGGTTATCATTACTAAGTAACCTTGCACACACACATGGGGAGAGAGAAAAATAGTTTTGGGAGAGTTTTTCTTTTTAAGTAGTTCATAATGTATGATTTCTATTCATACTATATAATATGTGTATCATATTATACGGGTTTAATTCATGCTATATGATTTATTGAGCTCTGTCAATACCCTAACTACCAGAGGTTAAGGAAGATACTAATTATACACTGATCATACTGTATGATCATATTCATATGGTATGACCTAATTAAAATCTTTCTTAATTAACCCCATGATATCAGGCAATCAAATCTTGGACAATAATTTTTGTCAATTATACTATACGATATATTTCACACAGTATAATTGGCAAAGTACGACTTTGGTCATCCTAAAGATCGCACAAAATGAAATCCTTAATTTTTGTACTGATCGTACTATACGATGTCCTAAGTGTTGGATGATTGACAGTGTACGAAGTTGGTCATCCCAAGCATCGTCCTAAATGAACAGAAGAAATTTCTACTGATCGTACTGTATAATATTTTATCATACTGTACGATATTTTATTGTACTGTATGATATTCTTAAAGATTGAATAATTCATCTACAGGAACATGCTGGATGATTCTAAATTGCACTGATCGTACCATATGATATGTGTATCGTACTATACAAACAGAAGACTGAATTCTTGAAATTTAGGGTTTTTTTGTAGCGCACTATTTAAGCAATTGTATTATCCCTCTAGATAATCTTTTGCTATTTAGTCTTCTTGAGAGAGATCCAGAGAAGGAAGACAGAGAGCTTTGGAGAGAGAGAAATTCTTATGAGGGGGAGTTGTGAGGGATTCATAAAGGTTGCTCCAAGCAAGGTTTCCACCGTCTTCATCAAGTTACTTATCTGGTTCCTTGGTGGCTTTGGGCGAGATCTTCATCAACATCAGATCCAGGTTCTCTGCCTACTCCAGGTGGGAATAAAGGGATTCTAAGGTTCTTTGCCTACTCCAGGAGGAAGTAAAAAGTTTCTAGGTTCTCTGCCTACTCTAGGAGGGAGTAAAAGGATTCAAGGTACTCTACCTCACCGGGTCAGTGAAAAGATTTTATAAGGGCTTCTCTACCTTGCTATGGGGGCTAAAGGAGAGATACTAATTTTAGTGCAATACTTGGAAAGGAGGTTTTTGGGGAGTGGATGTAGGTCAAGTTGACCGAACCATTATAAATATGGTGTATTCCTTCTGATTATTTTTTTTTGCATTTAATTTTCACATTTTTCTGTGAATTATTTTATGTTTGAAATTTTTGAAATTTTTATTATTGTGAAACAAATCTGTTGCCACATCAAGGGGTTTTTAATTTCTTATTTTATTAAAGAATTTTTAAAATAACCAATTCAACCATCCTCTTGGTTTGCCTCGGGACTAGTTTTTTAGGGTTTAACCACCCTCACAAACTTTCATGATATTCATTCACTAGGTTTCATGCAAAAGAGTTCATAATCATGAAATAGAATGTTCAACCTCGATTATTTAACTTCACTAGTTCACTCATAAGTGATACATAATTTATCATAGATTTTCTTTCCAGTAGTACATATTGATACACACATATAGTCCTCAAATTTCAAAGCACAAAAACATAGTTAAGTCATTTAGCATTTAACTTAGAAAATTCTCTATCCTCTTGACTCTCTTTAGTGTAAGAAATATCAATTTTCACACCATTAATAATACGTGATGGTAAAGAATATCTAGATTGAATAATATGCCACATCCTAAAATCAATAGAATGTAAAAATGTGACATGTAGATTTTCCAAAAATCAAAGGGAGTATTCTCAAAAAATGGTGGACGAGTAATAGAGTAACTTTCTACAGTGTTTTTATTTCTAAAGTGTGCCATTGATCGTTTTCCTCTAGGTTTTCTAAAACACAATTTTTGGTACCACTCTAATACCAATTGAAAGTTCGATAAGGATATTATGCCTAAGTGAACTTGTTCATAGGCACACCAAGAGGGGGGTGAATTGGTGAATTTAAAAAATTAATGGCTTAATTTAAAAAATAAAGATAATATTTTTAGATTTTTTAATATTTAAAAAATAAGTAATAATTTTCACTTAGTGCATAAGCAAACAAATTTACAAAAGTGCCTCAGAAATGATGATGATATTCTTTTCAGTAGATTGAAGCATTGAGTATGATTTTCACCAAGTAGTTATAACAAAATTAAATTGTAGAAAAGTAAAAATGTGAGAATAAAAATTAAAATAAACACACCAGTGATTTACAGTGGTTTGGTCAAACATTGACCTACGTCCACTCCTTAGAGTCCTCCTTTTGAATATTATACTATCACTATAGTGTCTCTCTTTTACCCTTACAACAAGGTGAAGAAGCCCTTACATAAATCAATTCCACTAAACCCGATGTGGCGGAGACCTGGAAGCTTTGTGACCCTCCTAGTGAGGGCAATGGACCTTCAATCTTTTTCTCCCTCCTAGAGAAGGAAGAGAACCTTGAACTCCTTTCTCACCCTCCTAGAGATGGCAGGGAACCACAAACTTCTTTCTCACCCTCCTGGTGATGACAGAGAACCACGTCCTTGGGTTGAAGAATCTCTTCCCAAAGCCACCCAAGTAACCAAGATAAACATTTGGAGGACCAAGGTAAGATACTTGGTGAAACCGTGTGAACCCCTCACACTACTCTCTCACACACAAGCTCTCCTCTTCTTCCCAAAGTACTCCTAGATCTTCTTCTCAAAGGTCCCTGAGAGAGTTTAAATACAAGGGTACTTTTTAAATAAGTCAATGAGAGAGTTTAAATACAAGGTCTCACAAAAGCCCCAAGTTCAATTCTAATGACACTGATCATGTAGTATGATCATGGATCATCTAGTATGATTACTTAAAAGTACTCATGTTAGTACTTTTTAAAGACCTAGATGCTGTACGATTAGTTCAAGGATTTGAGTTGATCATCCAAGATGATTTAGACCATTGTCCAGTATGATTAGTTCAAATGACTTAGATTATCATCCCGTATGATTGGCAATGATTTAATTATCATCCTACGAAGGAATTGGGTCGTATAGTATGATTGGTCAAATCATCATGTATGATATGACTGGATTAATTATTCCAAATTTATTCCTTAATCACAAGATTAATTTAGGCAAGATTTAATTTCATCATATAGTATGATACCTATCATATAGTATGATGAGTACAAAATTTAAACTTCAAAATATTGCCTAAATTATAATTGGTGGCTGGGATCCTGATTTCAACTGATCTTATCGTACGATATACATTGTATAGTATGATTAGTTCATCTTGCCTTAATTATCATAATTAGCCATTTAGTCATTTTTTGATTAGTTGATCGTATAGTATGATTTGTTCAAAAAATTTAACTTCTGATATTATCACTAACTCACTCCCTTGAGTGTGCATGTGCATGGTTACCAAGCTTAGTATCTACCAAATATAGATTTGACTCAAGGAAGGTTAAAATATATATGAATTAAAAATACAAACTTTTCATGACATACTTAACCATAGTCTACCCAATCTTGAGCTAATCAAACTTGCAAGTGTACGGTGAACCTGAAATGTTAATGCATAAAAAATAAATATACAATAATAGAAATTAATAGGAGATAGCATAGTAAGGAATCCAATAATATTTATTATCATCAAAATCATAAGACTTGGGTCCAAATTTACAACATGTGAAGGTAAAGAACCTCGAATCTTTTTTTACCCTATTGATGAAGGTATAGAACTAAATTACTTTCACCTTTCCCAGTGTGGTGGAGTAGCCAGGCCCTTTGATACCAAAGAGGTCTTCTTCTCAAAGCTTCCCTTAATATAAACCTTGATATTTGGAGGAACTGAGGTGCAAGTTTGCCTGAGCAACCATGTGAAACTTCCTCTCACACTCCCTTGAATCCCACAAGGATCTTCTCCATCTCTAATAAACTTCACCCTTTCTCTCCAAAGCTCTAGACAGTCTCTTTAAGCTTTTTATTAAAAGAAATAACCCAATGACTACAAAAAAGACTCTTACAAAGTCTAATGAGAAAGCTTAAATAGAGGGCTTAAAAAAACTCTAAAAATTTAATTCAGCTATCACTATTTGTATGGTACGATTAGGGATCATACAATATGATTAGTTTAAAATAACATGTTCATTCTAAATGAAAAATAAACTCTTGTTGTATTTTGAGATCCCGAGCTTGTGATTATAATGATAACAAACATTAATAACTATCTCCTTACTTCTCCTAACATTTATCTTGTATATTCATTTTTGTGTGTACTAAGATTTCAAGTACATCATACTCCTATAATAAGATTTAGGGCTCGAGATTGGGTAGAATAGGATAATATTTTGTAAGACTTTATATTTTTATTTTTTATTTTATATTTATTAAGTCAAAGTCCTATAAAAGTTGTATGATAACTTGGTGACTGTGCACACATACAGTGGAATGAGAAAATTGAAGTTTAATTTTTTTGAACTAATTATACCATATGATTCAGATCATACATATGATTAAGTTTATAAAAAATATTTATAACATCTAATTATGTAATTAATATTTTTAAATTAATCATACTGTATGAACTGGATTGCACTTTACTATCTGTTTATGTTAAAAACCCTATTTGCTAATCAGATTTAGGTAAGTATTTTAATATTTAAATTTTAAACTAATCGTAAAGTATAAACTTGTTCGTACTATATGATATTCAAATTATTACCTTTTTTTGCCGGAAAAGATAGTGAGGTTCAGTGAAGTGGTATGTGAAATGATCAGGACAAAATCATGAACCATGATAATAGAAAAACAAATCCAATAACAAAAACAAAAAATAATAAAAATAAAAATAAACCAATTAAAATAAATCATAAAAAAATATACGACAATGAAAGCAGATAGCATAAAACACGTTAATAAAAATATAAAAAAAATAATAGAGATAGAAAATGTTAATTTCAAGCATGAATATCGATCACACCTAATTTGGTTCTTAAGGTGCTAAAGGTTTCAAAAGCTAGTGGTTTTGTAAGGATACCAGTAAGTTGATTTTCAAGGGCTAGATGGTGTAGGTCTATGTCCCCTTTGGTTATATGGTCCACCCTAATGAAGTGGTGACTTATGTTAATATGTTTGGTACCAGAGTGTTGGATTGGATTTTTTGAAATACAGATGGCACTAGTGTTATCACATAGGATTAAAATTATGCCCATAAATAATCCTACTTCAAGATTTTATTATTTCAACCAAAGGACTTGGGCTACACAACTTCCTAAGGCTATGTATTTAGCTTCAGCAGTGGACAGTACAACTGGGTTCTATTTTCTACTAGACTAGAAGACTAAGGACTATCCTATGAATTGACATATTCCAGAAGTACTTTTTCTATCAACTTGGCATCCTATAAAATTTGAATCAGAATATCGTTTGAATTTCAAAAGAGGTGCTATGCTTAGGATACCAGAATTCTAAGTCTTGGGTTCCTAAGAGATATTTAAGGATTCTCCTAACAAAAATCAAGTGTGACTCTTTTGAATCAGCCTGAAATCTAGCATAAAGACAAATGCTAAACATAATATCAGGTCTGCTAGCAGTCAAGTATAGAAGTGATCCAATTATTCTTTTGTATTTCTTTTGATCAGTAGATTTTCCATTTCAATCCTTATCTAACTGAACAGTGGAACTCAGGGGAGTGTTGATTGGCTTAGCTTTATCCATTTCATATTTCTTAATTATGTACTTAGTATATTTTAATTTTCTACAAAAAGGTTTATCATCCTTCTACCTTATGCTAAATCCAAGAAAGTAGGTCAGTTTTCCCATCATACTCATTTCAAACTCATTACTCATCATTTTTAAAAATTCATCACACAGATTTTTATCAGAAGATCCAAACAAAAAATCATCAACATAAATTTGGACAATCAGTAGTTCATCTCCTACCTTTTTCTGAAAAAGGGTGGTGTCTCGCTCCCCTTAATAAATGCTTTCTCGTAGGAATGTGCTTAATCTTTCATACCATATCCTTGGTGCTTGTTTTAGTCCATATAATATCTTTTTTAATTTGAACACATGATTAAGAAATTATTAATTTTTAAAGCCTAGGGTTTGTTCAACATACACATCTTCTTTTATTACCACATTCAGAAAGGCACTCATGATATCCATTTGAAACAGTTTGAATCCCTTAAAATAGATAAAGGTTAGTAGCACCGTTTAGCCAATTTTAATGGCTTCTAATCTTGCTACAGGGGCAAAAGTCTCTTCAAAGTCAATCCATTCTATCTGTTTATACCCTTTAGCCACTAATCTTACTTTATTTCTCACTACTATATTAGAATCATTCATTTTGTTTTTGAAAATCCATTTAGTTCATGAGGGTGGTTAAACCTTAAAGAACAAGTCCTGAGGCTAACCAAGAGGAGAGGGGGGGGGGGGTGAATTGGTTAGCCTCAGGACTAGTTCTTTAGAGTTTAACCACCCTCATAAACTTTCATGATATTGATTTACTAGGTTTCATGTGAAAGAGTTTGTAATCATGTAACAAAATATTTAAGCTAGATTATTTAACTGCACTGGTTCCCTCATAAGTGATACATAATTTATCCCAAATTTTCTTTCCAGAAGTACTGGTTAGTACACACATATAATCCTTAAATTTCAAAGCATAGAAAAAATAGTTAAGACATTTAGCATTTAACTGAGAAAATTCTTTATCCTCTTGAGTCCATTTAGTATAAGAAATATCAATTTTCACACCATTAATAATACGTGATGATAAAGAATATCTAGATTGAATAATATGCCACATCCTAAAATTAATAGATTATAAAAGGTGACATGCAAATTTTCCAAAAATTAAATGGAATATTCTCAAAAAATGGTGGACAAGTAATAAAGTAACCTTCTATGGTGGTCCTATTTCTGAAGTGTGCCATTGATCATTTTCCTCTAGGTTTTCTAAAACCCAATTTTTAGTACTGCTCTTTTACCAATTGAAAGTTCGATAAGGATTTTATGCCTAAATGAACTTGTTATTAGGCATACCAAGAGGGGGATGAATTGATGAATTAAAAAAAACTAATTACTTAATTTAAAAAATAAAGATAATACTTTTAGATTTTTTAATATTTAAAAAATAAGTATTAATTTTCACTTAGTGTGGAAGCAAACAAATTTACAAAAACATCTAAAAAATGATGATGATATTCTTTTTAGTAGAATGAAGCATTGAGTATGATTTTCACCAAGTAGTTATAATAAAATTAAACTGTAGAAAAGTAAAAATGGTAGAATTAAAATCAAAATAAACACACTAGAGATTTGCTCTACTTTGGTCAAATAATGACCTACGTCTACTCACCGTAGTCCTCCTTTTTTAATATTATACTATCACTATTGTGTCTCTCTTTTTGCTCCTATGGAAAGGCAGAGAATCCCTTACTCAAATCAATTCCACTTAACCCAGTGCGACAGAGAGTCGGAAGCTTTGTCACCCTCCTAGTGATGGCAGTGGACCTTCAATATTTTTCCCTTTCCTGGAGAAGGGAGAGAACCTTAAACTCCTTTCTATCCCTCCTGGTGATAGCAGGGAACCACAAACCCCTTTCTCACCCTCCTAGTGATGGTAGAGAGCTGCATCCTTGGGTTGAAGAATCTCATCCTAGAGCGACCCAAGAAACCTAGACAGACATTTGGAGGAATATGGCAAGATACTTGCTTGGCGCATTCGTGTGAACCCCTCACACTACTTCTCTCTCATACATAAGCTTTCCCTGTTCTTCCTAAAGCACTCCAAGATCTTCTTCTAAAATCTCCCTCTCAAGAACACTCAGTAGCCAAAAGACTTTGAAACAAGTCAATGAGAGAGTTTAAATACAAGGTCTCACAAAATGCCCTAAATTCAATTCTTACGACACTTATCATATAGTATGATCATGGATCATCTAGTATGATTAGTTAAAATTACTCATGCTAGTATTATTTAAAGACCTAGGTGCTGTGCGATCAGTTCAAGGAATTGATCTGATCGTCTAGGACGATTTAGATCATCATCCGGTATGATTAGTTCAAATGACTTGGATTATTATCCCGTACGATTAGCGACGGTTTAATTAACATCCCATATAGGAATTGGGTCATATAGTATGATTGGTCAAATCATCATGTATAATCTGACTGGATCAATTAATCCAAATTTGTTCCCTAATCATAAGATTAATTTAGCGAAGATTTAATTTCATTATACAATAAGATACCTATAATATAGTATGATAAGTACAAAATTTATATTTCAAAATATTGCCTAAATTATGATTGGTGGCTGGGATCCTAATTGTAACTGATCTTGCCATATGATATACATTTATAGTATGATTAGTTCATCTTGCATTGATTATCACAATTAGCTATTTAGTCATTTTTTGATTAGCTGATTGTATATTATGATTAGTTCAAAAAATTTAACTTCTAATATTATCACTAACTCACTCCCTTGAGTGTGTGTGTGTATGGTTACCAAGATTAGTATCTATAAAATATATGATTTAACTCAAGAAAGGTAAAAATATATAAGAATTAAAAATATAAACTTTTCACAGCATACTTAACCCTAGTCTATCCAATCTTGAGCTAATTAAACATGCAAGTGTACGATGGACCTAAAATGTTAGTACATAAGAAAAATAAATATACAATAATAACAATTAGTAGGAGATAGCATATTACTGAATCCAATGATATTTATTATCATCAAAAGCATAAGAATTGGATTTAGATTTGCAATAGGTGAAGGTAAAGAACCTTGAATCTTTTTTCACCCTATTGGTAAAGGCAGTGAATTAAATCACTTTCACCTTTCCCAGTGTGGCGGAGTAGCCAAGTTCTTTGACACCAAAGATGTCTTCTTCTCAAAGCTTCCCTTAAGACAAACCTTGATACTTGGAGGAACTCAGGTGCAAGTTTGCTTGAGTAATCAGGTGAAAATCCCTCTTACACTCCGTTGAATCCCACAAGGATCTTCTCCATCTCTCATAAACTTCCCCATTTCTATCCAAAGCTCTAGATAGTCTCTTTAAGCTTTTTATTAGAAGAAAAAACCCAATGACTACCAAAAAAACTCTTACAAAGTCTAATGAGAAAGATTAAATAGAGGGCTTAAAAAAACTCTAAAAATTTAATTTAGCTATCACTATTCATACAATACGATTAGGGATCATACAATATGATTAGTTCAAAATAGCATGTTCATTCTAAATGAAAAATAAACTCCTATTGTATTCTGAGATCCTGAGCTTATGATTCTGATGATAACAAACATTACTAACTATCTTCTTACTTCTCCTAACATTTGTCTTATATATTCTTTTTTGTGTGTACTCAAATTTCAAGTACATCGTACTCCTACAATAAGATTTAGGGCACAAGATTGGGTAGAATAGGATAATATTTTATAAGACTATATATTTTTATTTTCTTTATTTTTTATTTGTTAAGTTAAAGTACTTTAAAAGGTGTATGCTAACTTGGTGACTATGCACACATACAGGGGTATTAGAAAATTGAAGTTTAATTTTATTTTTGAACAAATTATACCATACGATTTAGATCATACAATACGATCATGTATATAAAAAATATTTATAATAATTAATTATATAATTAATATTTTTAAACTAATCATACTGTATGAACTGGATTGCATTATACTATCTGTTTAAGTTAAAAACCCTATTTGCTATTCAAATTTAGGTAAGTATTTTAATATTTAAATTTTAAACTAATCTTAAAGTATAAACCTATTTGTACTATATGACATTCAAATTATTACCTAAATTAATCTCTATGATTAGCAAATCAAATCAAGGTTTATTTAATATAGCAGATCATACTAGACGATAGGCAGAGAAAAAATTGGTTGTCTCATGGATCATCCTGGATGAACTTTGATTTATTGAATTTATCATACAGTATGATGCCCATTATACTAGACAATGGGAAAAAATAATTTTCTATCATCCTAGAGATTATCCTGTATAAACTTGAGGTGAAAGTACTAATTATACCGTATAATCCAAGCATCATATTGTACGATCATCATATAAAGTTTTGAATAAATTGTACTGAGACACTGTTCTATATACTGGATCAATTAGGTTTTGGCCAAATCATACTATATAATCCCAAATCATACTGTATGATATAAAATGACAGAATTAAATTTTAGGATTTTTTTAATGCCTTATATTTAAACACTCATTTTAGACTTTGAAGAGATCCTTTAGCTGTTAAAGGGATTCTTAGAGAGAGCCTTGTGAGGACATAGAGCATCAGAGAAGGAGAAGGTGAAGTTGTGAGAGTGGGAGATGTAGTGTGAGGGCATTCCATATAGTTGATCCAAACAGGCTTGAGGCTTGACTCCTATAATGGCTTTATTGATCTCTTAGGATTACTCTTGGGAGAAAAGCATTAAGGATGATGATCGTTGGGTTTGCTACCTTCACCAAGAGGGTGAAGAAGGATTCTAAGGTTCTATTCCTTCACCAGGGGTTTGAAAAAGAATTCTTAGGTTCTCTGCATCACTAGGAGGGTGAAAAGGATTCTAGTACTCTACCATATCAAGTTGGTGAAAGAGATTATTGTTAGGAATTCTCTGCCTTACTAAACATTCAACTTATAGGATTTTCATCAACACATGTCCTCTGCATATATTTAGATGGTTGTGAGGGGCACTTGGCAGCAGTCCAAAGTCTTCTCCCTTAATAAATTATTAGGGATAAAGGGAAAATGCCAAAACAAACCTCCCTAAGCTCATCATACTCTCCTATCTTCCAAAAATTCTAATTAAATCAGTTTAAAAACTCATTCAACTGAAGATTTATCCTCTCCAGCTATAAGATAAGCCTCCCTAAGCTTTTCCTAAGTTGTTGCAAAGCTTGAGAGCCTAATTTGAGAAGAGAGGAGAGAGAGAGAGAGAGGAAGAGAGAGAAAAGAGAATTTCAATAGTAGATTTAAATCCAATCGCTAAAAGTTCTTGAGGTCTTCAGCAAAGTTGTAGAGAATTTAATTATCTTTCAAACAAGCTCAAGACCATCAAAACCCACATGCTAGATTGTAAGTTATCTTCATTTTAAGTTATATGATCAAACCTTAATTCCTCCCAAATCTCAATGCATGGAGCCTTAAAACTCCATGGGTTGAAAGATTAGGGTATCAAGATCCTATGTTTCAAATTTCATGAAAATCCAATGGTTGGTTTGAAAGTTATGGGCAATTAAATATTTTAATTCATTTTGAATTAAGTTTCAGTCGGCTAACCAGAACCTTCTGATCGCTCATTCAGCGTGATCAGACAGTGCTGATTGCACCATGTCATCCCTTAGAACCACGTGTAGCTATTAAATAAAAATTGAATTAAAAAATTTAATTAAATACACAGTACTTTGAAAATTCATAGAAAATCCATTTTTTCACCAAATTTAGTGTTCTTAGGCTCATTCGAAAAGGATTGAGCCCTAATATTTATTAAAATTAAAATTTTTTGACCACTGAATTGGGAGTTATTTGGGTTTATTCAAAATATAAAATTTTCAATTTTCTCACAATCCAGTGGTCAAATTGAGCCCAAATTTTGGTTAAATATTTTTAAGCATCTTAGGCATCCCCTGCATTTTTCCTAAGATTAGATGCTCAAGAGATTACTATGGGATAAATTTATAAAGTAATTGGTCTATTTTGGACCCAAAACTTTAAAAATTTATAACTCTCCAAATTGGTAGAATTAGGTTATTAGATTATTGTGGTATGCTTGCATATGTCCTAGGGTTAGATGACCAAAATTTCAAACCCATTTGAACACTATGGACACCTATAGAAAATAATTTAATAAAAGGTCTAGTTAACTTAGAAAAATTATAGGAAATTGTACACACATCCAATCGGTGTGAAACTTTAGAATATTGACTTAGTGATATTTTACACCTTAGATCCAAATGTCACTAGATTTGGAGGTCATTAGGTCAGAAAATTAACCAAGTTAAAATTCAACCTTTTTTAGAACCTAGAAACTTAAAAAAATATAATAAATCAAAATTAAATACCAAAATTATAAATAATATATCAAACTAACCAGAACTTGACCCTCTATTCAGGAAAAATAAAAACCCCAATCACTAAACTTTTAGTTTAACTTTAATTTAAGTTTTAGTAAAAATAATAATTAATTCAATAAAATAATTAAAAATTATTAAAAATTCTTAAAAAAATCTAAACACCTGAAAACACTCCCATGGGTCATCCCTAACCTTTGGGAGTGATTCCATGCAGTTCAGAATATGTTTGGACCAAAACAATCAAAATCTCTATAATTAAGTAATTTAAAAAATTAATTAATTAACCAAACTTAAAAAAAAATTGAACTAATTGTAGAAAACTCCAAATTGAGTAAACTCAAAGGCATTGTACTCCATATAAGGCATAATATTTATTAAAAATATCAAACCATGAAAAATCACTTAAAATTAAAAAAAGTCAACTTTCAAGTCAACTTTAAGTTATAATTTCACCTTAAAAACTTTAAAAATTCATAACTAAATGTAGAAAATTTCAAATCTAGCAAACTTACAGTCTTGCTCATCCAAGGGTCTAATATTTAATAAAAATACTAAATTTCTAAAAATCACCTTTAATCTACAAGTTAAAATTTGACCCTTTAATTTAATAATTAAAATAATAAAAAAAATTAAAAAATTCAATAATCAACCAAAATCCCCAAAATTATTAATTAAATTAAAATAATTAATCAACCAACCCTTTAATATACTACAGCCACTCCAAAGATAAAGTTTTTAGGATGGACTACTCTTGGCTGTAGGGCTATGTGTCCTAAGGAGGCCTAGTTCCTCGAGCTTGGTGGCACAACGCCATGAACCGGTTGATGGAAAATTTAAATTACTCTAATCCTTAAAATCAACAACCAATCCAATTTATTAAATTATATTAATCTTTTAATTTATAACTAATTAAATTTATTTAATCAATTAACCTTAAAAATGCATTTTAAAATAAATCTTAACACATTAATATTTGAATTCTAATCAAATTTATCTTTTAACCTTCAACAAATCCAAACATTAGAGAACTTTAATCAATTAACCGATATAGGACATATCCAAACCACACATGCTATCTCACACACTTTAGATGATTGCTAGGGCACCACTTATAGATCTAGGCTATGCCGGTGTTTACTTTTCTATTATGTGCTAAGTTTTTTGAGATTCCACTACATGCTGGTTGTTAGAATTAGATGATTATTGTGATTGTTTAATTTCTTCACTTTATGATATGAATGATTATGTGTTAGATTTACCCTTAGGATAGGAGTGATATAAATACTGATTCAATCTTATGCATGTGGCTATGCTCCTAGAGGGCATTTAAAATAAAAGGAGGCAAAATCATAAATATTAAATTACTACAAGTACTATTGCTGCGCTAGGTCTCCTTTTAAAATTAAATGAGCATGGCCAAGTGTGGCTGGTTTGAGCATTTTAATTTTAATATATAACTGCTTGAGATATGATTTAAAATTATAATTGCCTAGGATAACACTACAGGTGTCGAATCTAGATTTTAATTTTTTTTATCAAATGTAATTCAAATCTATTGAGTTGTAATTCAAAGTGACATTTGAGAGGGGATACATAACTATCAAACTTAGATTTCAAAGAGGAGAGAACATCCCTTAAGGGAGAGTTCTCATTCATTTGGAAGACTAAGTTAGGATAGTTTTTAAATATCCAAAAGGAAAAGATAACACCCCTTTTGAGGGGGGAGTTTCTTTTCATTTGGATATTCAGACCCAACGAATCCAAGGAGCCTGTAGAAGGATGAATAAGTGAAGATTGAGAAGAATCCTATTCTCAAATTCACTTTAGTATTAGGAGAATCTAGACTGTTGTTAGTGGTACCCAACCACTTTACTTTCTATAGACCCTGGGTTGTAATATTAAGTGGCACTTGCCACATGGATTTTCAATTTGAATATTAATTCAATTAATTTGATAAATGATTGATATGTTGATTGTGATATAGGATTACATACTTTTAGTGGTTTTTTGGTAATTTCATATGTCAATATTTGATTTTGCCTGGAACAAATTGGAGGCTCGCGAGGGATCACTAAAACCTTTTATACTTTAATTAAAGTAAAAATTTTAAGATAACATAGAAACTCCAACGCTTTTAAGAAACCCTAGAGAGAGAGAGAGAGAGTTTGGGAGAGAGAGAGAGGATCTTATGAGGGGGAGTTTGTGAGGGATTCACAAAGGTTGCTCCAAGTAAGGATCAGAGTCATCTTCTCCATTCGTCGTCTCTCATCGTGTCGGTGTTCTTTGTGGGAAGATCGTTCGCAAGAAGATCCGGGTTCTCTGCCCGCTTCAGGAGGAAGCGAAAGGAGTTCAGGCTCTCTACCTGCTTCAGGAGGAAGCGAAAGGAGTCCGAGGTTCTCTGCCTGCTTCAGGAGGAAGCGAAAGGAGGTTAGGTTCTCTGCCTCACCGTGTCAGTGGAAAGGAGTTTTTGTACAGGCTTCTCTGCCTTGTTATGGGAGTAGAAGGAGAGTCACTTTGATTTAGTGCAATACCCGGAGGGGAGGCTCCAGGGAGTGGACGTAGGTCAAGTTGACCGAACCACTATAAAAATCTGGTGTGTTTTTTCTGATTACTTTCTGCACTTTAGTTTTCTGTGATTATATGCTTGGGTGAAATCTGTGTTTAATCTTTACGTTTGAGTATTTACTTATTTCCGCTACAAATCATCGAAAAGATTTTTTACTGTTGCTCTCAAATTTTTAAATAACCAATTCACCCCCCCTCTTGGTTAGCCTCAGGACTAGTTCATCAGGGTTTAACATTCCGATCGAACTTTCAAGTGGTATCAGAGCGGGATTCATAAAATCTAGTTTTGAAAAACTTTTGAATTTGATCCATGGCTAACTTTGGTAATCGTAATACTACTGAAGGTTATTCAGTTACATGACTGCCATTATTTGATAACATTAATTTTGATTTTTAGAAAACTCGCATATCCACTTTTCTTTAATCAATTGATTATCGTATGTGGATGCTTGTTAAGGATGGATACGAACCACCTTTTAGAATGATTTACAATGTTAAAACTAAACTACCTTTTACTGATTGGACTTTTGATGATCATGACTTAGCCCAACTAAATGCCAAATGTTTGAACTACTTTTTCTGTGCTTTAAAATTTGAGGATTACATGCGTGTCTTTACTTATATGACTGGTAAAGAAATCTGGGATAGACTGTGTATCACTTATGAAGGTACAACTGAAGTCAAACAGTCTAGGTTAAACATTTTGCTTCATAACTATGAACTTTTTCGCATGAAACCTACTGAATCTATTTCTGAAATGTACACGAGGTTCACTCAAATTATCACTTCTTTGCATGCCTTAGGAAGAGAACTTACAAACTATGAAAGAGTGAACAAAATTCTTAGATGTTTACCTTCTTCATATGATGCTAAGATAACTGCAATCACTGAATCTAAAGATTTGAATACTTACACTATTGATAGCTTACTTGGATCACTCATTGCTTACGAGCAATGGGTGAACCAAAGATAGCTTGATGCAGGTGAAAAGAAGAAGGAGAAAACAGTGGCACTGAAGGCCAATGATAGTGATTCTAGTACTTCCGGGTCTGATAGCGATGACGTTGCCTTAATCACTAGGCAATTCAAAAGCTTTCTAAGGAAGAAACACAAGAACTTTCAGAAGTGGAACAAGGGTAAGTCCAACAAACATTTTAAAGGTTCATCTGATACTATTTATTTTGAATGTAGGAAGCCTGGACACATTAAGGCTGATTGTCCTACACTTAAAGCTCACACAAGTAAGGAGAAGGGTGAGGAGAAACACAAGTTCAAAAAGGTCATGAAGCAGATTCAGAAGGCAATCTGGGTAGATTCTACATCTGACTCCTCTGAGACTGAAGCTGAAGAGGAGGAAACAAACTTGTGTCTAATGGCTGATGATCATCCTGGTCAGTCTGACCAAGAAGAGGTATGTGAGCTTACTTATGATTAATTATTTGAAATATCTGAAAGAATTCATGCATTGTATAAGAAGCTCAAGAAAACTCATGCTAGCCTGAAACTAGAATTTCTGAATTTAAAAAAAGAGAATGATTCTGTAGTTAAAGATCATTCCTCACTTGACAGCAATCACATGTTTTTACTTGATGAGTTTGATGAATTGAATAAAAAATATTCTGATTTAGTTTCTGAGCATGATTCATTGAAAACCTCACATGTTGATTTAGAGAAAGCTTTCAAAGAATTAGACAATCTGGCATGTGAAGTGGAGAGTAGCAATGGTGCTTTGAAATTTGAAATTACAAGTTTAAAGAAAGAAAATAAAATTTTGAAAGTTAAAATTAGTGCTTTTGAGAAAAATGAAACACCTCCTACGTTTGCACAGTTTTATGCACCTCCACCTTTTGTAGAATCTGCTTCAAAATCATTAAAGCATGTTTCATACTAACCTAGGAAGAGGCACTATCACCCACATAGATTAGTAACCCTTTTCCTGGTGTTAGATGTTTTTTCTCTGGCATGTTAGGACACTTTTCTCACACCTACACTGTTCACCATAGTACACATTGGGTATGGAGGCCCAAATTTCCTGTTTCACAGCACAGCACACATGCATTGCATTCTTCTTTTCATAAGAAGGAACCCAAACCTATTTGGGTTCCTAAAACTGACGTTTGATAATTTTGTAGGTGTGATCTCACACAAGACCTCATGAGAGCATGTGGTACCTAGACAGCGGAGGCAAGGTTACACTTGGAGATAACACCACCAGGAGGGTCATAGGTTCAGGTGTAATTGGTGATTCAAAGAATTTTATAATTGACAATATTTTGCTTGTAGATGGACTAAAACACAACTTGTTGAGCATCAGTCAACTCTGTGACAAAGGATACATCATCAAATTCCTGCCCACTTGCTACATTTTAAGCTCAAATGATAAAATTATTTTACAGGGACAAAGGATCAATAATGTCTACAAGCTTGATGTAAGTTGCATTAAAGCTGAAAAATTCAATTTGCTTAAAAACTGCTGCTGATGAGTCTAAGTTGTGGTATAGGAGATTATTTCATGCCAGTATGAAAACCCTTAGGAGAGTCACCCAAAAGGACTTAATTAGAGGTGTGCCCAAGCTTAAGTTCACTAAGGACCACCTGTGTGATGCCTGTCAGTTAGGGAAGTAAGTCTAGTCCTCTTTTCACTCTGTTAAGGACATTAGCACCTCTAGACCTTTAGAAGTCCTTCACATGGATCTCTTTGGACCTATTAGCACTGCCAGCTTAGGGGGTAAAGTTTATAGTTTTGTGATTGTTGATGACTACTCGAGGTTCACTTGGATTAAATTTCTGTCACATAAATCTGAGTCGTTTGATGAATTTAAGTCGTTCTCCACTTGGATTCAGAGAAAGTTAGGCTGTGAGATCTTCACTATTCATAGTGATCATGGTGAAGAGTTTGAAAATGTGAAGTTTGGAAGTTTTTGTGAGGAGCTTGGGATTAGTCATAATTCTCAGCTCCTAGGACCCTCAACAGAACGGGGCAGCTGAAAGGAAGAATAGGACCTTAGTGGAAGCTGCTAGAGCCATGCTTGCTAAGTATTCACTTCCAAAATACTTTTGGGCTGAAGCGGTGAACACTGCCTGTTATGTGCTGAATATGGTGAATGTAAGATAAAATCTGAACAAGACACCTTATGAGATCATCAAGGGTAGAACTCTAAACCTGTCCCACCTCCATGTCTTTGGCTGTAAGGTTTTCATTCTAAACAATAGGAAATCATCCTTAGGAAAGTTTGACCCCAAATCTGATGAAGGAGTGTTCTTAGGCTATTCTAGTTTGGGGAAATCTTTTAGGGTGTTCAATAAGAGGACTTTGGTGGTGGAAGAGACAACACATGTGATGTTTGATGAATTTGATCCTAAGGTGACTAGAGTTGAGGAACAATAAGAGGTAGAGGAGATTACCCAAGGGGTTGAAAATACAAATCTGGTGGAAAGGGTAGAACCTAAAACCACACCTGCCTAGAGATTGGAGATATTCGTCGAGTCATCCTAAAGAACTGATCTTAGGAGACCCTTCTGAAGGTGTTAGGACTGGGCATGAACTTAGGAAGGAAGTAAACCACTCTGCCTTTATCTCAATGACTGAACCCACCAACATCAATCAAGCCCTTTCTGATGAGTATTGGATCTTAGCTATACAAGAAGAATTGAATCAATTTGTAAGGAATGATGTTTGGGAGTTAGTAGAAAGACCTATAAATCAAAGTATAATGGGAACTAATGGGGTCTTTAAGAATAAGATGAATGATTCTGGTGTGGTGGTTAGGAATAAGGCAAGATTGGTGGCTAAGGGGTATAATCAAATTGAAGGGATTGATTTTGAGGAGACCTTTGCCACTGTAGCTAGATTGGAAGCCATTAGAGTGCTACTAGCCTTTACCTAATATAAGGGATTTAAGTTATTTCAAATGGATGTCAAGAGTGACTTTTTAAATAGGGGTAATAAAAGAGGATATTTTTGTAGAACAACCCCCAGATTTTGAGAGTTCCCAATATCCAAATCATGTTTACAAATTAAAAAAGGCCTTATATGGATTGAAATAGGCACCTAGAGCTTAGTATGAGAGGCTTAGCACATTTCTGTTAGAAAGAAAGTTTGTTAAGGGGAGCGTAGACACCACCCTTTTTCTGAGGAGAATAGGAGATGACTTACTCATTATCTAGATCTATATTGATGATATAATTTTTGGATCTTCTGATAAATATTTATGTGATGAGTTTTCTAAAATAATGAGTAAGGAGTTTGAGAAGAGTATAATGGGAGAATTATCCTACTTTTTGGGGTTTAGCATAAGGCAAATGGATGATAAAACCTTTTTAAATCAATCTAAATACACTAAGGACATTTTAGAGAAATATGAAATGAACAAAGCTAAGCCAATCAACACTCCCATGAGCTCCTCTGTTCAGTTAGATAAGGATTCAAGTGAAAAATCTGTTGATCAGAAGAAGTATAGAGGAATAATTGGATCACTGCTTTACCTAACTGCTAGTCGACCTGATATTATATTTAGTGTTTGTCTTTGTGCTAGGTTTCAGGCAGATCCTAAAGAGTCCCACCTGACTGCTGTTAAGAGAATTCTTAGATATCTTTTAGGGACCTCAAACCTAGGAATCTGGTACCCTAGGCACAACATGTCTTTTGAGATTATTGGATATTCTGATTCTGACTTTGCAGGGTGTAGGGTGGATAGAAAGAGCACTTCTGGAACTTATCAATTCATAGGGCAGTCTTTAGTCTCCTGATCCAGTAGAAAATAGAACTCAGTTGCACTTTCCACTGCTGAAGCTAAGTACATTGCCTTAGGAAATTATGTGGCCCAAGTTCTTTGGTTGAAGCAACAAGTCTTGGATTTAGGATTACCTGTGGGCACAATTTCTATTTTGTGTGATAATACTAGTGCCATCAGCATCTCTAAGAATCCAATCTAACATTCTAGAACCAAACACATTGATATAAGGCATCACTTCATTAGAGACCATGTTACAAAAGGGGACATTGAGCTACATCATGTAGCAACTGAAAATCTGCTAGCTGACATATTTACTAAACCACTGGCCTTTGACTCATTCAGCATTTTGAGGACCATATTAGGAGTGATTGATATAAATGCTTGATTCTGATGAATACTAATTTCTGATTTATCCTTTTTATTCTGTTTGTGTTAGTTAGCTATTTGATTTGATTATTTGCTTTCTGTTATTTTTAGTTTTTCTACTGATTTCTATTTTAGCCTTGGTGTTAGTTTGATTTGAGTATTTATTTTGATGTAATTTTCTACCTATTTTTATTTATTAGTTCATCTCTTTTATTTACTATTTTATGCTTTTTAAAATCTGATCACTACTCACTACTTCTGATAAACTGGATTTCTAACTGAGAGTTTTACCTTGTTTCTATTTGGAAGCTGGTAAGCAGTGATTGATTCCACTAGATCTGTTAAAGGGAAGAAACATTGATGATTATTTTTCTTCCTCTAACTCCTTTACTGGTGTATTATTTCTTTTGGATAAAAATCTTCTTCAAAATTAAAATATTAGTTTTTGAAATAGAGATTTATTTTATCTTCCTACAGTAATCTACCTCATATGAATAGTGTTTTCAAAGTCTTGAGTCATTATTATGATTTTCTAAACCAAGTGATTGCACTTATCATATGACGTATGGTTTTTATTTTGTGAATTACTCTTCCTTATTGTGGATAGCGTCTCCTATGTCTAGAAGGTAATTTTACAACTGAGATCCTTTAACGATTTTGAGAGGGAGAAAGCTTTCAAAAGATGCGCAGTGCGCCAAACAAATTGAAAAAGAGGCACAAATTGAGCCCAAATCTGAAAAGATATGAAATGTCGCCAAACTAAAAGATACACAAAGTGTATCAAAAATCAAAAGATGCGCAAAGCGCCAAACAAATTGAAAAAGAGGCACAAAATGAGCCTAAATCAAGCTTTCTTCCCTTTCAGATCACTAAATGTCTTAGAAAAATCCGTGCGCCACTTCATATATTCAAAAGCTTGAGTTTGAAAATCCTGATTTCTGATTTATTACTTTGTAACACTATTATATCAGATATTTTTCTGGAACGAGGCTTGAAAGGATCTCTTTTCAAATCTAATTTCTTTTCTTCTGAATTGGATTTTTATCTTGAAAGGGATTTGCATCTATATGGTGTCCGAGGTGGGAGTTACGAATGTTGATTTTCAAACTTTTTCTGGATTTCAGCGCTGTCAATCGTCTTCTTATTGGTTTTTGGATTTTAAATTAAGGAAAAATTCTGATTTACTGGAGTAGCTCGATTCAAAAAAAAAATTGTTATTTTTTGTGTTCTCATTTCAAGTTTTATTTACTTTAGTTTTGTGCTTTGTGCTATTTTTCTATTTATACTGTTGTTTCTATTCCTCCTCCTTTTTTGTGATGTCAAAAGGGGGAGTCAGTAGTAGTTTTTATTTTATGTAGTGATCTTATCTTGTGGTGTTTATTTCATTTGTAGTTGTTCTCCTGTACTGCTCTAATTATTCAATGAAATTTGTTTTTCAATGTGCATTGGTTAACTCCTACTTCTTTTATTTTAAACTATTGCACTAATGTTTGCCATCATCAAAAAGGGGGGGATTATTATAAATCTCATTTTGATGATGACAAACATATTTGTACTCTATTTTACTTGGCCAATCCATTTCAGGTACAAAAGATCAAAAGCAACTCAAGCCAACTCAAGATCGAGTCCAAGTGTGTCTAAATGTACTGTTTTCTTTTTCTTGAGTCAATTGTAATGTAACTGATCCCCTAGCTAAGCAACCTTGCACACACTCACTCAGGGAGAGAGCTTGAGTGAATTAGAGTTTCTGTTCAAGTTTTTGTTCAGATCGTCCTGGACGATATTCACATCATCCTGAACGATCAAGTAAAAAATAGAAACCCTAATTAGGGCGACCAAGTTAAGTTTGTCTGTTTAAGCTGATCGTCTTGGACGATCAATATATCGCACAGGTCGATAAGCTCAAATAAAAAATTCTCAGTCGCCAGATCAAGTTAGGCAAGTTTTTATTTTAAGATATTTGGTCTGATCATCCTGGACGATACGTGTATCATCCTGGAAGATCCAGTACAATCATGCCTAAATTAGTCTGGTGATTAAGGAAAGCAATTAATATTTAATTGATACGATCATATCGTACGGCTCGATCTCAGGATCTTCCGGGACAATCATGATCGTCTAGTGTGTTTCAGCTGTACGTCCAGAGCGGTGATCAGGATGATTTTGGCACTTTTTGAACTAATCGTACAGGACGATATCCGTATTATCCTAGACGATCAAGTCATTTTTAGGTCATCCAGCACAAGTTTCTCTGGATGACCAGAGCGGTCTTCTGGATGAAATTTTTGAATTTACACTAATCATCCTGGACGATCGCAGAATCGTACAGGACGATCTGAATAACTTTTTCCACTAATCATCCAGAAGAGCTAGATCGTCCAGGCTAAAACAACTGATTTTAAATTGATCGTAGAGGATGATCTATCAATCATCCTAGACGATCTTGGCCGACCAGTTAAGATTTATGGCAAATTTTGAGCCCTCCTATAAAAGATCTTTTTCTTTTAATAAGAAAAATATTTTGCCACTTTCCTTTACAAAGAAACCGTAGAGAGAGAGAGAGAGTATCTTGTGAGGGGGAGTTTGTGAGGGATTCACAAAGGTTGCTCCAAGCAAGGATCAGAGTCGTCTTCTCCGTTCGTCGTCTCTCATCGTGTTGGTGTTCTTTATGGGAGGATCATTCATAAGAAGATCCGGGTTCTCTGCCCGCTTCAGGAGGAAGCGAAAGGAGTTCAGGCTCTCTGCCTGCTTTAAGAGGAAGCAAAAGGAGTCCGAGGTTCTCTGCCTGCTTCAGGAGGAAGCGAAAGGAGGTTAGGTTCTCTGCCTCACAATGTCGGTGGAAAGGAGTTTTTGTATTCTCCGCCTTGCTGTGGGAGCAGAAGGAGAGTCACTTTGGTTTAGTGCAATACCCGGAGGGGAGGCTCCGGGTAGTAGACGTAGGTCAAGTTGACCGAAGCACTATAAAAATTTGGTGTGTTCTTTTTGATTACTTTTAGTTTTCTGTGATTATATGCTTGGGTGAAATCTGTGTTTAATGTTTTCATTTGAGTATTTGCTTGTTTCCGCTGTAAATCATCGAAAAGATTTTTTACTGTTGCTCTCAAATTTTTAAATAACCAATTCACCCCTCTCTTGGTTAGCTTCGGGACTAGTTCATTAGGGCTTAACATCCCTATCAAACTTTCAGTCCCAACCACTCTAACAAAAAGGATTAGACTCATGGTTTTGAAGCATTTAGGGGGTTTGCTAGCTCGCTAATCTAGCCCAAGGTAAGTCCAGATCCTGCAATGCATTAGCTAGGTTTGGGTGACTGATTTTTAATACCCAATTTAAACTTATGTTCTGAGGCAGGCACAAGCTATAAGACCTTATCCTTTGGGAATTAAATCCCAATTTTCTAATAAAATTGATAATTCAAACTTAAATATCTTTCAATTCAAATTGAAGCCCAACAAATAGGTTTGATTGAGGTATTTTTAAATTATTTTAGAATCTAAAAGCACCTCCTACTATTCTTCCTTTGGTCTCTAGAAATAAGTGCTCATCTCAATCCAATCCCAGTTAGATTTTCAATCCTCACCACCCTTGATATCAAACTTTGAAATCTCAAAATAAAATTTTTACCACTATTTCAATCGAGTATGCATAGGAAATTCCAGTTTCCTATGATGTAATTAACTTTGAGGGCTTGCACTCGTAGGAGATTTAGAAACCTAGATCAAATTTTCAAAATCAACTTTTTAAAACTTTAAATAATTATTTTTGAGAAAATTTAAGTCAAAATCAACGATCATTATCTTCATTTTCAAACAATCAATAATGAGTGATATCTTCTTCCCTTAGGAAGATATATCAATTATTATTATAACTTTGATTATGAAATTAGTGATAACTTATCTAAATTATCATAGTTAAATACTTGAGTGAATAATTATTTTGACTCTCTAGGGTCATATGTAGTTCTTACTTAAATTTGACTATGATAATCAGGATGAAATTTTAATCCTATAAATTGAACCCATTAAGGAATGGTATGCTTGTCTCCTGAGATGATATATCATTCATATTGATACGTTCAATTTCAAAATTAAAATTTAAGAAATTAAATCGCCCAAAGATAATTAACCTTTTTCAAAATGATACTTTTTAATCAAACAGTCAGCTAGTAGTCAAATACAGAAGTGATCCTATTATTATCATGTATTTTTTCTGATCTACTAGTTTTCCACTTGTATCCTTATCTAATTAAATGGTAGAGTTCATGGGTGCATTTATTATCTTAGCACTTTCCATCTTATACTTCTTTAAGATCTCCTTGATATATTTGATTTGACTAAGGATCTATCATCTCTTTGCTTAGCACTAAATCCAAGAAAATAAGTAAGCTCTCCCATCATACTCATCTCAAATTCTTTACTCATAGTTTTGGAAAATTCATCACAAAGATTTTTATTTGTGGATCCAAATAATATATCATCCATATAAATTTGAACAATGAGTAAATCATCTCCTAATTTATTTAAGAACATGGTGGTATTTTTACTACCCTTAACAAATTATCTATTTAGGAGAAAAGTGTTAAGCCTATCATACCAAGCTTTAACAGCTTACTTCAATCCATATAATACCTTTTTTTAATTTATAAATGTGATTAAGAAAGGTTGAATTTTCAAATCTAGGAGGTTGTTCTACATTGACATCTTTCGTAATTACCCCATTAAGAAAGGCACTTTTAACATCTATCTAATGTAGTTTGAAGCCTCTACAATATGCATCATTCTTAGTAAATTGGTTTAACTCTTCTTACATAGCTAGGATCCAAAATTAATCACATAGGGCTTGATCTATATTAGTGGGTTCTACCATATATATGAATGCAGAATAACTAACCTCCTTCCTATATTCATGCCTAGTTTTAACTCCTACATATGGATCTCTTAAGATAAGTTCTCTTGGATGAATAAATAAATATCTCCATTTCTAGGCAATGGCTCCTGAGGTTCTTCTCTATTTCTAGATCAATGGATTTCACTCTTTGGGTAACCTCTTCCTCTTCTCTTCTAACCTAGTCTCCCCAAATTTATCAGATTCATCAAATACCATTTGATTTGACTCCTCTATAATTAAGGTCTTTTTATTAAAGATCCTATAGGTGTTACCTATAAAGGAATAACCTAAGAAAACATCTTCATTAGACTTAGGATCAAATTTACCTAGAGGAGATTTTTTATTAATAAGAATTATACATTTACACCCAAAAATATGAAGATGTTAAGGATTGGATGTCCTACCCTTAAGTAGCTCATAGTGTGTCTTATTAGGTTTGGATCTAACATGAACCCTATTCAGAACATAACAAGCCGTATTCATTGCTTCTGCCCAAAAATACCTAGGAAGATAAAATTCAACAAATATAGTCCTAATAGCTTCTACAAAGATTCTATTCTTTCTTTCAACTATCCTGTCTAATGTGGGGTCCCAAGGGTAGAAAAAATATGTTCTATTCCGAGATCCTTATAATATGATTCAAACTTATCATGCTTAAAGTTTCTACCATAATCACTATGAATAACAAATATCTAACATCATAACTTTCTTTGAATCCAAGTGGAGAATGTTCTAAATTCCTTAAACAATTCACTTTTATGAAATATGAATCTAACATAGGTGAGTCTAGAGAAATCATCAATAATTACATATCCATAAGTTTTCCCTCCTAAGCTGGTTGTACTAACAGGCTCAAACAAGTCCATATGTAGGATTTCTAATGGCCTAGAGGTAATGATATCCTTAATGCAATGAAATGATGATTTGAATTATTTTTGTAGTTTGCAGGCATCATAATGGTGGTCCTTAGAGAAATCTAGCTTAGTTATGCCTCTCACTAGGTCTTTCTGAGTGATCTTCTTAAGTGTTTTTATGCTTGCATAACATAGTCACCTATACCATAGCTAGGATTCATCAACAACCATTTTTAAACATAAGGAATTTGAATAAGCAACACAATTTAAGTCATGTATGCAAATATTATTTATTCTTTTTCCTTCTAAAATAATATTTCTATTTAAGCTAATTAAATACTTAGTAGATAGAAATTTAATATCAAAACCTTTATCAGACAAATGACTAATACTAAGCAAGTTAGGCTTTAAACTGTCAACTAGAAAAACATTTTTAATGTTAAACTTATCTGAGTTACCAATCATACTTGAACCCACCACTTTCCTAGCGGTGTGGATTTTTAAAATTACTTAATTATTGAAGTTTTGATTATTTTAATCTAAACTTATTTTAAATTGTATGGAATCATCACAAAGGTTAGACATGATCTATAGGAAGGTTTTTAAGAGTTTAAAGTTTATTTGGGATTTTTTATAATTTTTAATTATTATATTTATTTAATTATTAATTTTCACTAAAACTTAAATTAATGTTAAACTTAAAGTCTAGTGATGATGATTTTATTTTTTCTAGATAGAGGGTCAAATTATGGTTAATTTGAGATATTATTTATAATTTTTGGATTTAATTTTGATTTATTAAAATTATTTAAAGTTTATGGGTTCTAAAAAGGGCTAAATTTTAACGTGGTAATTTTTTGACCAAATGACCTCCAAATCCAATGAAATTTGGACCTAAGGTATAAAATGTCACTAAGTTCAACATTTTAAATTTTCATCCTTAGTGGATATGTGTACAATTTCTTTTCTAAGTTAACTAGACCTTTTCTTAAATTATTTTCCCTAGATGTCTCTAGCGTTCAAACATGTTTGAAATTTTGGTCACCTAACCTTAGGACATATGCAAGCTGCCATAGTGATTAGATAACCTAATTTTATCAATTTAGAGAGTTATAAATTTTTAAAGTTTTGTATCCAAAATGGACCCCTTACCTTAAAAATTCACTCCACAGTAAACTCTTAAGCATCTGAACCTAGGAAAAATACAGGGAATGCCTAAGATGCTCAAAAATATTTTACCAAAAATTGGGCTCAATTTAATCACATAGTTATGAGAAAATGGCTAAAAATAGATTCTAAATAATCTCAAATAACATACAATCTAGTGATCAAAACACTTTAATTTTATTTGTAATAAATAGTAGAGCTCAAGCCCTTTCAAATGAGCCCAAAAACATCAAATTTGGTGAAAAAAAGGAATTTTTTATGAATTTTGCAAGTTTTGATTGCTTAAATTGATTTTTTTAAATCAATTTAATCAAATTTAAATGGCGGCGTAATCATTGGCAGTTATTACGAGCGGCGCACCGCTGCCGTGTCACTTATCCGCATCAGTATTTGATCTGCAATGTCGGATCAACTACGGATCGAATGGATAACCATGATTGAACCACATGTCATGTGGAATAGAGAAACATCCAGGGGTCATCCGTGATTTTGTTCTGGGGAACGTGGCCGAATTTGGGCCGTCCGGTTGCATAGAACGATCGATCAGACTACTCAGATTCGTCCAGAGCTATTTAGTTCAAAAATGAACCAAAATTTTAAATAGTCATAACCTGCAAAATACTCATCCAAATTGGATGAAATTTGAAATACAGGTTAATCTTCCAACACCTGAAGTTTGGAGGCTTCATGTGTTATAGATTTTCTGCAATTTCAAATTGAAGTTTTAGAGAAAAGTTGAGATATCTGACAATCTTGTTGATGGATTTTTGTATTCTTGGCATTGTTGGAAAGGTATTTGAATCCTCTATAACTTCCTTCAAGGGTCAAAGGGCTATTAGTGGCTGGATCAGATTTTGCTATATAATTATCTTTTCTCTCTCATTCTCTCTCTCTCTCTTCTCAAATTTTGATCCTTAGGCTTGCAACAACCATTTCAATGGTTGGGAGGGCTTTATTTATAGATGGAGAAGCTGGGGGAGAGCTGGAGTGGGATAGATTATGTTGGGATTAAAGATTTTGGATGTAGGGAATAAAGCAAATCTTCTTGAGTTAAATGGGAATTATCTTCCCACTTAATGATTACATGCTCTTGATTAAGAGAGAGAGAGAGAGAGAGAGAGAGAGAGAGAGAGAGAGAGAGAGAGAGAGAGAGAGAGAGAGAGAGAGAGGAAGCTTGGGGTATTGCCAAGTTTCTATTCCAGCCACCAAAATGCATAAAAGCTTGGATTTATTAGGATGATTTGGCTAGCCAAGGTGGCAAAGCCTCATAAGCATGTAATATGACTTGGTTGACTACTTTGACTAGTCAACCATGCCTTTGCCTGATGAGGTGGCAGTCAAATGTTCATGTTAAGTGATTGGAGTTGTCTTAAGGAGACTCAAGGTAATGGAATAAGAGTTTGAATATACACACATGCATGAAAAGAAGTTTGACCAAATCTAATTGAGTTAACTTGGTGATTTAGTCAAGTTAGCTAGGGTTTAATCAAAAATAAAATTTGGAAATGTTTGGACCATGATTGGGATAGCTTTTGGAATGAATTTGAGGGTTCAAAAAATTTGATTTGGTCATAGGGGTTGTTTTGGCTCTTTTAACACTTAAAGGGTTATTTGGTCAATCCTAGGTTGACTTGGTCAACCAGGTTGTTTTGGTCAACTAGGTTGGCTTGGTCAACCAGGTTGACTTGGTCAACCAGGTTGACCCAGGGCCAAGGTTTAGACTTGAAAGGTTTGATTTGATATTTGGAGAGCAGTAGAGGTGGTCCCATGGTCTGGGGAAGTCATTCAGTGAAAAATGACTATTTGGGCCTTTAAAGGGCATTTGGGCAGTCAACCAGGTTGACTCAGTGGCTGAGATTAGGTCCAACAGGTTTGTTTCAATATTTGGAGTTGAATGGAAGTGGTTCTATGTAAAAATAGGGTGATTTAATTCAAAATTATTGTTCATACCCCTAAGGGTATTTTTATTATTTTGACCCTTGGTCAACTAAGGGTCAAAATGAGTCTACCAAATTGTAGTTTAATGTTCAACATATGATAGTCAAGGGTTTGGATGTAATCAGAGGGTTTAGAGAAGGCTCCAAGGTTAAAATCCACTGGGTAGTAGGTTTAGTGGCATAGGCCATAAATATTTGAAGGTTTTATAGCTTTTTGAATTTAATTTAATTTATAGGGTTAGAGGCCTCAGATTGGGCCAAATTTGGAGGGTATATCCTAGGGACATACCAAACCAATATGCAATTTATAGATCAAGAATTTATGATAATTTGAGTAGGGTTTGAAATGTTTGAAAATTCATTAGAAAAGGCTTTCAGGACAGGGACCTTTGAACCTTGAATTTTGATTTGAAATCTGGATTTGATTTGGATTGATCTAAGATCTGGGTAGATCTTAGGATTTGGATTGGTCCAAGTGACCTCATAAAAAAATGAGGTCAACAAATGGACCCCCAATATGTGTAGTAGAATGAAATTCTACTAAACATATTGGCGTTGACCAAATTGAAGGGTCGTCTGATATTTTAATTCTAAAGGAAAGTAGAAAGTTATTCCTAAAGAATCATGATTTGAATTGATACTAGGGTAGTGTCATGAGGGACATTCCCTACCACTAGTGAGTCTAATCCTAAAGGAAGGGAAAACTTATCCTTAAGGAAAAGAAAAATTGATATATTTTGTGGGATGGAAGTATTACTTTCTATAGAGGATGGGATTTGAAATTTGAAGTCTTGGATAGTGCCACAGTGGGCGTGCTCCATCACTAGTGGATGATCATGTAGAGAGAAAACTTGCTCTACACAGAGGATCAATTTAAGATTTTGAAACTAGGATGGTACCATAGAGGGTGTACTCCATCACTAGTAGATGATCATGGGGGGAGGAAACTTGCTCCATACAGAAGATTGAATCAAGATTTTAAAACTAGGATGGTACCATAGAGGGTGTATTCCATCACTAGTATATAATCATGTGGGGTGGAAACTTACTCCACATAAGGGATCATATTAAGATTTTAAAACTAGGATGATACCACAAAGGGTGTACTCCATCACGAGTGGACGATCATGTGGGGAGGAAACTTGCTCCACACTGAGGATCGAATCAATATTTTAAAACTAGGATGGTACGATAAAAGGTGTACACCATCACTAATGGATGATCATGTGGGGAGAAAACTTGCTCCACATAGAGGATTGAATCAAGATTTTGAAACTAGGATGGTACCATAGAGGGTGTACGCCATCACTAGTGGATGATCATGTGGGGAGGAAATTTACTCTATATAATAGATTAAATCAAGATTTTAAAACTAGGATGGTACCACAGAGGGTGTACTACATCACTAGTGGATGATCATGTGGGGAGGAAACTTGCTCCACATAGAGCATCGAATCAACATTTTGAAATTAGGATGGTACCACAGAGGGTGTACTCCATCACTAATGGATGATCATGTGGGGAGGAAACTTGCTCCACATAGAGGATCAAATTAAGATTTTGAAACTAGGATGGTACCACAGAGGGTGTACGCCATCACTAGTAGATTTAAATCTTAAGGAAAAGAAGCACTAAGACTCTTACCTATCCTTAAAAAGTAGAAGGTGACTAACTAGGACGGAGGCAATAGGCTTAAATCCACCATTAGTTAGTCAAGATCCTAGGAGGTAGGAAGCATAGAGACTTATACCTACTCCTAAAAGATCAAATTTCTTTTGGGTTTTTAATGACTAACCTAGCTAGAAAGCATATAAACTCACATCTAAGCAGGGGGAGTAGCTAAGGAGACAGTCTACCTAAAACTCTAAGGATTTTGGAAAGAACTATCTAACCTAAATTTGATTTTGGATGCTAGGATGGTGCCATGAGAGGCTTGCTCCACCACTAGCGGATCTAATCCTAAGGAAAGGAAGCACGGGGACTCACACTTATCCTTAAAAAAAGGAGAACAGGATTCTAAAATTTAAATGAAATTGAGTTAACTTGATTCAAAAGTTAAACATTTTATTGATTGAAAGATTAAGTTGCCTTAAGCATAGTATTTCTTAAGGAATCTCCTATCTACATGTAACATCTAGTGATTTCCTTTACAATCCACTAGCTAATACGAGCCTCCTTCATAGACTATTTCTACAATGAAGGGTCCTTCCCAGGTTATTTCAAACTTCTCATGATCTTTCGGTAAGCTAAGATAGGCCTCCGAAGAATTAAGACCAAGTCTCCTACATGGAAGGTTCTAGGTCGCACTAACTTATCATGAGCTTGAACCATCCAGGCTTTATACATCATTAAGTTTTGTTGAGCCTGGAGATGGCATTCTTTAAGGCCTTCAAGCTCTTCTAATCAAAGTTGAACATTTTGTTATGTTGTTATTTGGTTCTAGATTGCAATTCTGAGTGAAGGGATTTGAACTTACAGAGGGAGTACGACCTCGAACCCATACAGTAGTGCAAATGGTGTGGATTGGGTCAGGGTCTTATAAGTGGTCTGTTAGGCCCACAAGATTTCCACCAACCTCTCATCCCAATGGCGTTTATTATTATTCAGGGTCTTTTTGATGATTTGCACCAAAGTTTTGTTATAGGCCTTAACCAAACCATTAACTCAGGGATAATAAATTATCGAGCATCTCCAATTAATGTTATGGTGCTTTACAAAATTATTGAGTTTTGTAGACTTGAAAGCGGACCCATTATCATATATGATTTACAGGGTATGCCAAATCGATATATGATATAGTCTCGAAAGAATTTCATAACATGGTGTGCTATTACATTTCGTAGGGGAACTGCTTCCACCCATTTTGAAAAGTAATCAGCTGCTATTAAGCGATGACTATTTGAAGAAGGATGGTCAATAGGCCTGATAATGTCTATACCCTAACTTTCAAAGGGCCACATATTTATCATGAGATATAACACGTTAGGTGGTTGATACAAAATTACACCATGTATTTGACAATGATGACAACATTTTGTAATTTTAGTAAAATTATCGATCATTGTAGGCTAGTAGTAACCAAGTTTTTTGATTTTCAACTTCATCTTAGGACCTAATTGATGAGCACCGCACAGTCTAGTATGGACTTTGTTAATGATCTTCAAGGCTTCTAATTTATCTAAACAACGGAGCCACATCTGATCGAACGATCAACAGTACAACATATCATTGAATAATGCATATGATAGGGCACATTTCTTGATTTGACTAGAAAGTGATTTGTTATGGGGAAGTTTGCCTTCTTTAAGATAATCGATCAATGGTTGTCTCCAATCACTTTCTTCATCAATTGCTAAAGAAGTTGAAAGGACATAGGGAGATTGTTTATTGATGTAGTCCAAATCTATAGGAGACAGAGTCTTTTGACGTTGAAATTTTATAGAAATATAATCTTCTTCGAGACATGAAATTTTTTTTCCAAGCTTTGCTAGGGCATCTGCTGAAGAATTACTTCCGTGGGAAATCCTATACATAGTTACAATAGGAATTTGTTCAAGTAAGTGTGCGGTGTATTGGTAATATTTCAAGAGATTAGGATTCAAAACCTTATAGGTCCCTATAAGCTGGTTAATCACTAGTAGAGAATCACCAAAGATTTTAATCTCTTTAATCTCTATCAAAATTATAAATTCTAAACCAGTTATTAGAGCTTCATACTCAGCCTCGTTGTTCATGTAAGGCTCTAATATGTGGTAAGAAAAATGCATCATTCTCTTATCTAGTGTAATGAAAATCAAGCAAATTCTAACTTTTCTAGGAATAGTAGATTGATGTGTATTACCCCACTGGGAGGAAGTTGTACCATCAAAATACATTTCCTAGACATGATTATTGGATTCCTCAAAATATATGATTTGTTCATCAGGTAAATCATCATTTTGAGGAGATTAAATCGGCAACAGGTGTGCTGCAAGGAAGTCAGCAATGACCAGTCCTTTTACAGCATGCATATGAATAAAAGTGATTTCAAATTAAAGTAATATCATAGATGAACAAGCTAAATGTCCTGATAATATAGACCGGTTTATAAGGTGCTACAATAGATTAATACTAGAAATTAAATTGACTTAACGAGAAAGCATATAATGCCTTAATTTTTGTACTACAAAAACTAAGGCAAGATAATGTTTCTCGTTTACAGGGTATCAAATTTCTACTAGAAGAAGTCTATAACTAAGGTAGCAGAGAGCATTATCCTTTCCCTCATCATTGACTTGAGCTAAAAGGGTGCCAAGAGACTTATCATGGGTCCTAGTGTAAAGGATTAAGGGTTTCCCTGAAATAAGGGTTGCTAAGACTAGTAGATTTTTTAAGTATTGTTTGATATTTTCAAAAGTAGATTGAAATTTCTCATCCCAAATAAATTTGGCATCCTTCTTAGCAAGGATAAAGAATGGTTGACATCTTCCAGATAGATTTGAAATGAACCTTCTTATATATGCCAATTTGCCTTAGAGAGATCTCAGTTGAGTAAGAATCTTAGGAGGTGACATATTTAGGATGGCTTCTATTTTAGCTGGATCAATTTTAGTTCTGAGGTGCTTCACTACAAAACCTAAGAATTTTTTTGAAGTAACACCAAAAGCGCATTTCAAAGGATTCATCTTAAGGTCGTAGCAGGGAAATTGCTTGAAGATAGTTCTTAAATCATAAAGCTGAGCCTCTTTGACCTTAATTTTGATAACTAAATCGTCGATATAGCATTTGACTTAATTATGGATTAATTCATCAAAGATTCGAGTCATAGCATGTTGGTAGGTTGCACCAGCATTTTTAAGGCCAGATGGCATCACTTTATAACAAAAGATCCCTATAAGACTTTTGAATGTAGTGTTTCTCTCATCTTCTAGGGCCATCTTGATTTGGTTATATCCAGATGAGCCATCCATAAAGGAGAAAACAACATGCGAAAAGGCGATGTCCACTATAAGTTTTGGTATTGGTAAAGTCATCCTTAGGATACGCCTTATTCAGGACTCTATAGTCAACACAGACTCAGATTTGACCATTTTTCTTTCGAACAGGTATGACACTAGCTACCTAAGAGGGATATTATTCTTCTCAGATAAATCTAGCCTTGATATATTTCTTAACTTCAGAAATGACTTGTTGTTTGATTTCCAGACACATACATCTAGGAGCTTATTTTATATGAATGGCATCGTGCTTAATTCTAAGTTTATGGACCACTACGTCAATGGGCAAACCTAGCATTTCGTATTTGTCCAGATGAAGCAATCCTTAAACTCAGAGAGAAGTTGAATTAGATCCTCAAACTCATCCTTACTGAACAAAGAACTTATGAAGGTGGGGCGAGGGTCATTTTCTATTTCAAGATTTATTTCCTTAAGTTAATCAATTGTAAATTTAATATCTTCCTCAAATTCAGGGGGCGCATCCCAAACTTGAAGATCGTTAGAATCATCTAAAGTCTCTAAACAAAGTTTGTTGAGTAAATCAACTACTTTATTAGGGACATTTTTAGATTCAGGATGAATAGTTGTCATAATACAAAATTCATCTTCATCAAATGAACTAACGGTACCAAAGCCAATACCACTTGTCTAATTTTTATTAATTTTTGAGTTACAAATATTTTTGTGGTATCTTGCTTGACCCTTAGTCTATTAACTCGGAGTGAAATCTTTAGAGATAAGAGTTTTGAAACGAGTAAAAAAATAGCCAAAAGGTAATTCCATTAATTCATTAAAGTCTGCCTCATCAAGGATTACATCATCTAAATTCCTTGAAGAAGAGGAGCCAGGGAAGAACTTTTGGACTTTTCTTTTTTCTCCATTTATATTAGGGGCATTCTTAATAACTAACCCTGAGACGTTGTCGATAGACAGTGTGGTTAAGGTTAAGGATTTAACTGCCATATTGAGCTTTTCATAAAGAGTTAATTCAGGCTTGTCACTTTGATCTTTTGAATTGTCACCCTCTTGGTCACTATCTGGATCAAAGGTAAGATCAAATTTTGAAGGAGGATTTATTCTTTGATAACCAAAAGCAATTCTGGCACCCCTTTTTCTTGATTCTTCATTAGAACTTGATTTTAGTTCGATATGCATTGGGGGATTTCCTTTTTTAACTGAAGTACAGCCTTGACCACGTGTTCTTTGGGCCATTCTTCCACCTCGCTGAGGTAGACTGTTTAGAGGCCTAAAAACCATGCCCTCAATGTCATCTTCACTACTTGATACATGTCTTTTTTTTTCAATTTTTTCTACTTTTTGAATTGCTTTTGACTTTGAATTTTCTACATTTTTCTTTTTAATGTTGATCTCTGCCTTAGAGTTGATGGTGGACCCTTTAGGTGTGTAATGTGTAACATCTTCATAGATTCCAATCTCATGAATAGAGAATGGTTGCAGATCACCCTTAATTTCATACTCAATGCCATCTTTTTGGTACTTACTACATTGATGTAGGGTAAATGGCATCATCTTGTACTCATGGATCTAGACCCTATGTAAGAGTGCATTGAAGGATGTGTCTGAATTAATTATATAAAATTTCACCTCAATTTTCAATTCTCCTTTCTTTAGAAGAAGAGTAATTGAACCTAAAGGCTTCTCACCCTTTTCATTGAACTCACGAAGCACTAACTTATGGATTGAGAGCTTGCTAGTATCAACTCTAAGATTTTCGAGAGTCTTTATATTCATCATATTGACCGATGCACCTGGATCAATCAGAACTCTTGATAACCTAAACTTGCCCACATTTACAGTGATGTAAAATGGGTAATTGTGATCTGTAGTTCTTAGGAGTAAATCCTCATTGGAAAAGGTTACTCCTGAAATTTCCCTAAAATATAAAGCTTCTTCTTCAGAAATTGAAGCTAACTAAGCTAAGCAACTCTTTGGGTCGAGAAGTTCTTTAATTAAGGATTCTCTCATTTCCTTAGAGAGAATAAGGGAATCATTGATGCTCAACTTAGCAAGCAATTTCCTAAGATGAGCTAAGACATTATAATCAACTTTTGAAACATCAAGACTATGATCTGGTAGATTTGAAGGAGGATTTACTGAAAGTATGAGATGCGCCAAGAGGGGGGGTGAATTGGTATTTTAAAAAATTTAACCCTACACAAGAGTTCTAATTTTGTTTTTGTATTTTTAAAAGATATCTCAATGAATAACGTGCGGAAGCAAGTACAACGTTCACAACGATGATATTGATAATTCAATTTTAAATTTCACAACACAAGATTTAAATCATGATTTTTCACCAAGCAATTTAATGTACTAATTAAGAGCATGAAAAGTAAAGTACGGCAAACAGGAAAAAATACACCAGAGATTTTTATAGTGGTTCGGTCACTTGACCTACGTCCACTCCCCGGAGTCCTCTACTCCGGGATTTGCACTAGTAAAAGTTGACTCTCTTTTTACCCCCACAGCAAGGCAGAGAAGCCTTTACAATACTCACTTTCACCTCCCTTGGTGCGGCGGAATACCAAACGCTATGTCACCCTCCTGGTGACGGCAGCGGACCTTCTCCTTTTTCTCCCTCCTGGAGATGGCAGAGTACCTCGACGATGTTGATCTTGAAGTGACTCTTCCCTCGAGAACTTTCTCGAAGCTTCCCAAAGCCACAAAAGGAGCAAAGCATGCAGCTAGCTTGGAGCCACCGTGTGATCCCCTCACACTACTTCTCCCTCACGCTCAAGCTCACCTTCACCTTCCTCTCTCAAGCCCTGGATCTCTCCAAAAAAACTTCTTTCTAACGAATCCTCTTCTTTTCTCAAAGCCTCTCACAGCAAGAGGATAGATCAACAACACTCTAAACAAAATTTTAAGTTGTTTTTATATCAGGCTTCAGAAAACCCTAAAAGTTTCAACTTTTTCGTTTTTGTTCGTACAGTACGATATATAATTGTACAGTACGATTAGTTCAATTACAGCTCCGTCCAGTACGAGTACAGACGAACAGTTATCAAATTTTATACATATCGTGCTGTACGATATGTATATCGTACAGGATAATATGGTTGATTCTTACTGTTCGTACAGGATGAACTGTGGGATGATCCTTGGGATGAAAGAATTCGTCTCTGCCAGTCGTCCAGCACTCCTTTAGTCATACAGTATGATTAGTGTTTTTCAGGATATCGTCCTGTATGATACGAATATCGTCCAGGATGAATAGAATAAAAATTATTGGTTTCGTCTGGTACGATTAATGGGACGAATAAAATCGTCTCTATCGGTCGTCAAACACTCCACTAGTCGTACAGTATGATTAGTTCATTTCTGGATATCGTCCTGTACGATATGAATATCGTCCAGAATGAACAGAACAAAAAACCTTGGTTTCGTCTGGTACGATCGATGGGACAAATGAAATCATCTCTGTTAGTCGTACGGTACGATATATGATCGTACAGTACGATCGACTTTTAAATTAAAAACCAACATTTATTTCCTGATTAGGGAGATAATTTTGGTAAGTATTAATTAATCGTACATTACGATAAGAATCGTACAGTACGATCAGTTCAGGAAATCAAAATTAAGAACTTACCAAACTTATTCTGGCGGTTAGGGTTTCTCAATTATTTCTTACCGTACAGTACGATATGTATCGTACAGTACGATTAGTTTATAAACTTAATCATCTAAAAATTAACCATTAGCCTGAGTATTTTTAATTAATCGTACAGTACGATATTAAATCATACAGTATAATTTTCATAAAAAAAATTTAAAACATTTAAAACAATTCTCCCCCTGTGTGTGTGCATGATTGCTCCTTTTACATGCATGCTTCTGTGGCAGACTCAAGAAAAAAAAATAAAGAAATAAAAATTACAGACTTTTCAACATCCTATTCTACCTGGTTTGAGTCTCCAGTAACCTTGAGCAGTGTGCATCTGACCTAAAATGTTAGTGCTCATATACAAGGATTAAGCATTTGTAATATAAAGGAAGTCTATATGGATTCAGTAAGTATTAGTTGTCACCATCAAAATTAAGTGCTCGGGATCCTGGATTTCAATAATCCCCCCTTTTTGATGATGTCAAATAATATTTTCTGATGGCCACAGTTGTTTTGACTTCCTTAGCTCCCTCTCAGAAGAATAACTTATTAATTTTTAAATAGGAGGAGAAGAAACAATTTTTTTTATTATTATAACATATAGGAAAAACATAACAAGATAGAAAAACATGTAGTGAAAACATAAGAGTAAACATAAACAACCAATATCATTAATAGTAAGCAAAAACAGAACAACACAGAACACAGAAACGTCTCCCCCTTTTGACAGCACCAAAAAGGGAAGAACAAGGAAACAACTACAATGACAAGAAATAAAAAACATAAATAACTACAATAACTCAAAAATCTGGATCCTGATCCGGAGGTGGTGGTGGAGGTTGTGGAAACAGTTAGTGGTACTGATGGAGGGACGCAAACTGGTGATCGATGGATGTAAAGCGCTCCCTAAACCATTTCATATCAGTTTCATGCTCCTGATGTTACTGAGCAATGTGGGCATCCAACCTAGTCTCTAGGCGATCAAGGCGTTGAATAATGTCGTCGTGAGGGTAGTCGGGAGGAGCAAGACCAGGTGGGTGGATTGGTGGTGGTGGAGGTGCGTTAGCAGGAGCAGCAGCCTCTTCATCATCAAACTCGGGATCAGCGGGAGCGGCCCCCCGATGGAACAAGATACGAAAAGAGGCATCCGAATAGAAGATAGGAAGATGATCTGGAGGTAGCGGATAATGAAGTTGGTACTTGGCATCTAAGATGTATCCTATGATATGCCCTAAAGCAAGGTTCAGTTTGCGGCGGGCACCTGGATATCGGTAGGCAGACAGGGTATGGATATAGTCAAAAACCATTTGGGCTTCATTGAATTTTGTTCTAGACATGATTAGATATGTGACGATAGAAAGCAGTGGAGTAATATGGATGCGGTCTCCAGCTTTGGGTATAATGGATGTGCGAAGGACATGCTGGATAACGCGAGCATTCTGATTCAGGGTTTGGACCAGGGGTAGGTGTTGATTGGAGGGGACACCCCTAAGGGTCATATTGACTGAAGTCCAATCATAGTCATGGAGATCATAGATTGGGGACGAGGGCCATCAGTGGACAGCCCGATGTGTGCAGCAATGTCGTTGACGGTGATAACGACATTCTGTTTGTAGATATAGGAAGTGAAAGTGGTGTTTTCTAGGTCGATTCTAATATTGGCAAGAAACTCAAAAAGAATTTTGGAGTGAAAAGGAAAGGCAAGAGTCAAAAGGAATTGAAGGGTGGTGGATGCGAAAAGGTTCATCACCTCGAAATTCAGGGCGGCTTGATTCAGCATGCGTGATGGAGTGATTTTTGCTTCCTTGATTTTAATGCAGGCTTTCTCATCTGCAGCGGAGAGAAAGCGATCGTCGAAATGCCGAGAGGAGGAGAGCTTCCGATGACCATTCGGCCGCGCTTACTAGTACCAGATATGGTTCATAAGAAGGGATTTGAGAAAGGAGGAAATTTGGAGTGATTGAGAGTGAGTGAGTGTAGTCAAAGAATCCCTCCCTTTTATAGAATTTGTGAACTATCGTATAGTATGATAGGCACAATAATGTTGTCTGGACGACCGTTCAGAAAAGCGAGTCAAATCATACAGTACGATCAGAATCGTACTATACAAACGTGAGTGTGAGGCGTTCATCCCGAGGAGTCGTCTGAACGACCTTTGACAAAAATAATCGTACAGTACGAACAGGTGTTCGTACAGTACGATAGGTAATAATGTTCGTAGCGGTCGAGTTTAAATTCATCCTAATCCACTTGACACGTAGATCATACCGTACGATAGGTATTTTGTACAGTACGATGACCAATAATGTGTATAGTACGGTACGAGTGGTGAATCGTACAGTACGATAGGTATAAGACATGAAAGATCTAGACCGTGAATGGGAATGGACGGCTGAGATTGGAGTGATTTGACCCTTATCGTACAATACGATATTGGATCGTACAGTACGATTGTCGGAGAAATTTAAGGTTTGTGAGCAGCATAGTAAGAGGATTAGGAAACCATTTTTTTTATTATATTATATTTTATATTTTTTTTTGTTTGAACAAACTAATCATAACAAACACAATTTTTTTTTTTAATAAATTTTTTTTATTTTAGGCTTGAATGTCTATGACACCTAATTTTATTCTTAAAGTGCTAAATGTGTCATAATCTAATGGTTTTATGAAAATGTCAGCCAATTGATCTTCATTAGCAATGTGGTGTAGTTCAATATCTCCTTTGGCTACGTGATCTCTAATGAAATGATGTCTAATGTCTATATATTTTGTTCGTGAATGTTGAATTGGATTTTTGGATATGCAAATAGCACTAGTGTTGTCACACATGATTGGAATGGTTCCTACAGGTAGTCCTAGATCTAACAGTTATTGTTTTAACCAAAAGACTTGTGCAACACAGCTACCTACCGCTATATATTCTGCTTCGGCTGTTGATAGGGCTACCAAATTCTATTTTCTACTGGACCATGAACCTAGTGAATGTCCAATGAATTGAAAAGTACCAGAAGTGCTTTTTCTATCTACCCTACATCCTGCAAAGTCTGAATCTGAGTACCCTAAGATTTCAAAAGTAGTGCTGTGTCTAGGATACCAAATTCCTAAGTTCGGGGTGCCTAGTAGATATCTAAGAATTTTTTTGACAGCAGTCATGTGAGATTCTTTCGGGTCAGCTTGAAAGTGGGCACAGAGACACACACTAAATATTATGTCTGGTCTACTGGCAGTCAGATAGAGAAGAGATCCAATTATTCCCCTATACCTCTTTTGATCTACAGACTTCCCACTGGGATCTTTATCCAATTGAATGTTAGAGCTCATGGGTGTATTCATAGCCTTAGCATTGTCCATTTCATATTTTTTCAAAATATTATTTATGTACTTAGACTGGCTAAGAAACGTTCCACCTTCCGTTTGTTTTACACTAAATCCAAGGAAGTAACTAAGTTCTCCCATCATACTCATTTCAAACTCATCACTCATTGTTTTTGAAAATTCATTACATAAGCTTATCTCCGTCGATCCGAACAAGATGTTATCTACATAAATCTGAACAATGAGTACTTCAACTCCTACCTTCTTTAAAAATAAGGTGGTGTCCACACTACCCTTAACAAAGCCTCTATCTAGAAGGAACGTACTAAGTCTTTCATACCAGGCTCTAGGTGCTTGTTTTAACCCATATAGTGCCTTTTTCAGTTTGAACAAGTGGTTTGGAAATTGTGAGTTTTCAAACCCTGGAGGTTGCTCCACATAAACATCTTCCTTGATTACCCCGTTCAGGAAAGCACTCTTGACATCCATTTGATACAGCTTAAAATCCCTAAAACAAGCAAAGGCTAACAGTACCCTTATGGCTTCTAGTCTAGCTACAGGAGCAAAGGTTTCTTCAAAATCTATTCCTTCAATTTGGTTATACCCCTTTGCTACATCCCTAGCCTTATTTCTTACTACTATTCCAGAGTCATTCATCTTATTTTTAAAGACCCATTTAGTTCCAACCACACTTTGTTCTTTAGGTCTTTTGACTAATTCCCATACATCATTCCTAACGAATTGGTTCAACTCTTCTCGCATTGCTAGGATCCAAAATTTATCTCCTAATGCTTGATCTATACTCGTGGGTTCAATCATAGATATGAATGCAGAATGACTAACCTCTTTCCTAAGTCCATGCCTAGTTTTTACCCCTTCTGATGGGTCTCCTAAGATCAGCTCTATAGGATGACTAGAAGAAAATTTCCAATCTCTAGGCAGATATTCCTGAGGTTCCGCTCTAGTTTCTATGGTAATGATTTTTAGTCCCCTTATAACCTCAACTTCTTCTTCTTCATGATTAGATTCAGAGGTCTTATTGGATTCATCAAATACCACATGGGTGGACTCTTCTACTACTAGGGTCTCTTATTGAATATTCTATAGGCTTTACCTACAGATGAGTACCCTAGGAAAACTCCTTCATCAGATTTAGGATTGAACTTTCCTAAGGGTGACTTGCCATTGATTAGGATGAAGCATTTGCAATCGAAAACGTGTAAGTGGGAAAGATTGGGTGTCCTACCCTTAAGCAACTCATAGGGTGTCTTATTAAGTTTGGATCTAACATTTACCCTATTTAACACATAGCACACGGTATTTACTGCTTCTGCCCAAAAGTATCTAGGGAGAGTGTATTCAGCTAACATAGCCCTAGCAGCTTCAACTAAAGTTCTATTCTTTCTTTCTGCTATTCCATTTTGCTGAGGAGTTCTAGGAGCAAAGAAATTATGTTCTATTCTAACATCTTTACAAAATGATTCAAATTTATCATTCTCAAATTCCCCACCGTGATCACTATAAATTGTTGAAATAACACATCCTAATTTCCTTTGAATCCAAGTGGAGTAAATTCTAAACTCTTCAAATGACTCACTCTTATGAGCTAGGAATTTCACCCAAGTAAACCTAGAGTAGTCATCTACTATTACAAACTCATACAACTTCCCTCCTAGGCTGGCTGTACTAACAGGTCCGAACAGGTCCATGTGGAGAGTTTCTAGTGGCCTAGTGGTGTTGATAAATTTTATTGCATGAAATAAAGATTTAACTTGTTTTCCTAATTGGCAAGCATCACAGAGATGATCCTTAGTAAAGTCTAACTTTGGTATGCCTCTAACTAAGTCTTTCTGAGTGATGTTCCTAAGTATCTTCATACTAGCATGGCATAGTCTCCTATGCCATAGCCAAGAGTCATCCGCTATTATTTTCAGACACAAAGAGTTTGAGGTTTCAATGCAGTTCAAATCTACGATGTAAACATTATTTATGCATTTTCCTTCTAACATAAGTGAATCATTTAAGCTAATCATGCATTTATTAATCAAAAATTTTATGTCAAAGCCCTTGTCACATAGTTGACTTATACTTAAAAGATTATGCTTTAAACCATCAACTAAAAGTATATTCTCAATAATCAAATTCTTAGTGTTTCTAATGATACCTGAGCCCACCACTTTCCTGGTGGTGTTGTCTCCCAAAGTTACCTTGCCTCTTGACCTGGCCTCCAGTGTCACGAACTGCTTCACGTCTCCAGTCATGTGTCTCGAGTAGCCACTGTCCAGGTACCACATGCTCTCACTAGGTCTTTTGTGAGAGCATCCCTACAATGTCAATCACAGATTAGCTTTGGGAACCCAAGTGAGTTTGGGTTCCACCCTATGCTTATATGAATGAAATGTATGCATGTTATGCTGTGATGAATGCGATTTAGGTCTCCACACTAGATGTGTCCTATAGTGAATTGTGCACGTGCGGGCTATGTGACCTAGTATGCCACAAGAATAACATCTAACTCCTGGAAATGGGTTCACTAATCTACGAGGGTGGTAGTGCCTATTTCTAGGTTTGGATGATGCATGCCGTACTGGTTTTGAATGAGATGATTCACATGGTGGAGGCTAAAAAAACTCAGCAAACGTGGGAGGTTTTTTATTATTTTCGAATGCATGAAGTTTTTCATTTAAAAATTTGTTCTCTTGGTTAAGACTTGTATATTCGAATCTCAATGTATGCTCACTACTACTAAGTTCCCCTGCTAGTTCTTCTAGTTCCTTAAATGCATTCTCTAATTCAATATGTGATGATTTCAAGGTATCGTGTGCAGTGGTTAACTCAATATGCTTCTTGTTTAATGCATCGTATTCATCAAGCAAAGACATATGATCTTTATCCAAGTCAGAAAAATTCTTTACTACACTAGCATGCTCCTTTTGTAAAGTACTAAACTCAGTATTAAGACTAACATGCTTTTTCTTAAACTTTCTATACGAGTCATGGATTTTTTCAGAAATAACAAGCAGTTCATCGTAAGATAGTTGACATACCTCATCTTGATCTGATTGATCAAGATTATCATTAGTCATAAGACACAGATTTGTTACCTCCTCCTCTGCTTCTTCTTCCAATGATTCTGAGGCAGAGTCTGCCCAAAATGGTTTTTGTGTCTTAAATTTTCCCTTCTTGAACTTTGATCTTTCTTCACCTTTTTCCTTGGTTTGATGAGTCTTGATGTTGGGGCAATCAGCTCGAGATGACCGGGTTTCCTGCACTCAAAGTAAATTGTCTCAGATGCAACTTTAGTATGCTTTGAGCTTTTACCTTTGTTCCAATTGCTTTGATGACGGCGCTGCTTTCTTTTCAGAAAATTTTTGAACTGACGAGTCATCAAAGCGATGTCGTCATCTTCCTCCGCTGCTAAGCTGTCACTTTCAGAATTGTTTGCTTTTAAAGCCACCGCTCGCTCCTTCTTTTCACCTGCATCACTTTGTCGTTGACTCACTCCTTGCTCGTAGGCAATGAGTGACCCAAGCAAATTGTCAATAGAATAAACATTTAGGTCTTTTGACTCAGTTATTGCAGTGAATTTAGCATCATATGAGCTAGGCAAACATCGCAGTATTTTGTTTACTTTTTTCGAGTTAGACAACTCTCTTCCTAAAGTATGCAGAGATGTTACAATCTGGGTGAATCGAGTGTACATGTCAGATATAGTTTCACTAGGTTTCATGCAGAATAGTTTGTAATCATGTAGCAGTATGTTCAACCTAGATTGTTTGACCTCACTAGTTCCTTCGTACGTGATACACAGTTTGTCCCAAATTTGCTTACCAGTAGTACAAGTTGATACTCGCATATAGTCTTCTGATTTTAATGCGCAAAAGAAATAATTTAGACATTTAGCATTTAACTGTGCAAGTTCTCTATCCTCAATGCTCCATTCATTAAATGATAGTTCAGTTTTAATTCCATTCAACATACGAAATGGTGCAGAATAACCTTCTTGGACCAACATCCACATGCGATAGTCTAAAGACTGTAAAAATGTAGACATGCATATTTTCCAAAAATCAAACGGTATGTTGTTAAATAAAAGTGGACGAGTTATAGAATAACCCTCCGCAGTGCTACGGTTATCAAATTGAGCCATGGATCTTACGTTTCTAGGTTTTCTAAAACACTATTTTGAAACCCCGCTCTGATACAACTTGAAAGTACGATATGCGCCAAGAGGGGGGAGGGGTGAATTGGTATTTTAAAAAATTCAACCCTACACAAGAGTTCTAGTTTTTTTTTTGTATTTTTAAAAGATATCTCAACGAATAACATGCGGAAGCAAGTATAACGTTCATAATGATGATATTGATAATTCAATTTTAAATTTCACAACACAAGATTTAAATCATAATTTTCACCAAGCAATTTAATGTACTAATTAAGAGCATGAAAAGTAAAATACGGTAAACAGGAAAAAACACACCAGAGATTTTTATAGTGGTTCGATCACTTGACCTACATCCACTCCCCGGAGTCCTCTACTTCGGGATTTGCACTAGTAAAAGTTGACTCTCCTTTTGCCCCCACAGCAAGGCGGAGAAGCCTTTACAATACTCACTTTCACCTCCCTCGGTGCAGCGGAATACCAAACGCTATGTCACCCTCCTGGTGACGGCAGCGGACCTTCTCTTTTTTCTCCCTCCTGGAGATGGCAGAGTACCTCGACGATGTTGATCTTGAAGTGACTCTTCCCTCGAGAACTTTCTTGAAGCTTCCCAAATCCATAAGAGGAGCAAAGCATGCAGCTATCTTGGAGCCACCGTGTGATCCCCTCACACTACTTCTTCCTCACGCTCAAGCTCACCTTCACCTTCCTCTCTCAAGCCCGGGATCTCTCCAAAAAAACTTCTCTCTAACGAATCCCCTTCTTTTCTCAAAGCCTCTCACAGCAAGAGGATAGATCAACAACACTAAAGAAAATTTTAAGTTATTTTTATATCAGGCTTCAGAAAACCTTAAAAGTTTTAACTTTTGCATTTCTGTTCGTACAGTACGATATATAATCGTACAGTACGATCAGTTCAATTACAGCTCTGTCCAATACGAGTACAGACGAACAGTTATCGAATTTTATACATATCGTACTGTATGATATGTATATTGTACAGGACGATACTGTTGATTCGTACTGTTCGTACAGGACGAACTGTGGGATGATCCTTAGGATGAAAGAATTCGTCTCTGCCAGTCGTCCAGCACTCCTTTAGTCGTACAGTACGATTAGTGTTTTTCAGGATATCATCCTTTATGATACGAATTTCATCCAGGATGAATAGAATAAAAATTCTTGGTTTTGTTTTGTACGATCGATGGGATGAATGAAATCATCTCTGTCGGTCGTCCAGCACTCCACTAGTCCTACAGTATGATTAGTTCATTTCTGGATATCGTCCTGTACGATATGAATATCGTCCTAGATGAACAGAATAAAAAACCTTGGTTTCATCTGGTACGATCGATGGGACGAATGAAATCGTCTCTGTCAGTCGTACGGTATGATATATGATCGTACAGTACGATCGACTTTTAAATTAAAAACCAACGTTTATTTCCTGATTAGGGAGATAATTTTGGTAAGTATTAATTAATCGTACAGTACGATAAGAATCATACAGTACGATCAGTTCAGGAAATCAAAATTAAGAACTTACCAAACTTATTCGGGCGGCTAGGGTTTCTCAATTATTTCTTATCGTACAATACGATATGTATCATACAGTACGATTAGTTTATAAACTTAATCATCTGAAAATTAGCCGTTAGCCTGAGTATTTTTGATTAATCGTACAGTACGATATTCTTAAAAAAAATTTAAAACATTTAAAACAATTCTCCCCCTGTGTGTGTGCATGGTTGCTCCTTTCACATGCATGCTTCTGTGGCAGACTCAAGAAAAAAAATAAAGAAATAAAAATTACAGACTTTTCAACATCCTATTCTACCCGGTTTGAGTCTCCAGTAACCTTGAGCAGTGTGCATCTGACCTGAAATGTTAGTGTTCATATACAAGGATTAAGCATTTGTAATCTAAAGGAAGTCTATATAGATTCAGTAAGTATTAGTTGTCACCATCAAAATTAAGTACTCGGGATCATGGATTTCAACATTTACTTGTTGAGTAAAGATTTGAATTTGATCATCAAAAATAACTTGCTTTCCTTTTGCCTGAGGAAGAAGCATAGGGGGTAAGACCTTACCACCTCGTAATTATACTTATGATGTCCTCTGAAGGATAAAGTGCAGTAGGTTCTATGCTCTCCTTTGGTAATTGATTATCATTTTTTGAAAGGGAATCTGAATGTGAAAAGTCTATCATGAAAAGACTCCCTTGAAAGTTAATTTCAGGGGTGTCACCATCTGATAAGACTTCAAATTCAGTTCCCCCTAGAGACGTCAAATCTGGGAAACTGAGTTTTTGAATGTCTTGGTTGATCTTAGCTAAGCTTTGATTGTTATCAAATAAGTATCATTTTGAATTACATTCTCAGTATTAATCATCAAAATATTTGCAAAAGGATCATTCTTTTTTATTAATTTTTGCCCCTTTACCTTTGATGAGGCAAAGTAAAAGTTAGATAACATCAAAGGGGTTAGGTGTGTTGAGCCACCATCTGACATTCATACATATCTCTCATCACAAGATTTCTTCTTATTTATAGTAGTTCATATAACTACTAGAGAGGAAACTATCCCAACATTCTCCTACAAAGCCTCTGGGTCAACCTCCTAGATCGGGCCCCAAGCTCTCGGCAGTAACTATTGAGAAAGATGAAAATATTTATTAATCAACTTTTTAAATGACCGGGATAATGCTATATCCCAACCATCCTTAATTGAAAAAGAAAAGTTTGAATTTTTACTTGAGAAGGACTTAACAGATCCCTGATCTGGATCAACGAGGTACACCTTTGGGATTATGATATTTCCTTGATGAAGGTTCCTTTCAAGCCAGTCTTTAAAGACAAAACTATCTTCGATTGCATGGCCCAACATGCGGTGATAAGGGCAAAAATTAGGATTATCTTTTTTATTTGCCTCTTCTTGCTTCTTGGCCTCTGGCAATCAAAAATTTGATTTCTTCAAAAGTCTCTTGAAAATTTTCCTTACCGATTCCTTTTTAAATGGATAAAGGAGAGCCAATCTATCTTCGAAAGAAATCAGGTAAGGCTCCCTAGTAGATTAGGGGGTTACCTAAATGGTGGAGGTTTTTGGATTTATAGGGTGGAGGACCACTGGACTGAGGAATAGCAGGCTTCTTCCCTTTATCCACTAAAAACACCATAGCAGCTCTCTTTTCAAAAGATTTCACTAGCTCATTGTCTTCTTCTCCTCTGAAGCCTCTTTTAGGAATGGCATTTTGGAAGCCTCTTCTTGTAGATTATTAGCTTTATTGAGAAGTTTTTTAAAATTTTTAATAGTGAATCGCTTTAATAGAAAAGTAATAGGCCCATGGATATTTTTTATAAGAATTTCCATTGCATCCTACTCTTGTAATTGAGGCTCACATTTCATTGAGAGATTTCGCCATCTCCAGATGTAGTCAACCAGAGACTCTCCTAGTTTTTGTTTCTCAACTACAAGATCTCCAACAATTACTCTTTGCTGAGCTCCTGAGAATCTCTTTAAGAATAGGCCCTCAAGCTCTATGAATGTTTTCACTAAACTATTTGGTAGATCTACGTACCACTCAAAAGTAATACCAAAAAGTCAACTGATAAATTGGCGAAATAGTAGAGCATCAGACCCTCCTATTGAAAGTTTGATAGGGATGTTAAGCCCTGATGAACTAGTCCCGAGGCTAAACAAGAGAGGGGGTGAATTGGTTATTTAAAAATTTGAGAGCAACAGGAAAAAAATCATTTCGATGATTTGTAGTGGAAACAAGTAAACACTTAAATGAAAAGATCAACCTCAAATTTCACCCAAGAAGATAATCACAGAAAACTAAAGTGTAGAAAATAATCAGAAAGAACACACAAGATTTTATAGTGGTTTAGTCAACTTGACCTATATCCACTCCCCGGAGCCTCCCCTCTGGGTATTGCACTAACTCAAAGTGACTCTCCTTCTACTCCCACAGCAAGGCGGAGAAGACTGTACAAAAACTCCTTTCAACCGACACGGTGAGGCAGAGAACCTAACCTCCTTTAACTTCCTCTAGAAGCAGGTAGAGAACCTCAGACTCCTTTCGCTTCCGCCTGAAGCAGGTAGAGAACCTGAACTCCTTTCGCTTCCTCCTGAAGCGGGCAGAGAACCCGGATCTTCTTGCGAACGATCCTCCCACGAAGAACACCGATAATACGAGAGATGAAGAACAGAGAAGATGACTCTGATCCTTGCTTGGAGCAACCTTTGTGAATCCCTCATAAACTCCCCCTCACAAGATCCTTTCTCTCTCTCCCAAACTCTCTCTCTAGGGTTTCTCTGTAAAGGAAAGTGGCAAAAGATTTTTCTTATTGGAAGAAAAAGATCTTTTATAGGAGGGCTTAAAATTTGCCCTAAATCTCAACTGGTCAGCCAATATCATCCAGGATGATCTATAGATTGTTCTGTACGATCAGTTCAAAATCACCTGTTTCGACCTGGACGATCTGGCTCTTATGGACAATTAGTGGAATAAATTATTCACATCATCCCGTACAATTCTACGATCATCCGAGACGATTAGTGTAAATTTAGGAATTTCATCCAGAAGATCGCTCTGGTCATCCAGAGGAACTTGTGCTGGATGACCTAGAAATGACTTGATCGTCTAGGACGATATTGATATCGTCCTGTATGATTAGTTCAAACAGTTCCAAAATCATCCTGATCACCGCTCTGGACGTACAGCTAAAACACACTGGACGATCATGATCATCCTAGATGATGTGATCGTATAAATTAAATATTAATTTCTTTCCTTAATCACCAGACTAATTTAGGCATGATTGTACTGGATTGTCCAGGACGATAACGTATTATCCTGGATGATCATATCAAATCTCTAAAAATAAAACTTACCTAACTTGATCTGGCGACTGAGGATTTCTGATTTGAGCCTATCATCCCGTACGATGTATGGATCATCCAGGACGATCGGCTTAATTTGATAGACTTAACTTGGTCGCCCTAATTAGGATTTCTGTTTTCACTTGATCGTCCAGGATGATGTCAATATCGTCCAGGATGATCTGAATAAAAATTGAAAAGAAACTCTAATTCACTCAAGCTCTCCCCCTGAGTGTGTGTGTGTGCAAGGTTACTTAGCTAGGGGATCAGTTACATTACATTTGACTCAAGAAAAGGAAAACATTATATTTACACACTTGGACCCGATCTTGAGTTGGCTTGGGTTGCTTTTGATCTTTTGTACCTGAAATGGATTAGCCAAGAAAACTAGAATACAAACATGTTTGTCATCATCAAAAATATACTTTTTGAAACCAGCTTTGCAACAATCTCCCCCTTTTTGATGATGGTAAATATTAGTGCAGTAGTTTAAAATAAAATAACCAGGAGTTAAACAACGCACATACAAAAAACACATATCTTTCCAAATTTCACTGAACAACTAGAACAGTATAGGAAAACAACTACAAATGAAATAAACAATACAAGATAAGATCAATACATAGAACAAAAAACTACTACAACTAACTACCCTTTTGACATCACAAAAAGGAGGAGGAATAGAAACAACAGTACAGACAGAAAATAGCACAAAAAAATGATGATTTTTTTTGAATCGATCTGCTCCAGTAAATCAGAATTTTCCCTTGATTTTGAATCCAAAAACTAATAAGAAGACGATCGACAGCCCTGAAATCCAAAAAAGTTGGAAAATCAACTTTCGTAACTCCCACCTCAGACAACTTGTAGATGCAAATTCCTTTGAAAACAAAAATCCAATTCAAAAGAAAAGAAATTAGATTCGAAAAGAGATCCTTTCAAGCCTCGTTCCAGAAAAATATCTGATATAATAGTATTACAAAGCAGGAAATCAAAAATCAAGAATTTCAAACTCAAGCTATTGAAAATATTAAGTGGCGCATGGATTTCTCTAAGACATTTGACGATCTGAAAGAGAAGAGAGCTTGGTTTAGGCTCATTTTGTGCCTCTTTTTCAATTTGTATGGCACTTTGTGCATCTTTTGATTTTTGATACACTTTGTGTATCTTTCAGTTTGGCAACATTTTGCATCTTTTCAGCTTTGGGCTCATTTTGTGCCTCTTTTTCAATTTGTTTGGCGCACTACGCAACTTTTGTAAGATTTCTTCCTTTAATAATGGTTAAAGAGTCTCAGCTGTGAAATTATCTTCCAGACATAGGAGACGACAAAACTCACTCTCCATAATAAGGAAGAGTAATTCACAAAGAAAAAACCATACATCATATGATAGGTGCAATCACTTGATTCAAAAAATCATAACAATGACTCAAAACTTTGAAAACACTATTTATATGAGGTAGATTACTGTAGGAAGATAAAATAGATCTCTATTTTAAAACCCACTTTTTAATTTTGAAGAAGATTTTTATCCAAGAGAAATAATAAACCATTAAAGGAGTTAGAGGAAGAAAAATAATCATCGATGTTTCTTCCCTTTAACAGATCCAGTGGAATCAATCACTGCTTACAAGCTTCCAAACCAAAAACTAAGGCAAAATTTTCCGTCACAAAAATAGTTTATCAGCATGAGTGAGCAGTGATCAGATTTTAAAAAGCATAAAATAGTAAGTAAGAACCCAACAGAAAATCACATCAAAATAAATATTCGAATCAAACTAATTATAAGATTAAAATAAAAATCAACAGAAAAATAAAAAATAAAAGAAAATAGGTAATCAAATCAAACAACTAACTAACAGAAACAGAATAAAAAACAAACAAATCAGAAATCAGTAGTCATCTAAATCAAGTATTTATGTCAATCACTACTAATCTGGTCCTCAAAATACTGAATGAGTCAAAGGCCAGTGGTTTAGTAAATATGTCAGCCAGCTGATTTTCAGTTGCTACATGATGTAGATCAATATCCCCTTTCATAACACTGTCCCTAATGAAGTGATGCCTTATATCAATGTGTTTGGTTCTAGAGTGTTGTATTGGATTCTTAAAATTGCAGATGGCACTAGTATTATCACACAGAATAGAAATTGTGCCCACAGGTAATCCTAAATCCAAGACTTGTTACTTCAACCAAAGAACTTGGGCCACACAACTTCCTAAGGCAATGTACTCATCTTCAGAAGTGGAAAGTGCAACTGAGTTCTATTTTCTACTAGACCAGGAGACTAAAGACTGTCCTATAAATTGATAAGTTCCAGAAGTGCTCTTTTATCCACCCTACAGCCTGGAAAGTCAGAATTAGAATATCCAATAATCTCAAAAGAGGTGCTGTGCCTAGGGTACCAGATTCCTAAGTTTGGGATCCCTAAAAGATATCTAAGAATTCTCTTAACAGCAGTCAGGTGGGACTCTTTAGGATCAACTTGAAACCTAACACAAACACAAACACTAAACATGATATCAGGTCGGCTAGCAGTCAGGTAAAGTAGTGATCCAATTATTCCTCTATACTTCTTCTGATCAACAAATTTTCCACTTGAATCCTTATCTAACTGAACAGAGGAGCTCATGGGAGTGTTGACTGGCTTGGCTTTGTCCATTTCATATTTCTTCAAAATGTCCTTAGTGTATTTAGATTGATTGAGAAAGTAGGATAATTCTCCCATCATACTCATCTCAAATTCCTTACTCATTATCTTAGAAAAATCATCACATAAATTTTTATTAGAAGATCCAAAATGTATATCGTCAATATAGATCTGGATAATGAGTAGATCATCTCCTATATTCCTAAGAAAAAGGGTGGTGTCTACGCTCCCCTTAATAAACTCTCTTTCTAGTAGGAATGTGCTAAGCCTCTCATACTAAGCTCTGGGTGCCTGTTTCAATCCATATAAGTCCTTTTTTAATTTGTAAACATGATTTGGATATTGGGAACTCTCAAAACCTGGGTGTTGCTCTACAAAGACATCTTCTTTTATTACCCCATTCAAAAAAGCACTCTTAACATCCATTTGAAATAGCTTAAATCCCTTATAACAGGTAAAGGCTAGTAGCACCCTAATGGCTTCCAATCTAGCTACTGGGGCAAAGGTCTCCTCAAAATCAATCCCTTCAATCTGATTATACCCCTTAGCCACCAATCTTGTCTTATTCCTAACCACCACACTAGAATCATTCATCTTATTCTTAAAGACCCACTTGGTTCCCACTATACTTTGATTCCTAGGTCTTCCTACTAACTCCCAAACATCATTCCTTACAAATTGATTCAGTTCCTCTTGTATAGCTAAGATCCAGAATTCATCAGAGAGGGCTTGATTGATGTTGGTGGGTTCAGTCTTTGAGATAAGGGCAGAGTGGTTTACTTCCTTCCTAAGTCCATTCCTAGTCCTAACACCTTCAGAAGGGTCTCCTATGATCAGTTCTTTAGGATGACTCGAAGAATATCTCCAATCTCTAGGCAAAGTGTTTTGAGGATCTACTCTTTCCTCCAGATTTATATTTTCAACCCCTTGGGTAATCTCCCTTACCTCTTCTTCTTCCTCAACTCTAGTCACCTTAGGATCAGATTCATCAAACACCACAGAGTTGTCTCCTCCACCACCAAAATCCTCTTATTAAACACCCTAAAGGATTTCCCCAAACTAGAAAAGCCTAAGAACACTCCTTCATCAGATTTGGGGTCAAATTTTCCTAAGGATAGTTTCCCATTATTCAGAATAAAAACCTTACAGCCAAAGACAAGAAGGTGGGATAGGTTTGGAGTTCTAACCTTAATGATCTCATAGGGTGTCTTATTTCGTTTGGATCTAACATTCATCCTATTCAACACATAACAGGCTGTGTTCACTGCTTCTGCCCAAATATATTTTGAAAGTGAATATTCAGTAAGCATGGCTCTAGCAGCTTCCACCAGGGTCCTGTTCTTTCTTTCAGCTACCCCGTTCTGCTGAGGGGTCCTAGGAGCTAAAAAGTTGTGGCTAATCTCTTGCTCCTCATAGAATATTCCAAATCTTATATTTTCAAACTCTCCACCCAGATAACTATGAATAGTCAAGATCTCACAACCTAACTTTCTCTAAATCTAAGTGGAGAACGATTTAAATTCATCAAATGACTTAGATTTATGTGACAGAAATTTAATCCAAGTGAACATCGAGTAATCATCAATAATCACAAATCCATAGACTTTCCCCCCTAAGCTGGCAGTGCTAATGGGTCCAAATAGATCCATGTGAAGGACTTCTAAAGGTCTAGAGGTGTTGATGTCCTTAATGGAGTGGAAAGAGGATTAGACTTGCCTCCCTAATTGACAGGCATCACATAGGTGGTCCTTAGTAAACTTAAGCTTGGGGACAGCTCTAACTAAGTCCTTTTGAGTGACTCTCCTAATGGTTTTCATACTGGCATGACATAATCTCCTGTGCCACAACCAAGACTCATCAGCAATAATTTTTAAGCAAAATGAAGCAGCTCATTCAATATTATTTAAATCAAGCATGTAGACATTATTGATCCTCTTGCCCTGCAAAATAGTGTTATTATTTAAGCTTATGATGCAAGTATTTTCTAGGAACATGATGCTGAAACCCTTATCACAGAGTTGACTGATGCTAAGCAAGTTGTGCTTTAATCCATCTACAAGCAAAATATTTTCAATCAAAAGGTTCTTGGAGTTTTCGATTATACCTGCACCTACCACTTTCTTGGTTATATTGTCTCCAAGAGTGACCTTGCCTCAAGTTCTGGTCTCAAGAGAAATGAATTGATTTGCATCTCCAGTCATATATCTTGAGCAACCGCTGTCCAGGTACCACATACTCTCACAAGGTCTTGTGTGAGAGCCACCCTACAAAATCATCAAATGTCAGATTTAGGAACCTAAATAGATTTATGTTCCTTCTTATGAAAAGAAGAATGCAATGCATGTATGCTGTATTGTGAAACATGTAATTTGGGCCTCCACACCCAATGTGTACTACAGTGAATAGTACAGGTGTGGGTGATGTGTCCTAACATGTGACAAGAAAAATATCTAACACCAGGAAAAGGATTAACTAATCTACATGGGTGATAGTGCCTCTTCCTAGGTTTGAATGAAACATACTTTGATGATTTTAAATTAGATTCTTCAAATGGTGGAGGTGCATAAAATTGTGCAAAAGTAGGAGGTGTTTCATTTTTCTCAAAAGCACTAATTTTTACACTTAGAAATTCATTCTTCTTTTTAAGACTTACAATTTCAAATTTCAAATAGTGCTCACTACTATCTAAATCACATGTATGAGTTTCTAATTCCTTAAATGCAAATTCTAATTTAACATGTGATGCTTTTAATGAATCATGCTCAATAATCAAATCAGAATGCTTTTTATTTAACACATCAAATTCATCAAGTAATGACATGTGATTGCTATCAAGCGTAAAATGATTCTTAATCAAAATTTCATGCTCTTTTTTTAAGTTTAAGAATTCCAATTTTATGCTAGCTTGCATTTTCTTAAGTTTCCTATATGATGAATGGATTTTTTTAGAAACTTTAAGTAATTAATCGTAGGTTAGCTCACATACCTCTTCTTGGTCGGACTGACCAGGATGATCATCTGCCGTCAAACACAAGTTCGTAGTCTCCTCTTCAGCTTCAGTCTCAGAGGAGTCGGATGCTGAGTCCACCCAGAATGCCTTTTGAATCTTCTTCTTGTCCTTTCTGTACTTGGGTTTCTCCTCACCCTTCTCCTTATTTGGGTGAGCCTTAAGTGTAGGACAATCAGCCTTTATTTATCCAGGCTTCCTACATTTGAAATAAATAGTATTAGATGAACATTTAAAATTTCTGCTACTCTTATCTTTGTTCCACTTCTGAAAGTTTTTGTGTTTCTTCCTTAGAAAGCTTTTGAATTGCCTAGTAATTAAGGTTACATCATCGCTATCAGTCCCAGAAGAATCAATGTCAGTATTGTTGGCCTTCAGCTCCATGGTTTTCTCCTTCTTCTTCTCACCTGCATCAATTTGTCTTTGTTTCACTCCTTGCTTGTAAGCAATGAATGACTCAAGTAAGTTATTAATAGAATAAGTGTTCAAATCTTTAGATTCAGTAATTGCAGTTATCTTGGCATCATAAGAAGAAGACAAACATCTCAAAATTTTGTTAACTTTCTCATAATTAGTAAGCTCTCTTCCTAAGTCATGTAGGGAGGTGACAATTTGAGTGAACCTAGTATACATTTAAGAAATTGTTTCACTAGGTTTCATGCAAAAGAGTTCATAATCGTGAAGCAAGATGTTTAATCTAGATTGCTTAACTTCAGATGTACCTTCATTGGTAATGCATAATCTATCCCAGATTTCTTTACCAGTAGTGCAAGTAGAGACACGTATGTAGTCCTCAGATTTCAGTGTATAGAAAAAATAGTTTAAGCATTTTGCATTTAGTTATGCTAAATCACGATCATCAAATGTCCATTCAGTAAAGGGAAGTTCAGTTTTAACCCTATTAATAAGTCTAAACGGTGTTTCATAACCATCTTTAACAAGCATCCACATGCATTAATCAATTGAATGTAAAAAGGTGGACATGCGAGTTTTCTAAAAATCAAAAGATATGTTATCAAACAAAGGTGGTCGTGTGATTGAATAACCTTCAGCAGGATTACGATTATCAAAGTTAGCCATGGCTCAAAATTTAAAAGTTTTTAAACTTATTTTTTAAATCCCGCTCTGATACCACTTAAAAATTCATGAGGGATGTCAAGCCCTTGTGAACTAGTCCCGAGACTAACCAAAAGGGGGGGGGGGGTGAATTGCTTATTTTAAAAATTTGTGAGCAAAAATGATTTTGAAAAATCTTTTAAATATTTTAACATAATTACAGTTTCGCGATGATATGCAGATGTTCACGATAACGAAATAATAATCACAATCACACAATCATCAACAGAAAAATAAGTGCATAAAATAATTAGAAAGAACACACCAGATTTTATAGTGGTTTGGTCTACTTAACATACGTCCATTCCCCGGAGCCTCCCCTCTTGGTATTGCACTAACACTAAGTGACTCTCCTTCTGCTCCCACAGTAAGGCAGAGAAGCCTGTATAAAAACTCCTTTCCACCAACCCGGTGAGACAGAGAACCTGAACTCCTTTCACTTCCTCCTGAAGTAGGTAGAGAACCTGGATCTTCTTACAGACGATCCTCCCACATCAACACCAACAAGACAAGAGACGATGACTGAAGAAGATGACTAAGATCCTTACTTGGAGCAACCTTTGTGAATCCCTCACAAACTACCCCTCACAAGATCCTCTCTGTCTCTCCCAAGCTTTCTCTCTCTCTCTCTTAAGGTTTTCTTTGGAAAGGAAAGTGACAAAAGATTTTTCTTATTGAAAGAAAAAGATCTTAAATAGGAGGCACAAAAATTACCCTAAATCTCAACTAGTCATCGTACAGAATGACATGAATCAGCCTGGACGATCTGGTTTTTCTTAATGATTAGTAGAAAAAATTTATTTTGATTGTCCCGTATGATTATGCAATCATCCAGGATGATTAGTGTAAATCAGGAATATCATTCAGAAGACAGCTCGGGTCATCCAGGAAAACTTGTGTTGGATGATCTCAAAATGACTTCATCGTCCTAGATGATATTGCTATCATCCTGTATAATTAGTTCAAAAATGATAAAATCATCCTTCACACAGCTCGGGTCGTACAGCCAAAACATCCTGGACAATCTTAAAATGGCTTGATCATCCAGGATGACATCATGACCGTCCCATATGATTAGTTCAAAATTGAGAATATCGTCTAGCACATTTCTGGGGTCGTCTAGGTGAAGTGCTATGGATGGTCAAGATTTTACATGTATCATCCAGGATGATCTTGCGATCATCCAGGATGATATGATCGAATCAATAAAATCTTAATTATTTTCCTTAATCACCAGACTAATTTAGGCAAGATTGTAAAGGATCGTCCAGGATGATACACGTATCGTCCGGGATGACCAGACCAAATCTCTAAAAATAAAAGCTTTCTTAACTTAATCTAGCGGCTGAGAATTTCTGATTTGAGCCTATCATCCTGTACGATGGGCATATCGTCTAGGATAATCTTGTTAATCAAACCGACTTAACATGGTCACCCTAATTAAGGTTTCTATTTTCACTGGATCATTGAGGACGATAGGAATATCATCCAGGATGATATGGATAAAATTTAAAATAGAAACTCTAACTCACTAAAACTCTCCCCCTGAGTGTGTGTGTGCAAGGTTACTTTGTTAGGGGATCAATTTCATTACATTTGACTCAAGAAAGGAGAAAATTATAATTTAAACATACGCGGACCCAATCTTGAGTTGGCTTGATTTGCATTTGATCTTTTGTATCTGAAATGTTAGTCAATCAAAATAGAACACATAAATATTTGTTATCATCAAAATTATAATCCTTAAATCCAGGTTTGCAACAAACTTGGATTCTACTCTTAAGACTCAAGTGAATTTGAGAATGGGATTCTTCTCGATCTCCACTTTTTCATCCTTCTGTAAACTTCTAGGACCCTTCAGGTCTGGATATCCAAATGAAAAGAAACTCCCCCTCAAAAGGGGTATTTCTTTTCACTTTGGATATTTGAAATTATCTTAACTTAGTCTTTCAAATAGAGAACTCTCCCCTAAGGGATGTTCTCTCGTCTTTGGAATCCAAGTTGGATACTTGTATATCCCCTCTCAAGTATCACTTTAATTTACAACTCAATAAATTTAAATTACATTTAATGAAAATTAAAAATTTTGACTCGAACAACATGTAGGGTTATCCTAAGCAATTATATTTAAATCATACCAAGCAGTTAATATAATGAAATTTAAAATGCTTAAACCAACCACACTTGGCTATGCTCTTTTGATTTTTAAAGGGTTAGCATTCTAAAGCACCTGTAGAAATTTCATTAATTTAAATTTAATTTTCCCCCTTTAATTTTAATGTTTTATATGAGCATAGCCACCTGCATAAGATTATATTAGCATTTAAATCGCCCCTATCCTAAGGGTAAATCTAACGCCCATCAATCACATCACAGAGTGCAAAAAATAAATAAATAATCACAGTAATATTAACAACCAGCATATAGTGAAGGCTAAAAAAAACTCAGCATGCAGCCGAAAAGTAAACACCGGCCTAGCCTAGATCTAGAAGTGGTGCCCTAGCAAACCATCTAAGTGTATGTAGTAAGCTGTGTGGTTTAGAAATGTCTTATATTGGGTAATTAGTTTAAGTTGTATAAGGTTTAGGTTTGTTGAACTTTGGAGGGGAAATTTGGTTAGAGTTCAAATATTAATATGTTAAGATTTTTTTTAAAATGCATTTTTGTTGTTGATTAATTAAATGAATTTAAGTAGTTAGAAATTAAAGGACCAACATACTTTAATAGTTGGATTAGTTGCTAATTTTAAAAGTTTGAATTAACTTAAGTTTTCTATCAACCAGTTCATGGCATTGTGCCACCAGGCTCGAGGAATAAAGCCTCCTTAGGACACATAGCCCCATAGCTCGGAGTAGTCTATCCTAAAAACTTGGATGATATAATTAGATTAATGATTTTAAGTTTGATAGAAAAAATAATAATTAATTAATTTTAAGTTTTAACACTCTATTGAATTCATTCATGGCATTATGCCACCAGGCTTGAGGAACAAAGCCTCCTTAAGACACATAGTCTCGTAGCCAGGAGTAGTCCATCCTAAAAACTTCATATTTAGAGTGATTATTGTGTATTAAGGATTTGTTGAGTAATTTTAACATTTACTTAACATTTTCTTGAATTTAAAATTTATTATCAAATTTGAGAATTTTTTAGATTATTTTTAATGTATCAATTAAGGAATCAAAACTAGACTTTTATTTTTAAAGAAATTTCTAAAGTTTTGATATTTTTATTAAATATTAGACCTTTTAATGAGTAATTAGACTTTGAGTTTGTTGAATTAGAATTTTTTATAATTAGTTATAAATTTTTGAAATTTCAATTGAAATTTGAACTAAAGTTGACCAAAAAATTGACTTTTTAATTTTAAATGGTTTTTGATGATTTGATATTTTTAATAAATATTAGATCTTATATAGAATACTATGCCCTTGAGTTTGCACAATTTGGAGGTTTTCATAATTAGTTATGATTTTTCAAAGTATTTATATTTATTTGAATTATTTAAGTTTTTTAATTAAGGGCCTTTTAGTGATTTTACTCCAAATAAACTCCTAACTCCTTGAAATCAACTCCAAAGGTTAGGAATAACCTAAGGAGAGATTCCTAAGTGTTTGATAATTTTATGGAATTTTTATTTTTTTAATTAATTAAATTAATTAAATATTAATTTTTATTATAAATTAAATTTTTCTCAAAATTGAAATCAAATTAAAGTGATTTTAATTTTCTTTGATTAAGGATTAAATTCTAGTTAATTTGATATATTATTTGAAATTTTTGGCTTTAATTTAAATTAATTATAAAATTTCAATATTTGGTTAATTAATGGATTTTTTAATACTCGATCAGACGGCTCAAATTCATCTAGAGCTGTTTATTTCAAAAACGAACTAAAATTTTAAACAGTCATAATTTACAAAATACTCATCCAAATTGGATGAAATTTGAAACACAAGTTTATGTTAACCTAATCTTCTAACACCTAAAGTTTGGAGGCTTCAATTGTTGTAAATTTTCTATAGTTTCAAATTGAAGTTTTAGAGAAAAGTTAAGATATCTGACAGTCTTGTGGATGAATTTTTGTATTCTTGGGCTTGTTGGAAAGGTATTTGAATCCTCTAAAACTTTGTTTATAGGTCTAAGAGCTGTTGGTGGCTGGTTCAGATTCTGCTACATAATTATCCTTTCTCTCTCCTTCTCTCTCTTTCTTCTCAAATTTGGATCCTTAGGCTTACTAAAAGTATGAATAAGTTGTTATATTTAATACAAATATCCTAATGCTAACCAAGAGGTTGGTGAATTGGTTACATAAAAATTTTCTTTGATTGTTAAAAATCATTTCTAAAAAAGTTAATTGACGATACTTAAAATATGTAGTTGATTAGATGTGATTATCACAAAATATTTTTCAACCAAAAAATATTAAAGTACATAAAATCAAAATACAAAAAATGAAAGAGAATAGAAGAACACAAAATTTTATAATGGTTTGGTCCAACTAGACCTACGTCCACTCCTTGAAGACTCCTTCTTCTGATATTACACTAAATAATAATGACTCTCCTTTTACCCTCATAGTAAGGCGGAGAAGCCCTTACAAACACTTTCCCTCCGGCAGAGAATAATCATCCTTTTTCACTCACCTGGTGAAGGCAGAGAATCTTTCATCCTTTTTCACTCTTCTGGTGAAGGCAGAGAACACATCATCCTTTTTTACCCTCCTAGTTAAGGCAAAGAACTGTCATCCTTTTTCACTCTCCTAGTGAAGGCAGAGAACCATCATCCTTTATCACTCTCCTAGTGAAGGTAGAGAACCTAGTCATCCTTTTTCACCCTCTTGGTGTAGGCAGAGAACCTAGACATAATGTTGAAAACCTTCCCTCATGAGCCTCCAGAGGAGATGGACAAAAACTTGAAGAAGACAAAGAGATCCTCACTTTGGGAAACCTTGTGAAACCCTCACAACTTCCCCTCACTAGATCTCTCACACTCTACTCTTACAATCTCTCCCAAACACTCACACTCAATAGCCACTCTCAAGAGAGATAAGCAACAAAGATATTTAGTGACAGTTTTTAGGATTCTTTATATAGAAAAGACATGAAAAATTATCCAAAAACTAAAAATTGCAAGAAAACTATCTCAAATTTGCTTGTACAAACTGGTACAAATTCAATTCAGTCATCCGTATAATACTGTACAAATCTAATTTCGTACTCTATTTAACATCTATATGAACTTATATCATACAGTACAAACATTTTAAAACTTAACCCATTCGTTTGTACGATCATATATGAACCTTATTTCATACTCTAATCGATGTCTATACGAACCAATATCATACAGTACGATCAGTTTAAAATTGTTGAGTTTGTACATGATGAACTGATACGATCCTCATTTCATACTCTAATCAATGTCCAGGATGATTCACCGTCGTACTGTATGATTAGTTAAAAAATTGGTGAATTTATATGGGACGAACTGATATGAACCTCATTTTGTACTGATTGGCATTTGTACGAATCCAATTTCATACAGTACGATCATTTTAAAAATTTTTAAATCATGATTCTATTAACTCCATTTTGTAGGAACTAAGTCAAATCATCTAGTATGATTCCATAATCGTACAGTCCAATTCCATAATCGTAGAGTATGATTAGTTTAAAAAATAAAAGCTTTATCTCACTCCCCTACTATGTGTGTGCACGATTACCCAATTAAAATCATACTCTCTCAGACTCAAGAAAAATAGAAAAAGTACATACTTCAATTACAAGAACCCTAATCTAATCTGTCATGAAGTCTTCGACAGTTTGGAGTATGATTTCCTTGAAATATTAGTACATACAAGTAATACAAACAAAATATATCTAATAAATGTTAGGAGAAACAGTAATCAATACAATAATATTTTAGTATCATCAAAAACTCATATGATACAAGAACATAGTCTTGAAATCTAAGATGTAACACTTGTAACAACCATTTCAATGGTTGGGAGGGCTTTATTTATAGATGGAGAAGCTGGGGGAGAGTTGGAGTGGGATAGATTTTACCAGGATTAAAGATTTTGGAAGTAGGGAATAAAGCCAAGCTTCTTGAGTTAAATGGAAATTATCTTCCCACCCAATGATTACATGCTCTTGATTTAGAGAGAGAGGAAGCTTAGGGTTTTGCCAATTATCTATTCCAACCACCAAAAAGCATGAAAGCTTGGATTTATTAGGATAATTTGGCTTGCCAATGTGGCAAAGCCACATAAGTAAGTAATTTGACTTGGTTGACTACTTTGACTAGTCAACCATGCCTTTGACTAATGAGGTGGCAGTCAAATGTTCTTATTAATTGATTGGAGTAGTCTTGAGGAGACTCAAGGCTATGGAATAAGAGTTTGAATATACACACATGAATGAAAAGAAGTTTGTCCAAATCTAGTTTAGTTGATATGGTGATTTTGTCAAGATAGCTAGGGTTAAATCCAAAATACAATTTGGAAATATTTGGACCATAATTGGGATCACTTTTAGAATAAATTTGAGGGTTCAAATGATTTGATTTGGTCATAGGGGTTAATTGGGCTCATTTAACCCTTAAAGGGTTATTTGGTTAATCATAGTTTGACTTAGTCAACAAAGTTGACCCAAGGCAAAGATTTGGTATTGAAAGGTTTGATTTGATATTTGGAGACTAGTGGAGATGGTCCCATGTCTGGGGAAGTCATTTTAGCCAAAAATGACTATTTGGGCCCTTAAAGGGCATTTGGGTCAACCCTGTTAACCAGGTTGACCCAGGGGCTGGGATTAGGTCCAACAGGTTTTTTTAAGTATTTAGAGTTGAATGGAAGTGAATCCATCCAAAAATAGGGTCATTTAATTCAAAATGATTGTTCATACCCCCAAGGGTATTTTGGTCATTTTTGGCCCCTGGTCAACTAAGGGTCAAAATGAGTCCACTAAATTATAGTTTAATATTCAACATATGATAATCAAGGGTTTGGATGTAATTAGAGGGTTTGGAGAAGGCTCCAAGGTCAAAATTCATTGGGTAGCAGGTCCAGTGGCATAGGCCGTAAATATTTAAAGGTTTTATAACTTTTGGATTTCAATTCAATTTTTGAGGTTAAAGGCCTCAGATTGAGCGCAAATTTGGAGGATAGATCTTAGAGACATGCCTAATAAATATGCAATTGATTGATCATGTTGAATAAGGTTTAAAATGTTTGAAAATTCACTGAAAAAGACTTTCAAGACAGGATCTTTGAAACTTGAATTTTGATTTAAAATCTAGATTTGATTTGGATTGATCTAAGATCTAGGTATAGATCTTAGGATTTGGATTGGTCCAAGTGACCTCATACAAAAATGAGATCATCAAGGATGTATCCACTAATTAAATGGTTGAACTCAATTTATTCTTTTGTAAATGTCCATTCATTATTGTATTAAACTCAACTTAAGCTTTCAAATGCTCAACAAACCAACTACATAATCCTAATTTAGCAATTAATCATGTCCATCTAACATATAAAGTGGCAAAAAATTGACTTTCTATAATCTCTCTAAATAACTACAACTTGAAATCTAGCCAAAAAATATTGATTATTTTTTCTTTTATTAATATCTAATATTAAGGAAACTTCAAACATTTTCTTCTTTCATTCAAAATAAACAAATTCTTTTTCTCCAGTTATTTTTTTTCTTTCTTAATGGAATATTGTTAGTCAAAGTGATAAATGAATATTAAATAAATATAAAATGTATTTATTTTCATTCATTTCTTACAGGTTGATATCATTTTCTCATATGATTGATGCATTTCTTACTTTATTGTACATGGCCAAACCACTCATGTATGTTTTCTACTATGTTCTCAATATATTCTACTTTAACATGAATTCCCAACACATTCACTGCAAGCTTAATTTTTATTTGTTTTATATCACTTTCATCTCAATCATATCATTTATTGTACACTTAGTTGTTGTACTCTTTGGCATAAACAACATAGCTAATTTTATTTGTTTATAATATAAATAAGCCTTTTTATGCTTTTGATACTCCTCATGTGTTTTCTTTAATCTTACAAGCTTTATGCTCCTTTGTATATATATTCTTTTATTTAATGTAACCAAGACATCTAAACTTTTAGAAATAGGTATTAATATATCTCAAAGTGTTATTGCTGGTAATTATCAATCTCACATCATAATGGGTTTTTTTGTGCTGAACTTTATTTCAATATCTTTAATAATCAAATAGGTAACTCATATTTGAGTTGGTATCCTCCTACTTTTAGAGTTATAGAATCTCTAAATCTCCTAATGAAAGCAATAAGAGTGGCTTCACTTCCTATGGCTTATTGTTGACACCTAACGCGTGAATAGAGATTATTTGGTTATGCATTCACTCTTCATTCCTAAATATTAATTATCTCAAGTTTTTTTTCTCTTATGAATACTTAACTGTGAATGAACCCTTCTTATCAAATGACTTGGAGAATAGTAAAAAACTTTATTTTGTAAAGAAACAAAAATCTACTTATAGAAAGCTCTCGAGGGCTACATGAATCAAAGATATGAGATTGAATCAGTATACTGTAAAGAAAACTACCTGAGAGGATGAACTCACGAGAGAAAATTGAATGTTCGTGAGGGTGGTTAAACCCTAAAGATCTAGTCTCGAGGCTAACCAAGAGGGGGGGGGGGGTGAATTGGATATTTAAAAACCTCTTTAACAAAAAAAATCTTTTTCTATCTTACAATGGAAACAAATTAAATTAATAATAAAAAGATAACTCATAAATTTCATCCAAGTAGTTAATCGCCATAAAAATAAAGTGCAAAAAATAATCAGAAAGAACACACCAGATTTATAGTGGTTCGGTCCAACCTGACCTACGTTCACTCCCCAGAACCTCACGTTCCAGGTATTGCACTAAACCTTTAGTGACACTCCTTTAGCCCCCACAGATAGGCGGAGAAGCCCTTACAAAATCTCTTCCACCTCCCCTAGTACGGTAGAGAACCTGAAATCCTTTTCACCCTCCTAGTGAGGCAGAGAACCTGGAATCTTTTTTCACCCTCTTGGTAAAGGTAGAGAACATGGTTCTTTGACACCAAAGAGATCTTCTTCTTTCCAAAACTTCTCTCAAGATAAACCTTGAATCCAATTGTACTAAGGTGCAAGCTTGCCGGAGCAACCATGTGAAACCACCTCCACACTCCCTTGAAATCCCCTCCAAAGATCTTCTCGCTCGCTCAAACTCCACCCTTTCCTCTCTCCCTTTCAAGACTCTCTCTTCAAGTTTTCTCCAGAAAAATGAAGCCTTAATGGCTGCCAAAGACACTTACCAAATGCATTAAGAAAGCTTAAATAGAGGGCTCCAAATATCCTAGAAACTCAATTTTGGCAGCAAAAATCATCCATGATGATCACAGGATTATCTAGTACGAAGTGCTTAAATAGAGGGCTAAACCCTAAAAACTCAATGAACCCCTAAGAATCATCCTATATGATTTCAAGAACATCCAAGATGATGTATAGAATTTGACCTGATAGTCCTGGATGAAGCATGAATAGTCTAGGACGATCAGTTCAAATTTGAACAGATCATCTAGGATGATATTGGGGATCATCCTGGATGATTAGAAGAAAAAAATTGGTATTTCATCTAGGATGATCAAGTATCATCCCATGTACCTCTCAGGTCGTCTAGTACGATCTTCATGAATCATCCTAGATGATCAGATTGAACAAATTAACCATAATTAGTCCCCTAATCACATGATCAATTTAAGCATGATTTTCATTGATCATCCAGTATGATGGATATCATCCTTGATGATTATAATAAAATTTGAATCTTATAACTTTACCTAACTTGTCATTGATGGCTATTTTTCATGATTATATAGGATCATCCTGGATGATAGAAATCATCCAGTATGATTAGTTCAATGAGCTGATCATCCTAGATGATCGAAATCGTCTCGTACGATTAGTTCAAAAAATTAAACTTCTAGTTTTGACTAGATCTCACCCCTTGAGTGTGTGTGTGTGTGTGCATGGTCACCGAGCTAGCAAACACCTTTACAAGACTCAACTCAAAAATGAAAAATTACATTAATGAATATTACAGACTCTTTACAGTATAACCTATTTTACCTAATCTTGAGCTCTGATTCTTCATTGGATGGTGCATGGTGTTCCTGAAATGTTAGTATACACACAAACAAGTATAGAATGAAAATACTAGGAGACATAAAGATACGAGCCATAATGTTTGTTATTATCAAAAGTATAAACTTGTGAGCTTGAGTCGTAATAATCTCCCCCTTTTTGATGATGGCAAACATTACTGGTGAATTTGCAAACTAAAAGTATTTTCTCCCCCTTTGACATTATCAAAAAGATGAGGAGCATAGAAAAAATAAAATAAAAAAAGACTAAAAGATCAAATGATCCCTGATCTGGTGAAGGTGATGTTTTAGAAGAATCTATTTGAAATATCAAAAAATTTTCTTGGAATGAGAAAGTTACCTCTTGATTTTATTCAAAAGCTTAGTAAGGCATGTATTGACCACGCATAATCCAAAAAGGTTAGAGATTCAAAAATTTTTATCCAAGCCATGTTACTTAAGGGCTAAAAAACTTTTTTAAGCGAGCATCTAAATCATGGAACAAATTAGAGAAGGAAACATTAATCTTTTCAAAACTCCTTGGATGAAATATATCTAATAGAAGATTAATACAAAGAGGTGAATCAAAAGTCATAATTTTTAAACTCAAGTATCAAAAATATCAATAGATATAAGGGTTTTCTTAAGTTTAAGAAATACAAGAAAGGTAAGCTAACTCATTATAAGCTCATTTTATGCCTCTTTATTAGTTTTTAGTGCACTTTGTGCATATTCTAATTTTTAATATACTTTGTATACATTTTCATTTTGGTGATAATGTGCATCTTTTGATTTTTAATACACTTTGTATATCTTTTCATGTTGGCGATATTGCGCATCTTTTCAGCTTTGAGCTCATTTTGTGCCTCTTTTCTTTTTACAAATATGATTCCTTTCTGACATTTTAAAGACTAAAGTAAATCTAATCTAGTGACAAAAATGAACATCTTAATTACAAAAATAATAAAGTGAATTCAATAACTTGCAAAAGATTCCTATGAGATAGAGAAAATGTAGGGAGATGAAAAAAGTTCAATTTCAAAATCCAATTTATAATTTGATAAAAATTTTGAATAAAAAGTGAAATAGCCTCATAAAATAAATGAGATAGAGAGACGAAATTATGAGTTTTCTTCCTTTGACTAATTTTAGAGAAATCAACCATAACTTACATAGAATTTCAAGAAAATAGGAGGTAATTTTTTTATTTTTAGAAAAAATGATCTTTGAAAAATGATTTGATTTTCTAAAGTATATACGAAACAAAATATAATGTGTGTGTGTTGATCAAAGAAACTACATAAATAATATGGAGACTAATTAAAGATTTAAAAGAATAAACACAAAATAAAAAGAATAAACCACAAAAAATAGAAAATTAATAAAAATACAGTGAATAAAAACACACACACACAAAAAAAAAATAAATAAGCACACAAGCAAAGCTTTAAACATCATCTTGCTCCTGATCTTATGATTTAGAAGCTAGGTCTACCCAGGAGATTTTTTATTTTTTATTATTTGCCTTATTTACAATTTGCTTAGCTTTACCCTTTTCCTTTCCAGGAAGAGTTTTAAAATTAGGGCACTGATTTTTCATATGTCCAGATTTTCTACATCCAAAGAAAATAATGTTAAAAGAAATCTTAACATTCTTACCATTTTACCTTTGTTCCACTTTTATTGATGCTTTTGCTTGTGCCTTAGTAGACTTTTCAATTTGCTCATTACTGATGTTAATTTTTCACTTTCATTATCTACTAAGCCACTTTCATCTATGTCTTCAGCTTTTAGTACTATAGTTTCACCTACATCCAAAAGCTTTTGACCCAAACCTTGCTTGTAGGCAATAAGTAAGCCAATCAGATTATCAATAGAATATTCATTCAAATTTTCTGATTCATAAATAGCAATAACTTTGGCATCAAACTTATCAAGAAGTTAATATATAATTTTATTGACCTTTTTAGCGTTTGAAAATTTCTATCTAAAGTATGTAGTGATGTAAAAATTTGAGTAAACCTAGTATACATGTCTAAGATCATCTCATAAGGTTTCATGCAAAATAGTTCGTAATCATGCATTAAAATATTCAACTTGAATTGCTTGACTTCACTAGTACCTTCGTATGTAGTGCTTAATTTATCCCAAACATCTTTTCTGGTGATATAGGTAGAAATAATCATATAATCTTTAGATGCTAAAGCATAGAAAAAATATTTCAAAAATTTAGCATTCAATTGAGCATACATTTTTCTTCTCTACTCCATTAAGAAAAAGGAATATCAATTTTGATGCCATTTAAAAAATGAGAAGGTGCATAGTATCCTTCAGGAATTAACATCCACATGCAATAATCTATTGATTTCAAGAAAGTAGAAATGCAAATTTTCCAAAAATCAAAAGTAATATTTTCAAATAAAGGTGGTCGGGTGATTGAATATCATTCCGTAATATTACGATTACAAAAATTAGCCATTGATCAAAATTCAAAAGTTTTTAAAAATTTAATTTATGAATTCTGCTCTGATACCACTTAAACGTTTATGAGGGTGGTTAAACCCTAAAGAACTAGTCCCGAGGCTAACCAAGAGGGGGGCGGGGGTATATTGGATATTTAAAAACCTCTTTAACAAAAAGAAAAAAAATTTATATCTTGCAGCAGAAATGAATTAAATCAATAAAAAAAAGATAAATTAGAGATTTCACCCAAGCAGTTAATCTAATAAAAATAAAGGGCGGAAAATAATCAAAAAGAACACCCCAGATTTATAGTGGTTCAGTACAACCTGACCTACGTCTACTCCCTAGAACCTCCCATTCTAGGTATTGCACTAAACCTTTAGTGACTCTCCTTTAGCCCCTGCAGCAAGGCGGAGAAGCCCTTATAAAATCTCTTCTACCTTCCTCGGTGAGGCAGAGAACCTAAAATCCTTTTCACCTTCCTGGTGAAGCAAGGAGCCCAGAATCATTTTTCACCCTCCTGCTAAGGTAGAGAACCTGGTCCTTTGACACCAACGAGATCTTCTTCTTCCAAAACTTTCCTCAAGATAAACCTTGAATTTGATGGTACTAAGGTGTAAGCTTACTGGAGTAACTGTAAAAAATCCCCTCTAAAGATCTTCTCTCCCTTTCAAGGCTCTCTCATCAAGTTTTCTCCAAAAAAATAAAGCCTCAATGGCTGGCAAAGACACTTACTAAGTGCCTTGAGGAAGCATAAATAGAAGGCTCCAAAAACTCTAAAAACCTAATTTTGGTGACAAAGATTATCCAGGAGGATTGCATGATCGTCCAGTACGATGTGCTTAAATAAAGGCCTTCAGAAAAACCCTAAAAACTCAATTCAGCTGCCAAGATTCATCCTATATAATCTCAAGATCATCTAGGATGATGTGCAGAATTTGACTTAATAGTCCAAGACGATCTGTGGATAGTTCATGATGATCAGTTCAAATTTGAACAGATCGTCCAAGATGATATTGGGGATCATCTTGAATGATTAGAAGAAAAATTATGGTATTTCATCTAGTATGATCAAGTATCATCCCTTGAACCTCTCGGGTCATCCAGTACGATCTTCACGGATCATCCTAGACGATCAGATTGAATAAATTAACCATAATTAATCCCCTAATTAAAGGAATAATTTAGGCATGATTATCATTGATCATCCACTATGATGGATATCATCATAGATGATTAGAACAAAATTTAAATCTTACAACCTTGCCTAACTTATCATTGGTGGCTATTTTTCATGATCATAAATGATCATCCTGTACGATTGAAATCATCCAGTATAATTAGTTTAATCAGCTGATCATCCCAGATGATCAAAATCATTCAGTACGATCAATTCAAAAAATTAAACTTCTAGTTTTGATTAAATCTCACCCCTCGAGTGTGTGTGTGCAAGGTCACCAAGTTAGCAAACACCTTTACAAGACTCAACTCAAGAAATAAAAAATTACATCAATGGATATTATAGACTCTTTTTAGTATAACCTATTCTACCCAATCTTGAGCTCTGATTCTTCATTGGATAGTGCATGGTATTCTTGAAATGTTAGTCTACACACAAATAAGTATAGAATGAAAATTATTACGATCTCAAAACCCTAGCTATCATGATAATTTAGGCAAGATATTAAGATTCAAATTTTATTCTAATCTTCCTGGATAATCTAGATAGTCCTGGATGATCTATGATAATGTTGCCTAAATTAATCCTATGATTATTCAATCAAATATGCATAATTTGATATTCTGATCATCCTGGATGATCTATAAATCGTACTGGAGGATTTATGAAAAATTTGTACTGATCATCCTGGACTATCCTGAGATCATCCAGGACTATCAGGTCAAATTTTGCACATCATCCTGGACGATCCTGCGATCATCCTGGACGATCTTTGGTGATAGAATTGAGTTTTTAGGGTTTTCTGAAGCCATCTTTTTGAGCACATCATCCTAGACGATCTTTGCCGCCAGAATTGATTTGGAATGGTTTTTGGAGCTCTCTATTTAAGCTTTCTCAAGGCACTTGATAGGTGTCTTTGGCAGCCATTGAGGCTTCGTTTCTTTTAGAGAAAACTTGAAGAGAGAGCTTAGAAGGGAGAGAGGAAAGGGTGGAGTTTGAGAGGGAGAAGAGCCTTGGAAGGGGATTTTCGAGGGAGTGTGAGGGGGTTCACATGGTTGCTCTGGCAAGCTTGCACCAAAGTACCATCAGACTCAAGGGTCGTCTCGAGGGAAGTTTTGGAAAGAAGAAGATCTCTTTGGTGTCAAAGGACCCGGCTACTCCGCCGCACCGGGGAAGGTGGAAGTGATTTTGTAAGGGCTTCTCCGCTTAGCTGTGGGGGCTAAAGGAGAGTCACTAAAGTTTTATTGCAATACTCAGAGGCTGCCTCAAGGGAGTGGACATAGGTCAAGTTGACCGAACCACTATAAAATTTGCTGTATTCTTTCTTATTATTTTTTATAGTTTGTTTTTCTGTTGATGATCGTGTGATTGTGATTATTGATTTATTTTTGTTAAACATCTACACATGATTGCAAAACTAAAATCATTTTAAAACATTCGAAAAGATTTTCAAAATCATTTTTTGCTCACAAATGTTTAAAATAACTAATTCACCCTCCCTCTTGGTTAGCCTCGGGCTAGTTCTTAAGGGCTTAACATTCCTATCGAACTTTCAAAAATACTAGGAGACATAAAGTTGTGAGCCATAATATTTATTATCATCAAAGCATAAACTCATGAGCTCGATTTACAATAGAAATAAGTCATAACTACCTGTAAGACTATTTAGAGAACTCATATTCATGTATGATTGAGGTTGTGGTCGCTAACCAAGGAGGAGTTATGATTGAAGTCATGGTCGCTGACTAAGGGGGAGGTGCGGAGCATGGTGAGGAGTCGGTCGTTAAAACCCTAGAGAATGAAATGTGATCTACGTGCACAGCATAGGAGAGATGTGATAAATTAGTTAGACATGATATCATATTATAAATTAAATTTATCTTATATTTTTTAAAAATAAATTATTAGATATCTTATCTCAAAATATTTCATGGTTAATTTTAATTTATCAATTCATAGCTTCAAATTACAAATTATAATCTGTATCTATGAAAATAAAATATATACAAATAAGACAAAAAGTTTGGCATATTTTGAACTAATTTTTGTCACTTAATTATACCAAATATTTTAAATATAAATTTTCAGTAAAACATTAATTAATAATTTTTTTAATTAAGTTGAATAAAAATTTTAAATTATGAAAATAAATAAAGTAATCTCTTAAATAAACTAAACTCTTGGGCATGATAAAACTTATTGTGATTGAATCATATTAAATGTCATTAATTTAACTTTTTTATAACTTCATCAAGAATATCAAAATAGTTTGACTATATGTTATCTTGATGATTATTAATTTAAACATATTTGAGGCTATATCAATTAAAAGATACATCAGCAGCATTCTAAATATATTTGTAATATGTTGACAAATCACCCATTATTAGATCTAATTTTTGCTTAAGAATAATTGTCATTGTATAGGATATTTATGAAATTTTGATAAGGTATATTATCTACTTATTTAAGTAAAAAATAGTCATTGGGTACTAAACTAATTTATTTATGAGAAAATTATTCTTTGACTTATTAGAGACATAATTAGCAATCAATTCTCTTCTTTGGTAGCTAATATCATGCATTATGTTGACTTAGAAGCCTTTATCATCATTTGCCACTAAAATATACTTTTAGTGACCATTTTACTTTCACCTCTAAATTTTTGGTCGCTAATAACCTATTTTTTTGTAGTGAGTGGCTCCATCTAAACATCCTCACTAAAGCTTCATTAAATATGGTTGTGTAGTGGTAATGCTTTTCCCGCAACCTAAAAAAAATTTAGTCTGCCATTCCATACTCTCCTCACAAAAATTAGTCACTCCCTCCATCTTCTGTTTGAACTCAGCCACCTGCTCACCTAAATATTTAGAAGTCCTAGAACTCCTACTACTGCTAGGAATGCTAGTTAACCTGCACTCATTAGGACATGCCTCCTCCTACACCTACTCTTTTAAAATTCTCAAATTTTCTTTCGGTGAGGGCTGAAATGGGAAAAAGCTATTCTTCGTTAGGATCTTCCCTCACACTAGCATTAACACACTAAGTATAAATTAAAGAAGGATGCTCCAAACCCACTGAGGTAGTGCCTTTGATGATGTAATTCAAATAATAGTAAATAAGTTTTTCCACGTCTATAGTGCAACCAACCTGAATAGCATAGTTAAGCATAGCCAGGTCTTTGGTCACTTCACTAATATTTTTTCTTGGTAACAAATGAGGAAAAATGAAATAGTTCAAAGCTTTTTGAAAGTTGGGTAAAGCAAGATGCAAAAAAATAAATAATTTTATCATCCCTCTTCTTTCACACTGCCCTACTATAAGGCCCACATGCACAAAACTCTCATTAACTCATCAGGATTAATGGGTGTTAAACTGAATGGGTTATACTCGCCAAATTCAAAATCTCTCAACTTATAAATACGATTAATTGTTATAGAATCAAATGGTACCCACTTACCTCTCACATAACACTTATTGTCTAGATCCTCCTTCCCATTAAAAATACTCTCTCACTACATTTACCACAATAGCATGGGGTTCCTCACAAAAAAGCTCCCGACCCCAATTTGCTATAATTTATATTACTTCCCACCTAAGTTTTGAAAGCCTCTCTAAACAATTTACTATTTACTCACCACAATCACCCCTTATTGCTGCATAACTCAAGCAGATAAAAATTTACTCTTATCAAAGGAGGATGAGGCACACTTATTCCATCCAAATATTTTTAGGGCCATTAATCATAAAACATAAGCAAATAGACATTATGCAGTACTTTTGAGAGAAATTTAGATAAAAATGCAGTAAAAAATTGAAAACACACATCCTATTTATAGACACAAAGAGTACTGCGATGCTCAAAAGAGAAGTGTTGTGGCACTTAAGAACAATAAACAGATAAATGGGTCAAATTGATAGATGTTGTAGTAGTGCTGAACACATGGTGCTATGGTGCAGGTTTTAGAAAAAGAAATGCCACTTTTTAACTAGAGAAATATGGTGGCATTTGACATGTACATGCACTACAGTGCTAACAAAAACCACCATTGTGGTGCTCTAACTAATATAATTATGATTTTGACTTAGTGTTATGGCATGATGATAGCACTGCAATGCTCAGTAAACGTCTATAATGAAGAAGTTATGAAAGTATGAATCATTGAATGCACTGCCAGTACTACCTTAGAAATACTTGGCCTAATACTGTAATGCTTGAAATACTAGTGCTGGGGTGCTCAATAGGGCATCATTGTGTTGCGGTAATATTAAGGACTACACTATGATATTTTATTCACTAAATTTTTTTGAGACTCCAGTGCTGCAATGTTGAGTTTGAATGTTGCAGTGCTTAACAAGTAAATGTTGTGGCGCTTAAAGACTTAATGCTATAGCTCTTGTTCAATTTGAGGTCTATAAAATTTTCTCAAGAAATATTTATAATTAGTTAAAATTATAATTAATGATTTAATAAATAATACATATAAGAATTTTATAAATAAAAAAATAATATAAGTTATAAAACTCACAATCAAACTAACTAATAATTAAAACAAAAAGTAGAATTGGGCTTTCCTCCAAAACAACATTAAATTTATAGTCTTCAGCCAGACTGGCCAAGCTTTATCAATTTGGCTACAGTGCGTCACTACCACTCCTTAGGTGGTTTACACTAGGATCCTTCCCCTTCTCCTTTAGATTAACTTCAATATAGCTGTACAATGATCCAATGGGTCTTCTACTAATAGGGATATCAAGTAGCCCTAATTGATTTTCCAAATTTTAGATTGAAGTAGCTAGCATGACTTTGTCATTGAGTCCCAATTAAATCACTACCTCTTCCAAAGGTGTTTTTCTATCTCTGAATTAATTGTTTTGATCAACACCTTTGGGATAATAAGGTGTAGGATTTACTATTTGTTGTTGAGGATTAGTTTAATTTCCTCCTTGATTAGATTTACCTATATTTCACTGATTATTACCACCATTATTGTTATTTTACCAATTAAAATAAGGGTGGTTCCTTCGAGTAGGATTATAAGTATGGAATAGGGATTATTTTATCTTTCAATCTTATTCACATTCTTACTCCCTTGAACATTAATCTTTCTAACAAAACTCAAATCAGGCACTTCTAATTGTATAGGTAATCATGATCCTAAACTAACTACAGTAGTATCTATCTTTTTAGAAATTATATATACTTGAGTAGCAAGAATTAATAAAGCATCTAATTCATAAACTCCAACTACTCTCTTAGGATTCAACCTATCAAAAGGCCACTAGAAATTATTTGTAATTATTTTCTTAATTAATTCATAAGCTTTCTTAAATGGCTTAGACATCAAAGATCCTCTAGCTGCTGTATTTGTGATCGACCTAAGGGATCTTACTAGTCCACTATAAAAGATCTGAATAAATAAACAATCGGGTAAAGCATGGTGAGGGCATTTCCTAAATTTTTTTTAAATCTCTCATAACTTTCATAAATTGATTCTCCTTCAAATTAGGAAAAAGATGTGATATCATTTTTAAGCTTGGCAATTTTGAAAAGTGGGAAATACTTAGCTAGGAATTTATGTGTTAACTCATTCCAAGTGTTTATTGAGCATGGGAGAAAAGAAGTAAACTACATCTTAGCTTTCTCCCTTAGCAGAAATGAAAATAAATGAAGCCTAATAGTGCATCTTATTATATATGCAACACATGCAATAATAATGTGCTAAAAAGTAAAGAATAATAACTAAACAAACAACAAATTTTCTTTCTAATTTTAACAAAAACTATAAAATAAAGATATAGGATACAAGTAGGTCTAAATATGCAACTAGCTCAATATTATAGTTTAAAATTATAATACACATGTTACATCCCCGGCAATGATACCAAAAACTTAATGCTCAAGCACGTAAATAGATAACTGCATGTATGAAATAGAATATGCTTTAGAGTCAATTAATGCTTAAGTTTTCTTTAATATTGATTGCCTATTAGAATCGCAAGTATATGTGTCAACCAAGTAATAAAGTAATTAAGAGATTGTTGATCCCACGAGGAAGTGTTATGCAAGATTGCAATTAATCTAATATAATATGCTATAGATGCAAGATTTATCCTCATAAACAAAAATCAAAGGTTTTGAGTTGCTGCAAATTACAGAGAATGTAAAAGATAATGAGATACTAATATATAAAATATGTTTTGGACTAATGCCTATAAAACAACAAAGTTTTCCTAAGAGGCTCTTTAATTATAGATTTGGATTAGTGCATATACATCCCTAGATCTTTGTTGAGCTTGTAGGGGTGAAAGGGGATATTTATGCCCTTTATACAATTCTTATGTCTCCATAGAACCTATAAGGTTTAACATCCTATGTATAGGTATGATAACATTCTATTCTAATACTCAAATTTATTCCAAAATTTGTCCATTGAGGTAATATATTATATTACATATTAACTACACCACACATGGCCATTGTATGTATTAAAGTGATAATGGGAGATAATATATTTGTACTTACATTATGTTTACATCATTAGCCCAAATCAAAAATTGGCCAGACATAGATAAAATAAAAAACAAACACATGTTCATTTTAACCATAGAAAAAAATGATACAAGAGAAATAATTATAAAAATTTCATTCGGATATTACAAATGAACTTCTCCACACTTCTTCCTCCTCCAACTGTAGGATTGCTTACACAAGATAGGCTAAAATCTCTAATGTATGTATCTTCCACTTCTTTAGCCTCCCTAGACTTTTTTCTGCGGGGTACTAAAAAACTACATTGAAAATTATAGGACTCTACTAAAAGTGATAGAACTACTAAAAAAGATCTAAAAAAACTATTTATGGTAAGTGAAAAGAATGGACTTAAGTGTCACGGTGCTTGAAATAGTGGTGTCGCGACGTTATAAGATGAACTAGTGCCTCAGTGCTACTCAGCTTGCTCCACTGTGGTTTTGCACTGACTCGACACTTCTATTAGCTAAACTGGTGAATTGCTTGGGAGAATCCACAAGGCTCCATCTTTCATTAATTGCTTCGTCGTAGAGCTACAAAAGTTGAGTGATGTGGTAGTTGAATGTGTAATTCATTGTTACAATATTGTAAAGCTTGGCACTTTAGAGGTGAAATTCCTAAGACTGAGGTGCTGCAATGTGAATTTCTAATGCTGTGGTGCTGAAGCACACAACGCTAACCTTGACTCTTTCAGGACATTGAATTTTTTGCCATTTTCCTAAGGGTCTGGGGTTAAGATTCCCTGTTTTGGTGATGAGGCATTGAAGATGCTGCATCGATGGTAGTTGGAGTCCTACTATGCTGGTTCAACATTGGTGAATATTTTCTCCTTTTTCTGAGTATTTCATGTATAACATCAACTAAAACAATACATTTTCATTGAATTTAAAGGTAAGAAATAGTACAAATTTTATACTTAGCAAACCTCTAATTGTTCATCTACTCATCCATCGAGGCTCAAGATCTCTCTAGGTTTTAAGTTTATGTACGACTTATACATAAGCTAAATGAAGCATATAGGAATAAAAAATTACTTGAAGTAATTTACACATATTAAACCCACTCTATGCAATTCATGGCTCTTAAATAATCATAAATATAGAATAATGAGATTAGCTACACATGGAGATAAATTTAAACATCATAATTATTTTCATTTCACTAACAAAACAATAATACAAACTTTAAAGTAAAATGCAAATGATAGAAGAAAGGTTAGAAGTGGCCTTGATTCAAAGTACAGACTCTTTTGCACTTCACTTTGATCCGCGCCAATACAAGACTCCAATTTCTCTACAGAATAGTCTCTCACACTCACTCACACATGGGTCTCAGAAAAATGCCAATCTCTTAGTAAGAATACTAAAGCTACAATTTAAATATTACAAAATAACTGAAATGGCATCGTGACGTCAGCTTGGTGGCACGGTAGCAATGTTGGCCCGATGCATAAGTTCACCATTTGGCGCATCTATTCACCGGTCTAACTGTCTTTCAACACAGTGTGGGCGATTTGGTATTGCGTCACTTCCTAGATAGCACCTTTGCACTAAGCTCTCCAACAAGTTTTTTGAGGCCTCCCTTTTGTAGCAATGAAGTGGTGGTGCTACGGTGCTTCTTCACTTTTTATGATTTTAAGCCTATTTACTACACAAAAATATAAGGATTAAAAGCATAAATATCACAATATATGCAATTTGGACTTAATAATATTTCTCTTTCCAAATTCTCTCAAACTTTAAGATAATTACATGTCAGCACGTAATTTATATGACGTTGAAACAATTGCTCATAAATAAATTCTAAGGGAATATATTAACAATTTTTATAGGAATATTTTAAATTTGTATTACCACTGAATGGTACAGATCATACCTTTCACTGTTTCTATGGTCTGTTGCCCCTATTCGAGTAGAAATTATTAGGTCTAGTCATCGGACCTAGAGATAGGGCCGGATTATTGACACGTGGATTGGACACGTAGATTTAATGTGTTCGCGAAACTTTATGTCAAAGCGCAAGTAAAACGCAGGTAAAGCGCAGTCAAAAAGCAAAGCGCAGGTAAAGCACAAGTGAAGCACAATCAAAACGCAGTCAAAAAGCGCAACAAAAATAAAGTCCTTGTCATTTTTTAGTGGAAGTCCGGACCTATCTCTAGATCCGGTGACCATACCTAATAATTTCTCCTATTCGAGTGCTTCGGTCTAACCCATGTTAAATCAAATCAACCATTTTAGAACCACTCAAAACTCAATGTTGTTACAGTTATTGACATTGTTCCTATAAGATGATTATTTGGAAAATAAATTTTCAAACTCTCTACTTTATTTAACTTCGAAATATTTTTTAGAAGCTGCCAATTTTATTTGTTCATTATTTTCGAGATTTAAATTTTTCGTCAAAATTATGATCGCAACACTGATTTTTTTTATTTTTTTTTGCTACGAACGCAACGTGCAGTCTAGTTATTAAAACCTTGCTTCTAGCTATTGCTGCTATCCTGCTCAGTCTTCCACGAAATGGAAACATTCATCCCTCTCTCCCTTACTCTTCAGTATGCTTTACCTGCAACACCAAGCCGGCATTCGGCGCCGTTGCCGATGCCAGCAAAGTGGCGTCCGTCTTTACAAGAAAATAAACAAAGAAAGCATACTCTGAATCCACCATAGAGAAACCAAAATGCTTCATGCTTTGCAGTTGCCAGCTGAACTCTTCGGCTCTTCTGCCAATGAAGAGCAGCTCAAGGGTGAAGCTCGCAACTTTTGGGGAATTGAGGTTTTACGGTCCGATCTCTCTCTCTCTCTCTCTCTCTCTCAATATATATATCTATCTACTAGTTTCCATTAAGCTCTATCTTTACTTTATTCCTTCATGTAAGAGACGCATTCATGGAGTTAAAGCTAAGAACGCCTCGCTTGCACAAATATTGCAATCAATTTCTCATTCTCATTCTCACGACGTATTTTGTATGAAAGGCAATTAAGAATTTCGAAAGTTGTCAGTTCGTTTTCTTTGGATTCCTGTTTTTACTTTGTTGCAGTGAAGTGGAAGTAGTTGTGGTAGACAAACGGTTCAGTTTTATTAAGAGGTGCAGAAGTGCAGAGAATATTCAGAACATTGTGTGGATTTGCACGCCGGGACTCTTAAATGTTTCTGCCCTTAGCTTTATGCGCTGTAACAACGAAATGTGAGGTAGCTGCTATTAAAATGTGGTGAATGATGGGGTATTAACACAGGAATGGGGTTAATTCATGAATAGTGACACTACCACCGATCAGTACTCAGCTCTGATGGAAAAATTATTCCGTACGGTCACCCGACAGTTTAGAGGTAAATCAGGATGTGCCACATCATCTGATACATAACGGTACACAACACCAATAAATAACAAAATGGTGATGTGGCACGTTCTGATTCACCTTCAGACGGCATTCGGTGACCGCACGTGATAATTTCTCACTTTGATGATGTTATGAACTGTTTTCCCCTCTCTATTGGGTTTTGGTTGTGATGCACTACTTATAAGCTTGTGATCATATTAGTTATATGGCCTGTGGTGGACTTATTATATTTTTATAAATTACTAAAATTGAATATCTATTGATTTATAAAAATATAGGAACTATTTTTAAAATTTATACATCTGACATAAAAATAAAATAAAATATTTTGAAGGCATATATATTCTAACTATGAAAAATAATCCCACTTCTTTAAATAATGTAATTAAATTTTTTTTTTGTTGAATCTGATTTTATGCTTGGATGATATTTGACCTTACGGGCAACTAATTTTCTAGGCAATAGTCAAAAAATGTAGAAACAGAGCCCGATGAGTATGAAAAATGAGAGTATAAAATATTCTAGAATATTTGTAAATATAAAAAAAATTTAGAATATTTGAAAGTATAAAAAAAAAATGTATCTATTTACCCTATATTTATGATGACCGGAGGATTACATAGGATCTAAACAAAAGTATAATATTAATTATGACTCATTATAGACTATACGAAATATTTGGCATTGGCTGATAGGTGCATAGATGGCTCCATTATTATTATTATTATTATTATTATTATTATTATTATTAATTATTATTTTTTAAGGCTCATCGATGAGCAAATCATATATGACCTCTAGACATGTTATGTAGGAGAAGTTAATTTATGAAGTCCCCGTGCCCTAACGCGTCGACTCTGGCGATTTTAGGGTTCGCCTCTTCCTCTCATTGTTTCTCGCCTCCTTGCTCCATTTTTTCACTTGCGTTCATTTGGATCTCCTAAGAGATTTTTGTTTTGGTGCCTCTTTTGCTTGTTTGCCCTACTAGGGCGGTTTTGTGATGGCGGGTACTTTGTCTTCCACTGCGTGGGGGAATGCATCGGACTCGTTGTAGGGAAAGAACAAGGGGTTTTTTTAACTTGGATGTTGACAGGTAAAATTCTCCGCCCCGTCCGCTCCTTCAAAGACGTTCTCTATAATAATGCTTCGACAGGTGATAGTCTTCCAACTTTGACCCAATCTGTTTTCAATGGTGTTCCGGCTATACTTTTGTCTAATGAAGAGGTTTTTAAACTTGCTTCTCCATTTCAATTTACTTAGTTGGTCAATTTTGGCATTCATAGGCTGAACCTTGATACGATTTGCCATTTTTTCGATAGTCTCAAATTGTCTGGATTTTTCTTTGTGGGGTTGTTGGATTCTCGCCATATTGCCATTCAGCTTTCTAATGACTTAGATTACAGTAGGGTGTTTGCTAGAAGATCTTATTTTAGCAATAACTGTCAAATGCGTATTCTGAAATAGACACCATTTTTTGGCATTGGAGAGGAATATCCTATAGTGTTGATTTGGATTTCGTTTCCTAATTTGCGCTTGCATTTTTTCAATCTGAAGGTTTTACATGCTCTTAGTTCCATTTTTTGTTGTCCGCTTCAGACCGATCAAGCGACGACTTTTAGGACCCGCCCCTCTACGGCTAAGGTTCTAGTTGAAGTCAATATTACAAAAAAGTATGCAAAGGAAATATGGGTTGGATCCAAAGCTATTTGTTATTTAAAAAATATAGAGTTTGAAAAAGTGCCAGATTTTTGCTCTCATTGTAAGGTTCATGGTCATGCTTTGTCTAATTGATTTAAATTACATCCAGATTTGATAAAAATTTCAAACCCGCCAGTGGGGAAGGCTACTTCTAACTCGAGAGATCTTGTGCCCAATGTAAATGATAATGATCCGATCTAGTTGGATCATGTGGAACCACCTTCCCCTAATGAAAATTTGGGAAATGATGTTAATTTCAAATTGGATCTTCCAGAAAATAGAGATGTTATTTTAGCCAAGAAGATTTCTACTAGCGTGGATGTTGCTAATAATGTGGGTGAGAAGCTTCCTAATATTTATGTTTCTATTGATTCTATGTTTCAAAAGAATGATAATCATCTATTACCCATAACTCAATCACTTCTTATTGTTAATAGAGAAGTGGAGAATGGTAAGGTGGTCATCGGCACTGGGGATGTTTCTAATGAGGATTGTGAAGAAAGGGAATTTATCCGAAAATCTATAATGGATCCTATGAATGTGGATCATATAAATAATGTTGAAAAAGTGGATTCTATTTCTTCAAATCATGATGATAGTGCTTCTAAAACTAATGATGAGGATGGTTTCTTTAAGGTTGGTAAAAAGGAAGGTAAAAATGTTAAAGTTCCATTACCTTCAACGACTCATTCTATAAGAGATCAAACTATATCTATTGAGGGGGGGGGGGGGGGTGGGAAGGTGGTATATTCTTATGTTAGAGTTAAAAATTTGTGTAGGGTGCATAATATTCAGTTGCTGGTTTAAATTAAGCCTTTTATATCTACTGATAAGCTTGATTTTACTGCCTCTAGTTTCAGTTTTTTCATTAAATATGCTAACTGTTCTAATAAAATTTGGATTATTTGGAATAATGTTATTAATGTGAATATTATTTCTGATTTTCCTCAAGTTTTCCATGTTCAAATATCTTTCTTTAATACCAAGTGTAATGCCTCTTTTGTGTATATGCCACATGTTCTAGGTTGGGTCATCTTCCCCTCTGGGAGCCATTAATTAATTTTGTGCTTAATGCTAATGGTCCTTTGTGTATGGATGGAGATTTTAATATTATTTCTAATGCTTTTGAGAGAGTGGGGGGTAATTCCACAAACCTTAATGCTATGGAGGATTTTAACTCCATGATTACTGATTGTAATTTACATGACATTGGTTTCTCTAGGGGTGCTTTTACTTGGAATAGAGCTATTATGTGGTAGACTTGATAGGATCCTTTTCAATAATGTCTAGATTACTGATTTTGCAATGACTCATGTGGAACATTTAAGTAGAACTAATTTTGATCATGTGCCTTTACTTTTGACTATTAATGCTAATAGAGCATCTGGTTGTTTTGCTTTTAGATTTTAAAAGATATGGTTATCTCATAATGATTTTATGAACTTGATTCAAACCAACTAGCATGCCCCTATTATCCCTGATAACAATATTAATGGTATGTCTAGATTATGGGCCAAAATGAGAAGCAGGTCCTAAGATGTCAAAATAAAAATCTTTTCAAAAATTTTTTTGTTAATGTTAAGGATGCTGAAAAATACGATGATTGGGTTGGATAAGGTGTATTTGGAAAATCCTATTATTGACAATCTCACTAGTCTTAACAATGCTAAAGATAGTCTCTTTCAATTATAGAATCAGGAGGAAATCTTTTGGAGGCAGAAATCTACTTCTAAGATCATTTTGGAGGGTGATAGGAATACCAAATATTTTCATGCTATGGATAATAAGAAAAGAATAGGAATCATATTTATAAATTTGGTAACAATGATGGGAGTGTTTATGAGTCTGAGGATTTAATTTTCAACTATGGGGTCAAGCACTTTAACAATATTTTTAATAATAATGTTAACACTATTCCTATAATCAATCCTTATGCTATTCCTCACATTATTAGTGAGAATGAGAATCACTTACTCACTCAGTCTCCTTCTGAGGCTAAAGTTTGGAATGTTATTAATGAGATGAATAGGGATTCTATAGCCGGGCCTGATGTGTTCCCTACTAAATTCTTTCTGAATACTTGGAATATTAATAAGTTGGATGTGATGGAGGATGTGAAAGATTTCTTTGTTAGTAACCCTTATCCAAAATTTTTTTCATCTACGAATATTGTTTTAATTCCCATAAAGGAGGCTTCCAATAACTCGAATGATTTTAGATCGATTAGCCTGTGCTCTTTTTTTAATAAACTTAATTCTAAAATCATTTCTAGTAGATTGGTTAACATTTTTTCTAGAATTATTTCTTATAATAGACAAGTTTTGTGAAAGGTAGGAGCATTTTTGATAATGTTCTTCTTGCCTAAGAGATCACATATGATATTAATGCTAAACTAAAAGGGGGCAATATTATTTTTAAACTTGATATCACTAAATCTTATGATAATCTGAATTAGAATTTTTTATACAATATTTTGTCTTTATTTGGGTTTAGTCACTCTTTTATTCAGCTTATTAAGAATAATATTGAGAAATGTTACTTTTCTAAGATCATTAATGGGAGGAATCATGTTTTATTTAAATTCTCTCAAGGCTTAAGGCAAAGTGACCCTTTATCTCTTGCTTTCTTTATTATCGTTGTGGAATATCTTTCAGGGCATTTAAGGGAATTATATAAAAGGTATTTGAAGCTCCTCTTTCGTACTGTAGGTGGTATCCTGATAACTCATCTTAGTTTTGCTGATGATTTTATTATCTTTTTGAATGGCTCTATTAATAACATTGAAGTTTTAGTCAAATTTCTTTCTTTGTTTCAAGAGATGAGTTGTTTGGCCATTAACAAGTGTTGCAATCCAGGTTCCCGTGCACTTGATTTTGATGATGAAAAATTATAATTACTGAATTAATATGTTATTCTTTTCAAATTATAAATGTTTGTTCTTATCTGTGAGCACTAACATTTCAGGTAAGATACAAATAGTTTAAGACTACTGGAGACTCAAGACTGGGTAGAATAGGATGTATAAAATCTGGTATTTTTTTATTTTTCTCTTCTTGAGTCTGCCACAAAAGCATGTATGTAAAAGGAGTGACCATGCACACACACACAGGGGGAATTTTTTTTTTAAAACATATCGTACTGTATGACTTTAAATTATACTGTACGATAGGTCATTAATACTCAGGCTAATGGCTAAATTCTATATGATTAGTATTGTAAAGTAATCGTACTGTATGATTGTTATCATACTATAAGATTGGTTTCTTTTTACAAAACCCTAACTGCTAGAATAGCTTTGGTAAATTTAATTTTAATTTTTTGAACTAATCATACTGTACGATCACAATCGTACTGTATGATTATTTAAAATCTTGCCAAAATTAACTCTCGTAATAAGGCAATTAAATCTTAGTTTCTTAATTGCATTTGATCGTACTGTATGATGAACAGAGACGATTTTGGATCATCTCGTCGATCATACTAAACAAAACCATGATTTATTGAACTGATCATCCCGGATAATATTTATATTGTACCGGATGATGGACTGAAATGAACTAATCATACTATACAAATTATACAGTACAGGATGATGGACAGAGATGAATTTCTTTCATCCTATAGATCGTCCCATACGAACAGTTGAAAATAAACTGATCGTCCAGTACGATCTCTGGATTGTACTGTACGATGTTCATAAAATTTGTGAACTGTTTGTTTGCATTCGTACTGAATGAATCTATTTTTGAACTAATTGTACTGTATGATATTATATCATACTGTACGAACAGAAATATCAAATTGGAATTTTTAGGGTTTTTTGGAGCCTGATTTAAAAAGAACTTTTTAATTTTCAATGAGTTGTTGTTGAGGCCGTGTTAGATAGCAGAAGGAACTCTTGAGGGGGAGCTTTTGGAGAAATTCAAGGTTTTTGAAAGGAAGGAGAAGGTGAGCTTGAGCGTGAGGGAGAAGGAGTGTGATGGGATCACACGGTTGCTCCGAGCTAGCTGCATGCTTGCTCCTCTTGTTGCTTTGGTGAGTCTCTAGAAGGCGCTCTTGGAAAAGAGGCTTCATGGTCGACATCCTCAAAGGTACTCTACCGTCTCTAGGAGGGAGAAAAAGGAGAAGGTCCGCTGCCATCACCGGGAGGGTGATATAGCGTTTGGTACTCCGCCACATCGGGGAAGGTGAAAGTGAGTTTTGTAAAGGCTTCTCCTCCTTGCCGTGGGAGCAAAAGGAGAGTCAACTTTTATTAGTGCAAATCCCAGAGTGGAGGACTCCGGGGAGTGGATGTAGGTCAAGTGACCGAACCACTATAAAAATCTCTGGTTTGCTTTTTTTATTTTTACCGTACTTTACTTTTCACACATTTATTTATTACTTTAAATTTCTTGGTGAAAAATCTAATTTTGATCTCGTATTGTGAAATTTTACAATTGTGTCACCAATATCGTAGTTGTGAATGAATTACTAGCTTCCGCATTCTACTTGTTAAGTTGTTATTTTAAAAATACAAAAAAATTAGAACTACAATTTAGGTTTAAATTTTTAAAATACCAATTCACCTCCCCTCTTAGCGCATCTCGTACTTTCAACAAGGAGAAAAGTAATTTTATTGTTGCTAACTCTATTAATCATGGTAGAATTAGTGTTATCAAATGGTTATGTGGCTTTAATTCTAATTTGTTGCCTATTAAGTATTTGGGTACTCCTCTTTTTAAAGGCAGAAAAAGAACTCAACTTTTTGAAGATATTTTCACTGCTTTTCAAATGAATCTTTCTGATTGGTCTTCTAACTTTCTTTCTTTTGGAGGTAGGCTTATGCTGATTAAAAGTGTTTTAAATTTTATTCCTATTTTTATTTTTCATACTTTGCAACCTACTTGATCTATTTGCCTTAGATTGGAGAAAATGTGTAATAAGGCTTTTTAGGGATTGAAAAATAATTGTTCTTGCTTTTATTAGACATTATGAAATAATATTTGTTGGGTTTTTAACAAAGGGGGCTTAGGTTGCAAGAATATCTTGGATAATCTTCAGGCATTTTCTCATAAATTATGGTTTTCCTTTAGATCTAACATCAGCTTGTGGGCTTAGTTTATGAATGTTAAATATTACAAAGAGCTTCATCCCTTGGTTTGTAGTTACAAAAGTTATAACTCTATGGTTTGGAAAAGGTTATGCCACATCAAATGGGAGGCAGAGCAATTTATTTAATGGGGTTTAGGCAAAGGTGATTTTTTTTGGCAAGATAATATATTGGGGCCTTGTTCTATTGATAGCTTTCTTAATATGCATACTATTCATAATATTAATGTTCATACTTTTATTGATAATGGCTCTTGGAATGTCAATAATCTTTTGGAGGTTATCCCTATTTTGTTAATTTATAGTATATTGAATATTCCTTTACATTTACAATGCAAGGATAAAATTTTATTGAATCTGTCTTCCTCTGGTAAGTTTTATTTGAAAAATGTTTGGGATACTATTAGAGTTAATTATGAGAATTCTCACATTTATTCTTCTATTTAGCATAACAACATTCATTTATCTTATTCCATCCTTATTTGGTGATGTCCTAAAGGTTTTCTTCCTGTTGATAGTTTGCTTTGGAAAAAAGGGTTTAGTTTTCCTTCTAAGTGTTAATGTTGTTTAATATTGAAACTGTCAACCCTGTTTATGTTAATGGGGATATTGCTCAAAAAGTTTGGATTTATTTTTTTGATCTGGCCGACAAAGTGAATTTTAATTTTAATAGTGATGTTTTGTCTATTTTATAGTGTTGGTTGACTAATACTAAAGACCACATCTATAACTTAATGAGATTAAGATGGATGCTAATCAAATTATTGCCAATGTTAGAAATAAAATTTTGTAATTTTACTCTGTAAATCTTATTATTGTTATTATTGTTAAAAACTTTCACAATTGCTTTAGTATGGCATTACAGTAGGGCATCTCCTTTGAGTGTGTGCCATTGGATAAAATTAAGAGAATTATGAGGTGGATCCAACCCTCCCCTCCTTATGTTAAACTTAACTCTAACAGTTCTGTTGGGCCCTCTTTTGCCGGTGTAGGTGGCATTATTCATAATCGGTATGGTGGTATTATAGCTTCTTTTGCTAGTTTGTTAAATCTTTGTAAGGTTATTACTACCGAGCTTACGGGTTTATCCCATGGGCTTGATATATGCCATAGATTGGGGATTGAGCATGTGTCGATTGAGGTGGATGCTATTCTTTTAATTCAAATCATTCAAAATAAGGTGCCTAGTAATCCTCAAAATTTCTATATTATTAAAAGAATTAAACAATCCCTCTCTACCCTTAATTATTCTATTTCTCATATTTATCGAGAAGGTAATTCTTATGCTGATTGGTTTGCTAAATTTGGGTGTCATCTTGATCTTTTTCAGGAGTTTAATGTTATGAATTTACCAACTTTGGTGAGAAGCTTATTTAATTTAGACAAATATGGGTTATCTTATATTCATAATGTTTGATGGCTTCTATTTTTTATGTTTGTTTTGGGTTTTTGTAGTTTGGTAGGTCTCTGGATCCGTGTTTCTCTATTTTGGGTTCCTTTTTTGTGTTCTAGAAGAGGCTCCTGTTCTCACCTAGTCACCTGGATCTCTATTTTACTAGTTCAGGCTCACTCTCAATTATTTTGTAGGGTGTTGGTTAGTGCTGTTTGCTGGCTCGAATTCACTCTTTGTTGTGGTTATGTGTGTTGGTTAGGGTTGTCTATGTTGCTGGTTGATTTTTGGGTAATGAATTATTTGGTGTTGCTGGGTGATCCCTTGGTCAAGGTTATCTATTTGTTCATCTTATTAAGTTATTTTTCTCATTATTCAGATCTTTTGCTGGGTGGTGTCCTCTCCTCGGGGTTGGGTGGCTTATTTAATTTATGTGGTTTTCTCTGAAGTTGTTGTATTTCTACTTGTGATTGTGTTTCTATTCGGCTATGTGGCCCTTAGTTTCTGGGTAGCCCTTCTTTGCTGGAATGTAACAAGGAGGATCATTTTGATGGCAATATTGATTCTGTGGAGTGGGTTGGGGTTGTTGGTGCTTGGTTTATTCTTGATTACATGTTAGTTGCTTTCCTTATCAGTTGGATAAGGTATTGGTTTTTGACTAGATTAGTCAATCAGGGTGATGGTGTCTTCTTCTATAATAGTAGTGAGAGTATTCTGGCTATATGGTTTGCTAGTTTATTTAGTTATGTCAATCATAATAGTTTATGTTTATTTGATATACTATTTTACTTCTATCCTCTATGTTGCATCACCTTCTTTTGCTGGGGTTTTTTCCTTATGCAGGTTTGGAGGTTTGAGGATTATGGTTGCGTGATTGATCTTTTTTGCATAAAGATTGTGCTGATTGATTACTTTTGGATCTTTCTTTTTTGGGTACAAACTCCTTGCCGCCCTAGATTATATCTAGGCAAATTTGTATTTTGGAGTAGTAGGGGACTATCAGATAGTAGGTTTTCTTTTATTTGACTTTTGTAGCTCCTAGGAGCATTAGTGAGCTGAGGGTCCCCCTTCGGGCCTTATAATTTTTTATTTATATTTATGAGTAGGCCCCTCTATGGGTTTCCCCTTAAAAAAAAATATAGAAGAAGTTTGTGTGGATGAGTCCCTTGATCATGAAGTTGAGTTCTTAAAGGATCTACTTCGACCTCTAGGCATGAGTGATGAATTCACTGAGATAATGATAATTGTGAGTTGAAAATTATCCAAGTAAAGGGATTTGTAGTCATGAGGTGTTTGCTCCCTGTAGTTAGATCAACGGATATCATTGGTGACTTGATGGCTCGAAAGATGACAAGTGGCCTAAGGAGGTTGAATCTTTGTCAAGATGAGTGTCCATCTTATGCATGAAGGAATCTGTACGAGATACTTTATGTGCATGCTCGGGATGACTCATCAATTTAGATGAGTTATATTTTCTGTTGACGGGTACATTTGGTGAGCGATATGATTGCCTTGGTCGACTACCCTTGCTAGAACTTGCTATGTATGTATGAAATACCTTTATGAACTTGTACAAGTATATATAGCTTCATTAATATTTTTTTTTGAAAAAATTACAAGTAAAAAACTTTTTAATTATATCTTTCTATGTAACACATCTTAAGCCTATAAGTTGAAAATGTTGTCTTTATACTTTTATAATGTGATTATTTTTTTAATTAAAGTTATTCAAAAAAAAATTGTAACAAATTAGACTAAATATTTTGTGAATTTATGATAAAAAAATAATAATATTCGAAGTCAAATTTATTGCCATGAATATATAAGTGTTATGTACTTTGAGATCAAAGTTTTCCGAACAAAAAAAATAGTACATTGAGATCTTTAGAGAACTCATAATTATTTATTCATTAATTATGTTAAACATATTTTAATTTATATGAGTATTAAAGAAATTAATTCTGAAAACAAATCAATATAACAATAATTGTTGATGTGATAATTCATTTAGTGATTTTTTTAGTAAATTTACATTTAATTTTCATGAGTGAAAATTTGATGGATCACAGGGCTATATATATATATATATATATATATATAATTCTAGCAAATTTTTAAAACGTACAATAAAATTGTTGAATTACATCTTATTTCATGATTTTCCTGCCTAGAAATGTATACCATATAAAATTTACTTTTAACATGACGAGAAGTATTTCGATCTTAGGAGAAGTATTTTATAAAGTGAAAAATAATGTCAAATAAACTACGATGGATTTATCGTGATTTAATCTTATTTGAGGTAACTCTAGCTTAGAATTATTGTATCTGCCATTATATCAACCAATTAAGCTTCTAGATAAGATATACTACATATAGATTGCATTAGTTGTATAATCAAGATTTCATTGAGTGCATCGTGGATGATTTAGAGTCAAGCTCTCCTTGGTCTGTTAGTTGGGAGCTTAGGCTACCAACTAAGAGGCCTTGTGTTCGAGTCTGGTGTATGTATTGTGTGTGTGAGTCTGCCTTAATTGGCCTAACTGCCCCCCCCCTCCCAAAAAAAAGAAAAAAAAAAGATTTAAAGTACATTGGTTTGGTGCAGGACATTTTCGAGAATTTTGATTAAAGCTTGAACTTGAATCCTTGATTCCAATTTAAATAAGAGCTACCTATCTTTGCATATATTATATATTAAAATATGGTTTTAAAGTACATAGGTGGTTAGTTGGCTTTCCACTCCGAGCAGATATAAATCTAGATTTGTACACAGTTCCTATACTTCCTTCCATGAGGATTATCTCCATCTTATAATAAACTATAAACTCAAACATAAACTTGATCTAGTTCTAAATTAGTAAAGCCAGATGTTAGTATAGGTTAGAGAGTTCCTGGGTTATCCCATAATCTCAAGAAATCCAAGCATTTCATTCATTGATTTAGTAAAGAATTATTCAAATATTGAATATTTCCCTGTTAGCAGGTTCAAACTCAAAATCTTATATCTAAACCTATATATAAACTAATTATTCATAACAATTTATAAATAACATTTAAAGATTCATGAAATTTAAATCTAATATTTATGCAAACATGATTTCTAATATATCATAAGCCCAAAGAAATATTTTAGAATGCCATGGAAATTAAACTAAACAAAACACACTACATTTTAATGTAGAGGTAAGATGAGGATAGTTATCACCCAAATGTTCTTTAAAAAATATCTACAGACTCTTCTTCCGTTAGAATTGACTTCCTTAGGTTACACTCCCTCACTCTCGGGCTATAGACTCAACTTAAATTAAATTTGAACATGAATAAATGGCCAGTCATCTCCCTTAATTCTACTAAAACTATTTATAGTTTTTATAAATAACTGAACTAACACCATGGTGCTGATGTGGGTAGCATTGCAGCGCTACTAAATCTACCTGTTAATTCATTAGCATCATATTGGTTCACCAATTCAACTATTAATAACTATCACCAATTACGGTGCTGTGGCAATTTAGCGCTGCAGCACTCCTTTCTTAGCGTCTTAATGCCTTGCTCTCTATCTTGGATCCAACCCTTACTGTTGTAAAATTATTAATCCAAGTATTTATACAGTAATATATATTTGTGCTTTTTTTCAACAAAATAGTTTATAATAGCCTTTTTTTTTATTTTTCAGTAATATTCATTGTAAATCAAACACCTAAGTGTGTATGTGCCAAATTTGACAAACTTAGGGTTAATGATTTTTTGTTTAATAGATGATTTAAAATTAATCTAAATAGCATATTCATATTAATCCTTAAATCAATGAATCCTCTATAAATAATCAAATGCTTAAGTATTTTTAGGACTTCTATTTAAAAGGGATTATTAAATTAAATGTGATGATTAGTTGTTATTTCAATTTCTTTTGTTGGAAATTTTTAAAAATTATGTATTGTTAATAACTTAATTATCAAATTTTTTTATATCTAAAATAAAAATTCCAACAAATAATAATTTTTATATCATTGAGAAAGCCTAACAGAAATAATTAAAACAAATAACAAAAATTAAAAAGCAATGAAGTTTGGGGTTTGTGATTTTCATTAATACATCAGAATTGCGTCCTAATAAAAAAAAGAAAGCACCAAAAAACTAATTAGGGATTTCTCCCTACTCATCTTCCTCATCATCCTCTTTCTCTTCCTTTTTTTGGCTCTATTATTATTTCTGTCATTGAAGTCGTATTGGGGTAAAATTCAAAGGGTGGGGGCTAGGGCATATGTTTCACTGATCATGGGAGTTTATCTCCCAACTACTAAACTTCCCAACCATGGCTCCATTGTAGTAAGCTTGATACTGGTATACCTTTGGTGTTGTTTTATTATGTGGTCATAATGTTAATACCTACCTAACTAAAGCCTGTAATATGCTAGCTGAAACTATTAAAAGAAATATGGATCCTATCCACTCACTCTAGAGGTCCACCACCTGATCTCCTAGAAATATAGGATCTCTAACCCACGGCTGGCTGGGATGGGTCTATTGGCTAGATACCTCTGCTTATTCTAAAAAAGATATTTTGAACGACTAGATCTTAGACTTAGTAAGGGCAGAAGTAAGATAAATTCACTTCTCTCTTTCATTTCCTTCAGCTCCTTTAGCTAAGCATAATTCATAAATTAAGCAGTGATGACCTAACCTTACTATTATAGACCCCCTAAGCATTTACTAGATCAACTGAAATGTAACCATCCAATGTCGATTGTAAAATATTTTTGGATTTAGTAATTTTGGATTAGCCTATCTTTTGTAACTTCACAAATATTTTTACTTAGCATAAGCATCAGAAAAATAAAATAGTGCCCAGCTTTGGTTTAGGAAAGAAGTGAAGAAATTCATTATCATATCCTTCTCTCTTCCACTATGCATTAGAATTCATATAAAATAAGAACCTAAGGACTTCATTATAATCAAAAGGGGAGACACATAAGTTCTGGCATTCATCTTAGTAAAATTAGAAGTTAGGTGTTTTGAAAGCATGGTTTTAGGCTACTGGAGTGAATGATACCCATTTACCCTAATAAAAATAGAATCATTTTGAGGCTCCTTTATGTTGCTAAAGAATTATTCCACAATCTAGATTACAGTAAAGTGGGGTTAACTTCCGAGGACATCATATTTTTTTTGGACTATAAGGGACTTTATTGATCCCCTTGGGTTACTAAATCCTCGCTAAGGATGAGAGTTTTATGGATAATTAGGTTGTTAAATCTCTCTTATACAATGGCACTCATGAACTTTCTTCTATCATGGGAAGTTGATGCAGATCTCTTTGGGGCCATTTGTAATAAGTGAACTAGAATTCACACACTATCAATCACATTTTTAAGAAGATTAATGTAAGCTTAATTAAAAAAATTGCCCCTTCTTGCTTATGTAAAATGTCTAGCAATATGGTGTTAAATTTGGTAGCACTGCAGTGCTAGGTTAGATTGGTCAAATGTGGTACAAGCATTTCAATGCTAAAGTTAGATAGGGTTGCATCATTAAGCTTTAAAAATTGTAATAATAGACTTTCGACCATCCCACCATCATGGTACTCGAGAAGTTTTAGCACTATAATGCTCAATGAGGCTACCACCATGGTGCTTCAACTTCCTTAATGATAAAATTTACCTAGGTTCTATGACACTATAATTATTTCAAAAAACTTATGAACTTAACATTGTGACACTGCAAAGCTAACACTTGTTGACCACTTTTTATTATGAGCTCAAAATAATAAAATATTGTTTCAATATTAGTTTTTCAAATCCTTGAATACCATTTCATAACCTAAATCCATTCCACACTATGTTTAGCCATAATATTCAATCATTAAAACTCTAAATCAATCATTTAACAATCCTTAGTGATTGTCATTTGATCAATCACTAAATCACTGATAAGCATTCAATAATTATCATTGATTTAAGCATTTTAAAATAATCAATCTTTCCCCAATCTTTCATAAATTAATCCTAAATTCAATCCCAAATAGAATTAAAATTTAAAAATCCATTGTTTAAATCCTAACCCTAATGCCTTTAGACTTTTCCCTTTTTTAGAGGAATTTCAAATTGACTCAAAACCCTGGCTAAAGTGGTGTTTGATAATTTACATATTTATTAGGAATGTCTTTAGAGTCTATCTAATTATTTTGGAGGCCTCCATCTCCATCAAAACCCTAAAACCCAAAGCATACCCTAAGCATGCAAAGCCTTTAAATATTTATAGCCCATGCTACTAAACTTGACATCTCGATGTAATTTAACTTGGAAGCCTTTGGAAACTTATTGATCCTGTTCAGAATCATCATTGCATGACTTAAAATAGTTTGAGACATTATTGATCACGGTTGACTTAGGTTGACCTAGTTTGACCAATGGATCCATTTTAAAGATAAACCCTTCATATGCATGAATCAAAGTGTATCACCCAATCAAAGATCGATTTTTATCCTATGCATTGAACAACCACTGATGATCATGCATAGATCATATTGAACCCTTGAATGGGCTAATTTGACCACTATTTGTCACTTTGACCATTAAAGGACCCCTTGAACACCTGCCTTATGTGACCCAACCCTTGGACCCAATACCCTTTTGGGGTAGCCAATTAGGCTAACCCAAGTGACCAAGATATGTATCCGATGAGCCATCTCCTAGCCTACATAAAATTAACTTAAGCCAACCATTTCATTAGGTGACCTATGACCTAATGTATTAGTCATGGTTAACCCAACCCCAAGCCTGACCTGGGCCAATCAATTAAATTGACCAAAACCCTCAAATTCCATATCCAATGAGGCATTTTATAGCCAAGTTGGAACCAAACCCAACCAAGTCCTACATTCTCCTTAGGAACATTCCCGACACCATTCCACATCAGCTTAGGCAAGGTGGCTAGTTGAGGTGGTCGAAAGTTAAGAACTTAGCTAGCCAATACTATTGGTTCTCCCCTAATTTCATAAGCAACTGAGCACATGGGATCAAAATCTCCAGAATGTTCCTTTAACTCCTTATGGACCATCCCTAATAATTTTTACAGCTTCAGCTAGCTAGAGGTTGCTAGAATAGTGGCTACATTCATTTCTGAACATGTTATAAATACTCATAAATTCCTTTAAGAGAGGTTCTTTATTTTCATTCTAAAATACTCCATAGACTACCTTCTTTCACTCCCTAGCTCCCTAGCCTATTCCCTTATGGTTTCCGGTGAGTACCATTCAGCTCTGGTGAGCCAAAACTGGCTAAAATCCAAGTTCTGATCCAATACTACCCAAGCCTTATAACCTGAAGGAAGGTTGTTCCTAGAGGAGAGATGAACTCAATCTAATGGAATTCAACCTTAATCCACTGGATTGAGGTTCGATCAAAACTCAATCCTCTCTTAGGTAAGGTCTAGTCAATTGAGAAGAGAATGCTTACACTTGAGGGATCAAGCCATCTTATGTGAAGATTTTATCCTCTTGAATCTCTTTCATTTGATTCATTCAATATGATTGATTATAGCTCCTAAAGCAAGACAATCTTTCCCTATAATTTTTAATGGCTATGGCAAGTTGAAGATGAAATTAGGAGCACCCATTTCATCATCGTAGTTCTAATTTCATTAGACCAAGTTCTATCAATCTAACAAGTTGTTTTGATAATCATTGCTTTCTAATCAAATTATGTCGTGTGTTAAATCATGCTCGGTCAACTACTGATTGTGTAAATCCTTTAAATAAATTTAAGAGAACTAGGTACTATTGTAAAATTCATAACTCCTCCCAAAATTTGCAAAATCATGCATGTTAAGGCTCTATGGATTTGTTTTGAGGAGTATGTTAAATGTCGCATGATTATAACTATAATTTGTAATGCAATAAAGGAAATTTCATAAATGTGATATGGGGTATTTATTGAATTATTTACTAAATATATTTCATAATGGGCTCAAATTTAATTGGAACATTCATGGGGATGTCTCTGACATGTCCAAAAATTTCCTTGGATATTTGAATTCTCTATGGGCTTCACTTGAGAAAATCAAGTTTGTAGGCCATGTTTTTACCTTAAATTTGAATTTTCTCTAAACACAAATCCATAGAACATTATGGATAGATGTGGTGTGGTTAGCTAGTATAATATATAAGGGTTAGTTAGCCACTACTTTTAACCCAATCCATGGTCTAGATAGCCTAAAAGAAATTTCCAAAAGTGAAGTTTATATTTAGTTTAGAAATTGATTAAATACCCTAGCGAGACTTTGATGGCATAAAAATTCTTAGATTTAAGCTTTGGGTATTTATTAACTGAGGGTTTAAATTTTAAGTGATTTGAAGTTCAGTTGGTATGTTAATTAGTGAACCCTAATTAACATTGCATAATTGAACTAAGATCTTTAAAAAACTCCCAAAAAAATAAAAAAATAAAAAAAGATCTTTAAAAAACCCTATTTATAACTACACCAACAAAATTTAGATGTTTTGGAACCACTTGAAACAGTGGTGTTTTGTCCATAGATTTGCTTGAAGCTAGACATGTTATGATCTAATTATCCAATGACTTGGATTGTAGTTTGGTCTTTGCAAGGAGAACTTATTACATAAACAACTGTCAAATGAGGCTCCTAAAATGGACACCATGCTTTAATTTTAAAGAAGAATCCCCCATTTTTCCAATTTTGATTTCTTTCCCTAATTTACGGCTGCATTTTTTTTATCCCTTATGTATTGTATGCCTTGGGTTCAATGGTAGGCCTATACAATCCGATCAAGCTACAATCTCTCGGTCTAGGCCATCTATAGCTAGGATTCTTAAGGAAATTGACATTAGTAAGAAGCAAACAAAGTGGATTTGGCTTAGCTATAAAAAATCTAGTTATTTACAAAAATTTGATTTTAAAATATTCTAAATTTTTGTAATCACTGCAAAGTCCATGGGCATTCAATTAATGAATATTTTGTGGTCCATCTGCATCTTAAGAAAACCAATAAATGTTCCAATAATATGGTGGAAGTTAATATTGGGGACTAAATAGATTAAGGAGTTCCTATTTTGGTTCCTCCAAATGTGAATAATGTTGAACATCAGGTGGTGGGTGATGACATAAAAATTGGGTCTTCTGACAAATCCATTAGGTAATTAGTTCATATAACCAGTGCCAATAATGAAACTAAAACCCATATTGTTATCAAAGACTCTAAGGGAGATACTATTTTGCTTGATTCAGTTGGGCCTTCTGGGAGTGGTATGAATGCTGAGGTGAATAATCATGACTCAAATGTGACTAAAGCTTTTGATAAGGATGTGGGAGTTAAGAATGGTGATCTTCCAAATCTGTCTCTGGTTTACTGTGCTTTAAATCATACTAATGGGAAGTATACTAAAATGATAAATAATCAAGTTGATAAGGATGGAGATAATTTTGAGGATAGAGATATTTTATCTCAAAACATTCATTCTCTTATAGCTAATTAAGAAGGCTTTAATAGTGGTTCTATGTGACCTCCTATTTCTAAAGGGAATGCGGAGAATAATAAAAAGGTCTTTTTTAAAGATTCCAAAAAGAAAAATGGGAATAAAAAGAATTTGGTTGGTTATAACTAGAGGACCACTGGGGCTTCAAATGTGTCTTCTTCATCCAATGGCTAAAGCTCTCAACTGGAATATTAGGGTGGTGGGGGCTACCTTGTCTTGAGACAGGGTTAGAAATTTATGTAGTGTCCATGACATTAATTTCCTTGTTTTAATTAAACCTTTAGTTTCTTCTTCTAATTTTGATTTGGTGCATATGAAATTGGGTTTTGATTCAGCTTTTTGTAACTATTCCAATAAGATTTGGAATTTTTTGAAGAATTTGGTGTGCTTAGACATTGTTCTAATTTACCTCAAACTGTGTATACTAGCATTAACTTTTTTTAGCTTTCCTCCTATGCTTCATTCGTTTATGCTTTATGTTCTTGATATGAAAGGAAAACTCTTTGGAGAAAGCATTCTGATTTTTCTTCAAAAATTAAGGTTCCTTGGATGATTGGTGGTGATTTTAATATTATCATTAAGGTTGCTTAAAGACTTGGGGGTAAATCTTCTAACTTCCAAGCCATGTAAGATTTTAATGATATGATTTCTTATTCCAATTTACATGATATTTGTTTCACTGGGAATGCTTTCACTTGGAACAAGGCTATGTGGTAAGTCCCGACCAGATCTCAATATTGATTGCTCTTTTATTCTTAGTCTTATTTTTGAGGAGGAAAATATGGTCCTCACTAAGGTGCCAACTGAAGATGAAATTTGGTTGACTATTAAAAGTATGAATGTTGACTCTGTGGCTAATCTTGATAGGTTTACTACTAAGTTCTTCCAGAAATGCGGGTCCATTATTAAGGGTCATGTAGTGAATGCTATGGTGGATTTTTTCTTGGGGAATACTTACACTATGTTTTTTAGCTCTACTTCTATTATTTTATTACCCAAAAAAGATATTGCTAATTTTTGGAATGATTATTGTCCTATTAGCCTATGTTCTTTTTTAACAAACTTAAAGCCATATTACTTATGGGAAGGCTTTCTATGTTCTTACCTAAAATTATTTCCCTTGAGCAGACTATTTTTGTCAAGGGCAGGTCTATTTTTGACAATGTTTTACATGCCCAAGAGTTAGTTCATGACTTGGAGGGAAAAATATCTAGGGGGAATATTATTTTTAAGGTTGATATTTATAAAGCTTATGATAATTAAAATTGGAAATTTCTCTGCATGATGTTAAGGCCTTTTGGCTTTAATATGGATTTTATTTAGCTTATCAAGAATAGCATTGAGAACAATTTTTTTTTGTTATTATCAATGGTAAGTGTCATGGTTATTTCAAATCGACTCATGGGCTTAAACAAGGAGATCTCCATTCTCCTGCTATATTTAATATTGCTATTGAATATCTGTCTAGAGTGAATATCTGTCTAGAGGCCTTAATAAGTTGTATATGACTCATCCTAATTTGCAGTTAATAATTAATGGTGGTTTTCCTATTAATCACTTGAGTTTTGTAGATGATTTATTATTTCCACTAATGGTTCTATCAAAATGCTTTACATCATTTTTAATTTTCTCTATCAATTTCAAAGGGCTAGTGGCTTAATCATTAACCCCTTGAAGAATGTTTTATTTTTTTCAAAGTCTATTTCTAATCAGAGAATCAATATGATTCATAACAAGTTTAGTTTTTCTCATAAAATATTACGTTTGAATTATTTAGGCACTCCTCTTTTCAGAGGTAAGAAGAGATCTCACTTATTTGGTGACATCTTCACTATTATTCAAAATAAACTTTCCACATGGGCTTTTAATTTTCTTTCTTTTGGTGGTAGATTGGTCTTAATTAGACATGAACTTTGTTCTATTCCTATTTACCCATTTCATATGTTATATCCCACTGTGAATGTTTATAGAAGAATGGAAAGGTTATTCGATAAATTTTTTTTGGGGGAACCCATAATAAATAAAATTTGATTTAATGTGTCCTAACATATATTATCATATGCTTGTTCCATGTCTAATTTAATCAACATGAATCCTTGTTTAGAAATTGAAAATCTAATTCTATTTAATATCTCATGAGCTAGTAGACAATTATTAGATATTATTCTTCCAGGCACAAATGCACCTTATACTTAAAAAATGATAACAAGAAGAAAAATATTCACTCTAATAAAGATCATACCTACATCTAATTTATAAATTATTTGACATATCTCCCACACTTACACCATTCACCATCAAATACATTTGGTGTGGAGACCAAAATTACAGAATTTATAGTATAACATGCATGCATCACATTTTTATTTTCATCACAAGGGACCCAAACTTGTTTGGGTTCCTAAATCTTACATTTGATGATTTTGTATGGATGCTCACACAAAAGACCTCGTGAGAGAATGTTGGATAGCGGATGTTTAAGGCATATGATTGGAGATCCAAATCCAGATTTTGATTGGACCCAGGCCAATAATTTTTTAGGAGAATCCAATGTTCACTCTCACATTTGTACCCTTAACACCTCAGTATAAAATTCGAGGATCATCCAACATATTTTTTGGAACTCCATAATCCCAAAAGCTATTGATCAAATAAACATTACTCTTGTGCTACCTCTTACCACTTATTTCATAATGGCTGAAATTAACTTTAATGCAGCTGACTTCCTTATTCGTTACCTTGATAATTTGACTATCATTCAAGATCCTCATCATAAGAGACTGCCCAATTTAGCTTTAGGACATCTCATTTCTTTATCCTTGAATCCAAATATCACCTTTAATACCTTGCACCACCTGATCACTTTTCGGTCTTTTATTCCAATAGCTCCTTCCATGTCCTTCATGGCGGTCATCACCGTAACATTCATGGTGGTGACTGCCCATAAGAGGAATAGGAAGGCCCATCACCTATTCCTGCACCTACCCCTAGCCGCTAGTAATCCTAGATAGATTAGCTGGTGGAGAGATTTGATTAGTGGGAGAGTAGATTTGATGCCTATGTAGTCCAACAGCAGTAGCAACACGACAAGGATATGGCCTGGTTTGGGGAGCAATTCACTTCTATTCACCGATACTTTTAGCCACCGCCATCTCCACCTGATCAGGGCTCCTCTTTCTAGTTTTTTTGTGGTTGTTTTTGAGTTTGTTCGTATCTCTATTTTATGTTTTGTTTAGTGGTTGCTTTTCTATTTTCTCCTTTTTGTGATGTCAAAAAGGGGAGTAGTATTATTAGTGTTATACTATTTTCCTATTTTAGTAAAATGTGCTTTTCTTTGATTATATTGTTTTTCTTTGCTTTGTGTTTCATTTTTTTTATCTGCTTGATTTGAAATTATCTAACAAATGTTTGCCATCATAAAAAAAGGGGAGATTGTTACAAATCTGGGTTCAAGCACTATAGTTTTGGTGATATCGAACATTCCTGCTTCTCTAATGTTACTACTGCACATCTGTTTATAGTTGCCCTACCTACTAACTTTTTAGGTCCACAAGATCAAGTGCAATTCAAGCCAGCTCAAGATTGGGTAGAATAGGACTGAGTTAGTTTGTAAGTTCAAATTCCAATAGTTTTTTACCTTTTCTTGAGTCAAATGTAATAAAGTAGATCTTGATGCGAAGTAACCTTGCACACACACACTCTGGGGGAGAAATTTAGTTAGTTAGAGTTTATTTTCTATTTTTAACCATATCGTATAGGATGATCCTCCCATCGTTCGGGACGATTTTCTTAAAGCAAAAATACTCAGCCGCCAAATGTATTTATGCATGTTTTTGAAATTAATTTTGTGTCTAATAATACAAAACAATCCCACATCATCCTAGTTGATTTGTACCAATCTTGCCTAAATTAGTCAGATGATTAAGGAGAGTAATTAAGGTTAAATTGATCGATCATATCGTCTAGGATGATCGTAGGATCATCCAGGATGATCAGTAAGAAAAACCTTATACTTCTCCTAAATCTACTAGACATCCTGAACTATCTGTTGGATGATATATTCCTTTTTGAACTAATCATATAGGATGATATCAATATCATCCTAGATGATCAGTTATATTTAGAATTGTCCAGGTTCCTCTACTGGACGTCGCGAACTATCTGCTGGATGATATGTCATATTTTGAACTAATCGTACAAGACAATCAAAACATCATCTTGGATGATCAATTATATTTAGAATCATCCCACCTTTCTCTTTTGGATGACCTGAACTATGTTTTGGATGATCTAGTCAATTTTGTACTAATCGTACAGGATGATTAGGCAATCGTCCTAGATGATCAATTGCGCCAAATTAGAAAACTAGGGTTTTTTTTGCCTTTTATTTAAGCATCTTGTTCTTACCTTTAGAAAAAATCTTTTGCTATTTTCTACTCCAAGAGAGCTCAGAGAAGAAGGAGAGTTTGGGAGAGAGAGAGAGGATCTTATGAGAGGGAGTTTGTGAGGTGATTCACAATGGTTGCTCCAAGCAAGGATTTGATCATCGTCTTCCTTCTTCATCTTTAGTTTTGTGGTGGCTCTAGGGAGATGATTATCAGCATTAGATCAAGGTTCTCTACCTACTTCAGGAGGATGTAAAAGGAGTTCTGGTTCTGTGCTTGCTTCAAGAGGAAGCAAAAGGATTATGGGTTCTCTGCCTTCTTCAGAAAGAAGCGAAAGGAGTTGGGGTTCTCTGCCTGCTTTAGGAGGAAGCAAAATGAGTCAAGGTTCTCTGCCTCATTGGTGTCGATGGAAAGATTTTGTAACGGCTTCTCTACCTTACTGGGGGAGGAAAAGGAGAGTCACTATAGATTTAGTGCAATACCTAGAGAGGAGGCTCCAGGGAGTGGACGTAGGTCAAGTTGACTGAATCACTATAAATCTGGTGTGCTCTTTTCATTTATTTTTTCCACATTTTAATTTCCACATATTTTTGTGATCTAATGTGTGGTTGAAAGTCTAAGTTTGGTTATCTGCTTCTGGTTACATTGTTTGTGTTTTAAATATTCAAAAAGATAAAAATATTTTTCTATATGTGTAAGAATTTTTAAAATACCAATTCATCCCCCCTCTTGTGGGACTAATTCATAAGGGCTTAACAACCCTAACGAACTTTTATACATGGCTTGGCCCAAGTGGTCAAAATGACCATGCATTGAGACAAATCCGAGTATACACCAAACTAACCCAAATAAGTACTGTCATGGCATTCCTTATAGTCCATTACATCTGTCTTGGTCAACCAAGCCCTTGCGCTGACCCGAGTAAACACATTGGACTAACCAAAAGTAACCTAAACTATCCATAATGAATGACATTGCATAACTCACCCTGTACAAGCCCAATTGGCACCTAAATTAATCTTAGGAGCATTCCAGAGTCTCTTCCACCTCAACAACCCCCATATGGTGGTCAAACTGGGTGGGATCTCGTAACCTAGGTGAACCTAATCCCTCAAAGTCCCAAGAATCATTTCCTAAGCTCCATGTGACCTCCCTGATGCAACCCAATGGCCTGATATAGCTTGAACAAAGCCTAAATCTTAACCAAATGCATTTTGAAACATTATAAATAACTTGACTTTTCTTAGAAGAAGGGTTTGTGATCTCATTTTGAAAAGCTTCCTGAGTGCCATAACTTCCCTACTCTAGCTTCCTAACCATTTATATAAGGTTTTCTATTGAGTTTGAGTCAGCTCCGACGAGCTTTCCACTATAAAAGTCTAGCTTTTGATCCACCATTCCTCTGGCCAAGCCTTCTTGAGAAGAAAAGTTCTCTGTACTCAGTCGATCAAGCCTAAAGCTAGGCTAAGGAAATTGGAGCAATTCAACATGTAATATTCCATTTTTTATCATCATCTTAGGGTATTTTAGGCAAGTGTGAAAGAAATGTTCAATCAAGTTGGATTTGACATGTGGATTGAATATTTCTAGTTTATTGATCCTATTTTTGAAGTTCAAATGAATTCCCTCTGGCTAATCTCTAGGATCTTACTGAAATAGGTTTACAGTCAAAAATTCAAATGGGAGCTAGGGGACGAAATTAAAACCATTGATTTTAAACAATGACTATGATTCCATCATATAATATTTTGTACTACCAACCCATTGTTTTGACCCTTTCAACCTAAATTGTCGGAATCTTGATCCAATAGCTTAGATTCATCCCATATTATTTTGATATTACACTAATGGTTGCCTACCCAATACAAATAGTGCTGCGTGTAAAAGAGCAACTAACTATATATTTAGGGTATTTTAGTTTCACAAAAAATTAGTAAACTTCAAAAATTAATATCTCCTCATCAACTTGTCCAAATCACATGACCTTAGACTCTATGGATTCAGTGTGAGGGGTATTATCAAAGCCCAATATTTAGCATAATTCTAGAAATACCCTTTGGGGTATTTCATGAATTATACATTAAAATTAATTCACCATTGGGGGAAATTGAGTAGAATGATTCTTTAGGGTGAATTGCACATACCCAAACTTTTTTAGCTCAATTTGAATCCCCTAAGGGCTTCAAATGATTTTTACATGTATATAGGTAATTATTTGACATAAAGCATGTAAAATTCATAAATAGAAATTCATAGAGAATTTGGTGTCAAATTTTAGTGTGCTTCTTGTTCTATGTTAAAGTGTTACAATACCATTGATTACATTCCCATCAAATGTATAAATTACCTAAAATAAAATACCCAAGTTATAGATGTATTTACCTTAGGGGATTTGTTTTGAAACTTAGGGATGCTTTGATGGGCTCAAATTACTCTTCATAATTGGTATAGGAATTTCATTAAATCATATCAAATTCATATAAAATTATAAAAAATATTTTAAGCATTTAATTGTGCATAATTAAAAGCATAATCAAGTAAAAATAAAAGCCCTATAAAATTCATTAAAAATTAAAAAATAATAAAAAATCAAGAAGATTTAAGAATTAAAAATATATTTTATCACCAAAGAAATTTTAAGCACTTGAAATTAGCCCCAGGAGTCATCTTTGACATTTGGGAAAAATTTCAAGAAGTTTTGAATTGACTTGGTATGAAAATCATAAAACCCACCTAATTAAAAGTGGGTAGTCTATAATATAGATAAAAGAATAACCCACTCATTATTAAATAAAGGAAAGTAGCCTTTCAACCCCAATCCTTAATCAAAGTTAGGACTCAGTGGAAACGATAGGCCTCAGACCTATAGTGAAGGTGACTGACTGAAGAAAGTAATGGGGATGTGTAATCCACATGGTTCGTCTCTCAAAAAGAGGCTCAGCATGGAGTACTCTTTTGAAAAGAGAGCATGGGAAAACTATTCCAACATGCGTTGAAAGAGGGACTTTAGTTACCATAATGCCAAAAATCCTGAGGAAGCTAATATTACTACCAATCCTAATAATTTCCCATACGATTGGATGATTAGATTCTATCAATGGTTATTATATATTAAAAGATTGGTTAGAGAAGAAATATAGAAATTGTGAGATCATGATATCAGATCGTGTTCTAATTCACCTGAGAAGAAAATTAATAAGGGTGGTTAAGCCCATTTCTGAACCCCCATGTAAATAAGAAATAAAATAAAAATCAACAAGGATGGGAATTGAGAGACTATGGACTGAAAGAAAATGGTGAAAATATTGAAATAGCTTAAAGGATTTCCTAATATTGAGTGAAAATCTTAAATTGAGGTGGCACTTGATTTAAAAGTATTATCATAATTAAGAAAATTTACTTTAAGATCGTAAACCCATAACAAAGCTAGCATATCAAAGTCTGACAAGATGAAGTCAAATCCTCCCAAAAGAAAGTCTAGACTAAGAAAACCTAAGGAAAAGAAAACAATAACCTAGACAGTTATATACATGATAGAAGACAATTATCAGTCCGTAAAGGAGCCTGTTAAGCTCAATGATTTCATGAAGGGTCTCCAGATTATTGAAGTAGAATAAGGTGAAAAGAATGAACATGAAGAATCCCCTCCAACGGAGACATATCGAGTCATCCCAAATACATGAAATATTTATCGACATGCCTCTTCTAAAAATTCTAATCAGAGTTGAACAATAATGGCTCTAACAAAATTAAAGTGCATTAGAAAGGGAAGAAAACCTTTCTTAGTAAAAAGGTGGGTCCCTAGCTAAATAATATCTTAGTTATGTTTGAAGGTGTTATAGGAAGATGATAGCTAGAATACTTTGTGCTTTTTGATGAAAATAACTCAAATTCTACACTAATATCACACATTCAAAGCATAAAGTTGGGGAGAAATTTTGAATCTTCCAACCAATCTTCTAAACATATGGAGGACTTTAGAAAATCCATCTCTTCTGAATATTCTAATATAAATGAGGTGATCCAAGTATAATTGAGGATTGGTAGGGTATTTCCTTCTCTGCCAAAGAAAAGAACTTCAAATAAAGATAAAGGGAAAAATATCATCATCAATGAAGAAATCATTCTTGAAGGTTCCAAGAAGAAGTTTACTTTTGGCAATGGAGTGGACTATAATGGCTTATCTCATTTACGAAATATTCTAGCACACATCAGTGTTATAAGGCCCTTTTGATGTTGAAGGACCTCTGTGAAACCTTAATTCTGGCTCTTATGGATACTAAAAAGTATGAAGTATATTTCATTGAACTAAAGTTCTATAAGTTCAGTATGAACCAGTTTCCATTTTCTCTGATAATGATCTCATGTTGGGGACAATAGAGCATAATCATCCATAACAATAACTTATGCATTTGATTATATTTAAATATTTTAAAATCTCCATCAAGAATTAAGATATATATTCTTCAAAATCTTGGTGAGTTGCCTTGAGAAGCATGCCATTACCTTAAAAGATGTATAGTAGCCTTGGGAAGAGTGCAATAACCCCAAGAAGCGTGCTACCATCTCAATACGTGAGCCATTACCTTGAGAAGCATGTAATAACCTATTGAAGCATACTACATTAAAAATCATGTGAACATGTTATTCAAATATATCAAAATGCATGGAAATGCTTCATGTGAACACATAAAAAAACATGAATATTAATTTATAAGAAGTTTAAATTTCTTAGATGTTTTCTAATGAACTTGCTAAATTTTCAAACAAAAATTTAAGAATGCTAGTTGGGGGTTAGAAGCTCATTAATTTAAAATCATATTTCAAACCTAATACCCGTATGTGCTCTAACCATCGTATGTAACTTCTAAATCTAAAATTCTGAGAATGCTACGCAAGTTAAATTTTAAGTCTAATCCTCCTCCTTTAAAGCATTGGAGTCAATACGACTTAGTTAACAAGTGAAAGCTGTTGCAAATCTGGTTTTGATGATGACAAACATGTTTCCAGTGTGTTTTGCTTGGCTAACCCGTTTCAGGCACAAAAGATCACGAGCCACTCAAGCCAACTCAAGATCGGGTCCAAGTGTGTCCAATGTACTATTTTTCTTTTTCTTGAGTCAAGTATAATGTAACTGATCCCCCAGCTAAGTAACCTTGCACACACACACTCAGGGGGAGAGCATGAGTGAATTAGAGTTTCTGTTCATTTTTTGTTCATATCGTCCTGGATGATATTCACATCATCCTGGACGATCAGGTAAAAATAAAAACCCTAATTAGGGTGACTAAGTTAAGAAGGTCTGATTAAGAAGATCATCCTGGATGATCTTTGGATTGTACGGGATGATATGCTCAAATCAGAAATTCTCAGCCGCTAGATCAAGTTAGGCAAGTTTTTATTTTTATTTTTTTAGGTTATTTGGTCTGATCGTCCCGAAAGATACGTGTATCATCCTGGACAATTCAGTACAATCATGCCTAATTTAATCTGGTAATTAAGGAAAGTAATTTATTTTTGATTGATACGATCATATCGTCTTGGACGATCGCAGGATCGTCCCGGATGATCATGATCGTCTTGTGCATTTCAGCTGTACGACCCGAACTGTGTATAGGATGATTTGGGCACTTTTTGAACTAATCGTACAGGACGATATCCCGATCGTCCTGGACGATCAAGTCATTTTTTGGTCGTCTAGCACAAGTTTCTCTGGATGACCCGAACTGTCTTCTGGATGATATTCCTCGATTTGCACTAATTATCCCGGACGATCGTAGGATTGTACGGGACGATATGAAAATTTTTTTCTACTGATCATCCAGAAGAGCCAGATCGTCCAGTTTGTAATAGCTGATTTTGAACTGATCGTACAGGACGATCTAGAGATCGTCCTGGACTATCTTGGCCGACCAGTTGAGATTTAGGATAAATTTTATGCCCTCCTATAAAAGATATTTTTCTTCCAATAAGAAAAATCTTTTGCCACTTTCCTTCCAAGAGAAACCCTAGAGAGAGAGAGAAAGTTTGGGGGAGAGAGAGAGAGGATCTTGTGAGGGGGAGTTAGTGAGGGATTCACTATGGTTGCTCCAAGCACGGATCAGAGTCGTCTTCTCCGCTCGTCGTCTTTCCTCTAGTTGGTGTTCGTTGTGGGAGGATCGTTCACAAGAAGATTCAGGGTTCTTTGCCCATTTTAGGTGGAAGCAAAAGGAGGTCAAGTTCTCTGCCTCATCGTGTGGTGAAAAGGAGGTTTTGTATAGGCTTCTCCGCCTTGCTGTGGGAGCAAAAGGAGAGACACTTTTTGTTTAGTGCAATACCCGGAGGGGAGGCTCCGGGGAGTGGACGTATGTCAAGTTGATAGAACCACTATAAAATCTAGTTTGCTTTTTTGATTCTGTTCTGCACTTTACTTTTCTGATATTAATTGCGTGGGTGAATATCTGTGATTGATCTTTTCGTTCTTGTTTACTTATTTTCGCTGCAAAGTATCAAAAAAATTTTTCTGTTCCTCATGAAATTTTTTAAATAGCAATTCACCCCCCCTCTTGGTTAGCCTCGGGACTAGTTCACTAGGGCTTAACATCCCTATCGAACTTTCAAGTGGTATCAGAGCGGGATTCAAAATTTAGGTTTAAAAACTTTTGAATTTGATCCATGGCTAACTATAACAATCGTAATACTGCTGAAGGTTATTCTATTATAAGACCACCGTTGTTTGATAATATTCCTTTTGATTTTTGGAAAACACGCATGTCTACTTTTCTTCAATCGATTGACTATCGCATGTGGATGTTAGTTAAGGATGGATACGAACCACCTTTTAGATTGATTAACAATGTGAAAACTGAACTCCCGTTTGCAGATTGGACTTTTGATGATCGTGATTTAGCAGAGTTAAATGCAAAATATTTGAACTGTTTCTTTTGTGCTCTAAAATCTGAAGACTATATACATGTTTCTACTTATACAACGGGTAAAGAAATCTAGGATAGATTATGTATAACATATGAAGGTACAACTGAAGTCAAACAGTTTAGGCTAAATATCTTGTTACATGATTACAAACTTTTTCGCATGAAACCTAGTGAGACGATTTCAGAAATATACACAAGGTTCACTCAAATCGTTACCTCTTTGCATGCTCTAGGAAGAGAACTAACTAATTACAAAAGAGTGAATAAAATTCTTAGATGTTTGCCTGCTTCTTACGATGCTAAGATTAATACGATCATGTAATCTAAAGATTTAAATATTTACTCTATTGACAGCTTACTTGGATCACTCATTGCTTACGAGCAAGGGGTGAACCAAAGACAACTTGATGCAGCTGAACGAAAGAAGGAGAAGACAGTGGCGCTAAAGGCCAAAGATTCAGATGCTAGCACTTCCGGGTCTGATAGCGATGATGTTGCCTTGATCACAAGGCAATTAAAAAGCTTTCTAAGGAAGAAGAATAAGAAATTTCAAAAGTGGAACAAAGGTAAGACTAGTAGAAACTTTAAAGGTTCATCTGAATCTATTTGTTTTGAATGCAAGAAAGCCTTGACATATAAAGGCGGATTGTCCTACAGTCAAGGCTCACCCAAGCAAGGAGAAGGGTGAGGAGAAACCAAAGTTCAGAAAGGGCAAGAAGCGGATACAAAAGGCGTTCTGGGAAGACTCTGCATCCGACTCCTCTGAGACTGAAGCTGAAGAGGAGGAAACAAACTTGTGTCTAATGGCTGTGATCACCCTGGTCAGTCAGACTAGGAAGAGGTATGTGAGCTTACTTACGATCAATTATTTGAGTATCTAAAAAAATTCAAGCATCGTATAGGAAGCTTAAGAAAACCCATGCTAACTTGAAACTGGATTATCTGACTTTGCAAAAAGAGCATGATGTGTTGATTAAGGATCATTCCACTATTGATAGCAATCACATGTCTTTACTAGATGAGTTTGATGAACTGAATAGAAAGCATTCTGATTTAACTGTTGAGTATGATGCATTAAAAATATCGCATGTTGAATTAGAAGCTACCTTTAAGAAATTGCATGATATGGCATGTGAATTAGAAAGTAATGAAAGTACAAGAACTTTTGAGATTGCTAGTCTTAACATAGAGAATGAATTTTTAAGAGTAAAAATTGCTACTTTTGAAAAGAACAAAAAACCCCCTACTTTTGAACAGTTTTATGCACTGCCACCTTTTGAAAAATCTATTGCAAGTTCATCAAAGCATGTTTCATACACTTTTAGGAAGAGGCACTATCACTCACGACGTTTAGTTAATCCTTTTCCTGGTGTTAGATGTTATTCATGTGGCATGTTAGGACATATTTCCCACACCTACACTGTTCACCATAGTACACATTGGGTGTGGAGGCCCAAACTGCCTGTTTCATAGCACAGCACGCATGCATTGCATTCTTCTCTTCATAAGAAGGAACCCAAACCTGTTTGGTTTCCTAAGACTAACGTTTGATATTTTTGTAGGGGTGCTCTCACATAAGACCTCGTGAGAGCATGTGGTACCTGGACAGCGGATGTTCTAGACATATGACTGGAGATGCAAATCAGTTCATTTTGCTGGAGGCTAGAGCTGGAGGCAAGGTTACACTTGGAGATAACACCACCAGGAAGGTGGTAGGCTCAGGTATAATTGGTGATTCAAAGAATTTTATGATTGATAATGTTTTGCTTGTAGATGGACTGAAACACAACTTGCTGAGCATCAGTCAACTTTGTGACAAGGGATACAGCATCAAATTCCTGCCCACTGGCTATATTTTAAGCTTAAATGATGAAGTTATTTTGCAGGGGCAAAGGATCAACAATGTCTATAAGCTGGATGTAAGTTGCATTAAATCTGATAATTCAATTTGCTTAAAAACTGCTGCTGATGAGTCTTGGTTATGGCATAGGAGATTATGTCATACCAGTATGAAAACCCTTAGGAGAGTCACCCAAAAGGACTTAGTTAGAGGTGTGCTCAAGCTTAAGTTCACTATGGATCACCTGTGTGATGCCTGTTAGTTAGGGAAGCAAGTCCAGTCCTCTTTTCACTCTGTTAAGGACATTAGCACCTCTAGACCTATAGAAGTTCTTCACATGGACCTCTTTGGACCCATTAGCACTGCCAACTTAGGGGGGAGAGTCTATGGGTTTGTGATTGTAGATGATTATTCGAGGTTCACTTGGGTGAAATTTTTGTTACATAAATTTGAGTCATTTGATGGGTTTAGATCTTTCTCTACTTGGATTCAGAAGAAGTTAGGATGTGAGATTATTACCATACATAGTGACCACAGAGGGGAGTTTGAAAATGAAAGATTTGGATGTTTTTGTGAGGAGCAAGGGATTAGTCACAATTTTTTAGCTCCTAGGACCCCTCAGCAGAACGGGGTAGCTGAAAGGAAGAACAGGACCTTAGTGGAAGCCGCTAGAGCCATGCTTGCTGAGTATTCACTTCCAAAATACTTTTGGGCTGAAGCGGTGAACACTGCCTGTTATGTGCTGAATAGGGTGAATGTGAGAGTCAAACTGAACAAGACACCTTATGAGATCATTAAGGGTAGAAGTCCAAATCTGTCCCACCTCTATGTCTTTGGCTGTAAGGTTTTCATTCTGAACAACGGGAAGTCACTCTTAGGAAAATTTGACCCCAAATCTGATGAAGGAGTGTTCTTAGGATATTCAAGTGTGGGGAAATCCTTTAGGGTGTTCAATAAGTGGACTTTGGTGGTGGAAGAAACAACCCATGTAGTGTTTGATGAATCTGATCCTAAGGAGTCTAGATCTGAAGTAGAAGATGAAGAGATTGGTGAGGTTATCCAAGGGATTGGAAATGCAAATCTGGAGGAGAGGGTAGAACCTCAAACAACATTGCCTAGAGATTGGAGATATTCTTTGAGTCATCCTAAAGAACTGATCTTAGGAGACCCTTCTAAAGGTGTTATGACTAGGCATGGACTTGTGAAGGAAGTAAATCATTCTGCCTTTATCTCAATGACTGAACCCACCAACATCAATCAAGCCCTCTCAGATGAGTTTTGGATTTTAGCTATGCAGGAAAAATTAAATCAATTTGTAAGGAATGATGTTTGGGAGTTAGTAGAAAGACCTAGAAATCAAAGTATTGTGGGAACCAAGTGGGTCTTTAAGAATAAGATGAATGATTCTGGTGTGGTGGTGAGAAATAAGGCAAGATTGGTGGCTTAGGGGTATAATCAGATTGAAGAGATCAATTTTGAGGAGACTTTTGCCCCTGTAGCTAGATTGGAAGCCATTAGAGTGCTACTAGCCTTTGCCTGTTATAAGGGATTTAAGATGTTTCAAATGGATGTCAACAGTGCCTTTTTAAATGAGGTAATAAAAGAGGATATTTTTGTAGAACAACCCCCATGTTTTGAGAGTTCCCAATATCTAAATCATGTTTATAAATTAAAAAAAGCCTTATATGGATTGAAACAGGCACCCAGAGCTTGGTATGAGAGGCTTAGCATATTCTTGTTAGAAAGAGAGTTTGTTAAGGGGAGCGTAGACACCACCCTTTTTCTGAGGAGATTAGGGGATAACTTACTCATTTTCCAGATCTATGTTGATGATATAATTTTTGGATCTTCTGATAAATATTTATGTGATGAGTTTTCTAAAATAATGAGTAAGGAGTTTGAGATGAGTATGATGGGAGAATTGTCCTACTTTTTGGGGTTTAACATAAGGCAAACGGATGATGGAACCTTTCTCAATCAATCTAAATACACTAAGGACATTTTGAAGAAATATGAAATGGACAAAGCCAAGCCAATCAATACTCCCATGACCTCCTCAGTTCAGTTAGATAAGGATTCAAGTGGGAAATTTGTTGATCAGAAGAAGTATAGAGGAATAATAGGATCATTGCTTTACCTGACTCCTAGCCGACCTGATATCATATTTTGTGTCTGTCTTTGTGCTAGGTTTCAGGCAGATCTTAAAGAGTCCCACCTGACTGCTATTAAGAGAATTCTTAGATATCTTTTAGGGACCCCAAACCTAGGAATCTGGTACCCTAGGCACAACACCTCTTTTGAGATTATTGGATATTCTGATTCTGACTTTGCGGGGTGTAGGGTGGATAGAAAGAGCACTTCTGGAACTTGGCAATTCATAGGACAGTCTCTAGTCTCCTGGTCCAGTAGAAAATAGAACTCAGTTGCACTTTCCACTGCTGAAGCTGAGTACATTGCCTTAGGAAGTTTTGTGGCCCAATTTCTTTGGTTGAAGCAATAAATTTTGGATTAAGGTTTACCTGCTGGCACAATTTCTGTTCTGTGTGATAATACTAGTGCCATCTACATCTCTAAGAATCCAATCCAACATTCTTGGACCAAACACATTGATATAAGGCATCACTTCATTATGGACCATGTTACAAAAGGGGACATTGAGCTACATCATGTAGCAACTGAAAATCAGCTGGCAGACATATTCACTAAACCACTGGCCTTTGACTCATTCAGCATTTTGAGAACCAGATTAGGAGTGATTGATATAAATGCTTAATTCTGATGACTGCTGATTTCTGATTATTCTGATTGTTATTCTATTTTCTGTTAGTTAGTTTTTTAGTTATTTGATTTGATTATTTTCTTTCAGTTTTTTTTAGTTTTTATTCTTCTATTTTCTATTTTAGCTTTAGTGTCAGTCTAATTTGAGTATTTATTTTGATATGGTTTAGTTTTTACCTGTGTTATTTACTGATTCAACTCGTTTATCTATTGTCTTATGTGTTTGAAAATAAAAAAAAAGGATTTCTGACTAAGAGTTTTGCCTTATTTTATCTGAAAGCTTGAAAGCAGTGATTGATTCCAATGGATCTGTTAAAGGGAAGAAATATTGATGATTGTTTCTCTTCCTCTAACTCCTTTACTAGTGTATGGTTTCTTTTCGATAAAAATCATTTTCAAAATTAAAACATTAGTTTTTGAAATAGAGATTTATTTTATCTTCCTACAGTAATCTACCTCATATGAATAGTATTTTCAAAGTCTTGAGTCACTATTATGATTTTCTAAACCAAATGATTGCATTTATCATATGATGTATGGCTTTTTTTTGTGAATCATTCTTCCTTATTGTGGAGAGTCATCTCCTATATCTAAAAGATAATTTCACAGCTGGGACTCTTTAATAATTATGAAAACGAGAAAGCTTACAAAAGATGCGCAATGTGCCAAATAAATTGAAAAAGAGGCATAAAATGAGCCCAAAACTGAAAAGATGCGAAATTGCCAAATTGGATACAGAAAGTGTATCAAAAATGAAAAGATGCGCCAAGCGCCAAGCAAATTTAAAAAGAGGCACAAAATGAGCCCAAACTAAGCTTTCTTCCCTTTCAGATTGTTAAATGTCTTAGAAAAATCCGTGCGCCACTTAATATTTTCAAAAGCTTGAGTTTGGAAATCCTGATTTCTGATTCCTTACTTTGTAACACTATTATATCAGATATTTTTTTGGAACGAGGCTTGAAAGGATCTCTTTTCAAATGTAATTTCTTTTCTTTTGAATCGAATTTTTGTTTTGAAAGAGGTTTGCATCGATAAGGTGCCCAGGGTCGGAGTTATGAAAGTTAATTTTTCCAACCTTTTCTGGATTTCAGCGCTGTCAATCGTCTTCTTATTAGTTTTTGGATCAAAAATCAAGGGAGAATTCTGTTTTACTGGAGCTGACTGGTCAAAGAAAAAAAATTGTTTTTTTTTCTGTCTTCTTGTTCCAAGTTTTCTTCATTGTTTGTTTTATTTTGTTTTTTTTATTTTATTTTACTGGTTGTGTTTTTAGGATCTGATCTGTCATCTCCATCCTCCATCCTTTTCTATTTTCTTCACATCGTTCTGGACGATACCCCGATCGTCCTGGACGATCCTCTTCGTCCTGGACGATCCAAACATCATCCTGGACGATCCATTCAAAATCATCCCCATACTGCTCCTGCAGCTGAGAAACACCAACTATTGGTGATCGTCCTGGACGATCCATATATTGTCCTGGACGATATGATCCATATCCTCCTGATCTGATCAAACGACTGATATTACCAAATTATTGGCCATCATCCTGGACGCTCCACTTTATCGTCCTGGACGATCCACATGTCAAGCCGCTGGATGATTCGAATTCGGCCCGTCCGACATATTTATTGCATAACGTCCTGGACGATCCACCTAATTATCCTGGACGATACTTTTTGTCAACGGTCGTCTAGCCTGACTCCTCGGGATGATCGTCTGTGTCTAATCGTCCTAGACAATCTCTGATCGTCCTGGATGATCGGACCGCTTTTTTGACCAATCGTCCTGGCTGTAATTATTGCACCTATCGTCCTGGATGATCTCACAATCGTACGGGACGATTAGGACAAATTCTATTTAAACAGCCATTTTCTTAAGGATTTTCCACACTCTTTCTTCCAATCTTACTCTACTTCCCTTCACTCTTGATTTCTAATGGCTGGTTGAAAACGCTCGAGGCAAAAGCGTGCGAGTTCCTCTCGGGGACATGTTGATTCTTGCTTCCCAAATGTAGCCGATCAGGCTGCTTTTGAGTGCTATCGTGACGTGGGGATCACACATTCTAAAATAGTAAATCCCCGCACCCTCACCTATCCTATTCTTGATCTGTTCGCACACACCTCCCTCACCTTCATCCTGACCTTAGCCTTTCCTTTTAATCTTGAACTCCTTCAAATCTTCTTTTCCAATTTGTGCATTTTCACGGACTATTCTACTCTTCGCTCATACGTCAATCAACGTCCCGTGGAACTAACTACCCATGATTTTCACGATATTCTTAACCTTTCTATCACTCGCGACAAACTCCACACGCTTATCACCGATTCTGACTATGATTGGAGTGTCGCCAATCACTTCCTTCACAATACAAACACACCCTATCATGACAACGCTTGCACTTCACTTCTTAAGGATGCACGGACAATTCTGCATGTCCTTCGTTCCTCCATCATTCCAAAGGCGGGGGATCGAATTCACATCACCCCGTTACTGTCCTTGACCATATACTACATCATGGCCCGTAGAGATTTTAATGCCTCTAACCTTATTATCCGATACATAGAACACCTCACCACTATTAGAGATCCGGGTCACTGGCGTCGCCCAAATCTAGCTTTAGGTCATCTCATTCATTATGCCTTAGAAACAAAATATGACCTTCAGTATCCTATCCCTCCTGATGTCCCTCCTTCCTTCTTCAGAAACAACTCATTCCACGTCCTACACAGCACACGACTACATCCGAAGCCCGCCCCGGAGGTTGAGGAGGAAGAGGAAGAGGCTATTCCAGTTCCTGCTGCACTCGAGGCACCTGCTCCCCTTTGCATTGCTTCTCCCTTTGACCACCTGGTGCAGCACTTCGATCAGTGGGAGGCCCGATTCGACTTCTATGTAGTTACCCAGGAGCAGCGGCACGCCGAGGACATCCAACGCTTCACTAACTATGCTGCGCAGCAGTAACAGCAGCATGACCAGGACATTGCCTGGATTGCAGCCCATTTTCAAGCCATTCACCACTACTTCAACCCACCACCGCCACCTCCTTCTTCCGATCAGGATCTACCTCCGTTCAAGTTTTCTATTTTGTAGTTGTTTTCTTTTTTGTTTTGTACTGATGTTTTAGTATTTCTGTTTACCCTCCTCCTTTTTGTGATGTTAGAAGGGGGAGTCAGTTGTAGTCATTTCTATTTTTTGTTATGTGTTATGTTTCCTGTATTGATTTAGTTGTTAAATAAAAATTTAAAAAATTTTTTGTTTTTCAATCTCCGAGTTATTTTTTATTTTCAAACTACTGTACAAATGTTTGCTATCATCAAAAAGGGGGAGATTGTTGCAAATCTGGTTTTGATGATGACAAACATGTTTCTTGTGTGTTTTGCTTGGCTAACCAGTTTCAGGCACAAAAGATCACGAGCCACTCAAGCCAACTCATGATCGGGTCCAAGTGTATCCAATGTACTATTTTTCTTTTTCTTGAGTCAAGTGTAAAGTAACTGATCCCCCAGCTAAGTAACCTTGCAACACACACTCAGGGGGAGAGTTTGAGTGAATTAGAGTTTCTGTTCATTTTTTGTTCAGATCGTCCTGGATGATATTCACATCGTCCTAGACGATCAGGTAAAAATAGAAATCCTTATTAGGGTGACTAAGTTAAGAGGGTCTGATTAAGCAGATCATCCTGGACGATCTTTGGATCGTACGGAGCTCAAATCAGAAATTCTCAGCCGCCAGATCAAGTTAGGCAAGTGTTTATTTTTATTTTTTTAAGTTATTTGGTCTGATCGTCCCGGACGATACGTGTATTGTCCTGGATGATTCAGTACAATCATACCTAATTTAATATGGTAATTAAGGAAAGTAATTTATTTTTAATTGATACGATCATATCGTCCTGGACGATCGCAGGATCATCCCGGACGATCATAATCGTCTAGTGCATTTCAGCTGTACGACTCGAACTGTGTATAGGATGATTTTGGCACTTTTTGATCTAATCGTACAGGACGATATCCCGATCATCCTGGATGATCAAGTCATTTTTTGGTCGTCCAGCACAAGTTTCTCTGGACGACCCGAACTGTCTTCTGGATGATATTCCTCGATTTTCACTAAACATCCCGGACAATCGCAGGATCGTACGGGACGATATGAACAATTTTTTCTACTGATCATCCAGAAGAGCCAGATCGTCCAGGGTGTAACAGTTAATTTTGAACTGATCGTACAGGATGATCTTGGCCGACCAGTTGAGATTTAGGGCAAATTTTAAGCCCTCCTATAAAAGATATTTTTCTTCCAACAAGAAAAATCTTTTGCCACTTTTCTTCCCAGAGAAACCCTAGAGAGAGAGAGAGTTTGGGAGAGAGAGAGAGGATCTTGTGAGGGGGAGTTAGTGAGGGATTCACTAAGGTTGCTCCAAGCACGGATCATAGTCGTCTTCTCCGCTCGTCATCTTTCGTCTAGTTGGTGTTCGTTGTGGGAGGATCGTTTGCAAGAAGATCCGGGGTTCACTGCCCACTTCAGGTGGAAGCGAAAGGAGGTCGGGTTCTCTGCCTCACCGTGTGGTGAAAAGGAGGTTTTGTACAGGCTTCTCCGCCTTGCTGTGGGAGCAAAATGAGAGACACTTTTTGTTTAAAGCAATACCCGAAGGGGAAGCTCCGGGGAGTGGACGTAGGTCAAGTTGACCGAACCATTATAAAATCTGGTTTGCTTTTCTAATTCTGTTCTGCACTTTACTTTTCTGATATAAACTGTGTGGGGGAATATCTGTGATTGATCTTTTCATTCTTGTTTACTTGTTTCCGCTGCAAAGTATCGAAAAGATTTTTCTATTCCTCGTGAAATTTTTTAAATAACCAATTCACCCCCCCTCCTGGTTAGCCTCGGGACTAGTTCACTAGGGCTTAACATCCCTATCGAACTTTCAAAAGCCTACTCACATATCTATCAAGATATTTAATTTTAAAGTTTGCATTAAGCCTTCAAAGGCCATTTAAACAAAACTCATCAAAAAAATATAAGATCTAAATTCTCAACATTTGTATGATATAAAAGTTTGATAGGGATGTTAAGCCCTGATGAACTAGTCCCGAGGCTAACCAAAAGAGGGGGGGGGGGTGAATTGGTTATTTAAAAATTCGAGAGCAACAGTAAAAATCTTTTCTATGATATACAACAAAAATAAGTAAGTACTCAAATGAAAAGATTAAACACAAATTTCACCCAAGCAGATAATCACAGAAAACTAAAGTGCAAAAAGTAATCAGAAAGAACACACCAGATTTTTAAAGTGGTTCGGTCAACTTGACGTACGTCCACTACCCGGAGCCTCCCCTCCGGGTATTACACTAACTCAAAGTGTCTCTCTGACAGCAAAGCGGAGAAGCCTGTATAAAAACTCCTTTTCACCAACACGGTGAGGTAGAGAACCTAACCTCCTTTCGCTTCCTCCTGAAGCAGGCCGAGAACCTCCGACTCCTTTCGCTTCCTCCTGAAGCAGGCAGAGAACATAAACTCCTTTTGCTTCCTCCTGAAGCGGGCAGAGAACTCGGATCTTCTTGTCGACAATCTCTCACAAAGAACACCAACACGATGAAAGATGACGAGCGGAGAAGATGACACAGTCCTTGCTTGGAGCAACCTTCATGAACCCCTCATGAACTCCCCCTCATAAGATCCTATCTCTCTCTCCCAAACTCTCTTTCTCTCTAGGGTTTTTCTGGAAAGGAAAGTGGCAAAAGATTTTTCTTATTCGAAGAAAAATATCTTTTATAGGAGGGCTCAAAATTTGCCCTAAATCTCAACTGGTCAGCCAAGATCGTCCAAGATGATCGATAGATCGTCTAGGACAATCGATAGATCATCCTGTACGATTAGTTCAAAATAAGCTATTTCAACCTGGACGATCTAGCTCTTCTGGACGATCAGAAGAAAAAGTTGTTCATATCATCCCATACGATTCTGCTATCGTCCGGGACGATTAGTGTAAATTGAGGAATTTCATCCAGAAGACCGCTCTGGTCATCCAGAGAAACTTATGCTGGATGACTTAAAAATGAATTGATCATCCAGGATGATACGGATATCATCCTGTACGATTAGTTTAAATAGTGGCAAAATCGTCCTAAGCACCACTCTAGACGTACAGCTGAAACACACTAGACGATCATGATCGTCCAGGATGATCCTGCGATCGTCCAGGATGATATGATCGTATCAATCAAGTATTAATTATTTTCCTTAATTACCAGACTAATTTAGGCATGATTATACAGTATAATCCAGGACGATACACGTATCATCCAGGATGATCAGACCAAATATCTTAAAATAAAAACTTGTCTAACTTGATCTAGCGGCTGAGAATTTTTGATTTGAGCATATCATCCCGTACGATGTCGGGATTGTCTAGGATGATCTGCTTAATCAGACACACTTAACTTTGTTACCCTAATTAGGGTTTCTATTTTTACTTGATCGTCCAGGATGATGTGAATATCATCCAGGACGATCTGAACAAAAATTGAACAGAAACTCTAATTCACTCAAGCTCTCCCCCTGAGTGTGTCTGTGCAAGGTTACTTAGCTAGGGGATCAGTTACATTACTATATACCCAAAAAAAAAAGAAAACAGTACATTTGGATACACTTGGACCCGATCTTGAGTTGGCTTGAGTTGCTCTTGATTTTTTGTAACTGAAATGGGTAAGCCAAGTAAAATACATTAGAAACATATTTGTCATCATCAAAACTAGATTTGCAACAATCTCCCCATTTTTGATGATGGCAAACACATGTGGAGTAGTTTAAAAAAATTAATGAAACTAGGAGATCTGAAAACAAAATTTTCAATTTCATTGAACAACCAGAATAGTATAGGAAACACAACTACACATGAAGTAACCAACATAAGACAAGAATAAAAGCTACTATAACTAAAATCACGAATAAAAATTGCTACAACTAACTCCCCCTTTTGACATCACAAAAAGGAGGAGGGCAAACAGAAAACCAGAAATAACAGTACAAACAGAAAAAGAAAAACATCTACAAAACATAACACTAAAATGGAGGTGGATCCTGATCAGAAGGAGGAGGTGGCTGTGGTGGTGTAAAGTAACTGTGGATGGCAGCGAAGTGTGCTCCAATCCAGGCAATAACCTGGTCGTGCTGCTGTTGTGAGCAGCATAGTTAGTAAAGTGCTGCTGGTCCTCAGCGTGTCGCTGCTCCTAGGCAGCAACATAAGAATCGAATTTGGCCTCCCACTGATCGAAGCGCTTGACTAGATGGTCAAAAGGGGAAGCGATGCGAAGGGGAGCAGGTGCATCTGGTGCAGCAGGAATGGGAATAGCTTCTTCCTCTTCCTCCTCAACATCTGGGGCGGGCTCCTAATGTAGTCGGGTACTATGTAGGACATTGAATGAATTGTTTGTGAAGAAGGAAGGAGGGACATTTGGAGGTTCTGGATACTGCAGGTCATATTTAGTTTCTAAGGCATATGTAATGATATGTCCTAAGGCTAGATTGGGACGACGTCTATGACCCGAATCCCTAATAGTGGTGAGGTGCTCGATGTATCTGATAAGAAGGTCAGTAGCATTAAAGTCCCGGTGGGCCAAGATGTAATATATGGTCAGAGACAGTAATGGGGTGATGTGAATTCAATCCCCAGCCTTTGGGATGATGGAGGAATGAAGGACGTGCTGAATGGTCCGTGCATCCTTAAGGAGGGAAGTGCAAGCATTGTCATGGTAGGGTGTATTTGTGTTTCGAAGAAAGTGATTGACGACACTCCAATCATAGTCAGGTTCAGTAATAAGAGTGTAGATTTTGTCGCCAGTTACAGAGAGTTGAAGGATGTTATGAAAGTCCTGGGCAGTGAGTTCTACTGGACGTTGATTCACATAGGAGCGGAGCCTGGAATAGTCAGCAGAAATGCACAGATTTGCGAAGAAGTTCAATGCTAAATGGAAAGGCGAGGGTAAGGATGAAAGTGAGGGAGGTGTGTGCAAAAAGATTGAGAATAGGATAGGTAAGGGTGCGGGGGTTTACTATTTTTGACTGTGTGATCCCCACCTCACGATAGCTCTCAAAGGCAGCCTGATCGACTGCATTGGGAAAGCGGGGATCAATATTCCCCTGTGAGGAGCTTGCACCCTTTTGCCTAGAATGCTTCCCGCCAGCCATTTCAAAGCACAAGTGAGGGAGAGTGGAAGGAGATGTGTGAAAAAAACTGAAGAAATAAGCTATTTAAATAGAAGTTGGCCAGATCATCTCGTACGATCGAGAGATCGTCTAGGACGATAGGAGCATTTATGAGGGCCTGGACGATTGGTCAAAAAAGCGGTCGTATCATCCAGGATGATTGGAGATCATCCAGGATGATTAGACATAGGTGATCATCCTGAGGAGTCAAGCCGGACGACCGTTGATGAAAAGTATCGTCCAGGGCGATTAGGTGGATCATCAAGGACGATGTGCAATAAGTGTGTCGGACGGGCCGAATTCGAATCATCCAGCTGCTGACACGTGGATCATCCAGATGATGTGGTGGATCGTTCAGGATGATGACAAATAATTCCCACATTTGCAGCCATTCGATCAGATGAAGAAGATATGGATCATATCGTTCACGACGATGTAAGGATCATCCAGGATGATCACTAATAATTGGTGTACTCAGTAGTATGATCAGTGTGGGGATGATTTGAATAGATCATCCAGGATGATTGATGGATCATCCAGGATGAAGAATATCATCAAGGATGATGTGGGGATCGTCCAGGACGATGTGAAGAAAATAGGAAAAAGATGGAGGATGGAAATGAATGATCAGGATCACAAAAACACAAACAGTAAAATGTAAACAAAACCAAAGTGAATAAAATGCGACACGAGAACACAAAAAAATAACAATTTTTTTATCAATCTACTCCAATAAATCAAAATTTTTCCTTGATTTTAAGTCCAAAAACCAGAAAGAAGATGATTGATAGAGTTGAAATCTAGAAAAAGTTTGAAAATCGACTTTCGTAACTCCCACCTCGGACACCTTATAGATGCAAATCCCTTCCAAGACAAAAATCCAATTCAGAAGAAAAGAAATTAGATTCGAAAAGAGATCCTTTCAAGCCTCATTCCAGATAAATATCTAATATAATAGTGTTACAAAGTAATAAATTAGAAATCAGGATTTTCAAACTCAAGCTTTTGAACATATTAAGTGGCGCACGAATTTTTGTAAGATATTTAATGATCTGAAAAGGGAAGAAAGCTTGATTTGGGCTCATTTTGTACCTCTTTTTCAATTTGTTTGGCGCTTTGCACATCTTTTAATTTTTTGATTCACTTTATGTATCTTTTAGTTTGACGACATTTCACATCTTTTTAGCTTTGGGCTCATTTTGTGCCTCATTCTCAATTTGTTTGGCGCACTACGCATCTTTTGTAAGCTTTTTCCCTCTTAAACTCGTTAAAGGATCTCAGTTGTAAAATTACCTTCCAGACATAGGAGACGCTCTCCACAATAAGGAAGAGTAATTAACAAAATAAAAGCCATACGTCGTATGATAAGGGCAATCACTTGGTTTAGAAAATCATAATAATGACTCAAGACTTTGAACACACTATTTATATGAGGTAGATTATTGTAGGAAGATAAAATGAATCTCTATTTCAAAAACTAATATTTTAATTTTGAAGAAGATTTTTATCCAAAAGAAATAATACACCAGTAAAGGAGTTAGAGGAAGAGAAACAATCATCAATATTTTTTCCCTTTAACAGATCCAGTGGAATCAATCACTACTTACCAGCTTCCAAATAAAACCAAGGTAAAACTCTCAGTCAGAAATCCAGTTTATCAGAAGTAGCGAGCAGTGATCGAATTTTGAAAAGTATAAAACAGCAAATAAAAGGGATGAACTAGTAAATAAAAATAGGTAGAAAATTACATCAACATAAATACTCAAATCAACCTAACACCAAGGCTAACACAGAAATCAGCAAAAGGAAAAATAAAAAAACAACTGAAAGTAAATAATCAAATCATACAGCTAACTAACAAAAATAGAATGAAAATCAGAAAAATCAGGAATCAGCAGTCATCAGAATCAAGCATTTATATCAATCACTCCTAATCTGGTCCTCAAAATGCTGAATGAGTCAAAGGCTAGTTGTTTAGTAAATATGTCTGGCACCTGATTTTCAGTTGCTACATGATGTAGCTTAATGTCCCCTTTTGTAACATGGTCCTGAAGTGATGCCTTATATCAATGTGTTTGGTTCTAGAATATTGGATTGGATTCTTAGAGATGCCTTATATCATGGCACTAGTATTATCACACAGAATAGAAATTATTCCCACAGGTAACCCTAAATCCAAGACTTGTTGCTTCAGCCAAAGAACTTAGGCTACACAACTCCCTAAGATAATGTACTCAGCTTCAACAGTGAAAAGTGCAACTGAGTTCTATTTTCTACTAGACCAGGAGACTAAAGACTGTCCTATGAATTGATAAGTTCCAGAAGTGCTCTTTCTATCTACCCTACACCCTACAAAGTCAGAATTAGAATATCCAATAATCTCAAAAGAGGTATTGTGCCTAGGGTACCAGATTCCTAGGTTTGGGGTTCCTAAAAGATATCTGAGAATTCTCTTAACAGTAATCAGGTAGGACTCTTTAGGATCAGCTTGAAACCTAGCACAAAGATAAACACTAAACATGATATCATGTCAGCTAGCAGTCAGGTAAAGCAGTGATCCAATTATACCTCTATACTTGTTCTGATTAACAGATTTTCCACTTGAATCCTTATCTAACTGAACAGAGGAGCTCATGGGAGTGTTGATTGGCTTAGCTTTGTCCATTTCATATTTCTGCAAAATGTCCTTAGTGTATTTAGATTGATTAAGAAAGGTTCCATCATCCATTTGCCTTATGCTAAACCCCAAAAAGTAGGACAACTCTCCCATCATACACATCTCAAACTCCTTACTCATTATTTTAGAAAACTCATCACATAAATATTTATCAGAAGATCTAAAAATTATATCATCAACATAGATCTGGACAATGAGTAAGTCATCCCCTATTCTCCTCAGAAAAAGGGTGGTGTCTACGCTCCCCTTAACAAACTCTCTTTCTAACAGGAATGTGCTAAGCCTCTCGTACCAATTTCTGGGTGCCTGTTTTAATTCATATAAGGCCTTTTTTAATTTGTAAACATGATTTGGATATTGGAAACTCTCAAAACCTGGGGGTTGTTCTACAAAAAACATCCTCTTTTATTATCCCATTTAAAATGGCACTCTTGACATCCATTTGAAACAACTTAAATCCCTTATAACAAACAAAGGCTTGTAGCGCTCTAATGGCTTCGAATCTAGCTATAGGGGCAAAGGTCTCCTCAAAATCAATTCCTTCAATATGATTATACCCCTTAGCCACCAATCTTTCCTTATTCCTAACCACCACACAAGAATCATTCATCTTATTCTTAAAGACCCACTTAGTTCCCACTATACTTTGATTTTTAGGTCTTTCTACTAGCTCCCAAATATTATTCCTTACAAATTGATTCAACTGTTCTTGCATAGCTAAGATCCAAAACTCATCCAAAAGGGCTTGATTGATGTTGGTGGGTTCAGTCATTGAGATAAAGGCAGAGTGGTTTACTTCCTTTCTAAGTCCATGCCTAGTCCTAACACATTCAGAAGGGTCTCCTAAGATCAGTTCTTTAGGATGACTCAAAGAATATCTCCAATCTCTAGGCAGTGTGGTTTGAGGTTCTACCATTTCCTCCATATTTGCATTACCAACCCCATGGGTAATCTCCTCTACCTCTTCTTCTTCCCTAACTCTAGTCACGTTAGGATCAGATTCATCAAACACCATATGAGTTGTCTCTTCCACCACCAAAGTCCTCTTATTGAACACCCTAAAGGATTTCCCCACACTAGAATAGCCTAAGAACACTCCTTCATCAGATTTGAGGTCAAATTTTCCTAAGGATGATTTCCTGTTGTTCAGAATAAAAACCTTACAGCCAAAGACATGGAGGTGGGACAGGTTTAGAGTTCTACCCTTAATGATATCATAAGGTGTTTTGTTCAGATTTGATCTAATATTTACCCTATTCAGCACATAACAGGTAATGTTCACCGCTCCAACCCAAAAGTATTTTTGAGGTGAATACTCAGCAAGCATGGCTCTAGCGTCTTTCATTAAGGTCATGTTCTTCCTTTCCGCTACCCCGTTCTGCTGAGGGGTCCTAGGAGCTGAAAAATTGTGACTAATCCCTTGCTCCTCACAGAAACTTCCAAATTTCACACTTTTAAACTCTCAACCATGATCACTATGAATAGTCAAGATCTCAAAACCTAACTTTCTCTGAATCCAAGTGGAGAAGGACTTAAACTCATCAAATGACTCAGATTTATGTGACAAAAATTTAATCCAAGTGAACCTTGAGTAGTCATCTACAATCACAAAACCATAGACTTTCCCCCCTAAGTTGGCAGTGCTAATGGGTCCGTAGAGATCCATGTGAAGGACTTCTAAAGGTCTAGAGGTGCTAATGTTCCTAACTGAGTAAAAGGAGGACTGAACTTGCTTCCCTAACTAACAGGCATCACACAGGTGGTCCTTAGTGAACTTAAGCTTGGGCACACCTCTAAGTCCTTTTGGGTGACTCTCCTAAGGGTTTTCATACTGGTATGACACAATCTCCTATGCCACAATCAAGACTCATCAGCAACAGTTTTTAAGCAAATTGAATTTTTAGCTTTAATGAAACTTACATCCAGCTTATAGACATTATTTATCCTTTATCCCTGCAAAATAATTTTGTCATTTAAGCTTAAAAAACAGCAAGTGGGTAGGAATTTAATGCTGTATCCTTTGTCACAGAGTTGACTGATGCTCAACAGGTTATGTTTCAGTCCATCTACAAGAAAAACATTGTCAATCATAAAATTCTTTGAATCACCAATTATACCTGAACCTACCACCCTCCTGGTGGTGTTATCTCCAAGTGTAAACTTGCCTCCAGCTCTAGCCTCCAGTGAAATGAACTGATTTACATCTCCAGTCATGTGTCTAGAACATCCGCTATCCAGGTACAACATACTCTCACGAGGTCTTGTGTGAGAGCACACCTACAAAATCATCAAACGTTAGTTTTAGGAACCCAAACAGGTTTGGGTTTCTTCTTATAAAAGAAGAATGCAATGCATGTGTGCTGTGATGTAAAACAAGCAATTTGGGCCTCCACACCCAATATGTACTATGGTGAACAGTATAGGTGTGAGAAATGTGTCCTAGCATGCCACATGAAAAATATCTCACACTAGGAAAAGGGTTAACTAATATACGTGGGCGATAGTGCCTCTTCCTAGGTTTGTATGAAACATGCTTTGAAGATTTTGAACCAGATTCTACAAAAGGTGGAGGTGCATAAAACTATGCAAACGTAGGAGGTGTTTCATGTTTCTCAAAAGCATTGATCTTAACTTTCAAAAATTCATTTTCTTTCTTTAAACTTGCAATTTCAAATTTCAAAGAGCCATTGCTACTCTCCACTTCACATGACAGATTGTCTAATTCTTTGAAGGCTTTCTCTAAATCAACATGCATGGTTTTTACTAAATCATGCTCAGTAGTCAGATCAGAATATTTTTTATTCAACTCATCAAACTCATCAAGTAAAGATATGTGATTGTAATCAACAGTAGAATAATCTTTAATCAAAATTTCATGCTCTTTTTATAAGTTCAGAAATTCTAGTTTCAGGCTAGCATGAGTTTTCTTAAGCTTCTTATACGATGCTTGAATTTTTTCAGATATTTCAAATAATTGATTGTAAGTGAGCTCATATACCTCTTCCTGGTCAGACTGACCAGGATGATCATCAGCCATCAGCCACAGATTTGTTTCCTCCTCTTCAGCTTCAGTCTCAGAAGAGTCAGATGCAGAATCTGCCCAAAATGCCTTCTAAATCCACTTATTGTCCTTCCTGAACTTATGTTTCTCCTCACCCTTCTCCTTGCTTGGGTGAGCTTTAAGTGTAGGATAATCAGCCTTAATGTGTCCAGGCTTCCTGCATTCAAAACATACAGTATCAGATGAACCCTTAAAATTTTTGTTGGACTTACCCTTGTTCCACTTCTAAAGGTTTTTGTGTTTATTCCTTAGAAAGCTTTTGAATTGCCTAGTGATCAAGGCAATGTCATCGCTATCAGACCCGGAAGCACTAGTATCACTCTCGTTGGCCTTCAGTGCCACTATCTTCTCCTTCTTCTTTTTACCTGCATCGAGCTGTCTTTGGTTCACCCCTTGCTCGTAAGTAATGAGTGATCCAAGTAAGCTATCAATAGAGTAAGTATTCAAATCTTTAGATTTAGTGATTTCAGTTATCTTAGCATCATATAAAGAAGGTAAACATATAAGAATTTTGTTCACTCTTTCGTAGTTTGTAAGTTCTCTTCCTAAGGCATCAAAAAAGTGATAATTTGAGTGAATCTCATATACATTTCAGAAATGGTTTCAGTAGATTTCATGCAAAAAAGTTCATAGTCATGAAGGAAAATTTTTAACCTAGACTGTTTAACTTCAGTTGTACCCTCGTAAGTGATGCACAATCTATCCCAAATCTCTTTACCAGTCATACAAGTAGAGACACACATGTAATCTTCATATTTTAAAGCACAAAAAAAGCATTTTAAACATTTGGCATTCAATTGTGCTAGATCACGGTCATCAAAAGTCCAATCAGTAAAGGGAAATTCAGTTTAACATTATTAATCAATCTAAAAGGCGGCTCGTTGCCATCATTAACAAGCATCCACATACGATAATCAATTGATTGAAGAAAAATGGACATGTTAGTTTTCCAAAAATCAAAAGGAATGTTATCAAATAATGGCGGTTGTGTAATTGTATAACCTTCAGCAGTATTACGATTACCAAAATTAGTCGTGGATGAAATTCAAAAGTTTTTAAACTTAAATTTTTGAATCCAGCTCTGATACCACTTAAAAGTTTGATAAGGATGTTAAGTCCTGATGAACTAGTCCCGAGGCTAACCAAGAGGGGGGGGGGGGATGAATTGGTTATTTAAAAATTCAAGAGCAACAGAAAAATTCTTTTATATGATATGCAGTGGAAACAAGTAAGTACTCAAACGAAAAAATGAAACACAAATTTCACCCAAGCAGATAATCACAGAAAACTAAAGTGCAGAAAGTAATCAGAAAGAACACACCAGATTTTTATAATGGTTCGGTCAACTTGACCTACGTCCACTCCACAGAGCCTCCCCTCCGGGTATTGCACTAACTCAAAGTGTCTCTCCTTTTGCTCCCACAATAAGGGGGAGAAGCCTGTACAAAAACTCCTTTTCACCAAAACGATGAGGCAGAGAACCTAACCTCCTTTCGCTTCCTCCTAAAGCAGACAGAGAACCTCAGACTCCTTTCGCTTCCTCCTTAAGAAGGCAGAGAACCTGAACTCCTTTTGCTTCCTCCTGAAGCGGGCAGAGAAGCATAATCATCTTATCGATGATCCTCTCACAAAGAACACCAACACGATGAAAGACGATGAGTGGAGAAGACGACTCTGATCCTTGCTTAGAGCAACCTTCATGAACCCCTCACGAACTCCTCCTCCGAAGATCCTCTCTCTCTCCCAAACTCTCTCTCTCTAGGGTTTCTCTGGAAAGGGAAGTGGCAAAAGATTTTTCTTGTTCAAAGAAAAATATCTTTTATAGGAGGGCTCAAAATTTGCCCTAAATCTCAACTGATCGGCCTAGATCATTCAGGACAATCGATAGATCATCCTGTATGATCAGTTCAAAATCATCTATTTCAGCTTGGACGATCTGGCTCTTCTGGAATATCAGAAGAAAAAGTTGTTCGTATCGTCCCGTATGATTCTATAAATGTCCGGGACAATTAGTGTAAATTGAGGAATTTTGTCCCGAAGACCGCTCTGGTCGTCCAGGACGATATGGATATCATCATGTACGATTAGTTCAAGTAGTGGCAAAATCATCCTGAGCACCGCTCTGGACGTACAGCTGAAACACACTAGATGATCATGATCATCCAGGACGATCCTGCGATCATCCAGGATGATATGATCGTATCAATCAAGTATTAATTACTTTCCTTAATTACTAGACTAATTTAGGCATGATTGTACAGTATCATCCAGGATGATACATGTATCATCCAGGATGATCAGACCAAATATCTTAAAATAAAAGCTTGCCTAACTTGATCTAGCGGTTGATAATTTTTGATTTGAGCATATCGTCCCGTACGATGTCGGGATCATTCAGGATGATCTGCTTAATCAGACACACTTAACTTGGTCACCCTAATTAGGGTTTTTATTTTTACTTGATCGTCCGGGACGATGTGAATATCATCCAGGATGATCTGAACAAAAATTGAACAGAAACTCTAATTCACTCAAGCTCTCCCCCTGCGTGTGTGTGTGCAAGGTTACTTAGTTAGCGGGCGAATAAAGTTGACATGGTTCAAATGATAAATATACAAGTTTTTTAAATTTCCCTTATGATGACCATGTTGAGAACTAATCTCAATTGAAGGGGAATGTTCTATTAAATGCCTCTCAATATTAATTAAATACATACATTTTCAAATGACTTTAATATCCCCAATGATGGTAGTTTTGAAAGATAATCTCAACCAAAGGGGAATCTACCTATTAAATGCCTCCCCATATTGATAAAATATAGACATTTTTAAATGAATTTAATGTCACCCTGATGATGGACATGTTGAAAGTTCATCTCAATAGGAGGGGATAATTTTAAAATCTATTAAAATTCTAAATTCTAAATATAATAAAATTTTAATGTTTAAAATGAAATTTAATCATCTAATAATTTAAAGCAAAACTAATCCACTTTCCTCAACCATTTCGTGAGGGTAATGAATATACAAATTACTTAATCTCACAAAGAAAAAATATCAAGTCGAGAATATCACTTATATTCATTCTAAAATAATTTCTTGCAGTAAGGACATGGCATTTGCCTTCTAACCAAAGGCTAGGCCAGATGGCTTCGCACAACATGTAGCTTGTCTAGGTGGCAATATGTGGTATGGTTATTATTGGTCCTCTAATCAGTGGTTTGGTTAGATGGTGTTGACCTAATTTTTGAAAGGGGTTAAATATCTCCATATCAAACACCAATCTTTAAACCTAAATCATTAAAATACATTTAAAATCTTAATCAAACTCATCACTTTATTGTGGCATGGTGATTTCATTATTGACCCATAAAACCATCATTTGACAATCACCCTTAACTATCATTTTATCATCTCATCTACCACTTGACAATCGCCCTAGATTATCATTAGTATGATCATTATAAAGCCTAAAATTCCCTCAATCACTGACCTCCATTGATCATGTTCGAACTTAAATTAAAATTAATCTTTAAATAATTTAGTTGGCAGTCCCTAGTGATAGTTAGTTGATTATCTATTCTATCACTGATGAACAATAACGAATATCAATGATCTGAGCATTTAAAACCTTAAATCCTCCCAAATCATTATATAAATCAAATTTAAATCTAATACAATGACTAAACTCATTGATAAATTCTGAACTCCAAAATCCAGTGTCAGAAGCAAACCTAAAACCCCTTAGACCATAACCTATTTTTGGAGAAATTTCCTTTGCTTTGAAACATGACCAAATGACATTAGATTCCTAACCTATCACTTTTATGTTGACTAGGCATGTCCCTATGGTCAACCACATTAGTGTGAAGGCATTTCAAGCTCCCTAACCCCTAAAACTCATAGCATTTTCATAGGCTGCAAAGCCATCAAATATTTATAACATATGCCACTAGGCATGGCATCTTATTATTTTGACCTTGGAGGCCTCTTCAAACTCATTGATCATGCTCATCATCATTGGAATGATACAATAAACCAATATTAAACCTTGGCTGATCATGCTTGATCATGGTTGGCCGCAAAACTCTAAAACCCTAAACATTGGAAATTGAATTTTCCTTAAACCAACATGGCTCAAAAAAACTAGCCATTCAACCATCTCAAAATATGTTCTAAATACCATTTGGCATGCATTAAATAAAAACTCATGCCATGATCAATCTTGGTTGACCATATATAACCATTGAACCCTAAAGCTACATTTCATAAATATGAACCTCATCGTTACATGAAACCATTTCCAATGTGTTTAAAATATTATTTGGAATGGGTTGTCCCAACCTTAGCTCATAGGTTGACCTAGTTGACCAAGTCAACATAGGTTGACCAAATGCATCTTTAAAGGTTTAACATTCATCTCATACATATAAGCTTTCCCAATCATTGAAACCTATTCTAAAATGTTCAACACATCATTTGGAATGCAATGAACCAAACCCCAACCCATGAGTCAACTAGGTTGACCAAGCTTATATAGATTGAAACCCTTAGCAAATTCATTGATAAAGGCTAGATCAAACCCACTTTAACAAATGGGGCTATCCGTAGGATCCCTAGGAGCTAACCCTAGGTTACCCATGTCTTAAGTCCACTTGGGTTAGCCACTTAGCTTGGCCCAAGTGATCAAAATGACCTTACATTGAACCAACTTCTAACCTAGATCCAATTGACCCAAGTTAACACTTCAATTACACTCCTTATAGTGCTTCATATCTATTTTAGTCAGCCCAAACTTTGGCTAACCTAAGTCAACTCATTTAACCAAGCTCAATGTCACCTAAAGTGCTTAAACTAAGATAAAATGAATGTTTAATCTACCCAAGCCTAGGTGGATCCTAAATTGAGTTCATGAGCTCTTTAGAAGCTCTACCACCTTAGCTACTCCTAGGTGGTGGTCAAGTGTAGTCATAATTCAAGAAATTATCCATGAGACCTAACAGGTTGAGCTAGCCCTTGCATCCCAATTGAACACAAGCCTATGGGACTTCAAAAACCCTTTATTAAACCCTGTGAAACCTCCCAGACCTGACACAGTGGCCTGAGGCACCAAGAATCAGATTGGAATCTTATCTCTATTCAAATAAAAACTCTATAAATAGTTAAAAAAAATTCTAAAGAGGGGTTAGTTTTCTCATTTCATAAAGCTTTCTGATTGTGAGAGCATCCTTCCCTCAACTTCCAAGCTATAAGTGTGAGGTCTTAGAGTGTTTTGGAGTGAGCTCTAATGTTCATTCCATTGTAAAAGTATAGTTTCCAATCCAGTCTTCTTCAGGCTAAGGCTTCTTGAGAAGAAGTATTCTTGGGACTTAGTCGATCAAGCCTAAAGCATGGCTAAGGCAATTGGAGTATTCCTTCAAGTAATATTCCATTCTCAATCCACACCTTAGCAAGGCCAGGGAAAGTGTGAATGAAATGTTAAATCCAAATCCATATGGATCAGACCATTGTATTGAATGTTCCTGCTCAACTAATGCTTCCCGTGATGTTTGATGAATTTGGTTGAGCAATTTCCCTTGATCTTGGTAGAACTCATTCATAGATGATAAGCTCTACGAGAGGTTTAAGATGAAATCATAGCCATCCATTTCAATAAGTGGCTACGATCAGATCCCATGGTTTTGATATGCTTTCAATCATGACCATCATGAACTAAACAACTGTAATGAAAGAACATAAATATCATTATACGTTAATCATTACCTACCTAAATAGGCCACGTTACATAGAAAGGCCGTCTATCAATTTAACTGAGGGATTTAATTTGAAAAAAAATAATAAAAATTTGAAAATGCTTTGTCCTCATCAACTTATCCAAATTAAGAGATCATAGGCTCTATGGATATAGCTTAAGGAGTACTATGAAATCCCCCCAGTCATAGGTCATGGTTAGTAAAACATTAAAGGTAATTACAAAAAAAACTCTCTGGGGTATTTCTTGGATTATTTATAAAATGTAGATCACCATGGGATTAAATTGAAGTGAATGTTTCTTGGAGATGTTTAACACATCTCCAAAAATTTTCAACTCAATCGAAAGTGTTTAAGAGGTTCAAAAGGATTTTCCAAATCTAAGGGTCATCAATTGACTTATGAATATGAAAATTCATAACCAAGAATCCATAGATAATTAAGGCTTGATAATTTGTGTGATTTTAATGATATATTAATGGGTTAGTTAGCCACTTATTTTACTCAAACCCATTATGTCTAGAACCTAAAATAAATCACCAAAACTATAGATGCATTTAGGCTTGGTGATTGATATCTAAACCTAGGGAGGCTTTAATGAGCCCAAATTTAGTGGGTTTCAAGAACCCATATTCATTTAACTATGTTTCAAATTTCACTACATTTAGAGGTCATTTGGTCTATCATTTAGTAAACCCAATATTCATGTATATAATGCACATAGGATCTTTAAAAATTAATAATAAATACATTTTAATTCTAAAAATTATATATAATATATTAAAATGTTCATAATTAATGTCTTAATAGAGGAAAATTAAAACATCCTTATTATTCATTCAAAATAAAAATGAATTTAAATATAAAAAATATAATATTTAATTTAAATAAATAGTTAATAATATAAAAAATTTACCAAAATAATTTTATTGACATGAAATCATCCCTAGAGGTCATTTCTGACATTTGGGGAAAATTGCAAAAGGTTTGGACTTTATTTAGTACAAAGATAAGAAAATACAAATGATTAAATAATTAAATGAATCCATTAAATCATCAAACATCAATAATTCATAACTTATTACAAAAAAATCCAAATTGACCTTATTAAAAGGTATTGGACTTATCTCTGGGACTAGTATTTATCAAAAATATAAAAACTTTAAATTTCTCTATAAATAAAAAAGTCAACATTTGGGTCAAATTTAATACATAAAATACATTAAACTTGCAAAACCCATAACAAATTCAAAAAAAATTCAAATTAAAAAAACTCAAAGGCATTAGATTCAATTCTGGCTCTCGTATTTATGAAAAATATAAAATTTCCAAAAAATAATGAAAATCAAAATGCTAAAGAATGGACCCCACATTAAATGCATTAAAATATAAAAAATTAGTAAATCATTAAAACTTCAGTAAATCATTAATTCATTGAAATTAAATTAGTAAACAATAATTAAATAAACAACCAACATTCTTATTAATGAAGTTTTTTAAGGCTGGAATACCATGGTCTATGGTGTTACATGTCCTAAGGAGGTCTTTGTCCTCGCGCCCATGGTGAAAACACCATGAATGAATTTGATAGAATGTAAACATTAAAATTACAAACTTAATAAATTAATAATCAATTAAATAAAATTAATTTAAAAATCATTAATAAAATATTTAGACATTATAGCTTTTATACCCTTGTGCTTGCTTCATTTTAGGAGTGTAAAGGTGTATTGACTTGGGAAGTTTTATGGATCAAGACATATATGTAAAATGGAAGACTCCATGCTATGAATCTAACCAAGTCTTGTGGGATTGATAGTATTATATTTTTTGAGCCTAGGACATACTGATCAACTGCTTATAGCACTTAGAAGTTATTGAATGCTTTGTTCTTTAAAACCTAAAGGTAAATAACTTCAACAATCAAAACATCTTTTAAAAGAAATTTAAAACCTTTAAATCATTAAAACTTAAATTCATAAGATCCATTAAAAATCTTGAACAAAAATATTCATTTATAGATAAATTTAAACTAATAAAACCTAGGATCTTGCCAAGCCAACAACCTTTTTACACACTTATATGGTTTGCTAGGACAACCAACTCTTACCTTGGCCAAGCTGATTGTGATATTTGATTACAATGAGCTTTGCCTGGAGAGTGCATTTTGTATGTTTATTTATTTTCAGAAATCAAAATGTCATACATTTTAAATTGTTGTTGTGCACTTAGGCTCTTTAAGGACTACATTAGAAGTATCAAATTATTATACAATTGCTTTGCAATTTACATGCTTTTATATGCTTTTATATTACCTTTAAGTTCCTGTAAGAGTCAAGGTAGAATTTACCTAGGAATGATGTATGTATGTCCAAGTCATTATAAAAGTAAAATGTATATAGATTAAGTTATAGTGTCTTGAGTTGTAAAAGATTTAATTAAAGTTCCCTATACACATACAAATGGGGCTCCAAAAGTTGATATCATTTCTTTCGAAGGATACTCTCTTTTGGAATTTTATAGAAGACTTAGAACTTGAAGATCCTAAGCAAGTATATATATATATATATATATATATATATATATATATATATATATATATACGATATGCTTTACAACTGATATTTATTGTGGTGGAGCCTGGCCACAATTCTTTTCTATAGAATTTGAGTCTATTATAAATTATCAAATAAATAAATTACCTTTTATATTCAATATTTCATTTATTACATTATTTCATACATTACATTCATATGGGTGGTAGTTTATATTAGTAGGCAAAATTTTTTCTGGGTTTCTTTTGGTGTATCTATTTTAGACTTTGTAAGACAAGTATACTAGTTCTAGGATGATGCAATATTGGGCACCGTATACACCAACCTCTTAACCTATATATGCATACATATATGTATATTATTTCTGCAACATATATTAAACCAAAACATTTTTGCCCAATGTAGGTAAGGTACTGGGGTCCTTTTGCAATTAACTATAGGGGCTTACCCCTATAGGGAGTATATAACCCAAAATAAAATAAAACCTATCTTAGTTTCTTTCTAAGGCAGGGGAGATATTTATGGAATGCAGAACTATGTTTTAAACATAAGATTAATTTCATAAATGAAATGATAGGTGTATATTTCCTTTATCCTTCAAGGCTAATTTAATATTCCCTATGGAGTGTTCAATTATGAATGAAAAGTTTCTCTTCTCAAATCGATAGGGAAACATTAGTCAATCCTTAGGGATAATATAATGTGAATCTATGCACATTTGATTAAAAAACCCAAAATATAAATTTAAAGAAAATCTTGTGTGACATTGCATTTTGGACATTAAATTTGTCCAAAGATTTTTCTGGCGACTCCGCTGGAGATAGACTACTCTCTACATCTTTATCAAATACTATTTTTTAAAATACATATAAATTTAATTAAATATTATGAATATTAGATTTAATATAAACTCAAGCTTTAGATTATAAATTCTAAAGTTGTTTCTCTCTCTTGTTCAAGGTCCTTTCATTTATGTCTCTATCTAAAACTAAATTCAAATCAAGTTCATACCTTCTTCAATTAACCAGACTTGAGAGTCTTTGGACAAGAGTTCTTCTTCAATTTTCTCTTAAAATCTAAATTCAAATCAAACTTTAATAATCTCTTTAAATTTCAATTCCAAGCAGCGTTCTAGTCTTTATTTACAAAGGTTGGGTCCATTTAAAAGTCAAAAATTTTGATCAATCTTAGTTTAATCATATGTTTGGGATTCAATAGATTTTACTTAGTATATTCATCATATTTATATCTTATTTAAATATAAGTGAATTTTGAAGTTTGATATATGATTATGGTTAATTGTAGAAATAATGATTGGAAAGTTGATCTTCTCTTTCTTCAACTTTGCAAATATGACTATTATTTTGGGTCCATCTGCTGCAGTAACTATGATCCAGTTTAAATCAATGAACATTGTTCACTTCACTTTCACTAGACCATAATATGATATGGTCAGGTTGTGTCTGTACAGTCTAAAGTTATTAACAAAGTACTTGAGGGTGGGTCTGCATTTACCCCAGTAGATGTTAAACCATCAGTGTTCTCCCATCTACCTTTCGTAAGGGTTTTTGGAAGCCAAAATAAAAAATCTACCATTATTCCTCACTATAGAAAATTTGCTAAATACTGGCCGTATTTTTGGTGGTCAGTTGATCGTCAGAACTATCACCCGATAAACTAGCAGTTTGACCGCCGCTATTAACCCACGGTTCAACCATCGGTATTAAACACTAAACCGCCAAAACTTCTAGTAGTCAAGAGACAGCCAGAAATACCACTGGTAGTTTCTTTATGTGGTAACTTTTACCGGTGGTTTAGCCATCATTTTTAAGTGAAATTTTTCCAACATTTAAAATCACTAAAAATGACTTTAAAATTGTATGCCCCTGCCCTTCTTCCTCATTTATTCATGTTGCTCATTTCTTTTTGTCTAGATGCCCGTGCCCTCACCTTACTGAGCTGTGCACATTTGTTTCATCAGCAGAACTCTTGCTGCTGAATGCTTCTTGCGCCCTCGCCCCTGATGCCCTCACTCTCATTTAACCTCCCTAGCTAAAGGTGATCTCCATGCATCTCCTTAATTTTTGCTTTAGTCATGGATGTTCTTAGTAGACATTTGCAAGAGGATGTACCTTTGTTTTTTTTTTTTCTTACAGTTGATATTCTTTTTATTGATAAAACTAGAGAAGGAATTGAAGGTAAACATGAATTATGGAAAACTTTTGAATCTAAAGGTTAATTTTGAGAAAGGCTTAAGACAATATCATTTTGTTTTAGTAATGGATGTTCTCAGTAGACATTTGTAAGAGGATGTACCATAGTTTATACTTTTTGTTGTTGATATTCTTCTTGTTGATAAGACTAGAGAGGGAGTTGAAGGTTAACTTGAATTATGTAGGTCAACCTTAGAGTCAAAAGGTTTTTGCTTGAGTAAATCTAAATTATTAATATATGGAGTGTAATTTTAGTAGTAATATATCTAGTGAGGGGATTGTGACTTTGGGCAATCAAGTCATTAATAAGAGTACACATTTTAGATATATTGTATATCTTATTCAGAGTGAAGATGAAATAGATGGGGATATTATCAACATAAATCAAGTTGGATGCCTAAAGTGGAGGAATGCATCAATCTTGTTGTGTAATAGAAAAGTCCCCCTCAAACTTAAGGGAAAATTCTACAAGATGACACCTGTAATACTTTATGATGCCGAATGTTGGCCATTAAAAGAGAAGCATAATACTAAGTTAAGTTTTGCAGAGATAAGTCACCTTAGATGGTTTGGTCACTTAAAATGATGGCCTTCCAATGACCCAGTTAGGATTAGAGGAATTAGATTTGACTTATATTAAGAAAGGTAGATGTAGACCTAAAAAAAATTGGCCAAAAATATTAGAAATGATATTTCTTTATTAGATTCAAATGAGATATAAGGCTGCATCTTTTCTAATAATTCATTTCACAACTATGTTGGGAACATTTGCTTTGCCATCCAAATGACTATCCAAGATGAGAGATATTGGACGTATAACAGATTGTTACCAAATCGAAGAGGATTGACAGTTAAATTTATGGAAAGAGTTGAGACTTTTATTCAAGTCACATCTCAACTACCTTCGTTTATGTTCGATCAAATGTTTAGATGTCCATGCTCGAAGAATAAAAATTAAGCTTTTCTTAAGCCCGATGATGTAAAGGTTGATTTCTAATGTAGGAGATTTATTCCAGGATACTGGTTTTGGACATCACATGGCGAGTATGAGCCACACAGAGATACTCATGTTGGTCCATCCATAACTTCTAAAACATTTGATGAAGATCAAATGAGTAGACTGTATGAGGAAATTATTTTTGATACAGTAGTTCCTAATTTAAGGGCCAGTGTGGAAGAGCCACTAAATGCAAAGAAAAAAATTCTCTAAATTGCTACATGCTGCTAAAAAACCAACTTGGGATGGTTTCATAACTCATTCAAAATTATCAGTTGCTATTTAGATACAAAGTATCAAAATTAAATATAATATTCCTCATGATTGTTTGGAAGACTTCATTGGTCTTCTTAGAAAAATAAATCCAACAAATAATTTAATCCCGACTGATTTATATCGATTAAAGAAATTAGTATCCAAATTGGGTCTCACCGATACAAAAATTAATTGTTATATAAATGGATGTATATTATACTACAAGGATGATGCCATAGAAGTTTATTATCACACCTGCAATGCACCTCGTTTAAGCCAAATTCGGGAAAACATCATCTAAAGAAAGATGTTCCACATTCCCACTTATTTTATTTATCGATTATTCCAAGACTTCTATGGCTCTACACATCAATGAGTTTAGTAGGTAATATGAGATGGCATAAGGAGAAATTAGCACACAGTGATTTTCTTTCCCATCCATCAGATGCTGAAGAGTGGAAATATCTTGATCAAATGCATGCTTCAATTGCTGCTGAGCTACGAACATAAGATTGGGATTATATGCTGATAGTTTTACTCCATACAATCAAGCAGCTTCACCGTATTCTTATTAGCCAGTTATACTAACACAATACCACCTTCTACCATAGATGTGTATAACTACCCCGTACATGTTCTTAACACTTATAATACCTAGATCACATAATCCAAAAGCAAAAATTGATATTTTTTCTAACCATTAATTGATGATCTCAAGTTTTTATGGGAAGAAGGTGTCCTCACATATGACATCTCAACCAAAATTTTTTTTTCTTTAGAGCTGCATTGCTTTGGACCATTGGCAATTTTTTAGCTTATGGTATATTATCTGGCTGGAGCACAACAGGAAAATTAGGCTGCCCTTATTGCATGGAGAATACTAAATCTTTCATACCAAAATATGGAGGAAAAAATACTTGGTTTGATTGTCATCATATGTTCCTACCAACTGATCATCCATTTAGGAGAAATAAGAAAGCATTTGTTAAAAATAGAGTTGGGAGGCCACCTCCTGCCCCGGATTAAGTGGTGATGACGTAATATAGAAACTTTGTGGCATTTCATCAATTATTAATTTTCCAAGATTATTAAAGTGTAAATTTCTAGGATATGGTGTTTAATATAATTGGATTAAAAAAAAAATATTTTCTGGATATTACCATATTAGAGAACCAATTTGATATGGTATAATCTGGATGAAAAAAACTTTCTCGAGAACATTTTTAATACAATTATGAATGTTAAAGGCAATAGCAAGGATAATGTAAAAACTAAAATGGATATTAAAGAGAATTGTCAGTGAAGAAATCTAGAGTTAGTAACAACCAGCAATGACAAAATAATGAAGCCTAAAGCTCCTTACTCTTTCATGTTAGAACAAAAAAGATCAATATGTTAGTGGTTTCAAGTTTTAAAAATGCCTGATGGCTATGACTCAAACTTAAGTCGATGGGTAGACCTTAAATCTATGAGATAATTTAGACTAAAAAGTCATAATCATCATATAATTATGGAGGTTCTCCTTCCAATTATAGTATGTCTAGTACCAGATTACATATCGAATCCATTAACAGAGCTTAACATGTTCTTCAAAGACCTATATTCATCTAAACTAAGTGAAGATAATTTACAGAGGAGCGAGAGAACATACCAATCAACCTTTGCAAGTTACAAAAAAGATTTCCCTTGAAATTCTTTGATTCTATGGAACATCTTCCAGCCTATCTACCTTATGTGGGAAGAGTTAGTGGACCTGTGGAATATCATTGGATTTACCCTTTTGAGAGGTGAAATAGGTTTTTAATATGCTTTCTTAAATATTTTAAATTGTAATTAATAATTCTAATTATTCATTAGATATTTAAATAAGTTTAAAAAAATATGTTATGAATAAAGCATGACCAAAAGGATCAATATGTGAAGTATATTTGTCTTAAGAAACCACCCACTTCTGCTCCTACTACTTTGAGCCCAATATGAGGAGTGCAAGAATAAAGATTGGTCGTAACATTGACTTCGATGTTGAAGAATAATTAGAATCTACACTATCAGTCTTTAGATATCATGGAAAGCCTAATGAAAAATATGTTAAATGATTCCTTATTGATTTAAAAATCAAAACAGTGACTTTATATGTGCTACTGAACTATGAGGAAGTTGAACCAATCTTATTATAATTTTTTCAATAATGTGCAAAAGGAATCATGTTAATTTTTAATACTAAAGTCTTACTTGGATGATTTGTCACCAGGTATTTTATAAGCAATTTGCCTCTAACAGATACTATAGATGTTGAGTAACTTATTACAAATGAATTCCCAGCCTAATTTAGATCTTACGTGAGCCCTTAAAATTTAAAATTTTCATTGATTTACATCTTATTTAATACTAGAAGCCCTAACATTTAAAAAATTTCTTAGGTATATAACCCTTATAACAAAGTTTTCAATAAAGGGCTGCAAGCACTAGCATAGGGGCCAATGTGAAAAGTAAACACTTGCCCAATATATATAGTTAATGGGTTCAGATTTCATTCCATGTAATGGAGTGAAGGAAGAAAAACTAAAAGTTGTGGAGCTTTTATTAGAGGAAATACTCATGAAGATGAGTGTGATTATTATGGTATTCTGAATGAGGTTTTTAAGCTACAGTACCCAGGAGAAGATGAGAATCTTGTATGTTTGTTCAACTATCAATGGTATGATCTAGTTCCAAATAGAGGCATAAGGGTTCATCCTATATATGGTTTAGTAGAAGTAAAACATATAGAAGATACGGGGAAGTTTGATCCATTTATGCTAGCAAGTCAAGTTGTTCAAGTTTACTTCAGTAAATATCCCAATGGTCGTAGAGATACGCAAGATTGGCTAGCTGTGATAAAAATAAAAGCATAGGGGAAAATTTAGCAATAATATGTTGTAGTAACTGCACATCAAGTGGATGAGATGTCAGATTATTGGTCTGTTAAAATTGATGAGATGTCAACTATAGCACATAATATTGAAATGTAGTCAGAGGATGTGAAAAATTGGACAAGCTCTTCAAGTAAGAACGAGGAAGAAAGTGAAGATATCTTGGAGAGTAATGAAAATATCTCTAATTCTAAATAGTTCGTGAAATTTAAGTGACTACATTTATTGTAATGTACATATTGTATTGTAGTTTTTGAAAATAAAGTTAGTAAATAAATCATTGTAAATATCTCTTATTAAATCCTATTTGTATATAAATCATTATACATTATGTAATAATATTTATGTAATTTTTTCATGTTTGATACAACTATAATGTCTACATTCTGTATTTTTTTTATTTCTACTTATGCAAATATTCATTATTGTTACAACTTAATTTTGTATATGTTACAAAAGTTTACTAATTACTTGTTTTACTACAGATGACTTTATATGATAATCTTTCTCATAGATCCTTCTCTTCAAAGTTTTCTCATAAGGGATATTTAAGCACTGGGCCAAGTAGGTCTACACAGGTGATGAAGGTTAGGGATAGAGATCAGATCCACTAGTGATACCATCACCACCATTTAGGAGTCAGCAGCAGTCCCCCACTAAGTAGGGTAAGGGATAGATAGATCTAGCTGTGGTTGGAGTATCACCCCTTTCTGGGTACTTCTCTCCTCCTACATCTATGAGTCTTCAATTTCTCTCTCCAGATCAGACAAACTCAGCTCCATTCTATTCACATTACCCCCCACCAACATTACAAATAGCTCTATCAACCTACCCCTTATCCTCCTTACCTCCACCCCTATTATTACTCACCTCTTGTACAGCCAGAATAGGGTGGACCATCAATACAAGCAGAGGTTGGTGTTGCAGAGTCGGCAATAGCAGCAGATAAGAGTGTATACATTGAGCTTAAAGGTGATATATAAGTTCAATTTATTTTATAATGTTATTATAATTTGAACTATTATATATTAATGATAAAAATTATTACCTGTAGCTTCAATCCCTCAAGGTAGCCTACCCACAAGATTTGTGACATCATATAGAGCAAATATAATGCTCCTTACTTATCATGGAAGAAGATCCAAAAAGAAGTTAGGGATATATGGTTTAGAGAATTTTAGGTATATTTATTTAGCATTATAAAAAAAAATTATTTCATTTGTATTAATATTATTTATTATACCTATATTTTAAAAAAAGATTTTAGGTGGTTACCTGAGCTTAGTATGAGGATCAGAATAAATTTTGAGAGGAGAGGATCGAATCATCTTAGGGACATGTTCATATACATTAAAAAGTCAAGTCAGCATCCATTATGGATTGGTGAGGGAGTATGGGCTGATTTGAGCAGAGCTTGGGTGAGCCCTGAGTTCACCAAATAGAGAGAGTAGAATAAGCAAAATAGGGCATCTGACTATAAGGGTTTAAGAAGCTCTCTTCATACTTGTTGATCAGTGCCTCATACTGAACATAGACGATGACTGGTAACAGATTATTTCAATTAGTTTAATAAATATATGTATATTATTTTAACTATATTTTGTATTAATAAAAAGAGTCTCTTGGTCGGGAGCCAACACCACTGAAGCTGCATATGAGGACTTGCCAATATCAAGATAATCATCAGTGGGTTGATGCGAAGGAGAGAAAAGCTCTTATGAGTATAATTCTTTTAGTAATAATATAAAATAAATAGAAATTTTATTTTATGGATTTATTCTTACAGGATAATTTTATACAGTTTTGAGAAAGTTAAGTCTACTATGAGGGATCTTCTTCAGGATTGACCTAGTATTCTGAGTATCACATGTGGTCAGATGTTGCTGGAGGAAGGCAAGGGGGGAGGGTTTATGGCTTAGGTTTACAGGGATATGCTTATGATGGTAGTTCATCTTCTTCAACATTTTATGATATAATTGGAGCTAAAGAAACTGTTAGCCAGAGGGTTGCTGCCCTGATAAGAGAGATAGAGGAGATGAGAAAGATTTAAAATGAGATGTAAGCAGAGCTACGATCATATCGAGCTAAAAATTAAAAGAAAAAAGAGGAAGAGCCTACACCTGAATTACATGTCAGTGAAGACACAAACAATGATTAGTGTTATTATTATTTATTGTTATTTATTTAAAGAACTGTTTGGTGTATTTGGAAAATTTGACTGTGGATTTTATATATTATGTTGATTGTGGAACATATGCATTGTTATTTATTTAAGAACTATTTCTGGTTATTGTGGATAGTGTAAATATATCTGTTGATTGTTGATTGTGTATTATTATTTCATATGAAATGTTTGATTTTGGAACATCTAGTGTTTATATATGTTTTGAACTATGTGTAGGTAATTGTTGAAATTTGTGTAAATAGAGGGGTGGCTATCAATTTTTTTTGGCAAATGTTATAGGTTTTCGGCAGCTAATCGGTGATTTAGCCGCTCAAAACTTTGATACCTCATGGCATGAAGTAGCCACAATTTTTTTGTTTTATAGATGGTAATAACCAGTAGCTAAATAATAGTTTGGCTGCCAGTAATAAACTAGCAGTCACCGGTGGTTTTCACACCAGAATTTTATGGCAGTTTACATGCGATTTTGAGTTCATTAATTTCAGGCTATTTCAGCCATCAGAAAATAGCCAAAAAATTTTACTGCCAAAAATTAGCCACCAATTTTCATTTCTTACACGGTTTACTTCAGCAGTTTATAAACTACTGGAAAGCAGTCAAAAATTTTCCAAATTGGCAAAAAATATATAAAATTCATCAGAAATTACCGTTGGTAATGGGTAATTTTTCTGTAGTGCCTAGATTCCTATATCATGTTATAGTAAAGGATCTGGAAGTGGAAAATTAGATTGGTGAAGGTCTAGTTAGCTATATTCTAAGGTGGATGAACATTAACATTAATTGTTTGCCTCAATTACAAAATAACACTCTATAGAAATTCTTCTAAAGAAAATTAATGGTACAATTATCTTCTTACTTAATTAAAACTTTTAAGAAGTTATTGAATTAAGCCTCTAATCTTCAAGAGAAAATATCTCAATTGACTTTATCAAAATATCAATCTCTAGTAGAAATAAAAAAATTAAAACCTCAGAACGTTCTTGAAAAGAAGTCTAGGTCAATATCTTTAGTTGATAAGGGTAAGCAGCCAATGCAAATTAAGACAAAAAATTATGGTCATTCATCATAATATCAATAGTATAATAGGTCTCCTAATACACAATTTAAATCTCGCTATGATCTTACTATTGAAAAGCAAATAGAGAGATTTGATGCTCTAAAGAATAAGTGTTATTCAGAAGATCAATAAAAATCTTCTAAAGAAGTCACAATTAAAACTTCCTAAACCAAAAAAGCCAAAAGATGTGGGCAAATTAGGATAGCCTAGATATTTCCCATATCATTAGATGATTAGTCATGAGTTAGAGGATTGCATAACATTTAAAGAATGGCTTGAAAGAAACATTGGTGATATCCAATGAGTATTTAGTTGGTTCTAGTCAAGGATCGATTAAATGCCTGATTGGTGAGTCTTTCGTATCAATCTTAGATTCAAGACCTGATGATATTTGAGATATAGTTATATCATGATCTTCAAGAAAAATTCCAAACAAATTTAATCATTCATCTGCTCAAGTATATTAAGGAGTGTAGAGTTCCATCCATGTTGAACAAACACCTCATGCAGAAGTACATAAGAGAGTCCCTATTGAAGAACCTAAGAAGACTTCAACTGATTTGTCTTCAATAGTTTAAAACGTGAAGCTCAAGAATAAAGGTAGCATTGTAAATAATAAAGTTGTAGTTTTTCTAATAGTAAAGCAAAGAATCTTATACCTCTTACACTATATGATTTTTATTTTGTCCCACCAAGGGCTAAAAATGAAATGAAGAATGATTCAGTGTATATCTTTTCTATATCTGTTATTGATCAAACAAATTATATAATAGAAAATAACCTTATAGAACTTGAAATAAACTTAAATGAATTAAAAGACTCTCTTTAATATTTCTCTGATAGTTATTCCCCTATCCTTGATATATTTAGGGTGATCCTATCTATATAGAAATTGAGATGTGTCATTCTGATAATTCTTCAGATGAGGAATTAAAAATAAATAAATATTTAGAATCAAAGGAATCCACTATCTCTTCCTCAGAAGAGATAGTCCAAATAAATCTATGTAGTGGTAAAGTGTTACCACCATCAGTATCTTCAACCAACAAAGGAAAACAAGCAGTTGATAATCTAGAAACTTCAATACCAATTTAAATAAATTTAAAAATGGCTAATTCAAATATTCCTACAGTGGATTATAATGTGTTAGCACAACTTAGAAAATTGCCTGTAAAATTGAGTATCTACGATGCTTTAGTTCCCTCCAAGGAAATGAGGGAGGCTTTAATCAAAGCTTTACTCGATCTAGAGATCTATATAAATTAGTTAGCATCAATGCAATTTAAAGAAACACTAAGTTACAAAGAAGTCCCAACAATTATATTTTTAAATGATGATTTATTATTGGGAACTCTCGATCAAAATCATATGTTATATATATCTGTGAACATAGACAATTTCAAATTGTCTCATGTTCTTCTTGATCCAGGTACATCGATTAACATTATGACTCTTAGAACACTCGCATACCTAATGGTGGATATTGGTGAACACATTTTTGATAAAATGATGTTGTGAGGCTTTAATGAAAAAAGCAAGATGACTTTGGGTTCAATTACCTTGCTTTTGGAGGGAACATAAAAATTGGAGCCAAATTCCATAAAATAAATTCTAAAGCATCTTTTAATGCACTCTTAGGTAGATGGTGGCTACATAAATATAGAATGGTGCCTTACACCATTTATCAGTGTATCACATACTCTCATGACGAAGTAGAGCTTGCATTAATGGTGATTTACAATCATTTTTATTTCATAAAGTTGTTATATATGAAGATGCTTCATACTATCAGACTTAAAAGCAAATCAACTTCTCTAAAAATCTCATGCTGGTTGAAGAAGAAGCAAATGAAAGGAAAGAAAGAGAAAAAACAATAAAAAAATCAAAGCATTTTGACCTCGAATATGATGTTTGTTGGTCACTAGGCCCTCCCTCAAAAAGACGTGGTAGAATAGCTCAATGATCTAGAGGAAGTAGTTGAGGTTGACAAAATAGATTAATAAAAGAAAATGAAAAGAAAAGAAAGTGTTCAAATAAAGGTGCCTACAATACATATCAATTTTGAATCTAGATTGGAGGGGGGAATCATGTTTGAATTATAAAAAATAACAGGTTGTAAAATATAGGAATAATATTAAGCAGCCAATGTTTGAGATTTTTATAAAAGCTGATAGAGATGAGGATAGGATCCAAGTCACAAGGGAAGCTAATTCAAATTTATCTACTATGAAAATATTAAAGAAGTATGTGAAAAATACTCCACTCTCCCAGTGTGATGTAAAAAAGTTTGAGGTTGAATCCTTTCTTCCTTTAAACCCAGACACTAAAGCCAGCATCTTTGTACCTTCTACCTATAAAACCCATGAAACTAATATACCCTTCAACGATCCCTTTATGGATGAAATAGTAGAACTCCTTTTTGACTGGTACTCCAACTGTGTAAGCAACTTCCTTAAGCAAGATTTACTTCCATCAAATTGGGCTAGAGGTGAAGCTCAGTAATTTGAACATTTATGGGATAAAATATTCCACAAATATATGTTAAGACAAGGAATCAACTTCACTACTCTATGTTCATTTGATGATGATGAATATTTCTTAGTCATATCAAATAATGTAGAGTATGATATTCTCTTTTCAGTGAATGCTAAAACCCTTAATGAACTCTATTTAGAAACATCAAATGATCTATATGACTCTCAAGCTAGGGATGCACCTCTAGAACTTGAAAAGGAGATTAAATCTATGATTGATAATCTGAAGGAAATAAATGTCAGAACTGAAGAAGACCCTTATTTTATTTTTATAGGCTCATTATTGAATGAGGATAAGGCAATAAAAATGGTCAAATTACTAAAAGAATTTAAAGAATATTTTGCCTATAGTTATAAAGAAATGCTTTGATTATCTCCAGATATAAAAGCCTATAAAATAGAAATTAAACAAGCACGTCGACAGAGGTGACTTTGAGCAACAAGTGATTTCTAAAGTAAAAAAGTTAATCAATGTGGGCTTTATCAAGGAGGAGCAATATCCACCTGGTTAGCCATTATTGTTCTAGTTAAGAAGAAAAATGGTCAAATTCATGTTTGTATTGATTTTAGAGATTTGAACAAAGCTTATCCTAAAGATGAGATTCTACTTTTGATTGTGTAACTTATGGTTGATACTGCTTCCTCTCATATAATATTTTCCTTTATGGATGGATCACCTTGATACAACTAAATTAAAATTGCTCCTAATGATGAAAAGTATATGGCTTTCATAACACTGATAGGAATATATATTTATAAAGTTATGCCATTCGGATTAAGGAATGCTCGAGCAATATACTAGTGAGCAATGATAAGGATTTTTTATGAACTAAACCACCACTAAGTGGAATGTTATGTCAATGATCTAGTCATTAAAATTTTTAAAAGAGCTGATCATTTATATGATCTAGGAACTGTTTACAAAGATTACATCAGCATAACTTGAAAATGAATTTTTTGAATTCTGTGTTTGGTGTCACTTCAGGAAGATTTTTAACTTTTGTTATCGACATCAAGGAATCGAGATAGACCCAAATAAAATCAATGCTATAATAGAAATGCGATCGCTAAAAAGTCTTACTTAGTTATGATCTTTTCAAGGTCGATTAGCATACCTTAGAAGATTTATATCAAATCTTTTAAGAAAATGTCATCCATTTGTAGCTTTATGCAAGAAAGATGTTTGTTACTAGTGGGACGAAAATTTTTAGAAAGTATTTTACAATATAAAGTAATATTTGACAAATCCTCTAGTTTTTGTTACTTACATTCCAGGGAAGCCACCCATTTCATATACTATAGCTTTAAGTGAATCTCTTGGCACCTTCTTAGCTCAAGTTAATGAGGAAGGAAAAAAGAATGCACTTTAGTATTTGAGTAGACATTTACTTTAAACTAATGTAAATTATCCTTTTAATAAAGAAACCTTGCTCAACTTTAATCTCTGTTGCTCAAAATTTAAGGCATTATATGCTCTCCCATAAAGTGAACCTAATATCCAAAGTAAAAATATTACAATATCTATTGACTCATCCAATGCTATTAGGAATATTAGTTTGATGGTCAATGATTTTGTCATAATTTGACATCATATTCATTCATTTATGAGTAGTAAAATGATAAGTTATAGTAGATTTTCTAGCAGCTCATCCAATATAAGATGATTGTCAGATCAATGATGCACTACCAGATGAACAAATCATGACTCTAGAGTTAAATGAGAAATCCACCATAAAATTTTATTTTGATGATGTTGCTTCCAGGAAAGAAGAAACATCTGATCATATTTCCCCAGGAAAAGGTGAAACCATCTTAGTAATTTTTACCCCAAAAAAAGGAGTCATGTGTTACTCATACCATCTACCAGAACCTCATATGAATAATGAGGTTGAGTAAAGGCACTAATAACAAGGTTAGAATTGATGATCTTTAATGAAATTCAAGTGATTAAATTTTTTGAGATTCTTAGCTCATGATTAATCAGATAGCCAGTACTTATCAAGTACTAAAAAAAGTTTGATTCTTCATTTAAGATACACGATGCATCGACTTGAACAAATCCTGAATGTAACCTTATACAAGATTTCATGTGGACAAAATTCTACAGTAGATGCCTTAGCAAAGCTAGCCAATGCTTTATCTTTCCCAGAAGGGGATTTGATTTTGGTAGAAATATAAGGTTGTCAAATCTTATCATCCATTAAAAGAATGGGTTATTATTGGTCATCGGTGATTGACGACTACATGAAAATTGCACATTTTTGTCACCAATGCTAAGTACACTGCATGGTTTTACATCAACCACCAAATGTGTTACATTCTACAGTTGCTTCATGGCCTTTTAAAATCTGAGGTACATATATTCTCAGTCCAATTGATTCGCCATCCTCCAAAGGACATAGGTTCACCTTAACAGCTATAGATAACTTCTCAAAATAGGTAGAAGTAGTTCCCTTGAGAGAAGTTAAAACTCATCATCTTCTAAACTTCTTTAAAGACCATATCATATATAGATTTGGTATTCCTCATTGAATCATATCTAATAATGGCCCATCATTCAATAAAACTAAGATAAATAACTTTGTTAAATGTCACAATATTGATTAGAGATATACTTTATCCCCAGGAAAATGGATTAGCTGAGGCCTTCAATAAAATGTTGTTCAAATTATAATAAAAATATTAGATGATAACAAACATCAATGGCATGAAAAGTTAGGAGAAGCTTTGTGGTCATACAGAACCACTTATAGAACTCTAACTCAGTCTACACCATTTGCTTTGGTATTCAACATAGAAGTTATTTTCCTTCGAGAGGTACAACTACCTTCACTATGTATAGGTGTGAGCTATAGGAACACTAAAGATTAGAATATAAAACTCATACTAGAAGAACTCAAAGGTTTAGAAGAGAAACATCTATAACCTCAATATAAACTTGAATTATATAAAGTCAAAATGATTCAAGCACACAATAAGCTAGTTCATCCAAGAACTTTCCAAGTAGGACACCTAGTTTTGGTTCTGTGAAGACTCATTTTAGCCCATCGAAAGAAAGGCAATAAATTTGAACAAACCTGAGAAGGTTTCCCTGTGATAGAAAAGACATATCAAGGGGGCTTTTATCAGTTGCTTATTTAAAAAGGAAATCATCCAATGATACCTATAAATGGATGATATCTCAAATTTTATCAAGGTGGATAGTGTTAAAGGAGAAATATTATAATAAATAAAATATTTTTTATCATTATTTTCTTATATTACTTAAATGTACTATTTTTGTTTTATGAAACTAGGTCTAGAGTATAAGATCGAGTCCAAAGTATACACTAAAGCTTATAAGTTTTAAATTCCCCAAATATTATTACACTATATCCTTAAAGCATTGTGTAAAGTTATTTATGGAATCCTTTATTTTTAGTTTATGGTGGTTTGATCATCTAAATCAACATATTTGGAAGTTTCCTCTCGTTTAATCTTCCATCTTCATATAAATTAACCATTAGGTATAAGCCCATTTACATGGCATCCTATATGCTTCATTGAAATCTGCTATTAGTGGAGCAAGCCCCTCGTGGCACACTCCTTATTTAAATCTAAATATGATCCTCTACAGTTGGGTGTATGTCTATGATAAAGGCTTTCTTTCTATATGATCATCTGGTCCTCTGAGGTTTTGTGTGAGTACCCATATAAAGGCTTTCTTTCCTCATGATCATCTATTAATGGTGGCGCAAGCCCCTAATTGCACCATCCTAGTTTAAATTCAAATTTGAACCTCTATGGTTGGGTATAAGTCCATGATAAAGGCTTCCTTTCCATATGATCATCTAGTCCTCTAACATTAGGTGTGAGTTCCCACATAAAGGCTTCCTTTCCTCATAATCATTTGCTAGTGGTGTAGCAAGCTCCTCGTGGCACCATCTAGTTTAAATCTAAATTTGATTCTCTATGGTTGGGTATAAGTCAATTATAAAGGCTTCTTTTCCATATGATCATTTGGTCTTTTAAGGTTAGGTGTAAGCCCAATATAATGGCTTCCTTTCCTCATGATCATCTGCTAGTGGTGTAGCAAGCCCCCACTATCCTAGTTTAAGTCTAAATTCAATTCTCAATGTTCGGATGTAAGTCTATGATAAAGGCTTCCTATTTCATATGATAATTTGTTAGTGGTGGAACAAGCCCCTTGTGGCACCATCATAACAAAATCTTAAATCTAAACCTTCTAGGTTTAGGTGAAAATTTTCTTATAGATTTTACCTTTCTTAAAAAATGCCCGCTAGTATATTGATATAGGTCCCATTGTGTTTTCATTAATTCTATTGGATTGGAAAGAAGACTTTTAAGTATTTTTAAATCCATCAATTAAGGAGATGCTATTTGATTCAAATTTTCATTCACTTGTCTAGGAGATGCTATCTTAGTCAAGTATAATATCATTTAAAGTCAAATCAAAATATCAAATAATCTTTTGGATTCTGTTGATCACTTCAGTCAATGCCAACATGTGTAGTTTACTTTCAAGTTTATCACACCAATTCGGGGTTAATTTGTTGAACCCATTTTTGAATGAAGTCAAATCTCCCCATATTAAACACTAATATTTAAACCTAAATCATTAAAACATATTTTAAAATCTAAATCAAACACATCATTATGTTGTGGCATGGTAATTTCATCATTGACACTTGGAACCATAATTTGGCAATTACACTTGAATGTCATTTGATCACCTCATCTACCACTTGACAATCACCCTTGATTGTCAATGGTATGATCATTTGAAAGCCTAAAGTTCCCTCAATCATTAAGCACCACTGATCACTTTAAAACCACAATCAAAATCATTCTTTAAATCCATTAGTTGACAATCCCAAACTACTATCTAAATCAAATCTAATCCAATCCAGTGACTAAACTTATTAACCAATTCCAAACTCCAAAATCCAACATCAGAACCAAACCAAAAACCCCTTATTTCATAACTAATTTTTGAAAAAAAATTCATTTTCTTTAAAACCTAACCAAATGACCTTGGATTCCTTATATATCATTTTAATATTGATTAGGCATGTCCCTAGGATCTACTACATCAATTGGAAGGTATTTTAAGATCCCTAATCCCTGAAACTCAAAGTATTTTAATAGGCTACAAAACATTTAAATATTTACAGCCTACCACTGAACATGACATTGTGATTTTGACCTTGGAGGCCTCTCCAAACTCATTGATCATGATCATCATCATTGGAATGATATATTAAACCAACATTGAACCTTGGTTGATCATGGTTTACCATAGGTGGCCACAAAACCCTAAATCCCTAATCCTTAAAAACTGAATTTTTCTTAAACCTCAATATGGCTAAGTTAAATTAGGCCTTACAAACTTCTACAAATATGTTCAAAATACCATTTGACATGGATTACACAAAAACTTAAGCCATGATCAACCTTAGTTGACAAATTCAACCTAGGTTAACCATATAGAACCATTGATCCCTATAACAATATTTAATATATATGAACCTTACCATTTTATGAAACCCTTTCAAACATGTTCAACATATTATTTGGAATGGGTTAAGACCAAACATAGCCTATTGGTTGACTTAGTTGACCAAGTCAACCTAGGCTGACAAATGCATCTTTAAGGGTTTTAACATGCATCTCATACATATAAGCTCTCCCAATCCATGAAATCTCTTCCAAAGTGTTTGGCATATCATTTGTAATGTGATGAACCAAACCCCAATCCATGAGTCAACTTACTAAACCAAAGTCCGCTAAACTTTTGTACTTTGAAACCCTTTGTAAATCTATTGACCAAGGCTTTATCAAACCCATTGGAATCTATAGGGCTATCTATGGGACCCCTAAGAGCTAACCTAGGTCAGCCTTGCCTTGAGTCCACTTGGGTTATCCACTTACCTTGAACCAAATGGTCCAAATGACCTTAAACTGAATTAACTTTAAAGCTAAATCCAATTTACCCAAGTTAGCACTTCTTTTTCATTCCCTAAAGTTTATAGAATCGGTCTTTGTCAGCCTAAGTTTTGGGTTGGCCCAAGTCAATTCATTTGAGCTAGCCCAATATCTCCCAATGTGTCTAACCTAAGATAAATTACATTCCTGACCTGCCCAACCTAAGGGTTACCTAAATTGAGTTCAAGAACACTCCAAAAGCTTTTCCACCTTAGCTACCCCTAGGTGGTGGATGGGTTTAGCTATAAATCAAGAAACAACCCATGTGACCTGAAGGTTTGAGCCAACCCTTGCAACCGAGGTGAACCCTAGCCCATGGGATTTCAGAAATATTTCATTGAACCCTATGAAACCTTCCTAACCCCACTTAATGGCTTAACGCTCCATGAATCGGACTGGAATCCCGTCTCTTCTCAAATCCAAACTCTATAAATATTTCAAATTTTTACCAAAGAGTGGGTGGTATTCTCATTTCATAAAGGTTCTTAAGTGTGAGAATATCCTTCCCTGACTTCCCATCTATCTGTTTGAGGTACTAGGGTGGTTTTGAGTGAGCTCTGACAATCGTTCCACCAAAAAAGTTTATCTTCCATTCTAATCTTCTTCGGGCCATGACCTCGTAAGAAGAAGAGTTCCTGGGACTCAGTAAATCAAGCCTAAAATTAGGCTAAAGCAATTAGAGCATTCCTTCAGGTAATCTTCCATTTTTGGTCCTCACCTTAGCTAGGTTCTAGCAAGTGTGAAAGAAACAATCAATCCACATGGATTAGACCATTGGATGGAATGTTTTTGCTGTATTGATGCTTTGTGTGAAGTTTGATGAAATTTTGTCCAATTATTTTCCTGTATCTTAACAAAATTCATTCACGAATGAGAAGCTCTACATGATGTTGAAAATAAAATCTTGGCTGTCCATTTTAACTAGCTACTACGATTAGATCCCATAGTTTTAATATACTTTAAAATTTGACTATATGATCTTAGATCAGACAACTATAATGAAAGAGCATAGTACTGTTAGTGCACTAATGATTACCTGCTCAATTAAATCGCACCGTGTATGAAGGCTGTCTGACTATATATGAGAGATTTAATTTCACAAAAAAAAAAAAAAAATAGAACTTTGAAAAATGATATCTCCTCATCCAATTGTCCAAATTTGAAGATCTTAGGCTCGATGGATTAAACTTGAGGAGTACTATCAAACCTTCATGGTTATAGGTCATGGTCAGTAACACATTAAGTTTAATTCTAGAAAACCCCTTTGGGGTATTTCTTGGATTACTCATAAAATATAGATCACCCTGGGATCAAATTGAAGGGAATATTTCTTGGAGATGTTTAACAACAACAACAACAACAACAACAACAAGCCTTTATTCCACTACATGGGGTCGGCTACATGAATCCTTTTTCTCCATTGTGTCCTGTTAAAAGTCAGATTCTAGTTTAAATCTAATAAAGAAAGATCATTTCTAATATTTTCTAACCAAGTCTTTGTAGGTCTACCTCTACCTTTCTTAACATAAGTCAAATCTAAGACCTCTACTTTCCTAACCGGGTCATCGGGAGGCCGCCATTTTTTGGAGATGTTTAACACATCTCCAAAAAATTTCAACTTAATTGGAATGTTTACGAGGTTCAAAGGGATTATGCAAGTTTATGGGTCATCATTTGACTTATGAATTTGAAAATTAATAACCTAGAATCCAAAGAGAATTAGGAGTTGATATTTGGTGTGATTGCAATGTCATGTTAAAGGGCTAGCTAACCACTAATTTTATCCAAATCCATTGAGTCTAGATTCTAAAACAAATCACCAAAGCTATTGAACCTAGGTAGGCATTGATGAGCCCAAATTCAGTGGGTTTGAAGTACCTATATTCATTTACTTCTGTTTCAAATTTCACTATATTTTGAGGTCATTTGGTCAATCATTTAGTAAACCCAGGATTCATATATATAATTAACTTAGGATCTTTAAAAATTCATAATAAATCTATGTTAACTCCAAATATTATATACCAAAAAGTTTAGAATGAAAATCTTAAGAGAGGAAAATTACATGCCTTTTAGAATTCATTCAAAATAAAAATTAATTTAAAAATTAGGAAATCTAATATTTAATTAAACAAATAATTTAAAATATATAAAAATTCCCTAAATAATTTTAAAAACTTGAAATCATTCCTATAGGCTTTTTGTGACATTTGGGAAAAATTTCAACATGTTTTGAGTTAATTTTGTACAAAAAAAGAAATACACCTAATTAAATAGTTAAATAAATCCATTAAATAATCATACTTCAATAATTAAGAACTACTAATTGAAAACTCCAAATTGAGTAAACTCAAAGACATTTGACTCATCTCTAGGTCTAATATTTATGAAAAATATAAAAATTTTAAAATTCACTATAAAAAAAAAAGTCAATATTTGGGTCAAACTTAATACATAAATTACACTAAATGTGTAAAATCCATAACTAATTCAAACAAATTCCAAATTCAGTAAACTCAAAGACAATGGACTCATCTCTGGTTTTATTATTTATGAAAAATATTAAAATTCTTAAAATAATGAAAATAATTAAAAGTAAGGAATGGACCCCACATTAAATATTTTAAAATATTTATTAAAATATGAAAATTAAGAAAATCATTAAAATTGCAGTAAATCATCAATTTAATGAAATTAAATTAGTAAACAATAATTTAATAAATAACCAACTTTCGTATCAATGAAGTTTTTTAGGTTGAACTACCTTGGGCAAGAGGACTACATGTTTTAAGGAGGCCTTATATCTCGTGCTTGTTGTGACAACTCCATTAATAAATTTGATAGAATGCAAACATTAAAATTAATAGCTTAATAAAAAAATAATTAGCTAAATTAAATTAATTTAAAAATTATTAGTAATGTACTTTGACATTATAGCTTCAATACCCTTGTGTTTTCTTCCTTTTAGGTGGGTAAAGCTGTATTGACTTAGGAAGCTTTAAGGATAAAAAAATTTAATTAAAATGAAAGAATCTAAGCTATCAACCTGCCCTAGTCTTGGAGGATTAGTAACATTACAATTTTTGAGTCTAGGACATACTAATCAATAGCTTCTAGCACTTAGAAGTTATTGAATGTTATGTTCTTTAAAACCTAAAGGTAAATAACTTCAAAAATCAAAACATCTTCAAGAGAATTTTAAAACCTCTAAAGCATCCGAACTTAAATTCAAACCATCCTTTAAAGAACTTGAAAAAATAAATTTATTTATAAATATTTTAAACTAATAAAGCATAAGAACTATCGAAGCCACAAAACCTTTCTACACACACTTAGATGGCTTATTAGGACAACCAACTCTAGCCTAGGCTAGGCCAGTTGTGTAATTTGCTTGTCAGGTCTTTGCTTGGGTAGTACATTATGCATGTTTATTTATTTTTAGTAATCTAAATTTTATACATTTTAAATTCTTATTGTTGCTATAGACTCTTTAAGTACTGCATTAGATGCATCAGGTTATTATACAACAGCCTTGCACTTTACATGCTTTTATATACTTTTATAATGCCTTTAAATTGCTATAAGAGTCAAAGTAGAAGTTACCTATGAATGTTGTTTATATATATACAAGACATTATATATATATAAATATATATATATATATATATATATATATATATATATATATATATATATATATATATATATATATATATATATAGTGTCTTGAGTTATAAAAGAATTATATCTACTTATACATACAAATGGGGCTCCAAAAGATGATAACCTTTTCTTTGGAGGATACTCTCTTTTAGAATTCCATAAAATGTTCGGGCTAATAGGATTTAATGTATAAGCTTTTTTATAAATATCATGCAATTATTTAGAATTGGAAAGTAATTCATCCTAAGTGAAATTTCATACATGATCATTGTTAGTGTTACCATTGCTATTCTTAGCCATGAGACAGAAATTAGTTAGCTCCTATTAAACTTCTATCTTCGAAGATTATGAATTTGGGTTCACCTAAAAATCCCTTTGCATTCTCAACTTGCCCTTCTTATTTAATCCTTTCTCATCACCCTCTTCTTTTGACAAGGGGTTCTTTATGTTTGGGAAATTGTATCATATATGTATTGGCTTTTTGCATTCGTAACAAACAATATCAATAGAGAACTTATTTAACTTTGAACTTTTACCTTGTTGTTTGTCAATATGGTGCCTCTGCTTGCATTTTAAAATCTCTAGAATTGATTGGCCATCAAAGTGATATATTCATTTCCATCCACACCAGAATTACTACTTTTTGTATCATGAGTTTTGAGTGATTTTATCATTTCATTCTTCCATTCACCTGAATCTGTATTTCTATGATAGATTTTTTTTCTTGTACGTAATAAAGGAACTAAGTAAATTGTCCATAGAAGAAGAATTTAATTCTATTAACTAATAAATCAAAGTAAATTGTCTAAGATTCAGATAAACAACATAAGATTTTATTCACTTTTTCAACAATGCATATTTCACTACCTAAACCATGTAGTGATGTAATTATTTTTGTAAACCTAGTATACATGTCAGAAATAGATTCACTAAGTTGCATGTGAAATAGTTCATATTCATGTAAAGGTAAATTCATGTATAATTATTTTACTTCACTAGTTCCATCATAAGTTACTTAATGTTTATCCTAAATTTCCTTGCCAGTAGTACAAATAGACACCTGCATGTAATCTTTATATTTTAAAGCACAAAAATAATATTTCAGACATTTGTCATTAAGTTAAGCATGATCAAAATCTTTGAAGGACCATTCAGTAAAAGGAATTTCTACTTTAACATCATTCACAATTTTCAAATGAAAAATATAACCAGTTGAATCATATGGCATATACAAAAATCTATACATTGTAGAAAATTGGACATATATATCTTCCAAAAATAAAAAAAGGAATATTATCAAATAAAGGTGGTTGGGTAATAGAATATCCTTTTGAGGTGTTATGATTTTTAATGTGTGTTATGTGGATCTACTCAAGGTGTTTAAACCAAACAATGTGAGAACCTTGCTTTAATATCAATTGAAAGTGCTTTCATACCACATAAATGTGCTTATAACACACCTAGAGATGGGGTGAATTTTTATTTTAATAACTTTCTTTTACTTAAATATCAAATATGATAAATTTTTAGAAGCTTTAAGAGGAATTTTCAAACTAAAAGAACAAAATAAAATATTTTTTTTAAACTTTTAGAGAATATTCAATTTTTATCTTTCAACCAAGATTTTAATCAAAATATTATCAATCACAAATTTCCATAATATCAACCAAATAACCAAAGTATATGAAAGTAAATATAAGAAAGTACGAGTACGTAAACTAGATTTATTGTAGTTTGGTCGAATCGACCTACATCCACTCCCCAATGATCCACTTCAATGGGTATTACACTAACTCACACTTCTTTTGCACTCAATTAGGTGAAGAAACCCTTTTACCAAACTGGGTGGAGAATGACCTTTACAGACTCTTATGACCCTGTAGAAACTCCCTCTTCTTTTACTTCCTAGCTCAGTGGAGATGTCACTCCTTCTTTCAGCTCCTCGCTTTGATGGAGATGTTGTCACTCCTTAAACTCTTGCTATAATAGAGATATCATCCCCTACCCTCCTCAGCTAGTAAGTCTTTTGGTCAAACTATTTTGCTAAAACTCCTCTCTAATATCTCCACAACCATAATATAGAGGACCCAAGGTGCAGGCTTACTAGAACAACCATTTGACCCCCCTTACACCCCTTAACCCCCTTAAGCAAAAACTCCATCAACCTCACCTTCTCCCTCCAACTAAGTGGTTTTGACACTCACACAAGCAAGGAGACTCCCCTTTCTTTCTCTTAAGTTCTCTCCAGAAAACATCCTATACTACTCAACTTTAGACCCTCGAGCCTCTACTAAAATAGTTTCAGTGGGGCTATTTAAATTACACCATAACTTCAAATTAAATTGCTCTAATCATACAATAGAATACTCACAGATTAGTTCAGTTCTTATCTCTAATCATCCTTTACAATAAATTATAGTAACATATAATTAATGATATCTAATCATAAATTATCTAGGATAAACCATGGTTCAAGAAATAAGCTATTTATTTGATCTAAGAGTAAGCTTGATCCAAAATGAGGTAAGTTTGTCTCACCTTAAAGTTTTTTTTTTTCTTTTTTCATTCTATGTTCATATTAATGCAAGATCTAAGAGTAAGCTTGATCCAAAATCTATCAAATGTATATTCCTTGGACTTGGGTCAAATCAATTTGGTTATTTCATCTGTAGCAGGGTTGTCACATTCAATGAAAATGGAATATATAAGAATAGAAATTACACATAGAGATTCTTTCAAATGTGTTGAGATAAATGATGAAGTTGATTAAGAAGATAGAGATATAAGGCCTGCCCAAGCTAATGAAGCATGGAGAAGATCTTAAACAACTATTACTAATGTTAGAAAATCCAATATAATCTCAAAACCAATACAAAGGTATTCTCCATCCTTATATTATCTATTACTTATAGATGGTGGTGAACTAGAGTGATATGATTTGATATTTAAGTTAATAATTCAAAGAAATAGGATATAGTTATGGATGATAAGATGAATTCACCTAAGTTAAATCTAACTTGGGAGTTGATGAGATGGCAGATGGCAAAAAATTAATATAGAATAAGTCAATTTATAGGCAGTAAGAACCTTATGGTAGCAAGCGCAATAAGGCTAGGGTTGTAGTTTAAGATTTTTAGCAAATGGAAGGACTGGACTATATTGCAATCTGGGATCTCGAGCATATAATTTTGATGATAACAAATTTTACTAATTAGATTTTAATTTATCCTACTATTATATATTATGTAGATATTTTTATGTGTACAAATATTTCAGGTACATCATACACCATGCAAGAGGATTCAGGGCTCAAGTTTGGGTAGAATAGGATGAGAAAGACTGTATTCTTATTTCTTTTATTCTTATATTTCTTGAGTCATAGTCCTATAAAAGGTGTATGCTATACTAGAGATCATGAATACGCACATAGGGGAGTGAGAAAATAATTATATATTTTTAAACTAATTGTACTGTATGATCAAAATCATACTGTACAATCAAATGCTTTTAAAATGATATAAAATAACTAGTTTTTTTATTTAATTTCTATAAACCAATCATACTGTATGATCTATTCAAAGTAAAAACCCTAGCCACCAATAAAAAATAATTTTTTAAATTTTAATTTTTGAACTAATCATACTGTATAATCACATTTGTATAGTATGATATTTAAAAACATACTCAATTAAAGCCTCGTGATTAGTCAATCAATTAAGGGTTAATTAATATATACAATTGTACTATGCAATCTTTAGATTGTACTGTATGAAGAATGTTCATCCAAATAAAGATCTTGGATGAACCCTAAATTTTTTTCAAATCATATTGTACGATGTCAATCATCCTGACAATGGGCAGAGATGATTTTTTGTCATCTAAGCTACATCCTGACAATGGGTAGAGATGATTTTTTGTCATCCCAGTAATCATCCTGTACTATCACATAACAATTGAGATTATCGTACTGTACTATCTTCAAATCATACTGTACAATCAAGTACTTAAATTTTGAACAGTTTGTCCCGGTACTAGTCCATCATACTGTATGGTGTTTTATTTTTGAACTAATTGTATTCTATGATCATCAATTGTACAGTACAAAAAGTTATGGCTTAATTGAAAATTTAAGGTTTTTGGACCCCTTTGTATTTAAGCTCTCTTAATACACTTTTGGGAAGCCTTTGGCTGTTGAGTTTTTCTAAGAGGGAGCTATGAGAGATCAAGAAGATCTTGGAGAATGAGAAGGAGAGGTTATGTGTGAGGGAGAAGTATTGTGAGGGGATTTCACTTGGTTACTCTAGTAAGCTTCTACCTTGGTTTCTCTGAATGTCTTGCTTATTTTTGTCGGTGGCTTTAGAAAGAATAACTTTAAGGCCAAAGATCTTTAAGGTTCTTTGCCTTCACCTATAGGGTCAAAAAGGATTCAGGTGTATGTTTGATACGGATGTTAAGCCTAAGTGAACTTATCCCTAGCACACTAATGCGAAAGTAATACTTTCATTTTTGATGCAGAGGTTATTTAACTTGTAAGAAAATCCAATAATGATGATGATATTATAATCAACATAATAAAATAGCTATCAAAGATTTAGACCAAGTAATTATCAGGAAAATACATAAAAAAAATTTAAAACACAAAAAATAGAAAATAAGAACAAACACACCATAATTTTATAGTGGTTCAATAAAATAATGACCTATGTCCACTCCCTAGAGACTTCCTCTCTGAGTATTGCACTAAACCTTTAGTGACTCTCCTTTAGCACCCATAGCTAAGAGGAGATGCTCTTATAAAATCATTCCACCAACCCAGTGCAGTAAAGGACCTAAAATCCTTTCTCATCCTTTTGGTGAAGGCAGAAGACCTGGAATCTTTGTTCAACCTTTTGGTGAAGGCAGAGAACCTTATGAACGTTCATGAGGGGTGTTAAACCCTAAAGAACTAGTCCCGAGGTTAACCAAGAGGGGGGGTGAATTGGTTATTTTAAAAATTCTTATGCAAAATAGAGATTTTGAAAAATCTTTTTGAATGTTTTAAAATAATTACAAGTTAGCGATGATGTGAAGAAGTGTAATGAAGAAAGACAACAAATTCAATCACACGATCATTAACAAAGAAGTAAAGTGCAAAAAATAATTAGAAAGAACACACCAAATTTTATAGTGGTTTATTCAACTTGACCTACATCCACTCCTCGGAGCATCCCCTCTGGGTATTGCACTAAAACTCAGAGACTCTCCTTCTGCTCCCATAGTAAGGTGGAGAAGCCCTTACAAAACTCCTTTTCACGAACCCAATGAGCAAGAGAACCTAGACTCCTTTTGCTTCCTCCTAAAGTAGGTAGAGAACCTTACCTCCTTTCGCTCCCTCTTGAACCAGGCAGAGAACCTTGATCATCTTGTAGACGATTGTTCAACATAGACACAAAGGATAAGAGATAACGATCGAAGAAGACGACTCAGATCCTTGCTTGGAGCAACCTTTGTGAACACCTCATAAACTCCCCCTCACAAGATCTTTTCTCTCTCTCCCAAGCTCTCTCTCTCTCTCCTTCTCAAAGCTCTCTCAAGAAAGGATAGCGGAAAAAATATCTCAACAGTAGAATAAAAGAGATCTTAAATAGGAGGGCTCAAAAATAGCCCTAAATTTTAACTAGATATGAAAGATCATCTAGGATGATCCTTCAATCGTCCTATATGATTAGTGTAAATTAGACCCTTTTGGGCATGGACGAATATGTTCTCCTGGATGATCAAAAGACAAATTTATTCACATCATCCGGGATGATTCTGCAATCATCTGGGATGATTAGTTCAAATTAGGAATATCGTCCAAAAGACAGTTCGGTACATCCAGGAGAAAATCCTGGATGATCTAAAGAAAAAGGCTTGATCGTCCAGGATGATAAGTATATCATCATGTATGATTAGTTCAAAATTTCCCAAAATTGTTCTGCACATTGTTCGGGTCATACAACCAAACCATGCTAGACGATGTTAAAATGACCTGATCATTCGGGACGATATTGATATCATCCCGTATGATTAGTTCAAAATCAGGAATATCATTTAGAGGATTGTTTGGGTCATTCAGGTGAAATACACTAGACAGTCAGGATTTTTAATTGATTATCCAGGATGATCTTCTGATCGTCTAGGATGACATGATCGAATCAATCTGACCTTAATTACTTTCCTTAATCACTAGACTAATTTAGGCATGATTGTAATAGATCATCCAGGATGATATACGTATCGTCCGTGATGATTAGACCAAAATTCTAAAAATAAAAACTTGCCTAACTTGGTCTTGTGGCTACGATTTTCTAATTTGAGCATATCATCCTGTACGATGAGTATATCATCCAGGATGATTTGCTTAATCAGACCGACTTAATATGACCTAATTAGGTTTTCTATTTTTAATGGATCGTCTAGGACGATTTGAATAAAATTTGAACAGAAACTCTGACTCACTAAAACTCTCCCCCTGAGTGTGTGTTTGCAAGGTTACTTACCTTGGGGATCCATTATATTACACTTGACTCAAGAAAAGTGAAAAAATACATTGAACCTAAAACATACACAGACTGACTCGATCTTGAGCTGGCTTGAATTGCAACTAATCCTGTGAACCTGTAAGATTAAACACTCAAACAAAAATATTTGCTATCATCAAAATCATAGTCCTTGGATCTAGATTTACAACACCTTCGAATCCTTTTTCACCCTCCTGCTGAAGGCAGAGAACCTTGGAATCACATTCACCTTCCCCAGTGCAACAGAGTAGCTAGGTTATTTATCAGCAAAGAGATCTTCTTCCCAAAACTTTCCTCAAGAAAAACCTTAATGCATTGAGGAGCTCAAGTGCAAGTTTGTCGAAGCAACCATGCAAAACTCTTTCTCACACTCCCTTGAAACCCCCAAGGATCTTCTCTCTATCTCATAAACTCCACCCTTTCTCTTCCATGCTATAGGCTCTCTCTTCAAGCTTTCTTCAAAAGAAATAACTTTGTGAATGACAAAAATACTCATACAAAGTCTTATAAGAAAGCATAAATAGAGGACTTAAAAAATCCTAAAAACTCAATTCTATCGTCACTGATCATACAGTACAATCCTTGATCATACTGTACAATTATTTTAATATATCCTTGTTAGCACTTTATGAAGAGTTAGGAGCTGTATGATCAGTTCAAGTATTTGAGCTGATCATCTAGTATGATACGATCATCATCTAGTTCTATTAGTATAATTAAACTAGATTATTGTCCCGTACAATTGACGATCATAAAATACCATCCCATGCAAAGATCGAGTTGTATAATATAAATTATCCAATCATACAATATGATCTTACTGGACTAATTAATCCAAATTTGATCCCTAATTATAGGATCAATTTAGGCAAGATTTAATTACATTGAATAGTATGATACCTATCGTATAGTATGATTAATACATCATTTGTATTGCAAATATTGCCTAAATTATGATTGGCTGCTAAGTTCATGATTTCAGCTAATCATCCTGTATGATCTTGACCGTCCTGCATAATCTTGATCGTCTAGCATGATTAGTTCAAATATGTTTACTTTTATAATTAGCCATATTAATGATTGATAGATAAGTTTATCATACAGTATGATACCTATTATATATTATAATTAGTTTAGAAAATTACTCTCCTAAATTTTCTCACTATCTCACTCCCTTGAGTATGTGTGTGTACAGTCACCAAGTTAGCATACACCTATACAAGATTTGACTCAAGAAATTGAAAAATATATAAAGGAATTTTACCGACTCTTTTAGCATATCTTATTCTACCTAATCTTAAGCCCTGATTCTTCATTGAGTGGTGCATGATGTACCTAAAATGTTACCACATACAAAAGTAAATATGCACTACAAAAATTAGGAGACATAAAGATGCACTCAATAATATTTTTATCCGTAAAAAACCATAAACTCGAAAGCTTGAGTTATAATAATCTCCCCCTTTTTATGATGGCAAATAATTTTAGTGAAATTTATAAACTAATATCAGTTTCTCCTAATATACCCTCTCTAATTGAATTATATTAATAATAAGGGAAAATATTTATTTTTATTATTAAATATTTATTTATATTTTTAAATATTTTTTAAATTTTATTTAAGAAGAAATTGAAACTAAAGAGTAGATAAATGAATGCAAAATTTTAAAAATAAATGACAGATAAACAAATGCAACCAAGAAGAATTTTGAAAATAAATGATAGATGAACAAATGCAACTAAATATCTTATCCTCCATTTGTTATCACCAAAAATGAGATAGAATATAATACCTTAAATTGAACTACTTGTAGAAGAAAATAATAACATACATGAGTGTGCCTCTTCTTCCCGAAATCTACAATAGTTGGTCGGAAAGGTAGACGGTCTTCTCCCCACTCTCATGAGGGTAGTAATGGTAGGAAGGCTTCTAGGGTAGGAAACTATTGGAAGGTTTTCGAAGGCAAAGGTTTTGAGGCTTGCAAGCAGGTTTTGATGGTCGCCTATGATGCTGATTCTGAGCTTTTAGCTGCTGCTTCTAATCACATGTAGCCTTCGTTGGATGATAACTAGTTTTGAGAGCTTGATATGGGGTCTAATTGGAACTTCTCTAGCATTTGACAGGACCTGGACTTTTCCATCCATATGATTAGGTCAGAGCTTATCAAGTTCAATTTCCTTGGCTTGCTTCATGAGCCTTCATTGGGGTCTGTTCGGAGCTACTCCCTTGCCTGTGAGCTTTTATTGGACAGCTTACATAAGGTTGGTTTTCCTGATCTGAACATCCTGTATGTGGATGTTGTGAGTGATTGTATGGTAGATTCTTATTTAAAATGTGTGAATAGTTTGGAAGGAAGGTTGGATTCTTATGGGGTTAAATCCCCATTGTTGCAGTTTAAGATCCTTTAGTAATTGAAAATTGCACTCCAACTATTTATTTTTATGCTTCTAAGCCTATCTCTTAACTTGGAAGCAATTGGTGTAGAATTTTAGCCCCTTTTTAGCCAATAAAATTCCCCAAAATAATCTTGGGTGTTTGGTGATCGAAGTCCGAGCAATTTTGCTTGGAGGAGGCCATCTTATACTTCTTTAGACAAGATTCACAAACAAGAGGTGCTTGATGAGGATGGAATTTCCTTGAGCCTTATCTTGATAAAGTTCAAGAGAATATTTCTAAATTGGAATGTGCTCTAATTGGGAAACTTCTTGGCATGCGGATATCCTTTGCTTGGCTCCATGGTGAACTATCAAGGCAATGGTCTCATATTGGGGAGTTTCAATTGATTACCATTGCTCCAAATTGCTTTATTTATATTTTTTAAAGCCCGAAGCTCATGATATCATCTTTAGGGGTGGTCCTTGCACCAAAAGAATAATTAGCCTTGATCGGCGGACATGTTCCTTTTCTCTTGAGGATATGAAGGGGTTCGCCTTACTTATTTGGTTTTGGTTTCCTCAGCTTCCTCTAATGTATTGGGATCCATCCAATATTGCTCGTATGGCTACTATGATTGGAGAACCTCTTTGGATGGATGATCAATCATCCTCTTGGGGTCAAATTTCTTTTGCTAGAGTGTGTGTCCGTATTAATCTTACATAGAAACTCTCCCCAGTCTTTTGGATTAAGGGCATAAATGGAAGAATTTTTCAAAAAGTTGAGTACGAGGGCCTCTCTTATCTTTATTTCCATTGTGGAATTATTAGCCATAAAGTTGAGGCTTGCCTTTGCAAGACTAAGCTGCAGCCTGTTGATAGCACTCTTCAATCTTCTACTATGAATTTACAGAATCCAGTTATTCCTGTGCATACTCATTAATCTGATTATACATCTTCCCAACCTTTAGACCCATTATTTCTACATCATCCTAACGTTCAGACCCAATGAGAACTTGGAATATCATCACTAGAAAGTGAATGCCAAAGCAGAAAGCAATCTCCCAACAAACCCTTCTAAAGGTTATGAAATGAGGCACCCCATTAATAATTCTAACCTAGAGCCAATTGTCTTTACTTCTCAAAAATCTAAGCAACAGGATATCTCGAACAATAGATTGAACCTCTCCAATCAAAAACCTAGAGTCCTTTAGAAGGTACTGCAACAGTTGGGGCCTATTACCACTGCCCCTCATAAAAGGAAAAAAGCAACTGATGAGGTCTTGGGCAGGGATTTGGGCCCCTCAAATGATCATTGTAGAGGTCTTCTTGGGTGTATTGTCTTCTACAATACCATGGGGGATCTCTCATTTTCAATTGAGGGTTTTTTTCTTTGCTCTTTTCTTTTTTTGATTGCTCTTCTTTGGTTCTCTTTGTCTGCCTTCTCTTTTGTGTTAGGGATGCCTAATAGAATTTTTTTCCTATTTGTACCTTTTTGTACCCCTCTTTTGTTTTAATGAAATATCCTTTTTGGGGTTAAAAAACATATAATTATATAGAAGACAGAATTATCAAAAAAAATAAATAAACAAATTGAACAGATAAACAAACACATAACCAAAACTTATACCTGATCAGAATTAACAATTGAATCCTTAACTATTTAGCATAGATTTATTACCTAATCATCTGACTCCTATTCTGATGAGTCAGAAGCTAAGTCTGCCCAGGAGATGTTTCACTTCTTTTCATTTCCCCTTTTATTATTTGGTTTATTCTCACCCTTTTTTTATAGGGTTATTCTTTAAATTGGGACATTCGTATTTAAAATTTCCAAGTTTCCTACACCTAAAGTAAATAATGTCAAAAGAAAATTTATCATTTTCTCATTTTTACCTTTGCTCCACCTTAGTTGATGCTTGTGCTTCCGCTTTTGAAAAAATTTGAATTAGCTTATTATTAACACTATCTCGTCATTCTCATCATCTCCTAAGCTACTTTTATCTATGTCTTTGGCCTTTAGGATGATAGTCTTCTTATCACCTGCGTCCAAAACTCTTTGACTCACACTTTGTTCATACGAAATGAGTGAGCCAAGCAGATTATCAATAGAATAAGCATTCAAGTCTTTTTATTCACATATAATTGTAACTTTAGCATCAAACTTATCAGGTAGACAACATAGAATTTTATTGATGTTCTCTAAGTTTGAAAATTCTCTACCTAAAGCATGCAATGATGTCACTATTTGAGTAAATATAAGTTACATGTCTAAGATAGTCTCATAACATTTCATGCAAAAAAGTTCATAATCGTACAATAATACATTTAACCTAGATTGTTTGACTTCACAAGTTCCTTTGTATGCAATGAATATTATGTGTCTTCGCTAGTAGAATAGGTAGAAACTCTCATGTAATCTTCAAACTTAAGTGCATTGAAAAAGATGTTTAAACACTTTGCATTTCATTGAGCTAAGTCTCTATCCTCATTGCTCCATTCACTAAATAGTAACTCAATCTAATTACCATTAATAAAATGAGATGGTGTAGTATAACCTTCTTGTACTAAAAACTACATGCAAAAATTAATTGATTGTAAAAAAAGTAGACATGGAAATTTTCTGGAAATCAAATGGTATGTTGTCAAATAAAGGTGGACAAGTAATAGAGTAACCCTCTGTGGTGTTCTTGTTTCCAAAATGTGCCATGGGTCATTTTCCTCAAGATTTTATAAAACACTATTTTTGAGTACCTTCCTAATACCAATGAAAAGTTTGATAAGGATGCTAAGCCTAAGTGAACTTATCCCTAGGAACACTAATGCTAAAGCAATACTTTCACTTTGATGTGGAAGCTAATTAACTTGTAAGATGATCCAATATAAATGATGATATTCTAATTAACACAACAAAATAACTATCACAGATTTCCACCAAGTAATTATTAGAAAAATAAATGCAGAAAATATAAAGTATGGAAAAAGGAAAATCAGAATAAACACACCAAAGTTTTATAGAAGTTTGGTCAAACCAAGACCAAAATCCACTCCCTAGAGTATTGTACTAAAACTTTAGTGACTCTCCTTTAACCCCCATAGCTAGGCAGAGAAGCCGTTACAAAATATCTTCCACCAACCCGATGTGGCAAAGGACCTGAAATCCTTACTCACCCTCCTGGTGAAGGCAGAAGGCCTGGAATCCTTTTTCACCTTTTTGGTGAAGGTAGAGAATCTTAGAATCATTTTTCACCATCCTAGTGAAGGCAAAGAATCTAGGAATCACTTTCACCAACCCCGGTTTGGCAGAGTAGCTGGGTCCTTTGTCACCAAAGAGATCTTCTTCCCAAAACTTCCCTCAGGACAAACCTTGGCGCATGGATAAACTCTCATACAAGTTTATTAGAGAAACTATATGGAACACCCTCTTACACTTCTTTGAAACCCATGAGGATCTACTCCCTCTCTAATAAAATCCACCATTTTTCTTTCAAGCTCTAGGCTCTCTATTCAATCTTTCTTCAGAAAAAATAACTCAGTGAATGGTAAAAAGATTCTTATAAAATCATACGAGAAAGCTTAAATAGAAGGCTTAGAAAAACCCTAAAAACTTAGTTATGTCATCATTTATCATACAATATGATCCTGGATCATACAGTATGATAAGTTCAACATATCCTTATTAGCACTGTATGAAAAGTAAGGAGCTATATGATCAGTTCAAGTATTTAAGCTGATTATCAAGTATGATATGATCATCATCCAATACAATTAGTAAAATTAAATTAGATTATCATCCCATATGATTGACGATGATAAAATATCATCCCATGTAAAGATCGAGTGGTACAGTATGATTTTTCTAATCATACAGTACAATCTTATAGGACCAATTAATCTAAATTTGATCTCTAATTATAGGATTAATTTAGGTAAGATTTAATTAATTTATATAGTATGATACATATCGTACAATACAATTAGTACATAATTTGTATTTCAAAATATTTCTTAAATTATGATTGGTGGTTAAGTTCATGATTTCAACTAATCATCTTGTATGATCTTGAAAATCCAGTATGATTAGTTCAAATAGTTTTAATTACACAATTAGCAAATTTAATGATTTTCTGATAAGTTGACCATATAGTACAATACCTATCATATAGTTTGATTAGTTTAGAAAATAACTCTTCTAATATTTTTCACTATCTCACTCCTCTGAGTAAGTGTGTGCACAGTCACCAAGGTAGCATACACATTTATAGGACTTGACTCAAGAAATTGAGAAATATATAAATTAATTTTATAGACTCCTTCAGCATATCCTGTTCTACCCAATCTTGAGCTTTGATTCTTCACTAACTAGTGTATGATGTACCTAAAATATTTGTACACATAAAAGTAAATATGCACTATAAATACTGGAGACATAAAGATAAAATCATTAATATTTTTTATCATTAAAAACCTAAAACTTGGAAGCCTGAGTTCCAACATCAGGTTTTCTGCCTTTTCTAGGTGGGTTAAAAATATTTCTATACTCTATCACACATGGTTGATGGAAGAGATTTTATATAAGCTTCCCTACCTTGTTGTGGGGGCTAAAGGAGGGACACTAAAGGTTTATTGCAATACCTGGAGAGGAGGACTCTGGGGAGTGGATGTAGGTCATTATTTGACCAACCCATCATAAAATTCTTGTGTTTTCATTCTAATTTTTATTTTCTATCATTTATTTTAAAAAAAATTGCATGTTGGAAAAATTTGTGTTTAATTTTATATTAATTTGAGTAACTTATCATCACCATTATTATAATTTTTGTTTTGATAATTTGCTTCCATGTTGGGTGATAACATTGTTTGTTTTATGTTATTGAAAAATCTAAAAAAAGAATTATTTTATGTTAAAGAAATTAATAAACAACCAATTCATCCTCCCCCCCTCCCCCCCACTTGGTGTGCCTAGGGATAGTTGAATGAGGCTTAACATGCTACATTAAACTTTCAATTGGTATCAGTGCAGGTCTCACAAGTAGCATTTTAGAAAGAATTGAGAGAAATAATCCATGGCACATTTTGGTAATAGAAATATCATGAATGGTTATTCTATAACTCGACCATCTTTATGTGATAATATTCCTTTTGATTGCTCAAAAATGGCATGTCTACTTTCTTGCAATCTATTAATTTTTGCATGTGGTATATGATTCAACAACGATGCTTTGCACATTTTAGATTCATTAATTCATTTAAAGTTGAGACATCTTTCACCGAATGGAGCAATGAGGATAGGGACTTAGCTTAATTAGATGCTAAATGCTTAAACTACTTTTTCTATGAGTTGAAATTTGAAGATTACATAAGAATTTTTATCTGTATTACTGGCAAGAATATTTGGGATGATTATTCATTTTATAGGAAGGTACTAGTGAAGTCAAACAATCTAAGCTAAACATCTTATTACATGATTATGAATTTTTTTGCATGAAACCTAATGAAACCATCTTGGACATGTATACCAGGTTTACTCATATAGTGACATCTTTGCATGCTCTAGCTAGAGAACATTCAAAGTCTAAAAAAATCTGTAGGATTTTATGTTTTCTACTTAGCAACTATGATGCCAAAGTTACTAAAATATGCAACTCTAATGATTTAAACATGTATTCTAATGATAACTTACTTTGTTCACTCATTTCCTCTGAGCAAAGTGTGAGTCAAAACTTTTGGTTGCAAGTGACAAAAAGGAGAAAACTAAGGCGTTAAAAGCCAATGACTTTGAAAGTGATAGCTCTACAATTGAGGATAATGATGACATATCATTTATGATCCAACAATTCAAGAGCTTTCTAAAGAGAAAGCAAAGATAACATCAACATTAGAATAAAGGTAAAAATAATAAAAATATAAATGTTTACTTTGATATTATTTTTTAAGAATGCTAGAAACCAGGTCACCTAAAGTTGGTTTACCCTAACTTAAAAGCTCACCCAATCAAGGAAAAGGGTGAGGAGAAGCTTAGGAATCAAAAAGGGGAAATAAAGATTGCAAAAGGCATTTTGGGAAAACTCTGCTTTAGAAGCATCAGAATCGGAAGTAGAAGAGGAGGTAAAAAATCTATGCCTTATGGTAAATGATTACTTAATCATTCTAATTAGGTTGAGGTATATGAGCTTTCATATGATGAATTATTTAATGTTTTTGAGAAAATTTATGATGTATATAGAAAGATAAATAAAATGCATGCTAGCTTAAATGTTAAAGTTTGTGAGATATGAAAAGAGCATGAAATCTTAGGGTTTATCATTCTAGTTTAGATAAAGATCATTGTTCCATACTTTATGATTTTGGTGATCTAAATAAGAAGCATATTAAGTTAGGCAAAGAGCATAAATCCTTGAAATCCAAGCATCTTGAGTTAGAAGATTTATACAAATAATTAGAAGCACTTGTATCTGAACTAGATCATAATGAGCATGCAATAAAACTTGAACATAAAACTTTTAAAAGTGCCAACGAGTTCCTGAGAATAAAAATTCATGTACTCCGAATCAATAGACCACCACATACACTTGTATAATGGACTAAAGCCAAAACATAGTATGTGTCATCTCATAACCCTATGAAGAGGCACAACAACCCATAGAGGTTGGTAAATCCATTGCCAGGTGTTAGGTGCTATTCTTATGGCAAGCTAGGTCACATAGCCAACACGTGCATAGTAAACCATAGAATACATCCAATATGGAGGCCAAAATCATTTGCATCATGACATAACATGCATACAAATCATTTATTAAAGTATAAGGTGGAACCCAAGCTCACCTGGGTTCCCAAAACTATCCTGTGAATAATATAGTAGGAGCGCTCTCACAAAAGGCCTAGTGAGAGTATGTGGTACCTGTACAGTGGATGCTTATGACACATTATAGGAGATATGTAGCAATTCACCATGCTAGAGGCTAGGGCAAGAGGCAGGGTAACACTGGGAGACAACACCACAAGAAAATTGGTGGGCTCAAGTATGATTGGCAGCTCAAAGAATCTTATTATTGAAAATGTCATATAAGTAGATGGATTAAAACTCAACCTGCTTAGCATTAGTCAATTATGCGACAAAGGTTTTGATATTAAAGTGTCTTATTAGCTTAAATAGTAAAATCAATTTAGAAGGGAAAAGGACGAACAATATTTATATGCTTGACTTAAACTATATTGACTATTCAAATTATGTGTATTAAAAATCTATTATTGATAAGTCATAGCTATGGCATAGGTGACTATGTCATGTAAGTATGAAAACACATAGGAAGATCAGCTAGAAAGATGTAGTTGGAGGCATACCTAAATTAAATTTCTCTGAGGACCACCTTTGTGATGCATGTAAGATAGGAAAAACAAATAAAATCAAACCTTTATTCCACTCCATTAAGGAAATCACCACCTGTAGACCTCTAGAAATCCTTCACATGGACCTACTTGGACTTGTTACCACTGGCATCTTAGGTGGGAAGACCAATGGGCATGTGATTGTTGATGATTACTCTATATTTATCTGGGTTAGATTTTTATCATGTAAGAATGAATCATTTGAGAAATGTAGGACATTCTCTATATAGATACAGAAGAAATTAGGATATGAAATATCTACTATTCATAGTGATCTTGGTGATGAATTTAAAAATGAAAAGTTTGAATCTTTTTGTAAGGAGATAGAGATAGAGCATAACATTTCATCCATTAGGACCACTTAGTAGAATGAGATAGCTAAAAGAAAGAATCAAGGTTTAGTAGAAGTTGCTAGGGCTATACTAGCTAAATATTCTCTCCCAAGATATTTTTGAGCAGAAGTAGTGAATTCTACTTGTTATCTATTGAATAGGGACAATGTTAGATCCAAACTCAATAAGACACCATATGAGCACTTAATGGTAGAACACCCACTTCAGGAAAATTGAGTGTTACTGGTGGCAAAAATCCACCACAAATTGCAAAATTCCACCAAACAATCTATTTTTCTAGTGGATTTTTGGAGGAACTTCACTTGATGGTGAAACACATACCGGAAAACTCTTTTCGACAGAATAGTTTTGCCAAAAATATTTTTGGTGGGCTTACCAATGGAATATAGTGGTAGGATGCATCTTTTTTTAGTCATTAGTACTGACAATTATCAGCCAAAATTTTTGGTGGAATTTTACCACTAGAAATTCTGGTGGATAATCCGTCAGACTATTCCATCAGACATTGATCGGTGAATTATCCACCAAAAATTTTGGCAGTAAGTTTCCACTGTAAATTTGATACATTTCATCATATCTCCATTTTTGGTGGATAATCCATCTGAAACCTGTAGAAAAAAAGTAGCACTCCCTCTTATGTTTATATTTTCTATAATAAAACAACCCAGTATAAAAATATATAAATACATATTCATTTAAACATTGAAGGAAAATAGATTGAATTCAAATTAGTTCGTAACTCATATGGTATTATTTAACATAGGTCCTCTATTAATGAAAAATCTGGCAACCTCCTGGCATCTCCCCTGTTTAGGGAAAATATGAAGAGTCTTAGCCTGCATGCCACGTCAAAAAAGATGTGCAGAGTTATTTTCAGGTGACATCGCGGCCATAGCCTTCAATCCTACAACACCAAGAAAGGCATGTATAAGTATTTAATGGGGTAGCTGTGTGAAAATGGATTTTATGCTAGAGATATTCTGTTAAATTTATAAACATAAGCCAAATCGAATACCTCTCCCACTTTCTTAATATAAGCCAAATCTAATACCTCTACTATCCTAACTAGGTCATCAGGAGGACGCCATTTTATATAAGCAAACCATCTGAGGTGACTCTCTCACTCATGAGCATATCATTTCTTCAAACACTTAACTTAATATTTAACATCTCATTTAATGACCAACATTTTACACCATAAAGCATTATAAATGTCTATCGAGAGAATCAAGTGAATATTTCTTGATTTTTCGTCAGATATACCACTAGAAACTTACACCATAAAGCATTCCACATTAACTCCCTCTCTAGTCCTATCAAAAAGAAGAATATCATCAATCAAATGAATACGCCTTGGTATAATGACTTGCAAATGTCTATCGAGAACATCCATGACCAAAGAAAAACTAAATGGGATACCTATAAAGGATTTCCAGTAATTGAGCGGGAACGTCGACAATGGAGCGGTCAACATGAAGGTGATGATGGCGCCAAACATCAATGACAGAGAGGTGAACACCCCGATGATGGAGGCAACATTTGACGACATAGGCGAATGTCAATAACGGAGGTGACTAATGATGCGAGAGTGAGTAACAGTGAAATGGAGTGAAATGAGAAGAGCGTGAGCATGAAAAGGGAAATAGGGCATTTTACAGTGGCTTTTTCACTGAAACTTTTTCTGGCAAAATTTTTGCCAATAATATTTTATCAGGTTTAATTAAGCTTGTGGATTTTTTTTTGAAGTTCTTCCAATAATTTCTAGTATATTTTCTCTAGAAGTAACTGTCAGCTTTACAAAAAATGATGATTTTGCCGACGGTTTTTTTATAAGTAAACATTTGGTTGTTTATCCTCCAAAAATTCTCGCGCTAAGTTACTGATAGAATATCCACGAGTTAAATCACTTCTTTTACCGGTTGAATAAATTCCACCAAAAATTTTATCGATAAATAGAGATTTTGTTGTAGTGACACATTCTCTCTCATGTGCACATCATTGGGTTTAGATGCTTTATTCTAATTAATGGAAAATCTCCTCTAGGAAAGTTTGACACTAAATTTTGATGAAAGCGTCTTCTTAGGTTATTCATATATAGGTCAAGCCTATAGAATTTTCAATTATAGAACCTTAGTGTTAGAGGAGTCCACCCATTTAGTGTTTAATGAATCTTATAGAACTGTTGAGCCTAGGTTAGAAGAAAAGATAGAGATCACCCAAGGAATAAGATTTGTTGACCTAGAAAATAGAGTAGAGCCTCAAAATCCATTGCTAAGAGATTGGAGATATTCATCTAGTCATCCTAGAGAGCTTATCTTAGGATATCCATCTTTTAAAGTTAGGACTGGGCATGGACATAGAAAGGAGGTTAGTTACTCTGCATTCATATCTATGGTAGAACCCACTCATTTAGATTAAGCCCTATTTGAGGAATTCTATCATAGCTATACAAGAAGATTTGAACTAATTTGTTCAGAATAATATTTGGGAATAAGTTAATAGACCTAAAGACCAGAGTATTGTAGGAACCAAGTGGGTGTTTAAGAATACGATGAATGATTCTGGAATACCGATTAGGAATAAGGCTAGGTTAGAGCTGAGGGGTATAATCAAGTAGAAGGGATTGACTTTGAGGAGACCTTTATCCTTGTAGCAAGATTAGAAGCTATTAGAGTATTGTTAGCTTTTAGTTTCTTTAGAGTTTTAAGTTGTATCAAATGAATGTAGAAAGTTCTTTTTTAAATGGGGTGATTAAGGAAGATGTATATGTAGAGAAACCCCTACGGTTAGAAAATTCAACTTGTCCTAATCATGTTTATAATATCAAAAAGGCATTATATGGATTAAAGTAAGCACCTAGTGCATGGTATAAGAGGCTGAACACTTTTTTCTTAAATAGATCCTCTATTAAGGGTGGTGTAGATGCCACCCTATTTCTAAAAAAAATAAGAGATGATTTACTCATTGTTTAAATTTATGTGGATGAAATACTATTTAGATTGACCAATAAAAATTTGTGATAAATTTTTAGAAATAATGAGTGAGGAATTTGAGATGAATATGATGGGAGAGCTCACTTACTTTCATAAATTTAATGTGAGACAAAGAGATGATGGAACTTTCCTTAGTCAAAGTAAGTATATCTAGGATATTCTAAAGAAATATGAGATGAAAATTGTTAAGGCTATGAATACACCCATGTGCTCTACCATTTTGTTAGATAAGGATAAAAATGAAACATTAGTAGATTATAAGAAGTAGAAGGGGATAATTGGATCACTTCTATATTTAATTGCTAGTAGACCTGATATAATGTTTATTTTATGTCTGTGCTAGATTTCAAGCGGATCCTATGGAGCCCCATATAACTGCAGTTAATAGAATTCTTAGATATCTTCTAAGAACCCAAAACCTAAGAATCTTGTATCTTAGACATATCTCATCCTTTAAAAATATAGGGTATTCAAACTCAGACTTTATAATATATAGAATAGATAAAAAAATTACCTCTAGAACCTATCAATTTTTATGGCAACCACTACTATTCTAGTCCAGTAGGAAGCAAAATTTTGTAGCCTTATCCATCATTGAGGTGGAATACATTACTGTAGGAAGTTATGTTGCTCAAGTCTTATGGCTTTTGCAAAAAATCATTGACCTAGGATTCTCTATTGGCACTATTCAAATTTTGTGTGATAAAACCAACGCCATATTCATCTCTAAGAATCATATTCAGCATTTCTAAACTAACCATATAAACATTAGGCATCATTTCATTATAGATCATGTTGCCAAGGGAGATGGAGAACTACATCATGTAGCTATTGAAGATCAACTGGTAGACATCTTCACCAAACCTGTAAGCTATGACACCTTTTTTTCACTAAGGATTATATTAGGTGTCATTTATATTCATGATTGATTAAGAGTAAAATGAAATCAATAACTTGAGATTTTATATGTTTTCTGTTTATCTATTTTCTTATTTATTTATGATTGAAAAATGTTGTTTGCATAGTATTAATTATTCCCTGATCATTACACATATTCAAAATAAACTTTAAAAAAAATCACATCTATGAACCTCATTCGTACTACATGATCTACACAGCTCAACACATCTTTATTATATGCAATTTCAACAGTTCTAATATAGCCAATTATTGATGATCATACTATATGATCCACCTATTTAATGTACGATCCACATGTTTGTGATCGGTGAAAAAATTAAATCGTCTGATACAAAAACAAAAACATCTTCGTACTATACAAACACATGTTTATATTGTATGAACATTTTAGTTAACAGTGGTATCGATGACTCCTCAAGGCGGTCATTTTTAATGAAGATCGTCTAGTATGATGTTGATCCTATTATACAATTTGACCACCTTTTTTGACAAATCATCTAGACGAATTGAATTCTTCTGATCGTATTGTATGAACCTTGATTGTACAGTATGATCTGCTAAAAACCTATAAGTACGGAGGGATTTTAAAAGGTTCATTCACTCAAAAATTTCTATTTCTTTTTCCCTTTGACTTGTGCTTTCAACTCTCTAAATAAGCGGTGGCAAATGTACTCGTCAACTGCTCCAAGGAAGCTCCTTTCTTCATCTTACTGAAAACTATTTCCGGATAGTAGATGATGAAAGCCTATCATAGATAAAGGTAATCCCGTATTACCCCATCACACATTCTTGACTAGTCCATTCTTAGCTATCGGGTAATAAATCTCATCACTAATTGCACTCTCCACTTTGTAATCACCCTAGCCTTCCCTTTTAATTCTAAGCTGCTTTATCAATTTTTTTCTAGTCTACAAGTATATGCAGATTTTTTCTCCATTACTTCATATGTCTGTAGATGACCCATAGAAATCACTAAGCAAGATTTGGCTGAATACCTCCACATATCCACTGAAGGGGTTTAACCCCATATTCAATCATCTTGGGGAGACTATGACTGTTCATTATAACTCTAGTTATTAGGAATACTCCTCTAAACCAACATTAGCCACTTATCCAATCCCTAAATAAAAATGCTCGTATAACCCAGCATGTTCTCTGAACTTCTATTCTTCCTAAAGCTGGAGATAGTGTAAATATAACTCCTCTCTTATTTATAGCCACCTACTTCATCATATCTAACACTACTTTTAATGAATATATAATGATCATTTCTTATATAAACAACCTTACTTCTCTCCACTCATGCTCAACTCTCCATAAGCACAATCTTGCATTAGGCCACTTGATTGCATATGTCCTAGATAAAAAATAACAGATTACGTACCCCACACTAGCAGTCAAATTTTTTCTTTTACTCTGCTGGCTCTTTCCATGTCTTCTTTCATCGTTGCCAAGGAGAACAACTTGAAGAAGAGCTAGATTTTGATGATGAAGGGGGAGTTGGTCCAGCACCTATTTTAATACCGGTACAAGAACTAGCACCAACACTAGTACCAGCACTAGAATACCATCCTTATTCTTATGAGGTGCTACTATAATATTTTGACTGATTAGAGGTTAGACTGGATAGCCATATTCAGCAGCAATCGCAACTGCATGAGATATTATTGGCTTGGTTTGGTGAACAATTTGACATAATTCATGGATATTTTCAACAACCACCACCATGTGATCAGGGTTCCTACTTATAGGAGTGTTTTTTCATTTGGGTATTTCTATTCTTTTATATTGTAGGCTTTGTTATGTTTGTTCTTTTTATCCTTCTCTCCTTTTTGATGCAAATCTAGATTTAACGATTACAATTTTGATGATAATAAATATTTCTATGTTCTATTTTGATTGGCTAATATTTCAGGTACAAAAGATCAAATGCAATTCAAGCCAACTCAAGATCAGGTCCGCATGTGTTTAAATGTAATTTTTTCCTTTCTTGAGTCAAATGTAATGTAATTGATCCCCTAGCTAAGTAACCTTGCACACACACACTCAGGGGGAGATTTTATTATTAGAGTTTCTATTCTATTTTTGATCACATCATCCTGGATGATTGCTATATCGACTTGGATGATCCATTGAAAATAAAAACCCTAATCAGGGCTGTCTAGTTTAGTTGGTCTGATTAAGCTGATCGCCCTGGATGATCCTCCCATCGTATAGGATGATAGGCTTAAATCAGAAATTCTCAGTCGTCAGACTAAGTTAGGCATGTTTTGATTTCTTAGTCCTTCTATCTAATCATCCTAGAAGATTCACAGCAATCATGCCTAAATTATCCAGGTCATTAAGGAAAGCAATTGAGGATTAATTTGATTGATCACATCATCCTGGATGATCGCAAGATCATCTCGGACGATATGTTAAAAATCCTCATCATCCAAATGACTTCACCTGGATGACCCGTATAATGTGCTAGACAATATACGGCTATTTGTACTAACCATCCAGGATGATAAAAATATCATCCCGGACGATCAAGTCATTTTCAATCGTACAGCATGTTTGTACAGGATGATCCGAACAATGTGTAGGATGATTTTGGTCATTTTTGAACTAATCATATGGGATAATAGGCATATCGGCCTAGACGATTAAGTTTTTTTCTTTAGATCGTCCAACATTTTCTCTTGGATGACCCAAACAATCCTCAGGATGATTTTCTCGAGTTGAACTAATCATCTAGGACAATCGCAAGATCATCCCAGACGATCTGAACATAACATGTCTTCTAATCGTCCAGAGAAGCCAGATCATCCAGGCCAGTTGGTGAAGATTTACACTGATCGTATAGGATGATCCTTCGATCGTTCTGGACGATCTTTGACGGTAAGTTGAATTTTAGGAAAATTTTTATGCCTTTCTATTTAAACTTTTTTGTTTATTATTGGAAAAACTTTTTGCCAAAGTCCTTTCCTGAGAGAGCTTTGAGAGGGAGAGGAAGAGCTTGGGAGAGAGAGAGAGAGAATCTTATTAGGGGGAGTTTGTGAGGTGTTCACAAAGGTTACTCCAAGCAAGGATTCAAGTCATCTTCTCTGGTCATCGTCTCTTATCCCGTGGTGTCTATGTGGGAAGGATCGTTAGCTAGAAGTCAATATTCTCTGCCTGTTTCAGGAGGAAGCAAAAAGAGGTAAGGTTCTCTGCCTACTTCGGGAGGAAGCAAAAGGAGTCTGGGTTCTCTGCCTATTTTAGGAAGAAGCAAAGGAAGTCTAGGTTCTCTGCCTCACCGGGTTGGTGAAAAGAAGTTGTGTAAAGGCTTCTTTACCTTACTGCGGGAGCAAAAGGAGAGTCACTGATTTGAGTAGTGCAATTCCTAGAGGTGAGGCTCCGGGGAGTAGACGTAGGTCAAGTTGACCGAACCACTATAAAATCTGGTGTGTTCTTTCTGATTATTTTTCACACTTTATTTTTCTGTTGTTATCTACTTGAGTGAAATCAGTGATTGATCTTTTTATTATTATTTTTATTTATTTTCGCTGCAAATTATAAAAAAATCTTTCTTATGCTTAAAGAAATTTTTAAAACTACCAATTCACCCCCCTCTTAGTTAGCCTCAGGCTAGTTCATAAGGGCTTAACATCCCTATCAAAATCTCAAGTGGTATCAGAGCGAAATTCAAAAATTAAGTTTAAAAACTTTTAAATTTTGATCCATAGCTAACTTTGGTAATCGTAATACTGCTGAAGGTTATTCAATTACATAACCACCGTTGTTTGATAACATACATTTTAATTTTTAGAAAACTTGTATGTCCACTTTTCTTTAATCTATAGATTATCGCATGTGGATGCTTGTTAAAGATGGCTATGAAGCACCTTTTAGACTTATTAATAATGTTAAAATTGAACTTCCTTTTACTGAATGGAAATTTGATGATCGTGATTTAGCACAACTGAATGCGAAATGCTTGAACTTTTTTTCTGTGCTTTAAAATCTAAAGATTACATGCGTGTCTCTACTTGCACTACTGATAAAGAAATCTGGGATAGATTATGCATTACTTATGAAGGTACATCTGAAGTTAAGCAATCTAGATTGAACATCTTGCTTCAAGACTATGAACTCTTTCGCATGAAACCTAGTGAATCAGTTTTTGAAATGTATACTAGGTTTACTCAAATTGTCACCTCTCTACATGCTTTAGGAAAAGAACTCACCAAATATAAAAAAGTGAACAAAATTCTGAGATATTTGCCTTCTTCTTATGATGCCAAGATAACTACAATTACTGAATTCAAAGATTTGAATACTTCTTCTATTAATAACTTACTTGGGTCACTCATTGCTTACGAGCAAGGAGTGAACCAACGATAAATTGATGTAGGTGAGAAGAAGAACGAGAAAACTGTGTTGCTAAAGGCCAATGATACTGACACTGATTCTTCTGGGTCTAATAACGGTGATGTTGCCTTAATCACTAGGTAATTCAAAAGCTTTCTATGGAAGAAACACAAGAACTCTCAGAAGTGGAACAAAGATAAGAGTAGCAAAAATTTTAAATGTTCTTCTGATACAGTTTATTTTGAATATAGGAAGCCAGGGCATATAAAAGCTGATTGTCCTACACTTAAGGCTCACCCAAGCAAAGGAGAAGGGTGAGGAGAAACCCAAGTTCAAGAAGAATAAGAAAAGGATTCAAAAGGCTTTCTAGGCGGATTTTGCATCTGACTCCTCAAAGACTGAAGCTGAAGAGAAAGTTACAAACTTATGTTTGATGGCTGGTGAGCATCTTGGTCAGTCCGACCAAGAAGAGGTATCTGAACTAACCTATGATCAATTTTTTGATGTTTTTGAAAAAATCCATTTATCATATAGGAAGCTTAAGAAAACTCATGCTAGCCTAAAATTGGAATTTCTAAATTTACAAAAAGAGTATGAAATTTTGATTAAAGATCATTCTACACTTAATAGAAATCACATGTCATAACTTGATGAATTTGATGAGTTGAATTTAAAGCATTCTGATTTGATTATTGAGTATGATTCATTAAAAACATCGCATGTTAAATTAGAAGCTGCATTTAAAAAATTAGAATCATATGCATCTGATTTAGATAGCGATGAGCATTACTTGAAATTTGAAATTGCAACTCTCAAAAAAGAAAATGAATCTCTAAGTGTAAAAATTAGTGCTTTTGAGAAAAATGAAACACCTCCTACTTTTGCATAATTTTATGCACCTCCATCACTTGAAGAATCTAATTCAAAATCATCAAAGCATGTTTCATTCAAACCTAGGAAGAGACACTATCACCCACGTAGATTAGTTAACCCTTTTCCTAGGGTTAGATGTTTTTCTTATGGCATGCTAGGACATATCTCTCACACCTGCACTATTCACTATAGTATATATTAGGTGTGGAGGCCCAAATATCATATTTCACAGCACAGCATATATGCATTGCATTCTTCTTTTCATAAGATGGAACGCAAACTTGTTCGAGTTCGTAAATTTGACGTTTGATAATTTTGTAGTTATGCTCTCACACAAGACCTCATGAGAGCATGTGGTACCAAGATAAAAGATGCTCAAGACATATGACTGAAGATGTAAATCAATTCATTTCACTAGAAGCTAGGGCTAGAGGCAAGGTTACACTTGGAGACAACACCACTAGGAGGGTGGTAGGAGCAAGTATAATTGGTGATTCAAAAAATTTTATTATTTATAATGTTTTGCTTGTAGATGGATTGAAACACAACTTGCTCAGCATCAGTCAACTCTGTGATAAAAGATAGAACATAAAGTTCCTGCCAACTTACTGCATTATAAGATTAAATGACAAAATTATTTTGCAGGAAAAAAGGATCAATAATGTCTACATGCTGGATGTAAGCTGCTTTAAAGATGATGTTTTAATTTTCTTAAAACCTGCTGCTGATGCGTCTTGGCTGTGGCATAGGAGGTTATGTTATGCCAGTATGAAAACCCTTAGAAGAGTCACCCAAAAAGACTTAATTAGAGGTTTCCCCAAGCTTAAGTTCACTAAGGACCACCTGTGTGATGCCTGTCAACTAGGAAAGCAAGTCCAATCCTCTTTCCACTCCATTAAGTGCATCAGCACCTCTAGACCTTTAGAAGTCCTTCACATGGATCTAGTTGGACCCATTAGCACTGCTAGCTTGGGGGGAAAAGTTATGGATTTGTGATTATTAATGACTACTCGAGGTTCACTTGGATTAGATTTCTATCACATAAGTCAGAGTCATTTGATTAATTTAAATCCTTCTCCACTTAGATTTATGAAAAGTTAGGTTGTGAGAACTTGACCATCCATAGTGATCATGGTGGAGAGTTTAAAAATGTGAGATTTGGATTCTTCTGTGAGGAGCAAGGGATTAGCCATAACTTTTTAACTCTTAGGACCCCTCAGCAGAACGAGGTAGCTAAAAGCAAGAGCAGAACCTTAGTGGAAGCCTCTAGAGTCATGCTTACTGAGTATTCACTTCCAAAATACTTTTGGTCCGAAGCGGTAAACATTGCCTGTTATGTGCTGAATAGGGTGAATGTTAGATCCAATCTGAATAAGATACCTTATGAGATCATGAAAGGTAGAACTCTAAACCTAACCCACCTCTATATCTTTGGCTGTAAGGTTTTCATTCTAAATAATGGGAAATCATCCTTAGGAAAATTTAACCCCAAATCTGATGAAGGAGTGTTCTTAGACTATTCTTGTGTGGGGAAATCCATTAGAGTGTTTAATAAGAGGACTTTGGTGGTGGAGGAGACTACTCATGTGGTGTTTGATGAATCTAAACCCAAGGAGACTAGAATGGAGGAAGAAGAAGATGTAGGAGTAATTACCCAAGAAGTTGAAAATGCAAATATGGAGAAAATGGTAGAATCTCAAAATACTTTGCTTAGAGATTGGAGATATTCTTCGAGACATCCTAAAGAATTGATCTTAGGAGACCCTTCTGAAGGTGTTAGAACTAGGCAAGGACTAAGGAAGGAAGTAAACCATTCTGCCTTTATCTCAGTGACTGAACCCACTAACATCAATCAAGCCCTTTTTGATGAATTTTGGATCTTAGCTATGCAAGTGGAATTGAATTAATTTGTAAGGAACGATGTTTGGGAGTTAGTAGAAAGACCTAAGAATCAAAGTGTAGTGGGAACCAAATGGGTCTTTAAGAATAAGATGAATGATTTTGGTGTGGTGGTTATGAATAAGTCAAGATTGGTGGCTAAGGGGTACAACTAAATAGAAGTGATTGATTTTGAAGAGACCTTTTCCCCTGTAGCTATAATGGAAGCCATTAGAGTGCTACTTGCCTTTACCTGTTATAAGGGATTTAAGTATTTTCAAATGGATGTCAAGAGTGACTTTTTGAATGGGGTAATAAAGAAGGATGTATTTGTAGAGCAACCCCCAGGCTTTGAGACTTTCCAATATCCTAATCATGTTTACAAATTAAAAAAGGCCTTATATGGATTAAAACAGTCACCTAGAGCTTAGTATGAGAGGCTTAGCACATTCCTATTAGAAAGAGAGTTTGTTAAGGGGAGCATAGACACCACCCTCTTTCTGAGAAAAGTAGGAGATGATTTACTCATTTTCCAGATCTATGTTGATGATATACTTTTTTTATCTTCTGATAAAAACTTATGTGATGATTTTTCTAAAATAATAAGGAGTATGAGATGAGTATAATGGGAGAATTATACTACTTTTTGGGGTTTAGTATAAGGCAGATGGATGATGAAACCTTTCTGAATCAATTAATATACACTAAGGATATCTTAAAGAAATATAAAATAGATAAAGCTAAGCCAATGAACACTCCCATGAGTTCATATATTCAGTTGGATAAAGATTCAAATGGAAAATCTATCGATCAAAAGAAGTATAGAGGAATTATAGGATCACTACTTTACCTGACTACTAGTCGACCTGATATTATGTTTAGTGTTTATTTTTGTGCTAGATTTCAAGCTGATCCTATGGAATCCCACCTGACTGTAGTTAAGAGAATCCTTAGATATCTCTTAGGGACCACAAACCTAGGAATCTGTTATCCTAGGCACAGCACTTCTTTTGAGATTATTGGATATTCTGATTCTGATTTTATAGAATGTAGGATGGATAGGAAGAGTACTTCTGAAACTTGCCAATTCATAGGATAGTCTTTAGTCTCTTGGTCTAGTAGAAAATAGAACTCAGTTGCACTTTCCACTGCTGAAGCTGAGTACATTGCCTTAGAAAGTTGTGTGGCCCAAGTCCTTTGGTTGAAGCAACAAGTTTTGGATTTAGGATTACCTGTTGGCGCAATTTCAGTTCTATGTGATAACACTAGTGCCATCTGCATCTCTAAGAATCCTATCCAACATTTAAGAACCAAACACATTGACATCATGCATCACTTCATTAGGGACCATGTTACAAAAGGGGACATTGAGCTACACCATGCAGTAACGGAAAATCACTGGCTGACATCTTTACTAAATCACTAGCCTTTGACTCATTCAGCATTTTGAGGTCTAGATTAGGTGTGATTGACATAAATACATGAATTTGATGATTGCTAATTTCTGAATTTTTGTGTTTGATTTTTTAATTAGTTTGTGTTTGATTTGATTATCTATTTCTTGGTAGTTATTATTCTCTACTGATTTTCTTTTTTGTTATTATTTTCTTGATTTGAGTATTTATTTTGATGCAATTTCCTTCCTGTTCTTTATTTATTACTTTTCATATAAATCAGATCACTAATCACTACTACTGATAAATTGGATTTTTGACTGAGAGTTTTGCCTTATTTTTGTTTGGAAGCTTGTAAAAAGTGATTGACTCCTCTAAATTTGTTAAAGGAAAGAAATATTACTGATTGTTTCTCTTCCTCTAAATCCTTTAATGATATATTATTTCTTTTGGATAAAAATCTTCTTCAAAATTAAAAAGTTGGCTTTTGAATTAGAGATCTATCTTATCTTCCTATAGTAATCTACCTCATATGCATAGTGTCTTCAAAATTTTGGATCATTGTTATGTTTTTCTTGATCAAGTGATTGCACTTATCATAAGATGTATGGCTTTTATTCTGTGAATTACTCCTCCTTATTATAGAGAGTGAGTTTTGATCCTCGCTTATGTCTGGAAGGTAATTTCACGGCTGAGATTCTTTAACGATTATGAAAGGAAGCAAGCTTGTAAAAGATGCGCAAAGAGCGCCAAAAAAAAGGGCACGAAATAAGCTCAAAAGCTGAAAAGATACGCAATGTCGCCAAATTGGAAAAAATACAAAAACTGTATCAAATATCAAAAGTTGCGTGAAGTACACCAAACAAATTGTAAAAGAGGTACAAAATAAGCCCACAAAGACAAAGCTTTCTTCCTTTTCTGATCTTTAAATGTCTTAGGAAAATCCATGCTCCACTTAATATTTTCAAAAGCTTGAGACAAAAATTATGATTTCTGATTCCTTATTTTGTAATACTATTCTATCAGATATTTTTCTGGAATGAGGCTTGAAAGGATCTCTTTTCGAATCTAATTTGTTTTCTTCTGAATTAGACTTTTGTTTGAAAGGAATTTGAACATGTAAGGTGTTTGTGGTAGAAGTTACGAAAGTTAATTTTTTTTTACTTTTCCTGAATTTCAGTGTGGTCGATTTTCTTCTTATTGGTTTTTGAATTGAAAATTAAGGAAAATTCTGATTTATTGGAGCTAATCGATTCAAAAAAAAAATCCAATATTTTTTTATTGTTTTACCGTTTCTATTTTCCGTTGATTTACTTTGATTTTAATTTTTTCTATTCTTGTTTATTTTTGGGGCTCCCTGATCATCCCTCTCCATTCATTATCTTGGTCAAAAATTTTATTCACATCATCCTGGATGATCCACACACCATCTTGGATTATCTGACATCATCCTGGACGATCCATACAACATCCTGGACGATCCATTCAAATCATCCCCAACATGATCTAACGGCTGGTATGCACTAATTATTGGTGATCGTCCTGGATGATCCATCTCATCATCCAGGATGATCCATGTGTCTGCAGCTGGACGTTTCAAAATCGGCCTGTCTGATGCATTTATTGTATATCATCCTGGATGATCCACCTAATCGTCGAGGATGATACTTCTCATCAATGGTCATCTGGCTGGACTCCTCAGGATGATCACCTATATCTAATCATCTTAGACGATATCTGATCATCTTGGATGATCGAACCACCTTTTTGACCAATCATCCATTACGCAATAATTGTTCCTATCATCCTGGATGATCTTGCGATCATTCTGGATGATATGGCTATTTTCTTTATAAATAGCTAATTTCCATCCATGTTTTCACCACAACTTCTTTCTTTTCCTACTCATCTCTTTCTTATGACTGGTGGTAAGAGATCCATGAAATATGGTGCTAGTTCCTCCTGGGGAAATACCGATCCCTGCTTACTGATATAGCCGATAAAGCTGCATTTCAAAGATATCTTGATGCTGGGATCACTGTCTCCAAAATTGTGAACCCACAGAACTTCACCTATCCGGTACTTGATCTGTTCACTCACACATTCCTCACCTTCATTCTTACTCTGGCTTTTCTATTCAATACTGAACTTCTTAGGGATTTCTTTGCAAATCTTCGGATTACCTCTGATTACTCTACCCTTCACTCCATTGTTAATCAACGACCCATAGAATTAATCCTCCAGGACTTTCATAACATTCTTTAACTGTCCACTTCTAGTGATAAGCTTCATATTTTAGCATCTGACCCTGACTTTAATTGGAGTGTCGCCAACCACTTCTTTAGATACACAAATGCCCAATACCACTCCCTAGTCAAGGATGCTAGGACAATCCAACATGTCCTTCGCTCCTCTATCATTCCTAAGGTTGGGGATCGCATCCACATCACTCCTTTGCTCTCCATTACTACCTACTACATCATGGCCCATCGTGACTTTAATGCAACTGATTTACTTTTTTGCTATATTGAATAACAGACTACCATTAGGGATTCGAGCCACAGGAGATGCCGCAATCTAGGTTTAGGACATCTCATCCACTATGCCCTTAAAATAAAATATAATTTTCAATATCCAAATCCAGACATAATCCCATATATCCTCTTCGCCAATAGCTTTTTTCATACTCTCCATAGTACTAAACTTCATCCAGAGCTCGCAGTGGATGTTGAGGGAGAAGAGGGGGAGGCGGCTCTTGAGCCTGCTGCACCTGCACCTCTCCATACAGCATCTCCTTTAGATCACTTAGTGCAACAATTTGACCAGTGGGAGGCTCTCTTTGACTCTTACATGGCTGCCCAAGAGCAGCAGCACGCTGAGGATGTCAGATGATTCAACGACTATGCTGCCCAGTAGTGGCAACAGTACGACCAGGATATGGCCTTGTTTGGAGAACAATTTTCCACCATCTATAACTATTTTTAGCCACCACCTCCACCTCCATCTGATCAGGATCTGCCTCTCTATTAGTTTTCTATGTTGTGATGTTTCTAGTTTATTTTGTTTTACTTTTTCTTCCTCCTTTTTATGATGTCAAAAGGGGGAGAAATTTTTTGTGTTACTAGTAGTTTCTTTTATTATTTTTGTGTTGTATTTATTGTCACTGTTTGTCAATGATTAGTAAAATTTGTAATGAAAAATCTTCTCTCGTATATGTATTGATTATTCCTATCTGCTTTATTTAAAACTACTAAATAAATGTTTGCCATCATAAAAAAGGGAGAGATTATTGAAAATCTGGATTTAAGGATTATAATTTTGATGATAACAAATATTTCTGTGTCCTATTTTTATTGGCTAACATTTCAGGTACAAAAGATCAAATGTAATTCAAGCCAACTCAAGATCGGGTCCACATGTATTTAAATGTAATTTTTCCCTTTCTTGAGTCAAATGTAAAGTAATTGATCCCCTAGCTAAGTAACCTTGCACTCACACACTCAGGGGGAGAATTTTTTTATGAGTTGGAGTTTCTGTTCTATTTTTGATCACATCATCCTAGATGATTGCCATATCTTCCTAGACGATCCATTAAAAATAGAAACCCTAATTAGGGCTATCATGTTAAGTCGGTTTGATTAAGTCAATCGTCCTGGATGATCCTACCATCGTACAGGATAATAGGCTCAAATAAAAAATTTTTAGGCCCCAGACTAAGTTAAGCATGCTTTGATTTCTTAGTTCTTCTATCTAATCATCATGGATGATACGTGTATTATCCTGGATGATTCACAGCAATCATGCCTAAATTAGCCAGGTCAATAAGGAAATCAAGTGAGGATTAATTTGATTGATCACATTGTCCTAGATGATATGTTAAAAATCCTCATTGTTCAAATGACTTCACCTGGATGACGTGTATAATGTGCTGGATGATATAGCTTATTTGTACTAATCATCCAGGATGATAGAAGTATTATCCCGGATGATCAAGTCATTTTCAATCATACAGTATATTTGTGCAGGATGATCCGAATAATGTGCAAGATGATTTTGGTCATTTTTGAACTAATCGTATGGGACGATAGGCATATCGGCCCAGAAGATTAAGTATTTTTCTTCAGATCATCTAACATTTTCTCCTAGACAACCCAAACAATCCTCAGGATGATTTTTTTGAGTTGAACTAATCATCCAAGATGATCGTAGGATCATCCCGGATGATCTGAACAAAATATGTCTTCTAATCATCCAGAGAAGCCAGATCGTCCAGGCCAATTGGTGAAGATTTACACTGATCATACGGGACGATCCTTCGATCGTCCTGGATGATCTTTGATGGCAAGTTGAATTTCAGAGCAATTTTTGTGCCTTTCTGTTTAAAATTTTTTGTTTGTTATTGGAAAAACTTTTTACCAAAGTCTTTTCCTAAGAGAGCTTTGAGAGGGAGAGGGGGAGCTTGGGAGAGAGAGAGAGAATCTTATGAGGGGGAGTTAATGAGTTGTTCACAAAGGTTATTCCAAGCAAGGATTTGAGTCATCTTCTTCTGTCGTCGTCTCTTATCCCGTGGTGTCTCTGTGGGAAGGATCGTCAACAAGAAGTCAAGGTTCTCTACTTGCTTCAGCAGGAAGCAAAAGGAGATAATGTTCTCTACCTGCTTCAGGAGGAAGCAAAAGGAGTCTGGGTTCTTTGCATGCTTTAGGAGGATGCAAAAAAAGTCTGGATTCTCTGCCTCACCGGGTTGGTGAAAAGGAGTTGTGTAAAGGCTTCTCCGCCTTACTGTGGGAGCAAAAGTTGAGTCACTGATTTGAGTAGTGCAATACCTGGAGGTAAGGCTCAAAGGAGTGGACATAGGTCAAGTTTACCAAATCACTATAAAATATGGTGTGTTATTTCTGATTATTTTTTGCACTTTATTTTTCTGTTGTTATCTGCTTGGGTGAAATCTGTGATTGATCTTTTTATTATTATTTTTATTCGTTTCTGCTGTAAATTATAAATAGATCTTTCTTGTGGTTAAATAATTTTTTAAAACTACCAATTCACCCCCCGCCCCTCTTGGTTAGCCTCGGGCTAGTTCATAAGGGCTTAACATCCCTATCAAACTTTCACTTTTTGGTGATGTTAAAAGGGGGAGTAGTTAGTTGGTTATGTTATGTGGTATTCTCTGTAATCTGTTTTGTTTTAAGAAAACAAAAAATGCTTGTGTGTCCATCTATGTTTTCAACTAAAAAAAAAATGAAAAATAAAAAATGAAATAAAAAAAAAACTTTCCCCTACTCTCTAGAAATATCTTATCCAGTGAGGGGGAGATTAGGAGAAAATATAAGCTTTTGTATTTTCAACCAAAAATATTTTCCATCATCAAAAAGGAGGATATTATTACATCCTGAGCTTGTAAATTTGATGATAACAAATATTATTGATTGAATTTTCATTTCTCTTACTATTATATATTGTACATATCTTTTTGTGTGTGTTAATAGTTCAGGTACATCACAGACCATGCATAAGGATTTAGGGCCCAAGTTTGGGTAGAATTGAATGACAAGGAGTCTATAATATTTATTTCTTTTTCTTATATTTCGTATGTCATAGTTCTATAAATAGTGTATGTTATACTAGCGATTGTGCACACACAGGAGAGTGACAAAATATTTTTTACATTTTTGAACTAATCTTAATATGATCAAAATAATATTGTACAATCAGATACTTTTGAAACAAAAAATGGCAAATTTTTTAATTAATTTTCTTTGAATGAATCATACTGTATGATCAAGATCATATTGTATAATTTGCTCAAAATAGAAACCCAAACCTTTAATAAAATTAAGTAAGTTTTTTTATTTTTAATTTTTAAACTAATCATAATGTACGATCACATTCATACAATATGACTTTTAAAGATTGGCTCAATTAGAACCCTATGATTGGTCAATCAAATCAAGGGTTAATTAACATTAGAGATCATACTACACCATCTTTAGATCACACTGTATGAAGAATGTTCATCCCAATAATCCTCTTAGACGAACCCTTGAATTTTGCTCTAATCATATTGTATGATGTCAATCGTCAAGATAATGGGTAGAGACATTTTTTGGTCAACCCAGTAATCATCTTATTCGATCACATGAAAATTGAATTAGTCGTACTGTATGATCTTACGATCGTATTGTATAATCAAGTACACATTTTGAATAGTTCATCTTAGGATTATTCCATTGTATTGTAAAGGATCTAATTTTTGAATAATCATATATACAATCATTGATTGTACTGTATGAACATTTTTTACTTAATTAAAAATTTAGGGTTTTTGGACCCCTTTGTATTTAAGCTCTTTTTATAGACTTTTGGGAAGTCTTTGGCTATTGAGTTTTCTAATAGGGAGTTGTGAGAGATCTAGTAGAGCTTGAATAAGGAAAAAGAGAGATTATATGTGAGGGAGAAGTAGTGTGAGGGGATTTCATATTGTTGCTTCAGCATGCTTTTGCCTTGGTTCCTACGAGTGTCTTGTTATTTTCTTGGGTGACTCTGGGAAGAAGAACTTCAAGGTTGAAGATCTTTAAGATTCTCTACGTTCACTAGGAGGGTGAAAAAGGATTCAGGTTCTCTTCCTTCATAAGGTGGGTGAAAAAGTATTCCGGTGTTCTCCGCACCAGTTTGGTGGAAGAGATTTTATAAGGGCTTCTCTACCTTGCTGTGGGGGCTAAAGGAGAGACACTAAAGATTTAGTGTAATAGCTAGAGAATAGGACACTGAGGAGTGGACGTAGGTCGTTATTTGACTGAACCACTATAGAATTCTGGTGTGTTCATTCTATTTTTTATTTTCTGCATTTTACTTTTCTATGATTTAGTTTTCTAAAAATTGTATATTGGAAATATTTATGTTTGATGTTCTATAGATTTAAGTAACTTATCATCACCATTATTATAATTTTTGTTTTGTTAATTTGCTTCTGCTTCTTAGAATAACATTTTTTTGTTTTAATTTATTGAAAACTCTCAAAAAGACTTATTTTGTGTTAAAGAAATTTTTAAACAAACAATATATCCCCCTCTTAGTGTGCCTAGGGATATTTCAATGAGGGTTAACATCCTCCAATGAACTTTCATTCAACACTTAAATTTTTTCTCTGGTGGTAAAAATGACTATAATCAATTTTGTGCTGAGCAAAGTAGTAGTGTGGGATTTACATCTAGAGTAGATGGACATAAATGAAGGATTTCTTCTTGGTGACTTATAAGAAGAGTTCTAAATGGTGTAACCTCAGAGATATGTGGTCACAATTAAAGAAGATCTAGTGTGTTGGCACAAAAGAGCATATATGGACCTAAACAGGCATGACAACAATTGTACAAAAGATTTGACAAGTTTATGTCATACAAGGGATACACATAATGCCAGGCAAATCATTATTATTTTTATAAATATTTTGATTAATATAATATCATTTTGCTTTTCTATGTGGATGAGATGCTAATTTTAGGGTCATATATGGAAAAAATAAGATGTCTGAAGGAATATTTATCAAAGGAGGTTAAAATTAATGATTTAGGTCTAGCAATGAAGATTCTCTATATTAGAATCAACATGGATAGAAGTGTAACTATACTGAAGTTGTTTCAAGCTGAGTCTATTGAAAATATGCTGCAGATATTCAACATGAAAGAGGAATAGCCTATTTTCACTTCCTTGGGTAATCATTTTCAACTATCTAAGGAATAGTCTTCTAAATCTAAAGTAGAGTATAAACAAATAGAGTGGAATCTGTATGCTTCAGTAGTTATAAATTTGATGTATGTTATGTTCTGTATGAAACCAGATATATCATAAGTAGTGAGAGTAGTCAATAGATTTATAAGTAACATGGACAAACTTCATTATGAGGTTGCTAAGTGGATTCATAACTACTTGAGAGGATTAATTGACAAATCCCTTTATTTTGGAGATGCTTGGATTGATCTACAGGGGTATGTAGATTCTAATGTTACTAGGGATTTTGATAATAGGAGAAGCACAACTGGTTATATTTTCACTTTGAGAAAGATTGTAGTGAGTTGGGTTTCTAAGTTACAAAAGATTGTAGCACTCTCAATAACAAAAGCAATGTATATTACTCTTAGTGAGCCTAGTAAGAAGATGATATGGTTATAAAGCTTCTTGTAAAAACATGGCAAAAGGAAAAGGAATGGGAAGTTGCATAGTGACAACATGAGTGTTATTTCATCATCGTAACATCACATTTGACTAACTTGTCACATAAATTGCACTCAAATATACATATGTTTTATAACTTTCTCCTTTGTTAATTTGAATAATATGCTTCCATGTTGGATCCTTCGTACGACCTGAAAGGGATTTCTACATACTTAAACCTTTTTTGTCCAAAACCCTAGAAAGAAAATTTTGATTCAAATTACAGAACATGAAAATATTCAAAGAAGTAAAGAACCTAACTAAGCCCTTAAAAAAAGTTAAATTGACCCAAACTAATGAAATTAGGAATTTACAAATTTTAAACCTTTAGAGAAAAACATTTTGATGGATGAGGGAGACTCCTTGCAGAAGAAGGAAACATGGGTAATAAGTGGAGGACTCGCTGGAAGCGACATCGATGGTGCTGGAAATGGTTGTTGGCAATGGGTGAGGGTTAGAAAAATTTTCCTTTGGGTTCATAGGATGAATAACATGTGGTCTTTCTTAGAAATTTAGGAATGTTTAGGTTATTTTGAAACCACTAGGTTATTAATCTTTTAATTTAGAAACTAATATTAATATTAATTTACATGTGGCATATGCCTTGGGCTTTTGAGGCGAGGCTCACCTCAACAAGTGTATGGTGTATGCCCCAACTATACCACACGAGGCATGTGCTCAAGGTGGTTTCCAATTATATTCTATTGAGGCATGCCTTATATTATGAAACTTTGAACAATCACTATTATCATATTTTTTTAACCTCCATATATGTTAATACATACAAAATTACTTGATCATGAATTATTTGTTAAAATATTAGAAATTAGATTATAATGATATTTGTATAAATTTTATAAATATAAATAACTTACAAAGAAGCTTATGTTTTGTTTCTTCTAAAGACAAATATATTGACGTTCATTTTTGCACACATGCAATGAAGCACGCAACATATCAATATAAGAAGTAAATACGTTGGATGATATGTTTCATGTATTAAATAGTTTTCATTTGAGAAATACATAGGTAAAGATAGAATTTTAAAGGGGCTTCTATGTGTCATCGAATCCTCATATTTTTAAATGCTTAACAAATGGTTAGAAAGATAAAATTAAATGAAATGGATCACCAAGTAATTCTCATATTTTTTATAACAATCAACATTGTGATCTTGAGTTTGAAGATTACCTAAAGAGGTAGATGCAACTAAAAAGTGGGAGGTAAATAGTTATATATATATATATATATATATACTACTACTACTACTACTACTACTACTGTAAAAGGGCACTTGTGTTTCTTCCTAAATACAATCTTAGCCTTCCGTCTTATTTATCAAAGATTAATCTAAATCATTCATTATATTTATACATTTAATTTTTATAAATTTATTTATTTATTTAAATGCATGACATTTATTTTTTTTATTTGCATCAATTGCAGAATTTGAAAATACACATATTAAAGTAAAATTATAAAATCCACATTTTTAAAGTAATAATATTAAAGGTGCTTGAGTTTCTTCCCAAATACAATCTTAACCTTTCATTTTATTTATCAAAGATGAATCCAAACCATTTATTCTATTTATACAATTAATTTATTTCTTAACTTTGTTTATTTAATGAAATGCATGACATTTTTTTTATTTTATTTACATTAATTACATTTAATTGCATTAATTTCTATATTCAAATATAATTAATTAAAATATTTATTTCTATTAAAATTTTAATTTATACCTATCTTAGTAATTAATAACATAATTCATTAATTAATATTCATTCATTAATAACTTTTAAAATTTCATAATTTTAATAATCCATAATTTCAAAAATAAGAAATTTAAATTTAAATCTTAATTAATTATTTCTTTAATGAACATTGACAATTTATAATTATTTAATTGTTTATAAGATAATTTGAAAATCCACATTTTTAAAGTAATAATATTAAAGGTGCTTGAGTTTTTTCCCAAATACAATCTTAACCTTTCATTTTATTTAACAAAGATGAATCCAAACAATTCATTATATTTATACATTTAATTTATTTTTTAACTTTGTTTATTTAATTAAATGCATGACATCTTTTTAAATTTTATTTACATTAATTGCTTTTAAGTAAGAGCCATTTATTGGAATGAAAAAAATTTTAATTGCATTTATTTGTTTATTCAAATACAATTAATTAATCTATTTGTTTCTATTATTCTTTTAATTTATACCTATCCAAGCAATTAATAACATAATTCATTAATTAAATTCATTCAGTAATAACTATTAAAATTCTATAATTTAAATAATCTAACATATTAAAATTAAAAAATTTAAATTATAAATCCTAATTAATTATTTCCTTAAATAACCTTGACATTTTAGAATTATGTAATTGTATATAACAGAAATTGAAAATCCACATATTTAAAGTAATAACAATTCTTTAATTAATTATTAAAAATGTAATTCATTAATTAATATTCAATTGTTAATAACTGTTACATATTATATAACTATGATTAAAATAATTAAAACAAAATAAATATATCCTACCTATACCACTATTATAAAAATGGTTTGAGTTTTTTCCAATTTGAAATTTTAACCATTCATTTAGCTCTTACTATTTAAATCTCAACCATTCATATTTATTGTCTTTTATCAATAATAATATTATAAATGCAAAAATAAAATATTCATCTTTAATTTAAAACTGTAAATCAAGATTATTCATTTTTATATTATGTCTATGTTACTTCCACTTTCATTTTTAACCTTTCATATTTATATTAAGAAAAGTTTATTCAAGCTTAAGTGTTAAGAAGTTCAAATTAATTTCTTAAATAAAAACTTATTCATTTTAATTAATAAATTATCATCATACAGTTATTTGTAACATTAATATTAAGTAGGGAGCCAAATAGTTGTAAAAATAGTGATTCAAATAGTTTAAAAAATAGGGAGCCGAATAGTTAGTAATCGTATATAGAGAATTATTCATAACATTAATATTAAGTAGGAAGCCAAATAGTTGTAGAAATGGGGAGTCGAATAGTTATACAAATAGCGAGTTAAATAGATAGTAACAGCATCTTATCAATTGAATGTTGATTAGCCAAACTACTTAGTATCTATTCCTTTAAATTTCATCCATTAGTAAGAAAACCAATCATATCCTATTCTTTTGTTTTCTACCCATTCATATTCTATTCTTCAAGAAAAGATCATTCATATATCTATACTATACTAAGATTAAAATGTGGCTTGTGATTCTTCACTTAACTTTTCATATTTTAAAATTAGAATAAACCTTAACCATCTCATATCACGTCTCTTCGCATCCCTTATTCATCTTTTTGTTCACTTGCTTCGTGTGAAGAAGACTATTTAAAAATTCACTAAGGAAGCTTCTTTGCCTTCTTCTAGGACGTTATTCCTATCAGATTGAAAATCAAAACAAAAGATGGCCATCACTTTACATGCTTTGTGTTGAAGCTTAGTAGATTGTTAAATCTAAAGCTAATGTCCGTCCCAAGGCTAACCAAGAGGGGGGGTGAATTGGTAATTTTAAAAATTTTCTAGGTTAATTTTAAAAACCATTTAATATAATTTATCACAATACTAAATTTTTGAAAGTAATTTTCAACCATAGAAAATTAAAGTAAATGTTAAAAAATAAAATGCAGTAAAAGTAAGAACAGAAGACACCAAATTTTATAGTTGTTCGGTCCAACAAGACCTACATCCACTCCCTGGAGACTCCTTCTTCAGGTATTGCACTATACTCAAGTGACTCCCCTTTAGCCCCTACAGCAAGGCGTAGAAGCCCTTGCAATTTTCCTCTCTTCCACCAAACCTCGGTGCAGCAAAGAATCATTGTCCTTTTTCACTCTCCTGGTGATGGCAGAGTATCACGCATCCTTTCATAACCTCTTTGTGTCGGTAGAGAATCAATCATCCTTTCACACCCACCTCGTGTCAACATAGAGCCGATCATCCATTTATATCCTCCTGGTGTCAGTAGAGAACTAGATCTTCTCTTGAAAATCTTCTCTCAATAGACCTTGAAGGAAGTCAGATCATATAGTACGATCGTACTTCGTACGTGCAAATAGTTCAAAAAATGAACGGTTCATCCTATACAATTCTATACGAACCTATTTTTTGTACTCTAGAAAATAATGTACGAAACCACATCGTATTGTACAAATAATTCAAAAATGAATGGTTCGTCCAGTATGATCCTATATGAACCTATTTTTGTACTTTAAAAAAAGATATACAAAACCATATCATACTGTATGAATAGTTTAAAAAATGAATGGTTCATTCGGTACGATCCTGTATGAACCTATTTTTGTACTCTAGCAAATGTTGTACGAAACCACATCATACTGTAAGAACAGTTAAACAAATGAATGGTTCATCCAGTTCGATCCTGTACAAACCTATTTTCATACTTTAGAAAATGATATATGAAACCACATCGTACTGTACGAACACTTCAAAAAATAAATGGTTTTGTCCAGTACGATCTTGTATGAACCCATTTTCGTACTCTAAAAATTGATGTACGGAACCACATTGTACTGTACGAACAGCTCAAAAAATGAACGGTTTATCCAATAAATCCTGTATGAACCTATTTTCGTACTCTAGAAAATGATGTATGAAACTACATCGTACTGTATAAATAGTTCAAAAATAAATGATTCATCTGATACTATCCTGTACGAACCTATTCTGTACTTTGGAAAATGATGTATGGAATTCATTTCATACAATACAATCTGTACTTGGAAAAAATTTTAACTCATAAATTAATCAAGTTCGTTCTAGAGGGATATTCAATATAAATTATCTTGTATGATTTGTAATCGTACAATATGATTAGCTTTTAAAAAAAAAATTGCCTAACTCCCCTAGTGTGTTTATGCACGGTTATCCAATTATAATCACACTCTCTCAAACTTAAGAAAAATAAAAAAAAATATGGACTCCAATTACAACAACCCCAAATTTAATGTGTATTTAAGTCTTCAGCAGTCTGAAGTATGATTTTTCTAAAATATTAGTACACACAAATAACAAAGGCAATATATCTAATACATGTTAGGAGAAATAATAGTCAATATAATAATATTTTGGAATCATCAAAAATACACTTAATAGGAAAATACATCTATGAAAATAAAGTTGCAATAATATCCCCCTTTTTTATGATTGCAAAATAATTATTGTTTGAGTTAACATTCTAAACAATTTTTCTCCTTAGCTCCCCCTAAATAAATGACCACCTGAATAACAAGGGATTCCAATGAAGATAAAAAATATTAGACCTAACAAAAACATGAAAATAACTAACAAAAATATGAAAACAACTAACAAACTAACAAAACACAAAAAACAAACAATCAAAATAAAAAACATAGATTCATACACAACATACACATATACATTCATGCAACATACACATACATGCATTTCATAATGCATCAAATATCATCAAACATCAAACAATCAAATAATTAAACAATATCTGACTCCCCCTTTTGACAACAACAACAAGGGAAATATACCGATAAAAAATAGTTGATGATGAATAAGATGTTAAATTAATTACAAATACAGCATTAAAATCACATGAAAAAGATAAATACTCAAATTTTAAATTACAGAATAATAAGGATAAGAAAAGTTGATCTATGTCAGTATTTGAAATAGACAGATTATATAACCACAACTGGTGCAAAAATGATGAAGTAGAATTAATAGTTTTCTAATTCAATAGTGGAGATCATCATTTATTAGATAGATTTATGTGACTAAAAAATTGATAAAGGAAAGAGCAATTGGCAACATTACCTATTTTTTCAATTTTCATGGCACACTTTGTGCATCTTGTCAATTTGGGCTAATTTTGTGCCACTTTTCAATTTGGTGAACATTGCTCATCTTTTCATATATGTGGCATACTTTGTGCATCTTTTAGTTTTGAGCTAATTTTATGATTCTTTTCAAGTTATGTCCTTCCAAAATCACTAACTCTTAACACAAATTTCAATAATGAACAAAGATGAACACTTTGAAATAGAAGTAAAAGTAAAGGAATGACATCAATTTTGCAATAATTACTGCTAAGTAATACATGTCTATAAAAATATAAAATTGATCTTTAAATCTATAGCCAGTCACAAAGTAATCTAAATATTTTGAGAGATTAAATTTTGCATGGAAATTAACTTTTAAAGCAAATTCAATAAATATTCTATATTTGCAATCAACTACATTTGATTGATAAATTTTAAACATTTCAAGTCACAACCACATTCACATGGCAATATGCATAAAAACATGAGTTCTTCATTTCATTTAACATCAATCATATTACATTCACCACACATATCCATCCAGTACATCATCCTAAATATAAAAAAAATACTAAAAAAAGAAATAAATAAACCAACAACACCAACAATATGACACAATATATCCATGCCTAGATGAATCATCACAAAATTAGAATAGAAGTATAATCATTTAATATCCTGAGGGGCCCTGATCTGGAGGTGGTGGAGGATTGAACCTAGCAAAGTAGCTATTTATGGTAGCTACATTGCCACTAACTGAGTCAAATTATTCGTGCATCCACCCCATGTTTTCAATGTATCGCGTATCCTGCTGGTTCATTTGAGTCTCAATTTGATCAAAGTGTTGATCAAAATGAGATTCATTCTATCAAATCATTGGACCATTTCTTGATAAAAATTTTGGTCAGGTCTAGGTGCAGGTGCAGGTGTAGGAGCACCTTCTCCCTCAAATCTCTACTCTCTCCCAAAAAGTGCTCGAAAGGAAGCAACAATGAAGCAAAGAGGTAGTTCAGTGGGAGGATCAGGATGGATAAGGTTATACTTTTTCTCTAGGATATACATTATTAAGTGTCCCAAAGCCACATTCTTCTTCCTTTTGCTCTGGGGATGACCAATATCAGATAGGTTGTATAGGTAGTCTATGATTAATTAGGCTTTATCTAGAGATTATTCAGTCATGATTAAGTAAGTAATAGTAGAAAGAAGTGGGGTCATATTTACCCTATCTCCAGCATTTGGGATAATTGAGGTTCATAGGACATGCTGGATATTTTGGGTGTTTTGAGTTAAGGTATAAACTTTGGGTAAATAACTTACTTGGGATACCCCTCTAAAGACTCGATTTACTTCTGACCAGTCATAGTTAACCCTAGAAGTTAAGGTATGAGCACGTATTCCTTGAGTTCTAAGGTAAAGAAAAGTTCCTAAATCCTCCTTAGTTATTTCAACTCTAGTTTTGAAATTATAGGAGGTGATTCGAGAATGGTCCTGGTTCGTTTTAATATTTGCAAGAAACACTTAGAAAGTCTCTTTATGGTAGGCATAGATAAGAGTCAAAATCAAGGAGAAATGTGTTGAGGCAAAGAGCGGCATCAAAGAGAAGTGAATGTCGCTTTAAATCAAAAGTCTAGAGGGGGTTATTTTGGCAGCAAAATACCTGTAAAAGGCAGTCTCATTTTCTTTGGACAAGAAATTTTCATCTCTTTTGGTCCTAGAAGAAGATGCCTTAGAGATCCGGGGTCATTTGATTGAACTTGCCATTCCTAAGATTTGGGCTCTAGTGGGTTCAAAATAGATATGAAAGTGAATGAAAAATGTTTCCAAAAACCATTCTATTTCAAGAAAAGATGATAAATCATACTGTACAAATGAAGTACATGTTTTTTGACCAAACTATCATACAAATGAACAAGTGTTCATCCGGTATGATCAGAAAATTAAAGATCGTTTAACGACGGTTAGGTTTATCCATGTAAAAAATTGACAGCTGGATCATACAAACAAAATATGATTTTGTATGGATGATCAGTTCTAGAAACTGACCCTTTGAAAACTGACCCCAATCATACAGATGAAACTGCACAGATCATACAGTATGATGACGTCATCGTACAGTATGAAATAATGTTAAAAATTGAAGTTTCTTCACCTCAACTTTGAAAAATTATCACGCACAAGTTATGTCGTTCGTATGGCACGAAAAAATTTTCGTGCAGTTTGAATAAGAACATAAAACAAAATATGTTAAATCAATAAGCTTTTCAAAATCAATCATTATCTTGCAACCTTATCAAAACATTATTAACTATTAAACCCGAATAAGATACAAACAAAGTCTCAATAATTCAAACTGTACTAAACAGACACTTAACATAAACAAACACATGTTAACACAAACAAATCAGGTTCAAATATTTTCAGTTCAAGCATTGAGATCAATCACACCAAGCATTATTCTTAAAATGCTAAATGTGTCAAAGGCTAGTGGCTTTGTAAAAATGTATGCAAGCTGATTTTTAGTAGAAATATGGTGTAGTTCAATTTCTCCGTTAGCTACATGATCCCTTATGAAGTGATGCCTTATGTCTATATGCTTAGTTCTAGAATGTTGAATAGGATTTTTTTGAAATGCAAATGGCACTAGTGTTATCACAATAGATAAGAATTGTGCTTATAGAAAATCCTAAGTCAATCAATTTTTATTTCAACCAAAGAACTTGTGCCACATAACTACTTAAAGCAATGTATTATGCTTCAGCAGTAGAAAGGGCTGCTGAGTTTTGATTCCTACTGGACCAAGATGCTAGATAATTTCTAATGAATTAACATGTTCCAGAGGTATTTTTCTGATCAACCCTACATCCTGCAAAATCAGAATCGAAATATCCAACAATTTTAAAAGAAGAGCTCTGCTTAGGATATCAAATTCCTAAGTTTTGAGTTCCTAAAAGATATCTCAAAATTCTTTGAATAGTAGTCAGATGTGATTCCTTTGGATTAGCTTGAAATCTAGCACACAAATAAACACTAAATATGATATCTGGTCTACTAGCTGACAAGTAAAGCAATGATCCAATTGTTCTTCTAAATTTCTTTTAATCAATGGATTTTCCATTTGGATCTTTATCTAACTACACTAAAGAACTCATTGGTGTACTAACTGGTTTAACATTATCCATTTCATATTTCTTGAGGATGTCTTTAACATATTTTCATAGACTACGAAATATTACTTTCTCACTTTGCTTTATGCTAAAATAAAGAAAGTAACTGAAGTCTCCCATTAAACTCATCTCAAATTTACTACTCATTATTTTTAAAAATTCATCACAAAGGTTTTTATTTGTAGACTCAAACAAAATATCATCAATATATATTTGAACAATGAGTATGTCATCTACTATCCTTTTCAAAAAGAGGGTGGTATCAACACTTCCTTTCATAAAAGACTTTTCTAATAAGAAAGTGCTTAACCTCTCATTTTAAGCCCTAGGTGCCTGTTTTAGTCCATACAATGCCCTTTTCAATTTAAACACATGATTAGGGAATTTAGAATTTTCAAAACCTGAAGGTTGCTCAACATAAACATCCTCTTGTATCATCCCATTCAAAAAGGCACCTTTGACATCCATTTGATACAATTTAAATCCTTTAAAATAGGTAAAGGCTAACAAAACCCTAATTGCTTCTAGTCTTGCTATAGGGGCAAAAGTCTCTTCAAAATTAATCTCTTCTATTTAATTATACCCCTTAGCCACCAAACTTTCCTTATTTATGATCACAACTCCTGAATCATTCATTTTATTTCTGAGTACCCACTTAGCTCCAACAACACTTTGATCCTTTATCCATTCAATCAATTCTCAAACATCATTTTTTACAAATTGATTCAACTCTTCTTGCATGGCCAAAATTTAAAATTCATCCAAAAGTGCTTGATTTATATTTCTTTGTTCAAACATTGATATAAAAGCTGAATGGTTCACCTCTTTGCTAAGTCCATGCCTCATCCTAACACCCTCACTAGGCTCACCTAAAATCAATTCCTTAGGGTGATTTTTAGAAAATTTTCATTCTCTAGGTAAAGGGTTTTCTTTTCCTACATTCTCTTCCAAATTTGTCTTTTCAATTTCATGGGAGATATTTTTAATATTTTTCATATGATCTTCTTCGAACCTTGGCTCTTCTGAAATACCAAATTCATCAAAAAGTACATGCGTGATCTCCTCAACTACAGAAGTTCTCTTATTAAAAACTCTATATGATTTTCCAACACTTAAGTATCCAAGAAAGATTCCTTCTTCAGATTTTAGATCAAATTTTCCTAAAATAGTTTTTCCATTATTGTGAATGAACACCTTTCATCCAAAAATATATAAATGTGAAAGATTAGGTGTTCTACCCTTAAGAAGTTCATGGGGTGTATTATTTAATTTGGATCTATTATTCACCCTATTTAGAACATAACAGACTATACTAACTACTTCAGCTCAAAAATATTTTAGAAGTGAGTATTCCGCCAACATGGCTCTAGCAGCTTCTATTAATATTCTATTTTTTTGTTCAATAACCCCATTCGGCTTAGGGGTCCTAGGTGCTAAAAAATTATGATCAATTTCATGTTCTTTATAAAACTCTTCAAATTTCTCATTTTCAAATTCTCCTTCATGATCACTTTGAATTGGTAAGATTTCACACCCTAGTTTTCTCTGAATCCAAGTAGAAAAACTTTTAAATTCATCAAAAGACTCACTCTTATGAAATAAGAATTTAACCTAAGTGAATCTAGAAAAATCATCAACAATCACAAATCCAAATACTTTACCTCCTAGACTTACAATGCTAACCTATCCAAAAAGATCCATATGAATAATTTCTAATGGTTTACTTATTCTAAGATCCTTAATGGACTGAAAGGAAGACTTCACCTATTTTCCTAGTTGACATGCATCACACAGGTGATCCTTAGTAAAGTCTAGTTTTGGTATTTCTCTAACAAGGTAATTTTCCTAAGGTTCTTCAAGCTAGCGTGATAGAGTCTCCTATGCCATAACCATGATTCATCAGAAATTATTGTTTAAACTAAAAGCATTAGAAGATTTAATATGATTCAAATCAAGCATGTACACATTATTTACCCTAATTCCATTCAAAACATCAATTCTATTTTGGCTTATTAAGCAGCTAGTGGGAAAAAAATTTACACTATAGCCCTTATCACATAGCTGATTAATACTCAACAAATTATGCTTTAAGCCTTCTACAAGTAAAACATTCTCACTGATAAAATTATTCAAGTTACTAATTATACCTGTCCCTACCACCTTCCTTGTGGAATTATCTCCAAGTGTAACCTTGCCTCCATTCCTAACTTCCAACGATATGAATTATGTTGTATCTCCAGTCATATATTTCAAACATCCACTGTCCAGGTACCAAATGCTCTCATGAGGTCTTGTATGAGAGTGTTCCTAAAAAAGCATCAAATGTTTGACTTAGGAACCCAAACCAGTTTGGGTTTACCTCTTGGCAATGATAAACCAGATGCATGTGTGATATGCTATTTTTTATGCATCTTTGGTCTCCAGACTAGATGTATTTTACTATGAATGTTGCAAGTGTGGGATACGTGTCCTAAAATTCCACATGTAAAACATCTCACACCAGGAAAAGGATTTCTTAATCTATATATGTTATAATATCTCTTCCTAGGTGTTGAACTCAAATTCTTTTGCTTAGACCTATAGAATTGTTCAAGTGTGGGTGTCGTTCTATTTTCTTTAATAGTCTTCAATTCCAATTTAAGATATGAGTTTCTATCTTCTAGTTTAGAAATATCCATTCTCAAGTCAATTTCTCTATGCTTAATTTCTTCCAAAAAGACTTTATAATCATTTTCAAGTTCTGTGTGAGATGATTTTAATAATTCATGTTGTTTGTTCAAATCATCAAATTCATCCAATAGACTCAAGTGGTTGATGTCTATGTTTGCATGATCTTTCCTAAGGATTTCATGCTCTTTTTGTAAATTTAAATAATCTAAGTTCAGTTTAGCATATAGTTTCTTAAGTTTTCTATATGCAGCATGAATCTTTCAGAAACTTCAAACAACTCATCATAAGTTAAGTCACATACCTCCTCTTGATCTAACTGATCAAGGTTGTCTGCCATTAAATAAAGGTTGGTGACTTCTTCCTCAGCATCTATTTTTGATAAGTCTGAAGCTGAGTCAGCTCAGAATGCTTTCTGCATCTTCTTCTTGCCCTTTCTAGCATTGTTCTTCTCCTCGACTTTCTCCTTACTAGGAGCAGCTTTAAGATTCAGGCAATAAGATTTGATGTGACCAGGCTTCATGCATTTATAGCAAATCACATCATTAGAATCTTTTGCATTTTTATGGAACTTACCCTAGTTCCACTGCTGACGTCTCCTCTGTTTCCTCTTAAGGAAACTTCTAAATTGCCTTGTCATTAAGGCAATATCATCTTCATCCTCAGGCTATGACAGATCACTTTCTGAGTCATCTACTTTCAATGCTATATTCTTTTCCTTCCACCTGTCACCTGCGTCAATCTGTCTTTGAGTCACTCCTTACTCGTAAGCAATTAGTGATCCAAGAAGATTGTCAATAAAATAAGCATTTAAGTCTTTTGACTCAATTATAGCTGTAATCTTTACATCATAACTAGTAGGTAAGCAACGTAGGATTTTATTAACTTTCTCATAATTAGTTAGTTCCCTACCTAATGCATGCAATGAAGTGACTATATGTGTAAAATGAATATACATGTTAGTGATTGATTCATTCGATTTCATGCAAAATAGTTTTTAGTTAGTTTCAGTTTATTTGTACCTTCATATATAATGCGAAGTCTATCCCATATTTCCTTTCCAGATTTACTGGAAAAAATACGTATATAGTCTTCTGATTTTAAAGTGAGAAAGTTATTTAAGCATTTGACATTTAATTGTAACAACTCCCTTTCTTCTAAAGTCCAATTAACAAATGGTGTTTCTATACTAATGCCTTCTATAATTCTAGAAGGTGCATTATATCCATCCTATACTAACATCCACATACGATAGTCAAGAGACTGTAAAAAAGTTGACATGCAGGTTTTTAAGAAGTCAAATGAAATTTTATCAAATAAGGGGGGTCTAGTGATCGAATACCCTTCTGGTATGTTACGATTTCCAAATGTAGCCATGTTCATTTTCAAAAAGTTATCTAAACCTTAATTTTTAAATAATGCCTCTGATACCACTTGTTGAAGCTCAGTAGATTATTAAATCTAAAGCTAATGTCCTAAGGCTAACCAAGAGGGAGGGTTAATTGATAATTTTAAAAATTTTCCTGGTTAATATTGAAAACTATTTAATAAAATTTATGACAATACAAAATTTTTGAAAGTAAATTTTTAACCACAAAAAAATTAAAGTAAATGCAATAAAAGTAAGAATAGAAGACATTATATTTTATAGTGGTTCGGTCCAACAAGACCTACATCCACTCCCTAGAGACTCCTTCTCCAGGTATTGCATTATACTCAAGTTACTCTCGTTTAGCCCCCACAGTAAGTTGGAGAAGCCCTTACAATTTTCCTCTCTTCCACCAAACCCTAGTCCAGCAGGGAACCGTTGTCCTTTTTTACCCTCTTAGTGATGGCAAAGTGCCACTCATACTTTCACACCCTCCTAGTGTCGGCAGAGAATCGATTATCCTTTCACACCCTCCTGGTGTCGACAAAGAACTGATCATCCGTTCACACCCACTTGGTGTCGGCAGAGAACAAAATCTTCTCTTGAAAATCTACTCTAAATAGACCTTCAAGGAAGTAGGGAAGAACTTTGAAAAACAAGTAGGCGATCCTCACCAATGGGCGCCTTTGTGAATCCCCTCATAAATTCCTATCACAAGATCCCTCTTCCTTCACTCTCAAATCACTATCCCAAACACTCCTAAGGCAGACTCAAGAGAATTTTTGAAGAAGTCCCTTAGGATAATTTGTTGTTTGGACTCTTACATACGAAGGACAAGAAAAACCATCCAAAAACTAAAAATTTCAAGTTTGACGGAGTCAGATCGTACAGTATGATCATACTTCGTATGTGTGAACAGTTTAAAAAAAGAACGGTTCATCCGGTACGATCCTATATGAACCTATTTTCATACTCTGGAAAATGATGTATGAAACCACATCGTACAATATGAACAGTTCAAAAAATGAACAGTTTGTCCATTATTATCCTATACGAACCTATTTTCATACTCTAGAAAATGATGTATGAAACCACATCATACTGTACAAATACTTCAAAATATGAACGGTTTATCTAGTACGATCCTGTACGAACCTATTTTCCTACTCTAGAAAATAATGTACAAAACCACATCGTACTGTACGAACAATTCAAAAAAGGAACGGTTCATCTGGTATGATCCTGTATGAACTTATTTTCATACTCTAGAAAATGATGTATGAAACTACATCATACTGTATGAACAGTTCAAAAAATGAATGGTTCATCTAGTACGATCCTATACGAACCTATTTTTATACTCTGGAAAATGATGTATGAAATCACATCGTACTGTACTAACAATTAAAAAAATGAATGGTTCATCTGATATGATCCTGTACAAACCTGTTTTCATACTCTGAAAAATGATGTATGAAATTCATTTCGTACAGTATGATCCATACTTGGAAAAATTTTTAACTCATGAATCAATCAGGTTCATTCTAGAGGGATATTCAATACAAATCATTCTGTACGATTTGCAATCGTATAGTATGATTAGATTTAAAAAAAAAATTTGCCTAACTCCCCAATGTGTTTGTGCACGGTTACCTAATTACAATCACACTCTCTCAGACTTAAGAAAAATAAAAAAAGATATAGACTCCAATTACAACAATCCGTAATTTAATCTGTTTTGAAGTCTTGAGCAGTCTGAAGCATGATTTTCCTAAAACATTAGTACACATAAATAATAAAGGCAATATATCCAATACATGTTAGGAGAAATAGTAGTCAATACAATAACATTTTGGAATCATTATAAACACACTTAATAAGAAAATCGAGCTATGAAAATAAAATTGCAACACTTTGTGTGAAGAAGAGTTTCAAAGAATCACTAAAGGAGCTTCTTCGCCTTCTCATACTATGCTTTTCCTATCACATTATAAGTCACGATGGTAGCTTGCTGCAAAGGTAACAAACTTTTTTTCTGTCACTCTAAATAAATCCCAGCCTAATTTTTATTTTGTAATGAACTCAGGAGTCAACATAGCAAAGTTTGCTTTAACTTCCACTGCAGGAAATTTAGCAATTTCTAGTGGATTTGTGGTGGCATTTGAGGTGGATTTTATTTTCTCTAAAATTGTGATGGATTTGTGATAGAAATATTCATTATTTTTTGTGGCAAATTCGCAGTGGAATATCCATCACAAATTTACGATGGCAAATCTTCCACAAATTCATCAAAAGTCCATCGCAAATCCATCACAAATCTGACTCTATTTAACCTATCTAACCAACTAAGTGTGCATCTGTTTTATTTATTTTGTTCATCTCATTCGATTTTAGCTCTGCCAATTCTAAACTTTCTTCGTCGATGTTTCTGGTGGCCTCTCCTCCTTTGATGATGACAATCCAATTTGTATTGCCACCTTCGAGCCACCTTCGATGACATTCCCTCATGTTGCATCTGAAGTCTTCAATGATGTTCCTTCTCATCAGATATAAAATACACCTTATCACTTTGTTCATTTCTCGCATCCAAAGTCACACCTCCTTCACGATGTGATGATGGGAGCTTGAACTTGTGAAGGTATCCATCTTTCTTCCTTTTGCACGCTTCTTCATCAAATCGCTCATCGGCCAAACTCCTTACTGCCAAGTTGAGTTTTGTTACGAAGGTATACTTTTTGCTAATTATATTTCTTATTGATAATATTTTATATGGATTTGGTGAGTACATGTTTTAGATATCTTAGGTCAATTATTCATAGTGATGGTGAAATAGATGGAGATATTATTAGAAAAAAAATAAGTTGGATAGTTGAAGTGGAGAAAGGCATTGGGCTTGTTCTATGATATATAAGTTCCCCTCAAATTTAAGGGAAAATTCTATAAGATGTGGTGATACCTGCAATGCTGTAATGTTGTAGAATGTTGGCCATTAAAATGTAAACATAATATTTAGTTACATGCTGCAAGAATTGAGATTGCTCAGGTGGATGAATGGCCTTCCTCTTAGAGACAAGATACGAAATGAGCATATTCATGGTTAGAGTAGCTCCAATAGAAGAGATAAGATTAGAGAGAGTCACCAATGATAGTTTGGGCCTATATATATGCTCATATTGTATGGTTAAAGTGGAAGAATGCATCAACTTATTGTGTGATAGAAATGTCCTCATAAAACTTAGGGGAAAATTATATTAGATGGTGTTGAGACTTGCATTACCTTGTGGTGAAAAATATTGGCCATTCAAAAAGAAGCATAATATTCAGTTAAGTGTTGCAGAGATAAGGATGCTCAAGTGAATGAGTGGCTTTACTTTTATATATTAGATACAAAATGTGCATATATATGAAATGGTTGGATTAGCTCCAATTGAAGATAATAGTAGAGAGAGTTACCTTAGATAGTTTGGTCACATATATGATCATTTTTTATGGTTAAAGTGGAGGAGTGCATTGTGCTTATTGTGTGATAGAAATGTCCCACTAAAACTTAAGGGAAAATTGTATTAGAATGTGGTGAGACCTGTATTACCTAAACTTAAATGAAATGAGCAGCACAACCAAAGGGCTTGACTCATTTCCATCCATTCTAGCATCCAATGCATAATTTATTATCTAAACTATCAACTTTAGCATTAATAGGTTTTTGTCATCACATCCACATAAACTCCTAAAATTATCAAGCTCAAGTGTTTTTTGGATGTGAACTAACATTATTTATTTTTTTTAATTGATAGAAATCTAATTATTTGTTGTAAGGAATTTATAGCCCAAAAATATTATGGATATTCAAAACTAGAAGTTGGATGTATAACTGACTGTTGCTAGGATGTAAGATATTAACAGATGAATTTTTTAACAGAGTGAATTATTTTATTCAGGCAGGCTATTAATTTCGTTCCTTTAAATCAAAGGTAAGGCTTTGTTGACCATATTCCAAACATAAAAATAGAGCCTATCTCACACTAGATGAGATTACTATTGATATATATCATAGAGGATTCATGCCAGAATATTATTATTGGACTTCAGATGGTGAGTATGAGCTTCATTTTGACTATCAATGTGGTCCATCTACAAGTTCCAACATAATTGACATAGACAATGTTAGGACGTTTGAGGACTTTGTTTATGATGCAACTGGGCCAAAATTTCAATAATATATAGAAGAATCCCCGAATAAGAAGGCACAAAACATCTATGATTTGTTACATGCTATGCAACAACCAATTAGAATGGGTGCACTACTCACCACTAATGGTCGCATTTTGATTCAGCCAGAGGGTGACACGTACATAAATTTATTTGTTATATATTACACATATATTTGAAAAATAATATTTTTTAACTAAATCTTTTATATAATTTTTAAATGTCAAAGCAGCCCACGCACAAGACATAAAATATCATACGGAGCATGTATGATTATCCACATGTCTCTTGGAAAAAAAACCCTTAAGGAAGTACAGGGCATGTGGTTTAGAGTGTTTGAGGTTACTAAGTTGAAATATTACTGACATCTATCCATATTTTATTAAGTTAATAAAGAATATTTTTTATTCTAAAATGTTATATACAATGGGATTTTTATTGGTTGCCTGAGCATGGTACTCATATCAGAATAAAGTTTTAGGAATGCAGAGCAAATTGCCTATGAGATATGTTCACATGCATTAGGAGGACAGATGAGCAACCACTTTGGATTTGAGAGGGTGTATGGGCCAACCTTATTAGTGCTTAGGTAGCCCAAATTATATAGTGAGGAGGGAGCAGAACAGACATAATTAAGTTTCTGACATCGAGATGAGGTCATATATAAGTATATAAGGTTAGAATACTTAAAATAATATTATTAGTAATGATTATAAGATGATTAATCTTTTATTATATTTTGTAAGATGAGTTTACATGGCTTTAAGAAAGAGATACTATATGAGTTCCGCAGATATTTCTAACTACCACACTTGGTCGTAGGCGGTAGGTAGAATGCAGAAGGGACGGATTTATGGATTAGACTTGTAGGCCTACGCGTATGAGGGACAGTCCTCTTCTGCCTATAACCAATCTACTAATAGCCATGAGAGTTTGTACAGCCAACAGGTGGTAAACTTGATAGTAGAGCTAGAAAATATCTGAAAATCACAATAAGACATCAACATTCAGATACTGGATGAGCTTCAATGATTGAGAGAGCATATTGGCAAAAATCAGCCTGCGCCTGCATCGACTGAGTAGGAGAGAGAGGATACAAATTCGGCCTATATTGTCTATGTAAGGGTTTTTAATGCATTTTATTATTATTTTTTTAATGTACAAGAATAATTGATACTTTAATAGTGTTTTAGTAATTGTAGAATTCTATGTAATGTGATTGTTTGTTTAGGAAGTTGGAATGTGATTGTATAAAAGTGCATTTTTTTATGTTTGTTTTATCATTATTACTTAGAATGTTAGCATTATTAACTACTGCTTTTAAACATCTAGGACTATTATTGTTGAAAATTTTAATAACTGATTTTAGGAGCTATTTTTTATTTATGGTATAGGTTTTTGGGGGATTTACGACAAAAATTTTGCCGCAAGCTTCAAAATTATGAACATGTATAGTGTATTGTGACAGAACCACCTATCACAAATTGTGGCCTATTTGCAACAGAAAATCATTCACAATTTACAATGGCATTTTTGCCATAAATTTTGACATATTTTCTGCCTAAAATCCATTATAAATTGCGACAAAATTTGCATCGGGAAGAAAAAATGAATACATCATTTTCTTGAGTTTATTTCTACCATAAATTCATCGCAAAATATTTGTGATGGATTTAATCCATCACAAATTCTTTTGCGATGCGACTTTTATCGTTGGAATGTATTCCATCGCAAATCCCCTGCAAACTAAAATTTGTGACGGATTTGGCCTATTTTGCAGCCAATTTTTCCACCGCAAAAACTTGGCTTTCCTGTGAATTTTCTTTTACTATTGTAGATTGACATTGTTGAACTTTTATCGAGTAACAAAAGTCACAAAAAAGAAAATATCTTGGCAAAGGAAATAATGCATTATGAAAACTCTTATGCAAACTTATGCTAATCGATCTTCTTAACAAGATCATCCCCCAAGAGGTACTTAATAATTGGTAGTTATTTCATTAAAGCTATTTTTCGAATTTCACATATATTGTTTTGTTTTGGATTTACACACTTCGAACAATTCTGATGTTTTATCAAATAATTTACATATAAATGTCAAAATAATTTATGACCAGTTGTGAAGTTATTTTGGGTTACGTTAGCACTTTTTAGTTATTTAATTCCAGAGTTTTTGCTAGATAATGAAATATTTTGACTTATGATAATGTTATTTCTATTGATTACTTGAACAAAGAATTTATTTTAGTTGCATCATATATTTCTTACATGATTCTTGTATTGTTTTAGTTCAGGTACTATGTTCGAACTAGATTAAAGTAATTTTTAGACCTATTTATTTATTTTGTTTATACTCACTTGTTTAACTTTTCAGTTTATTCCCTAAACAACATTCACAGCTCCTTAATTCTGATATTTGCATTTTTACCTCCGCTTAGCAATTCTTAAAAGTCATTTTCAAGAATAAAATTACTGATTAAACTTTTCCTCTTTTCTTGTCTCAGACTACTTTTCAAAGGATGATAAAGTTCTCTTTGTTAAAAGAATTATCGAGTCCATAGGAATCCTTACCATAGTTGAATCCTTAGTCGATACTATTAAGCAACATACAATATCTTGTGGGCAAAGAAAGTGAGTTAATTTTAGGGTTGAAATGATTATAGAACTTTTCTTTATTTATTTTAGATGAGCAAACATCTAATTTGGATTGGGCTTCGTCGTTTCTACTTCTTAAAGCCCTACGTTGCGAAGCATTTTAAGTGGTAAATATCAGCATGGTGGTTCACCAACCAAGGTTATTTTAAGATTATATCTAATATTAATATTTATTTCTTAAATCAATTATTTAGGTATTTTCTAAATTTCACTTGCTACGTAAATGCCTTGTTAGTGTAAATTAAGAACTGGTAAATATCTTATTTTTTATAACACAAATTACAATCAATGCTTTTCTTTCATTTTGTCCATTTATACTATTTTATGATAATGTATTTTAATACTAGTTTTAGTTATTTTTTTATTTGTCAAGAGACTAATCTTACTAATTCCTTGCACATGAATTATGGATAAGATAACTTGTTATTGTATAAATAAAAATTTGATGTTGGCATTTAACCATCATTGTTATTTCATAATTAGTTGTCTTTTAGGTTTCATATGTTATAAAAATATTTATTATTTTTATAGGCATTCAATTATGAGAATGAATTTTTAGATGCAATTACTTATCACAATCATAATCATTATATTTATATTTTTATTTGTTCTTAAGATTCTAGCTATGTGAGTAAGAATTTTAAGATCTTAGCAACGTGCACCTTATCAAGGTGCATCTAAACTATATATATATATATATATATATATATATATATATATATATCCAATGATGTCTTAGTTAAAAAACTATGAAAAATATTTGAAAAATCACCCTGATAATGTGATGGAACATTTTTTATTTTCTTATTCTAAAGATGTAAAATTTAAATTTAACTTGGATGCAAAAATGTTCGCTTATTTAGCAAAGACCACTAAATTCATTTTCAAAGATTTGGATTGGATTTATTTTAACGTACTATTTAGAGACAATTAATTTTGTTTTTAATGCTAGCTGCTAAACTATTGTAAAATCTTACAATTTAGTTTATAGCTATCCTAGATCAAGATCAACTCTCCTTGATTGTTGTTGTGGGCAAGAATATGCGCGGTGGTAGAGTTGCAGTCATACATCTTAGCGTTGCATGGATATCCAGCTCACACATAGAGAACATAAGATTTTTTATGTCGAAAACCCTAGAAAGGGGAAAAACTATGGGGCCTGGCCCAGTTGTAAATGATTCCACTAAAATATGAGTAGGTTATAGTGGGCTGACTCACCTTCAAGGGTGATCAGATTACAAATGTCCGCCATGTGGTTGTAGTCTAGTGCTAAATGGGGATGCAACTCCATCACTACTAGAAAGTTCGGGCGTTAGGTTGTGATTCGATAGAAGTTTGGGCTTTAAGTGGTGGCTTGGTAGAAGTATGGGCATCAAGTGGTGGTCCGATAGAAGTTCAGGCATCAGGTGGTGGTCCGATAGAAGTTCAGGCATCAGGTGGTGGTCCAACAAAAGTTTGGGCTTCAGGTGGTGGTCCAATGGAAGTTCGTGCCTCAGGTGGTGGTCTGGCAGAGCTCAAGGCATCAAGTAGTAGTCTACCGTGAAAGGTCGATACGGATGTTAAGCCCTAGTGAACTAGTCCCGAGGCTAACCAAGAGGGGGGGTGAATTGGTTATTTAAAAATTTCACGATAACTATGAAAATCTTTTTATAACGTGCAGCGGAAACGAATTAAAACAACGATAAAAAGATTAACCACAGATATTCACCCAAGCAGTTAATATCAGAAAAAATTAAAGTGCAGAATTGAATCAGAAAAGCAAACCAGATTTTATAGTGGTTCGGTCAACTTGACCTACGTCCATTCCCGGAGCCTCCCCTCCGGGTATTGCACTAAACAGAAGTGTCTCTCCTTTTGCTCCCACAGCAAGGCGGAGAAGCCTGTACAAAAATCTCCTTTTCACCACACGGTGAGGCAGAGAACCCGACCTCCTTTCGCTTCCTCCTGAAGCAGGCAGAGAACCTTCGAACTCCTTTCGCTTCCTCCTGAAGCAGGCAGAGAACCTACGAACTCCTTTTGCTTCCACCTGAAGCGGGCAGAGAACCCCGGATCTTCTTGCGAACGATCCTCCCACGACGAACACCGACTAGACGAAAGACGACGAGCGGAGAAGACAACTCTGATCCGTGCTCGGAGCAACCTTAGTGAATCCCTCACTAACTCCCCCTCACAAGATCTTCTCTCTCTCTCCCAACTCTCTCTCTCTCTAGGGTTTCTCAGGGAAGGAAGGCAGCAAAAGATTTTTCCAAAAATTGGAAAAAGTTCTTTTAAAGGAGGGCTTAAAATTTGCCCTAAATCTCAACTGGTCGGCCAAGATCGTCCAGGATGATCGGTAGATCGTCCTGTACGATCAGTTCAAATTCAGCTGTTTCAGCCTGGACGATCTGGCTCTTCTGGACGATCAGTAGAAAAAATTGTTCATATCGTCCCGTACGATCCTGCGATCGTCTGGGACGATTAGTGCAAATTGAGGAAAATCGTCCAGAAGACAGTTCAGGTCGTCTAGAGAAATCTGTGCTGGACGACCAAAAAATGACTTGATCGTCCGGGACGAGGGGGTCATCATCCTTTACGATTAGTTCAAAAAGGCTCTAAATCGTCTTGTACATAGTTCTGGACGTACAGCTTAAATGCACTAGACGATCAAGATCGTCCGGGACGATCCTGCGATCTTCCAGGACGATATGATCGTATCAACCAAAAATAAATTACTTTCCTTAATTACCAGATTAAATTAGGCATGATTATACTGGATCATCCGGGACGATACACGTATCGTCCGGGACGATCAGACCAAGTATCTAAAAATAAGAACTTGCCTAACTTGATCTGGCAGCTGAGAATTTCTGATTTGGGCATATCGTCCCGTATGATCCGGAGATCGTCCAGGATGATCAGCTTAATCTGACCCTCTTAACTTAGTCGCCCTAATTAGGGTTTCTATTTTAACTGGATCATCCAGGACGATGTGTAGATCGTCCAGGACGATCTGAACAAATTTTTAACAGAAACTCTAATTCACTCAATCTCTCTCCCTGAGTGTGTGTGTGCAAGGTTACTTAGCTAGGGAATCAGTTACATTACAATTGTCTCAATAAAAAGAAAAATCATACATTTGACACACTTGGACCCGATCTTGAGTTGGCTTGAGTGGCTCGTGGTCTTTTGTGCCTGAAACAGATTAGCCAAGCAAAACACACTGGAAACATGTTTGTCATCATCAAAACCAGATTTGCAACAATCTCCCCCTTTTTGATGATGGCAAACATTTGTAAAGTAGTCTGAAAATAAAAGTAAACTAGGAGATCAAATAAACAAACATTTTTTAAATTTTCATTTAACAGCTAAAATAATACAGGAAAGATGGCTCAGAAAACAGAAACAGACACGACTACAACTGACTCCCCCTTTTGACATCACAAAAAGGAGGAGGAAAAATAGAACACGGAAATAAAACATAAATAGAACAACTACAAAACAGGAAAATTAGAAATTTTCCTTGATTTTAGATTAAAAAAAAACCAATGACAGGACGATTGACAGCGCTGAAATCCAGAAAAGGTTGGAAATAATCAACTTTCGTAACTCCAACCCCGGGCACCTTATCGATGCAAACCTCTTTCAACACAAAAATCTGATTCAAAAGAAAAGACATTAGATTTGAAAAGAAATCCTTTCAAGCCTCGTTCCAAAAAAATATCTGATATAATAGTGTTACAAAGTAAAAAATCAGAAATCAGGATTTTCAAGACTCAAGTTTTTGAAAATATTAAGTGGCGCACAGATTTCTCTAAGACATTTAACAATCTGAAAGGGAAGAAAGCTTGTTTTGGGCTCATTTTGTGCCACTTTTTCAAATTGGTTGGCGCTTTACGCATCTTTTGATTTTTGATACACTTTGTGAATTCAATTTGGCAATTTTACATCTTTTCAGTTTTGGGCTCATTTTATGCCTCTTTTTCAAATTATCTGGCGCACTGCGCATCTTTTATAAGCTTTCTCCTTTTCATAATCATTAAAGAGTCTCAGCTGTGAGATTATCTTCCAGACATAGGAGATGACTCTCCGCAGTAAGGAAGAACGATTCACAAAACAAAAGCCATACAATATATGATAAATGCAATCACTTGGTTTAGAAAATCAAACTAATGACTCAAGACTTTGAAAAATACTATTGATATGAGGCAGATTACTGTAGGAAGATAAAATAATCTCTATTTCAAAAACTAATATTTTAATTTTGAAGAGGATTTTTATTTAAAAGAAACTACACACCAGTAAAGGAGTTAGAGGAAGAGAAACAATTATCAATGTTTCTTCCCTTTAACAGATTCAGCGAAGTCAATCACTGCTTATCAGCTTCCAAACCAAAATAAGGTAAAAACTCCCAGTCAAAAATTCAGATCACCAGATGTAGTGAGCGGTGATCAGATCTTGAAAAGCATAAAACAGTAAGTGCAAGATATGAACCAGTAAATAAATAAAAACAGGTAGAAAATCACAGCAAAGTAAATACTCAAATCAAACTAACAGTAAGGCTAACACAGAAATCAGCAGAAGAGATAAAATCAACTGAAAGCAAATAATCAAACCAAAACTAACTAACAAAAATCAAAAATCAGAATACCAAAACTAACTAACAGAAATCAGAATACCAATCAAAACAATCATAAATCAGCAGTCATCAGAATCAAGCATTTATATCAATCACTCCTAATCTGGTTCTCAAAATGCTGAATGAGTCAAAGGCCAGTGGTTTAGTGAATATGTCAGCCAGCTGATTTTCAGTTGCTACGTGGTGTAGCTCAATGTCCCCTTTTGTAACATGGTCCCTAATGAAGTGATGCCTAATGTCAATGTGTTTGGTCCTAGAATGTTGGATTGGATTCTTAGAGATACAGATGGCACTAGTATTATCACATATCATAGAGATTGTGCCAACAGGTACTCCTAAATCCAAGACTTGCTGCTTCAACCAAAGAACTTGGGCCACACAACTCCCTAATGCAATGTACTCAACTTCAGCAGTGGAAAGTGTAACTGAGTTCTATTTTCTACTGGACCAGGAGACTAACGACTGTCCTATGAACTGACAAGTCCCAGAAGTACTCTTCCTATCCACCCTACACCCCACAAAATCAGAATCAGAATATCCAATGATCTCAAAAGAGGTGCTGTGCCTAGGGTATCAAATTCCTATGTTTGGGGTTCCTAAAAGATATCTAAGAATTCTCTTAACAGCAGTCAGATGGGACTCTTTAGGATCAGCATAAAACCTAGCACAAAGACAGAGACTAAACATGATATCAGGTCGGCTAGCAGTCAGGTAAAGCAGTGAACCTATTATCCCTCTATACTTCTTCTGATCAACAGATTTTCCATTTGAATCCTTATCTAACTGAACTAAGGAGGGCATGGGAGTATTGATTGGCTTGGCTTTGTCCATTTCATATTTCTTCAAAATGTCCTTAGTGTATTTTGATTGATTGAGAAAGGTTCCATCATCCGTTTGCCTTATGCTAAACCCCTAAAAGTAGGACAATTCTCCCATCATACTCATCTCAAACTCTTTACTCATTGTTTTAGAAAACTCTTCACATAAGTATTTATCAGAAGATCCAAAAATTGTATCATCAATATAGATCTGGACAATGAGTAAGTCATCTCCTAATCTCCTCAGAAAAAGGGTTGTGTCTATGCTCCCCTTAACAAACTCTCTTTCTAACAGGAATGTGCTAAGCCTCTCATACCAAGCTCTGGGTGCCTGTTTCAATCCATACAAGGCCTTTTTTAATTTATAGACATGACTTAGATATTGGGAACTCTCAAAACCTGGGGGTTGTTCTACAAAAACATCTTCTTTAATTACCCCATTTAAAAAGGCACTCTTAACATCCATTTGAAACAGCTTAAATCCCTTATAACAGGCAAAGGCTAGTAGCACTCTAATGGCTTCCATTCTAGCTATAGGGGCAAAAGTCTCCTCAAAATCAATCCCTTCTATCTTATTATACCCCTTAGCCACCAATCTTGCCTTATTTCTCACCACCACACCAGAATCATTCATCTTATTCTTAAAGACCCACTTGGTTCCCATAATACTTTGATTTTTAGGTCTTTCTACTAACTCCCAAACATCATTCCTTACAAATTGATTCAATTCTTCCTGCATAGCTAAAATCCAAAATTCATCCGACAGGGCTTGATTGATGTTGGTGGGTTCAGTCATTGAGATAAAGGCAGAATGGTTTACTTCCTTCCTAAGTCCATGCCTAGTCCTAACACCTTCAGAAGGGTCTCCTAAGATCAGTTCTTTAGGATGACTCGAAGAATATCTCCAATCTCTAAGCAAATATGTTTGAGGTTCTACCCTTTCCTCCAAATTTGTATTTCCAACTCCTTGGGTAACCTCAATAATCTCTTCATCTTCTACTTCAGATCTAGACTCCTTAGGATCAGATTCATCAAACACTATATGGGTTATTTCTTCCACCACCAAAGTCCTCCTATTGAGCACCCTAAAGGATTTCCCCACACTTGAATATCCTAAGAACACTCCTTCATCAGATTTGCGGTCAAATTTTCCTAAGGGTGACTTCCCGTTGTTCAGAATGAAAACCTTACAGCCAAAGATATGGAGGTGGGACAGATTTGGAGTTCTACCCTTAATGATCTCATAAGGTGTTTTGCTCAGTTTGACTCTCACATTCACCCTATTCAGCACATAACAGGCAGTGTTCACCGCTTCAGCCCAAAAGTATTTTGGAAGTGAATACTCGGGAAGCATGGCTCTAGCGGCTTCCACTAAGGTCCTGTTCTTCCTTTCAGCTACCCCGTTGCTGAGGGGTCCTAGGAGCTGAAAAATTGTGACTAATCCCATGATCCTCACAAAAACTTCCAAATCTTTCATTTTCAAACTCCCCTCCGTGATCACTATGGATGGTAATAATCTCACATCCTAACTTCTTCTGAATCCAAGTAGAGAAGGATCTAAACTCATCAAATGACTCAGATTTATGTGACAAAAACTTAACCGAAGTGAACCTCGAATAATCATCTACAATCACAAAACCATAGACTCTCCCCCCTAAGGTGGCAGTGCTAATGGGTCCAAAGAGTCCATGTGAAGAACTTCTAAAGGTGTAGAGGTGCTAATATCCTTAACAGAGTGAAAAGAGGACTGGACTTGCTTCCCCAACTGACAGGCATCACACAGGTGATCCTTAGTGAACTTAAGCTTGGGCACACCTCTAACTAAGTCTTTTTGGGTGACTCTCCTAAGGGTTTTCATACTAGCATGACACAATCTCCTATGCCATAACCAAGACTCATCAGCAGTAGTTTTTAAGCAAATTGAATTATCAGATTTAATGCTACTTACATCCAGCTTCTAGACGTTGTTGATCATTTGCCCCTGCAAAACAACTTCATCATTTAAGCTTAAAATGCAGCCAGTGGGCAGGAATTTGATGCTGTATCCCTTATCACAGAGTTGATTGATGCTCAGCAGGTTGTGTTTCAGTCCATCTACAAGCAAAATATTATCAATCATAAAGTTCTTTGAATCACCAATTATACCTGTGCCTACCACCATCCTGGTGGTGTTATCTCCAAGTGTAACCTTGCCTCCAGCTCTGGCCTCCAGCGAAATGAACTGATTTGCATCTCCAGTCATATGTCTAGAACATCTGCTGTCCAGGTACCACATGCTCTCACGAGGTCTTGTGTGAGAGCACTCCTACAAAAGTATCAAACATCAGTCTTAGGAACCCAAACAGGTTTGGGTTCCTTCTTATGAAAAGAAGAATGCAATGCATGCGTGCTGTACTGTGAAACATGCAGTTTGGGTTTCCACACCCAATGTGTACTATGATGAACAGTGCAGGTGTGAGAAATATGTCCTAACATGCCACATGAAAAACATCTAACACCAGGAAAAGGGTTAACTAATCTACGTGGATGATAATGCCTCTTCCTAGATGTATATGAAACATGCTTTGAAGAACTTGCAACAGATTTTTCAAAAGGTGGCGGTGCATAAAACTGTTCAAAAGTAGGCGGTGTTTAGTTCTTTTCAAAAGCACTGCTTTTTACTTTCAAAAACTCATTTTCTTTCTTTAAACTTGCAATTTCAAATTTCAAGGTTCCCTTGCTACTTTCTACTTCACATGCCATTGTATCTAATTCTTTAAAAGCTCTTTCTAAGTCCACATGCATAGTTTTCAATGAATCATGCTCAGAAACTAAATCAGAATATTTTTTATTCAACTCATCGAATTCATCAAGCAAAGACATGTGATTTGAATCAAGTGTGGAATGATCTTTAACTACAGAATCATGCTCTTTTTGCAAAGTTACGTAATCTAATTTCAAACTAGCATGAGTTTTCTTAAGCTTCCTATACGATGTATGAATTCTTTTAGAAACTTCAAATAATTGATCGTAGGTAAGCTCACATACCTCGTCCTGATCCGACTGACCAGGGTGATCATCAGCCATAAGACACAAGTTTGTTTCCTCCTCTTCAGCTTCAGTCTCAGAAGAGTCGGATGCAGAGTCTGCCCAGAATGCCTTCTGAATCCGCTTCTTGTCCTTTCTAAACTTTGGTTTCTCCTCACCCTTCTCCTTGCTTGGGTGAGCTTTAAGTGTTGGACAATCAGCCTTTATGTGTCCAGGCTTCCTGCATTCAAAACAAATAGATTCAGATGAACTCTTAAAATTTTTATTAGACTTACCCTTGTTCCACTTCTGATAGTTCTTATGTTTCTTCCTTAGAAAGCTTTTGAATTGCCTTGTGATTAAGGCAACATCATCGCTATCAGACCCGAAAGTGCTAGCATCTGAATCCTTGGCCTTTAGTGCAACTGTCTTCTCTTTCTTGCGTTCACCTGCATCAAGTTGCCTTTGGTTCACCCCTTGCTCGTAAGCAATAAGTGATCCAAGTAAGCTGTCAATAGAGTAAGTGTTTAAATTTTTAGATTTAGTAATAGCAGTAATCTTAGCATCATAAGAAACAGGCAAACATCTTAGAATTTTATTCACTCTTTCGTAGTTAGTAAGTTCTCTACCTAGAACATGCAAAGAGGTAACAATCTGAGTGAACCTTGTGTACGTTTCTGAAATAGTCTGACTAGGTTTCATGCGAAAAAGTTTGTAATCATGTAACAAGATGTTTAACCTAGACTGTTTGACTTCAATTGTACCTTCGTATGTTATGCATAATCTATCCCAGATTTCCTTTCCCGTTGTACAAGTAGAAACACGCATATAGTCTTCAGATTTTAAAGCACAAAAGAAACAGTTCAAGCATTTTGCATTTAACTGTGCTAAATCACGATCATCAAACATCCAATCAGTAAAAGGCAGTTCAGTTTTTACATTGATAATCAGTCTAAAAGGTGGTTCGTATCCGTTCTTAAATAACATCCACATGCAATAATCAATAGACTGTAGAAAAGTAGACATGCGTGTTTTCCAAAAATTAAAAGGAATATTATCAAACAACGGTGGTCTTGTAATAGAATATCCTTCAGCAGTATTACGATTATTACAGTTAGCCATGGATCAAACTCAAAAGTTTTTAAACCTAAATTTTGAATCCCTCTCTGATACCACTTGAAAGTTCGATAGGGATATTAAGCCCTAGTGAACTAGTCCCGAGGCTAACCAAGAGGGGGTGAATTGGTTATTTAAAAATTTCACGATAACTATGAAAATCTTTTTATAACGTGCAGCGGAAACGAATTAAAACAACGATAAAAAGATCAACCACAGATATTCACCCAAGCAGTTAATATCAGAAAAAATTAAAGTGCAGAATTGAATTAGAAAAGCAAACCAGATTTTATAGTGGTTCGGTCAACTTGACCTACGTCCACTCCCCGGAGCCTCCCCTCTGGGTATTGCACTAAACAGAAGTGTCTCTCCTTTTGCTCCCACAGCAAGGCGGAGAAGCCTGTACAAAAATCTCCTTTTCACCACACGGTGAGGCAGAGAACCCGACCTCCTTTCGCTTCCTCCTGAAGCAGGCAGAGAACCTTCGAACTCCTTTCACTTCCTCCTGAAGCAGGTAGAGAACCTACGAACTCCTTTTGCTTCCACCTGAAGCGGGCAGAGAACCCCAGATCTTCTTGTGAACGATCCTCCCACGACGAACACCGACTAGACGAAAGACGACGAGCGAAGAAGACGACTCTGATCCGTGCTCGGAGCAACCTTAGTGAATCCCTCACTAACTCCCCCTCACAAGATCTTCTCTCTCTCTCCCAACTCTCTCTTTCTCTAGGGTTTCTCAGGGAAGGAAGGCAGCAAAAGATTTTTCCAAAAATTGGAAAAAGTTCTTTTAAAGGAGGGCTTAAAATTTGCCCTAAATCTCAACTGGTCGGCCAAGATCGTCCAGGATGATCGGTAAATCGTCCTGTACGATCAGTTCAAATTCAGCTGTTTCAGCCTGGACGATCTGGCTCTTCTGGACGATCAGTAGAAAAAATTGTTCATATCGTCCCATACGATCCTGCGATCGTCCGGGACGATTAGTGCAAATTGAGGGAAATCGTCCAGAAGATAGTTCAGGTCGTCTAGAGAAATCTGTGCTGGATGACCAAAAAATGACTTGATCTTCCAAGACGATGGGGTCATCGTCCTGTATGATTAGTTCAAAAAGGCCCCAAATTATCCTGTACATAGTTCTGGACGTACAGCTTAAATGCACTAGACGATCAAGACCGTCTGGGATGATCCTGCGATCGTCCAGGACGATATGATCGTATCAACCAAAAATAAATTGCTTTCCTTAATTACCAGATTAAATTAGGCATGATTGTACAGGATCGTCCGGGACGATACACGTATCATCCGGGACGATCAGACCAAGTATCTAAAAATAAGAACTTGCCTAACTTGATCTGGCGGTTGAGAATTTCTGATTTGGGCATATCATCCCGTACGATCCGCAGATCATCCAGGATGATCAGCTTAATCTGACCCTCTTAACTTAGTCACCCTAATTAGGGTTTCTGTTTTAACTGGATCGTCCAGGACGATGTGTAGATCGTTCAGGACGATCTGAACAAATTTTTAACAGAAACTCTAATTCACTCAATCTCTCTCCCTGAGTGTGTGTGTGCAAGGTTACTTAGCTAGGGAATCAGTTACATTACAATTAACTCAATAAAAAGAAAAATCATACATTTGACACACTTGGACCCGATCTTGAGTTGGCTTGAGTGGCTCGCGGTCTTTTGTGCCTGAAACAGATTAGCCAAGCAAAACACACTGGAAATATGTTTGTCATCATCAAAACCAGATTTGCAACATACCGGAGCTTAAGATGTGAGGTGATGGTCTAGCGGAGCTCAGGATATCAAGCGGTGGTTTGATAGAGCTTAGGACATCAGCTGGTGGTCTGGCGAAGCTCAGGGCATCAAGCGGTGATCCAACAAAGCTTAGAATGTCAGGTGGTGGTCTGGCAGAGCATAGGGCATCTAGCGGTGGTCCAGTAAAGCTTAGGATGTCAGGTGGTGGTCCAATGGAGCTTAGAGCATCAAGTGGTGATTTAGCAGAGCTTAGGATGTTAGGTTGTGGTCGGTGGAGCTCAGGGAGTCAAGCATTGGTTTAGCGGAGCATAGGACATCAGGTAATCATCCGGTAGAATTTTGGGCCTCAGGTAGTGGTCTGGTGGAGCTGAAGGCATCAAGTGGAGTTTCAATAGAGCTTAAGATGTCAGGTGATGGTATGGTGGAGCTCAGGGCATCAAGCGGAGATTTGACGGAGCTTAGGACATCAGGTGGTGGTTTGGCAGAGCTCAGGGCATCAAGCGATGGTTCATAGGAGCTTAGGACATCAAGTAGAGGTCTGATGGAAGCTTAGGATGCCAAGTGGGGTTCCGGAGGAGCCCAAGGCATCAAACGGTGGTCCGGCAGAACTTCGGGCGATGGTTAAGGAGGCAAGAGTGATATCTGATCTCTTCCTTTTTTCATTATGCTTAGGGGTCCCTCTTCAAGAGGAAATGGGGCTCTATTGATAGATTTCTTGGTGTGGTATGGCCTGTAAATAGGTGGAAGATCAAGTGCAAATGGGGAGTGGTTTGGATGGACGCTCGATGTTGAATCTCTTGATCATGAGTAGTTTGATGGAAATTTGAAGGTCTTAGTGATATCAGAATTTATTGATCTTGGGCTCATTGGATTTACCTCGTGGAGCCGATCGAATCAACTATAAGCACATCTTGTTTGGAAACTGTTTGGTGATCCAAATTGTGGTTTAAACCATCTAACAGTGCTTCAGGTCCTTGATTTGGACCAATTTGGGCTCGAACTAAGTGAAATTTATTATCGTTGGGATCGTATTTCCTAGATGCTTCATTTTTTGACCAATTTGGGCTAAAATCAGAGTTCAGATTGTCCCAATTTTAATTTTAAAAGTTTCTAACTTAATTTTACCACAAGATTTATGCCTGATTAAGATAATTTTTTAAGAATTTATCACTGGCCCCCGTATATTGGATGTTGAAGCTCCAGAAGTTGGAGAATATGTGTCCCAGCCTTTGGGGAATCTTTTGTGTGATTTGAACTTTGAAAATACTCTGATCTTGGGCATAGAGTTCTCGAATAGTTCAAAAAGTGTCAAAATTGAGTCTGGGATGTCAAAACATGGTTCAGAGGACTCCAAAAATATCTGGGCCCCAAAATGAGCTGGAGCAACCTAGCCACCGCTAGCAGCCGCCGGCCACTTCCGCATTGTTGTCGTTGCTACCAGGCATTGCCCAGCCTGCCTGCGTGCCTATATGCCTACCTGCAGGCTCGCACGCTATTTGAAATTCCCAAATTAACCCTTCCCTAACTATAAATACCCCCACCCTTGGGCATTCAAAACTCACCTTTTCTTCCTCCATCTCCTTTCTTTGACTTGAGGCCTTTCCCTGGCCCTTTACGGGTGATATCCCTCATCCAGGCCTAAGGCCCCTCTCTGTAAGAAGGAGACTCCTTCCCTCTCCCTCCTACCCCCTTTAGCACTCTTACTATATGGGAGGCTTTCCCCTACTTTTTCATAGGTGGTATCCCTTATCCATCTGCAGGGCCCCTCCCTATATAGGGGTCATTTCGGGTTCCCACCCTTCTGTGAGAGATCCTTCGATCAGGGGAGACCCTATTACTTTGTAGCATGGTGAGCGGAGGTCAAATAAGTGAGGTAGGGCGGATGATGTAGCATCCATCATCACCAATGATTCTCTGATCGATCTCCACAAGAAGTTTCATTTCCTAAATGATGTGGTGACGGCAGTCCCTAAGATGTCTGATCAGGCTGGCCTTCCTCCTCCTGGGTACCTGGCCATATGTGAGACCGGTTTGTGAGCAGGGTTGCACGTTTCACCTCCTGTTGAGTTGATCGAGATTTTGGTGTGGTGTTGGATGACTCTATCCCAATTTTCATATAGATCCATGTCAGTGACGATGGGGCTAATTGCACTCTTTAGAGATCAAGGAGCCGTTCTAACACCTAAGCACCTTTCACAAATGAGCTGATTTACTAGTGATATGCAGGGCTACGTAACATTCAGATCTAAATGATTAGACATGCGTACCTGAGATCCTTCGAAGAGTTAGGCCAGTGCAAATTTCTTTGTGAGAAGTGTCTGGGGCCTGATGGAGAAGTGGGGAAAAATGAAAGATCTGTTAGTCTCTCTACACATCGAAGAAGAAGATATACTTAGGATCCTTAAGGTTCCCAACATCGAACATCTTCTATACGAGATTCATTATTTGAATAAATATATAGAAGAAAGTTCTTTTTCAGGGTCAGGCTATCATTTTATCCTAGGAGATTGGATGCAAGGATGCTGAAGTTGTCCTCCAAGGCTCCTAATCCCCCTACCCCAGCTTCAAGGGTGGCTGGGGTAAGAGGTGATGATCTCCAAGTTCTGTTAAAGAAGAAGAAGTTGGAGGGGATTGCAACGAGTATAAGCAAGGCTCTAGCTGATTCTTCCCCTATCAAGTTACGTGTCCCTAGGGATTTCTTAAGCCACCAGTGTATCAAATGTCACAAAGCTGATGACTTGGTGGGTAGCATCTTCCTAATGCTTCTTTTCTTCTCTTTTTCTTCTAGGATTATTTTTAATGCAGCATTCTTCCTTATTTTAGTTGTTACAGTGCATGAAGCTTGAGATCAAGCTTACTGATGCCTTAAAAGAATGGAATAACAAATTTTAAAGGTTAAATATATTCATGGAGTGTACAAGCAAAAGTATGATCGTAAGACCAAAGAGGCAAAGGTGTTGGAGGAGGAATTGTGCGAGTGGACGACTAAGCTGGCCAACCTAGTGCACTCTATGTCACTTCAATATCAGCAGACATATCAATTCCAGATTGACCTGGTGGAGGCACATGCGATGATCACCCAGCTTCTAGAAGATTAAAAAGCCTCTATAGAGAAAGTAGCGGTGCTTGAAGCTGAGAACAAGAGGTCTCGGACCCTCATATTTGAGAAAGAGGCGACTTTAACTAGCTTAGAATGTTTAAGAGTCATTGAAGATTTCAAGAGGTCAATAGTTTTCAAGACCATCATCCAAGATCATGTTCAGCAGGCTCATGATCACAATTATGACATAGAAGTGAAGGCCTTAGAGAAGCAGTGTATTAATGAGGGATTCATCCGGGGCTTCTTGAAGGGAGTTCATTTGCTGCAATGGAGGACCAGTGTGGAAGTTGCAGGATTAATACCCAGTCAAGCTTCTGATGATTCCCCTATAGATTCTAATGGTTTTGAGATAGAGAGTGAGCTATAGAAGGCCTTTTCCCTTGAGGAGGATGATGAGATTGTAGAGATCGAGTAGCATTTATTTTCCACTAGTTATATAGCTTTATCTTTATTAGTGATTGTTATGTATTAGGAATTTGCATTCATATGTGTTATCCTTTATGATTTAGTAGAGAGTTGTTGATGCTTTTATTTAATTAATAGAAAATATTTCAGTGCTCTTATTCAGCCCAAGTGAATTCTATGTATTCTTGTTTAAGGTACTTAACTTGTCCGAGATTATTGGTCACAGCATTGAATAATACATTCTAACATGTATAGAGGAAATCAGATTGGATCCCCTTGTGACCAAACATCCAGTGATTGAGATTCATGCTTATCAAATTAGGGATTTCAAAATTTAAGTGACACCTGCCAAGAATGTTTGACCTTTCTGAGGTTGTTGGTTGTAGCATTATATAATATTATTTAACCTGTGAGGAAGAGGTTGAATCAAATCCCCCTTGGACTGATCATCTAGTGATTGAGTAGCAACAGAGAGTATATATGTCTCAAATCAAGGATATTAGAATTAAGTGACATCCACCTAGGATATTTTGACCTATCCAAGATTGTTAATCAAAGCATTATTTGATGCTTTTTATCATGCATGGAAGTGGACAGATTGAGTCCTCCTGGGACTGATCATCTAATGATTGAATTGTAATAATTATTGTGTATTACTCGAATCAAGGATTTCAAGATTGAACTTCACAGTATGTGTGAATTCATCAATGCGATTTTACTTGAAGAAAGGGATAATGTAACCAAATGAGGGAAAAGAGTTTTACTACATTAAATAATCTCATACTTCCCTGATATAACTTAGGGATAAAGTAGTTACAAATGTCATTGACGTGAGATAAATGACATTTAACACTGAAGACATACAACACATAAAACAAGTAGTACTATCATCTTCTACTGATAATACTTATGGAGATTCTCTATATTCCAGGTCTGGAGGAGCACCTTTCCCTCAGCATTCTTCAACTTCAAAGTCCCGAGCTTCACTATGGCTGCCACCAAGTATGGATCCTCCTGGAGGGGAGAGAGTTTATTATATTGGGGGCCTTTTCTTGCCGCCTCGATGCTACGCAGAACTAGATCTCCAATTGATATACGTCATGGTTTCATCCTTCAATTATAGTAATGGGCAATTCTTTGGTGATATGTAGCAACCTTGAATATCGCCCCATCTCTTGCCTCTGGAAGGAGGGCTAGGTTACATCTGAGCTTTTCTTCATTGCCATTAAAGTCAAAAGTATAAACTCTATGACTTGGAACTTCGATGTCGATGGGAATAATAGCTTCTATGCCAAAGCAAAGATTGTGCGGGGTTTTTCCTGTTAGAGTTCTTGCAGTTGTATAATAGGCCCAGAGGATATTTGGGAGTTCATCAGCCCATTGCCCCCCAGCCTTCTCTAGCCGTATCTTCAATCCTTTTAATATAGTCCAATTTGTAACCTCCATTTGTCCATTTGTCTTAGGAAAAGCCATAACCATGTACACCAGCTAAATATGGAGATCTTTATAAAATGTTATAAAGATCTTTCCAGTGAATTGTATTCCATTAGCAATGATAAGTTTCACAGGAATGCCAAAATGACATATTATTTTTTTTCATAGGACTATTTGGCATTTGCTTCAGTGATTTTTGCTAGAGGTTATGCTTCCACCAATTTTAGGAAGTAGTTTATAGCCAGGATGATGAATTTTCATTGTCTGATGGCTATAGGGAAGGGTCCCATTATGTCAATTCCCCACTAGGCAAAAGACCAAGGACTCTGTAATGCAGGGATCTCGATGGCGGGTAAATGGGTGAGGTTGGCATGTAACTAGCAACTGTTACACTTCATATGAACTCTAGTGCATCCTGCTTCATTGTCGGCCAAAAAAACCCCTATCTCCTGATCTTATGGCTAATGACTTTCCACTCAAATGCTCTGCACAAATGCTTGAATGTACTTCTAAGAGTGCATAATTTGCCTCTAAAGGAGGAAGATACTTGAGGTATTGCCCTGCGAAGGCTCCTTTATATAAATCTCCACTAATAATAGTGAATCTTGTTTACTGCCTCTGAAGTCGCATTGTTTCCATCAGGTCTTTAAGAAGAACACCGTCTTGTAAGAAAGCTAAAATGCGATAGATCCAAGAAGCCTCTCTTGACTCATCGATTGGTTATGTAACCCATAGGCCCTGAACACTTGGAAAGTGGATCTCCTTGACACACTTTCTTTTCAAAATATTATCACTTATGGAAGTAGCCAGTTTGGAGAGAGCATCTGCTCGTGCATTCTGCTCTTGGAGCATATGGATGATTTGATGCTTCATTATTTTTGGCCAAAAGGGACTTAACTATTTGGCAGTATTGGGCCAACAGTGGATTGTGGGAATTAAATTCTCCTTCCACCAGAGAGGGGACTAACTGAGAATCAGTGTGAACCACCAAGTTATGCACTTCACAATCGATTGCAGTCTCAATCCAGCAATTTGGGCCTCATATTTGGCAACATTATTTGTTACTGGAAACTTTAATCTAAGTCTATATTCGAGCATAATTTGCTGTGGGGAAATTAACAAGATTCCAGCACCGGCACCGAAACTCTCAGAAGCTCTATCAGCATATAAGTTCTAGTACGATGAAGAAGGAGACATATCTAGTGGTTTGTCAGAGGCATGGTTAGTACATTCAACCACAAAGTTAGCAAGTACTTGTGCCTTGATGTCAGGTTTAGGCAAGAAATGGATGTCAAACTCTCCAAGCTCTATTGACCATTTGATCAATCTTTTAGATGTCTCAGGTTTTTGGAGAATACTTCTAAATAGTAAGTTTGTATAGACCCCAATTGTATGTGCTTGGAAATAAGGGTGTAACTTTCCAACTAAGAAGACTAATGCCAAGGCTATGTTATCTTCTAATGGGTAGTGTGCTTCTATCTAGAAAAGTACCTTACTGATATAATAAATAGGGTATTGAACAGAATTGTCTATCCAGACTAAGGCCGAGCTTATAGCCTGGGATGAGACTGTCATATACATGTATAACATTTCCCTTGGAACTGGCTTTGAGAGTAGTGGTGGTGATGTTAGATAAGTTCGGAGCTGCACAAAAGCCACCTGACATTTGTTAGTCCATTGAAATCCTGAGCTACGAGCACCCCTGAGGATTCTAAAGAAGGGTAAATATTTGTCTCTTGAGAAAACCAAGAAATGAGAGAGTGTCGCAATCCTTCCGTTTAATCTTTGGACTTCTTTGATATTTCTCGGGGGCACCATGTCCCTTAGGGCCTTGATCTTCTCAAGATTGGCCTCAATCCCTGAGTGGTTAACCATAAACCCCAAAAAATTTTCTTGAGGTAACTTTGAATGCACATTTGGAGGGGTTTAGGTGTATGTTATAAGATCGAAGGAGGCAGAACAATTATTCTAAGTCAGAGATATACTGGGATTATTCAAGACTTTTTATTAGCATATCGTCCACACACTTCCATAGTATGTCCTAAAAGGTCATTAAACACTTTATTTATAAGGCGCTAATACATGGCTCTAGCATTCTTGAGTCCAAATGGTATAACCTGTCCTATATCAGTTTGAAAAGTTATTTCCTCCCTATCTATGTGATTCATCCTTATTTGATTGTAGCTCGAGTAAGCATCCATAAAGCTCAGCACTTGGTGCCCTAATGTGGCATCAACCAATTAGTTAATATGAGGGAGTGGAAAATAATCCTCTAAATAAGCCTTATTGAGGTTCGTATAGTCTATACACATCCTCCAAGCTCCGCTGGCTTTCTTGACCATAACAACATTTGCTAGCCAGGTGGGATAATTCACTTCATGTATGAATCCAGCCTCTAGTAGTTTATCAACCTCCTTTTCAATTGCTTGCTGGCGATCTGGTGTGAAGTTTTGATTCTTTTGGATTGCCATCTTGCACATCAGATTGACCATGATGGAGTGCATGATTACTTCAGGGTTGATTCCAGGCATGTCAGCGAGACTCCATGCAAAAATATTTTGGTTTGTATGTAAAAAATCTACATACATTTTCTTCTCTTCATTGGAGAGAAGCGATCCAACCTGCACTATTCTTGAATGGTGCTCATATGATAGAGAGACACAGGCAAGGTCTTCTACGGGGGATGCCCTCTGAGGAATATCCTCATTCCAAAGATCAAAATCTTTGATACTCAAAGTAACTGATTGGTGTGGTTGAGTCTATCGAAGATAGCAAGATTGTGCTACTTGCTAGTCTCCTCGTACTATGCCAATCCCTGCTATGGTGAGATTTTTAGTTTGAGGTGAGGGATCAAGGCAACAATCCTGAAGATTGACTGAAGCAGCCTTCCAAAGATAGAATTGTACATTGATTCTAATTTTATGATAATAAGTTGAATGGAGTGTGTAACTTGTCAGGGGAATTCTCTAAGTATAACTAGAAGCCTGATTGTACCTTCCACTCGTATATGCCAATTATCAAATCCATTCAGTGGACCTATAGCTGGCTATAGTTTCTCTCTAGAGAGGCTCATGTTGGGAAAAGTGGAGTAGAACAGGATGTCTACAGAGCTCCCATTGTTGACCAAGATCTTCTTGACTTTATAGCATGGATTACCAATCCCTGCACAGAGGGGTCTGTATTCCCTCTGTCATAGTCATCAAAAGCAATAGAGTGATTAGTGCTAGACTTCTTCAGTGTTGGCTCCTTGGTGACTATAATTAGGACATAACTATATAATAATGGGCCCCTGGCGATGGTTTCATTTTCACTAACCATTTAATGATTATTCGTCGGTTACGGGTGATGTTGATTATGCTGCCTAGTCAGACTACCCTTATCCCAAGTTGGTGGATTCTGGATGAATTATTAGAGATATCCATGTCAGAATAACCTCTCGATTTCATCCTTGCATTTCTTGCATACCACAGTAGTATTCCTACAACTGCGGTGGAAGTGGCAGTATTGCTCCTGATTTCCCACATTGGGTTTTAAAGGGTTTGGCCACTTTATATTTTCCTAATCTTGGATGGCCATCAATACATTTTCTTGAGATATGTTAAGTGGTGTGTACTCCTTTTATTGGTGAGGATCTCCTCACAGCTGTGAGGTGCAAGGAGGAAAATTAGAATTCCTCTGCTTCTTTTATTATGAGGAAGGGTTCTCCATCCTTGATGTGTATTTACTCTTCCCAATTGATTGTTCAAATTGCTTTCTATGAGGCTTACTGTCTTCATAGGTGGAGATTCATGCCTCCACATGATGGATTAGATCAGCATATGAATGGATTGTATCTTGCATGAGCACTGAGTAGGAGAGGTCAGGATGAAGTCCTCCGAGGAAAACTCCTCTGAGTAATTTGGGATCCACCACCAAAATTTGTCGAGCCTTAGTAAAAAATCTTTGAAAGTATTCCTTAAGAAACTTGCTTTCATTCTAACAAATTTCTGAGAGGTGGGAAGAATCTTTGACCATTCTTTGGTTGGCAACAAATTGTTCGATGAATAATTTGGCCAATTTGATAAATGTTGGAATGGTTTCGTTTAGAAGAGAATAGAACATATTCGAGCTTGACCTTTTAGGGTGGCAACAAAAACCTGGCAGAGGAGTGTGTTTGAGGCTTGCTAGATATGCATGATGGTTTTGTAGTGATCAATATGCTCATACGGGTCTGATGCCCCATCGTAGGAATCGATGCTTGGTAGCTTAAATCCTGCTAGAATGGGATATTGAAGGATGGCTTCAATCAGGGGTGATGACTCGTTGAAGTCCCACTAACGAAGGGATTTTCTTGCACCCCCTAGGAGGAATTCTTCTTAGATCAACCTTTATAGCTCATGCCGTAGGGTGTTGCGAGGAAGTTCAGCAATATGCTATCGGGATAATCCCTCAGGGAAATTCGAGGGAATGTGAGGTTGTCGACCTGCATGTGAAGGATGGGTAGAGCTTGCTCTGTCAACAAGTTCATTATATTGATGTGTTGGAGGATTCATCCTTGGCAAAGAAAGAGGAATCTCAACATGAAGATGTTCTAGTGGAACCTCTCCGATCTATGGTGGATCTTGAGAGAGAAGCATCTCCTCCTGGGGTGCTAATGCTGGTTGTTGAGTCTCTCATAGGAGTTGAAGGATTTCATTCTAAGACAACTCCATCTTTTGGATAACATCTTCCAGGGATGGCACTGAGGTTCCTTCTCTAGCAGGGTTTCTCCCATTAGGGTGAAAAGAGGCAGATGTCTGGCACCTCTGATTCATAGAATGATTACTGAATTGGTGTGAGTTAGAGCGGGAGGCTCCAAAGATGTGATGGATATGCCTGTTAGACATCGAGGTAGTGCTAAGGATAGTGGGATTAAGGATTCCTGTAGACGGCACCAAACTATTACTAGCTAGAATATATGCAGCAATAGAGTTATAGTCGTACGTCTTAGTGTTGTAGGGATTTCTAGCTCACACATAGAGAACATGAGATTTTTATTTGGAAAATCCTAGAAAGGGAAAAATCTAAAGGGTCTGGCCTAGTTGTAAATGATTCCACTAAAACTTAAGTAGGTTATAGTGGGTTGACTCGCCTTTAAGGGTGATAAGATTAAAAATGTCAACTGTATGGTTATAGTCTAGTGCTAAATGGGGATGAATGTCCATCAAGATTGGAAAGTTCAGGCATCATGTTGTGATTAGATAGAAGTTCGGGCCTCAAGTGGTGTCCTGGCAGAAGTTTGGGTGTCAGGTGGTGGTCTAGCAGAAGTCTGAGCATCAGGTGGTGGTCCGGTAAAAGTTTGGGCCTCAGGTGGTGGTCCAGTGGAAGTACAGGTCTTAGGTTGTGGTCTAGTGGAGCTCCATGCATCAAGTGGTTGTCTCATAGAGCTTAGGATGTCAGATGATGGTTTAGTAGAGCTTAGGGTGTCAAGCGGTGGTCCGACGGAGCTTAGGACATCAGGTGGTGGTCCAACGGAGCTCAGGGCATCAAGTAGTAATTAAAAAGAGCTTAGGATGTCAGGTTGGGGTTTAGCGGAGCTCATGGCATCAAGCCATGATCTGGCAGAGCTTAGGATGTCAAGTGGTGATCCGACGGAGTTTAGGATGTTAAGTGGTGGTCAGGCGGATGTTCGGGCCATAGGAGGTGGTACAGTTGAGCTCAAGGCATCGAGTGGTGGTTTGGCAGAGCTTAGGACATCAGGTGATGGTCTAGTAGAGCTCTGGGTATCAAGCGGTGGTATGATAAAGCTTAGGACGTTTGGTGGTGGTCCGGCGGAGCTCAGGGCATCAGGAGATGATCCTGCAGAGCTTAGGACATCTGGTGGTGGTCTGACGAAGCTCTGGGCATCAAGTGGTGGTCCAACGGAGCTTAGGACATCATGTGATGGTTTGACGGAAACTTAAGACGTCAAGTGGTGGTCCAAGGAACTTAGGGCGTCAGCTAGTGCTCCGGCAGAACTCCGTGCGATGGTCGAGGAGGAAAGGAGGCATGAGTGATCTCTGATCTCTCTCTTTTATCCTTAGGCTTAGGGGTCCCTTTTCAAGAGGAAACGGGGCTCTATTTATAAATTTCTTGGAGGGCATGGCATGTAAATAGGTGGAAGATCAAGGGCAAATACGGAGTGGTTTGGATGGTTAGCTAATGTTCAATCCCTTGATTGTGGGCCATTTGATGGACATTTAAAAGTCTTAGTGATATCAAAATTCAGTTATGTTGGGCTCATTGGATTCATCTCGTTGAGCCGCTTTATTCCACTATAAGCACGTCATGTTTGGAAACCGTTTGGAAATCAAAAATGTGGTTTGAACCTTCCAAAAGTTCCTCGGGTCCTCGATTTGGACCAATTTGAGCTTGGATTGAGTCGAATTTGGCATCGTTGGGTTCGTATTTTTGAGATGCTCAGTTTGACTATAAGTTTGCTGAAATCGGAGTTCAAATGGTCCCAATTTTAATTTTGGAATTTTCCAACTTGATTTTGCCTTGAGATTCGTGCACAATCAAGATAATTTTTCAAGGATGTATTAATTGTCATTTTAAAATCTCCCTGATTAAAATCTAATGACTACAAAAATTAGGAAGAGAGAATGATGCATGTACATAAGCATACAATACTATTTACATGCATATGTATAATCAAACACCTACATATATTTGGCAATTAAAATGACATTATCAACCAATACAAGAATTGAATTATAAATTCATCATGCAGACTACCGACGTATCCAACATTAATTACTGGAAATCAATGATACATTTGAGTGTTTGATCTTAAAAGCAACGTAGAAACTACTTTATGATTGACATGGCCAAAGGATGTGCAAAAAAGAGACACTTAAAAGAAAAATTATTCAAGGCACAATTAGCTCGGCCCTTACGATTGGAATTAGAACACGGGATTGCAGCTGGTTCCACTCCAACCATAATAGACTACTGAGAAAATTAAGAGTGCCTACTTGAATAGAAACAAAGTAGAATGAAGCCAACAAAGAGTTTTCATGTAAATACTGGGCGATGGAGAAGCATGTTTTGAAGTGTATAAGTGTTCTACTTATTTTCATCATCAATATTATCATCCAACAATATGGAGTCAACTTTAGAATCCTCATTTTCCATTCATTTTTATTAAGTATTGCAGATGATGTTAACTCTTTTTGTTTGCACAATCCCTTATCCTATTATCTGTTAACATTCCAATAGTCTTTCTAAACCTTGTAGTAATTTTTATCTACCTATCTTGGACGTGTAAATGAGCAAAGCCGGCTCGAACTCAACTTTAATGAGCCTGCAGTCAAATTTATTAAGTCACGAGCTTGAGCTTGATCTTAAGCTTAAGCTTTAATATTAAACAAGCTAAAGATCAAATTTGATAAAACTCAGCTTGACTATTAAATAAAAATTAAAAATACCATTTTAATATTAAAAAAATGAAAAGCTGGATATTCATTTCTTACATTAGATGCACTTTTCGGTCTTCAAAAAAAAAAAAAAGTTATGCAAGACTGTATGTAAATTAAATACTGCCATGCTCCTAACCTTTAATGTATTAAAGCTAAATCTTTGTCTTTTCCAACATTAAATTAGATTTGATAGAAGTAATATTATTTTTTTACTTAAAAAACGGAGCTGCAATCTATCTCCACTGACCTCCATCCATGACTTCCGAGTCTATGAATTCTTCTCTAGCGAGCTATTGCTATAGCACCTTCCCTAGTGCCGATGAGCTCAAGCTAACATTTTGTTTAAGGAGTAGAGCTCGATCTCATAACAAAAGCACGAATGGAGTTGGAGCTCAAGTTCAATGGCATAGTCCATTTGGCAATTAGGCTAGTGAATTAGCTTATGCTAATTAAGAAAAAGATTAAAAGCATAAACTCTTCATATTTTAGCAGAAATAAATGCATTTAAGGTAATTTTTGACTTCTACACATCAAAACATGAGAAAAGAGGTGAAAATGTTGATTTAGGTGATGCGGATGTTGACACAATGAATCACATGAAAGGTCAAATGGCCTCTGATTGATAAACAAACTGTGCCATTGTAATCAGGACATCGAATTCGACTAAGTGGGAACCCAACGAGTTAAACCAGATGAGATCGATCTGAAGGGACAATCGACACCCAAAATTGACTCGCAACATTACCCAAAAATTATCTAATTGCAAAACAAATTTCTCTATTACATCTGGAACATTGTCAACATCCAATAATGACCATCAATTTGTTCAATTAAGATCATCAGAGAAAATTTTCCCGCATCTTGAGGCAATAACATATAAATTAACGAAATTGAAGTGAGATATTGCCCAAATGACTTTCGATAGTAAAACAGACTTTGTTGTTGGGTGCAAAACATCGTCAATACTCAAAATTCACTGTTAATTTATCAGTTAGACTCATGAGGGGACCAACATGGATTCCAATGCAATGGCATGCAAATTGAGAAAACCAACATGGAACATCATCCAAACAACCTTCGATCGCAAAAATGGACTACAATGTTACGGTTGGAAAGTCAACAAAACAAAAGATGGACTACAATTTTGTCCAATGAAGTTCACGTGCATAAATCGATGCAAAATTTTGGGACATTTGCACGTAGATAGAGGAATCGATGGGGGAACTTCTAGGCATGCAAAGTTTTGAACCATTTTTATAATCTTTATATTATTATTATTATTATTATTATTATTATTATTATATTATTATTATTATTATATGATAATTAAAATTAAAAAATAAAAAAAATCAAGTCGCTTACCTCATATCATCGAAGTCCGATGAAATCCCTAAAAATTTGCTGAGCTCTGCTAAATGATGTCTAGTTTTTGCCTATAGATCCCACAAATTTAGTGACGCAATCTCAATCGTAGCTCATCAACCCTTTATTCATTGTTAAATGAAAGCAGAATGCATTTTTTACACTTCTACTTCAATTTCAAAAGCCCCCGCCATCTCCTTCTCATCGCCAACCCGTTCTTCCAAAGCCCTTATCCCGATTTCCTCTGTTTGTTGAAAACAGAGCTGTGAGCTAGCCCAATCAGCTAACCTATTCCTTACAGCTTTGTCTGATTTCACAACACCTACACCAAATCTCTGACCTTCTGATCTCCTCTTGCCACCCTGTCTGTTCACGTCACCAGCACCCTGTCTAACCCAACCAGCTACAAGCGACCTATTAATGCCCACACTAACCTCCCTCTGCTTCAACCAAACTCCTCTAACCAATCCCCTCCCCACTTCATAGCCTAACTGCAACTCGGCCTATATAGTCATCTCCCATTTTCAACATAAGTAGCCTGATTTCCTTAAGCCAAAAACCATCTATTCAAGATCCAATTACTCTTCACAACCTACTGCAGAACTCAAGTCTCATATAACTAGGCTCTCCACGCACCTGTAGTTGTGAAGACTACTTAATTTTCAATCCCGTCGTCAGCTCATGAACTCACCCTTTCCTTCACCTCACAAACTCCAAGTCCTCCTTTCGTAAATAGCCCTCTAACCCCTCTCATGTGAACCCCTTCTTTAATCTGTACACATCCACATCAGTCCTTATCTTCACTACCAAACAACTTAGCAAACTTTCCCACAATCCCAACCCACTGATCAACTGATTTCCTTTGGCAAACAATAGCTATCTCTCCCCCATGCTGCAACCTTTTTCCTTCTCTTCAATATATGACTAGTAGGCCATTATACTTGAGCCAGCCACATGTTTCTGCCTTACAAAGTGATCTTTCCCTTGATTAAATATTTTTAGTATTAACAATATTTATTTCCATTATTATTAGTTATTATTATTAACTACTGATATTAATAATGCTGGTAATATGTATAATAATAATTATAATTATATATATATATATATATATATATATATATACATATCGATGTCATTGCCGACTTCCTATGCAAATATATAATCCCATAACTTAAAACCCCCCAAAGTGCTATTATCGGTGTTTGCGGTGCTCTAGGGACCCCCTATGCACCCTTTTTTTAGCATGGTATGAGGGAACTCGGTGTGGTGCTTACGGTGAGGCAGGTAAGCCTTTGTGCATGCTTTTCTTATCATGGTGGGGAAAAATCTATGTACTAGTACGCACCTTAGTGCCGACAAGGAAATTATTATCCAACTTCAAATAGGTACCCCCTAAGACCTATGCATGCCTTTTATGGTTTGGTTAGATTTAAGACTGCAGTCATGGTGTCACCTGACACTGACCATGCACATCTTTTTAGTCGTGGTAGGCTGGCCAAGACTCTTATTATTTTCCCTAAATGGGGGAGACATCGGGAATTTGCCAAAATACAGAAGGACAACACATAGAGCTTGAGCTTGACTTGAATTGTAGGAGACTTGAACAACAATAGGGAACCAAACTGTAAGTTGATTAATGCATAATAAAAATAAAAATAATAATAATAATAATGCAAAGCTAAACTGTAATCCAGCTTATTCAAATGAGTGTCAAAATGCAAATAAAAATTTGTAGGCAACATTAGTGAACAAGTGAAATGTTGAACATCAATGAACAAAAGAAAGAGTTATGGTGAGCAACACCTAAAATAATAATTCACTTACAAGCAAGGGACTCAATGGAAATAAGTCTTCAATGCACACCAATTATGAGTAATGAGACTAAGGAAACTTTGAATATTTAGTCAAACTAATAATGGACATGATTCATTGGCAACCTACATCAACATAAAAATCCCAATGAGCAATAGTGGTTTATAACATCACTCTCTCTAAAATCAACATGCAAGCATAACTTCTCTATAATCAACGAGGGGACTGCAGATGATATGACTCAATTCCAAGTCACAACATAAAACTTTTAAATTACGATAGTTAACTTACTATGACAATGGATATGCCAGTTTCCTACGTACATAAGATCAATTTTCAAATGAACACATCGATCAGTATACAAATGACGACAACCAACATTCATGTATAAGGAATGCAACATTATTAAAAATGAATAAAAGGAGGTTATGGTGAAAATAACAGTTATAACTGATGATAATTAGCTGATAGACAAGTGCACTAGACCACTTGCAAGCAATAATGATTAACGTATAATGTGTGCAGTTATTTCCCTAAGCTTGAATGTTGTAGATTGCATATGAACGATGACAGTTGAGATACAGATGATGTATTATATGCAAATAGAGATGAGATATCTATAGTGTTTACAAACATCTATGGGCTGTTGTAGGTAGGTCCACTGTACATACTACATACTTCCCATGAGAAAATGTCGAGGAATGGTAGCAAATATAAATGCCTACAGCCAGCACTAAAAGATTTGCATGCAAAGCAACCTGCCTGTATAAGAGACATCAAGCCTATGCGGAATGTAGTTGCCAACAAGTGATAGCAGGATATTCATTAGTGCATGATAGCCTACCTGCCTCAAGCAGCTAAAAACCCTCGACGTGATGCCACATCACCAAATCTGCAATATTCATTTAAGTCGATAGAAGGCATCAGCAAAGCCCGAAATAAAACCCCATGTATTTAGCAGCAATAGTCACCTATACCGTTGGCTACATTTAAAAATGCAAAATACCACTTTGCACTGTATGAAAATATTTAAAGAAAATGCCCTCATACTTGCATTGCAACATGCATAATAACTCATTTAAGCATACTATCCAGCATCACAAGAAGTAGAAAATGCATTGCGTTTACATGTAAATATATTGCATATGTACGTATCATAATTTATAGAATACGCACATGTCATCTAACATCGATGTTGCATGTTAAAATGACCTACTACGTATATTTATTATTTATAGAGGGTTTCACTCCAGTGTATCGATTGACACTATAATTACGTTTCAAAAATTATTCTCCTGCGTGTATTTGTAATATGCCTCGGGTTTACTCTATTGTGTCATTTGACACTATGATTATATTTCAAACAATTTTATTATGCATACAGGTAAATGCATCATTTAATATATGTAGTAGTATATACCCACATGGGCCCCATTGAGTGTGTTGTATTTACACACGTGACACCTAAGGATGCTACACAGATTAAAATATAAACTTAAGTTCAAGTCTAATCCTTCTCCTTATTATGATGGGAATTGACATGACTTAAACCAAAAAACAAATATATGGTAAGGGCATCAACCAGGATATTTAGTTTTATACAATCATATTAGGTCTTCAAGGACTATAATAAGAAAATTTCACCAAAAAAGGCACAAAGACTACAAAGCCCAATCCCCTATCGACAAGTTGATAAATTTGACAAGGTTCAATTCACAAATGCAAATGCTCCTAAATACCCTGATGATGGTCGTGTTGAGCGTAAATCTCAATTGGAGGGATCAATTCCAAATATTTAAAATTCAAATACTCTAAAAATACCAAAATTAAAAAAATTTAAAATTGAAATAAATCATCTAATGCTTAAAGCAAAACCATTCCACCCTCTGTAATAATTTATCAAGATGGACAAGTTTAAAAAATTACTCTAGCTCACAAAGAGCTAATGTCTAGTCGAGAATATCACCATGATTCATTCTCAAATAGTCATTTACAAGCAAGGATGTGGCATGTGTCCTCTAACTAGCAATTTTGCCCCTAAATGGCACTGCAAGTAAACAATTATGACCATGGCCTTCTGAACCGGGTGGTTTGCCACCAAATGGCACTAATAAATTATAATCATGGCTAGAGCCCATATGCTCCTCAATGGAATTAAATCCTTGAGATATGAATCAAAGGATATAATCAATAGGGTACAAAGCCCTCTATTAGCTAAGGTGGATTCAAATTTATCCCCATAGACAAACATCCATCCTAGGTCTATAAGGTATCCTTAGACGATGCAACCCATAGCTACCGACAAGGTTCCTTCTATTAGGTTAGGTTGACTACCTCCTCTAACTGACCACGATGACCTGGGACGACGGAACCATGGGATCTTTATCAGGTCCATCATTCATTCCCCCACCATCTGCTTTAAGTTTAAGATGGTGAAATTTTTAATTTTAAATATTAAACTTTCAAATACTAAATCATATTGCTATTATATGCTAGATACATGCAATATATCTAATTGACGACTAGCCTTAATTGAAAGTTATTTCTCTCACTATTGAGAGGGGTAATTAACTATAGCAGCTTGTGCACATAGGAAACTAGAATAAAGATCATAAAGTCTTCACAAAATATGGGTGAAATTGCTAGGAAGTGACTTATCTATAAACCCAATATGCCTTCTAAAAATTTACCCCATAACTTAATCTATTAAAACTCTCTTAAAAAAGGAGTGGCTAGGGCACAAATTTTTGGAGCCCATAGATTTCTGTCGACTATGCTAGGGATGGTTTCTCTTTCCATCTTTGGCTAGTCATCTAAGGTGTTATAGTAGCAACTAGTCAGTATGGGCTAAAGTTAGAAATTTCTCAAAAAGATCATTTAATAAGTTAAAGTATTAAATATTCTAAAATGATCATTCAACAAATTCATAAAAAAATTCATTAAGCAAAGTTTAAGATTTATTTAAATTGTCTGCTTTTATTATTTCATTCTATGTAGTATCTATATTTTGAAAGTGTGGGTTGATGTATTAAATATTAATTACTAACCCTTAACTTTTGTTTACGTAGATGGATCTGCAGAATACTTCTTTATATGTCCTGGGATGTGGTGCTAGTGTTCAGCTAGTGAAAGTTATCATCAGCACTAAAAGCTCTATAGCCCCATTCAATTTGCTTGGCTATAATTCTCTATAGCTACTGTAAGAGTTGTTGTCGTCCCTATGTATTACATGGATTTTGAAGGGCCAGTGAAGCCCCACTCTACTAAAACTATCGCACACCACGCATATCTACCAATGTCATGAGCTGCCACTGCTAAAAATCCTCATAGTAGGATATCTATTTTTGAAAGACTATCTCAGCTAGAAGCTTTAGCTATACAGAGGGTTGTAGCTAGTGGAAGAATTTTAGTGGTGACTGCAAGCACGACCACCTTTCCAAGGGAGATTATTGCAACTAGAAGGCATGAAGCCAAAGCTTCCTCATCTAGAGAAAAGCTAAGAAGAAGGCATAAGAAGAAGAAGAATGTTGAGCTGCGAGCTCAAAAACTACTATCTGTCAGTCCCTTACATGTCAAGTAAAGAGCTGGAAGTGCATGTTCTTGCCCGGAATAGATTCAGAGATCTAAAATGGTAAAGAGGAACAGTTTCACTAGTAAATTAAAGACCTTTTTTTAGGACTAGAAACCCTAGGCCCCAACTGCACAGAAGAAAAAAAAGCCTGAAACCCCATCGGCTCGAGTATACCAGGCCTTGAAGATAGGAAAGGACAAGGGGCACATAAAGAAGAAATTCTAATAACTGCCTATAGCAGTGGCAAGAAGGGAAAGGCTACCACCTACCATGATAAAAAAAAAAGGAAAGAAGAAAAGTTTCACCTATTGAGCATTGGGGTGTGACACTTGAACCCTGTGTTCAGGGATCCACCGCCAAAAGGTCCCAGTGGAAATGAATGCAAGTCTGGAGGCTGAGGCCTCATAAGAAGAAGATATTTGGAGAAAGATAAAATACCGGCAAGAAATATAGGACAGGATCCCAAAATCCGCCCCTACCAACAAAAATCAGCATAAGTGGGTTCCAAAGAAGACCCACGATAACAGTAGCCAAGATGGTCGACACCCTGGAGAATGCTCTAGGAGATCCTATTGCTTACCAACCCTAATTAAGGAGGAAGTCAACTCAATCAACCCACATATTAAGAAAATCTTCATTCCAAATTAAGTGCCAGCAATCCAATGGCATCGTCACTTAGAGATCCAAATGCAAGAAGATGAGGAAGAAGAAGTAGAAGATACCATGGCTGTCAAGGTGATCTACATGGTGAGGCATGTGAACATCGAAAATGACATCGATTATGATGATGGCCATTGGCAATCACCACCTAAATTAGTACATCAATGCCACCATGAGACTAGGTTCGTCACCGACAGAGGTGGCCACTGCTCAGAAGAAAGAGAAGAAAAAGAAGTCAAGGGGAATCCCATCAATGTAAAAAATATGGTCGCAAATAAGGGAAGATAGGAGAGATGGAAATTGAGGGCTAAGGATAGAGAAATCCCTTAGGTGAATGAAAAGATGATTGAGATGATGTCCCAAATGATGCTAAAGATATAGATGATAAAGAGAACTACCACTACGAGTCCTGTACCTACTCTTCCTGCCGATCCCCTAAACCTTTAAGAACTTCAAGTTTTAGGAGTGTGAGGCACCCCTGAAGGTCCTCATGAGGTTTATAACATCATCTGCAAGCCTAATATGCATAATATAATAAGTGCCTAGGAGCCTATGATGGCTACATAGCTGGAGGGAATAATCACTGAAAAGATTAAGGCTAATATATTCATTGATCAGGCAGAGAAATTAGTAGGCAAGGGTCGCCTGTATCCCATGGTATAAGACTAGGTGTCATACCCAAAAGTGTACTCTATTCTGAAGCTTAATACCTTCAATGGTAATAACAACCCCAGGTGGCACTTGGCATAATTTAAGGCCACCTGCATGAATACAAGTGGTAATGATGCCCTACTCTTTTGATCTTTCATTAGCAATCTAACAACAATTACTTTTGAATGGTATGCTAAATTACAAAATGATTCTTTGAAGGCCTTCGCAAAATTGAAGGCCATATTTGTGAAGAGGTTTGCTAGCACAATTAAAAAGATAACCATTGCTGACCTCAACTGAGATAAAAGAAAAAGTGACGAGTAAGTGACCAAATTCATAAATCGCTGGCATAATCTGAGTATGAAATGATAGTAACATTTGGATGAAGAGCTTGCCGTGCAATTTTTAATGGGAAATATCGATGATAAAATGTAACAATTCTTATGTATGGCCACCATCACCATAATTCAGGATCTACTGGATATAGTGACTAAGTTTAAAAAATTAAACTTATATAGATCAAAAAGCCACTCTGATAAGCCTAAGAAGGCTAAAACCTCTAGTGCGAGAAAAGGTGAAGCTGACTCTACATTCTTCTCGATTGCTGATAAGGAAAAATAGGTTGTATATAACATCAATAAAGGAAAATAACCTATATATAAAGTGAAAGTTTGAGGAGGTTGTAAGACCTCAATGAACAATCCCTAAGGCACATTAATTCAAAAGCAATATGTTTACTTAGATGCGATATCTAATTAATTTGTAAATAAATATAAAGATGGTGATTATATTCTAATTATCACAATACAATATTAAACTCATTTTTTCACTAAGCAGTTATCACAAAAAATAAAATGCTAGAAAATAAAGTGCAAAAGTAAAAATTAGAATAAGCATACCAGATTTATAGTGGTTTGGTCAAACTATGACCTACGTCCACTCCCCAGAGTTCTCCTCTCCATGTATTGCACTAAACTCTTTAGTGACTCTCTTTTAGCCTCCATAGCTAGGCGGAGAAGTCCTTATAAACTCCCTTCCACCTAGCTTGTGTTATAGAGGACCGTACTCCTTTCACCCTCCTAGTGACCCAGAGAACCTGGACTCCTTTTTACCCTCCTGGTGAGACAGAGAACTTTGACTCCTTTTCACCCTCCTGGTGAGGTAGAGAATCTTGACTCCTTTTCACCCTCCTGGTGAGGCAGAGAACCTGAATCAACTTTCACCTTCCCTTATGTGGCAGAGTAGCCAAGTCTTTTGACACCAAAGAGGTCTTCTTCTCAAAGCATCCCTCAAAATACAACTTGAGTCTTGGAGGAACTCAGGTGCAAGTTTGCTGGAGCAACCGTGTGAAAACCCCCTGTAACACTCCCTTGAAGCCCACAAGGATCTTCTCCCTCTCTTACAAACTCCACCCATTCTCTCCCTAGCCCAAACCTCTCTCTTCAAGCTTTCGCCAAAAGAAAATAACTCAATGAAAGCTTAAAAGACTCTTACAAAGTCTTATGAGAAAGCTTAAATAGAGGGCTCAAAAAACCTAAAAATTCAATTAAGCTGTCAAAGATCATACAGTACGATCATAGGATCGTCTGGTACGATGTGCAAAATTTGACCTGTTAGTACTGTACATTCACCTATTATTACAGTACAAATAGTTCAAATTTTTCCTAATATTGTTGTACGATCACCAGTCGAATGACCAATATGTTGCAAATCTGGTTTTGATGATGACAAACATGTTTCCAGTGTGTTTTGCTTGGCTAATCTGTTTCAGGCACAAAAGACTGCGAGCCACTCAAGCCAACTCAAGATCGGGTCCAAGTGTGTCAAATGTATGATTTTTTCTTTTATTAAGTGAATTGTAATGTAACTGATTCCCTAGCTAAGTAACCTTGCACACACACACTCAGGGGGAGAGATTGAGTGAGTTAGAGTTTCTGTTGCAATTTTGTTCAGATCGTCCTGGACGATATCCACATCGTCCTGGACGATCCAGTTAAAATAGAAACCCTAATTAGGGCGACTAAGTTAAGAGGGTCTGATTGAGCCGATCGTCCTGGACGATCTACGGATCGTATGGGACGATATGCCCAAATCAGAAATTCTCAGCCGCCAGATTAAGTTAGGCAAGTTTTATTTTAAGTATTTTGGTCTGATCGTCCCGGACGATACGTGTATCGTCCCGGACGATTCACTACAATAATGCCTAAATTAGTCTGGTAATTAAGGAAAGCAATTAATGTTTAATTGATACGATCACATCGTCCTGGACGATCGCAGGATCGTCCCGGACGATCGTGATCGTCTTGTGCATTTCAGCTGTACGTCCAGAACTATGTACAGGACGATTTGGGGCCTTTTTGAACTAATCGTACCGGACGATTACCCTATCGTCCGGGACGATCAAGTCATTTTTTGGTCGTCCAGCACAGATTTCTCTGGACGACCCGAACTGTCTTCTGGACGATTTCCTTCAATTTGAACTAATCGTCCCGGACGATCGCAGGATCGTACGGGACGATATGAACAACTTTTTCTACTGATCGTCCAGAAGAGCCAGATCGTCCAGGCTGAAACAGCTGAATTTGAACTGATCGTACAGGATGATCTACCGATCGTCCTGGACGATCTTGGCCGACAAGTTGAGATTTAGGGCAAATTCTAAGCCCTCCTTTAAAAGAACTTTTTCCTAGATTTGGAAAAATCTTTTGCTGCCTTCCTTCCCTGAGAAATCCTAGAGAGAGAGAGAGTTGGGAGAGAGAGAAGAGATCTTGTGAGGGGGAGTTAGTGAGGGATTCACTAAGGTTGCTCCAAGCACGGATCAGAGTCGTCCTCTCCGCTCGTCGTCTGTCGTCTAGTCGGTGTTCTTCGTGGGAGGATCGTTCGCAAGAAGATCCGGGTTCTCTGCCCGCTTCAGGAGGAAGCGAAAGGAGTTCGTGGGTTCTCTGCCCGCTTCAGGTGGAAGCAAAAGGAGTTCGAAGGTTCTCTGCCTGCTTCAGGAGGAAGCGAAAGGAGGTCAGGTTCTCTGCCTCACCGTGTGGTGAAAATGAGGTGTTTTGTACAGGCTTCTCCGCCTTGCTGTGGGAGCAAAGGGAGAGTCACTTTCGTTTAGTGCAATACCCGGAGGGGAGGCTCCGGGGAGTGGACGTAGGTCAAGTTGACCGAACCACTATAAAATCTGGTTTGCTTTTCTGATTCAGTTTTGCATTTTACTTTTCAATATAAACTGCTTGGGTGAATATCGTTGGTTGATCTTTTCGTTATTGTTTACGTGTTTCCGCTGCTAAGTATCGAAAAGATTTTCATACTTATCGTGAAATTTTTAAATAACCAATACACCCCCCCTCTTGGTTAGCCTCGGGACTAGTTCACTAGGGCTTAACATCCCTTTCGAACTTTCAAGTGGTATCAGAGAGGGATTCAAAATTTCTGTTTAAAAACTTTTGAATTTGATCTAATGGCTAATTGTAACAATCGTAATACTGCTGAAGGATATTCCATTACCAGACCACCGTTGTTTGACAATATTCCTTTTGATTTTTGGAAAACACGCATGTCTACTTTTCTGTAATCTATTAATTATCGCATGTGGATGTTAGTTAAGGACGGATACGAACCACCTTTTCGAATGATTAACAATGTGAAAACTGAATTACCGTTTGCTGATTGGACGTTTGATGATCGTGATTTAGCACAGTTGAATGCAAAATGTTTGAACTGTTTCTTTTGTGCTTTGAAATCTGAAGACTATATGCGTGTTTCTACTTGTACAACGGGAAAGGAAATCTGGGATAGGTTATGTATAACATACGAAGGTACAACTGAAGTCAAACAATCTAGGTTAAACATCTTGTTACATGATTACGAACTTTTTCGCATGAAACCTAGTGAGACTATTTCAGAAATGTACACAAGGTTCACTCAGATTGTTACCTCTTTGCATGCTTTAGGTAGAGAACTTACCAACTACGAAAGAGTGAACAAGATTCTTAGATGTTTGCCTGCTTCTTATGATGCTAAGATTACTGCTATTACTGAATCCAAAGATTTAAATACTTACTCTATTGACAGCTTACTTGGATCACTCATTGCTTACGAGCAAGGGGTGAACCAAAGGCAACTTGATGCAGGTGAACGCAAGAAAGAGAAGACCGTGGCACTAAAGGCCAAAGATTCAGATGCTAGCACTTCCGAGTCTGATAGTGACGAAGTTGCCTTAATCACAAGGCAATTCAAAAGCTTTCTAAGGAAGAAACATAAGAACTATCAGAAGTGGAACAAGGGTAAGTTCAATAAAAACTTTAAGGGTTCATCTGAATCGGTTTGTTTTGAATGCAGGAAGCCTGGACACATTAAGGCTGATTGTCCAACACTTAAAGCTCACCCAAGCAAGGAGAAGAGTGAGGAGAAACCAAAGTTCAGGAAGGACAAGAAGCGGATTCAGAAGGCGTTCTGGGCAGACTCTGCATCCGACTCTTCTGAGACTGAAGCTGAAGAGGAGGAAACAAACTTGTGTCTGATGGCGGATGATCACCCTGGTCAGTCGGACCAGGAAGAGGTATGTTAGCTTACTTACGATCAGTTATTTGAAGTTTCTGAAAAGATTCATACATCGTATAGGAAGCTTAAGAAAACCCATGCTAGTTTGAAACTAGATTATCTGACTTTGCAAAAAGAGCATGAAGTGTTGATTAAGGATCATTCCACCATTGATAGCAATCACATGTCTTTACTAGATGAGTTTGATGAACTGAATAAAAAGCATTCTGATTTAATTGTTGAGCATAACTTGTTAAAAACATCGCATGATGAATTAGAACTTGCTTTTAAGAAAGTGAATGATTTGGCATCTGAGTTAGAAAGTATTGAAAGTGCAAAAACATTTGAAATTGGAAGTTTAAACAAACACATTGAGTTTTTGAAAGTGAAAATCAGTGCTTTTGAAAATAACAAAACACCGCCTACTTTTGAACAATTTTATGCACCGCCACCTTTTAAAAATTCTGTTGCAAGTTCATCAAAGAATGTTTCATACACTACTAGGAAGAGGCACTATCACTCACGACGTTTAGTTAATCCTTTTCCTGGTGTTAGAGTTTTTCATGTGGCATGTTAGGACACATATCACACACTTGTACTGTTCACCGTAGTACACATTGGGTGTGGAGACCCAAACTGCCTGTTGCACAGCACAGCACGCATGCATCGCATTCTTCTTTTCATAAGAAGGAACCCAAACCTGTTTGGGTTCCTAAGACTGACATTTGATGATTTTGTAGGTGTGCTCTCACACAAGACCTCGTGAGAGCATGTGGTACCTGGACAGCGGATGTTCTAGACATATGACTGGAGATGCAAATCAGTTCATTTCGCTGGAGGCCAGAGCTGGAGGCAAGGTTACACTTGGAGATAACACCACCAGGAAGGTGGTAGGCACAGGTATAATTGGTGATTCAAATAACTTTATGATTGATAATGTTTTGCTTGTAGATGGACTGAAACACAACCTGCTGAGCATCAGTCAACTCTGCGACAAGGGATACAGCATCAAATTCCTGCCCACTGGCTGCATTTTAAGCTTAAATGATGAAGTTGTTTTGCAGGGGCAAAGGATCAACAATGTCTACAAGCTGGATGTAAGTAGCATTAAATCTGATAATTCAATTTGCTTAAAAACTGCTGCTGATGAGTCTTGGTTATGGCATAGGAGATTGTGTCATGCCAGTATGAAAACCCTTAGGAGAGTCACCCAAAAGGACTTAGTTAGAGGTGTGCCCAAGCTTAAGTTCACTAAGGATCACCTGTGTGATGCCTGTCAGTTGGGGAAGCAAGTCCAGTCCTCTTTTCACTCTGTTAAGGACATTAGCACCTCTAGACCTTTAGAAGTTCTTCACATGGACCTCTTTGGACCCATTAGCACTGCCAGCTTAGGGGGGAGAGTCTATGGTTTTGTGATTGTTGATGATTATTTAAGGTTCACTTGGGTTAAGTTTTTGTCACACAAATCTGAGTCATATGATGAGTTTAGATCTTTCTCTACTTGGATTCAGAAGAAGTTAGGATGTGAGATTATTACCATCCATAGTGATCACGGAGGGGAGTTTGAAAATGAAAGATTTGGAAGTTTTTGTGAGGATCATGGGATTAGTCACAATTTTTCAGCTCCTAGGACCCCTCAGCAGAACGGGGTAGCTGAAAGGAAGAACAGGACCTTAGTGGAAGCCGCTAGAGCCATGCTTGCCGAGTATTCACTTCCAAAATACTTTTGGGCTGAAGCGGTGAACACTGCCTGTTATGTGCTGAATAGGGTGAATGTGAGAGTCAAACTGAACAAGACACCTTATGAGATCATTAAGGGTAGAACACCAAAGAGTCCCACCTCCATGTTTTTGGCTGTAAGGTTTTCATTCTGAACAACGGGAAGTCACCCTTAGGAAAATTTGACCCCAAATCTGATGAAGGAGTGTTCTTAGGATATTCAAGTGTGGGGAAATCCTTTAGGGTGTTCAATAGGAGGACTTTGGTGGTGGAAGAAACAACCCATGTAGTGTTTGATGAATCTGATCCTAAGGAGTCTAGATCTGAAGTAGAAGATGAAGAGATTGTTGAGGTTACCCAAGGAGTTGGAAATACAAATTTGGAGGAAAGGGTAGAACCTCAAACCCCATTGCCTAGAGATTGGAGATATTCTTCGAGTCATCCTAAAGAACTGATCTTAGGAGACCCTTCTGAAGGTGTTAGGACTAGGCATGGACTTAGGAAGGAAGTAAACCATTCTGCCTTTATCTCAATGACTGAACCCACCAACATCAATCAAGCCCTGTCGGAGGAATTTTGGATTTTAGCTATGCAGGAAGAATTGAATCAATTTGTAAGGAATGATGTTTGGGAGTTAGTAGAAAGACCTAAAAATCAAAGTATTGTGGGAACCAAGTGGGTCTTTAAGAATAAGATGAATGATTCTGGTGTGGTGGTGTGAAATAAGGCAAGATTGGTGGCTAAGGGATATAATCAGATAGAAGGGATAGATTTTGAGGAAACTTTTGCCTCTGTAGCTAGATTGGAAGCCATTAGAGTGCTACTAGCCTTTGCCTGTTATAAGGGATTTAAGCTGTTTCAAATGGATGTCAAGAGTGCCTTTTTAAATGGGGTAATTAAAGAAGATATTTTTGTAGAACAACCCCCAGGTTTTGAGAGTTCCCAATATCCAAGTCATGTCTATAAATTAAAAAAGGCCTTATATGGATTGAAACAGGCACCCAGAGCTTGGTATGAGAGGCTTAGCACATTCCTGTTAGAAAGAGAGTTTGTTAAGGGGAGCGTAGACACCACCCTTTTTCTGAGGAGATTAGGAGATGACTTACTCATTGTCCAGATCTATGTTGATGATATAATTTTTGGATCTTCTGATAAATACTTATGTGAAGAGTTTTCTAAAATAATGAGTAAAGAGTTTGAGATGAGTATGATGGGAGAATTGTCCTACTTTTTGGGGTTTAGCATAAGGCAAACGGATGATGGAACCTCTCTCAATCAATCAAAATACACTAAGGACATTTTGAAGAAATATGAAATGGACAAAGCCAAGCCAATCAATACTCTCATGCCCTCCTCAGTTCAGTTAGATAAGGATTCAAATGGAAAATCTGTTGATCAGAAGAAGTATAGAGGGATAATAGGGTCACTGCTTTACCTGACTGCTAGCCGACCTGATATCATGTTTAGTGTCTGTCTTTGTGCTAGGTTTCAGGCTGATCCTAAAGTGTCCCACCTGACTGCTGTTAAGAGAATTCTTAGATATCTTTTAGGAACCCCAAACCTAGGAATTTGGTACCCTAGGCACAGCACCTCTTTTGAGATCATTGGATATTCTGATTCTGACTTTGCGGGGTGTAGGGTGGATAGGAAGAGTACTTCTGGGACTTGTCAATTTATAGGACAGTCGTTAGTCTCCTGGTCCAGTAGAAAATAGAACTCAGTTGCACTTTCCACTGCTAAAGCTGAGTACATTGCCTTAGGGAGTTGTGTGGCCCAAGTTCTTTGGTTGAAGCAGCAAGTCTTAGATTTAGGAGTACCTGTTGGCACAATTTCTGTTCTGTGTGATAATACTAGTGCCATCTGTATCTCTAAGAATCCAATCCAACATTCTAGGACCAAACACATTGACATTAGGCATCACTTCATTAGGGCCATGTTATAAAAGGGGACATTGAGCTACACCACGTAGCAACTAAAAATCAGCTGGCTGACATATTCACTAAACCACTGGCCTTTGACTCATTCAACATTTTGAGAACCAGATTAGGAGTGATTGATATAAATGCTTAATTCTGATGACTGCTGATTTATGATTGTTATGATTGGTATTCTGATTTCTGTTAGTTAGTTTTTGTATTGTGATTTCTGATTTCTGTTAGTTAGTTTTGGTTTGATTATTTGCTTTCAATTGATTTTATTTCTTCTGCTGATTTCTGTGTTACCCTTTTTGTTAGTTTGATTTGAGTATTTACTTTGCTATGATTTTCTACCTGTTTTTTTTTTATGCTTTTCAAGATCTGATCACCGCTCACTACTTCTGGTGATCTGAATTTTGACTGAGAGTTTTTACCTTGTTTTGGTTTGGAAGCTGATAAGCAGTGATTGACTTCGCTGAATCTGCTAAAGGGAAGAAACATTGATAATTGTTTCTCTTCCTCTAACTCCTTTACTGGTGTGTAGTTTCTTTTGAATAAAAATCCTTTTCAAAATTAAAATATTAGTTTTTGAAATAGAGATTATTTTTTTTTCTTCCTACAGTAATCTGCCTCATATCAATAGTGTTTTTCAAAGTCTTGAATCATTAGTTTGATTTTCTAAACCAAGTGATTGCATTTATCATATGTTGTATGGATTTTGTTTTGTGAATCTGCGGAGAGTCATCTCCTATTTCTGGAAGATAATCTCACAGCTGAGACTCTTTAATGATTATGAAAAGGAGAAAGCTTACAAAAGATGCGCAGTGCGCCAGATAAATTGAAAAAGAGGCATAAAATGAGCCCAAAATTGAAAAGATGCGAAATTGCCAAATTGGATACACAAAGTGTATCAAAAATCAAAAGATGCGCAAAGCGCCAACCAATTTGAAAAAGAGGCACAAAATGAGCCCAACACAAGCTTTCTTTCCTTTCAGATTATTAAATGTCTTAGAAAAATCTGTGCGCCACTTAATATTTTCAAAAGCTTGAGTCTTGAAAATCCTGATTTCTGATTTTTTTACTTTGTAACACTATTATATCAGATATTTTTCTGGAACGAGGCTTGAAAGGATTTCTTTTCAAATCTAATGTCTTTTATTCTGAATCGGATTTTTGTGTTGAAAGAGGTTTGCATCGATAAGGTGCCCGGGGTCGGAGTTACGAAAGTTGATTATTTCCAACCTTTTTTGGATTTCAGCGCTGTCAATTGTCCTGTCATTAGTTTTTGAATCTAACATCAATATGTTTTATTTTATGTTTTATTTCTGTGTTATGTTTTTTCCCTCCTCCTTTTTGTGATGTCAAAAGGGGGAGTCAGAGTTGTAGTCGTGTCGTGTCTGTTTCTGTTTTCTGTTTCATGTTTTCTGTATTGTTTGAGCTGTTAAATGAAAATTAAAAAAAAATGTTTGTTTTATTTGATCTCCTAGTTTACCTTGGTTTTCAGACTACTTTACAAATGTTTGCCATCATCAAAAAGGGGGAGATTGTTGCAAATCTGGTTTTGATGATGACAAACATGTTTCCAGTGTGTTTTGCTTGGCTAATCTGTTTCAGGCACAAAAGACCGCGAGCCACTCAAGCCAACTCAAGATCGAGTCCAAGTGTGTCAAATGTATGATTTTTTCTTTTATTGAGTGAATTGTAATGTAACTGATTCCCTAGCTAAGTAACCTTGCACACACACACTCAGGGGGAGAGATTGAGTGAATTAGAGTTTCTGTTGCAATTTTGTTCAGATCGTCCTGGACGATATCCACATCGTCCTGGACGATCCAGTTAAAATAGAAACCCTAATTAGGGCGACTAAGTTAAGAGGGTCTGATTGAGCCGATCGTCCTGGACGATCTACGGATCGTACGGGACGATATGCCCAAATCAGAAATTCTCAGCCGCCAGATTAAGTTAGGCAAGTTTTATTTTAAGTATTTTGGTCTGATCGTCCCGGACGATACGTGTATCGTCCTGGACGATTCACTACAATAATGCCTAAATTAGTCTGGTAATTAAGGAAAGCAATTAATGTTTAATTGATACGATCGCATCGTCCTGGACGATCGCAGGATCGTCCCAGACGATCGTGATCGTCTTGTGCATTTCAGCTGTACGTCCAGAACTATGTACAGGACGATTTGGGGCCTTTTTGAACTAATCGTACCGGACGATTACCCTATCGTCTGGGACGATCAAGTCATTTTTTGGTCGTCCAGCACAGATTTCTCTGGACGACCCGAACTGTCTTCTGGACGATTTCCTTCAATTTGAACTAATCGTCCCGGACGATCACAGGATCGTATGGGACGATATGAACAACTTTTTCTACTGATCGTCCAGAAGAGCCAGATCGTCCAGGCTGAAACAGCTGAATTTGAACTGATCGTACAGGACGATCTACCGATCGTCCTGGACGATCTTGGCCGACAAGTTGAGATTTAGGGCAAATTTTAAGCCCTCCTTTAAAAGAACTTTTTCCTAGATTTGGAAAAATCTTTTGCTGCCTTCCTTCCCTGAGAAATCCTAGAGAGAGAGAGAGTTGGGAGAGAGAGAAGAGATCTTGTGAGGGGGAGTTAGTGAGGGATTCACTAAGGTTGCTCCAAGCACGGATCAGAGTCGTCCTCTCCGCTCGTCGTCTGTCGTCTAGTCGGTGTTCTTCGTGGGAGCATCGTTTGCAAGAAGATCCGGGTTCTCTGCCCGCTTCAGGAGGAAGCGAAAAGAGTTCGTGGGTTCTCTGCCCGCTTCAGGTGGAAGCAAAAGGAGTTCGAAGGTTCTCTGCCTGCTTCAGGAGGAAGCGAAAGGAGGTCAGGTTCTCTGCCTCACCGTGTGGTGAAAAGGAGGTGTTTTGTACATGCTTCTCCGCCTTGCTGTGGGAGCAAAAGGAGAGTCACTTTCGTTTAGTGCAATACCCGGAGGGGAGGCTCCGGGGAGTGGACGTAGGTCAAGTTGACCGAACCACTATAAAATCTGGTTTGCTTTTCTGATTCAGTTTTGCATTTTACTTTTCAATATAAACTGCTTGGGTGAATATCGTTGGTTGATCTTTTCGTTATTGTTTACGTGTTTCCGCTGCTAAGTATCGAAAAGATTTTCATAGTTATCGTGAAATTTTTAAATAACCAATTCACCCCCCCTCTTGGTTAGCCTCGGGACTAGTTCACTAGGGCTTAACATCCCTTTCGAACTTTCACAATAGTACATTATGATTAGTTCAACCAAAATGAAGTTGATCTAGGATGAATCATGGGACGAGCAAATATTATCTCTGTTGATCATATAGTACAGTCTAGTTCATACAATACGATCTAGTTCATATAGTACAATCAAAATATCAAAATTAAGCAGATTTAATTGATTAATCATAGGATTAAATTAGGCAATATTTTAAACATCGCACAGTATGAATAGAACAACTTTTCAAATTCAATTTTTTTCCTAATTTAATGAATAGTGGGATTTTTAATTATAACAGATCGTCTAATATGATGTGGTGTTCGCACTGTATGAATAATTATATTTTAAAATTGCTTTTTTAAATAAAAAAATATTTTTATTAATTTCTATAACATTAGATCATATAGTACGATCCATATCGTACTGTATGATGTACAGAAAAATTAAAATATTTAACATTATTTTTACTCTCCTTATGTGTGTGTGCATGATCACCAGGCTATCGTACACCCTTGTAGGACCTAACTCAAGAAGTTAAAATTAAATAATTAAAAATTACAGACTCTCTAAACATAACCTATTCTACCCAATCTTGATCCCTGAATCTTCAAAAACTAGTGCATGTTGTACCTAAAATGTTAGTCAGCACAAAGATAAAAATGCACTACAAATACTAGGAGAAATAAAGAGGCAATCAATAGTATTTATTATCATCAAAATCATAAACTCGGAAGCCAGAGCTGTAATAATCTCCCCCTTTTTTATGATGGCAAACATTATTGGTTGAATTTGCAAACAAATGTTATTTTCTCCCAATCTCCCCTTCACTAAGTGAGTTATATTAAAAAATGGGGAAATTTTTTTTTTTAAAGACAAATAAAGTTTTAAAAACTTAATAACAAAAAATAGCAGCTAACCACAAATACAACCAACCAAAATACATTCTTCCCCTTTGATATTATCAAAAAGAAGAGATAAAATGCAACACATAAGTTAAACTATATGCAGAAGAAAGTAATAACATACCAAAAGAAACTAAATTATAAAATCATGCTTAAAACATAATAAAAATCAAACACACAAAATAGATAATTAAACACACAAACAAACCTTAACATACTAATACCTGATCGAATTTAATAATTAAATCTTTGATTATTCAGCATAAGTTTGTTACCTCATTTTCTTGCTCCTATTCTGAAGATTCAGAAGCTATGTCTGCCCAGGAGATCTTTTGCTTCTTTTCATCTGCCCTTATTACAATTAGCTTATCCTCACCCTTTTCCTTTACAGGGTATTTCTTAAGAATGGGGCATTCATTTTTAAAATAACCAGGTTTCCTACACCCAAAATAATTAATGTCAGAAGCAAGCTTATCTTATTTATCATTTTTACCTTTGCTCCACTTTTGTTCACACTTGTGCTTGTGCTTCAGCAGACTTTTGAATTGGCTTATTATTAATGTCATCTTTTCATTCTCATTATTTCCTAGGCCATCTTTATCTGTGTCTTGTCCTTTTAGCACTATAACATTTTCATCTCCTACATCCAAAAGTCTTTGACTCACACTTTGCTCGTAGGCATTGAGTGAGCTGATCAGATTATCAATAGAATAAGCATTCAAGTCTTTTAATTTTCATATAGCAGTGACTTTGGCATCAAATTTATCACATAAATAACATAAAATTTTGTTAACCTTTTCTAAGTTTGAAAGTTCTCTATCTAAAGCATGTAATGATGTCACAATTTGAGTAAACCTAATATACATGTCTAAGATAGTCTCATAAGGTTTTATGCAAAAAATTTTATAGTCATGCAAAAATACATTTAATCTAGATTGTTTGACTTCACTACTACCTTCATATGTAATGCATAGTTTGTCTCAAAGTTTCTTGCCAGTGATATAGGTAGAAACAATCATATAATCTTCAAAAGTTAAAGCACAAAAAAATAATGTGAAGATTTAGCATTTAATTGAGCATAAATTTTTCTTCTCTACTCCATTCGATAAAAGTAATGTTTATTTTGACTCCATCAATGAAGCATGATGGTGTAGAATAACTAGTTTGAATCATATGACACATTCTAAATTCAATAGATTATGATAAGGTAGACATGCAAATTTTCTAAAAATCGAAAGGTATGTTTTCAAACAATCGTTGACGGGTTATTGAATAACCCTCCACAGTGTTACAATTACCAAAACGTGCCATTAATCATTTTTCTCAAGTTTTTCTAAGACACTATTTTTGAGACCCTCTCTTATACCACTTGAAAGTTCGAGAAGGTTATAAGACCTCAATGAACTGTCCCTAGGGCACACTAATTCGAAAGCAATACTTTTACTTTGATGCGGAAGCTAATTAATTTATAAATAACTATAAAGATAGGGATTATATTCTAATTATCAGAAAAAAAATATTAATCTCGGATTTCCACCAAGCAGTTATCACAGAAAATAAAATATGGAAAGATAAAGTGCAAAAGTAAAAATTAAAATAAATACACCAGATTTAAAATGGTTTGGTCGAACCATGACCTACGTTCACTTCCTGGAGTCCTCCTCTCTAGGTGCTGCACTAAACTCTTCAGTAACTCTTCTTTAGCCACCACAGCTAGTCGTAGAAGCTCTTACAAGCTCTCTTCCACCAACCCGATGTGGCAGAGGACCGTATACCTTTTCACCCTCCTGGTAAGGCAGAGAACCTTGTCTCCTTTTCACCCTCCTAGTGAGGCAAAGAACCTTGACTCCTTTTACCATTTAGATGAGGCAGAGAACCTTGACTCCTTTTCACCCTCTTGGTAAGGCAAAGAACCTGAATCACTCTCACCTTCCCTGGTGCGGCAGAGTAGCCCAGCCCTTTGACACCAAAGAGGTTTTCTTCCCAAAGCTTCCCTCAACATAAACCTTGACTCTTGGAGAAACTCGGGTGTAAGTTCATTGGAGCAACCATGTCCAAACCCCTCTCACACTGCCTTGAAGCCCGCAAGGATCTTCTCCCTCTCTTACAAACTCCACCCTTTCTCTCCCTAGCCTAAATCTCTCTCTCCAAGGTTTCTCTAGAAGAAAATAGCTCAATGAATGCTCAAAAGATTCTTATAAAGTATTTTGAGAATGCTTAAATAGAGGGCTTCCTAAAACCCTAAAAATTTAATTCATCTGTTAAAGATCGTATATATGATTGCAATATCATCCAGAATGATGTACAGAATTTGACCTATTAGTACTGTATGATCACCAGTTAGTACAGTATGAATAATTTAAAATTTCTTTGTTAGTGTAGTACGATCACTAGTACGAATGACCAATCATAAATATGATTAGTTCAACCAAAATACATTTCGCCTAAGATGAATCATGGGACGACCAAATATCATCTCTGTTGATCATATAGTATGTTCCAATTCATACAATACAATCAAAATATCAAAATTAAGTAGATTCGATAGATTAATCATAAGATTAAATTATGTAATATTTTAAACATCATAGAGTACGATTGGGTTTGTATAGTATGAATAGAATAACTTTTCAAATTCAAAATTTTGCCTAATTTAATGAATGATGGGGTTTCTAATTATAACAGATCCTCCAGTATAATGTGGTGTTTGTACTATACGAATTGTTATATTTTAAAATTATTTTTCCTAAAAAATAAAATCTTTTAATTAATTTCTGTAACACCAGATTGTACAATATGATCCATATCATACAATACAACGTATAGAAAAATTAAAATATTTAACATTATTTTTACTCTCCTTGTGTGGGTTCGTATATGGTCACCAGGCTATCATACACCCTTACATGTCTTGACTTAACAAGTTAAAAATAAATAAATAAAAATTATAGACTCTCTTAACAAAATCTATTCTATCCAATCTTGAGCCCAGAATCTTTAAGAAATGGTGCATGTTGTACCTGAAATGTTACTCAAAGTAGACAAAAATGTACTATAAATACTAGGAGAAGTAAAGAGGCAATCAGTAATATTTGTTATCATCAAAATCATAAACTTGAAAGCCTGAGTCGCAACACAAATATGATAAGGGAAAATAGCCAATGAATCCCAACCCTTAACCAAATCTGATACCTTGGGGGAATGATAAGCCGCAAATTTTTTACGGTAGAGGAGAATGCCCAAGGTAGATAATAGAAATTGGTAATCGAACATTTCCATCCCCCAAAGAAAAGGTGAATAAAGAATATTCATTTAAGAGGGAGAGTGTCACCAAGTTGTTTTATAAGCATTAAAAGTGGGCCTAGAACTACTAATCTGTAAGTGGCCTAAGGAGTCAAAACATACTGGTGACCCAAATTATTGCCCATACCATCAAGTAATCAACCATTCTATTGAGGATGGCTATATTTTTAAGGATTGGCTAGAAAGAAATTACAAGAAGGGAGAACTCACATTATCAGATAATATGTTGGCTCATCCTTGAAAGGAATCGACTCAAGTGATTATATCCTCTTCTGTACCCTCAATCAAAAGAAGAAGTGAAAAAGAGCTAGCGCAAAAGGAGAAATAGGATACTACGGTCTCCAAGAAGACTATAAAAATATTAAAGCTGGTTGAAGGAGTTCCAGGTGTGAAATGGAAATCTCCTACTAATCCGGTGCTAGATTTGAAGGGGCTACCCATGGCATGAGAAACTACTTCTACACAATACCCTAACAAAGCTATCTCCTCAAAATCTGGAATGGTGAAGTCTTTTTGGAAGAAGACCAAAATGAAAAAGCCTAAAGAGAAGAAGACAACAACGCAAAGGGTTATCGACGATTTGGATGAATATTATCAAACTATGAGATATCCCATTAGGCTCACTGATTTTATGATAAAGCTTAAAATTGATGAAATAGAAGAAGATGATGGAGATTCACTTCATATGGAAACATGTCGAGTCATCTTAGTGATATTAGATACACCGATAAAAGAAGAATATATCAAGGAGGCAACTTCTGAATCCTATCTAATAGTGTCACTGATAGATTATAGTTCAGAGGAGGATTTGTATTTTCCAAATCAAGGCGAATTAGACCCAGACATAGCATCATAGATGGAGCATGCAAATATGAGTGGTTATTCTGAACCTTAAAATGAGTCTCTGGATACTATGATGGCTGACTCTAAGGAAGACGTTCCATTAAATGAGTCTGAGCCCGATGAGGTAGCCCATGTGCAACTAAGGAGTGGCAAAGTGTTACCACTACCACTGAAGAAAGGGATACTCAAAAAAGATAAAGGGAGGGAGAAAGTTGTCAATAAAGATAGTAGACCTAAAGATCCTAAGAAGAAAGACACTTCTACTAAAGGAATATATTACAATATCTTATCACATCTAAGGAAGATAACCACGTAACTCAATATATACGATGCCCTTGTAATGTCTAAATACCTTTAATAGAATTTGATTCAAGCTCCCAAAGACCCTAAAAGGTATGAGGTTTATTTTACATAGTGCAATATGACTGAAGTCTTACAAGCTCGGAACAAGCCGATCATTACCTTCACTGAAGAAGATCTTATGCTTGGTACTATAGATCACAATCGCACTCTGTTTGTTATTCCAGAGAGAGATGCCATTATGATCAATCAAATCCTTATTGATCATGGGTCCTCTATAAATCTCATAAGCTTGAAAGAGTTGAGATCACTGTGCCTCAATGTGAAGCACCTCGGGCATGATAAGTTGATGGTACATGGCTTCAACAAAAAGGAAAAGAAGACCATGGGATTGTTCATACTTCCTCTCATGTTCAAAGAACTTTATACAGAAGCTAAATTTTATGTGATTGACATAGACACCTTGTTCAAGGTGCTTCTAGGATGCCTATGGTTACATGAGTACGACATCATTTCATCAACACTACACCAGTGCATGAAGTACCTTCGGGATGGAGAAGAGTTCAGGGTCTTAGCTGATATCCAGCCCTTTATAATCCATGAGATCAAAATATATGAAGATGCCAAATATATTATTCCAATAGACACAATGCCATTGCTCTCTCTTGAGGTCAATGCATTAAACTCAAATGTTGTAATATGACCCAAACAAGAAGCTGGGAAGAAGTAAGTGGAGAGAAAGAAGGCAGCACCGACTCTTCCCAAAGTAACTACTACTTCTAAGCAAAGAAAAGTTGAGCCTCACCTAGGGAGTAACATAGATATAAATGATATCATCCCAACAAAATCCAAGAAGATGTGCCAGTCTATTACCAAAGGAAAGAAGAAGGTGGAATATTCAGATTCTGACTATGATTTTGAATCTACCTACACGAGTAAGGTGCAGTTTACTCTATAGAGTTGTGAAACTTGAAGATGTAAACTTTGACTAGCTTATCAAGCTAATTAATTCTAGAGAGATAATACCCATGAGAATGCCTAAGTATTATCTTAGAAATATGCAAAGAATACTATAAAATAAGCTAATTTTAATACCACCAGATAATAAGCTCATCTCCACCTGAGTATTAGGAATCAAAGGAATCCTCATTCATTATAGAGAATAGATATTATTGCAAGATGAGGTATTGGATTTATTGTGTATAAATACCCAAAAAAGGAGATTTGCTAAGAAATCACATACAAGGAAGTTGAATCTGATGACAACAGCGATGAGGAGATCAATGAAGTTGACACTTATGATGATTAGCCCATAGAAACTAAGCTTGCACTAGAAGAACTTGATGATGGTGGATAGATAGCTATTATGGATGAGCTGAAAGAAGTCAACTTGGGGATTGAAGAAGACCTTCACCCAACCTTCATTAGTGGTCTTCAATGAGAGGACCAAGTAGAAGAAATGAAGGAGCTTCTTTATGAATCAAGGATTGCTTTGCTTGGATGTATGCTGGGATGCTTGACTTATCCCCTTATATAGTAGTTTATATATTAGCTATAAAGTGAGATGCAACACCTATCAAATAAGCTCTAAGGAGAATGAGATTGGAGATTGAAGAATAGGCAATTGCAAAAATAAAGAAGCTCATAGATGTTGGTTTCATGTGTAAAGAAAAATATGCCGATTAGATTTCAAATATTATCCCCATAAATAAAAAGAATGATCAGATCCATATCTTCATCAACTTTAGCGACCTCAACAAGGCATGTCTGAAAGATGATTTTTCACTCCCAATGTTAAAAAAGTCTAGTTGATAACATATCCAACTATAATATGTTCTCATTAATGAATGGGTTGTCAGGCTACAATAAAATTAAGATGGCGCCTGAACATAAGAAGCATACATTATTCAGAATGCCCATCAGCATATTCTATTATATAGTTATGCCTTTTAGCTTAAAAACGTGTTAGAGCTACCTATTAGAGGGTGATGACATGCATTTTCAATGAGCTGATATATCAGAAGGTTGAATGCTATGTAGATTACCTTGTCTTCAAAAGTGTGGACTAAAGAGACCACCTGGATGACTTGAGGATTATATTTAAAAGCATTAGGAAGTACAATCTAAAGATTAACCCTCTTAAGTACACCTTTGGTGTCTCATACGGAAAATTTTTGGGGTACATCATTTATCACCAAGGAATCAAAATCAACCCTATTAAAATCAAGGTAATTATGGAGATGCCACCTCCTAAGGACCTCCATCAACTTCACTCTTTGCAAGGACAGCTAGCTTTAATTTGGTGTTTAATATTAAATCTGTCGGGTTGGTGCTGACCATTTTCTAAAATGATGAAGAAAGGCATCTGCTTCAAATTAGACAAAGAGTGCCAAGATGCCTTTTATAGTATCAAAATATATCTCTTAAACCCGCCTATTCTCACTATGCCAATTTCAGGGAAGCCTCTCATCCAGTATACTGTAGTACTAAAACATTCCCTTGGAGCACTATTTGCTCAATAAAATGAATAAGGTAAGGAGAATGCGCTTTACTATATTAGTCAGAGGATAATTGGAGTGAAAATATATTATTCCCTAATTAAGAAGCATTATTTGGCATTAATTTTTGCAGTCTAGAAGCTCCTATAGTACATGCTTTCTCACTAGATTATACTAAAATCCAAAATTTATTTGCTAAAGTTTTTAATGATAAGACCATGTTGATAGCTCACCTAGCCAGGTGGGTAGTGATACTACAATAGTTTGATATCATGTATATGCTATAAAATGTAGTGAAGGGGTATGCCCTAGCGGATTTCCTTATCGAGCATCCTATTCCTGCCAATTTGCAACTCAATGATGATCTTCCTACTATAGATTGAGGGAAAGGAGAAATTTTAAGTCTGGGAGATGTTGAGCTTTACCAAATTAAACCTACCCAACCTCCAAATTTGGCAAAAGCCTGAGCTTGCATTAGTCTCAGTTTTATAGTGCTTGAGGGATGTATAATGAAATTTCATTTAGTCTAACTGAAGCTCCGACCAAATATGAGGCTAAATATAAGGCTCTAATAATAGGTTTGGAGATTTCCATTTTAGTCAGAATCCATAACATCTAAATCTTTGGTAACTCTTAGCTTATCATAAATCAAGTTCTAGACATCTTGAATCGGCCCATGACCACTGATGAGCTCTTGCACTTTTTATATAAGTGCCAAATGTTAAGAAAGCACATGTTCCTTGAGGTCAGAATGGAAAATCAAACTTTCTTGCCAAATTAGCTAAGGAAATGACAAATACAAATGATGAGAAGACGATATTGATTGGAGTCTACACTCATTGAGTCTTAGAGCCAATAATCTTATAATTCTCGCAGGCAAAGGGAATATAAAATTCAAGCCAGTTGGATGTAACTAAAGTTGATCCTCAATCTCCCAAATAATTCATTACTAAAAACTAGCCAGATGAATATCAAGTAGCTAAAAGAGATGCAAAGTTAATATCGCATCAAAGTCATGGTAGTGTTACTTAGATGTTGAAGTAGAAGATGACTGGAGGCAATCTTACATCAACTACTTCAAAAAAAAAACTCCCAGCAGGTAAGTTGCTAGCCACACAAATAAAAAAAAAGAACAATATGGTATGCATTTGTAACAACATGCTATATTAAAGAGCTTTTGAATATACGTGATTAAGGTGCCTAGGGGCCACGGAAAATGATAGTGTTGTACAAGAAGTTCAGAAAGGACTTTGTGATACACACCAGTTAGGTCCCAAATAGCCATTAAAAATAAGAGAATATGCTATTATTTGCCAAAAATGGTGAAGGACTATATTGACCATACTAAGATGTGCCACGAGTGTCAGATTCTCAGTGATATTATACATAAATTGCCAAATCCGCTACACCTGATGGTAGCCTCCTGGCCATTTGAATGCTGGGGTATGGATATAATCGAGCCAATAGATCTGTCATCATTAGCTAGACACTACTTTATACTGGCAGCAATTGACTACTTTTATAAATATGTAGAAGCAGCTCTATTTAAAGAAGTCACATTCGGGAATGTGATCAACTTCTTCACCTACAATATTGTATATAGATTTGGTGTACCGTGCTGCATGATCTCAGATAATGGCATATCATTCAAAAGTATCAAGATCTATAAATTCATCGAACGACACAAAATTTAAGCTGATATTTCTCAATATATAACTAAAGGGAAAATGGATTGGCGGAGGCCATCAACAAGATGTTGGTGAAGCTGCTGAAGAAGACCCTCACCAAGAATAAAAGAGAGTGGTACACTAAGATTATAGAAGTTATATGGGGTACCATATAACTTACAAGATGCTAACCAAAGCCACTCCTTACGTACTGGAGTTTGGGGTTGAAGTAGTGCTATCACTGGAGATCAAGCTGTCATCAATTCGAGTAGCTATCCAGAACGATCTCACTCAAGAGCAAAATGCTCACCCAAGAATGATAGTGCTCAATACACTTGATCATTTTTTAGCTTTATTTTTCTTTCTTTGGAATGGTGCAAAGCATTTGAAATTGACTTTTAAATTTTAATTCTTGAATCAAACATACCATTAGAAATGATATATTGTCTTAGAATGCTAAGATAAAATTTCCTAATGGGTTCAGATCAGATTTAGAATTATAAATTTTATTCTGAATATCATAGACAAATTCAAAAAGAAACTATGTATGACCCTGAAGGGTCAAAATGATGTTAGATCAAATTTTTAGCTACAATAATCTGGATGTCTTATCATTAATTTCATATTCAAATTTATAATAACAAATGATATATCTTCTAAGGAAGAAAGTATCATTCCCTAGTAATCACTTGAATATAATGATAATGATCATCATAGATTTGATTTTTCTAAAGAGAATTAATTAATTTAATTTAATTTGACTTGGCTCTTTAAAACTTGTATGAAGATAAGCCTTCATAAGTAATTACTTCAAAAGAAGTTTGTACTTTTTACGAAAACTCTGTTTTAAAATAATTGTAGAAATTTTATTTTAATTTTTCATGGAGTGATATCAAATGAGTGAGGTTAGAATTTCAATTGGGATTGGATCATATTTTAATAGTTATTTTGGTGGCCAATGGAGGAATGGTAGGAGCTATCTTGGGATTCTAAAATAATTCAGAAACACCCCTATCTATCTTATATGCTTGACATTATATTTTTGATTTAATAATTTGAGTTGGTAATTTATAAGAATATTGGGATTATATTCCATAAATTAGGGACTTATGATTTTGGGTATGCCCCATATCCTAATTCAATTTTAGGCACTAAACTATAGCGGCCTGAACCTAACTAATGACATGCAAATCTGGACTTATCCTAGCCTAGATTGGGGAACCAGCTAACCACCTAATGCTTCAAAAACATGAATATGGTCTTTTATGAAAGATGTGTAAAATTGTTATTTAAGTTTTGAGGAATTGAGGCTGACATCTAGATAATGTCCTAATTAGCCCATTTACTTATATAGGGTAAATATTCTTGAATGTAATTAAAATTTTATTAACTTAATTGGTTTCTAATATAATGCATGCTGATTGAACTTATATGCATAAATGATATGAAGTAGTATAAAAATATGGCTTAAAAATAGATTTTTTCTTAGAGATTTTACAACATCCCCAGATAGAATTATACCCTAATAGATCAGCTGGTCTGCCACAACCCGCAGGTAGGGAGGTGCTTAGCAAGGAAGAGAAAGATTAAATATATGTGCATGAGACTCTCAATGAACCCAAGCTTACTTCTTAAAATAGATTATCTTTCTATGATGGCCTAAATATTTTATTTAATTATTAGTAGAAACTTTTTAGTCCTTTAGGAGCCTAAATGCATCCAGGATAAAGCAAAAATGGCATGCAAGAGTAGAAATCTTAAAAGATTATAAAACTCATAGTACATAGAATTAAGCACATCTATCAAATCATATAATTAATATAAATAAAAAAAGTGTAAAAGTCCATGTGGCAAATGCCACTTAATTACAACCTAGGGTCTGTAAAAATTAAAAGTGGTTGGGTACAACTAATAATAACCAAATTCTAATCATAAACAAGATGCAAGTAAATTTTAAATGGGACATATTTTCTTGAAGCCTTCCTTTCTTTGCCTTTCTCCCTTCTGCGAGCTCCTTAGATTCATCAGGTCCAATTATCCAAATGGAAAGAACTCTCCGAAGGGGTCTTTCTTTTCTCTTTGGATTTTTAAATCATCCTAACTTGAATCCCTAAATGAAAGGAACTCTCCCCTAAGGGATGTTTCACTTCTCTTTGGACTTCAAGTTAGACGGTTAATATCCCAGCTCAAAAGTGATTTTCACAACACTTGAAACTTGAAATAGATATTGAAAATTCAAAAGTCTCAAGACAACCTGTATAGTTATCCTAAGCATTTATAATTGAAATTATTAACATCATCCCAAGCAGATATGCAAACCTATTGCTCAAATTAGAGCATAATCACACTTAGCCATGCTACTTTAATTTTTAAGGGAGACTTAGCATATTTAGCACCTATAAACAATTTATTAGTAAATTTTTTGTTTGCCCCCTTTATTTTAGCCCTACATGAGCATGTCTACCTATAAAAAATTCTTTGAGCATCCAGATAGTTCCCAATATCGGGGTAATCTAATGCCCATCACATCAATTCAAGGGTAGCATGATAAAATTAACACATAAGTAAGCATAACATCAATCAATTCAATACAACCAGCTTGCAATAAAATCTATGAAAAACCTCAGCATATAAACAATAATAAAAGGAAAGAACATCGGCTTAGCTTAGAACTAGAAGTGGTTATCCTAGCAAATCATCTAAAGTGTGTGCATCAGGCTATGTGGCTTGGGTGAGTCCAATATCAGATAGTTATTAAAGTTGTTTAATGTTTTAATATTTGTTGTAAGCTGAAGGGATTTCAATTTGAGTTTAAGTGTTAATATTTTAATATTCATTTTAGGGTGAGTTTTAAGTGTTGAGTGATTACTACCTTTGTTTACACCATGGTCATGAAGTTTATTTCACTTTTCTTAGGGTAATGTTAATAGCCTTGTAAGCCTGGGTTACCTAATAATAACTAATATTATTTAATAAATTTAATTGGTTAAAATTAAGAGTTGATGATTTTTAAGTTAATTAGTTGATTACTGATTTGACTCATCAAATTACTTATTTTAATTTCCTTCAACTAATTTATGGCATTATCATAGTGGGCTAAAGGAACCAAGCATCCTTAGGACACTAGCCCTGTAGTTCATGATAGTCCATCCTAAACCTAAGCTGGTGTAGTTATAATATTGATTTAAATTTTATTAAGTAATTAATAATTAATTAATTTTATAATTTCCCACTACATTAAATTTACTCCTAATATTGTCATAGTGGACTCGAGGAACCAGATCTCCTTAGAACACGTAGCCTCGTAGCTCAAGGTAATCCATCCTAAAAACTTCATTAGTGGAGTATTTGTTGTGTATTTTGGGGTTAATTATTTGATTTTACTTATTAGGTTAATGTTTGTTGGAGTTTTGATCATTGATTGAATTTTGAAATTTTATGAATTATTTAATTCATTAAAGAAAGTGGTCCAATTTTAGCTTTTTAATTTTGATTAATTTTTAGAATTTAAATATTTTTTATAAATATTAGTCCCTAGGAAGAGTAAAATGGCACTAAGTTTGCTAGGTTTGAATTTTTCTACATTAAGTTATGATTTTTCAAAATTGTGATGTATTTCTTTGAACTAAGGTGGACCAAAGAGTTGACATTTTGACTTTGACTGATTTCTAGAGGTTTGAATATTTTTAATAAATATTAGACCCTTAAAGGAGTCAAATAGCTTTGAGTTTGCTCAATTTAGAATTTTTTTGAATTACTAATAAATTTTAAAGTTTTGATATTTAATTGAATTAATTATTTGCTTAATTAAGGAGATTTAGGTGATTTTGCACCAAACTCACTCGAAACTCCTTGAAATCACTCCCAAAGGTCATCCTATAAGAGTGTTTTCAAGGGTTCAAAATTTATTTGGTATGTTTGCTAATTTTAATTATTTAGTTTAATTAATTATTAATTTTCCTTATATATTAAATTAAGGTTAAACTTGAAGTCTAGTGATGGGGATTTTAATTTTCCTAGATACAGGGTTCAATTATGAGAAATTTGACATATTATTTATATATTTTGGATTTAATTTGGATTTATTACAGTATTTTGAAGTTACAAGATCCTCAAAAGGCTGATTTTTAACTTGATTAATTTTCTAACCTAATGGACTCAAAATTTAGTGAAACTTAAACCTAAGGTGTATGATGTCACTAAATTTAATATTCCAAAGTTTCACTAATATTGGGTGTGTGTGAAATATCCTATAAAATTTTTAAGTGATTTATACATTGAACTTAATTTTTTTCTAGGTGTCACTAGTGTTTTAATGGGTCTAAAACTTTGTTCAACTAACCTTGACATATATGCAAGCACACTAAAGAAAACACACATCCTAATCCTATCAATTTGGAGTGTTATAAATTTTCATACTTTTGGGTCCAAAATGGAGCCATCACTTTATATATTCACACAACAGCACTCCAGAAAGAATCTGGACCTAAGAAAAATGCAGGAGATGACAAAGATGCCCAAAACGTTTTCACCAAAAATGGGGACAAATTCATGACTTGATTGTTAAAAAATTATTAAAATTGAATTTTAAAAAAATCTCATAATTCACTCACCAAAACATCATGTAATTAATTTTAATAAATACTAAGGCTCAAGCCCTTTCAAATAACACCAAAATAATCAAATTTGGTGAAAATTGAAATTACTATTAAATTTTGAGATTTCTCAGCATAAAATTAATTTTTTTTCATCTAACTTATGTCAAATCAGCCACTGATGCCATTCTAGCAATCATTGGTAATGATTGAAGAGACAAAATGGTGGCACAGTGATGATGATGGCGATAACTGACACATGGTAGACCAACATATCAATGAATAGCAATGCAGTAGTAATAAAATATATGGTAGCACGACGCTGTGCCACGTGGTAGGATATGTATCGAGCTGTCGCATGTGACTTAAACATGTTAGCACATGATCCTAGTTATCCAATCCTTGTAGTTCGGATCAATGATCCAGATGGCGCCATGTCGGCTAACCACGGGCATGCCGTTAATAGCAGACTACATAATTTGATGGTTAGGCGATGTGGCATAATAAAGGAATGTGCGATCAAACGTCTCTAATTAGCTGACTAGGTTTTTAGTTCAAATTGAACTAGAAAAATTCACAATACATCCTTAATTTGCTGACTAGGTTTTTAGTTCAAATTGAACTAGAAAAATTCACACGACACATCCTTAATTGTGGTTCTTAAGTGTCAATAAAGTTGAAATATGATTAACAATCATTGTCTCTAACCCTTATTTACACACATAGAAACATACCACATCAATCATGGTGAATTATATCTAAAGGAATTGAGTGCCTTACATTTCCAAACACTTCAGTCAAATTATGACCTAAGTGTTTAGAAATATGGCTTGAATCATGAGCTATAAAGGTTAGGTATACTTTATGCTTGGTGTGGTCGAAAACTCAATGCCAGCAGAATCTGATGGGTGGGTTGGAACTAAGGAAATGTGAAGGAGTATCTGGGGAGTTGAAATGAAATAAAAGTTAGACTAGAGGTAGTGAGAGAATGCTCAATTGCTTGTATGAAATATTTTGCTTATTTAAATATTGTAGGTTTTTTGGAGGGCTAGGATGATTTTGGAAGGTTACTAGGAAGTGTGACAAGTGGCCTCAAGTGGTTAGGAAGGTAGGATGAAGGACAATAGGGTACAATGATAAATAAAGGCCACTTTATCTTCATATGGCCACATGTGACCATTGGGTTTATTTATAATTAATCCATAGTTTATGCAGGATTAAGGGAGTATTTAGGAGGTTCTAGAATTGTTTCAAATAGGTGGAATGGTTTGGAATGGATGGAAGCTATTTAATTAAATATTTCAACCATTTTAAAGCCCTTTGAAGACCTTGTTGAATGTTTGACAAGTCAGCCTAGTTAAGGGTGCTGAGGTGGCATTAAAGGAGGTCTAGTGAGCTTGTGAGGTGATTTGGAAGAGTTTTGAGGCAAAGCTTTAGGAGTTTTCATGAGTGAATGTGTATAGATGTGAGTTTAACAAAATTAAGTGAAGTGAGTTGGTCAAACTCACTTAGAATTGACTCACCAATGATTTAGTCATGCTCAAATCATGGATTGAAGTGAGATTGAAAACTTGATGAGGTTTGAAGAGCTTGATTTGAGTGTATATAAGTAATGGGTCCAAGTTGACTTGGTTTGACCAGAACTAAGTTTAGTTAGCCAAGTCAACTATTCACTGGGTCGAGATGACAAGTCATATGCTTTTTAGTAGGAGTGATGTTTAAAGAGATTTGATGAAGATCAGGATCATTTGGAATTTGATTGGAGGCAGGTTGGCTTGTAGACCAATTAAGCTAACCAAAGTTATCCCAAATAGGTTAATTTTGTCAATTAGTGATCTATAAGATGAATGGGTTATGATTTGACATATGGAGCTCTTAGTGAATGGTCTGAGCCCAATTGAGGTCAAGGAGGCCAGTGCAATAAGCTAGGCAGTGCACTGGGCTACCTAGCTAAAGTGCAAGGCTATAGCAACTTAGGTGATAGTAGGTTGATTAATAGATTAATTTATTATGATTTGAAGACTGGTTTGAAGATTGATTGTAAACTAGATTAAGAATTGATTGAAGATTGGATTGGGAATTAAGAGTAGACTAGATTGAATGGATAATTGATTGCTTGGAAATTTGAAGTGATTATTAGCTAATTGATTGCAAGTAATTGATTGAAGTATGGATAGTTGATTGCAAGTCATTGATGATTAAAAATTGGGTTGTAGATAAGATAATTAATTATTGATTGGCTGATTGATTGTAGGGTTATAGATCTGATTGATTATTAGAAGTGTTGATTATACATTTAATTATTAGATGAATGATTGACATATATATCGTTATCAATTATGGGATTAAGAATCAGGAGTCTTGATAGGTTCTAATGACCACATACAAAAATGAGGTCAATAAATGGACCAATAATAGGTATGATGAACTCAAAGAGCAAATCACATGTGTTGGCGTTGACCAAAGTGATCAATAAAATTTAAATAGTTAAGGGCCTGATTGAAAGGTTGATTTTCGAACAAGCATATGTTGGACTTAATTGAGAGATGAATTCTTAAATATGGAAATTTAAACTTTTAATAAGGGATTGCTTCCTGAGTGATAAGTGTAAATAATGTTATATTTTATGTGTTAATTTGTTAGTAAAAACATGTTATTTTAGTTATATTTGTACATAAAATATATGAAATGGGCAAAATTTTTAAATATAGTACAACGCCATTACATCAAACATAATACCGATGTGGCACCATCATTGACTTTATTGTAGTGCTCGAATATAGACATGGCAACACCCAGTCTTTATTTAATAGCACCACGGTATTGGAGGAGTCAGCACCGCGAAGCCCAGTCAACTATCCCAGCATGATAGTGTTAGAGGAGTCAGCACCGTAAAGCCCAGTCTTTATCTACAATGTGCCACTGCACAAAAATTTAATACTAATAAATCAAGGGAGTACCATGTGGACATTACAACATTCTACCGTCAGAAGCACCACGATAATATAGTTATAACTATTCAGGCCAAAATTTTCTAACAAAATGATGTGTTAATACATTAAATAGTGGGTCCTTATAATAAAGTGTGCAACAGAGAAAACCTTCAGTGCTACGGCATTAGTTCATTTTAAGAGCATCACAGCACAAGTGTCTCGAGTGCCACAGCACCAGAATCTATTTTTTGAATTTTCTTTAAATAGTATATCTATTGTTATAAATCTGGATGTAAGGATTACAATTTTGATGATAACAAATATTCTTGTTTCTGCTCTTATTGACTAACCTTTCAGGTCTACAAGATCAATTTCAATTTAAGCCAGCTCAAGATCGGGTCTGTGTGTGTTCAAAATGTAATTTTTTCCCTTTCTTAAGTCAAATGTAATGTAATGGATCCCCAAGCTAGGTAACCTTGCACACACACTCAGGAGAATAATTTTAGTGAGTTAGAGTTTCTATTCTATTTTGATCATATCATCCTGGATGATTGAAATATCATCCTAGACGATCTAGTGAAAATAGGAACACTAATTAGGGTAGCCATGTTAAGTCGATATGATTAAGTGGATCATCCTGGATGATCCTATATCATCCGGGATGATATGCTAAATTAAAACTTCTTAGCCGCCAGACTGATTTAAATATGGGGAAATTCTTTAGAGTGTTTAACAAGAGGATATTGGTGGTGGAGGAGACTACGCATGTACTATTTGATGAATCTGATCTTAAAGAGTTTAGAGCTGAGGAAGAAGAGGAAATAGGAGAGATTATCAAAGGAGTAGAAACAGGAAATCTAGAGGAAAGGGTAACCTCAAACCATATTGCCTAGAGAATGGAGATATTCTTCGAGTCATCCTAAAGAACTAATCTTAGGAGACCCGTCTGAAGGTGTTAAATTAGGCATAGACTTAGGAAGGAAGTAAACCATTCTACCTTTATCTCAATGACTAAACCCACCAACATCAATCAAGCCCTTTCTAATAAATTTTTTATCCTAGCTACGCAAGAAGAACTTAACCAATTTGTGAGAAATGATTTTTGGGAGTTAGTAGAAAGGCCTAAGAATCGAAGTGTGGTGCGAACCAAATAGGCCTTTAAGAATAAAAAGAATCATTCTGATGTGGTGGTTAGGAATAAGGCAAGATTGGCGGAATAGGGGTACAATCAAATAGAAGGGATTAATTTTGAGGAGACCTTTACCCCTGTAGCTAGATTGGAAGCCATTAGAGTGCTACTAGCCTTTGCCTGTTATAAGAGATTTAAGTTTTTCCAAATGTATATCAAGAGTGCCTTTTTAAATGGGGTAATAAAGGAAGATGTGTTTTTAGAGCAACCCCCAGGTTTTGAGAGTTTCTAATTTCCAAATCATGTTTACAATTTAAAAAAGGCATTGTATGGATTAAAATAGGCACCTAGAGCTTGGTATGATAGGCTTAGCACATTCCTACTGGAAAGGAAGTTTGTTAAGGGGATTGTAGACACCGCCCTTTTTTTAAGGAAAGTAGGAGATGATTTACTCATTGTCCAGATCTATGTTGATGATATACATTTTGGATCTTCTGATAAAAATTTATGTGATGATTATTCTAAAATAATGTGTAAAGAGTTTGAGATGAGTATGATGTGAGAATTGTCCTACTTTTTGGGGTTTAGCTTAAGGCAAATGGATGATGAAACTTTTCTTAATCAATCAAAGTACACTAAGGACATCTTGATGAAATATGAAATGGATAAAGCCAAGCAAATAAAAACTCCTATGAGCTCCAGTGTCCAATTAGATAAGGATTCAAATAGAAAATCTATTGATAAAAGGAAGTATAGAGGAATAATTGGATCACTGCTTTACTTGACTGCTAGCTGACCTGATATAATGTTTAGTGTTTGTCTCTATGCTTGATTTCAAACTGATCCTAAAAAATCCCAAATGATTGTAATTAAGAGAATTCCTAGATATCTCTTAGGGACCCAAAACTTAAAAATCTGGTATCTTAGGCACATCACTTCTTTTAAAATTATTGGGTATTCTGATTCTGATTTTATAGGGTGTAGGGTGGATAGAAAAAATACTTCTGGAACCTGCCAATTAATAAGATAGTCCTTAGTCTCCTGGTCTAGTAGAAAATAAAACTCTGTTGCACTTTCCACTGCTAAAGCTGAGTACATTATCTTAGGATGTTATGTGGCCCAAAACCTTTGGTTGAAGCAACAAATTCTGGATTTAGGATTACCTGTTGCATAATTTTAGTTCTATGTGACAACACTAGTGCCATCTGCATCTCTAAGAATCATATCCAATATTCAAGAACCAAACACATTGACATAAGGCATCACTTCATTAGGGACCATGTTACCAAAGAGGACATTGAGTTACACCATGTTGCAACTAAAAACAAACTTGCTAACATCTTTACTAAACCACTAGCCTTTGACACATTCAGCATTTTAAGGACCAGATTGGGTGTGATTGACTTAAATGCATGAATTTGATGATTCAGAACTCTAAATTCTCTGTTTATTATTTATTTATCTTTTGGTTTTTATTTCATTTGATTATCTGTTTCTTTTTTCATTTTTATTTTTCTACTGGTTTTCCCTTGGTTGATTTGCTTATCGGATTTGGTTTTTTTTATGCAATTTTTTCTTAGTTTTTTTATTTGCTGCTTATTTTCTGCAGAATTAGATCACTGCTCACTACTGCTGATAAATTAGATTTCTAATTGAGAGTCTTGCCTTATTTTTGTTTGGAAGCTTATAAGCAATGATTAACTCCTCTGAAATAGTTAATGGGAAGAAACATTGATGATTGTTTCTCTTCCTACAATTCCTTTAATGGTGCATTTTTCTTTTTGAATAAAAATCTTTATCAAAATAATAAAGGCTGGACTTTGAAATAGAGATCTTTTTATCATCCTACAGTAATCTATCTCATATGAGTGGTGTTCCAAATCGTTGAATAACTTTCGAGTTTTCTTAATCAAGGGTTTACATTTATCATATGAGAATGATTCTATTTTGTAAAATATTGTTCCTTATCTAAGAGAGTGAGTCTTCTCCTCTTCTCTTATATCTAGAAAATAATCTCATAACTGAGAGTCTTTTTAAGGTTTTAAAAGAAAGAAAGCTTACAAAAGATACTCAAAGTGCACTAATCAACTGAAAAAAGAGGCACAAAATGAGCTCAACACTAAAAAGATGCATAATGTTCACCACTAAAATTAAAAAGATGCAAAAAGTGTATCAATAATCAAAAGATGCACAAAAAATGCCAAATAATTGAAAAAGAGGTATAAAATGATCCCACAAAGAAATAAGCTTCCTCCTCTTTCAAATCTTTAAAAATCTTGAAGAATTCATATACCACTTAATATATTGAAAGACTTAAGAGTGAAAATCATGATTTCTGATTCTCTAATTTGCAATACTGTCGTATCAGATATTTTTCTGGAACGAGGTATGAAAGGATCATTTTTATTATCTAACTTCTTATTTTTTAAATTAGATTTTATTTCAAAGGAATTTGAACCTATAAGGTGTCCGAGGTAGGAGTTACAAAAATTAATTTTCCAACTTTTCTGGATTTCAGCCCGTCGATTTCTTCTTATTGGCTTTTGAATTGAAAATTAAGGGAAATTTTTGATTTATTGGAGCAGACTCATTCAAAGAATTTTTTTTAGTTTTTGTGGTTATTTCTTTGTTTTACTTTTTTAGGTTTTTTTGCCTTGGCTTTGATTTTGATTTCTTGTGATTTTTGGGTCCCCTGATCATTTCTCTCCATCCTTCATTTTTTTTATTTATTTTTATTTTTTTTCTCATTTCATCCTGGACAATCCTCACATTGTCCTAGATGATATAGTCAAATCATCCCCATCATGAACCAACGACTGATCTGAACCAATTATTGGTGATCATCCTAGATGATACACCTCATCATCCTGGATGATTCATGTGGCAATAGTTGGATGACTTGAATTTGGCCCAGCTGATTCATTAATTGCTGATTATCTTAGATGATCCACCTAATCATCCTGGATGATACTTTTCATCAAAGGTCATCCAGCTTGACTCCTCAGGATGATCGTCTGAGCCTAATCATCCCGGATAATTTATGATCATCCTGGATAATCTGACTGCCTTTTTAACCAATCGGCCATGCTGACATTATTGTTGTATATCATCCCAGACAATATCATGATTATCCTGGATGATATTTGCAAATCTTTAAATTCAACCCAAGACCATTTTTCTTCACATAAATCCTTTTACTCCCTTCACACCTCTCTTCCTTTCAGTCTAGCTCTCCAATGGCTGGTGGTAAATGCACCAGAATGCTCACTAGAAGCTCCTCACGAGGAACTATTGATCCCCACTTCATTGATGCAGCTGATCAGACTGCCTTCCTTAAGTATAAGACTGCTGGCATTACCTCCTCTAAAATTGCCAACCCTCGCACCCTTACTTACCTGGTCCTTGATCCATTTTCCTACACTACTATCACCTTCATTCTAACCTTGGCTATTTTCTTTCATTCTAAACTTTTGTACGAATTCTTTGCAAGTCTCTGCATCAACTCAACTTATACTTCATTCCAATCTTATGTCACCGAAAGACCTGTAGAGATCACCTACTAGGACAGTCATAAAATCCTTCGACTTTCTACCACTGGGGAAAAGCTTCATCTCATTGCCTTAGATCCTGATTTCAACTAGAGTCTAGTTAATTAGGTTCTAAGGCACATTAATGCCTCCTACCATGATGGTGCCTGTAGCTCTTTAGTTAAAGACGCTAGGACCATCCAACATATCGTCAAAACTTCTATAATTCCCAAGGCTGGTGATCGGGTTCACATTGAAAGTATGAGATGCACCAAGAGGGGGGGGGGGGGTGAATTGGAATTTTAAAAATTTAAACCTAAATAGGAGTTCTAATTTTTGTATTTTTAAAATAACAACTTAACAAGTAGAATATGGAAGCTAGTAGTTCGTTCACAACAACGATATTGGTGACACAATTGTAAATTTCACAATATAGGATCAAGTTTAGATTTTTCACCAAGTATTTAAAATAGTAAATAAAATGTGTGAAAAGTAAAGAGTGGTAAAAATGGAAAAAGCACACCAGAGATTTTTATAGTGGTTCGGTCACTTGACCTATGTCGACTCCCTGGAGTCCTCCACTCCAGGATTTGCACTACTAAAAGTTGACTCTCCTTTTGCTCCCACAGAAAGGCGGAGAAGCCTTTACAAGTCTCACTTTCACCTTCCCCGATGTGGCGGAATACCAAATGCTATGTCACCTTTCCTGGTGATGGCAGCGGACCTTCTCCTTTTTCTCCCTCCTAGAGACGGCAGAGTACCTTGATAATGTTGATCTTGAAGCCTCTCTTCCCTACAGAACTTTCCCAATACTCCCCAAAGCCACAAGAGGAGCAAAGCATGCAGCTAGCTTGGATCCACCGTGTGATCCCCTCACACTCCTTCTCTCTCACGCTCAAGCTCACCTTCACCTTCCTCTCACAAGCCTTGGATCCCTCCAAAGAAAGCTTCTCTCTCATGAGTCCCTTCATCTCTCAATGCCTCTTACAGCAGCAACACAGACCAACAACCTCTCAAATTAAAAAATCAAAGTCATTTTAAATCAGGCTTCAAAAAACCCTAAAAATTTTAACTTTTTCATCTTTGTTCATACAGTACAATATAACATCATACAGTACAATCAGTTCAAAGACAGCTTCGCCCAGTACGAGCACAGACGAACAGTTAATGAATTTTATGAATATCGTACTGTACGATTGGTAGACCGTACAGGACAATCATGTTATTTTCAACTGTTCGTATAGGATGATCTGTGGGACGATCTCTGGGATGAGCAAATTCATCTCTGACTATCATCCAGCACTGCATAATTCGTACAGTACGAATAGTTCATTTTCAAGACATTGTACGGTATGATATGAATATCATCCAGGATGAATAAAATAAAAACCTTGGTTTTATCTGGTACGATTAATGGGACGAATGAAATTATTTTTGACTATCATATAGTACGATATACATCGTACAGTACAATCAAATTTAATTAAGAAACCAAAATTTTATTTCCTGTTTACGGGAGATAATTTTAGTAAGTTTTCAAATAATCGTATAGTACGATCTATATCGTACAGTACGAATAGTTCAGAATATCAAAATTATAAACTTACCAAACTTATTCTAGCGGCTAAGGTTTTTAAGTTAAACCTCATCGTACAGTAGAATTAAAATTATACGGTACGATTAGTTACAGAACTAATCATCCAGGATTAGCCGTTAGCCTGAGTATTAATTACTCATCATACAGTAAGATTAAAAATCATACAGTATGATCAATTTTAAAAAAAAATTTTACTTAAAAAAATCTCCCTCTATGTGTGTGTATGGTTTCTCCTTTTACATACATGCTTTTGTGGCAGACTCAAAAAAATAAAAATAAAGAAAATAAAAATACAAGTTTTTAAATATCCTATTCTACCCGGTTTGAGTCTCCAGCAATCTTGAGCGGTGTGTATCTGACCTGAAATGTTAGTAATCACAGACAAAGATAAACATTTATAATCATTAAGAAAGTCCATATAAATTCAGTAAGTATTAGTTGTCACCATCAAAATCAAGTGCTCGGGATCCTGGATTTCAACAATCTCCCCCTTTTTGATGGTGTCAAATAATATTTTCTGTTGGCCATAATTGTTATGTCTTCCTTAGCTCCCCCTCAGAAGGATAATTAATTATAAAATAGGAGGAAAGAAATTTTTTTTTATTTTTATTATTATTTATAAAAATAACAGAACAAAAATAATAAGAACACCAGATAAACAACAGATAAAATTAATATGAAGGATATAACAACACAGAAACTTCTCTCTCTTTTGACAGCAATAAAAATGGAAGAATAACAAGTACAAACAAGAACAAAAAGCAAGCACAAATACAAGTAACTAATAAAAGAAAGTATAACACAAGCAAACTAAAACATTTAAAAATTGGGATCCTGATCCGGAGGTGGTGGTGGAGGTGGTGGAACCACTTGAAAGTATTAATGGAGGGACACGAACTGGTGATCGATTAAGGTGAAGCGTTCCCCAAACCATTTCATGTCACTTTCATGCTGTTTATGTTGTTGAGTAATATGGGAATCCATTCTAGTTTCCAAATGACCAAGGCGTTGAATAATGTCATCATGAGGGTAGGCAGGATAGGCAGGTCCAAGCGGGTGTATGGGTGGCGGTGGAGGTGCGTCGGTAGGAGCAGCAGCCTCTTCTTCATCAAAATCGATATCAGTGTGAGCGGCCCCCCGATGGAATAGAATACAAAAAGAGGCATCTGAATAGAAGATAGGATGATTTTCTGGAGGGAGAGGATAATGAAGTTGATATTTTGCATCTAGGATATAGCCTATGACATGTCCTAAGACATGATTTAGTTTTTTTCGGGCACTGGGATATCGGAAAGCAGATAATGTATGAATATAGTCAAAGATCATTTGAGTTTCATTGAATTTTATGCCTAACATGATTAAGTAAGTGACAAAAAATAGAAGAGGGGTAATGTATATGCGTTCTCCAGCTTTGGGTATTATGGACGTACGAAGAACATGCTAGATAACGCATACATTTTGATTAAGAGTTTGGACCATTGGTAGGTGTTGATTAGAGGGTACATTTCTAAGTAGCATGTTGATTGAGGTCTAATCATAATCATTAGTGAGTAGAGATTGGGGATGAGGGCCTTCATTGGATAGGCCAATGTGTTAAGCTATGTCGTTTACAGTGATGACGACATATTATTTGCAGACATAGGAGGTAAAGGTGGTACATTCTAGGTCAATTTTCAGATTTGCTAGAAATTCAAGGAGAAATTTAGAGTGGAAGGGAAATGAGAGTGTCAAAATAAATTGAAGAGTGGTGGAGGTGAAAAGATTCATCACCTCGAACTTTAGAGCCGCTTGATTTAACATATGAGATTGGGTAATTTTGGCTTCTTTTAATTTGTTGTACGCTTTCTCATCAGCAGCAGAGAGAAAGCGGTAGTCGAACCGTCAAGAGGAGGAAGAGCTCCCCACGATTATTCAGCCTTGCTTGCTTCCACCAGATATTGATCAGGAAATAAGTGAAGAGATTGAGGAGTTGTAAAAAGAGTGAGTGAGAATGATCAGAAAATCCCTCCAATTTATAGAGTTTTAGAATTATCGTTCAGTACGACGTTGTATCACATAGTACGATATGCGTAATTATTTGTCTAGTGACCTTTCAGAAAAAGAGAGTCAAATCATACAGTACGATGAGAATCATACTGGATGAACGTGAGTGAGAGGTCGATCATCCCGAGGAGTGTTCTGAATGACTTTTGATGAAATAGATCGTACAGTAAGAACAGGAATTCGTACAGTATAAAAGATAATTATTATTATTATACCGGCCGAGTTTAAATTCATCCCAATCCAAATTGATACGTGGATCGTACAGTACGATGGGTGGTTCGTACTGTATAATGACCAATAATGTGTATCATACAGTACGAGTGGTTATTCATACAGTACGATATGTACATGACAGGATAGATCTTGACCGTGGATGGAGTGGAAGGCTGTGATTTGTGTAATGGGATAATCGTACAGTACGATAATGAATCGTGCAGTACGATGTGTAGAGAAATTTAAGGTTTGGGCATCAGCAAGGTGAATGTGAGAGGATCAGAAAGCCCTTTTTTGTTTTTCTTTTTTTTATTATTAATAAAAAAAATAAACACACAAATTTTTTTTTTTTAAGCTTGAATGTCTATGACACCTAATTTTGTTCTCATGTTACTAAAGGCGTCATAAGCTAATAGTTTCGTGAAAATGTCAGCCAATTGATCTCCAGTAGCAATGTAGTGCAGTTCAATATCTCCTTTGGCTACATGATCTCTTATGAAGTGATGTCTAATGTCTATATGCTTTGTTCGTGAGTACTGAATTAAATTTTTAGATATGCAAATTGTACTAGTATTGTCACACATTATTGGGATGGTTCCTATAGGTAGTCCAAGATCTAAAAGTTGTTATTTTAACTAAAGGACTTGTGCTACACAGCTTCCTACTGCTATATATTCTGCTTCAGCTATTGAGAGGGCTACCGAATTCCATTTTCTACTGGGCCATGAAACTAATGATTGTCTAATGAATTGATAGGTACCAAAGATATTTTTTCTATCTACCCTACATCCTGCAAAGTCAGAATCTGAGTACCCTAATATTTCAAAAGTATGTCTAGGATACCAAATTCTTAAGTTTGGGGTGCCTAGTATATATCTAAGAATTCTTTTGACAGCAGTCATGTGAGATTCTTTTGGGTTAGCTTGAAAATGAGCACAGAGAAAAACACAAAATATTATATCCGGTCTACTGGCAGTTAAGAAGAGAAGTGATCCAATTATTCCCCTATACTTCTTTTGATCTACTGACTTTCTATTTGAATCTTTATCTAATTGAATGTTAGACCTCATGGGAGTATTTATGGCCTTAGCATTTTCCATTTCATACTTTTTAAGAATATCCATAATGTACTTAGATTGGCTAAGGAATGTTTGACCTTCCATCTATCTTACACTAAACCCAAGGAAGTAAATAAGTTCTCCCATCATACTCATTTCAAACTCATCACTCATTATTTTTGAAAATTCATCACATAAGGTTTTCTCTGTAGATCCGAACAAGATGTCATCTACATAAATCTGAACAATGAGTATCTCATCTCCTACCTTTTTCAAGAATAAGGTGGTGTCCACACTACCCTTAACAAAGCCTCTATCTAGTAGGAATGTACTAAGTCTTTCATACCAGGCTCTTGGTGCTTGCTTTAATCCATATAGTGCCTTTTTAACTTAAACATATGATTTGGAAATTGTGAGTTCTCAAATCCTGGGGGTTGTTCAACATAGACATCCTCTTTGATTACCCCATTTAGGAAACCACTATTAACATCATTTGATATAATTTGAAACCCTTGAAGCAAGTAAAAGCTAAGAGTACTCTAATGGCTTCTAGTCTGGCCACAGGTGCAAAGGTTTCTTCAAAATCTATTCCCTCAATTTGGTTGTACCCCTTTTCTACTAATCTAGCCTTATTTCTCACTACTATGCCAGAGTCATTCATCTTATTTTTAAAGACACACTTAGTTCCAACCACACTTTTTTCTTTAGGTCTCTTGACTAATTCCCATACATCATTCTTAACAAATTGGTTTAACTCTTCTTGCATTGCTAGGATCTAGAATTCATCTCCTAAGGCTTGATCTATATTTGTGGGTTCAATCATAGAGATAAACGTAGAATGACTAACCTCTTTCCTAAGTCCATGCCTAGTTTTTACACCTTCTGATGGGTCTCCTAAGATCAGTTCTTTAGGATGACTAGAAGAATATTTCCAATCTCTAGGCAATTGCTCCTAAGGTTCTACTATATTTTCGATTACAATGGTTTCTACTCCCTGAATAATCTCAACTTCTTCTTCTTCATGATTAGATTCAGAGAGCTTATTGGATTCATCAAATACCACATGGGTAGACTCTTCTACTACTAGGGTCCTCTTATTAAAGATTCTATAGACTTTACCTACAGATGAGTAGCCTAAGAAGACACCTTGATCAGATTTAGGATCAAACTTTCCTAAGGGTAACTTACCATTGATTAAGATGAAACATTTGCATCCAAAAATATGTAAGTGGGAAAGATTGGGTGTCCTACCCTTCAGCAATTTATAGGGTATCTTATTAAGTTTGGATCTAATATTTACCCTATTTCGAACATAGCAAGCAGTATTCACTTCTTCTGCACAAAAATATCTAGGAAGAGTGTATTCAACTAACATTGCCCTAGAAGCTTCAACTAAAGTTCTATTCTTTCTTTTTGCTATTCCATTTTTCTGAGGAGTCCTAGGGGCAGAGAAATTATATTCTATTCCTATCTCTTGACAAAATGATTTAAACTTATCATTCTCAAATTCTCCACCGTGATCACTATGGATTGTTGTAATTTCACATCCTAATTTTTTTTGAATCCAGGTGGAAAAAGTTCTAAACTCTTCAAATGACTCACTCTTATGTGCTAAGAATTTTACCCAAGTAAACCTAGAGTTGTCATCCACTATTACAAATCCATAAGATTTTCCTCCTAGGCTAACGGTACTAACAGATCCAAATAGGTCCATGTGTAGAATTTCTAGTGGCCTAGTGGTGTTGATATCCTTAATTGAATGAAATGATGATTTCACTTATTTTCCTTATTGGCAGGCATCGCATAGATGGTCCTTAGTGAAGTCTAGCTTAGGTATGCCTCTAACTAGATCTTTATGAGTGATATTCCTTAAGTGTTTTCATACTAGCATGGCATAGTCTCATATGCCATAACCAGGAGTAATCAACTATTCTTTTTAAACATAAAACATTTAAGTTTTCCATGCAGTTTAAATCTAACATGTAAACATTGTTGATACATTTCCCTTCTAACATAAGTTTATCATTTAGGCTAATCATTCATTTGTTAGAAAGAAACTTTATGTCAAAGCCCTTGTCACATATTTGACTAATACTTAAAAGATTATGCTTTAAACCATCAACTAAAAGTACATTATAAATTACCAAATTCTTAGAATTTCCAAAGATACCTGAGTCCACTCCTTTCCTGGTGGTGTTGTCTCCCAAAGTCATGTTGCCTCCTGACCTGCCCTCTAATGTCACGAACTACTTCATGTCTCAAGTCATGTGTATCGAGCAGTGACTGTCTAGGTACCACATACTCTCACTAGGTCTTTTGTGAGAGCATCCCTACAATGTCAATCACATGTTTGTTTTGGAAACCCAAGTGAGTATAGGTTCCACCTTATGCTTGTATGAATGAAATGTATGCATGTTATGCTGTGATGAATACAGCTTAGGTCTCCACACTAGATGTGTCCTATGGTGAATTGTGCACGTGTGGGCTATGTGACCTAGCATGCCATAAGAATAACACTTAACACCAGGAAATAGGTTCACTAATCTACGGGGGTGATAGTGCTTATTTCTGGGTTTGGATGATGCATGTTGTGATGGTTTTGAATGAGATGGTTTACATGGTGGAGGTTTATAAAACTCAGCAAACGTGGGAGGTGTTTTATTATTTTCAAATGCTTAAAGTTTTTCATTTAAAAATTCATTCTCTTTGTTAAGACTTATAATTTTGAATTTTAATATATGCTCACTTCTATCTAGTTCACATGCAAGTTCTTCTAATTCCTTAAATGCATTCTCTAGTTCAATATGTGATGATTTCACGGTATCATGTGCAGTAGTTAATTCAATATGCTTCTTTTTTAATACATCATATTCATCAAGCAGGGACATGTGATTTCTATCCAAGTTAGAAAAATCTTTAACTACACTAGCATGCTCGTTTTGTAAAGTACTAAACTCAGTGTTAAGACTAACATGCTTTTTCTTTAACTTTCTATATGAGTCATGAATATTTTTTGAAATAATTAATAGCTCATCATAAGAAAGTTGACATACCACATCTTGATCTGATTAATCAAGATTATCATTAGCCATAAGACATAAATTTGTTACCTCCTCCTCTGCTTCTTCTTCTGATGATTTTGCGGCAGAGTCGGCCTAAAATGCTTTTTGTGTCTTAAATTTTCCCTTCTTGAACTTTGACGTTTCCTCACTCTTTTCCTTGGTTTGATGATTCTTAATGTTGGGGCAATCAGCTAGGAGATGACCGGGTTTCCTACACTAAAAAAAAAATGTGTTAGATGTAACTTTAGTATTCTTTGAGCTTTTACCTTTGTTCCAATTGCTTTGTGTTGCAAATCTGGTTTTGATGATGACAAACATGTTTCCAGTGTGTTTTTCTTGGCTAATCAGTTTCAGGCACAAAAGACCGCAAGCTACTCAAGCCAACTCAAGATCGGGTCCAAGTGTGTCAAATGTATGATTTTTTCTTTTATTGAGTCAATTGTAATGTAACTGATTCCCTAGCTAAGTAACCTTGCACACACACACTCAGGGAGAGAGATTGAGTGAATTAGAGTTTCTGTTAAAATTTTGTTCAGATCGTCCTGGACGATAGTAGCATCGTCCTGGATGATCCAGTTAAAACAGAAACCCTAATTAGGGCGACTAAGTTAAGAGGGTCTGATTGAGCCGATCGTCCTGGACGATCTACGGATCGTACGGGACGATATGCCCAAATCAGAAATTCTCAGCCGCCAGATCAAGTTAGGCAAGTTCTTATTTTTAGATACTTGGTCTGATCGTCCAGGACGATACGTGTATCGTCCCGGACGATCCAGTACAATCATGCCTAAATTAGTCTGGTAATTAAGGAAAGCAATTAATGTTTAATTGATACGATCACATCGTCCTGGACGATCGCAGGATCGTCCCGGACGATCGTGATCGTCTTGTGCATTTCAGCTGTACGTCCAGAACTATGTACAGGACGATTTGGGGCCTTTTTGAACTAATCGTACCGGACGATTACCCTATCGTCCGGGACGATCAAGTCATTTTTTGGTCGTCCAGCACAGATTTCTCTGGACGACCCGAACTGTCTTCTGGACGATTTCCTTCAATTTGAACTAATCGTCCCGGACGATCGCAGGATCGTACGGGACGATATGAACAACTTTTTCTACTGATCGTCCAGAAGAGCCAGATCGTCCAGGCTGAAACAGCTAAATTTGAACTGATCGTACAGGACGATCTACCGATCGTCCTGGACGATCTTGGCCGACAAGTTGAGATTTAGGGCAAGTTTTTAGCCCTCCTTTAAAAGAACTTTTTCCTAGATTTGGAAAAATCTTTTGCTGCCTTCCTTCCCTGAGAAATCCTAGAGAGAGAGAGAGTTGGGAGAGAGAGAAGAGATCTTGTGAGGGGGAGTTAGTGAGGGATTCACTAAGGTTGCTCCAAGCACGGATCAGAGTCGTCTTCTCCGCTCGTCGTCTGTCGTCTAGTCGGTGTTCTTCGTGGGAGGATCGTTTGCAAGAAGATCCGGGTTCTCTGCCCGCTTCAGGAGGAAGCGAAAGGAGTTCGTGGGTTCTCTGCCCGCTTCAGGAGGAAGCGAAAGGAGTTCGTGGGTTCTCTGCCCGCTTCAGGAGGAAGCGAAAGGAGGTCGGGTTCTCTGCCTCACCGTGTGGTGAAAAGGAGGTGTTTTGTACAGGCTTCTCCGCCTTGCTGTGGGAGCAAAAGGAGAGTCACTTTCATTTAGTGCAATACCCGGAGGGGAGGCTCCGGGGAGTGGACGTAGGTCAAGTTGACCGAACCACTATAAAATCTGGTTTGCTTTTCTGATTCAGTTTTGCATTTTACTTTTCAATATAAACTGCTTGGGTGAATATCGTTGGTTGATCTTTTCGTTATTGTTTACTTGTTTCCGCTGCTAAGTATCGAAAAGATTTTTGTAGTTATCGTGAAATTTTTAAATAACCAATTCACCCCCCTCTTGGTTAGCCTCGGGACTAGTTCACTAGGGCTTAACATCCCTTTCGAACTTTCAAGTGGTATCAGAGCGGGATTCAAAATTTCTGTTTAAAAACTTTTGAATTTGATCCATGGCTAACTGTAACAATCGTAATACTGCTGAAGGTTATTCTATAACGAGACCACCGTTGTTTGATAACATTCCATTTGATTTTTGGAAAACACGCATGTCTACTTTTCTTCAGTCTATTGATTATCGCATGTGGATGTTAGTTAAGGACGGATACGAACCACCTTTTCGAATGGTTAACAATGTGAAAACTGAATTGCCGTTTGCTGATTGGACGTTTGATGATCGTGATTTAGCACAGTTAAATGCCAAATATTTGAACTGTTTATTTTGTGCTTTAAAATCTGAGGACTATATGCGTGTTTCTACTTGTACAACGGGAAAAGAGATTTGGGATAGATTATGTATAACATATGAAGGTACAACTGAAGTCAAACAATCTAGGTTAAACATCTTGTTACATGATTACGAACTTTTTCGCATGAAACCTAGTGAGACTATTTCAGAAATGTACACAAGGTTCACTCAGATAGTTACCTCTTTGCATGCTTTAGGTAGAGAACTTACCAACTACGAAAGAGTGAACAAGATTCTTAGATGTTTGCCTGCTTCTTATGATGCTAAGATTACTGCTATTACTGAATCCAAAGATTTAAACACTTACTCTATTGACAGCTTACTTGGATCACTCATTGCTTACGAGCAAGGGGTGAACCAAAGGCAACTTGATGCAGGTGAACGCAAGAAAGAGAAGACAGTGGCACTAAAGGCCAAAGATTCAGATGCTAGCACTTCCGGGTCTGATAGCGATGATGTTGCCTTAATCACAAGGCAATTCAAAAGCTTTCTAAGGAAGAAACATAAGAACCATCAGAAGTGGAACAAGGGTAAGTTCAATAAAAACTTTAAGGGTTCATCTGAATCGGTTTGTTTTGAATGCAGGAAGCCTGGACACATAAAGGCTGATTGTCCAACACTTAAAGCTCACTCAAGCAAGGAGAAGGGTGAGGAGAAACCAAAGTATAGAAAGGACAAGAAGCGGATTCAGAAGGCGTTCTGGGCAGACTCTGCATCCGACTCTTCTGAGACTGAAGCTGAAGAGGAGGAAACAAACTTGTGTTTGATGGCTGATGATCACCCTGGTCAGTCCGACCAGGAAGAGGTGTGTGAGCTTACTTACGATCAGTTATTTGAAGTTTCTGAAAAGATTCATACATCGTATAGGAAGCTTAAGAAAACCCATGCTAGTTTGAAACTAGATTATCTGACTTTGCAAAAAGAGCATGAAGTGTTGATTAAGGATCATTCCACCATTGATAGCAATCACATGTCTTTACTAGATGAGTTTGATGAACTGAATAAAAAACATTCTGATTTAATTGTTGAGCATAACTTGTTAAAAACAGCGCATGTTGAATTAGAACTTGCTTTTAAGAAAGTGAATGATTTGGCATCTGAGTTAGAAAGTACTGAAAGTGCAAAAACGTTTGAAATTGGAAGTTTAAACAAACACATTGAGTTTTTGAAAGTAAAAATCAGTTCTTTTGAAAATAACAAAACACCGCCTACTTTTGAACAATTTTATGCACCGCCACCTTTTAAAAATTCTGTTGCAAGTTCTTCAAAGCATGTTTCATACACTACTAGGAAGAGGCACTATCACTCACGACGTTTAGTTAATCCTTTTCCTGGTGTTAGATGTTTTTCATGTGGCATGTTAGGACACATATCACACACTTGTACTGTTCACCGTAGTACACATTGGGTGTGGAGACCCAAACTACCTGTTGCACAACACAGCACACATGCATCGCATTCTTCTTTTCATAAGATGGAACCCAAACCTGTTTGGGTTCCTAAGACTGACATTTGATGATTTTGTAGGTGTGCTCTCACACAAGACCTCGTGAGAGCATGTGGTACCTGGACAGCGGATGTTCTAGACATATGACTGGAGATGCAAATCAGTTCATTTCGCTGGAGGCCAGAGCTGGAGGCAAGGTTACACTTGGAGATAACACCACTAGGAAGGTGGTAGGCACAGGTATGATTGGTGATTCAAAGAATTTTGTGATTGATAATGTTTTGCTTGTAGATGGACTGAAACACAACCTGCTGAGCATCAGTCAACTCTGCGACAAGGGATACAGCATCAAATTCCTGCCCACTGGCTGCATTTTAAGCTTAAACGATGAAGTTGTTTTGCAGGGGCAAAGGATCAACAACGTCTACAAGTTGGATGTAAGTAGCATTAAATCTGATAATTCAATTTGCTTAAAAACTGCTGCTGATGAGTCTTGGTTATGGCATAGGAGATTGTGTCATGCCAGTATGAAAACCCTTAGGAGAGTCACCCAAAAGGACTTAGTTAGAGGTGTGCCCAAGCTTAAGTTCACTAAGGATCACCTGTGTGATGCCTGTCAGTTGGGGAAGCAAGTCCAATCCTCTTTTCACTCTGTTAAGGACATTAGCACCTCTAGACCTTTAGAAGTTCTTCACATGGACCTCTTTGGACCCATTAGCACTGCCAGCTTAGGGGGGAGAGTCTATGGTTTTGTGATTGTTGATGATTATTCAAGGTTCACTTGGGTTAAGTTTTTGTCACACAAATCTGAGTCATTTGATGAGTTTAGAACTTTCTCTACTTGGATTCAGAAGAAGTTAGGATGTGAGATTATTACCATCCATAGTGATCACGGAGGGGAGTTTGAAAATGAAAGATTTGGAAGTTTTTGTGAGAGTCATGGGATTAGTCACAATTTTTCAGCTCCTAGGACCCCTCAGCAGAACGGGGTAGCTGAAAGGAAGAACAGGACCTTAGTGGAAGCCGCTAGAGCCATGCTTGCTGAGTATTCACTTCCAAAATACTTTTGGGCTGAAGCGGTGAACACTGCCTGTTATGTGCTGAATAGGGTGAATGTGAGAGTCAAACTGAACAAGACACCTTATGAGATCATTAAGGGTAGAACACCAAATCTGTCCCACCTCCATGTTTTTGGCTGTAAGGTGTTCATTCTAAACAACGGGAAGTCACCCTTAGGAAAATTTGACCCCAAATCTGATGAAGGAGTGTTCTTAGGATATTCAAGTGTGGGGAAATCCTTTAGGGTGTTCAATAGGAGGACTTTGGTGGTGGAAGAAACAACCCATGTAGTGTTTGATGAATCTGATCCTAAGGAGTCTAGATCTGAAGTAGAAGATGAAGAGATTGTTGAGGTTACCCAAGGAGTTGGAAATACAAATTTGGAGGAAAGGGTAGAACCTCAAACCCCATTGCCTAGAGATTGGAGATATTCTTCGAGTCATCCTAAAGAACTGATCTTAGGAGACCCTTCTGAAGGTGTTAGGACTAGGCATGGACTTAGGAAGGAAGTAAACAATTCTGCCTTTATCTCAATGACTGAACCCACCAACATCAATCAAGCCCTGTCGGATGAATTTTGGATTTTAGCTATGCAGGAAGAATTGAATCAATTTGTAAGGAATGATGTTTGGGAGTTAGTAGAAAGACCTAAAAATCAAAGTATTGTGGGAACCAAGTGGGTCTTTAAGAATAAGATGAATGATTCTGGTGTGGTGGTGAGAAATAAGGCAAGATTGGTGGCTAAGGGGTATAATCAGATAGAAGGGATAGATTTTGAGGAAACTTTTGCCCCTGTAGCTAGATTGGAAGCCATTAGAGTGCTACTAGCCTTTGCCTGTTACAAGGGATTTAAGCTGTTTCAAATGGATGTCAAGAGTGCCTTTTTAAATGGGGTAATTAAAGAAGATGTTTTTGTAGAACAACCCCCAGGTTTTGAGAGTTCCCAATATCCAAGTCATGTCTATAAATTAAAAAAGGCCTTATATGGATTGAAACAGGCACCAAGAGCTTGGTATGAGAGGCTTAGCACATTCCTGTTAGAAAGAGAGTTTGTTAAGGGGAGCGTAGACACCACCCTTTTTCTGAGGAGAATAGGAGATGACTTACTCATTGTCCAGATTTATGTTGATGATATAATTTTTGGATCTTCTGATAAATATTTATGTGATGAGTTTTCCAAAACAATGAGTAAGGAGTTTGAGATGAGTATGATGGGAGAATTGTCCTACTTTTTGGGGTTTAGCATAAGGCAAACAGATGATGGAACTTTTCTCAATCAATCAAAATACACTAAGGACATTTTGAAGAAATATGAAATGGACAAAGCCAAGCCAATCAATACTCCCATGCCCTCCTCAGTTCAGTTAGATAAGGATTCAAATGGAAAATCTGTTGATCAGAAGAAGTATAGAGGGATAATAGGTTCACTGCTTTACCTGACTGCTAGCTGACCCGATATCATGTTTAGTGTCTGTCTTTGTGCTAGGTTTCAGGCTGATCCTAAAGAGTCCCACCTGACTGCTGTTAAGAGAATTCTTAGATATCTTTTAGGGACCCCAAACCTAGGAATTTGGTACCCTAGGCACAGCACCTCTTTTGAGATCATTGGATATTCTGACTCTGACTTTGCGGGGTGTAGGGTGGATAGGAAGAGTACCTCTGGGACTTGTCAATTCATAGGACAGTCGTTAGTCTCCTGGTCCAGTAGAAAACAGAACTCAGTTGCACTTTCCACTGCTGAAGCTGAGTACATTGCCTTAGGAAGTTGTGTGGCCCAAGTTCTTTGGTTGAAGCAGCAAGTCTTGGATTTAGGAGTACCTGTTGGCACAATTTCTGTTCTGTGTGATAATACTAGTGCCATCTGTATCTCTAAGAATCCAATCCAACATTCTAGGACCAAACACATTGACATTAGGCATCACTTCATTAGGGACCATGTTACAAAAGGGGACATTGAGCTACACCACGTAGCAACTGAAAATCAGCTGGCTGACATATTCACTAAACCACTGGCCTTTGACTCATTCAGCATTTTGAGAACCAGATTAGGAGTGATTGATATAAATGCTTGATTCTGATGACTGCTGATTTATTATCTTTCTGATTGGTATTCTGATTTCTGTTAGGTAGGTTTAGTTTTTCTTTTGATTTCTGATTTCTGTTAGTTAGTTTTTGGCTTTGATTATTTACTTTCAGTTGATTTTATGTCTTTTGCTGATTTCTGTTTTAGCCTTATTGTTAGTTTGATTTAAGTATTTACTCTGATATGATTATATACCTATTTTTTTTATTCACTAGCTCATATCTTGCACTTACTGTTTTATGTTTTTCAAAATCTGATCACCGCTCACTACTTCTGATAATCTGAATTTCTGACTGGGAGTTTTTACCTTGTTTTGATTTGGAAGCTGGTAAGCAGTGATTGATTCCATTGAATCTGTTAAAGGGAAGAAACATTGATGATTGTTTCTCTTCCTCTAACTCCTTTACTGGTGTATGGTTTCTTTTGGATAAAAATCTTCTTCAAAATTAAAATGTTAGTTTTTTGAAATAGAGATTATTTTATCTTCCTACAGTAATCTGCCTCATATCAATAGTGTTTTTCAAAGTCTTGAGTCATTAGTTTGATTTTCTAAAACCAAGTGATTGCATTTATCATATGATGTGTGTTTTTTTTGTTTTGTGAATCATTCTTCCCTACTGTGGAGAGACATCTCCTATGTCTGGAAGATAGATTCACAGCTGAGACTCTTTAATGATTATGAAAAGGAGAAAGCTTACAAAAGATGCGCAGTGCGCCAACCAAATTGAAAAAGAGGCATAAAATGAGCCCAAAACTGAAAAGATGCGAAAATGCCAAATACACAAAGTGTATCAAAAAATCAAAAGATGCGCAGTGCGCCAAATAAATTGAAAAAAAAGAGGCACAAAATGAGCCCAACCTAAGCTTTTTTCTCTTTCAGATCTTTAAATGTCTTAAAAAAAAAAAAAAAAAACTCGTGTGTCACTTAATATTTTCAAAAGCTTGAGTTTTGAAAATCCCGATTTCTGATTTTTTACTTTGTAACACTATTATATCAGATATTTTTCTGGAACGAGGCTTGAAAGGATTTCTTTTCAAATCTAATGTCTTTTATTCTGAATCGAATTTTTGTTTTGAAAGAGGTTTGCATCGATAAGGTGCCCGGGGTCAGAGTTACGAAAGTTGATTGTTTCCAACCTTTTTGGATTTCAGCGCTGTCAATCGTCCTCTCATTGGTTTTTGAATCTAAAATCAAGGAAAAATTCTGATTTTCCTGTTTTATTGTTGTTCTGTGTATGTTTTATTTTATATTTTATTTCCGTGTTATGTTTTTCCCTCCTCCTTTTTGTGATGTCAAAAGGGGGAGTCAGTTGTAGTCGTGTCTGTTTCTATTTTCTGAGTCATGTTTTCTGTATTGTTGAAAATTTAAAAAATGTGTGTTTTGTTTGATTTCTTAGTTTCATTTTATTTTCATCTTAGTTTCATTTTGTTTTCAGACTACTTTACAAATGTTTGCCATCATCAAAAAGGGGGAGATTGTTGCAAATCTGGTTTTGATGATGACAAACATGTTTCCAGTGTGTTTTTCTTGGCTAATCAGTTTCAGGCACAAAAGACCGCAAGCTACTCAAGCCAACTCAAGATCGGGTCCAAGTGTGTCAAATGTATGATTTTGTCTTTTATTGAGTCAATTGTAATGTAACTGATTCCCTAGCTAAGTAACCTTGCACACACACACTCAGGGAGAGAGATTGAGTGAATTAGAGTTTCTGTTAAAATTTTGTTCAGATCGTCCTGTACGATAGTAGCATCGTCCTGGACGATCCAGTTAAAACAGAAACCCTAATTAGGGCGACTAAGTTAAGAGGGTCTGATTGAGCCGATCGTCCTGGACGATCTACGGATCGTACGGGACGATATGCCCAAATCAGAAATTCTCAGCCGCCAGATCAAGTTAGGCAAGTTCTTATTTTTAGATACTTGGTCTGATCGTCCAGGACGATACGTGTATCGTCCCGGACGATCCAGTACAATCATGCCTAAATTAGTCTGGTAATTAAGGAAAGCAATTAATGTTTAATTGATACGATCACATCGTCCTGGACGATCGCAGGATCGTCCCGGACGATCGTGATCGTCTTGTGCATTTCAGCTGTACGTCCAGAACTATGTACAGGACGATTTGGGGCCTTTTTGAACTAATCGTACCGGACGATTACCCTATCGTCCGGGACGATCAAGTCATTTTTTGGTCGTCCAGCACAGATTTCTCTGGACGACCCGAACTGTCTTCTGGACGATTTCCTTCAATTTGAACTAATCGTCCCGGACGATCGCAGGATCGTACGGGACGATATGAACAACTTTTTCTACTGATCGTCCAGAAGAGCCAGATCGTCCAGGCTGAAACAGCTAAATTTGAACTGATCGTACAGGACGATCTACCGATCGTCCTGGACGATCTTGGCCGACAAGTTGAGATTTAGGGCAAGTTTTTAGCCCTCCTTTAAAAGAACTTTTTCCTAGATTTGGAAAAATCTTTTGCTGCCTTCCTTCCCTGAGAAATCCTAGAGAGAGAGAGAGTTGGGAGAGAGAGAAGAGATCTTGTGAGGGGGAGTTAGTGAGGGATTCACTAAGGTTGCTCCAAGCACGGATCAGAGTCGTCTTCTCCGCTCGTCGTCTGTCGTCTAGTCGGTGTTCTTCGTGGGAGGATCGTTCGCAAGAAGATCCGGGTTCTCTGCCCGCTTCAGGAGGAAGCGAAAGGAGTTCGTGGGTTCTCTGCCCGCTTCAGGAGGAAGCGAAAGGAGTTCGTGGGTTCTCTGCCCGCTTCAGGAGGAAGCGAAAGGAGGTCGGGTTCTCTGCCTCACCGTGTGGTGAAAAGGAGGTGTTTTGTACAGGCTTCTCCGCCTTGCTGTGGGAGCAAAAGGAGAGTCACTTTCGTTTAGTGCAATACCCGGAGGGGAGGCTCCGGGGAGTGGACGTAGGTCAAGTTGACCGAACCACTATAAAATCTGGTTTGCTTTTCTGATTCAGTTTTGCATTTTACTTTTCAATATAAACTGCTTGGGTGAATATCGTTGGTTGATCTTTTCGTTATTGTTTACTTGTTTCCGCTGCTAAGTATCGAAAAGATTTTTGTAGTTATCGTGAAATTTTTAAATAACCAATTCACCCCCCCTCTTGGTTAGCCTCGGGACTAGTTCACTAGGGCTTAACATCCCTTTCGAACTTTCACTTTGATGACGGCGTTGCTTTCATTTTAGAAAATTCTTGAACTAACGAGTCATCAAGGCTATGTCGTCATCTTCCTCCGCTGTAGAACTATCACTTTCAGAATTATTCGCTTTTAAAGCCACCGTTCGCTCCTTCTTCTTTTCACCAGCATCACTTTATCGTTGACTCACTCTTTGCTCGTAGGAAATGAGTGACCCAAGCAAATTTTCAATTGAATAAATGTTTAGATCTTTTGACTCAGTTATTGTAGTAACTTTCACATCATACGAACTAGGAAAACATCACAGTATTTTATTCACTTTTTCAGAGTTATACAACTCTCTCCCTAAAGCATGCAAGGATGTCATAATCTGGGTGAATCTAGTGTACATTTCAGAGATAGTTTCACTAGGTTTCATACGAAATAGTTCATAATCATGTAGCAGTATGTTTAGCCTAGATTATTTGAGCTCAATAGTTCCTTCGTATGTGATACACAGTTTCTCCCTAATTTGCTTACCAGTAGTACAAGTAGACACTCGCATATAATCTTTTGATTTTAATACGCAAAAGAAATAATTTAAGTATTTAGCATTTAACTGTGTAAATTCTCTATCCTCATTTCTCCATTCATTAAAAGCTACTTCAGTTTTAACTCCATTCAACATACAAAATGGTGCAGAATAACCTTCTTGAACCAACATCCACATGCGATAGTCTAGAGACTGTAAAAATGTATACATGCGTATTTTCAAGAAATCAAACGGTATATTATCAAATAAAGGTGGACGGGTTATGGAATAGCCCTCCGCAGTGTTACGGTTACGAAAATGTGCCATGGATCTTATGTTTCTAGGTTTTCTAAAACACTATTTTGAAACCCCGCTCTGATACCACTTGAAAGAACGAGATGCGCCAAGAAGGGGGGGGGGGGGGTGAATTGGTATTTTAAAAATTTAAACCTAAATAGGAGTTCTAATTTTAGTATTTTTAAAATAACAACTTAACAAGTAGAATACAGAAGCTAGTAGTTCGTTCACAACAACGATATTGGTGGCATAATTGCAAATTTTACAATACAGGATCAAGTTCAGATTTTTCACCAATTAATTAAAAATGTAAATAAAATGCATGAAAAGTAAAGAGCGATAAAAATGGAAAAAGCACAGCATAGATTTTTATAGTGGTTCGGTCACTTGACCTACGTCCACTCCTCGGAGTCCTCCACTCCAGAATTTGCACTACTAAAAGTTGACTCTCCTTTTGCTCCCACAGCAAGGCGGAGAAGCCTTTACAAGACTCACTTTCACCTTCCCCGGTGTGGCAGAATACCAAACGCTATGTCACCCTCCGGGTGATGGTAGCGGACCTTCTCCTTTTTCTCCCTCCTGGAGATGGCAGAGTACCTTGATGATGTTGATCTTGAAGCCTCTCTTCCCTAGAGAACTTTCCTAAGACTCCCCAAAGCCACAAGAGGAGCAAAGCATGCAGCTAGCTTGGAGCCACCGTGTGATCCCCTCATACTCCTTCTCCCTCACGCTCAAGCTCACCTTCACCTTCCTCTCACAAGCCCTGGATCCCTCTAAAGAAAGCTTCTCTCTCAAGAGTCCCTTCCTCTCTCAATGCCTCTCACAGTAGCAAGACAGGCCAATAACCTCTCCAATTAAAAAATCAAAGTCCTTCTAAATTAGGCTTCAAAAAACCCTAAAATTTTAACTTTTTTGTTTCTGTTCGTACAGTACGATATAACATCGTACAGTACGATCAGTTCAAAGACAGCTTCGTCTAGTACGAGCACAGACGAACAGTTCACAAATTTTATAAATATCGTACTATACGATTGGTAGATCGTACAGGATGATCATGTTGTTTTCAACTGTTCATACAGGATGATCTGTGGGATGATCTCTGGGATAAGCAAATTCAACTCTGACTATCGTCCAGCATTGCACTATTCATACAGTACGATTAGTTCATTTTCAGAACATCGTCCGGTACGATATGAATATCGTCCAGGATGAATAGAACAAAAATCTTGGTTTCGTCTGGTACGATCAATGGGATGAATAAAATTATCTCTGATTATCATACAGTACGATATACATCATACAGTACGATCGAATTTAATTAAGAAACTAAAATTTTATTTCTTGATTACGGGAGATAATTTTGATAAGTTTTCAAATAACCGTACAGTACGAATAGTTTAGAATATCAAAATTATAAACTTATCAAACTTATTCTGGCGGCAAGGGTTTTTGAATTGAACCTCATCGTATAGTAAGATTAAAATCGTATGGTACGATTAGTTCACAGAACTAATCATCTAGGATTAGCCGTTAGCCTGAGTATTAATTACTCATCGTATAGTATGATTAAAAATCATACAGTATGATTAAAAATCATATAGTATGATCAGTTATTTAAAAAATTGACTTTGAAAAAATCTCCCTCTGTGTGTATGCATGGTGGCTCCTTTACATACTTGCTTTTGTGACAGACTCAAGAAAATAAAAATAAAGAAAATAAAAATACAAGTTTTTGAATATCCTATTCTACCTAATTTGAGTCTCCAGCAATCTTGAGCGGTGTGTATCTGACCTAAAATGTTAGTGCTCACAGACAAAGATAAATATTTTTAATCTTTAAGGAAGTCCATATAAATTTAGTAAGTATTAGTTGTCACCATCAAAATCATGTGCTCGGGATCCTAGATTTCAACACACATTACTCCCGTACTTTCCATCACCACCTACTTTATCTTGACTCATCAGGATTTCAATGCTAATGATCTTATTTTTTGATACATTAAGCACCTCACTAGCATTAGAGATCTTGGACATAGGAGGAAACCTAATTTGGCCCTAGGACACCTTATTGCTTTTATGATTGAAAATAAGTATAATCTTCAATATCCTACTCCAAATTATCCACCCTCCTTCTATATAAATTTCTCCTTCAATATTCTTCACAACACTCATCTCCATCCGGAGCTCATGGAGGCTACAAAGGCTGAGGAGGAAGCTGTTCCTGCACCTACTCCTCTCGACCTTGAGTCACTGTTAGATCAGCTGGTACACAGATTTGACCAGTGAGAGGCCCATTTTGACTCCTATATGGTTGCACAGGAGCAATAGCATGTGGAAGATGTTGATCGATTCAATGCATATGTTGCCCAGCAGCAGCAGTAGCAGCAGCACGACTAGGATATCGCCTAGTTTGGAGAGTAGTTCACCACCATTCACAGTCGATTTTAGCCACCACCACCTCCTCCTCCACCTGATTAGGGTCCCTTCTATTTTTAGTTTAGTGATTTTCCTGTTTATTTTTCTGTGGTATTTTTGAACTGTCTTTCTATGTTCTTCTGTGTATTTTTCTATTTTCTCCTTTTTTAGATGACAAAATGGGGAGTAGTTTGTGTTGTTAGTATTTTGGGTTGTTACTTTTTTGGTTATTAGTGTTCAGTGTCATTGTACTGTCTGCCAATACTAATAGAATTTGCATTGCTTAGTTTTCCTTACTCTGTGTTTTATTTACTGAATCAAAAATTATCTAACAAATATTTGCTATCATCAAAAAGGGGAAGATTGTTACAAATCTGGATTTAAGGATTGTAATTTTGATGATAACAAACATTCCTATTTCTACTCTTTTTGACTAACCTTTCAGGTCCATAAGATCAATAATAATTCAAGCCAGCTCAAGATCGGGTCTATGTGTGTTTAAAATATAATTTTTTTCCCTTTCTTGAGTCAAATGTAATGTAATGAATCCCCAAGTTAAGTAACCGTGCACACACACACACTCAAGGGAAGAATTTTAGTGAGTTAGAGTTTCTGTTCTATTTTGATCATATCATCCTGGATGATCAAAACATCGTCTTGAATGATCCAGTGAAAATAAGAACCCTAATTAGTGTTACGAATCTGGTTTTAAGGGTTACAATTTTGATGATAGTAAACATTTCTATTTCTGGTTGTCTATATAATCTTTCAGGTACGCAGGATCAATTGCAAGTATAAGCCAGTCCAAGATCGAGTCAGTCTATTTTGGAATTTAGGTCTAATGTACTATTTTCAACTTTATTGAGTCAAATGCTATGTAACTGATCCCCTAGCTAAGTAACCTTGCATACACACACTCAGGGGGAGAGCTTAAGTGAATTAGAGTTTCTTTTTTTTTTGTTCATATCATCCTGGACGATATTAACATCATCCTGGACGATATTAACATCGTCCTAGACAATCCAGTGAAATCAGAAACCCTAATTAGGATGATCATGTTAAGTCAGTTTGATTAAGCTGATGATCCTGGATGATATTCATATCGTACAGGACGATAGGCTTAAATCAAAAATTCTCAGCCGCTAGATCAAGTTAGGCAAGTATTATTTTAAGACATTTGGTCTGATCATCCAGGAGGATATGTGTATCATCCAGGATGATTTGTCATAATCATGCCAAAATTAGTCTGGTGATTAAGGAAAATAATTAATATTTAATTGATATGATCATATCATCCGGGATGATCGCAATATCGTATGGGATGATCATGACCATCCAGTGCATTTCACCTATACGCCTAGAGCGGTGATCAGGATGATTTTGGTAGTTTTTGAACTAAAAGAAAAGGACGATAGAGATATCATCCTAGATGATCAGGTCATTTTGAGAACGTCCAACATGTTTCACCTGTAAGTCCAGAGCAATTCTCAGGATGATATTGTGCGATTTTGAATTAATCATACAGGATGATAGATATATCTTCCTGGACGATCAAGTCATTTTGAGATCGTTCAGCAAAAGTTCCCCTGGACGTCCAGAGCGATTTTCTAGACAAAATTACTAATTTACACTAATCATCTTGGATGATTGCAGAATCATACGGGATGATCTGAACAACTTTTTTCTACGAATTGTCCAGAAGAACCAGATGATCCAAGCTGAAATAGGTGATTTTGAATTGATCATACAGGACGATCTATGATATTGGCCGACTAGTTGAGATTTAGGGTAATTTTTGAGCCCTCCTTTAAAAGATCTTTTTCTTCCAACAAGAAAGATCTTCCACTTTCCTTTCTCGAGAAACCTTGAGAGAGAGAGAGAGAGCTTGGGAGAGAGAGAGAGGATCTTGTGAGGGGGAGTTTGTGAGGGATTCAAAAAGGTTACTCCAAGCAAGGATCAGAGTCATCTTCTATGTTCATCGTCTCTCATCTTGTCGGTGTTTTCTTTGGGAGAATCGTTTGCAGGAAGATCCGGGTTCTCTGCCCGCTTCAGGAGGAAGCGAAAGGAGTTCAGGTTCTTTGCCTGCTTCAGGGGGAAGCAAAAGAAGTCTGGGTTCTCTGCCCTCTTCAGGAGGAAATGAAAGAAGTACATGTTCTCTGCCACAACAGGTTGGTGGAAAGGAGTTTTGTATAGGCTTCTCCGCCTTGCTGTAGGAGCATAAGGAGAGTCACTTTTGGGTTAGTGCAATACCTGGAGGGGAGGCTCCGGGGAGTGGACGTAGGTCAAGTTGACCGAACCACTATAAAATATGGTGTGCTCTTTCTGATTATTTTTTGCACTTTATTTTTTTGTTATTATCTATTTGGGTGAAATCTGTTGTTGATCCTTTTGTTTCTGTATTTACTCGTTTCCGCTGTAAATTATCGGAAAGATTTTTTCTGTTGCTCACGAATTTTTTAAATAACTAATTCACCCCCCCTTTTGGTTAGCCTCAGAACTTATTCATCAGGGCTTAACATCCCTATGAAACTATCAAGTGGTTTTAGAGAGGGATTCAAAAATTAAGTTTAAAAACTTTTGAATTTGATCCATGGCTAACTTTGGCAATCATAATACTGCTGAAGGTTATTCAATTACACGACCGCCATTGTTTGATAACATACCTTTTGATTTTTGAAAAACTTGCATGTCCACTTTTCTTCAATCTATAGATTATCACATGTGGATGCTTGTTAAAGATGGATATGAACCACCTTTTAGAATGGTTAACAATGTTAAAATTAAACTGCCTTTCACTGATTGGACTTTTGATGATCATGACTTAGCCCAACTGAATGCTAAATATTTAAAATATTTTTTTGTGTCTTAAAATCCGAGGATTACATGCATATTTCTACTTGTATAACTGGTAAAGAAATTTGGGATAGATTGTGCATCACTTATGAAGGTACAATTGAAGTCAGACAATCTAAGTTAAATATATTGCTTCATGACTATGAACTTTTTCGCATGAAATCTGCTGAATCTATTTCTAAAATGTGTATGAGGTTCACTCAAATTGTCACTTCTTTGCATGCTTTAGGAAGATAACTTACAAACTATGAAAAAGTGAACAAGATTTTGAGATGTTTGACTACTTCGTTTGATGCTAAGATAACTGTAATTACTGAATCAAAAGATTTGAACAATTATGCTATTGATAACTTACTTGAGTCACTCATTGCTTACGAGTAAGGGGTGAACCAAAGACAACTTGATGTAGGTGAGAAGAAGAAGGAGAAAACTGTAGCGCTGAAGGCCAATGATACTGATACTGATTCTTCTGGGTCTGATAGAGATGAAGTCACCTTAATCACTAGGCAATTTAAAAGCTTTCTAAGGAAGAAACATAAGAACTTTTAGAAGTGGAACAAGGGTAAGTCTAGTAAAAATTTTAAAGTTTCATCTGATACTGTTTGTTTTGAATGCAGGAAGCCTGGACACATTAAGGCTGATTGTCCTACACTTAAAGCTCACCCAAGAAAGGAAAAGGGTGAGAAGAAACCCAAATTCAGGAAGGATAAGAAGCAGATTCAAATGGCATTCTGGGCAGATTCTGTATCTGACTCCTCTGAGACTGAAGCTAAAGAGGAGGAAACCAACTAGTGTCTGATGGCTGATGATCATCCTGGTCAGTCTGATCAGGAAGAGGTATGTGAGCTTACTTACGATCAATTACTTGAAGTTTCTAAAAAAATCCATTCAGCATATAGGAAGCTTAAGAAAACTCATGCTAGCCTGAAACAAGAATTTTTGAATTTACAGAAAGAGCATGAAATTTTGATTAAAAATCATTCTACTGTTAATTACAATCACATGTCACTTCTTGATGAATTTGATGAGTTGAACAAAAAATATTCTGATTTAATTGTTGAACATGATTTACTGAAAACCTTGCATGTTGATTTAGAAAGAGCTTTTAAAGAATTAGACAACATGGCATGTGACGTGGAGAGTAGAAAGGGAGCATTGAGCTTTGAAATTGCAAGTCTTAAGAAGGAGAATGAATTTCTAAAAGTAAAATTAGTGCTTTTGAGAAAAATAAAACACCTCCTACTTTTACACAGTTTTATGCTCCTCCACCTTTGAGAAATTTGTTTCAAAATCATCAAAGCATGTTTCATACTAACCTAGGAAGAGGCACTATCACCCAAGTAGATTAGTTAACCCTTTTTCTGGTGTTAAATATTTTTCTTGTGGCATGTTAGGACACATCTCCCACACCTGCACTGTTCACAGTAGTACACATTGGGTGTGGAGGCCCAAATTGCCTGTTTCACAGCACAGCAAACATGCATTGCATTTTTCTTTTCATAAGAAGGAACCCAAACTTGTTTGGGTTCCTAAATATGACATTTGATGATTTTATAGGTGTGCTCTCACATAAGACCTTGTGAGAGCATGTGGTACCTGGACAGCAGATGTTCATGACACATGATAGGAGATGCAAATCAGTTCATTTCACTGGAGGCCAGGGCTGGAGGCAAGGTTACACTTAGAGACAACACCACCAGAAGGGTGGTAGGATCAGGTATAATTGGTGATTCAATGAATTTCATGATTGATAATATTTTGCTTGTAGATGGATTGAAACACAACCTGCTGAGCATCAGTCAACTCTGTGACAATGGATACAACATCAAATTCCTGCCCACTTGCTGTATTTTAAGCTTAAATGACAAAATTGTTTTGTAGGGACAAAGGATCAACAATATCTATATGTTGGATGTAAGTTGCTTTAAAGCTGATAATTTAATTTGCTTAAAAATTGCTGCTGATGAGTCTTGGTTGTGGCATAGGAGATTATGTCATGCTAGTATGAAAACCTTTAGAAGAGTCACACAAAAGAACTTAGTTAGAGGTGTCCCCAAGCTTAAGTTCACTAAGGACCACCTGTGTGATGCCTGTCAATTAGGGAAGAAAGTCCAGTCCTCCTTTCACTATGTTAAGGATATTAACAACTCTAAACCTTTAGAAGTCCTTCACAAGGATCTCTTTGGACCCATTAGCACTACCGGCATAGGGGGGAATGTCTATGGTTTTGTGATTGTTGATGATTACTCGAGGTTCACTTAGATTAAATTTCTGTTACATAAATCTGAGTTATTTGTGTTGTAAATCTGGTTTTGATGATGACAAATATGTTTCCAGTGTGTTTTGCTTGGCTAATCTATTTCAGGCACAAAAGACCGCGAGCCACTCAAGCCAACTCAAGATCAGGTCCAAGTGTGTCAAATGCATGATTTTTCTTTTTATTGAGTCAATTGTAATATAACTGATTCCCTAGCTAAGTAACCTTGCACACACACACTCAGGGAGAGAGATTGAGTGAATTAGAGTTTCTGTTACAATTTTGTTCAGATCGTCCTGGATGATCTCCACATCATCCTAGACGATCCAGTTAAAACAGAAACCCTAATTAGGGCGACTAAGTTAAGAGGGTCTGATTAAGCAGATCGTCCAGGACGATCTCAGGATCGTACGGGACGATATGCCCAAATTAGAAATTCTCAGCCGCCAGATGAAGATTAGGCAAGTTCTTATTTTTAGATACTTGGTCTGATCGTCCCGGACGATACGTGTATCATCCCGGATTATCCAGTACAATCATGCCTAATTTAATCTGGTAATTAAGGAAAGCAATTTATTTTTGTTTGATACGATCATATCGTCCTGGATGATCGCAGGATCGTCCTGGATGATCGCAGGATCGTCCCGGACGACCATGATCGTTTAGTGCATTTCAGCTGTACGACCCGAACTGTGTTCAGGACGATTTGGGGCCTTTTTGAACTAATCGTACAGGACGATGACCCTATCGTCCTGGACGATCAAGTCATTTTTTGGTTTTCCAGCACAGATTTCTCTGGACGACCCGAACTGTCTTCTGGATGATTTCCCTCGATTTGCACTAATCGTCCCGAACGATCGCAGGATCGTACGGGACGATATGAACAATTTTTTCTACTGATCATCCAGAAGAGCCAGATCGTCCAGGCTGAAACAGCTGAATTTGAACTGATCGTACAGGACGATCTATCGATCGTCCTGGATGATCTTGGCCGACCAGTTGAGATTTAGGGCAAATTTTAAGCCCTCATTTAAAGAACTTTTTTAAAAATTAAAAAAAATCTTTTGCTGCTTTCCTTCCCTAAGAAACCCTAGAGAGAGAGAGAGTTTGGAGAGAGAGAGAAGATCTTGTGAGGGGGAGTTAGTGAGGGATTCACTAAGGTTGCTCCAAGAATAGATCAGAGTCGTCTTCTCCGCTGGTCGTCTTTCGTCTAGTCGGTGTTCGTCGTGGGAGGATCGTTCGCAAGAAGATCCGGGGTTCTCTGCCCGCTTCAGGTGGAAGCAAAAGGAGTTCGAAGGTTCTCTGCCTGCTTCAGGAGGAAGCGAAAGGAGTTCAAAGGTTCTCTGCCTGCTTCAGGAGGAAGCGAAAGGAGTTCGAAGGTTCTCTGCCTGCTTCAGGAGGAAGTGAAAGGAGTTCGGGTTCTCTGCCTCACCGTGTGGTGAAAAGGAGGTGATTGTACAGGCTTCTCTGCCTTGCTGTGGGAGCAAAAGGAGAGACACTTTTGTTTAGTGCAATACCCGGAGGGGAGGCTCCGGGGAGTGGACGTAGGTCAAGTTGACCGAACCACTATAAATTCTGGTTTGCTTTTCTGATTCAGTTTTGTACTTTACTTTTCTGATATTAACTGCTTGGGTGAATATCTGTGGTTGATCTTTTTATCGTTGTTTTAATTCATTTCCGCTGCACGTTATAAAAAGATTTTCATTGTTATCGTGAAATTTTTAAATAACCAATTCACCCCCCCTCTTGGTTAGCCTCGGGACTAGTTCACTAGGGCTTAACATCCCTATCGAACTTTCAAGTGGTATCAGAGAGGGATTCAAAATTTAGGTTTAAAAACTTTTGAATTTGATCCATGGCTAACTGTAACAATCATAATACTGCTGAAGGATATTCTATTACAAGACCACCGTTGTTTGATACTATTTCCTTTGACTTTTGGAAAACACGCATGTCTACTTTTCTGCAATCTATTGATTATTGCATGTGGATGTTAGTTAAGGACGGATACGAACCACCTTTTAGACTGATTAACAATGTGAAAATTGAACTGCCTTTTACTGATTGGACGTTTGATGATCGTGATTTAGCACAGTTAAATGCAAAATGCTTGAACTGTTTCTTTTGTGCTTTAAAATCTGAAGACTATATGCGTGTTTCTACTTGTACAACGGGAAAGGAAATCTGGGATAGATTATGTATAACATATGAAGGTACAACTGAAGTCAAACAGTCTAGGTTAAACATCTTGTTACATGATTACGAACTTTTTCGTATGAAACCTAGTGAGACTATTTTAGAAATGTACACAAGGTTCACTCAGATTGTTACCTCTTTGCATGTTCTAGGTAGAGAACTTACTAACTACGAAAGAGTGAACAAAATTCTAAGATGTTTGCCTGCTTCTTATGATGCTAAGATTACTGTTATTACTGAATCTAAAGATTTAAACACTTACTCTATTGACAGCTTACTTGGATCACTTATTGCTTACGAGCAAGGGGTGAACCAAAGGCAACTTGATGCAGGTGAACGCAAGAAAAAGAAGATAGTGGCACTAAAGGCCAAGGATTCAGATGCTAGCACTTCCGGGTCTGATAGCGATGATGTTGCCTTAATCATAAGGCAATTCAAAAGCTTTCTAAGGAAGAAACATAAGAACTATCAGAAGTGGAACAAGGGTAAGTCCAAAAAAAATTTTAAGAGTTCATCTGAATCTGTTTGTTTTGAATGCAGGAAGCCTGGACACATTAAGGCTGATTGTCCTACACTTAAAGCTCACCCAAGCAAGGAGAAGGGTGAGGAGAAACCAAAGTTCAGAAAGGACAAGAAGCGGATTCAGAAGGCATTTTGGGCAGACTCTGCATCCGACTCTTCTGAGACTGAAGTTGAAGAGGAGGAAACAAATTTATGTCTGATGGCTGATGATCACCCTGGTCAGTCGGACCAGGAAGAGGTATGTGAGCTGACTTACGATCAATTATTTAAAGTTTCTGAAAGAATTCATACATCGTATAGGAAGCTTAAGAAAACTCATGCTAGTTTGAAATTAGATTACTTAACTTTGCAAAAAGAGCATGATTCTGTAGTTAAAGATCATTCCACACTTGATTCCAATCACATGTCTTTGCTTGATGAATTCGATGAGTTAAATAAAAAATATTCTGATTTAGTGTCTGAGCATGATTCATTGAAAACTATGCATGTGGACTTAGAAAGAGCTTTTAAAGAGTTAGATACAATGGCATGAGAAGTAGAAAGTAGCAATGGAACCTTGAAATTTGAAATTGCAAGTTTAAAGAAAGAAAATAAGTTTTTGAAGGTAAAGATCAGTGCTTTTGAAAAGAACAAAACACCGCCTACTTTTGAACAGTTTTATGCACCGCCACCTTTTAAAAAATCTATTGCAAGTTCTTCAAAGTATGTTTCATATACATCTAGGAAGAGGCATTATCATCCACGTAGATTAGTTAACCCTTTTCCTGGTGTTAGATGTTTTTTCATGTGGCATGTTAGGACATATTTCTCACACCTGCACTGTTCACCGTAGTACACATTGGGTGTGGAAACCCAAACTACCTGTTTCACAGCACAACACGCATGCATTGCATTCTTCTTTTCATAAGAAGGAACCCAAACCTGTTTGGGTTCCTAAGACTGACGTTTGATACTTTTGTAGGTGTGCTCTCACACAAGACCTCGTGAGAGCATGTGGTACCTGGACAGCGGATGTTCTAGACATATGACTGGAGATGCAAATCAGTTCATTTCGCTGGAGGCCAGAGTTGGAGGCAAGGTTACACTTGGAGATAACGCCACCAGGAAGGTGGTAGGCACAGGTATAATTGGTGATTCAAAGAATTTTATGATTGATAATGTTTTGCTTGTAGATGGACTGAAACATAACCTGCTGAGCATCAGTCAACTCTGTGACAAGTGATACAGCATCAAATTCCTGCCCACTGGCTGCATTTTAAGCTTAAATGATGAAGTTGTTTTGCAGGGGCATAGGATCAACAACGTCTACAAGCTGGATGTAAGTAGCATTAAATCTGATAATTCAATTTGCTTAAAAACTGCTGCTGATGAGTCTTGGTTATGGCATAGGAGATTGTGTCATGCCAGTATGAAAACCCTTAGGAGATTCACACAAAAGGACTTAGTTAGAGGTGTGCCCAAGCTTAAGTTCACTAAGGATCACCTGTGGGATGCCTGTCAGTTGGGGAAGCAAGTCCAATCCTGTTTTCACTCTGTTAAGGATATTAGCACCTCTAGACCTTTAGAAGTTCTTCACATGGACCTCTTTGGACCCATTAGCACTGCTAGCTTAGGGGGGAGAGTCTATGGTTTTGTGATTGTAGATGATTATTCGAGGTTCACTTGGGTTAAGTTTTTGTCACATAAATCTGATTCATTTGATGAGTTTAGATCCTTCTCTACTTGGATTCAGAAGAAGTTAGGATGTCAGATTATTACCATCCATAGTGATCACGGAGGGGAGTTTGAAAATGAAAGGTTTGGAAGCTTTTGTGAGGATCATGGGATTAGTCACAATTTTTCAGCTCCTAGGACTCCTCAGCAGAGCGGGGTAGCTGAAAGGAAGAACAGGACCTTAGTGGAAGCCGCTAGAGCCATGCTTGCCGAGTATTCACTTCCAAAATACTTTTGGGCTGAAGCGGTGACACTGCCTGTTATGTGCTGAATAGGGTGAATGTGAGAGTCAAACTGAACAAGACACCTTATGAGATCATTAAGGGTAGAACTCCAAATCTGTCCCACCTCCATGTCTTTGGCTGTAAGGTTTTCATTCTGAACAACGGGAAGTCACCCTTAGGAAATTTTAACCCCAAATCTGATGAAGGAGTGTTCTTAGAATATTCAAGTGTGGGGAAATCCTTTAGGGTGTTCAATAGGAGGACTTTGGTGGTGGAAGAAACAACCCATGTAGTGTTTGAGGAATCTGATCCTAAGGAGTCAAGATCTGAAGTTGAAGATGAAGAGATTATTGAGGTTACCTAAGGAGTTGGAAATACAAATTTGGAGGAAAGGGTAGAACCTAAAACAGAGTTGCCTAGAGATTCAAGATATTCTTCGAGTCATCCTAAAGAACTGATCTTAGGAGACCCTTCTGAAGGTGTTAAGACTAGGCATGGACTTAGGAAGGAAGTAAACCATTCTGCCTTTATCTCAATGACTGAACCCACCAACATCAATCAAGCCCTGTCGGATGAATTTTGGAATTTAGCTATGCAGGAAGAATTGAATCAATTTGTAAGGAATGATGTTTGGGAGTTAGTAGAAAGACCTAAAAATCAAAGTATTGTGGGAACCAAGTGGGTCTTTAAGAATAAGATGAATGATTCTGGTGTGGTGGTGAGAAATAAGGCAAGATTGGTGGCTAAGGGGTATAATGAGATAGAAGGGATTGATTTTGAGGAGACTTTTGCCCCTGTAGCTAGATTGGAAGCCATTAGAGTGCTACTAGACTTTGCCTGTTATAAGGGATTTAAGCTGTTTCAAATGGATGTTAAGAGTGCCTTTTTAAATGGGGTAATTAAAGAAGATGTTTTTGTAAAATAACCCCCAGGTTTTGAGAGTTCCCAATATCCAAGTCATGTCTATAAATTAAAAAGGGCCTTATATGGATTGAAACAGGCACCCAGAGCTTGGTATGAGAGGCTTAGCACATTCCTGTTAGAAAGAGAGTTTGTTAAGGGAAGCGTAGACACCACCCTTTTTCTGAGGAGATTAGGGGATGACTTACTCATTGTCCAGATCTATGTTGATGATATAATTTTTGGATCTTCTGATAAATATTTATGTGAAGAGTTTTCTAAAACGATGAGTAAGGAGTTTGAGATGAGTATGATGGGAGAATTGTCCTACTTTTTGGGGTTTAGCATAAGGCAAACGGATGATGGAACCTTTCTCAATCAATCAAAATACACTAAGAACATTTTGAAGAAATATGAAATGGACAAAGCCAAGCCAATCAATACTCCCATGCCCTCCACAGTTTAGTTAGATAAGGATTCAAATGGAAAATCTGTTGATCAGAAGAAGTATAGAGGGATAATAGGTTTACTGCTTTACCTGACTGCTAGCCGACCTGATATCATATTTAGTGTCTGTCTTTGTGCTAGGTTTCAGGCTGATCCTAAAGAGTCCCACCTGACTGCTGTTAAGAGAATTCTTATATATCTTTTAGGAACCCCAAACCTAGGAATTTGGTACCCTAGGCACAGCACCTCTTTTGAGATCATTGGATATTCTGATTCTGATTTTGCGGGGTGTAGGATGGATAGGAAGAGTACTTCTGGGACTTGTCAATTCATAGGATAGTCGTTAGTCTCCTGGTCTAGTAGAAAATAGAACTCAGTTGCACTTTCCACTGCTGAAGCTGAGTACATTGCCTTAGGAAGTTGTGTGGCCCAAGTTCTTTGGTTGAAGCAACAAGTCTTTGATTTAGGAGTACCTCTTGGCATAATTTCTATCTGTGTGATAATACTGGTGCCATCTGTATCTCTAAGAATCCAATCCAACATTTTAGGACCAAACACATTGATATTAGGCATCACTTCATTAGGGACCATGTTACAAAAGAGGACATTGAGCTACATCATGTAGCAACTGAAAATTAGCTGGCTGATATATTCACTAAACCACTGGCCTTTGACTCATTCAGCATTTTGAGAACCAGATTAGGAGTGATTGATATAAATGCTTGATTCTGATGACTGCTGATTTATGATTGTTCTGATTGCTATTCTGATTTCTGTTAGTTAGTTTTCGTATTCTGATTTCTGATTTTTGTTAGTTAGTTTTGGTATTCTGATTTCTGATTTCTGTTAATTAGTTTTGGTATTCTGATTTTTTATTTCTGTTAGTTAGTTTTGGTTGGATTATTTGCTTTCAGTTGATTTTATTTCTTCTACTGATTTCTGTGTTAGTCTTACCATTAGTTTGATTTGAGTATTTACTTTGCTGTGATTTTCTACCTATTTTTATTTACTGGTTCATATCTTGCACTTACTGTTTAATGCTTTTCAAGATCTGATCACCACTCACTACTTCTGATGATCTGAATTTTTGACTGGGAGTTTTTACCCTGTTTTGGTTTGGAAGCTGGTAAGCAGTGATTGACTTCGCTGAATCTGTTAAAGGGAAGAAACATTAATAATTATTTTTTTTCCTCTAACTCCTTTACTGGTGTGTAGTTTCTTTTGAATAAAAATCCTCTTCAAAATTAAAATATTAGTTTTTGAAATAGAGATTATTTTATCTTCCTACAGTAATCTGCCTCATATCAATAGTGTTTTTCAAAGTCTTGAGTCATTAGTTTGATTTTCTAAACCAAGTGATTGCATTTATCATATGTTGTATGGCTTTTATTTTATGAATCGTTCTTCCTTACTGCGGAGAGTCATCTCCTATGTTTGGAAGATAATCTCACAGCTGAGACTCTTTAATGATTATAAAAAGGAGAAAGCTTATAAAAGATGCGCAGTGCGCCAGATAATTTGAAAAAGAGGCATAAAATGAGCCCAAAACTGAAAAGATGCGAAATTGCCAAATTGGATACACAAAGTGTATCAAAAATTAAAAGATGCGCAAAGCGCCAACCAATTTAAAAAAGTGGCACAAAATGAGCCCAAACCAAGCTTTCTTCCCTTTCAGATTGTTAAATGTCTTAGAGAAATCTGTGTGCCACTTAATATTTTCAAAAAGCTTGAGTTTTGAAAATCCCGATTTTTGATTTTTTACTTTGTAACACTATTATATCAGATATTTTCTGGAACGAGGCTTGAAAGGATCTCTTTTCAAATCTAATGTCTTTTCTTTTGAATCGGATTTTTGTGTTGAAAGAGGTTTGCATCGATAAGGTGCCCGGGGTTGGAGTTACGAAAGTTGATTATTTCCAACCTTTTCTGGATTTCAGCTCTGTCAATCATCCTGTCATTGGTTTTTGAATCTAAAATTAAGGAAAAATTCTGATTTTCCTGTTTTATAGTTGTTCTATTTATGTTTTATTTTCGTGTTCTATTTTTCCTCCTCCTTTTTGTGATGTCAAAAGGGGGAGTCAGTTGTAGTCGTGTCTGTTTCTATTTTCTGAGTCATGTTTCCTGTATTGTTTTAGCTGTTAAATAAAAATTTAAAAAATATTTGTTTGTTTGATCTCCTAGTTTACTTTTATTTTCAGACTACTTTACAAATGTTTGCCATCATCAAAAAGGGGAGATTGTTGTAAATCTGGTTTTGATGATGACAAATATGTTTCCAGTGTGTTTTGCTTGGCTAATCCGTTTCAGGCACAAAAGATCGCGAGCCACTCAAGCCAACTCATGATCGGGTCCAAGTGTGTCAAATGTATGATTTTTCTTTTTATTGAGTCAATTGTAAGGTAACTGATTCCCTAGCTAAGTAACCTTGCACACACACACTCAGGGAGAGAGATTGAGTGAATTAGAGTTTCTGTTATAATTTTGTTCAGATCGTCCTGGATGATCTCCACATTGTCCTAGACGATCCAGTTAAAACAGAAACCCTAATTAGGGTGACTAAGTTAAGAGGGTCTGATTAAGCAGATCGACCTGGATGATCTCAGGATCGTACGGGACGATATGCCCAAATTAGAAATTCTCAGCCGCCAGATCAAGATTAGGCAAGTTCTTATTTTTAGATACTTGGTCTGATCTTCCCGGACGATACGTGTATCATTCCGGACGATCCAGTACAATCATGCCTAATTTAATCTGGAAATTTAGGAAAGCAATTTATTTTTGGTTGATACGATCATATCGTCCTGGACGATCGCAGGATCGTCCCGGACGATCATGATCGTTTAGTGCATTTCAGCTGTACGACCCGAACTGTGTTCAGGACGATTTGGGGCCTTTTTGAACTAATCGTACAGGACGATGACCCTATCGTCCTGGACGATCAAGTCATTTTTTGGTCGTCCAGCACAGATTTCTCTGGACGACCCGAACTGTCTTCTGGATGATTTCCCTCGATTTACACTAATCGTCCCGGACGATCGCAGGATCGTATGGGATGATATGAACAATTTGTTTTACTGATCGTCCAGAAGAGCCAGATAATCCAGGCTAAAATAGCTGAATTTGAACTGATCGTACAGGACGATCTACCGATCGTCCTGGACGATCTTAGCCGACCAGTTGAGATTTAGGGCAAATTTTAAGCCCTCCTTTAAAAGAACTTTTTGAAAAATTAAAAAAAATCTTTTGCTGTCTTCCTTCCCTGAGAAACCCTAGAGAGAGAGAGAGTTGGGAGAGAGAGAGAAGATCTTGTGAGGGGGAGTTAGTGAGGGATTCACTAAGGTTGCTCCAAGCACAGATCAGAGTCGTCTTCTCCGCTGGTCGTCTTTCATCTAGTCGGTGTTCGTCGTGGGAGGATCGTTCGCAAGAAGATTCGGGGTTCTCTGGCCGCTATAAGTGGAAGCAAAAGGAGTTCGAAGGTTCTCTGCCTGCTTCGGGAGGAAGCGAAAGGAGTTCGAAGGTTCTCTGCCTGCTTCAGGAGGAAGCGAAAGGAGGTCGGGTTCTCTGCCTCACCGTGTGGTGAAAAGGAGGTGATTGTACAGGCTTCTCTGCCTTGCTGTGGGAGCAAAAGGAGAGACACTTTTGTTTAGTGCAATACCCGGAGGGGAGGCTCCGGGGAGTGGACGTAGGTCAAGTTGACCGAACCACTATAAAATCTGGTTTGCTTTTCTGATTCAGTTTTGCACTTTACTTTTCTGATATTAACTGCTTGGGTGAATATCTGTGGTTGATCTTTTTATCGTTGTTTTAATTCATTTCCGCTGCACGTTATAAAAAGATTTTCATTGTTATCTTGAAATTTTTAAATAACCAATTCACCCCCCCTCTTGGTTAGCCTCGGGACTAGTTCACTAGGGCTTAACATCCCTATCGAACTTTCAATTTGATGAATTTAAGTCCTTCTCCACTTGGATTCAGAGGAAGTTAGATTATGAGATCTTGACTATTCATAGTGATCATGGTGGAGAGTTTGAAAATATGAAGTTTGGAACTTTCTATGAGGAGCAAGGGATTAGTCATAATTTTTCAGCTCCTAGGACCCCTCAGCAGAACGGGGTAGATGAAAGGAAGAATAGGACCTTAGTGGAAGTCGTTAGAGCCATGCTTGCTAAGTATTCACTTCTAAAATACTTTTGGGCTGAAGCGGTGAACATTGCCTGTTATATGCTGAATAGGGTGAATATTAGATCCAATCTGAACAAGACACCTTATAAGATCATTAAGGGTAAAACTCCAAACCTGTCCCACCTCCATGTCTTTGGATGTAAGGTTTACATTCTGAACAATGGGAAATTAACCTTAAGAGAATTTGACCCCAAATCTGATGAAGGAGTGTTCTTAGATTATTCTAGTGTAGGGAAATTTTTTAGGGTGTTTAATAAGAGGACTTTGGTGGTGAAAGAAATAACTCATGTGGTGTTTGATGAATCTGATCCTAAGGAGAGTAGAGCTGAGGAAGAAGAAAAGGTATGAGAGATTACCCAAGGAGTTGAAAATGTAATTCTAGAGGAAAGGATAGAACCTCAAAACATTTTTCCTAGAGATTGGAGATATTCTTCGAGTCATCTTAAATAACTGATCTTAGGAAACCCTTTTGAAGGTGTTAGGACTAGGTATGGACTTAGGAAGGAAGTAAACCATTCTGCCTTTATCTCAATGATTGAACCCACCAATATCAATCAAGCCCTTTCTGATGAGTTTTGGATCTTAGTTATGCAAGAGGAACCGAATCAATTTGTAAGGAACGATGTTTGGGAGTTAGTAGAAAGACCTAGGAATTAAAGTATAGTGGGAACCAAGTGGTTCATTAAGAATAAGATGAATAATTCTAGTGTGGTGGTTAGGAATAAGGCATGATTAGTGGCTAAGGGGTACAATCAGATTGTAGGGATTGATTTTGAGGAGACCTTTGCCCCTTTAGCTAGATTGGATGCCATTAGGGTGCTACTAGCCTTTGCTTGTTATAAGGGATTTAAGCTGTTTCAAATGGATGTCAAGAGTGCCTTTTGAAATGGGGTAATAAAAGAGGATATTTTTGTAGAACAACCCCCAGGTTTTGAGAGTTCCCAATATCCAAATCATGTTTACAAATTAAAAAAAGCCTTATATAGATTGAAACAGGCACCCAGAGCTTGGTATGAGAGGCTTAGTAAATTCCTATTAGAAAGAGAGTTTGTTAAGGGGAGCGTAGACACCACCCTTTTTTTGAGGAGAGTAGGGGATGATTTACTCATTGTCCAGATCTATGTTGATGATATAATTTTTGGATCTTCTGATAAACATTTATGTGATGATCTTTTTAAAATAATGAGTAAGGAGTTTGAGATGAGTATGATGGAAGAATTGTCCTATTTTTTGGGGTTTAGCATAAGGCAACTAGATGATGGAATCTTTCTCAATCAATCTAAATACACTAAGGACATTTTGAAGAAATATGAAATGGACAAAGCCAAGCCAATTAGCACTCCCATGAGCTCCTCTGTTCAATTAGATAAGGATTCAAGTGGAAAATCTATTGATCAGAAGAAGTATAAAGGAATAATTGGATCACTGCTTTACCTGACTGCTAGCTGACCTGATATTATGTTTAGTGTTTATCTTTGTGCTAGGTTTCAAGCTGATCCTAAAGAGTCCCACCTGACTGCTATTAAGAGAATTCTTAGATATCTTTTAAGGACCCCAAACCTAGGAATCTGGTACCCTAGGCACAGTACCTCTTTTGAGATTATTGGATATTCTGATTCTAACTTTGCAGGGTGTAGGGTGGATAGAAAGAGCACTTTTGAAAATTGTCAATTCATAAAACAGTCTTTAGTCTCCTGGTCCAATAGAAAATAGAACTCAGTTGTACTTTCCACTGCTGAAGCTGAGTACATTGCCTTAAGAAGTTATGTGGCCCAAGTTCTTTGGTTGAAATAACAAGTTTTGGATTTAGGATTACCTGTGGGCACTATTTCTATTCTGTGTGATAATACTAGTGCCATCTATATTTCTAAGAATCCAATCCAACATTCTAAAACCAAACATATTAATATAAGGCATCACTTCATTAGGGACCATGTTACAAAAGGGGGTATTGAGCTATATCATGTAGCAACTAAAAATCAGCTCGCTGACATATTTACTAAACCACTAGCCTTTGACTCATTTAGCATTTTGAGGACTAGATTAGGTGTGATTGACATAAATGTATGAATCTGCTGACTACTGACTTCTGATTTGTCTGATTTGTCATTATTATTATTTTCTAAAAAAAGTTATTGCACTTATCATATGATGTATGGTTTTTGTTTTGTGAATTACTCTTCCTTACTGTAGAGAGTGAACTTTGTCATCTCTTATGTCTGGAAGGTAATTTCACAGTTGAGATTCTTTAACAATTTTGAAAGGGAGAAAGCTTACAAAAGATACGCAAAGAGCGCCTAAATGAAAAGAGGCACAAAATTAGCCCAAACTGAAAAGATGTGCAATGTCGCCAAAAATTGAAAGATACACAAAGTGTATCAAAAATCAAAAGATGCGCAAAGCGCTAAATAAATTGAAAAAGAGGCATAAAATGAGCCCACAAATAAATAGGCTTTCTTCTCTTTCAGATCTTTAAATGTCTTAGAAAAATCCATGCACCACTTAATATTTTCAAAAGTTTGAGACAAAAAATCATAATTTTTGATTTCTTACTTTGTAATACTATTATATAGAATATTTTCCTGGAATGATGCTTAAAAATATCTTCTTTCGAATCTAATTTTTTTTCTTCTGAATTGAATTTTTGTTTGAAAGGAATTTGAACCTATAAGGTGTTCGTGGTGGGAGTTACGAAAGTCAATTTTCTAACTTTTCTGGATTTCAGCGCTGTCGATCATCTTCTTATTGGTTTTTAGATTCAAAATCAAGGGAAAATTCTAATTTCTTGGAGCTGATCGGTTTAAAAAAATCATTATTTTTTACGTGTTTTTGTTTCTCGTTTCTACTTTTATTTACTCTGCTTTTATTTTCATTTTATTGTATGTGTTTTTGGGATCCCTGATCTTTCCTCTCCATTCTTCATCTTTTTTACTTTTTCTTCACATCGTCCTAGATGATCCCCACATCATCCTGGATGATCTTCTTCATCCTGGACGATCCATCCATCATCCTGGATGATCCATTCAAATCATCCCCACTCTGATCAAACGACTGAGATGCATCAATTATTGGTGATCATCCTGGACGATCCTTACATCGTCCTAGATGATATGATCCAGTTTTCTTGATCCAGATCAAACGGTTGAGAATGCACCAATTATTGGTCATCGTCCTGGATGATACACCTCATCATCCTGGATGATCAACGTGTCCGAAGTTGGATAATTCAAATTCGGCCCATCCTATGCATTTATTTCATATCATCCGAGACGATCCACCTCATCATCATGGATGATACTTTTCATTAACGGTTGTCCAGTTGGACTCCTCGAGATGATCGCCTGCCTCTAATCATCCTTGATGATCTCTAACCTTTCTGGCTAATCAGACAGCCTTTTTGACCAATCGTCCTGGCCGTCATAATTACTCATATCGTCCTGGATGATCCTTCGATCGTACGGGATGATCTGGCCAACTTCTACTTAAACAGCTATTTTTCTTCAATTTTCTTCACCCCTCTTCCTTCCATACTTCCTCTCTTATGATTCTAATGGCTGGTGGAAAGAGATCTAGGCATCAAGGTGCGAGCTCCACCTAGGGAAATGTCGATCCCCGCTTTCCAAATGCAGCCGATCAGGCTGCCATCCAACGATATCATGAAGTTGGAATCACACAATCCAAGATCGTCAACCCCCGCACTCTAACCTACCCTGTCCTAGATCTATTTGCGCATACCTCCCTCACCTTCATCCTCACCATAGCCTTTCCCCTTTAGCACTAAACTTCTCAGGGTCTTTTTCGTAAATCTTCGCATCACCGCTGACTACTCCACCCTTCACTCTTTCGTTAATCAGTGACCTGTAGAACTCACCGCCCGGGAATTTCACCATATCCTTCAACTCTCTATCACTGGCGATAAACTCCACACCTTAGTTTCTAATCCTAATTATTATTAGAGTGTCGCCAATCACTTCCTTAGATATACCAATGCCCCCTACCACGACAACGCTTGCTCTTCCCTACTTAAGGATGCCCGTACTATTCAACATGTCCTTAGTTCCACCATTATCCCAAAGGCTAGGGACCATATTCACATCACACCTTTACTTTCCCTGACCACCTACTATATCATGGCCCACTAGAAATTCAATGCTACCGATCTCCTTTTCTTCTATATCGAGCATCTCACAACCATTAGGGATCCGGACCATAAACGGCGCCTAAATCTAGCTCTAGGACACATCATTGCATATGCTCTGGAGACCAAATACGATCTATAATATCCAGTCCCTGCCAATGTCCCTCCTTCCTACTTCACAAACAATTCCTTCCATAAACTCTACATTACCCGACTACATCCGGAGCCCACCTCGGATGTTGAGGAGGAAGAGGAAGAAGCTGTTCCTATTCCTGCTGCACCTGATGCTCCTGCTCCCCTTCGTATTGCATCCCCTTTTGATCATCTGGTGCAGCGGTTTGACCAGTGGGAGGCCTGGTTTGATTCTTATGTGGTTGCCCAAGAGCAACAGCATATTGAGGATCTACAGCGCTTCTATGACTACGCTGCTCAGCAGCAACAGTAGCACGACCAGGACATTGCCTAGTTTGGAGCACAATTTGCCGCCATTCACAGTTACTTTCAGCCACCACCTCCTCCTCCTTCTGATCAAGATCCACCTCCTTTTTAGCTTCGTGTTCTATGATGTTTTCTGCTTGTATAGTTGTGTCTGTTCCGCCTCCTTTTTGTGATGTCAAAAGGAAGAGTTAGTGTTTTGAGTGACTAGTAGTTTCTTGTACTATTCTAGTTGTTTCTTGTATTGCTCTTATTTTGTAGTTATTTTTCTTATTATATTTTTTGTTTAGTGGAATTTGAAATGATATTTTTCTTTCATGTGTGCGTTGAGTACTCTGTATGTTTAATTTGAAATTATTGCATTAATGTTTGCCATCATCAAAAAGGGAGAGATTATTGTGAATCTGATTTTAAGGGTTACGATTTTGATGATAGCAAACATTTCTGTTTCTGGTTATCTGTTTAATCTTTCAGGTACGTAGGATCAATTATAAGTTTAAGCCATTCCAAAATAGAGTCAGTCTGTTTTGGAATTTAGGTCCAATGTACTATTTTCATCTTTATTGAGTCAAACGCTCTGTAACTGATCTCCTAGCTAAGTAACCTTACACACACACACACTCAGGGGGAGAGCTTGAGTGAATTAGATTTTCTGTTCCTTTTTTGTTTATATTGTCCTGGATGATATTAACATCATCCTAGATGATCTAGTGAAAATAGAGACCCTAATTAGGATGATCATATTAAGTTAGTTTGATTAAGCTGATTGTCCTGGATGATATCTGTATCGTACAGGACGATAGGCTTAAATCAAAAATTCTCAGCCGCCAGATTAAGTTAGGTAAGTTTTATTTTAAGACATTTGGTCTGATCGTCTAGGACGATACGTGTATCATCCAGGATGATTTGTCACAATCATGCCTAAATTAGTCTGGTGATTAAGGAATATAATTAATATTTAGTTGATATGATCATATCATCCGGGTCGATATCACTATCGTCTGAGACAATCATGACCGTCCAGTGCATTTCACCTATACGCCCAAAGCGGTGATCAGGATGATTTTGGTAGTTTTTAAACTAATCGTACATGATGATTTTGGTAGTTTTTAAACTAATTATACAGGATGATAGAGATATCATCCCGGACGACCAGGTCATTTTGAGAACGTCCTACATTTTCACCTGTACGTCCAGAGCGGTTCTCGGGACGATATTGTGTGGTTTTTAACTAATCGTACAGGAAGATAGATATATCATCCTAGACAATCAAGTCATTTTGAGATCGTCCAGCACAAGTTCCCCTAGACATCCAGAGCGATCTTCTTGATGAAATTACTGATTTACACTAATCATCCCGGACGATCGCAGAATCGTACAGGACGATCTGAATAACTTTTTTCTACTAATCATCCAGAAGAACCAGATCGTCCAGGCTGAAATAGGTGATATTGAACTGATCGTACAGGATGATCTAGCGATCGTTCTGGACAATATTGGTGGACCAGTTGAGATTTAGCGCAATTTTTGAGCTCTCCTTTAAAAGATCTTTTTCTTCCAACAAGAAAGATCTTTTGCCACTTTCCTTTCCAGAGAAACCTTAAGAGAGAGAGAGAGCTTGGGAGAGAGAGAGAGAGGATCTTATGAGGGATTCACAAAGGTTGCTCCAAGAAAGGATCAGAGTCGTCTTCTCTGTTCATTGTCTCGCATCTTATCAGTGTTTTCTGTGGGAGGATCATTTGCAAAAAGATCCGGTTTCTCTACCCGCTTCATGAGGTAACGAAAGGAGTTCAGGTTCTCTGCCTGCTTCAGGGGGAAGCAAAAGGAGTCTGAGTTCTGTACCCGCTTCAAGAGGAAGAAAATAGAGTACAGGTTCTCTGCCTCACCGGGTTGGTGGAAAGGAGTTTTGTACAGGCTTCTCCGCCTTACTGTGGGAGCAGAAGGAGAGTCACTTTTGTGTTAGTTTAATACCCAGAGGGGAGGCTCCGGGGAGTGGACGTAGGTCAAGTTGACCGAACCACTATAAAATCTGGTGACCTCTTTCTGATTATTTTTTGCACTTTATTTTTCTGTTATTATCTGCTTGGGTGAAATCTATGGTTGTTCTTTTTGTTTCTGTGTTTACTTATTTTTGTTGTAAATTATCGAAAAGATTTTTCCTGTTGCTCACAAATTTTTTAAATAACCAATTCACCCCCCCCCCCTCTTGGTTAGCCCTGGGACTAATTGATCAGAGCTTAACATCCCTATCAAACTATCAATTAGGGCAGCCATGTTAATTCGATCTTATTAAGCAGATCATCCTGGACGATCCCATATCGTTTGAGATGATATGCTCAAATCAAAACTTCTTAGTCGCCAAACTGATTTAGGCAAGTTTTTATTTTAGAAATTATGTTTAATTATCCCGGATGATATATGTATCATCTTGGATGATCCAATATAATCATGCCTAAATTAGTCAGGTGATTAAAGAAAGTAATTAAGGATGATTGATCAATCATATCATCCCAGACGATCGAAAGATTTACTTGGATGATTAGTTATAAATTCCCATCATCCAATTTACTTCTCCTATAAGACTTGACCGATGTACTAGATGATATGGCCGTATTTATACTAATCGTATAGGATGATAGAATTATCATCTTAGATGATCAATTATGTTGAAATCATCCAGCATAGTTATCCTGGATGACCTGACTAATGTACTGGATGATATTGGTCATTTTTGAACTAATTGCATAGGTCGATAGACATATCACCTTGGAAAATTAAGTTATCTTTTACAGATCATCCAAAATTTTCTCCTGGATGACCCAACTAATGTGCTTAATGATATTCTTGATTTTGAACAAATCGTCCAAGATGATCGAAAGATTATCCCAGACCATTAGAATAAACCATGCCTTCTAATTATCCAGAAGAACCAGATCGTTTAAGCCAAATTGGGCTGATTTACACTGATCGTATAGGACGATCGAAGGATCATCCTAGATGATCTTTGATGGCAAGTTAAAATTTAGGCCAATTTTTGAGTCCTTCTAATTAAGATCTCATTTTTGCTACTGCTGAGATCTTTTGCCACTATCCTCACCTAAGAAAGCCTTGAGAGGGAGACCTTGAGAGAGAGAGAATCTTGTGAGGGGAAGTTTGTGAGGTGTTCACAAAGGTTACTCCAAACAAGGATTAGAGTCGTCATCTCCAGTCATCATCCCTTATCCCTTTGTGTCTCTGTGGGAAGGATCATCAGCAAGAAGATCATGGTTCTCTACCTACTTCAGGTGGAAGTGAGAGGAGGTAAGGTTCTCTTCCTGCTTCAGGAGGAAGCAAAAGGAGGTGAGGTTCTCTGTCTGCTTCAAAAGAAAATAAAAGGAGTCTGGATTCTCTGCCTCACTGGGGTTGGTGAAAAGGAGCTTTGTAAAGGCTTCTCTTCCTTACTGTGGGAGCAGAAGAAGAGTCACTGAGTTTTAGTGCAATACCTAGAGGGGAGGCTCCAGGGAGTAAATGTAGGTCAAGTTGACTGAACCACTATAAAATCTGGTGTATTCTTTCTTTCACTATTCTACTTTTTAATTTATGCATTTTACTTTATGTGGATGATTGTGTAGTTAAAGTTATTATTTTGTTTGGTTAAACATCTCCAAATCAAGGTGAAATTGTAGTTGTTTTAAAACATTTTCAAAATGGTTTTCAAAATTATTTTCGATAAGAATTTTTAAAACTACCAATTCACCCCCCCCCCCCCCCTCCCTCTTAGTTAGCCTCAGGCTAGTTCATAAGGGCTTAACATCCCTAATGAACTTTCATCTATAATGTTAGGAGGTGAGTTCATTCACTTATTTAATTTCATTCTATATAGTGCTTCTCAAATTTTTCTCTATGGGTAATAGCTAAGGGAATTTAGAGAAGTAGTAGATATATTCTATTAAAGTGTTTGGCTTGTGTTTATAGAAATAATTTTGTAAGTTCAAGGAGGAGTGTAGAGGAGATCATTGAACCATCTGGTGATATCTTTTCTTTTATATTTTTTTTCTTTTATGCAATTAATGAAAATGAATATGCTTCACTTGTTCTTTATGTCCGGCTAAATTCTCTAGTTTTGGATTGATGGTGTAAATGAAATATGGAGTTCTAATGAGTTCTCTTCATCAATAATTTCATGATATTTTTAATATATCTAGTCTTTATTTAATGCATATATTCGCCATATATTTAGTTAATATTAGGTATAATATAGAGCCTTAGAATTGGAAAGTAAGCAGAACTAGGTATGTTGGATTGGTATAATGCAAGTATAGGTATAATTCTTGTCATGTATCCAATTTATAGAGATAAATTATCATGATGAGGTTTTAATAGTACATGCTTTACTTACTCTTCTGAGATTTTCATAAAGTAACAGACTATGGGATTTTAGAGTATTATTGAGGTTGGAAGAGTTTCATCTATCATTTACTCTTCAAGCTTGACTGAGCGGTTGGTGATGCATATGCTCTGAATAATATCAACATAAAAGAGAATCATTAAGAAAAATTTTATATTTACAATCTATCAAACCAAAACATTTTATCTAAATAGTGTTTCATTTAATTATTTTTTATTTTAAATTATGTGATTGTATCTCCAACAAAACTTATTTTATTGAGTCGGATAATTATTATAGTTAAAATGATAGTACTAGTATTTATAAGTAAGCATTCATCCTCATGGGATCGAAACTCTAATCTATCACTATATTAATTGATTCGATATATATACTTGAATATATTAAGTGGGGTTTTAAAAATTTTTTTATCAAAGAAAATCTAAGCATTGTTTAGGGATTTTTAAAGCCCTAAATCATTTTTACAATTATTTAGGTTACTCCACCACCCCCATCAAGTTTTTGGTGCCATTATCGGAGAAGAATTTATTTTATTTACAAATTTACAATATTATTGAATTAATTACAAAATTAGACTTCCTCATGCTTTATTAATAATACATCTATATTTCATTTGGTTTTGTTGTTATTCACATTGCATTGCATTTTGCATTAATAATTAAGTTATTAGTTATGTTTGTATTATGTCATTTAAGCACCGCAACACAAGGTATCATAGTGTTGTAGCACTTGCCTTAACTTTAGTATGGTTCCATAAATTGAAATTTAATAGCTTTAATAATTATATAAGCTAGCACCGTAGCCCTTACCTTCAAAGCGCCACAACGTCAGTTAAACTTAGTCATTAAGCACTGTTAAGTCATTGGATACAATGAATCGTACAGATTAAAAGTCACATTATTAGTTTCAGGTAAGCTTCAAAGCATTATATGTAATGTCATAGAGCCACATCATTTTCATTATTATAGTATTTATAGCACTGTAGCGGTCACCTGACATGACTGTTGTTACATTAACACGTGGAAATACTGTAGTAGTGTCCCATTCATGAAAAGTCATTTCAATTTCCTAGAACCAATGCTATTATGCCTTATGGCCTGAATTGTTGTAGCATTTGAATCTAACCATTTTGTCATTTAGTTTATGCATTAAGCACCACGGTGCCGTGCCATTTAACATCACAGTGCCTCGATGTTTATAAATTGGCATAGCATTTCCATTTTATTTCACCTTGCATTCCATCCATTTCTCTTCTCTACTTTTAAGTTTCTCTCTATAGCAATTTCCCCCAAACCCTTTGATCAGGGAAGAAGAGAGCTTCTACCTGTGATAGAACTAAATTTATATCTGAGGCAGTTGAGGATAGGTGTATAGATTGGGTAATAACTAGACCTTTGATCTTCGACCGTGGTTTCCTTAACTCAATCGAATGAGTCCTTAAAACCATTTTTGCTAGTGGTTGGGCACATTTTTGTAAGGAACTATTTATGGCCATTATTAATGTTGTGCATGAATTTTTTTGTTAATGAAAAGGAGGCTTCTAATTTCAAGTATTATGTGAAAGGGAGATCGGTACCTTTTGACTATTCCACTATTAATCAAATCCTTAAAGTGTAATATATAGACTTTGATGAATATTTCTTATTTAGCAATGCACCTTTTAATTCATAAGAAATTCTAGACTTACTTTATGGACCAAATACTGTAGCTAGGTAGAAAACTAGAGAAGTGAGAATAATAAATTTTCCTGCCTCCTATATGACTCAAACCTCTAAGACCTCAGATTATTTCAACTCTTCTCACATTCTCCCAAGAGAAAATATTAGTGAAGTAATCAAGGAAAGATCACTTCTAAATTTTTCCATTCAAAAGGGCTATAATATTAACATTAGAAAGTTGATCCTATCTTTCCTTACATATATTATGAGGGGATCTACTTCATTGAGTTTAGGCCATCCTTCTTTAGCTTATGCTCTTCATGTAGTAGTAGGAGTGAGGGTGATCAAAATGAAGAATAATTATTCCCCATAGCTGCTCTCACTAGGGGTTTAATTCTGTGTTTAAATTAATCTAATAGAGTAAAGATGGATCCTAGTGAGCCAAGGTCTTCTAGAGGGGCAAGGAACAGTAGCAGTAGGAAGAGTGCCAGGACTCCTAAATCTTTAAGTGATTATGTGGAAAATTTGAGTGGGAAGATGGATAAAGTGATAAAATTTGGTAAGGAAACTTAAGATTGGCAGTTTGGGATGAAGACGCAAATAACACGTACCATGGATTGGCAGGAGAGATATTACAGGTATACATCTGATTTTTAATAAAGCTATGATTGGAAGGTTTAGAAGGCCCATTCGTAGAAAGGCCCGATCAACATGAGTTTCCTTCTATACTTGAGTATCAACCTTTTGTATGGCAGCGTAAAGAGAGAGATGATGAGGAGGAAGAAGTTGACAAAGACTCTGATTCTGAGGGGTAGGCCTGAGAGAGAGAGAGAGAATGAGATATTGATGTTTGTAGTTTTTTATTTTTCATTTTCTTTTTTTTTATTTTGCATTTTAATTTATAGTTTGGATGAAGATTATAAACTTAGTGCTACTTGGGAGGCAACCCAACTTTAGGTTTAGTTAGTTATCTAGTTTGGCTGAAGACTCTAAACATAGCACCTCTGGGAGGCAACCAATATATGTGTGGTGTTAGTATTAGTCATGTTTATTTTATGAATGTTATAATATTTACAACACATATTTTATGCACTTTTTATCATTCATATCAAAACATATATTTGTAATGTTTGTTTACATGTTTATTTATATATTAGCAAATTCCCTTTATGCTTAAATTATAACTATCCTCCAAATACTATTATACTCCAATGATAATTAAAAATTATGAAAAATTAGGATAATAATAACACCCTAGATCCTAATTTGAATGAACTATGTTTATACTTCATAGGTTGGAAAAACTTATTCTTGACTCATTCAATCATTTAAGCTATTATCCTGATTTGAATTTATAAGCGTTACCTTTATGAATTTAATTTTAAACATTAGATATAAGTATATTAAAATTTAAAATTATAGCTACCCTGAAGATGGAATTAGTAATCTCATCAAGTCCATACATTAAAATTATTAAGATTGTATGAAATCCTAAAGTAGAAGCTGATATTCAAAACTATTAATCATGTACTCTACAAAAGACAAAGAAAAAGAACTACAAATAGTTCTTAAAAAGGAAAAGAAATGAAAAATATCAAAAGAAAAAGATGAGTAAATTAAAAAATTAGTATCAGTCAAAGCTTAACATTTGAAATATAATCTTATACAAAAACTATAATGCGTAAGATAAGAAAGAGCTCATGTAAAGGATGGTGAATAAATAAAAGTACAATTTTAGCTACAACTATATCCAATTATTTAAACTATGTTATTCACTTCAAAGTTTAAAAGTTAAAGATTAAATCTATAACTTATCATTCCAAATTAGGTAAAGACAAGAATGATCGATTAAGTTAAAATATTAGTATTTTTTCAAACTAGAAGTATTACTTTGATTCATTTTTACTAATTTCAGAAAGTGGTATATTATCCTGTATTTTAATAATTTAAGATTTTCACTTTTTATTTTGATTAATCACTTAATCATAATTAAAAAATTTTATTTTCTTGAGGATAAGAAAAAGTTTAAGCTGGGGGGAATTTGATAAGTGTAAATAATGTTATATTTTATGTGTTAATTTATTAGTGAAAATGTGTTATTTTAGTTATTGGGCAATTTTCTTAACTATGGTACATCATCACAGCATCAGACATAATACCGTCACGGTTCCATTATTGACACCGTCAGAGCATTCGAATATGGATAAGGAGAAGCCCGGTCTCTATTTGAAAGTGTCACAACATTAGAGGAGTCTGCACCGTAAAGCCCAGCCAACTATCCCAGCTCCACAGCATCGGAGGAGTCAGCACCATAAAGCCTAGTCTCTGTCTGTCTAGTGCCACAACACAAAATTCCAGCACTGTCAAGTTAATGGATTGCCACATGGACATTGAAGCGCTCTGTCATCAGCAGTTTTAAGACATTGTAGTTACGCTCTGGCATCAAAAGTTTCAAGGTGCTACAGTTGTAACTGTTCAGGCCATAATCTGTTAGTGAAGCGACTCATCAATTCATTAAATAGCTGGTCCATATCAACAAGCACCATAGAAGAGGAAACCTTCAACACTGCAACATTAGTTCATTTTATTAGCATCGCGGCATAAGTGTCTCGAGCACTATAGTGCTAGAATCCTTTTTCTATACTTTTCTATAAATAGTATATCTGTAATGTTAGTAGGAGAGTTCAAACACTTGTTTACTTTCAATCTTTATAGTGCTTCTCTTATTTTTTTTAGGGGTGACAATTAAGGGAATATAGAGAAGTACAAGATACATTCCAATATAGTGTTTGACTTATCTTTGTGAAAGCAATGTTATAAGTTCAAGGAGGAGTGTAGAGGAGATTATCAACTAATCTGGTGATATCTTTTCCTCTATAATATTTTTCTTTTGTGCAATTAAAGAAAATGAATATGTTTCACTTGTTCTTTATGTCTGGCTGAATTCTCTAGTTTTGGATTGATGGTGTAAATGAAATATGGAGTACTAATAAGTTCTCTTCATTAATAATTTCATAATAATTTTAATATACCAAGTCATCATTTAATGCACATAGTGGCCATATATGTAGTTAATATCAAGTGCAATGTGAAGCCTAGAAAAAGGAAAGTTAGCATAACCCAATATGTTGGATTCGTATTATGCAAGCATAGGCATAATGCTTGCCATTTATCAAATTTATAGAGATGAATTATCATGAGGTGGTTTTGATAATATACACTTTAATTACTATTCTTATTTTTTTAGGGTGACAGACTATGAGAGTTTAGAGTGGTATTGAGATTAAAAGAGTTTAATCTATCATTTGTATCTTCATGCTTGATTGAACAGTTGGTGATGTATATACTTTGAATAGCATCAATATAAAAGATAATTAGTAGGAAACATATTGTATTTATGTTCTGTCAATCTAAAATAATTAATCTAAATAGTGTTTAATTTAATTATTTTTTATTTCAAATAAAGTGATTAAATCTCTGCCAAAACTTATTTTTATTGAGTATGATTATTATTATAGTTGAAGTAGACAATACTAATATTTACAAGTAAACATTCTTTCTCTTGGGATTGATACTCTACTATATCACTTTATTACTTAATTTAACACATATACTTGGGTATATTAAGTGTGGTTTTTATAATTTGTATATCAAAGAAAACCTAAGTATTATTTAGGGATTGATAGAGCCCTAAATCATTTTCATAATTCTTTAGGTTACTCCACCACCCCTATCATCGAGCAAAGATGAATGATTGAATGGGAGATTGATTCCCAAAAGTGTGAATTTAGAACCTAACTGATAGAATGATTATTAGAGAGGGAAATTCAAATTTTGACTAGAAGATCGATTTCCAGACAAAGCTGAATACTCGAATGGGAGATAGATTCTCAGATGAGTGAATTTAGAACCTGACAGATATATTGATTATCGAATAGGAAGATTTAGACTTTTCTTAGAAGAATTGTTTCCAAGCAAAATAAATATTCAAATGGGAGATCGATTCCAAGATAAGTGAATTTAGAACTTGACCAATAGATTAATTATCATTCATGGATATTTAGACTTTGATTGGAAGATTAATTTTTAGGAAAAGTTGAATGCCCAAATGGGAGATCGATTCCCAAATGAGTTAAATTAGAAATTTATCAATATATCAATTATTAGATAGGGAGATTCAGACTTTGACTAGAAGAACGATTTCCATGCAAAGCCGAATACCTGAATGGGAGATAAATTCCTAGATGAGTCAATTTAGAAATAGACCGATGGATCAATTATCGCATAGGATTTAGACTTTGAGACTTTGAATAAGAGATTGATTACCATATAAAGTTGAATACGTGGATGGGAGATTTATTCCAAAATGAGTGAAATTAGAACCTGACTAATATGTTAATTATCAGATAAGGAGATTTAGACTTTGACTAGGAGATCGATTCCTAGAAAAAGCTGAATACTTGAGTTGGAGATCAATTCCCAAATAAGTAGATTTAAATCCTGGTTGATATCAATTTTTAAACCTAGAGACTTAGACATTTCCACTGGGAGAACAATTCCAAAATAAAGTTGAATGCTCAAATGGAAGATCGATTCCCAGATGAGTGGTTTAAAACTTAACAGATAGAATGATTATTAAATAGGTAAATTTAAACTTTGAATGGGAGATCTATTACCAAACAAAGATGAATACCTGAATGGGAGATCAATTCCTAGACAAGCAAATTTAGAAATAAGACATCTATACTCCACTAGGAATATGTTTCTTGGTTTTACCATTTGGACCAAGTTTATTTACGTAGCATCTATAACATTACAAATTTAAACATCAAGATTTATTTCTTTGTAAAATTATAGTAAAACAATAACCATTGTAATATTTCTTAAGATATCATCCATTAATAGGCAACATAGGATGATCTCCTTTATAATCTATGACTTGATAAGAACCTCCTTGGTAGACTTTCTCCACCACAAATGGTCCTTCTCACGTTGGCTCAAATTTACTACCTATCTTTTGATGAGCTAATATAGGTGTTCATTGAACTAACACCAAGTCACCTACTTGGAAAGTTCTTGGATGAACCAATTTATCATGTGTCTGAATCATTTTAGCTTTATTTAACTCTAAGTTCTATTGAGCTTGTAAATGATGCTCTTCCAAACCTTCAAACTCTTCTAATGGGAGTATAGCATTCTTATCAGAGGTTATCCATTTTCCCATGGTTAATAGATAGGAGAATATTCCTAATTGATGTTGTAATGTCTAGCAAAACTGTTTATCTTAGTACTTCTGAATGAAGAACAATTATCTGTGATAATCTGGCAAGGGACACTGAATAGGTAGATGATATTCTCTTTGAAAATTTTTAGAATGTGATGAGCTTTGAATTCTTTGAAAGTAACTACTTCTGTCCATTTTGAGAAGTAATATATAGTTACTAATATAAATCTATGACCTCGGGAGGATAGAGTATATATCAGACTGACTATATCTATACCACAACTTTCAAAAAGCTAAGAAGAAATGGTTGTATATAGGATATTTGGTGGCTGATGTAAGATAACACCATGCACCTGACACTGATGACAATGACATTTAACATTATGCAGTCATCTATCATTAATGGCCAATAATATCCCATTCAATCGAATTTCATTTTCATTTTTTGTCCAGATTGGTGTATACCACACAATCCAGCATGTACTTCTTCGATAATCTTCCGTGCTTCTAATTGATTTAGACACCATATCCACTTCTAATCAAATGATCTTCTGTATAAGGTGTCGTTAATCAGAGCGTATGATAATGATCATCTTTTGATTTGATCTATCATTGATTAATCATGAGGGAGCTTATTTTTTCAGAAGAATTTGATGAAGGGTTTTCTCCAATCCACCACTTCATCCTCTACTGCTAAAATAATTTTCACCTCAACTGGATTTTTTGTTTATATACTCAAAGTCTATAGGAGACAAAACTTATCGGCCTTGCACTTCTATCAAAATTAAATTTCTTAAGAACATGCTAAGGCTTTTACTAGCTTAACGATAGCATCTATTGTAGAATTCTTTCCATGGGGAATCCTATATAACATCATATTTGGGACTTATTATAGCAGATGCATTGTATACTGCTGATAAGGAATCAATGTATTTTGAATACTTTGTAAATTTTAGCAACTTGTTTAATCATGAGCTGGGAAGCTCCAAAGATTTTGATTTCTTTGATCTCAATTAAGATTGTTAATTCTATGCTAGGTATTAGTTCCTTGAACTCAGCTTTGTTGATCATATAAGATTTTGACATATGGTAAGAGTAATACATCACACCTTTATCCGACGTGATGAATACTATACCAATTCATGATTTCCCTGGAGAAATATCATCTGATGATCCTTGTTGATTGGAAGCATCACCATCAAAATAGATTTCTTAGATAAACTTCTCATTTGACTCGAGCTTCGTGGTTTATTTGTTTGGTAGTTTGTTTTTTATCGGGCAATCATCCTACACTGGATGTGCTGCTAGAAAATTTACTATAGCTTGTCCTTTCACTGCTCGTAAAGGAATGTATATAATATCAAAGTGTGATAGAATCATGAACCAGCAGGCTAATCTTCATAATAGCATCTGTCACATCATCAAACACTGTAATGGGTTTATTTTGGATATTAAATTTACTTTTGAGAAAGCATATAATGCCCCAACTTCTAGGAGGTGAATATCAAGGCTAAATAATACTTCTTGATCGGAGGATAATTTACTTCAGTGGGAAGTAAATGTCTACTCAGATAATAAAGTGTGTTTTATTTTCCTTCCTAATTATCTTGAGCTAATAAGGTGCCAAGAGATTCACTTAAGGCTCTTATGTACAATATTAACGGCTTCCCAGGGATAGGAGCTATAAGTACCAAAGCATTTTTTATATAATGCTTTATACTGTTAAACACCTTATGGCTATTCTCATCCCACCTAAACGGAGCATATTTCTTGCACAATACTATAAATGGTTGACATCATCGTAAAAGGTTCTATATAAATCTCCTAAGGTACACTAATTGTCCTTGGAAAGATCTCAATTGGGTAAGGCTTTTTGGTGAAGGAATTTCTATTATTGCTTTGATTTTATTCAGATCGATTACATTTCTGTGATGTCAAACCACAAAACACATGCCACATGGACTTTAAACACTATACTTTGCTTTATGGTTCATTGATTGACTTATTTACAATTGATTACAAGTCATTAATGGTTGAAAATTGGATTATAAACAAGAAGATTAATTATTGATTGGCTAATTGATAGCAGGGTTATAGATCTAATTGATTGCTAGAAGTGTTGATTATAGATTTGATTGTTGGTAGCATTATTGACAGCTGTCACTATAGGAAAATAATGATATACCGGCAAACATTTGGACGGCTCTAAGAATGCCAAAATTTTTTTGCAGTTAAGCTGGCAGATTAACCACCAATATTCACTAGCATTTATATCGGCGGTATGGTTGTTAAAAATCCCTGTGGTCTTCTAGATGACGAAAAAGCTATCAATTCTACTAAAGTTTGATAAATTTTTTGGTGGATTGACCGCCAAATTCAAGTAAATTTTTTCTGATGGCTATGGCTACCAAAAATACCTCTGGTGGGAGCCCTATTTTGCTCAACCCACTCTTTCTACCCCATTTTAATGTATCTCCATCCCAGAGAAAGCCAAGAACCCCTTTTGTACCTTCTTCCATGCTTCTGCCCTTGCCGACACTGGCCTTGAGCCTGATCTCCCCAGCTGTAGCTGATCTCCTCTCCTTCCTTCCTTTCATATCTTATTTCTTACTAATTTTTATGCTCACACTCTTAATATATATCTCTTTTTAATACCATCTTCTTAGTTAGGACAGCTATGTAGTTTTATTTTCATGGCTTTGACAGTTAAAAATCTACATGTCATGAGCTCATGTTGTAGAGTAAATACTTTGTATTATACTCGCTAGTCTAAACACTCTCACAAAGCTTCATCGCCATATCACCTAGGTTTGTCTATGTTTGTATGCTTAATTTTATTGATTGATTTTTTAGTTTGCACAGTCAAAGTATATATTTAACAGAAGAATGTTAATAATTGAGGAGTTCACACGTAACTTTTGATGAAGCCAACTGACACAATATTTTTTTAAGATGAATAAAGTCAAATACTTTGATTGTGCAAGTATATATTGATGATATACTTATAGGACCCTTAAATGATGGGTTATGTAAAGAATTTTAATGTATGGTGAGTCATAATTTTGAAATGAGCATGAAGGGTAAGTTATTCCTTAAGATTTAATGATAAACAACAAATTTTTTTTTTTTTTTTTTTGATAAAATACATAAAAGAATTATCTAATAAGTTTTGTATGGGAGCTTATAAGAGCACAAAAACCCCTCTAAACCCTTCTACCTAGCTTGAGATGGACCTTAACTGAAAATATATAGATCCTAGAAAGAATATGGGAATTATAGGCTCTCTAATATATCTTACTACTTGTTAATTAGACATTATTTTTAATGTATATCCGTGTGCACATTTTTGAGATGAACCAAAAAATCATATTTGATTGTTGTTAAGTGAATTTTATGGTATCTAATATGATTCCTATGTAAGGGATTTATTATGTTAGGTATTTAATTTAGTATGATACTTTCAAATTTCATAGGAAGTATGGTTGATAGAAGTAGTACTTTTGTAACATGTGAATTCATAAAAATCATTAATTTCATGGTCTAGTAGGAAACAAAACTTAGTTGCACTATTCACTACCAAATTTGGAATATAGTTATTAAATGTTCTATCGCTCAAGTCTTAAGTCATAAGAAACAACTTCTAGATTTTGAACTTGAAGTGGAAACTATAAATATTATGGGCAATAATATAATAATAATTTGAACTAATAAAAATCTTATTTAGCATTCAAGTACAAATTATATTAGAATTCACCATCATTTCTTTAGAACCCATTTGTCGAAGGGAAATGTGAACATTTTGTATTAGCAAAAAAACTCATTCGAAAAATATCTTTACAAAATCTTAGTTTAATCAATTTAACACCCCTAGAAAAAGACTTGGGATAATTGATATACGTTCTAAGAAATTGAGAACATATTCGATGTTTTTTCATCTATGTTTTCAGGCATTATTTATTTGGTATTAGTTTTAGTTATGACTTTATTTTGTATGTGAGCTATTGTGTTTGTATAAGAAGAGACTAATTAACTATAATAAACAGTATTTTAGTGAAATTTAATAAATTGGAGAAAAAATAATATTGATATAATATATTATGTGACCAAAATCATCATGCACAATCCACTTGGTACAATATAATACACTAACTGAAGAGTATGATTGGAATTTTTATACCATTGCAAACTGCATTACAAGCCATTAAGAATGTCATGTAGATGAAGTCAAATCATAATTTTTTGATTGGACTCAGCCAAATATTGCTGTTTAAATAAAAGGCAGATTATACTATACGATGTCAATTATACAATATGATCTTTCAAAACTAAAAAATAAATAATAATAAGAATAATAATAAACTCAAAATACCTCATAGCCATAACTCATTCCTCATCTTCCACATCATTTTAAATCACTTTAGCATTCCATGAGAGCTTGTTAGTGCACATCTATGGTTAGTAAGAGGGGCAGGGTAGAACACTACAAAGGCATAATCTTACAGTCTGGTTTGTAGATGATTAAGTTGTCCATGGGAAGTATCACCACCATGCAGCCATAAGTTTCAAGCTGGTACTTAAAGAATACATCTCATATAATATTTAAGAAATTTTCATTAGCACCACTACTCATTCTACTCTTTCAATTGCACATCCCTATTTTTTTTTTACTTGTTGTTTCAATTTTTAAAAAAACATAATCGTTAATGTAGACCACACTATTATGCAATTATTAGTCTATGTTCGTTAAGTCATCATAATCGATCAAGGCCTTTGTGACATCCTTCATATTTTCAATGTCGATGTGTGTCATCAAATTATTTCTTGGGACACCACTTTTAATTGGCCAACCATAAGTTAATTCTTAAGCAATCACCCTTTCCTTATCATCAACCTTTGGTTAGTAGCCTCATGCAAAATGCTTATGTTATGAAACATGTTATTCTACATAATGTCATTTCCAAAGCTAGTGATCATATAAGATTCACACTTTTTTCTTTGTTTTTTTTTTTTTTTTGTTATATTATGTTGCATGACACATAAATAATTTAATGTAATAGTATGGTCTTTAAATACAAGTAAAATCTCACATTTATTTGATATCAAATAATTAGATGTCATCAATACTTAGCCCTTTATCATATCAAAGCCCATATTATATTTGTTAAGTAAAATCTTACTTATCATAAGCCCCTAAATCATATTTCCTCGTACTTTACAACTATCTTTTGTAAGTGGAGAGAAGCTACATATGAAGATGGTAGAGGAGGAAGAAGTGGCACAATAATAATAATACTCTAAATATCCAAAGGATTGTTGGACAAAGCACTTTTCTTGGATAGATCTCAATTTAGATAAACATATAGTATTGGAGAATAATAGGCAAGATCAACTATAATAAAAGCTAGATGATTATGGAGAATTATTTCAGTACTAATTCACTTGTGTTCATAAATACATGTATCCTCAGGTTCCTCTAGACAAAGGACCATCCAAATATTAATTAGGCCAAGTTTCTAATTATTTATTATTATTTCTATGTCTATATTTTTTCCTTGTATCTACTTTCTTTTGATATGTCAAAAGGGGGTGTAGTTGTTTCATGTTTTTTATTAGTGGCTGTATATTTTCTTTATTTGCTATACATTCATATTTTATCATTTTGTTGGAGTTTGTGTATTTGTGTTATTGTAGTCCATATATCTATAAACAAATAATATTGTTAGAATATGTTATGTGGATAGTTGTGTGTGTTCCAATTTTTAAAATAAAAAAAATCATTTTTAAAAGAAATAAATTTAAAAAATAAAAATACAAATGTTTTGAAATTTTCTGGGAAACCTTCACTTGTGACTTTCATTAAGTATAAATTCAACGAGGAATAAAAGAACCCTAGAATATATATATATATATATATATATATATATATATATATATATATATATATATATATATATATATATATATATATATATATATATATATTCAAAATATTAGTTGGATTTATTTGTAGTATCACGAACATATTTTGGCTTCATTATTAGTTGGATTTATTTATAGACTAATACACTTTTTTATAAGTGGTAGAACTAACATTTGCAAGCATACATGAGGATGAAATAGAAATTTGTTATCTGAGGCTGCAACTAAGATGATAAGTAAGGTTGTGGACTTAGATGCTCAGGTCAAGATTAGACATCAAGAATCATGCATTAAAATAACTCTTAGATGACCCAAACAATAAGGTGAGACAAGTTAAATCAATTTTCATTTTTTTTTAGAGTGTACTCTATTTGAGGTCCCAAGTAAACGAATTTATGAAACAACCATAACACACAAATGAGGGTTAGTAATTCTAATATATTCAAAATAAGAATAAATATTAATCATTAGTAGCCCATTCTATATAATCTAGATGATAAAAAACTATATAAGTTAAATGAGAAACCATATTGATCAATCCATATAAATTGATAAAATCTTAAATTATTTTGCACAAATAAACCAAACTATACAAAATCATGTTGCATAATTAAGACAAATTTAAAATTAAGGTGTTGTTACAAAATAATTTTTCTAATTAGAATAATTCAAAACTTAAATTAATCATACTATTTGATCACCAACAAAAAATTGAACTAAATAGTATTCCTGCAATTTTTAATTTCTGTTAGAGAATTATTCGCGGGTGGTTAGGCGGTTATTGTCAAGTGGTTCGCTACAGTGGGGAATGATCAGAGGCTACCACTGGAAATCATTCCATCTTTTGCAAAATATGCAACTAAGAATTCCTTGAACCTCAAATCAAATGGTGGAAGAGTTTCGTCTAGTCAAAGTTTGGATATGACTTTTACTAATAAAAATAAATTTTCATTTGGAGCTCCTTTGGTAATCATAGGAGTTTCTGAATCTTCTAAGTCCATTGGTGTCTTAAAAATGGATTCAGTTATTAGAAAGGGAAAGAATGTGATTCTTGATAATCAAGATGCTGACAACAAAACTTCTCATCTTCCAATTAAATTCAAATTCGACAGCATCCTTCATGAAAGACCTTTTGATATAGAAGCTTCCTCATCCTCTGGATCTAAATTAAAGGTGAATAGATTTTCTAATTCTTTTATTGGATCAAAGAATTTGATGCAAGACGAAGGCAAGGTGGTTTCATTTAATGGAGCAGTTGTTCAAACAAACAGTAAGATTTTAGAACTGAATGATGTCCGAGTTAATGTCTTGGATGATCTTCCTTGTCAAAACATTGAAGTTCATCCAGAAAAATCTATTCCTAATCCAATTAATGTTTGAAAAAATCCTCCAAATATTAAAGTTGTGAATAATGATATTAATATTTGGAGTTGCTATCAAATTACATTTCTGAAAAATGAAAAAGAAAATATTTTCATACTTTAAAATTCATTAGTAATCAAGGTGTTTGGAAATTTATTCCTTTTTCTTTTATTAGTTTATAATTAAGGAATCAATGGAGTAAATTCAGATCGTTTCACCTAACAAGTTTTGGTATGGAAGGGATTCTCTATTCTTTTCAATCTGTAGAAGCAAAGGAATCAGCTTTTAGTGGAGGTGCTTGGTTTGTTGGTAGTTATATTATTAGTATCGATAATTAGAATTTTGGATTCTCTCCAGTATCTATGAAGGGTTTTTTTTTTCTCCAATATGGATCTATTTGCCACATCTTCCTTTAAATTGCTGGGATGAAATTAACATTATTAGAATAGCTTCTTTCGTTGGAACCCGAATGAATTTAGATGGTAATATGTTTAATTGGGGAAGAAGAGAATTTGCAATGCTTTGTTTCCATATTAATCTTAATGCTCAAATTCTAGCGGGTGTTTGGATTGAAGGCTCTCAAGGAATGTTTTTTTAGAAATTGGAATATGAAAAGATTTCTACATTCTGCTTAATTATGGAAGAACTGGTCACAATCATCTTAACTGCAAAATGGTAATGAGGATCAAAATAATGTGCATTCATCATCTATTCCAGCTAATCATAAAATTTTTGATATGTATGGTAATTCTGATTTATTGAATAATATTATTGTTACTAAACTAATGCTTAACAAGATCAGTAGTGATTCCAATTCCTACGGTCCTTGGATTCATGTGAGCTATAAAAGGAAAAATTTTAAATCTATCAGTAGATTTTAAAACCAATTTTCATCAGAAGAAATCATTATCTGATTTTAATTATGGTGTCAAAGAATCCCATTTTGACAAAAAGGTTCTCATATTCCTGTTTTTTTTTTTTTTTTTTATTGGGGGGGGGGGGGGGGGGGAAACCATCTGTCGGGCCTACGTGTTAATACCAAAAAAGGAGTATAAGGTCCTTAAAGGGACCTCCAGCCCACTACTGCTCAGAAGAGCTATAGAAAAAGTTAAAAAAATTCCTAAGAGCCAGAGTTCCCTACTAAGCACAAGTACACGGCTACCTAATAACATTCTAGGAAAAGTAAAAATAGGGAGATCACCATCAACATTGTCAACCCAGCTCCCCAGCTCAATCCGCACCCTGCACAAAACGAGACGAAGTCTCCAAAAACCTGAAAGAAGGCCTGCATGGATGCTGAACAAAAAGATTAAAAGCAAAAAAATCCTAAGAAAGTAATTACGGGTAGCAGAAAGTAATGCTAAAAGCCAAAGCAAACAAGATATGTTGTGAATCTTGTGGCAAAAAATATGGTGGCTCCAAGTATAGTCCTTAAACCAAAAATCATTCCAGGTATTAACAAGGATAAGGCAATTAATGTGAACCAAATCCAAAGTGTGGAGATGATGCCTGTAGCAATAAAAATTAGCAACGACAGCAGAATTAGTAATATATCTCAGCATAGAGTCACAAGAAGAGCACCACAGCTCAGGCAACCAAAGACCAGCAGACTGAAGGATAGAACCATCAAGGTAGGAGAAAAAAAGAAAAGAAATCACGATCAACAACAGCAGAAAAACATCAAGACAGGCCAAATAACCCAAACCACTTAACCACGACAGGCCAGCATCAGAGAATGAAAACACCTCCAGAAGCAAAAACCCAAAGACCACAAGAGAGCAAAATGGAATAACCGCCAGACGAAACATAACCCAGGAAACAGAACCAGCATGCCAACATTAATTGCAGCGAATATAGGGAAGCCCCAAACAATCAAGTCTCATCACACCATGGATTAACTTGGGGAGAGTAAACCTGTTATACTCAACAAATTCAGTCAAATTACAACCAGTTTTAGCCAAATAGTCGGCCGCAGCATTACCTTCTCTCAGAATATGTGAAATATTGTAGGTAATGCTAGAGAGCAATTGTCTAATATCCCTTAACATATAAAAATAAGCGGGATTGGAAGAAGTGTAATTCTTAATGTACTGAATCAGAATTAAAGCATCAACCTCAATCCAAACCTTAGTGATACCAAGAGATAAACAGAGCTGAATCCCAAACAGAAGACCCTCAATCTCAGCGTGGATAGCAGAGGTGGCCTTGGAGGGACCCGCAAAAGCCAAAATCAGCCCCCCATTGGGATCCCTAATCAAACCACCACAGCCAGCTTTGGTAAGCTTCAAGGACCCATCAGTGTTGAGTTTAACCCAACCATCCACAGGTTTCTTCCAAACAATAATCCTAACCTTATCATGAGTGTTATAAGTATTAAAATCTAAGCCAAACTCATTGGACACATGAAGACAGCCTTTAAAAGAGGCAAAAGTAATTAAATTGGCATTAAAAAGTTGGGTAATTTTGTTCTTGATTTTACTGATCACACCCGAAGCATCCATCTTAATATTGTCATGTTTAGAAGCATTCCTACCATTCCACAAGAACCAACAAATAAGAACAGGAAGAATATTCCTAATGTGCCCCTTAATAGGAGAAAACCAATCTTTCAAAAGATTAAAAATAGAATTAAAACTAGAAGAAGACAGGACATTGAACATATTATCAAAATACAACCAAACTCTCATAGCAATAGGGCCTTGAACAAAAACATGAACTAAGTTTTCAATATGAAAACAACATTGACACTTAGAGACAATATAAAAACCTTTCTTCAATAAACTGGAATCCACAGGGAGGTAATCATGCAAAACCCTCCACAAAGGAAAGAGTAAGTAGGGGGAATACTAGCATGCCAATAAGCCAAATATAATTTATTTTTAGGCAAAGTATGCTTAATAGAATGCCAGACTTGCTTGGTATTGAATTTGTCGTCATTAGAACAATTAAACATAATACAATCCTCTTCCTCCAAGTTAATCAAAATTTTAGTGATTAAATTAATAATAGTATTGGGCACAAAATGAGCAAGTAAAGAAATGTTCCATCTCTCGTTAATAATAAAATCTTTAACTTTGTAGGTGGAAATAGAGTGAGTGTATAAAAGATTGTCAATAGAAAAATTACCAAGCCAGTTATCTTGCCAAAAGAAAATATTCCCATTCCCCAACCCCCATTGTATGAATTCCTCTGCTTCCCATTTGATATTACAAAGCCTTTTCCAATTAGAGGAGTCACCTTGTCTAAAGTAACAATTTAAAGAATGTTTCCCAGCACAATACTTAGAATTCATATATCTAGCCCAAAGGCTTTTCTGAGCCCTTAAATTGAACCACATTTTATGGCTAAAGGTGGCAACCATATCCACAAACGTCCTCAGGCCTAATCTACCCTCATCAATGGATCCAAAACAATTGCTCCAGGATCCCCAAATAATGGTGCGGTTGCCACCCTTAGAACCCCACAAAAATTTATTAAATAAAATCTCCAATCTAGAGCAAATAGTAGACGTTGGGAAAAGAGTATGAAGTAAGTAAATCGGAATGGAATAGAGCACATGCTTAATAAGAACCAATCTACCACCATAAGAAAGAAAATTAAAAGCCCAAGAAGAAAGTTTCTTTTGGATAGTAGAAAAGATACCATCAAATAATTGGGACCTTTTCTTCCCAATATAGAGAGGGGAACCTAAATATTTTAAAGGAAGGAGCCTCCTTTTAAGCCCAAAAGTCCCTTCAATGGTGCTGATCCTAGAAGAGAAAATAGATTTAGCGGGAATAAAGCAACTTTTAGTGGCATTGATGATTAAGCAACTAGCATTTTGAAAAGAGGTGAGAAACTTGAATAGAATATGCATCATTTTAATGGAACCATTGGAGAACACAATGAAATCATCCGCAAAGCTCAAATGTGTGATGGGAAAGCCACCACGAGTTTTAAAGTATAAAGCAGGGTGCTTCCTAAACAAATTGTTAATACCACGAGATAAAAATTCCACAACAATAATAAAGAGGGCAGGGGACAGAGGGTCACCTTGCCTAATGCCATGGGTAGATTTAAAAAAGCCATGAGGTTTACCATTAATGATAACAGAGAAATAGCAATACTCAATACTATTCTTAATAAGGTTAATAACTTGCATATTGAAACCAAAAAGTCTTAAAATAGTATAGAGAAATTCCCAATTGAGATTGTCGTAAGCTTTGGAAATATCAATTTTGTAGATAATATTTCCACCAGTGATTTTAGTATTAAGATCATGAACTAATTCTTGAGCAAGTAAAACATTATCAAAAATAGACCTACCTTTCACAAACCCTGTTTGCTCCATGGAAATAATTTTGGGAAGTAATAAAGCAAGCCTGCCCGAAAGGATTTTAGCAGTAAGTTTATTAAAGAAAGAACATAGGCTAATAGGTAGTAAAAAATTTGGGGATAGGATTACCCCTAAAGAAATCGATCACAGCATTAATAATATCTTCTTTAATAAAATTCCAAGACTTTTGAAAAAATTTATTAGTGAAACCATCAGGGCCAGCCACAGAATCAGAGTTCATGTTTTTAACAGAGTCCCAAATTTCATCTTCAGTAGGAAGATTAGAAAGCATCTTATTCTCCTCCACAGAAATAATAGAAGGAATGAAGGAAAAATCAGTATTAAGATCAGGCTGAAAGTTAGAGTTAAAAACTTTAGTAAAGTAATCATTACCCGACTCCAAAATCAGATCAGGGTTGTCCAAAACATAACCATCAGGAGAAACAACTTTATGAATGAATCTACTAGCTTTGTTATGATTGGCAATGTTGTGAAAATAGTTGGTGTTACGATCGCCCTCCACAAGAAATTTAGAAGCAGCCTTTTGTCTCCAATAGGCTTCTTCTTTTTCCTACAGCTTAAACAAACAACTTTTAGCATCATTAAGCATCCTTAAATTCTCAAAAGAAGAATCCTGCATATAATTCAACTCAGCTTCCTCAACAGTTTTTTTAGCATTAAGAATATTAGTAAAAACATTCTTAAAAACCAGTTTATTCCACCAGGAAAGTTTTTGCTTAAGCCTTTTAAGTTTGAACCAAAGTCTGACCATACCATAGACATTATCAGAAGGAACTAAGGGAGCTTCCCAATTGCACTGCACAGAAGCCATAAAATCCTCATGAAGAAGCCACATGTTTTGAAATCTAAAGGGTTGAACTTTATTAAAATTGACATTATTAATACTTATAAGGAGAGGGGAATGATCAGATAAAGTACGGGTAAGATGCTCAACACAAGTAGACAACTGAAAAGAAATCCAATAATTATTAAATAACATACGGTCTAATCTTTGCCACATATTACCCTTATTCCAGGTGAAGTTGTTCCCAGTAAAACCAATGTCATGCAAGTTACTATTCATAATCATATCATTAAATTAACTCATAGCAAGAAAGCTAGGCGATTTACCACCAACTCTCTCATCAGTATTAGAAATACAGTTGAAATCCCCACCAACACTCCAGGGTTGAGAAATAGAAGAGGAAAAGGTAGAGATTTGCTCCTAGAGCTCCTTCCTACCAAACCTCGAACAAGAAGCATAAACAAAAGAAGCATAGCAAGAAGTTTGATTAACAAAAACATTAGTGTGAACCACCTGAGGCAAATCAGCAATAATATTTAAATGAATAGCTTGATTCCAAAAAATCCAAATTTTATTAGTATAGTTAGCAAAAGAGTAATCAAAACCCAATTTGGTACGAACAGACACCAACTTCTCAACAGAAATCAACAGTTCAAGTAAAACAAGACAAGAAACACTATGAATCCTGCACAAATTTTTAACTCTATCTTTAGATAAAGATCCACCAACACCCCTAATATTCCACACAATAACTTTAATCATTAGACAATAGATTAGAAGCTCTAGTGATCCTAGTAGTGGTAGGGGGCGTTTGAACTTTTTTTTTTCCTTTCTTTTTCAAGATAACAGAGAAATCTCCTTCACATTTATTAGCTTTCATTAAAGAAGATGACATAGAGAGACTGTTGGAGCCTTTGAGAAAGCCCGTGGAAGTGGGAGGAGGGAAGGGCCCAATTTCCCCTTCTTCAAAATCCACATAATCGTTTTCCTCATTCTCATTATTATTTTCAAGAACAATTTCCAAATTTATACTGGAATTGTTATCACCAACCTTCTCATTCAATTCATTAGCATTATCATTATCAATAGGATAAACTTGATGATTAACAGTAAGGATTTTCCCAATCACATCAACACCTTGAGTGAACATCGGATCAAGACTAGTTAATTGTTCCCCAACATTCCTTTTATCCCCTTTGCCTGAAGGCATTCTATCCTCAACATTACTAGTATTAGTGTCCACTTCATCAACTATGTTACCCTCTATACCCTTGCTTCCAACGGGCGGATCTAAGGTCTCCTTCTCCTTCTCTATGTCATCTTCACAATTCACCAAAAACGTATCATTTTTAGGGTCCTGCGCACAGACAGAGACAATTTTTGCATTGTTAGCGCCACCTCCCTGTTTAAGCGGCAAGGTACTTTTCCGGAGTTGAGGATGAGCAACATAACAATCATTAATAGAATGACCATGAATTTTACAGTGCAAACAAAAATTCGAAACGTTTTCAAATTCAGCTTTTTGCAAATACCCTGAATTTTCAGAACCGAGCCAAACTTCTTTAGGATGTTTCTTAGTTATATCTACTTCCACCAAAATTTTAGCCACAGAAGGCCTCGATTGCGAAGCAGTCGCTTGGTCCGTTTGTAGCGGCCTACCAAAAATTGAACCCAAAGCATGCAGAACAGAGGAGTTAAAAAAATGTAAGCGTAAGCTAGGGAAAGAGATCCAGAGAGGAACAATAGGCGATTCTTCTTTAACATTAAAATAAGGGGTCCATTTTAGCAATCTCATCTGACAGTTAAGTATGTAATACGATCTCCTCGCAAAAACCCTACTATAGTCAAGATCGTTAGAAAGCTGTATAGACACGTGCCTTGCATCCAAAAGACCTATGGAAAAATTACCCGAAAGTTTGAACTTAGCAAAGAAGTTACGAATAGCATCAAGATTCGGTCGACGCACAGAAAACTTGCCAACAAGCGTATATTGATAAGGACTAGCAAGCTTAAGAATATCATCATCAGACATTAAAATCTCAGGAACACCTCTAACCATGGATTTAGTGAAAGAAAAGTTAGGTTTTTCCAAACCTGAAGAGCCAGCAAGAACATCACGAAAAGAGCGTGATGCTGAAACAGATCCACCGTTATTAAGCAAACCTTTAGACGAAAGAACTGGAGCCGATGGAGGAAAACCCCAAGCACCAGGGCAGCAGCTTCTGGAAAATCAGGGGACGGACTCACCTCCATTAGGAGGGGAGCACGACCTAGGGCCAGCAGCCAGGAAACGAAGTAGATAAACTAAACAAGGCCGAGATCTGGGAATAAATCAACAGCTATAGAAGAAATCACTTGGATTAACAGTGGAAGCCAAAATCGCACGGGAGCCGCCAGAGCAAACTAGGGTTGGTCGAAAGTGTTTATGGTTTGAATTCTAAAGCTATGTTAAATGTTCCTTTTTTTGTAATAAGATATTTACCAAGATTCTTCATATCAGTACCTATTGTTGCTTAATTTAAATAATGTTGCAAATCTGATTTTAAGGACTATGATTTTGATAGCAAATATTTCTGTGTCTAGTTGATTGTCTAATCTTTCAGGTCCGCAGGATCAATTACAAATTCAAGCCAGCCCAAGATCGAGTCAGTCTATTTTATAACTCAGGTCTAATGTACTCTTTTTTATCTTTATTGAGTCAAATGTAATGTAAAGGATCCCTTAGCTAAGTAACCTTCCACACACACACTAAGTGGGAGAGTTTTAGTAAATTAGAGTTTATGTTCATTTTTTTGTTTAGATCATCCTAGACGATATTCACATCTTCTTGGATGATCAAGTGAAAATAGAAATCCTAATTAAGGCAGTCATGTTAAGTAAGTTTGATTAAGCAGATCATCCTGGATGATCCTTTAATCGTACAGGATAATAGGCTCAAATCAAAAATTCTCAACCGCTAGACTAAGTTAGGCAAGTTTTTATTTTTAGAGATTTGGTCTAATTATCTCGGACGATACGTGTATCATCCTGGATGATCCATGACAATCATGCCTAAATTAGTTTGATGATTAAGGAAAGTAATTAAGGTTTGATTGATTCGATCATATCATCTGGGACAATCGCAAGATCGTACGGGCCGATGTTTTAAAAAATCCTGACTGTCCAGTGCCTTTCATTAGGACATCTAGAGCTATACATAGGATGATTTTGGGCAATTTTAAACTAATTATATGGGACGATACCAATATCATCCCGAATGATCAAGTCATTTTGAAATCATCCAGCATGTTATGACCAGTACGCCCAGAGCTATGTACCGAACAATTTTCGGCAATTTTGAACTAATCATACGGGATGATACCTATATTGTCCCAGGTAATCAAGTCATTTTAAGATCGTCTAGCACAAGTTCCCCTGGACAACCAGAGCTGTCTTCTATATGAAATTCCTGATTTATACTAATTATCTCGAATGATCACAGAATCATACGGGATGATATGAATAAATTTTGTCTACTAATAGTCCAGAGGAACCAGATCGTCCAGGATGATACATGTGATTTTAAACTAATCATACAGGATGATCGATCGATCATCCTAGATGATATTTGACGATCAGTTGAGATTTAGGGTAATTTTTGAGCCCTCCTATTTAAGATCTTTTTCTTTCAGCAAGAAAAATCATTTTTCACTTTCCTTTCCAGAGAAAACATTGAGAGAGAGAGAGAGAGAGAGCTTGGGAGAGAGAGAGGATCTTGTGAGGGAGAGTTTGTGAGGGATTCACAAAGCTTGCTCTAAGCAAGGATCTGAGTCGTCTTCTCTATTCATTGTCTCTTATCTTATCGGTGTCTCAGTGGGAGGATCATTCGCAAGAAGATTCGGGTTCTATGCCTGCTTCAGGAGGAAGTGAAAGAAGTCCAGGTTCTCCGCCTGCTTCAGAAAGAAGCAAAAGGAGTCGAGGTTCTCTGCCTGCTTCAGGAAGAAGTGAAAGGAGTCAAGGTTCTCTGCCTACTTCAGGAGGAAGCAAAAGGAGTTCAGGTTATCTACCTCACCGGGTTGGCGGAAAGGTGTTTTTGTACAGGCTTCACTACCTTGCTGTGGGAGCAGAAGCAGAGTCACTTAGTGTTAGTGCAATACCTGGAGGGGAGGCTCCGGGAGTGGATGTAGGTCAAGTTGACCAAACCACTATAAAATCTAGTGTATTCTTTCCAATTATTTTTTAAATTTATTTTCATGTTGATGATTGTGTGATTGTGAGTATTATTCTGTTATTGTTAAACATCTGCACAACATCTCATAACTGTAAAAGTTTTAAAATATTCAAAAAGATTTTCTAAATCATTATTTTGCTCTCAAATTTTTAAAGCTATCAATTCACCCTCCCCTCTTGGTTAGCCTTGGGACTAGTTCACAAGGGCTTAACATCCCTATCAAACTTTCAAGTGGTATTAGAGCGTGATTCAAAAATAATGTTTAAAAATTTTTGAATTTTGATCCATGGCTAACTTTGGTAATCGTAATATAGCTGAAGGTTATTCAATTACACGACCACCATTATTTGATAACATACCTTTTGATTTTTGGAAAACTTGCATGTCCACCTGTTTACAATCAATTGATTATCGCATGTGGATGCTTGTTAAGAATGGCTATGAAGCACCTTCTAGAATAGTTAATGATGTTAAAACTGAATTGTCTTTCACAGATTGGACATTTGATGATCGTGATTTAGCACAACTGAATACAAAATATTTGAACTATTTTTTCTATGCTTTAAAATTTGAAGATTACATGCGTGTTTTCACTTGTACGACTAGTAAAAAAATATGGGATAGATTATGCATTACTTATGATGGTACATCTGAAGTTAAGCAATCTATATTGAACATCTTACTTCACGACTATGAACTCTTTCACATGAAACCTAGTGAATCGATTTCTGAAATGTATACTAGGTTCACTCAAATTATCACTTCTTTACATGCTTTAGGAAGAGAACATATAAACTATAAAAAAGTAAAGAAAATTCTGAGATGTTTGCCTTCTTCTTTTGATGCCAAGATAACTGCAATTATTGAATCAAAAGATTTGAACAATTATTCTATTGATAACTTACTTGGGTCACTCATTTCTTACGAGCAAGAAATGAACCAACGATAAATTGATGCAAGTGAGAAGAAGAGGGAGAAAACTGTGGCGCTGAAGGCCAACGATACTGACACTAACTCTTCTGGGTCTGATAGCGTTGATGTTGCCTTAATCACTAGGTAATTTAAAAACTTTCTAAGGAAGAAACATAAGAACTTTTAGAAATGGAACAAAGGTAAGAGTAGCAAAATTTTTAAAGGTTCATATGTTACTATTTTCTTTGAATATAGGAAGCCTTGACATATAAAGGCTAATTATCCTACACATAAGGCTCACCCAAGCAAGGAGAAGGGTGAGGAGAAACCCAAGTTCAGGAAGGACAAGAAGCAGATTCAGAAGGCATTCTGGGCAAATTTTGCATCCGACACCTCTGAGACTGAAGCTGAAGAGGAGACTACCAACTTGTGTCTGGTGGCTGATGGTCATCCTGGTCAGTCTAATCAAGAAGAGGTATGTGAGCTAACCTATGATCAATTACTAGATGTTTCTAAGAAAATTCATTCATCGTATAGAAAACTTAAAAAAACTCATGCTAGTCTGAAATTAGAATTTCTGAATTTATAAAAAAAGCATGAAATTTTGAGTAAAGATCATTCTACTCTTAATTGCAGTCACATGTCACTACTTGATGAATTTGATAAATTGAATAAAAAGTATTCTGATTTGATTACTGAGCATGATTCATTAAAAACCTCGCATGTTAATTTAGAAAGAGCTTTTAAAGAATTAGACACCATGGCATGTGACTTAGAGAGTAGTAAGGGTGCATTAAAATTTGAAATTGCTTGTCTTAAAAAGGAGAATGAATTTCTAAGAGTGAAAATTAGTGTTTTTAAGAAAAATGAAAAACCTCCTACTTTTTCACAATGTTATGCAGCTCCACCTTTTGAAGAATCTGTTTCAAAATCATCAAAACATGTTTCATTCAAACCTAGGAAGAGGCATAGTTTTATTCACCCACATAGATTAGTTAACCCTTTTCCTAGTGTTAGATGCTTTTCTTGTGGCATGCTAGGACATATCTCTCACACCTTCACTGTTCACCTTAGTACACATTGGGTATGGAGACCCAAATTACATGTTTCACAGCATAGTACACATGCATTGCATTTTTCTTTTCATAAGAAGGAACCCAAACTTGTTTAGATTCCTAAATCTAACGTTTGATGATTTTATAGGTGTGCTCTCATAAAAGGCCTCGTGAGAGCATGTGGTACCTAGACAGCGGATATTCAAGACGTATGATGGGAGATGCAAATTTGTTCATTTTGCTGGAGACTAGAGCTGGAGGTAAGGTTACACTTGGAGACAACACCACCAGGAGGGTGGTAGGAGCAGGTATAATTGGTAATTCAAAAAATTTCATTATTAATAATGTTTAGCATGTAAATGGATTGAAACACAACTTATTGAGCATCAGTCAACTCTGTGACAAAGGATACAACATCAAGTTCCTGCCCACTTGCTGCATTATAAGCTTAAATGACAAAATTATTTTGCAGGGACAAAGGATCAATAATATCTATATGCTGGATGTAAGCTGCATTAAAACTAATGTTTCAATTTGCTTTAAAATTGCTGTTGATGAGTCTTGGTTGTGGCACGGGAGATTATGTCTTGCCAGTATGAAACCCCTTAGGAGAGTCACCCAAAAGGACTTAATTAAAGGTGTCCCCAAGCTTAAGTTCACTAAGGACCACCTGTGTGATGTCTGTCAATTAGGGAAGCAAATCCACTCCTCTTTCCACTCAATTAAGGACATCAACACCTCTAGAACTTTAGAAGTCCTTCATATGGATTTGTTTGGACCCATTAGCACGGCCAGCTTAGGGGGGAGAGTCTATGGATTTGTGATTATTGATGATTTCTCGAGGTTCACTTGGATTAGATTTCTGTCACATAAATCTGAGTCATTTAATGAATTTAATTCTTTCTCCACTTGGATTCAGAGGAAGTTAGGTTGTGAGATCTTGACTATGCATAGTGATCATGGTGGAGAGTTTAAAAATGTGAGATTTGGAACATTCTGTGAGGAGCAAGGGATTAGCCACAATTTTTTAGCTCTTAGGACCCCTCAGCAAAACGGGGTAGCTAAAAGGAAAAACAGGACCTTAGTGGAAGCCGCTAGAGCCATGCTTGCTGAGTATTCACTTCCAAAGTACTTTTGGGCTGAAGTGGTAAATAATGCCTGTTATGTGCTGAATAGGGTGAATGTTAGATCCAATCTGAATAAGACACCTTATGAGATCATTAAGACTAGAACTCCAAACCTGTCCCACGTCCATGTCTTCGGCTGTAAGGTTTTCATTCTGAATAATGAGAAATCATCCTTAGGAAAATTTAACTCCAAATCTGATGAAGGAGTGTTCTTAGGCTATTCTAGTGTGGGGAAATCCTTTAGGGTGTTTAATAAAAGGACTTTGGTGGTGGAGGAGACAACTCATGTGGTATTTGATGAATCTGATTCTAAGGAGACTAGAGTTGAGGATGAAGAGATGTAGGAGAGATTACCCATGGAGTTAAAAATGTAAATCTAGAGGAAAGGGTAGAACCTGAAAACATTTTGCCTAGAGATTGGAGATATTCTTTGAGTCATCCTAAAGAACTGATCTTAGGAGACCCTTCTGAAGGTGTTAGAACTAGGCATAGACTTAGGAAGGAAGTAAACCATTCTACCTTTATCTCAATGAATGAAACCACCAACATAAATCAAGCCCTTTCTAATGAGTTTTGGATCATAGCTATGCAAGAGGAATTATATCAATTTATAAGGAACGATGTTTGGGAGTTTGTAGAAAGACCTAGGAATCAAAGTGTAGTGGGAACCAAGTGGGTAAGATGAATGATTCTTGTGGGGTGGTTAGGAATAAGGTAATATTGGTGACTAAGGGGTACAATCAAATCGAAGTGATTGATTTTGGGGAGACCTTTGCCCCTATAGCTAGATTGCAATCCATTAGGGTACTACTAGCCTTTGCCTGTTATAAGGGATTTAAGCTGTTTCAAATGGATGTCAAGAGTGCCTTTTTAAAAGGGGTAATAAAAGAGAATGTCTTTATAGAGAAACCCATAGGTTTTGAGAGTTCCCAATATCTCATGTTTACAAATTAAAAAGGCCTTACATGGATTGAAACAGGAACCCAAATCATGGTATGAGAGGCTTAGCACATTCCTACTAGAAAGAGAGTTTGTTAAGGGGAGCGTAGACACAATTCTTTTGCTTAGGAAAGTAAGAGATGATCTACACATTGTCCAGATCTATGTTGATGATATACTTTTTGGATCTTCTAATAAAATTTTATGTGATAATTTTTCTAAGACAATGAGTAAGGAGTTTGAGATGAGTGTGATGGGAGAATTATCCTACTTTTTGGGGTTTAGCATAAGGCAAATGGATGATGAAACTTTTTTAAATCAATCAAAATACACTAAGGACATCATGAAGAAATATAAAATAGATAAAGCTAAGCCAATCAACACTCCCATAAGTTCCACTGTTCAGTTAGATAATGATTCAAATGGAAAATCAGTTGAGTAGAAGAAGTTTAGGGGAATAATTGGATCACTGCTTTACCTGACTGCTAGCCGACCTGATATTATATTTAGTGTTAGTCTTTGTGCTAGGTTTCAAGATGATCCTAAGGAGTCCCACCTAACTGTTATTAAGAGAATTCTTAGATATCTATTAGGGACCCTGAACCTAGGAATCTGGTACCCTAGGCACAGCACTTCTTTTGAGATTATTGGATATTCATATTCTGATTTTGTAGGGTGTAGGGTGGATAGAAAGAGCACTTCTGAAACTTGCCAATTCATAGGACAATCTTTAGTCTCCTGGTCTAGTAGAAAATTGAACTCAGTTGCACTTTCCACTGCTGAAGTTGAGTACATTGCCTTGAGAAGTTGTGTGGCCCAAGTCCTTTGCTTGAAGCAATAAGTTTTGGATTTAGGATTACCTGTTGGCACAATTTTAGTTCTATGTGATAACACCAGTGCCATCTGTATTTCTAAGAATCCAATCCAACATTCTAGAACCAAACACATTAATATAAGTATCACTTCATTACGGACCAGGTTACAAAAGGGGACATTAAGCTACATCATGTAGCAACTAAAAATCAACTGGCTGACATCTTTACTAAACCACTGGCCTTTAACTTATTCAGTATTTTGAGAATCAGATTGGGTGTGATTGACATAAATGCATAAATCTAATGATTACTGATTTCTGATGTTTTCTGTTTTCTTCATTCTACTTTAGTTTTTGTTTGATTTATTTGTCCATTTTACTTTAAAATTTTTCCTTTCCTGTTGATTTTTGATGTGTGATTTGCTTATCAGATTTGATTATTTCCTACTAATTTTCATTTGCTGATTTTCATTTACTGATTTTCACATGTCTATTTTTCTTCATTTTTATTTTTTTATTTACTGCTTACTCACTTCTAAATTAGATCACTGCTCACTACTGCTGATAAACTGGATTTCTTATAGAGCATTTTACCTTATTTTTTGTCTAAAAGATTATAAGTAGAGATTGATGATTTTTTCTCTTCCTCTAACTCCTTTAATGGTGCAGTATTTCTTTTGGATAAAAATCTTTTTTATAATTAAAAAGTTCATTTTTAAAATAGAGATCTATTTTATCTTCCTACAATAATCTACCTCATATGAATAATGTTTTCAAAGTTTTGGATCAATGTTATGTTTTCTTAATTCGGGGATTGCACTTATCATATGATGTATGATTTTTTATTTTGTGAATTAATCCTCCTTACTGTAGAGAGTGAGTTTTTATTTTCTCTAATGTCTGGAAGGTAATTTCACAACTGATATTCTTTAAAGATTTTTGAAAGGAAGAAAGCTTACAAAAGATGCGTAGTGTGCCAAACAAATTAAAAAAGAGGTATAAAATGAGCCCAAAGCTGAAAAGATGCGCAATATCGCCGAATTAAAAAATACACAAAGTGTATCAAAAATCAAAAGATACACAGTGCGCCAAACAAATTGAAAAAAAGAAAAGAGGCACAAAATGTGCCCACAAAGAAATAAACCTTCTTACCTTTCAGATGTTTAAATGTCTTAGAAAAATCTATGCGCCACTTAATATTTTCAAAAGCCTGAGATTGAAAATCATGATTTCTGATTCCTTACTTCGTAATATTGTTTTATTAGATATTTTTCTGGAATGAGGCTTGAAAGGATCTCTTTTTTAATCTAATTTCTTTCTTCTGAATTGAACTTTTGTTTGAAAGGAATTTGAACCTGTAAGGTGTCCGAGGTAGGAGTTTTGAAAGTTGATTTTCTAACTTTTATAGATTTCAGCGTCGTCGATTTTCTTCTTATTAGTTTTTTAAATTAAAACTCAAGGGAAAATTCTGATTTACTCGAGCTGATCGATTCAAAAAAAAGGGGGGGGAGTAGTAGTTCTTGTGTTTTGGGTTAGTAGGCCTTTTTGATTTCATCCTTTTGATGTTTTCTTGTATTCAACTTGTACTAGTTTTACTATTTCTATATGTTATTCTCCCTTTTTGAGATGTCAAAGGGGGGGAGTAGTAGTTCTTGTGTTTTAGGTTAGTTTAGTGTTCTAATATTATTCACCCGTTATTTAATTACTATTTTTGAATTTATTAACAAATGTTCATCATCATCAAAAAAGGGGGTGATTGTTGCAAATATATTTTCAAGGACTATGATTTTGATGATAACAAACATTTCTGTGTCTGGTTGATTGTCTAATTTTTCAGGTTCGCAAGATCAATTGCATATTCAAGCCAGCCCAAGATCAAGTCAGTCTGTTTTATAATTTAGGTCCAATGTACTCTTTTTTATCCTTACTGAGTGAAATGTAATGTAAAGGATCCCTTAGCTAAGTAACCTTACACACACACACACTCAGGGGGAGAGTTTTAGTGAATTAGAGTTTCTGTTCTTTTTTTTTGTTCGGATCGTCCTAGATGATATTCACATCATCCTAGATGATCAAGAGAAAATAGAAACCCTAATTAGGACAGCCATATTAAGTTAGATTGATTAAGCAGATTGCCCTAGATGATCCTCTGATCATACAAGATGATAGGCTCAAATCAAAAATTCTCAACTGCCAGATTAAGTTAGGTAAGTTTTTATTTTTAGAGATTTGGTCTGATCGTCCCTGACGATACGTGTATCATCCTGGACAATCCATGATAATCATGCCTAAATTAGTCTGATGATTAAGGAAAGTAATTAAGGTTTGATTGATTTGATCATATCATTTGGGACGATCGCAAGATCGTACGATCCGATATGTTAAAAATCCTGACCATATAGTGCCTTTCACCAGTACGTCCAGAGCTATGCACGAGATGATTTTGGGCAATTTTGAACTAATCGTACGGGATGATACCAATATCATCCCGGACGATCAAGTCATTTTGAAATCATCCATCATGTTATAACCAGTATGCCCAAAGCTATGTACCGGATGATTATGGGCAATTTTGAACTAATCATACGGGACGATACCCATATCATCCCGAACAATCAAGTCATTTTGAGATCGTACAATACAAGTTCCCTTGGACCACCAGAGCTGTCTTCTGGACGAAAATCTTAATTTACACTAATCGTCCCGGATGATCACAGAATCGTACGGGAAAATATGAACAAATTTTGTCTACTAATCGTCTAGAGGAACCAGATCATCCAGGCTGATACATGTGATTTTGAACTGATCGTACAGGACGATCGATCGATCGTCCTGGATGATATTTGACGACTAGCTAAGATTTAGGGCAATTTTTGAGCCCTCCTATTTCAGATCTTTTTCTTTTAGCAAGAAAAATCTTTCGCCACTTTTCTTTCTGGAGAAAATCTTTAGAGAGAGAGAGCTTGGGAGAGAGAGAGGATCTTATAAGGGGGAGTTTGTGAGGGATTCATAAAGGTTGCTCTAAGCAAGGATCTGAGTCATCTTCTTTGTTCGTCATCTCTTATCTTATCGGTGTCTCTATGGGAGGATCATTCGTAAGAAGATCCGGGTTCTCTGCCTGCTTCAGGAGGAAGTGAAAGGAGTCCAGGTTCTCTGCCTACTTTAGAAAGAAGCAAAAGGAGTCGAGGTTCTCTGCCTGCTTCAGGAGGAAGCGAAAGGAGTTCAGGTTCTATGTGTCACCGGACTGGTGGAAAGGAGTTTTTGTACAGGCTTCTCCGCCTTGCTATGGGAGCAGAAGGAGATTCACTTAGTGTTAGTGCAATACCCGGAGGGGAGGCTCTAGGGAGGGGATGTAGGTCAAGTTGACTAAACCACTATAAAATCTGTTGTGTTCTTTCCAATTATTTTTTGCATTTATTTTCCTGTTGATATTGTGTGATTGTGAGTATTATTCTGTTATTGTTAAACATCTGCACAACATCTCATAACTGTAAAAGTTTTAAAACATTCAAAAAGATTTTCTAAATCAATATTTTGCTCTCGAATTTTTAAAACTACCAATTCACTTGGTTAGCCTCCGGACTAGTTCACAAGGGCTTAACATCCCTATCGAACTTTCAAATAAATCTAATTATTTTAACGAAAAAAATATCATATTTAAGAATATTTGTTATTCTTATCAAGCTTCAAGGGACATTATTTCTAAAGCATGGTGAAAACATGACTATGGTTCTACAGCCGATATTCTTCAAATAAAGGTTAATAGATCCCTTAAATGTTTGTTTTATTGAAGCAAAAATAAATTAAAGGAGCTAAATAATCTCAAATCTATTTTATTAAATGAAATTTTGCTATTGTAAGACTAGGAAATTAATTTGAATGTGTTGAATCCAGAAAAATTAGTTGAGCTAAGGAAAAAATTCATGAATTGAATGTAACTCTTTATAGACTTACAATTTGGTGGAGACAACAATATAAAACTCAATGGATAGAAGAAGGTGCTCACAACTCTCATTTCTTTCATCCATACACTACATCAAGTAGAAATGGTAATATGATTAATTAAATCTTTTATCCTAATGGCATTATTGAGATAGATCCTAATTTAATTCTTTCAGCTTTTGAGAAATTATTTATGAATAAGTGGAAAAGGTATCATTGTAATTTACATAATTGGCCTTTTTTAAAAATCAATAATCAATTGAATGTTGAGATAAAGAAATTTCTAAAATCTAAATTTACCAATAAAGAACTTTTAACCAAGGTTATGAAGATGGATAATAACAAGTCTCCTAGACCAGACAGTGCAACTGCATGCTTTTTAAATACTTTTGTAGTATAGTGAAGAATGAAATTTGGAATGCAATTGATAACTTGTTTACTTTAGGTATGATATGTTGCAACTCAAACTCATGAGTTTATATTTTTGATGATAATAAATATTACGGCTCACATCTTTATATCTCCTAGTACTTTCATTTTATACTTGCTTGTGCGTATACTAATATTTTAGGAACACCATGCACCATCCAACGAAGAATCAGAGCTCAAGATTGGGTAGAACAAGTTGTGTTGTAAAGAGTCTATAATATTCACTGATGTAATTTTTAATTTCTTGAGTTGAGACCTATAAAGGTGTTTGCCAGCTTGGTGACCATGCACACACACACTTAGGGAGTGAGATTAAGCCAAAACCATAAGTTCAATTTCTGAACTAATCATCCTGAACAATTTATATTGTCCTGGATAATCCAATATGATCTCAAAACCCTAGCTACCATAATAATTCAGGCAAGATTTCAAGTTTCAATTTTTGGTCTAATCGTCCAGGATGATCCATATCGTACTGGATGATCTATGATAATGTTGCCTAAATTTATTATGTGATTAGTCAATCAAATATACTTTATTTGATATTCTGATCATCCTGGATGATCTGTATATCGTACTGGATGATTTATTCAAAATTTGTACTGATTATCCTCGACTATCCTGAGATCATCCAGGACTATTAGGTCAAATTCTGCACATCATCTTGGATAATCCGGCGATCATCCTAGATGATCTGTGGCGGCAGAATTAATTTTTTAGGTTTTTTTGAAGCCCTCTTTTTACGCACATCATCCTGGATGATCCTACGATCATCTTGGATGATCTTTTCCACCAGAACTAATTTGGAAGGGTTTTTAAATCCCTTTATTTAAGGCTTATCAAAGACTTTGAAAGTGTCTTTAGTAGCCATTGAGGCTTCATTTCTTCTGGTCAAAACTTGAAGAGAGAGCTTGAAAGGGAGAGAGGAAAGGGTGGAGTTTGAGAGGGAGAAGAGCCTTGGAAGGGAGATTTTTGAGGGAGTGTGAGGGGGTTCACATGTTTTCTCTAACAAGCTTGCACCTAAGTACCATCATATTCAAGGGTCTCCTCAAGGAAAGTTTTGGAAAGAAGAAGATCTGTTTGGTGTCAAAGGACCCATCTACTCCGCCGCACTAGGGAAAGTGGTAGTGATTTTGTAAGGGCTTCACCGCCTAGCTATGGGGCTAAAGGAGAGTCACTAAAGGTGTAGTGCAGTACTCAGAGGGTGCTTCTGAGGAGTGGATGTAGGTCAGGTTGGACCAAACCACTATAAATCTAGTGTGTTCTTTCTGATTATTTTCCATACTTTATTTTACTGTGATTAACTACTTGGGTGAAATCGTTGATTTAACTTTTTATTATTGATTTAATTTGTCTCTATTGCAAGATATAAAAAGATTTTTTTTTGTTTAAAGAAGTTTTTAAATATCCAATTCACCCCCCTCTTGGTTAGCCTTGGGACTAGTTAATAAGAGTTTAACACCCCTCACAAACTTTTAAGTGGTATCACAGAGGGATTCAAAAATTAAGTTTTTGAAATCTTTTGAATTTTGATCAATGGCTAATTTTGAAAATTGTTATATTATGGAAGGATATTCAATCACCTGACCACCGTTATTTGAAAATATTACTTTTAATTTTTGAAAAATTCACGTATCTACTTTCTTGAAATCAATAGATTATCGAATGTGGCATATCATTCAAACTGGTTATTCTGTACCATCACATGTTATAGATGGAATTAAAACTGATATTTTTTTTAATGGAGTAGAGTAGATCAGATCAATGCTCAATTGAATGTTAAATACCTGAATTATTTTTTTTGTGCTTTAAATTCTGATGGTTGCATGATAATATCTACATGTACTACTGGCAAAGAAATTTGGGTTAAATGTTGCATTACATACAAAGGAACTAGTGAAGCTAAGTAGTCTAAGTTGAATATTCTAATGCACGATTAGGAACTTTTTAGCATGAAACCTTATGAGATGATTTTAGACATGTGTACTAGGTTTACATAAATTGTGACATCATTACATGCTTTAGGTAAAGAATTTTCAAACTTTGAAAAGGTCAATAAAATTCTACATTGCCTGCTTGATAAGTTTGATGCCAAAATCAAAAAAGCTAAACGAATATTCTATTGATAATCTTATTGGCTCACTCATTACCTACGAGCAAGGTTTGGGTCAAAAACTTTTGGATGAAGGTGAAACTATAGTACTGAAAGCTGAAGACATGAATGAAAGTAACTCAGAAGATACTGAAAGTAACGAGTTAGCATCAATAACAAATAAATTAAAAAGTCTATTAAAGCACAAGTATCAACATCAACAAAAGTTGAACAAAGGTAAAAAAGGTAAGAATATTAAGATTTCTTCTGATATTATTTTTTTTGGATGTAGGAATCCTGGACATATGAACTATCAGTGACGGAACATAAAAATTCTTCCTAAAAAGGAAAGGGTAAAGCTAAGCAAATTGTAATAAGGGCAAATAATGCAAAGCAAAAAATCTCCTAGATAGACCTAGCTTCTAAATCATCAGATAAGGAGCGAGATAATGTGGATTAAAGTTTTACTTGTGTGTTTGTGTGAATATTTTTACTTTTTGTGTTATTTTTTTTAGTTTTTATTTTATTCTTTTTTGTTTTTATTTTTGCAATCTTTTATTTTATTTATATAATTGTCAATTTCTCTAATCAACACACACATATCACATTTTTTTATACATTTTAGAAAATCAAATCACTTTTCAAAAGATCATTTTTTTCCAAAAATGAAAAATTTACCTCCTATTTTCTTAAAATTTTATGTAAGTTATGGTTGACTTCTCTAAAATCAGACAAAGGAAGGAAACTCATAATTTAGTCTCTCTATCTCATTTCTTTAGTGAGGCTATTTTACTTTTGATTCAAAATCTTCATCAAATTATAAATTTGATCTTGAAATTGAATTTTTTTCATCTCCTTACATTTTCTCTATCTCATAGGGATCTTTTGCAAGTTGTTGAATCCACTTCATTATTTTTTTAATCAAGTTGTTCATTTTTGTCACTGGATTGGGTTTGCTTTAGTCTTTAAAATCTCAGAAAGGAAGCATATTTAGAAAAAAAAGAGGCACAAAATGAGCCCAAAGCTGAAAAAGATATGCAATGTTGCCAAAATGAAAAATCAAAAGATACACAATGTCACCAAAATGAAAAGATACATAAAGTATATCAAAAGATGTGCAAAGTGCACCAAAAACTAATAAAGAGGCACAAAATGAGCCCACAATAAGTTAGCTTACCTTTCTTGTACTTCTTAAATCTTAAGAAAACCCTTAAATCGATTAATATTTTTGATACTTGAGTTTGAAAATCATGACTTTAGATTCTCCTTTTTGCATTAATCTTCTATTAGATATATTTCATTAAAGGAGTTTTGAAAAGATTATTATCCCCTTCTCTAATTTGTTCCTTGATTTAGATATTTTCTTTAAAATGTTTTTTAGCCCCTAAGGAACCTGAGTTTGGATTAATAATTTTTTATTCTCTAACCTTTCTAAGATTTTGCGTGGTTAATACATTCCTTACTAAGTTTTTGAATAAAATCAAGAGATAACTTTCTCATTCCAAGATAATTTTGATATTTCAAACTGATTCTTCTAAATTTTTTTCACCAGATCAGGGTTCGTTTTGATCTTTTAGTCTATTTTCTCTATTTTATTTTTCTATACTCCTCTTCTTTTTGATAATGTCAAAGGGGGAGAACGTACTTTTGTATTTGTGTGATTGTGAGTATTATTTTTTATTGTATTTGTTTAGTTTATCTTTTTTATTTAGTTAATTATTTTATTTTATGAGTTTTGTTTAAAAAAATTTAAAAAGAAAGAAAATAATATTTTCCCCAATTTTTAAAAATTTTAACTTTATGAGGGGGAGATTATGAGAAAATACTTTTAGTTTGTAAATTCACCAGTAATATTTGCCATCATTAAAAAGGGGGAGATTATTGTGACTCGAACTCATGAGTTTATATTTTTGATGATAACAAATATTATGGCTCACATCTTTATGTCTTCTAGTACATTCATTCTATACTTATTTGTGTGTATACTAATATTTTAGGAACATAATGCACCATCCAACGAAGAATCAGAGCTCAAGATTGGGTAGAAGAGGTTATGCTATGAAGAGTCAATAATATTCAATGATATAATTTTTGATTTCTTGAGTTGAGTCCTATAAAGGTGTTTGCCAGCTTGGTGACCACGCACACACACACTTAGGGAGTGAGATTGAGCCAAAACCAAAAGTTCAATTTCTGAACTAATCATCCTGGATGATCCAATACAATCTCAAAACCCTAGCTGCCATAATAATTCAGGCAAGATTTCAAGTTTTTATTTTTGGTCTAATCTTCCAGGATGATCCATATCATACTGGACGATCTATGATAATGTTACCTAAATTTATCATGTGATTAGTTAATTAAATATGCTTAATTTGATATTCTGATCGTCTTGGATGATCTGTATATCGTACTGGACGATTTATTTAAAGTTTGTACTGATCATCCTGGACATTCCTGAGATCATCCAGGACTATCAAGTCAAATTCTGTACAACATCCTAGATGATCCTGTAATTGTCGTGGATGATTTATGATGGCATAATTGAGTTTTTAGGGTTTTTTAAGCCCTTTTTTATGCAAATTATCCTAGATAATTCTGCGATCGTCCTGGACGATCTTTACTGCCAGAACAGATTTGAAAGGGTTTTTAAAGACCTTTATTTAAGGCTTGTTAAAGACTTTGAAAGTGTCTTTGGCACCCATTGAGGCTTCATTTCTTCTAGAGAAACTTGAAGAGATAGCTTGAAAGGGATAGAGGAAAGGGTGGAGTTTGTGAGGGAGAAGAGCCTTGGAAGTGAGATTTTTGAGGGAGTGTGAGGGGGTTCACACAGTTGCTCTGGCAAGCTTGCACCTAAGTACCATCAGATTTAAGGGTCATCTCGATGGAAGTTTTGGAAAGAAGAAAATCTCTTTGGTGTTAAAGGACCCGGCTACTCCGCTGCACCGGGGAAGGTGGAAGTTATTTTGTAAGGGCTTCTCCGCCTAGCTATGGGTCTAAAGGAGAGTCACTAAAGGTGTATTGTAATACTCGGAGGGTGCCTTTAGGGAGTGGACGTAGGTCAGGTTGGATCGAACCACTATAAATCTGGTGTGTTCTTTCTGATTATTTTTCGTACTTTATTTTACTGTGATTAACTGCTTGGGTGAAATCTCAAATTTAACTTTTTATTATTGATTTAATTCATCTTCACTGCTAGATATAAAAAAATTTTTCTTTTTATTTAAACAAGTTTTTAAATATCTAATTTACCCCCCTCTTGGTTAGCCTTGGGACTAGTTCATAAGTGTTTAACACCCCTCACAAACTTTCATCATGCCTGAATTTTGGAAAAAAATAATGGTTGTTCTAATTCCTAAAGTTCCTAATGATTTAGAATTTTCTAAGTTTCATCCCATTAGTTTATGTCAAACGATCTATAAAATGGCTGCTTGTATGATTTTAAATAAATCAAAGACTTGACTTCCTTTTATTATATCTGAAGTGCAAGGTGCATTTGTAGCCAGTAGAACTATTTTTGATAACTGTCTATTGGGTCATGAGATTTTTAATAGACTGAGATTTTCCAAGGCTAAATCAGGATTCATGCTAAAATTAGACATGGAATAAGCTTATGATAGTATGAGTTGGGACACATTAAATTAGATACTGAGTGTTATGTGTTTCCGAGATAAAACTACGAACTTGATAATGCAATCTATTATCCATCAAAAAAATTCTATCATTATTAATTGAGGGAAGAGTAATTGGATTAAAGACAAATGTGGCTTTAGATAGAGCTATCCACTATCTCCATGTCTATTTATATTATATTTAGAATTACTATCTAAAGGATTTCATGATAAACGTAATCAGCTTGGTATTAAACTTGCTTCAACTACAAAAAATTTATCTCATCTTCTTTGTGCTGATGATGTTTTAGTTGTATCTGAGGCTTTATGAAAAAATGCAAAACTTCTTAATAAGATTCTACTCGACTTTTATAACTAGATTGGACCGCATATCAATATGAAAAAAATCCATGGTTCATTATGGAAAAGTGGCTTCAAAAAAAAGGAAAAGAAAATTAAACAAAAACTTGGGATTTTGCCCTATTGATGAAATTTCCTATTTGGGAGTTAAAATGGTATTGAGAAGATTAAAGGTAGCAGATTATCAAATAGTATTTAATAAGGCTATGGAAAGATTAAATACATGAGGCTCTCGATCACTCTCTCTGGTGGGAAGAATTTTGTTAATTAAAATGGATTTTTCATCTATTCTTTCATTCATAATGAATCACTCATTGATTCCAAAAATTGTTTTAGATGACATCGACAGATTTGGAAGAAATGTTTTAAGGCACAAGGAGCTAGGATAACAAGGGTTGCATTATATCTCATAGAATATAATGTGTACTATGAATATGGGATGTCTTAGTCTTTAAGGAGTAGCTGAAAGACAATGTCCTCTAAGGTCTCAATTAGCATGGATCTTCATTCAAAATCAGGACCCACTTGTAAATAGAACATTGAAGGCAGGAGATGGAAATGGGATCTGGAAAGAAGAATTAAAAAGAAATGCATTTCCCTCTTGGCATATCATAAAAGATGGAGCTCGATTTTTGAAACAAATTATCAGATGGCAGGTATGTTTTGGATCAAGTATCAACATTACAAATGATATATGGTTGCTTGATAGAAGTTTAAAAAAATCACCTTCAACTTGTAATATGCTGAAGCTTCAAGATAAAAAGGTCTCCACTCTACTAGATGAAAAATGAAGATGGGATCATGTAGCAATAAAGAACTATTTCTCAAAAGAAATGGTTAAATTGATATTGAATATTCCAATTTCACCTGATTCACTTGAAGATAAGCTGGAATTAATTATTTCAATTTTTGGTAAATCTCTCACAATAATAACACTTGAAGCTTCTTTTCAACTTCAACAAGAAGCAAGAATAAACTTGAAATGGATCAAAAAAATTAAAAGTTACTCCTAAGGAGTCTTTATTTTGGTGGAGATTTTTTCATAATGCTCTACCTACAAATGTTTGGTTGGATCATAGAAAATTACAAGAGAATACTACTTGTCTGAGAGCCTGTAATGAAAATGAAGACTTAGAGCATATATCGATTCATTACAACAAACTATTAGAAGTGATCGATATATTCAGACAACTGGGAATTCTTGTACTGAAATTTAAAAATATTTTTCACTACTTTGATAGTTTTAAGAAGGCATCATGTGAGAAATCAGGACTTGATAGAATTTATGTTTGAGCTATATATCATAATTAGAAAGCTGAAAATCTATTTAAGCATGGAAAAATAGTCTCGTTAGCTTCTATGATTGGTGCACAAATTCTGTGACAATCTGCTCAAATGCATTTGTTTCCAATCTAAAAGAACTAGGATATTAATCAGCATGAACTTCTGTTGAAAGTTTGGTATCCCCCACCTAAAGATTGGATCAAATTGAATGTAGATGCTTGTCTATTGCAATATAATATGGCTAGTATAGCAAGAATTTTGTGAGATCATAAAGGTAGAATGCTTTCAGCATATGGAAAACAATTAATTCATTGGGACACTATATTATTGGAACTTATTACTATTTTTTATTTCAAAAATTCCATTCAAGAATGGATGATGGATAAGAAATGAATCATAACAAAAGAGGATATGGTTAATATCATCAAGTTGCTTCAGAATTCAATAAAGAAGACTTCAGAGATGAATAATCAAGTTCAAAGATTGTATTTTTCTTTTCTAGAAGTGTTTAAGAATGTTATTTTTCATATTGTTTCTAGTGATTGTAATAAAGCGGTTGATTTCTATTCTCATTATGCCCTCTTAGAAGATTTATTTGGGATGTTTTTTTGGTTAGTAAACATCCATCAAGTTTTGTTGACTTGATAAGGAAGGATTGTGATAGATTTCTTATCACACAGTAGGTTGTATCTTTCCATTTCTTGATTAATGCTATTTGCATATCTTTAAAAAAAAATGATCTAGTTAGGCTGTAGAAATTAAGTAGGCAATGGATATATATCCATCATAACTATATGATGTTATTCATACTAGATAATTAAATAAGTTTTTTTTTTAATTATTGGTTGTTTAAACTATTCCAACTATACAATACTTGGATCATATTGTACAATTGGCTAGAAGTTTATAAATCAGTCTATTTAAGAGTTTTTTTTTAGAAATTTAATATAATAACTATTTAAAAAATACTGAGGTGGATGTGAAAGTGAACAATTAGAAAGAAAGGTGTGCTTTGAGGGAGATTTTCTTCTGCTTTTAATTTGAAAATCTGAAGTGTGAAAAATTCTTTTCTGAACTTGTGCACAAATTTATCATTTTCACATTTCTTGTACATTAGTTCTCCAAGTTTTACTTGTACATGTCAAGCACCTTTTTTGATTTAGTTTATAAGTGGTTTAACAAATCATAAGCATTTTTGTTGTAAGAAAGTGTAGACTAACTAGTGGGCTAGAGTAGAGATCTTCTCACATTTAGTAAAAGAAGAAACAAACCCTCTGAGTATATATATATATATATATATATATATATATATATATATATATATATATATATATATATATATATATATATATATAAACCCACAGAGGATTCGAGCAATAAACAAGTGATGTATTTTAAAATTGAGATTTTAATGATTAAAAATATTATTGGCTATGAAGAGTTTTATCTTAAGAGTTTTAGTGTGCAAGCATTCTATTTATACTAACTTTTTAAGTATAGTTAAATCAGGTCAATATGAGAGTAGACAAAAAATGATGAAAATAATGAGTTGAAGAATATGCACTCAGCTGAAACAACTGTGAACAATTTGCAACCATAAATATAAAAGAAGATTCCATGGAATTGAGAAAATGTACTTTCACATTTTTAGTCATGTCTTTTTGTATGTGTTAGGTATATAATTTATGTGAAATAACCACACAAACACATATGAGTGTAAAATTAAGATAATGAATGTTATGAAAAACTACTTTAAAATAGTTTATTAAAATAACTTGATCAATAGTAAATTATATAGTATGATGATGTATTGTATTGTATAATATACATGACTTTTTAAAAAACTTGGAAGATCAAGTTGCATTTCTAGAAAATTAAAATTAAAAAAATTCTTATACTAATCAAATTATATGAAAATAATTGAAATGTATGATAAATTATATTAAAATTGCAAGAACCTTCGTACGCTCCTTTTCTTAATTAGTTAAATTCAAACATTGAACTAGTTGTACTATACAATACTTAGGTTGTTATATAATAATGCAAGAAACTCACCTAATTGATAGTTCTAAATCAATAAAAAAATTAAAAAATAAAATCAGGAAAAATATCACACTATATGATATGTATCGTAGAGTCCAATCAAACAAAGATGATTAGTTTTTATGAAAAATTAATAATATACTATTTATACTATATAATCCTTTGATCATATTGTATGACCTAGTCAAAATTTTAAAAAATAACCTTTAAAATTCTCAACTAATGCCACCTTATAAACATACCTTTTTAATAACCCTAAAATGAGATTTTTAAAAGAGAAGCTATATTAATTAAAGAGTTTTAGGGATCTTTCTACATCTCTCTTTTTTTATAAAGATTTCCCACTATTCAAAGAGAGTTTCTTTTGTGATATTTTTCACTACTGGTTGCTTCCCCAGAATCAATTAATCATTTATTCCTCTGATTTGATAGTCTAAATTCTATTATATGTGCTTATTCTACATTATTTATAAGATATTTATTTAATTTGTTGAGTTTTCTATGTACTGTGAAATTTAGTAGGTGGGTTGGTGTTGCCATATTTTTTAGGAGAAAAGTAGGTGTAGGAGTTTCTCAGCCACCCCATGAAGAAGAGAGATTTATCTGCCATACATGGAGCAAAATAAGAGATGTAGTAGAATTTTTAAGTAAAGGATTTAGGAAGTGGGTGTAGGCCGATAGGCCAAACCACTATAAATAAAATTTATAACTTTTTTTATTTTTTATACTTTATTATTATGCTACCTACGTGATTTTTGATGATGATATTTATTTATGATCTCATGATATCTTCCAATATAATAAACTCATTTGGATCTTCATAAGTTGTGACTTGATCTTAAAGTGAATTAAGGGTTTCAATAAAGGAAAAAATATATATTTTTTTTAATTTTATTTTAAATAATTCGTCCATATATTGTACTAAATTGCATCCTTATAATTTTTTAGGAAAAATATATAATTAAAAAAGAAAATTTTAAATTATTGCTCATCCAATAATTACTAGTTTATTTTGACTAAGTAAAAATCCAGCACCACTCCTCCCCCCTCCCCCCTCCCCATCCCTTCTCTTTTAGGTGTGCCCTATACTACAAGAGAGTGTTAGGTTTCTCTATTATCTTTTAACGCAAGGTTCTTATCTACCACAATAGGAAAATCATCAATTACCAGTGGCATTTTTTCAGCGATTTAGATATATTTTCTGGTGGTTTGTATAATTTCTGGTAATTTTCTGGCAGTTTACAAACTACTAGAATAAACCACGTAGGAAAGAAAAACTAACAGCCATTTTTCGGCGACTAACTATTCTAGAAATTTTCTGGTGACAACAGAGCTGGTAAATTCCGACGGTTAAACCGCTGGCTACTGTCTGTTAATTACCAGCAGTGTACTAGATGTAGAAACTGCCGGTATATCCAGTGTCCTAGCCACCGATAATAACTGGTGGCTAAATGAAAATACTGGTGGCTAAAATGAGCCGTCCGGTATCATATTTTTTGGAGGCTAAACTACCGGTTAGCCACCAGAAGCTTATAGCATTTGCAAAAAAATTTGACAGCCCCCTCTATTTATACTAATTTCCACATTACTTGCATAGAATTCATAACATATATGAAACAGAAAATTTAAGGGTAGCAACCCATAATATGCAACCCATAAAAAATAGAGTCCAAAATCAACAGAACTACTTATATGAAATAATAAAACACAATCAACAGATATACTTACATAATCCATAATAATCAAAAATAGTTCTTAAACAAATAAGAATGTATATGTTCCACAATCAACAAAATATATGAAATCCACAGTCAGATGCTCCAAATACATCAAAAAGTTCTCTAAACAAATAGTAACACTAATCATCCTCTGTGTCCTCACTGCCCTATGATTTAGTTGTAGGCTCTTACTCTTTCTTCTTCTGATTTTTCTCTCAATATGATCGTAGCTCTGCCTACATCTCATTTTGAATCTTTCTCATTTCCTCTATCTCCCTTGTTAAGGCAGCAACCCTCTAACTAACAGGTTAGATCCACTAATATCATAAAATGTGAAGAAGATATATTGCCCTCATAAGCATATCCCTGTGAACCTAAGCTATAAACCCTCCCCCTTTACCTTTCTCCAACAACATCTAACCATGTGTGATACTAAGAATACTGGGTCAATACTGAAGATGATTCCATACCAGTATACTGGTAACTTTCCGAAACTCATATAAATTATCCTGTGATAATAAATCCATAAAATAAATTTCAATTTATTTTATATTATTACTTAAAAATTATACTCAAATGGGCTTTTTTTTCCTTCTCGTGAATCCACTGATGATCAACTTAATGTTAGTGAGTCCTCGTATGCAGCTCCAGTTGTATCAGCTAACCGCCAAGAAACACTTTCTATAAATAAAAAATATAATTAAAATAATATATATATATATATATTAAACTAATTGAAAACATTTACCAATCATCATCTATATTCAATATGAGGCACTGATCCACTAGTATGAAGAGAGCTTCCTAAACCCCCATTATCAGATGCTCTATTTTGCTTATTCTACTCTCTCAATTTGGTGAAGTTAGGGCTCACCCAAGCTCTACTCAAATCTGCCCATACTCCCTCTCCAATCCATAATGGACGTATCCTGGACTTTTTAATGTCCGTAAACATGTCCCTAAGAGGAGTCGATCCTCTTCTCTTAAAATTTATTCTGATCCTCAAGCCATACTCAAGCAACCACCTAAAATCTTTCTTTAAAATATAGGCATAATAAATAATATTAATATAAATAAAATAAACTTTTTTAAGTAATGCCAAATAAATATACCTAAAATTCTCTAAATCACATATCCCTAACAACCTTTGGGATCTTCTTCCATGATAAGAAAGGAGCATCATATTTGCTCCGTATGATATCCTGAATCTTATGGGTGGGCTTCCTTGAGGGATTGAGCTGCAGGTTAAAATTTTTGTCAATAATATATAATAGATCAAATTATAATAACTTTATAAAATAAATTAAACTTACGTATCACCCTAAGACTCAAAGTGTACATGCTTATCTGCTGCTGTTGTAGGATCCCTAACACCAACCTCTACTTCTGTTGATGGTCCACCATGTTCTGGCTGCACAAGAGATGGGTAATAATAAGGGTGGGGGTAAGGAGGGTAAGGGTAGGTGGACGGAGCAGTTTCTGATGTTGGTGGGGGTAATATGGATAGAATGTAGCTGAATATGTTTGATCTAGATAGGTAAATCGAGGACTTATATACGTAGGAGAAGGGAAGTACCCAAGAAAGGGTGGTACTCCAACAATCAGTATATTTGACTATCCCTGACCCTGCTCAGTGGGGGTCTATTTTTGACTCCCAGGTGGTGGTGAGATTTCACTGGTGGAATTGATCTCTGCCCCTCACCTTCATCACCCTATCTAGACCTGCTTGGTCTAGTGCCCAAATATTTTTTATGAGAAAACTTTGAAGTGAAGGATCTATGAGGAGGATCATCACTTGAAGCCATATGTAATAAAAGAAGTAATTAGTAAATCATTATAAAATATAAAAAATTAAGTTATAACAATTATGAAGATTTGTATAAGTAGAAATAAAAAAATAGAATAAAGAATATTTAGTTATGACAAATATGAAGAATTATAAAATGTACAATGATTTACATAGAAATAGGATTTAATAAGAGACATTTACCAAGATTTATTTACTAACTTGATTTCTAAAAACTATAATTTAATAAGTATATTACAGTAAATTTAGTCACATAAATTACAAGAACTATTTAGAATCAAAAATATTTTTATTACTCTCCAAGGTATCTTCACTTTCTTCCTCGTTCTCACTTGATGAGCTTGCCAAACTATTCACATCCTCTAACTGCATTTCAATATTATGTGTTATAGTTGACATCTTATCAATTACAATAGACATATAATTTGACATCTCATCCTCTTGATGTACAGTTGCTATGACATATTATTTGTTAATTATCCCCCGTACTTTTATTTTTATGACAGTAAGCCAATCTTGTTTATCTCTGCGACCACTAGGATATTTGCTGAAATAAACTTATATAGCTTGACTTGATAAAACAAATTGATCAAACTTCCTGAATCTTCTACTATGTTTTACTTCTACTAAATCATACGCAGGATGAACCCTTGTGCCACTATTCGGTACTAGATCATACCATTGACAGTTGAACAAATATATAAGATTCTCATCTTCTCTTGAGTATTGTAGCTCAAGAACCTTATTCAGAATACCGTAATAATCACACTCATCTTCTTCATGAGTATTCCCTCGAACACAAACTCATTAATTTTTAATTTTTTTTCCTTTACTCCATGACTTGGAATGAAATCTGAACCCATTAACTATATATATATATATATATATATATATTAGCAAGGTGTTTACTTTTCATATTGGATCCTCTGCCAATGCTTATACATCTTTATCAAAAATCTTGTTATCGGGGTTATGTCCCTATTGAAATTTTTAAATATTAGGGCTTTTAGTATTAAATAAGATATAAATTAATAAAAATATTAAAATTTAAGGGCTCACGTAAGATTTAAAGCAAGCTAGAAATTCATTTGTAACAAGTTGCTCAACATCTGTAGTATCTATTAAAGGTAAATTGCTTACAAAATAACTGGTGATAAATCATCCAAGTAAGACTTCAGTATTTAAAATTAACATCATTCCTTTTGCACGTTATGAAAAAACTTACTCTAAGATTGGTTGGACTTCTTGACAGTTCAGTAGCACTAATAAAGAAATATCATTTCTTATATTTTTTTAGCCAAGTCTTCTTAGGTCTACCTCTACCTTTCTTAATATAAGTAAAATATTATACCTCTACTTTCCTAATCGGGTCATCAAAAGGCCACCATTTTAAGTGACCAAACCATCTAAAGTGACTTATCTCTGCAAAACCTAACAGTATTATGATTCTCTTTTAATAAAGTATTGCAAGTCTCACTACCATCTTATAGAATTTTCCCTTAAGTTTGAGGGGGACTTTTCTATCACACATCAACCCTGATGCATTCCTCCACTTCAACCATCCAACTTGTTTTCTGTTGATAATATCCCATCTATTTCACCTTCACTCTGAATAAGAGATCCAATATATCTAAAATGTGTACTCTTATTAAAGACTTTATCACCCAAATTCACAATCCCCTCAATATGTGTATTACTACTAAAATTACACTCTATATATTTATGCTTTAGATCAACTCAAGCGTGAACCTTTACACTCTAAGGTAGACATTCATAATTCAAGTTTATCTTCAACTCCCTCTCTAATCTTATCAACAAGAATAATATCATAAGTAAAAAAAAAATCAGGGTATAACCTCTTGCAAATGTCTACTATGAACATCCATGACTAAAGCAAAATGATATAGGCTTAAGGCTTCCTCAAAATCAACCTTTAGATTCAAAGGTTGATCTTCATAATTCAAGTTTACCTTCAACTCCCTCTCTAGACTTATCAACAAGAAGATTATCAATAGTAAAAATAAAAAATTAAGCTACAATCTCTTGCAAATGTCGACTGAGAACATCCATTACTAAAGAAAAAAAAAAGGAAATGCAGCAGGAAGATCACCTTCGGGGTGTTCGCAGGATGGAGTGAGGGTGTCGGTGGCCAGAGTCTTGTGGACGCAGGTCGGAGGCGAGGTGCTATAGTTCAGCGGCCGAAGTCCTACGGACGCACTTTGGCTAGGGCGAGAGCACATGTCTGGACGAAAATCATTAACACGAAGAAATGAGGTGGAAGGGCTGGGGTGACCAATTTTAGTGTAATTTCTGACAGTTTAGACCGCCGAAGAAAATCACTTAAAACCGGCAGCCAGACTGTCCGTAACAGTCAACGCCTACTGAAAAAAATCGGCGGTATATCTGGCGGTTCGTTTATCACCAACAGTTCTGGTGGTTTGTTATTAAATGTCGACGGTTAAATCATCGATTTATGGCGGCAGTCAAACCGCCAGTAAATAGCGAATTTCCTGTAGTGTACCCTATGGTCGCTTAAGAATAGGGTATTGAAGTTTGAGTTGAACAGCTTAAGACTTGGACATAAGCGTTAGTCAAAAACCTCATAAATATTAACTTATATCTCTTTTTTATTTTGTTCTTTTTTTGCTTCAATCCTTTTAGTTTAGATCGTGCACTATAGAAGCCAATGTTGGTGATCATGTTATTTGTTACTTAAAAATCTAAATGTTTCATGCTACCTCTATTATGTAGTAATTGATCCATTCAACATCATTATTTAGCTCATGAATTTTTATTGTAGATCTTATTTTTCCATTGTTAATCTTGCTAATTTTTTTAGTTTAGTATATTGTTTTAATAATTAAAAAATATTTGTTTTATGGATAAATCAATAAACTCTATACTAAAATAAGCTACCAAAAGGATTTTTATTGCTTATGATTATATAGACATTATTTTATTCTAGTAATTATTTAACAAATGTAAGAATACTGTGCTACAAGGCATGGGTCAAAATAGACACTATTCAGGTATTTAACATGGGAGCTTCCACATCCTTCTTGAGCCCTTATATATATTCTTCTTGCCTTCATTTTTTGTTCCTCATATTAAGTTGAAGACTTCTATAATGGATTGGCCTTTTTCGTGTTTGTGGCTTTTGCCGGGGCTTTGTCTATTTTTTAGGTCCCAATTGTTATGTTAAGATTGGTTTCCGAGTTGATTTCTGCTTTCTTCGCACTTACCTTCAGTGTTTTATTTTGTTTTATTTATGGTTGGCACTATTAGTTTCTAGTTGCCTTTTATTGTGGTGCTTCATCAACACCTGGAGCTGGTGCTATATATATATATAATTTCTGTTCATTTTCATTTTTGATGGTGTTCCTTTTCCAAGTATCCTTATATTCCTCTTAGTCTTTTTTCTTTTCAGCTAGTGATTGCATCTTCCATTTGCAGATTATTAGTGGTACTAGCTTTATATTTTCCATTTGTTTTTTTATTGTGCTCTCTCTGTGTTGCTCCTTTTGTAGAGGTGGTGTGTGTTGCCCATTTAGCATTGCCTTGTAATTTGCTTGAGATGTTCAAGTCATTCATAAAAATACAGTCACCTTTAGTTACCCTAAAGTTTTTCCTAGGATAATATGCAAGGCTGCCAGAACAAATCTAACATGAATCAAGATTGATTATGTATAAAAATAAGAGCATCATTATCTAAATTTTCACCTAAAACAATCTTCTTTGATAAGGGTGTGTGTTTTTAGAGGACATACTTCTATGTTATGTGTTATATACTAAAATAAAACAACCCCATGGCCAATGGTAGAAGTATGTTGAATAAGGCACGAAATTTAGGTCAAAGTATGTCACTCAGTTAAAAATGCTAGAAATTTTAAAATACTATCAAAAAAAGAAAAATGATTTGACACTTCTTATGTAGGCACTATTTCATAAAATTCGGTGGAAGAAGTTTTGTCCTTTAATAAAATAAAATCATCCTAATCTTGTCCGAAAACATGAGTTGGTTTATGACTCAATAAAGAATGTGTTTGTAAAATGATGAATTTATTATCATCAGTATAATATAAATTAAAATTATTTTTTTAAATGATAATTAAAAATTCTTAATCATAGTGATTATGTGTGTCGAAGGATGAATTTTTGCTAAACAAAAGCATAGGTCTCAATGAACTAACGTGTTGTATCAGATCACCATTACTTTTCTACAAATTATTCATAGAAAGAAGATAATTTTCGGCAAGAAGAAAATTATTATTCTAAATAGTGTAATTTAGCAACACTACAACATGTTATCAATGCTTCGTATTCATGTAGTGCCTGCATACATATGTTTTTACTTGCAAATAATATGTTTCTGTTCTAATAAATATATCACTGCTTAACTATAAGGAGGCATGCAGACACTGAGGTATGATGTATGTTTCATACATACATGCATGCACATCAAGAAAATATATTTCATGAAGTTGACTATATCAAATCAATAAATAAAATACTATTAGTTTGTAGACACTTACATTCTGCATCTGTCCTAATCCAGTGTTCGTGGTTCCCATCTGAGTTACCCCTACAAATAGCCTTAGAAGATTGTGGGTAGGAATGACATTTAACACTTGAGATTCCATCTCTTTTATATTCTTTCCGTTCAGCGTCCATTTTGCTGCTATTACCTTTGAATCCTTTGCTATAGTTGTTAGTAATGTAAAACATTTCTTTTTCTTCATGTCCGGAAGGCTTCAGTAGTTTCTTTGAGGGCGCTGCACTTTCAGGATGGATTTTTCTATGAAAAATTCTCATGATCTGCAAAATTGTAGATTCACACTTTTTTGAAGGCAAAAGATTTAAATTAATATCAATAATATCCCGTCACTGGAGGCAACATTATCTTTCGAAATTAGAATCAGCATATTAAAAATTTGTATTATTATGCATGGATGTGATATTACAGAAAAAATATCGCTGTTAGAGTAAACGGCCAGTTAGGTGTGGTGAATCTTAAAGAAAGTTGAGTGCGATCATTTATTTGTAGGTGGTGAGATCTAATAGTTATGCACCTAATATGTGGGGCTAATTGGACCACATGCGTCATGAACCCTACTACTAGAGCTTGTCGTGCTCATATGTATGTTTAATGAAACAATAAAATAATGATCATATCGATTAGTAAATGAAACAGATATAGTCCTTTTTTGTACTGTTTATGCAAATAATTGAGGTCTTTTTTGTAAGGATGATGAACCATCTACGTCAGCCACAGAGTGAAAGAGAAACTATACATGATGTCTTTTCTTTCTTTTTTTTTTTTTTTTTTTTCTTCCTACATGAACAATTTATTTTGTACACTAACTGCTGCCTTTAAATTGTTCGCCAAGAAAATTTGATTCCCTTATCTTTTCAACTTATCAAATAAAAACTAACACCACTCATGTGGCTCCAAAGTTGTCGTTGTAGAGAATAATGCACTTTAGTTTTATTTCTTTAGTACCTCGAAAACACTTAAAAAAAACTCAACTGCAAAGAGTTTAATAGGTACAAACAACAAAATGTGAAATTATTAGTGGTGCTGTCCGCACCTACACACAAATAATAAAAATACAGTATAAAATTATTTCACCAAATTATTAGCTCGTCTAAATACTATTTAGTTTTTTTAAAGCATTAATTCAAATGTCATGCCATAAACCCTGTCTAGAAAAAAGAAAGTTAATAAAAAAGCACTTTTTCAAAATTTCACTTATACCATCTATGGTTTTTAATGTTGCATAACGTACTAATAATACTCCATTACACAAGTTTTAAGAAACTAAGTACTTACAAATGAATTAAGCATAATACACAATATTATTTATATAAATTTATGAGATAATGATAATTAATGGATAAAGAATTGTGCTTCTAAATAAGCTTAAACTTAGAATAAGGTCGCAGCAAATCCTTCCTTAGTGATAAAATGTGGGTAAAATGTTTTTCTCAGAATTTTTAGCAGAAATTTTTTAATCACTGTAGAAAATACTTTATAAAATATTTTAATTATTTATCTTTGTCAAGATCTTTCATTATTGAATATATAAATATATAATTCTATCACATATTATGACACCTCATACTATTCGTCTATGATGGATATCCTCCATCAAGCTCAACCAAATATTGTGTGATGACTGATCACAACATTTTTCACTTGGCTTTGACATAAGAATTGATTGCGCCTTTCTGTGGTTCTTCATCGAAGTTTGGCCGCCTGTTTGGGTGGTTGAATCTGGACACCCCATACAAAATAAATTTCATAATCTCCATGGTGGCACACCCATATGGTTTATCACCGCATTCTCCACTCTTCTCGTGATTGATGACAAGCACCAGGCATATCATCCATAAAGGTAATGAATATATCATGAGAGAATATATGAAAGGAGAGGAAAGTGATTATAATAGAGCACTATTTCTTCCCTCAAACTCTTATTATTAAAAATCTTAACAATTCAAAAAGTAGATAGTGGCAAGGACCTCTAAACTACTTGCATATTATTATTTTTATCTAAGTAGTTCCCTTATCAGTTTTTGAGCATTTGCATCTTTTTTGTTAAAAGTAATTCAATTTGTAGACTTAAATAAATATATTCACCTTCCCAACCATGCATTTAGAGGACCATGCATGGATCTCGATCTAGCTCATGTTTGTAATAATGACTTCTGGAGATCCAATATGATATTTTTGAGAAGGTAGAACAACTAACAATAGGATGACCTCTTAGACCATGGGTATTGCTTTCTACCCCAACCTTTTATATGTCATAGGGAATGTCTTGGAGGGAACATCCATGCAACTAAATCTAATTGAGCTTCTTTCATAATTTCAAGGTTTTCAAAGAAAACAGTCATCTAGTATAATGCCATATCGCAACCAATTGCACTAATATATGCTTTGGCCAATTCCATCACAATGCCTCATTCCTCACCCAAGATCATCCTGCAAACCCTATAATTAATTGATGATGCCATATGTGATACTAGTCGCTTTGAGCCAAATGAAAGACATCCTAGGGAAGCGCCCATAGCTTCAGGTTGCATTTAGTTATATATGAAACATACATCATATTGTTAGTTGGAATCCTAAATAAGGTTCCACTATTAAAACTTAAGTTCCCACAATTGGATCACTACAAGGGGCTCACAAAACACTTCAGTGTAATAGAAGCATCAACAAAGCTATGGGGCTAGCCACCAATGTTGCTAATTTGGTTTCAAGGACTATGATTTTGATGATAGCAAACCTTTCATTCTTTTTGAGGTTCTAATCTTTCAGGTTCACAGGATCAACTGCAATTAGAGCCAGCTCAAGATCAAGTCAGTATGTTTGTATTTCAGGTTCAATGTACTTTTTTATTTTTCTTGAGTCAAATATAATGTAACGGATCCCCAAGCTACGTAACCTTGCACACACACACTCAGGGGGAGAGTTTCAGTGAGTTAGAGTTTCTGTTCATTTTTTATTCAAATCATCCTGGACGATATTCACATCGCCCTAGACGATCCATTGAAAATAGAAATCCTGATTAGGGCGACCATACTAAGTCGGTCTGATTAAGCAGATCATCCTGGATGATACATATATTATACAGGACATATGCTCAAATCAAAAATTCTCAACCGCCAGATTAAGTTAGGCAAGTTTATATTTTTAGAGATTTGGTCTAATCATCCCGGACGATACGTGTATCGTCCTGGACGATCCATCATAATTATGCCTAAACTAGTTAGATGAATAAAAAAAGTAATTAAGGTTTGAGTGATTCAATCATATCATCCTAGACGATCGCAAAATCGTCCTAGACGATACATGCAAAATCTTGACCGTCCAGAGCATTTTACCTAGACGACCCGAGAAATGTGCTGGACGATATTCCCGATTTTGAACTAATCATACAGGATGATGTATATATTGTCCTGGACGATCAAGTCATTTTGAAACCGTCCAGCATGGTTTGGCTGTACGACCTGAGGAATCTACTGGACGATTTTGGTCTTTTTGAACTAATCGTACATGACGATATACATATCATCCTGAACGATCAAGTAATTTTCTTTAGATCGTCCAGGCTTTTCTCCTAGACGTCCCGAGCTATCTTTTGGACCATATTCCTGGTTTGAACTAATCGTCCAGGTCGATCACAAAATCATCCCGGATAATATGAATAGAATTTATCTTCTAATCGTCCATAAGTGCTAGATCATTCAGACCAAAAGGGTTTATTTTACACTAATCATACAGGACGACCGATCGTCCTTAACGATCTTTGACGACCAGTTGAGATTTAGGATAATTTTTGAGCCCTCATATTTAAGATGTTTTTTATTCAATCAAAAAAAAAAATTTTCCACCTTTCTTGCCAGAGAGAACCTTGAGAGAGAGAGAGAGAGGATCTTGTGAGGGGGAGTTTGTGAGGTGTTCACAAAGGTTGCTCCTAGAAAGGATCTGAGTCTTCTTCTCCGATCGTCGTCTCTTGTCTTATTGGTGTCTCTGTGGTAGGATCGTACGCAAGAAGATCCAAGTTCTCTGCCTGCTTCAGGAGGAAGCGAAAGGAGTCCAGGTTCTCTACCTGCTTCAGGAGGAAGCGAAAGGAGTTCAGGTTCTCTGCCCATCGGGTTGGTGGAAAGGAGTTTTATATAGGCTTCTCCGCCTTGCTATGGGAGAAGAAGGATAGTCACTTAGTGTTAGTGTAATACCCGGAGGGGAGGCTCCGGGGACTGAATGTAGGTCAAGTTGACCGAACCACTATAAAATCTGATGTGTTCTTTCTGATTATCTTTGGCATTTATTTCTCTATTGATGATCGTGTGATTGTGATTATTATTCTATTATTGTTGAACATTTGCACATTATCGTGAAATTATAATTATTTTTTAAAACGTTCAAAAAGATTTTTCTAAATTATTTTTGCTCACGAATTTTTAAGATAATCAATTTACCACCCCTCTTAGTTAGCCTCGACACTACTTCACAAGGGCTTAACACCCATAACAAATTTTCAACCAATATTTTACAACGTATATTGCCATAATTTTGGTATTAACTTAAGAAACACTACATGATGCTTGTTCATCAAGCATTTTTCCAATAGCATTACCTTGTTGAATGAACTATGTGATTAGTTTATAATAAAGTTTACCACTTCCATGAAATCACTAAAATTCACTCAAACATTGTTGTGTGTAGAGTTACTCCTATAGGATCATGAGTGTAGATTCTCCTTGGCATTCCAACATGTCATGAACTCAAACTGTGAGATGGACAAGAAGGCCTTTATTCTTGATATCATCAATTTCTTTTTCAAACACTTATGCACAAAAAAGAACTTGGTAATAGTGGAGGAGATGCTAGAGCAATCCACAAGACTTATGACTTGTGATTTGTGACCAATCATATTCTCAAGATTATTCTTTGTGTTAGGCTGGGATAGATTTCTTTATTACCTTGACCCCAAAGAGTAACAAGGAACAATTCTTGTTGGTATTTGTAGACTACTTCATAAAGCAAGTAAAAATTATTGCTCTTCGTGAACACATAAAAATCCATTAATTTTCTATGGTCAAAAGTATTCGCTAGATTTAGACTACCACTAATAATTACACTCAACTCAACAACTAAAACCTGATAAAATTCTATGAGGGTTAGGGGACCAACTTATGGTTTTCTTATCTTAAGTACTCCTAAAAAACGGGTAGGTCAAGACAACCAATAAGATAATCATCAACATACCAATAAAATGATTAATGTCCCTTGAAGGGGCCTGTATAGATAAACTTTTGGTTTTCTTTTAGTCCTGTCATAAAACTCCCTCTACCATCACTAAGGGGGTCCCATTCACTCTAGCTCTTTGGAGTGTAGGCAATGACTCTGGCCAAACTCTACTACAGGTGCAGGAGGACTTTCAAGATTAGCTACAAAGCCTTTAAAGAAGGATTAGCTTGGTACAACAATAATATAAAGGACTTGGTAGTCAACCAAGAATTACTAGAGGAGCAATGACAAAAGAATGAAATTTAAATAATCTACTAGAAGGCTTATAAAACATTAAAAAATAGAAAATCACTTTTAACCAAGAATCTTAACATAATAATGTAATGCTAAGGAAGGACAAAGTGGAAGGGCAAAGTAAAAGGATATAGATGTTTCTGTCCAATTAGTCATGTTTGTACAAAGAAAAGGAGTAATAGGATTAATGTTTTAGATGGTCAAGGCTTGTGAAGATAGGAGTGCCAAGTAATGGGAAGGATTCCCGCATAATGACCTACTACACATGGAACTTTGTGACACCTTAAGAGAGTTTTTGTGGTAAAACTAATTTGTTGTGCAATAAAAACATCTATATGAATGATGGGTAAGTGAAAAAGCACCATGCAAACTTTCCATCAACTTTTTCATCCGGGCTTGGTCTAGCATAGACAATTTTAAAGCAAAAATAAATAAATAAACAAATAATAACCATAATTAATTTGTCCAATTTTTCAAATCATTTATAAAATAGGTAAACATCGATTATGCATGATATATTAAAATTTAAAAAACAAAGTTATTATTAAGATTTTTCTAAGATTTTGCATTTATTTTTAACTTCTATAACATTTATTTGTTTATAAAATCTATGTTATAACTAGACTGATTTAATTTTGAAATTAACATAGACAAAGTGAAAGAAACTCTTATTTACCATCTACTATGATTTGCTACAACTTTTTATAGATTGGTATGCGATGTTGTGGATATTCCTTGGTTTGCCATCGTGTTGTTGATCGGACTGCTAGATCTATAGGTAGGCTTCAACATAACATGTTTTGCTGACCGGTGGTCATAACGGTATAGTAGTTTTCATGCAAGCCATGTAATCTCTATGATTGCCTACCCCATATGTCAAAATTATTTCTTTAAAAATCCTTAATTAGACATTGTATTTTTTTTAGGGAGGACACCTGCCCCCTAGGCCCCTCCTTGAATCCACCAATGGTCTATAAAAAAAAAAAAAGCATTTTTGACTAACGTTTTTATGACGAGCTCCGAGGTGTGTTTATCGACCAATAACACCTTCCAACAACTGAGATATAATTAATTTGGATCATTCTAATTATAAAAACTTACAAAAAATCCCGTAGCTATTCTTATGTGGAATTATTTATGATTTATTTAAATTTTAAAATATGAGATACCCTAATTGGAAAAACCACCTGTAACACTTCGTGGCAAGAATCATTTTAAATTTTAATTTATTGGCTAAGAGCTTTTACTATCAATAAAAAATTATTATAGTGTGCCTGTGAATTAAAAAAAATTAAAAAATAAAAAATAAATAAATAAAATAAAAACATTAAAACTGGTATAACTACAATTATAACTTACCTTGCTGAACTTGTTAGTCTCCGCAGCATCACACTTCCCGCCACGTACACGAGCGTTGCCGCGTACAAATCTCCCGCATTGCAGCATCCTATTCGTCATCCCATTTCTTCCCTCAGCCGTCTTCTCGTCGTCCACATCACCGCCCTCGGAAACCTCCTCGGCGCGGCTGCTTTTGAATAGCTCCCCCAGCGAGACACGTCGCTCCCGTCGTCCGTCCGCAACCAGCGCAGACACCCCCACATCCACCGGTAATCCGATAAGAAATCCCTGTAGCGGACACGCTTCTGCTCCTTTCCCTCCAGAACATTCAGAGGCCGACAAAGTTCTGTCCCCCCAGCAGTTCCCCTTCTCCGACTCCGCCGTCAGAACCTTCTTCAGCTCCATTGACACCATCAGATCCTTCTCCGTTGCTTCCTCTGTCTCCGTCTCTGCTATTTCCACTGTTGCCGTCTTTTCCACCTCCGTTATTGTGATTAACGGCGACCCGAAAGTTCCAATTACAAGAAGACCTTCATGAAGCGAGGGGGATGCCTCGGGAGATTCTTGAAACATTCACTGCCTGCCTTTCTCTGGCACCCGAGGCACAAAGTATTTGGGGCGGTTGTCAGCTGTCGGCCGGACTGTTAGGCGGTTGAAAGTTGGCTCTGCCAGTCATAAAAAATAAACAACAAACTTCAGTACTACGCTGTTTTGTTGGTTAAATTATTTGTGTTTTATCAGTGAAGAGAAATCAACATAAATAACATCCATTTTCATACAAATTTTTTATCTACTCTTTTTTATACGATATTCTTTAAAAATTCGTTGCATATATTTTTTGCTGATATCATGTATAGGGTATGATGGCTGTAAATTTGAAATGGCGGTGCTGAAGGCTCTCTATGTTGGACAAGACGGCACAGCAATAAGGTTTAACGTGTGAATCGAAGGGAAAGATAAACAAAGGCTTCCGGCAGTACTGGTGGCGATTTTCCCCACAGATTCGCAGCTATTTTGCCAGAACTTGAAGTATGTTAAATTAGCTTCAGGTGATCAAAATGATGATGATAAATAAAAGTTTCAAGCAACCAACCTTCATCTCGTGCTAGTTTTGTAAAGAAGAGAGTAGTCGTGAGAAAAGGCAATGTGAATCTGAGAAGGGTGAAGTGAGGACTTGAAATAGCGAACGGAGGGCTAGAACAAACAGAAAGAACTGGACAAACAAATTTGCTTTGCTTTTTTGTAAGATGGTAGATTGAGTCCTATAAGTTAGTATAGTAATTAAATACCGAATAAAAATAAGGCGAAGAAGAGAGAATAAAATGTACATTTCAAATGTTGCCTACGTGTGATTTGATTTGTCATGCTGATTACCATGAAGTTGGTTTAAAAATAGTTTGCTAGGTAAGAAGCGCTATTGGATTAAAGTCTCCATAAAGCACGATATATAAACTCATCGCCAAGTTTAAGTTGGTCAAGGCCATCCCAATCAAATATACTGGGCTAATGGGTAATTAGGCAAAGTTGTGCATGGATACCAAGACTATTCACCGGACTTGCCAAATAGCACTCATGAAAGATTCAAAGCAACTCGCCACAACTCAACAAGCCCAAATGAAGTTGACAAATGACGTCACATGGATTTGTACTTTACTTGAAAAATGACATTTTTACTCTTATCTATTGAAATAGTTACATGCTAATTAAATTTATTTGACAAAAATCACTTGCTAAGCCTTGTTATGAAATTTTACTTAAATTATATAAGTGTAGCTTTTATTGTAGTGCTATGCATCAGCCTAAGTTTATAAATTGAGGACTGAATGGTTTACTCGAATTTTGTACTTTCTAGCAATTTAGTGAAATGCTAGAGCTCCACAGTCTAAATCGGCTTTATCATCTTATTTCTTATTTCTTAGGAATTATTATTACTAAGGTTTTGTTGTTGCCCATGAATAAATTTGTATCTATTTTTTTTTAGGTGCATTGAGCAATAATAGATACCAAAATACTAGAAGCTAGACATTAAAATGGCAAAGATGATACAAAGAGAGCAGTTGCAATGAAAAACCAAGATGTCATTACAAGTATAAAAGTCAATAAAATGGAGAAATCTTTACCAAAGTGATCCTTGAAGTTTTGAAGCATGTCCCCAAAACCACTATACATGTTAACGTTCATGAGATGGAGCTTCAAATTCCATCTATACCCAACAACCACAAAATTTGAGAGCACTAAAGTTTACTCCAATAATGGACAATACCTATCTTCTAGAAGGTAGCAATGAACCTCAACCTCAAAGTGTTGAGGAGCTTCATCAAGTGTGTTTTTTTTTTCTTTGAAGAAATGCCAATAGCATTAAAAGGGGAAAAAAAGAGAGCCCTAGTTACAAGCTACTATAACAAAGGCAATCTATCACATTCCTCCTTCAACAAAAGAACAAAAGAAGGAGGAATATTATTATCACTAATTTCATCCCAAAATAAATCATACTCACAAGCTAAGTTAGTACAATAATTAGCTAACTTGTTACAATTTCTATTCACAAAATTGAATAAAATCTTATTTAAATCCTTCATGAATAAAAGGTCTTCACAAGCTAGCTCTCTCATCTTCTTCTTCGGATTGCTGTACAATTGGTGGAGAAAGTTGATGACATTAAGATTATCCCCCTCAATGATGATGCCATTAGCTTCTAGCATCCAACTCTGTAAAAAACTCCTTAATGATTTAAAAGCCAATAGCTCCATATGTGCAATATCCCAATGAACATATCCACATCCAAATGCCATTAAAAACATCCCTTTCCAATCTCGGACTACTCCTCCTACACCAGCTTTATAAGAATTTCTAAGGGAGCCATCAATATTGATCTTCAACAAATTGGGTGGAGGGGGATGCCAACATTTAGACAGCCTTAGAGGCTGATTAGTATCCCAGTTGCCCAAGTTGTCCAAGTTGATCTTGTCCTTATGCAAGGTAGCCATATAACTTATGACTTTAGACGCAGTAACAGATGCATATTCCTCTCCACTGCCATGCTTGACAGAATTTCTAATATTCAATGAATGATAAACCAAAACAAAATACATTTGCACCAGGAATTGATTCTTGACCGAGATTACCTTTAGCCTCTTCATGCAATCTGCGAAGGAAATGAAATCTGGAACCAGGAATCCCCAAGAATTCAACAACCGAATGATCTTTTTTAACTTCAGACAAGTAGCTGCACAATGGTCAATATTCTCCACTTCAAGGCAGCCTCTAGGACATAGTTTATTACCTGACAGCCTTCTTTGAAACAGGAAATCGTTGGTAGGAATAGCATCCATACAAAGCCTCCAAATAAAATGCTCTACTCGAGGATTGAGCTTTATCTTAAAGAACTAATTATCTGCTTCATCCTGCATAGAAACATTGAAATTCGTAGGGGAACAAAGAGCTGGAATAGATTTGCCCAACAGCCTTGATTTGAGATTCATCTTATCTTCCTCCAAGCTTTGCAATATCTCAACTTGGGAAATCAATTTGACCAGATCTTCCCCAAAGAGTTGGGAAAGTTTAGGAACATCCCAAGATCCATTTGTAATGAGATTATTGAGAGTAGTAGGCTCCTCCTCCCAATTGGTCACAAAGGTTGGCCATTTATCTAGACTCTTATCAAGGATCCATACATCCTTCCTAATATCTATCAAAGAGCCGGAAGCAATGCTCCATCTTAGAACTCCCCTAAGTTTATTCCACCCATCCATGATAATTTTCCAGGTTGCAGAAGGGCTCCTGACCCCATTGTTATTCCACCAACACCTACCATACTTAGCCACCAAGATTTTGTTGAGCAAAGAACTTGGGTTATCCAAAAGGTTCCAAGCAAATCTAGCTCTAAGAGGGCCCACTCTTGAGACAGCTGAAAACATACCCAAGCCACTATAATTTTTCGGTTTACACATTAACTCCCATGCCACAAAATGAAGGCCATGAGTCCCCATGTTTATTCCAAATATAATTTCTGCAGTTCTTGTCAAACTCTTTCAAGATACTCAAGGGAACCAAGGAATGAGAGGAGATGAATAAAGGTATAGAAAGAAACACCGACTTGATTAAAGTAATCCTGCCAGCCATATATATGAATATATTCCCCCAAACATTAAGTTTCTTTGAAGCTTTATCCAAAAGGGATTGGAAATCTGATTTCTTCAACCTTCTCAAAACCAGTTTAATGCCCAAATAATCCATTTCCTCAACTATTTTAATGTAATTTAGAAATATGCTTCTTTTTCCTTCTCTCAATACTTTTTCCCATAAGAATAGAAGATTTGAGATAATTTACCTTTTGCCCGGTCCAATTGCAGTAATCTTGAATCAACCTTATCAACAGTTTGATGCTCTTCACCTTAGCATTGGAAAAGAGTAGGATATCATCAGCATACAATAGATGAGAAATTTTCTTAGCTTTACTTGAAACCTTAATGCCAATATCGAATCCTTTTTCCAAAAAAGAGTTGGACAAAAGTTGAGAGGAAAGAATAAATATGTAGGCAGAAAGAGGGCATCCTTGCCGAAACCCACAGCTTGCTTTGATCCACCTTGAATTACTTCCATTGATCATGATAGAGAAAACCGGATCTTTGACACATTCCATCATAAGAGCCGAGAACTTGGTAGGGAACCCCAAAACCGACAGCATTTGCTTCAAGGTAGCCCAACACATGCTATCAAAAGCTTGTTCCATATCAATCTTGATTGACAAAAAGCCTTCTTTAGATTAAGAGCATCTTATTTTGTTGCAAACCTCTTGGGCCAAGAGTAAATGTTCTGAAATAGATCTACCTTTTACAAAAGCAACTTGTTCCTCTGAAATCACCTTATGAATCACCAAGAGCAATCTATTTACTAGGATTTTAGCTGCAATCTTCTATATAGAATTGCAAAGGCTAATTGGCCTATATCCTGTAGGGCAAACAGGATCTTTGACCTTGGGGATAAGAACAACCAAGGTCTCTTTCCATTCATCACACAGTTTACCCGAGGATAGGAAACATTTGATAGCTTTACAAACGTCTTCACCTACAATGTTCCAGTAAGATTTGAAGAAGGAATAAGTAATTCTATCGCAACCTGGCGCTTTGTTCTCACCCAAACATTTAATAACATCCAGAATTTCTGAATCAGAAAATTCAGCATCCAATCTTCTTTTATCATCTTCCTCCAACACCTTCCAAGGAGCCGGCCAATTGAGTAGTGAACAGTCTCTTTCTCCCCATTTAATCTGGAAATAATCTAGTAAGACTTCCTCAATCTCACTTGGACTATCAACCATAACCCCATCAGGCTTTTTGATACGTTTGATCCAATTGGAATTCTTTCTTGCATTAGAAAAGGCATGGAAATATTTGGAATTGGCATCCCCTTCCTCCATCCATTTAGCTTTAGCTCTTTGTTTCCACCATGTATTTAGTCTAGCTAGGTGAACATTAAGCTCACCCACCTTCTTCCGTAAGAGCCTCATCTTGTCTTCATCAAGCCAGCCGCAACTAGCTTCCTCTTCTTGGAGCATAAGAACTTCATTTTTTAAACTTTCTTTGAGTGACATAAAATCCTTCTTCTTGGCTTTGCTCCAATAGAACAAATCTTTCAATGATTTCTTGCATTTTTTGTTTAAGACCTGCATATCATCACCCTCAAAAGATTTCCTCCAAACAATTTTAATAATACCTGCGGAAGCATGAAAAGAAATCCATACATCTTCAAACTTTAGTGAACTCTTCATCTTATTAGGAGAATAAAAATTTTCAAAATGATAGGGCAGTGGTCAGATGCAATATGAGAAATATGCCTCTCCACCGCAATATGAATCTTACTCAATGCAAAAGAATTCAGGAGACATCTATCCAACCTTTCCAAAATCCTCCCTCCACTACTTTTGTTGTTACACCAAGTGAAAATAGGACCAACCACCCCAATGTCATGAAAATCATATAGATTCATAAATTCCATCATGTCTTTGGATCCTTGTGAAAAAACAAATCTCTTACCTCCCATTTTGTCTTCTTGAGCTAAGATACAATTAAAATCTCCTCCAATAATAGAAGGAAGTTTTCTATGAGAAACTTCACTAAGACAGCCCCACAAATCCTTCCTCTTAGTAACCTCCTTAATACCATAAACAGTAGAAATCATCCATGTACCTTTGCTGAAAACTTCAAGATCACCAACAACACATTGATCTGAAGCCTTTATAACAGAGAAGTCAGCTATATCAGCTCTCCACATGATCAAAATGCCACCGGATTGACCAGCCGATGGGAAGATGTAGAAATCCCAATCATTGCCAACCATATTATGAAACACCATTTTATCCAATAGAGAAATTTTGGTCTCAACCAAGCCAACAAAGAAAACATTATGATCTTTTATAAACTCTTTCAAATAGAGAAAGGCCTCCTTCTTATTGGCCCCTCTGCAATTCTAGAAAGCAACAGATTCCATTAATCAACTAAGGGGGAAATGCCCCCACCCCTAGTTTTAACATTTCCCTCCATTCCTCTTGCCTGAGAAGCACCTTTAACCGGACCAAGTGATCTCAATTCCTTGGCAAGCTTGAATTTAGCTGCTTCATTAGTGAATTCAGATTTCTTTTTCCCAACCACTTTATGGCTACCATTTTTAAATTCTATAAAATTTCCCATAATAGCATTTTTTTTAGCTTCAGCTTCAACTTCATTCACAGATATTCTAGTGATTGATTCAATATCCAAAGTTTCCTCCACATTATCACATAAATATTGAAATTTATTGGCTGCAATAATAGAATCAGGAATTTGTGAAGGGACTAATACCTTGTCTTCACACAGTTCTTTCACCAGCCCATCATCCGGGTTGCTATCCTGCTCTGTAACAGTTTCCAAACAATTACTTACAGTCTGAAGTACTTCCCCTTCCTCAAGCAACCTTTGATCTTTCAAGTCCACCTCACCTGATTTGTTAACTGTCATCACCTCTTTGTTTGGAGGGACATCAGGTAAAACAGTAGGATTGGATTTACTAGTAACTGCTTGTCTCACTATCTTCCTATCTCTGAAAACTTTATCATTCTTGCGGTAGTTAACATGTACCCAAGGACCGTAGGAGTCTTTAACATGTAAATCCTGCTCTGACTTTGATTGATCACTTACAATTTGATTAATTGAAGATTTCTCAATTACCTTTGCCTCCATAATTTTCTTATTGCAACCACTGCTATCATGCCCCAACATGCTACATTCATAGCAAAAAGATGAAATTCTTTCTTATTCCACCTTTTAAAAAAATCTCCCAGCCATTCCTTCCACCCAAACACCTAAGGGAAGAGGTTTATCAAGATCCACCTGAACACAAATTCTCGCAAACTCTCTTCTCCCCCAATGGAACATATTTCCATCCAACATCAAAGGAACTCCAACCATGGAGGCAATCAAAGCCACATTCTCTTCATCCCAACACTGCAGAGGCAAATGCGGCATTCTGATCCAAAAGGGAGAAGTAAGACCTTTCATAGAGTCTGGGGAAAAATTAGTTGACCACCTCTCCATTCCCACTATGTGATTATTTATAAACAATGGACCACCCGATAAGACTCCTTCCATTGCATCCAATGATTTGAAAGAGCACAAGTACCATCCCTTCCCTAAGGATGTAAAGTGGAACTGATCGAAGAGAGACCATTGTCTTCTTAATTCCCCTCCTAGAACATGAGGAGGAAGTTCGCTGCCAAATACCTTAGCTACTAATGATAATTCAAATCTTTTTGCATTCAATACTTCAGTTGATTCTATTAATTTCACAGCTTTATCGTCATCTGTTAGAACCACATTATTCTCATTAAAATTTAACTTAATATGCTGGGTTTTTCTCTAAGGATTCATCACATTGCTAGTAGAAGCAATGTTCTCAGGCATTTTTACATTCACAGAATCAGCAAGGTTGACCTTATCAATAACGGATTCATTCAAAGAGTCTAATGGTAATTTGATAGACTGGAGATTATTTTTGTTTACAGAATTCAGGGATTTTGCATTTAACTAACTATCAAGGACAGGGATTGCATTTGAAATCCCATTTCTATTAACAAAAATATTCATTCCAGATGAAGATGCATCAGGATCCATAAATTTAGCATGGGAAAAACCAGTAGATTTTGGTAACCGAGGAGTTTTACAATCCATCACTAACAAAACCTCTTTACCCTTACCTTCAACATGATGTAACGAATTCAAATTTGAACAAACATGATCTGAAATAACCAATTCACCTTTAGCTTTCCGTCTTCGAATGTCTTCAGCATCTCAACCAATACAATTTCCATCAGTGATACGATTATCTTTTATCTTTAAATTCCGTTGATCCAATCCAGAGGGAGAATAATGGTTCATTATTGAGGATGAAGATGGCCGGCGACCATCCGTCGCCATGTCCAAACCTCCCAGCTGGAGAAACCGGGAGTAGCGGGAACGAAGGAATTTGAAAAAAAAATGTCAAGTTTCTCTCACTAGAAACGTAGAACTTCTTTCTCTAAACGTGGAGCTTCAGTTCAAAATTTAGCTTCATCAAGTGTTGGTGGATGCATTTTCAAGCTAAGTAATGAAGGTGTACCCTTAAACAAATTAAAATTATATATTTGGACTTTTATAAGGTGCAGATGAATTCCAAAGTTTATTAATTGGCAAACTCATACATATCTCCAATAATAAAAATTCAAATGTTTAAATCTACAACTAAATTTGAAATATGAAAATTCAAATGATAATTAAATTTTCATTATGAGTGAGCTCTTGTGATGGACATAATTGGGCTTTTTCTTAGGTACTTTCTTGGGCACTTACTCTAACTGTAGCTCTCATATAATTGAGCTTCTTATTTGAACAACTTGATGTTCTACAACATTTGATATAAAAAAATATAAGCAATTTATTAATAATTTAAGTATTTTACCATCTTAGCTATGATAATGATGCGGCTTGGGTTGTTTGCATTGAACTATGCATATGTTTGTTCGAATATAAATCCTCACTAAAATCACTAGTGCTCATGTCGATCAAGTAATAAAACTGTTACGAGAGAGTGTCAATCTCACGAGAAAGTGTTTTTCTTCATGTAATTGTTGAAGTATTGACTACTTTAGCTACAAAAATTCTTTTATACAATGAAATATGTGTTGTATTCTATCTAGAATGAGAATTATAGAAAAAAAAGTGAAGATACCAATAGATAATATTTTGGTCTAATGATAGTAAAATATCCTAAGCTTTCCAAGTAGACTTTCTTAAATTAGTTGTGAATCAGAGCACATGCATCCTTAGATCTTTGTCAAGCTTAAAAGAATGTAAAGATAGGTTTATGACCTTCTGATGGGGGCTTATGGATGACTAGCAGATGCTAACAATATGATCTAGAATGTGACTTGGGAAGTTTTGAAATATGTTTAGATTTTCTTTGATATAAAATAAATGTAAACCCACTAAGTGTGCATGTATACATATCGAATTAAGTAATAAATTGATAGAGTAGAGTATCTAACTCATTAGTAAATGTTATGGTTAGTTGCAACTTAAGTACTACTGCTAGTACGAATGCACGACTCATCCTTAAAAAGGTGTTTTTGAGTTTTTATCAATGAAAGAAAATAACTTGCAAAAGAATGTTGGTACATGTAAAAATAAAGTGTTATGGAATAATGAATGTATAAAACATAACTTTCCTAATGAGACTCTAAAGTATAGATGTGGTTCTGAGCATATGCATTAATAGATCTTTGATGAGCTTGAAATGTTGAAAATAAAAGTTTATGGCATTCATAAAGTTTTTTATCTTTATAGAACCAAGAATATTCAAATATCATATATCTAAGCATGGAAACATTTTTTTTCTATACTCCTAATTATTCTAGCATTCCTCTGTCAAGGCAATACATCACATTAGATTTTAACTACACATTTAACCATTATATGCATTAAATAAAGAATGAGAGATATTAAAAGCAACAACACTTTCATTAAAGCACACTAGTCAACATTAGTACATATTATTTTTGCTACATCATTAGCCCAAAACTAAAGAATTAGCTAGATAGGGAGAAAATAACAAGTAAACTCATTTCCATTTTCTTTGGTTGTAGAAAGATACAAAAGAAGTAATAAAAAAAATTCACCAGGATCAAATAATATTTTTCACACTCCTTCTTCCACCAATCACGGAGTTGCTTAAATAGATAAGCTAAGATCTCTACAAATAAAAGTATCTTACACTTCCCTAGCCTCCCTTAGAATTTACTCTAAGGGGGTACTAAAGAAACACACTTATAAGAATAAGATTTTCACTCCAATGGTAGAACTCCCTCTCAAAAGAATTGAAAAGCTATTTATAGTAAATGCATGAAAAGGCTCAAGAACCACGGTGCTCAACAAGGTGGCGCCATAGTGGTAAAAAATGAACTAGCACCATGGCACTATAAAACCTACTCCATTGCGGTGCTGGCTGATGTGGAATAGTTATTAGTTAAAATGACACATCTCTTTGCTGAGTTAACGTGGCTCCTTATATTGATAATTGTTTTGCTGTGGCACTCAAATAAAGGATCCAACATTGAGGCATTGAAAGGTATGGTACTACGACATTCATTTTTATGAGACACCCGACACTACTATGTTGAATTTTGGTGCAACGATATTGATTATGTTTCATTGTGACGCTTGAAAATAGAGAAGTTGGGGTTTCAATGTCAAAAACTGGCACCTCGATGTGATTGAACTCATCCTTATGAGGTAATATACTCGGGCATCATGACACTACTCCAAACTTTTAATTTTTGTCATTTTTTGAACATTTTTTGTACAAATACAACTAAAATAACATATTTTCATTGAAATTCAAACATAATAAATAATATACAATTTAAACATAATAGATTCCCCCAACTCAAACTCTTTCTGATCCTCAATCAATAATAATTTTCACCCATAGATCACTTTAATAGACAAAATAAAAATTGATAATTTATACTTAATAAAATGTTAGATAATACAACTTAGTTTAGAAGTAATTTGAAATGAATAAAATAATAATTATAATTTGAAAGAGGCATAATAGTTATCCTAATCAGTTACTTTTCTATTACTGATTTTTAATCTACTATTTATATTTGAAAACATAAATTTGACCTCTCAATATTGAATGAATAATGTAGTCTAGGGACTAGTTGCTCATAGTTATATAGGAAATTCATTAATGCGCCATCACATGTAGTACTTTACTTATTTTATCCTTTTTTATTTAAATAATATAATGTAATTGAATTTAAGCTACAACTGTTATCATATTTTGAACGTACTGATCATCTTTTTCATTTTATAATAATTTTTTTAATTATTTTTTCCATATTTTCTTTTCTTTACTATTTGTGACGTACATACTTATTTCTTTTGAATATCAATTTTTATTTCATTCTCTTGAAATCCTATTGAATTAAAGTGTGGATTTAATAAGATCAATAATTCAATTTTCAAGTTTTACTATGATTTCCCTAATTTAAGCTACGTTCATCTAATCCTTAACTTATTCATTTCTTTTCAAATCTGTCATCAATGAGGTAATGTATTATTTCTAGATTTAATATTAAGTCAATAGCTTAAATGACATATATTAATTAATTGTTAAGTTTTTAAATTATAAATTATTATACAGTATTCATTCAAACTATAATATAGGGTTTATTATTATCCTACTTTTCAACAGGAGTTCTCCTAAATTAAGAATTTTGAATCATTTGAATTAAGACATATTTTAGTTTAAAATTATTAGCTTGGAAAGTAGGTCTATTAATACTCTGATAGATTCATTATACTATTGGGTTAACATACTCCCTAAGTAGTCTAAAATGGTTCTGATCATGTACCAGGTAAGATATTTTTAAAATCTTTTTTATTTTTCAAATTTTTTAAAGGGCTCTTTCTATTTCTTGATCAAATAATAAGGGCTCCTTACGAGCTCTTCCAAGCATACAACAAAATTACAACACTAAAAATTGTAACTAAATAATCAAATAGAATACTTTTTTTTATTATTCAAAATTTTTATTAATTAGAAAAAAATATAGAATACTAGTAAGTCTAAATAACCACTTATTTCAATAATATAGTCAAAATTGTAATAAACACGTTATTCCCCTATAATAGCACCAAAAACTTGATGGGGTCTTACAGATATCTAGCAAATGCTAACAATGTGAGTTAGAATGCGACTTACGATGTTTTAAAATATATTTAGGTTTTCTATGATATGAAATTAATATAGGCCCACTAAGTACACAAGTATACATGCATAATCAAGTAATACAGTGATAAAGTAGAATGTAAAACTCACATGGAAGTGTTATGCTTAGTTGTAACTTAACTATTACTGCTATTACAAATGCATGACTTATCCTACTGAAGATAAAAAAAGGTATTTTTGAGTTTTTATCACTTAATGAAAATAACTTGTAATAGAAAGTTGATACTTGTGAAAATAATAAATTTTGAACCAATAAAAATATTAAAGATAGTTTTCCTAATGAGACTCTAAAATGTAGAAGTGGATTAGAGCATATGTATCCTAAGATCTCTATCGAGCTTGTAGGGGTGAAAAGAAGATTGATGGCCTTCTTACAGTTTTTTAATCTCCATAAAATCTAGAATATTCAACTATCCTATGTCTAGGCTTGCCAACATTCTATTTCAATACTCTTAATTATTCCAGCATTCCTTCGCTGAGGCTATACATCCCAACATGTTTTAACTACATAAATGACAATTGTACATATTCAATGAAGAATGAGAGATATTAAAAAAAATAATATTTTTCTTAAAACACACAAGTCGACATTAGTATATAGTATGCTTATTATATAATTAGCACCAAAATTAGAGAATATAGTCAGGCGTGAAGGAAATAACACGCACACTCATTATTTTTTATTCTTTGGATGAAAGATATAAAAATAAGTATTAAGAAAATTTTCACCAGGAAGGATCAGAAGATTTTCTCTACACTCACCCCACCAATCATAGAGTTTCTTACAATGATAGGCTAAGATCTCGATAAATAAAAGTGTCTTGTACTTCCCTAGCCATTCTTAGACTTTACTCTAAGGGGGCACTAAAGAAACACACTTAAAAAAAAAAGATTTTCACTCTAATGACATAACTCCCTCACAAAAGGACATAAAAGCTATTGTAGTAAATGCAAGAATGGACTCAAGCATCACATCGCTTGACAAGGTGGCGCCGCAGCGATGAAAATTGAACTAGTGCCTCGGTGTTCTATAAACTATTCCACTGTGGTGCTGGCTGATGTGGCATAATTACTAGTTAAAAAAATTCATCTTTTCTCTTCATCAGTGCACCTCATTGTGTTGATAATTGCTCCACGATGGTGCTACAAAAAATTGAGAGTTGCAGCGCTCTAATGAAGGATCTAATGCTGAGGCATTGAAAGGTATGACACTACAACATAGATTTTGTTAAGACACACAACACTACATTATTAAATTTTGGCATATCAGTACTATTTTATGCTTTAGTACTGACTATGGATCTGCTACGATGCTTGAAATAAAGAAGACTGGCACTGGAACGTTAAAAACTAGCACATCAATGTGGTTGAAATCAGTAGTACGGTGTGATATACTCAGGTGTCGTGGTGCTACTCCACACTTTTAATTTTTACCATTTTTTGAACATTTTCTATATCAACACAATTAAAATAACATATTTTCATAAAAAAATTAAACATAATAAAAAGTATACAATTTACACTTAACACCTTCCAATTATTATTCTATCAATATAGACCCCAGTGAAAGTTCATTAGGATTGTTAAGCCCTTATGAACTAGTTCCAAGGCTAACTAAGAGATTGGTATTTTAAAAATTTTGTTAAGCAAAAAGAAAAGGCTTTTTAAATATTTTAAACATAAAAAATTTAAGCGAAAGAAGACAACCAAAACTAAAGATTTCAACATAGATCAGATTAAAGAAATATGAAAAAATTAAAGTGCAGAAAAGTAAATGAAAAGAATGCACCAAATTTATGATGGTTTGGTCAACTTGACCTACATCCACTCTTCGGAGCCTCCCCTCTAGGTATTGCACTAAAACTATATTGTCTCTCCTTTTACCCCCACAGTAAGGTGGAGAAGCCCTTACAAAATTTTTCCACCAACCCGGTGAGGCAGAGAAACTTGAACTCTTTTTCACCCTCCCGGTGAAGGTAGAGAATCTAGAATCCTTTTACTCACTTCTGGAGTAGGCAGAGAACCTGACAATCCTTTTACTCCATCCTGGAGTAGGTAGAGAACCTGACAATCCTTTTACTCCCTTTTAGAGTAGGCAGAGAACCTAGATCTAATGCTAATGATCATCATCCTGAAAGTTAGAAAGGGATGTTAAGCCCTAGTGAACTAGTCCCGAGGCTAACCAAGAGGGGGGGTGAATTGGTTATTTAAAAATTTCACGACAATAATGAAAATTTTTTTCGATACTTAGCAGCGGAAACAAGTAAACAAGAATGAAAAGATCAATCTCAGATATTCACCCACGTAGTTAATAATAGAAAAGTAAAGTGCAGAACAGAATCAGAAAAGCAAACCAAATTTTATAGTGGTTCGGTCAACTTGACCTACGTCCACTCCCCGGTGCCTCCCCTCCGGGTATTGCACTAAACAAAAAGTGTCTCTCCTTTTGCTCCCACAGCAAGGCGGAGAAGCCTGTATAAAACTTCCTTTTCACCACACGGTGAGGCAGAGAACCCGACCTCCTTTTGCTTCCTCCAGAAGCAGGCATAGAACCTTTGAACTCCTTTTGCTTCCACCTGAAGCGGGCAGAGAACCCCGGATCTTCTTGCGAACTATCCTCCCACAACGAACACTGACCAGATGAAAGACGATGAGCGGAGAAGATGACCCTGATCCGTGCTTGGAGTAACCTTAGTGAATCCCTCACTAACTCCCCCTCACAAGATCCTCTCTCTCTCTCTCTCTCGAGTTTCTCTGGGAAGGAAGGTGGCAAAAGATTTTTCTTGTCCCAAGAAAAATTTCTTTTATAGGAGGGCTTAAAATTTGCCCTAAATCTCAACTGGTCGGCCAAGATCATCCAGGACGATCGGTAGATCGTCCTGTACGATCGGTAGATCGTCCTGTACGATCAGTTCAAATTCAGCTGATTCAGCCTGGATGATCTGGCTCTTCTGGGTGATCAGTAGAAAAAATTGATCATATCGTCCTGTACGATCCTGCGATCGTCCGGGACGATTAGTGTAAATCATGGAATATTGTCCAGAAGACAGTTCGGATCATCCAGAGAAACCTGTGCTGGACGACCAAAAAATGACTTGATCGTCCAGGACGATAGGGACATCGTCCTATACGATTAGTTCAAAAAGTGCCCAAATCGTCCTAAACACAGTTCGGGACGTACAGCTGAAATGCACTAAGACGATCATGATCGTCCGGGACGATCTTGCGATCGTCTAGGATGATATGATCGTATCAATTAAATATTAATTGCTTTCCTTAATTACCAGACTAATTTAGGCATGATTGTACTGAATCGTCCAGGACGATACACCTATCGTCCGGGACGATTAGACCAAATAACTTAAATAAAACTTACCTAACTTGATCTGGCGGCTGAGAATTTCTGAGTTGAGCATATTGTCCTATACGATCCAAAGATCGTCCAGGACGATCTGCTTAATCAGTCCCTTTTTACTTGGTCGCCCTAATTAGGGTTTCTGTTTTTACTGGATCGTCTAGGACGATCTGAACAAGAAATGAACAAAAACTCTAACTCACTCAATCTCTCCCCCTGAGTGTGTGTGTGCAAGGTTACTTAGCTAGGGGATCAGTTACATTACAATTGACTCAATAAAAAGAAAAATTATATATTGGACACACTTGGACCCGATCTTGAGTTGGCTTGATTTGCTCGTGATCTTCTGTACCTGAAACAGTTTAGCCAAGCAAAACACACTGGAAACATGTTTGTCATCATCAAAACCAGATTTGTGATAATCTCCCCCTTTTTGATGATGGCAAACAATTGTACAGTAGTTTAAAAATAAGGATAACTTAGAGATCAAAAAACAAATATTTTTTTTTCAACATTTTCATTTAACAACTAAATCAATACATGAAACATAACACATAACACAAACTGAAATGACTACAACTAACTCCCCCTTTTGACATCACAAAAAGGAGGAGGGTAAAATAGAACACGGAAATATAAGTACAAAAACATAAAAGAAAATAACTACAAAATAGAAAACTAGAACAGAGGCGGATCCTGATCGGAAGGAGGAGGTGGCGGTGGTGGGTTGAAGTAGTTGTGAATCGCCTGAAAGTGGGCTCCGATCCAGGCAATGTCCTGGTCATGCTGCAATTGCTGCTGCGCAGCATAGTCCGTGAAGCGCTGGATGTCCTCGGCGTGCCGCTGCTCCTGGGTGGCCAAATAGGAGTCAAATCTGGCCTCCCACTGATCATAGCGCTACACCAGGTGGTCAAAGGGAGAGGCAATGCGAAGGGGAGCAGGTGCAACTGGTGCAGCAGGAGCTGGAATGGCCTCTTCCTCCTCTTCCTCAACATCCGGGGCGGGCTCTGGATGTAGTCGGGTGCTGTGTAGGACATGGAAGGCATTATTGGTGAGGAAGGAAGGAGGAACATCTGGAACTGCGGGATATTGCAGGTCATATTTGTTCTCGAGGGTATAGGCAATGATATGTCCTAAGGCTATATTTGGACGACGGCGATGACCTGGATCCCGAATAGTGGTGAGGTGCTCGAGGTACCAGATAATAAAGTCGGTGGCATTAAATTTCCTATGGGCCAGGATGTAGTAGGTGGTCAAGGACAGGAGTGGGGTGATGTGAATTCGATCCTCCGCCTTTGGAATGATGGAGGAACGAAGCATATACTGAATAGTCTAGGCGTCCTTAAGAAGTGTGGTACAGACATTGTCATGATAAGGGGCATTTATATTGCAAAGGAAATGATTGGCGACACTCCAATCATAGTCTGGGTCGGTGATAAGGGTGTGGAGTTTGTCGCCAGGGACGAAAAATTAGAGATTGTTATGAAAGTCTTGGTAAGTGAGTTCAATGGGTCACTGATTTATATAAGATCAGAGGGTGGAATAATCAGCCAAAATTCGCAAGTTGGCAAAGAAAATGCGAAGAAGTTCTGAGCTAAACGGAAAGGTGAGAGTCATGATGAAGGTGACGGAGGTGTGTGCGAAGAGGTCAAGGATAGGATAAGTGAGAGTGCGGGGATTTACGATTTTCAACGGTGTGATCCCCACATCACAATATCGCTCGTAGGCAGCCTGATCGGCTGTATTGGGGAAGCGAGGATCAACAGGTCCCCGAGAGGAACTGGCACCCTTTTGACGGGAGGATTTGCCACCAGCCATTAGGAATCACAAGTGTAAGAAAGTAGAAGGAGAGTGGAAGAAAAAGGTGTGGAAAATCCTTAAGAAAAATGCTGTTTATATAGAAAATGGCCTGATCATCCCGTACGATCGCGACATCGTCCGGGACGATATGAGCATTTATGACGTCCTAGACGATTGGTCAAAAAAGCAGTCCGATCGTCCAGGATGATCAGAGATCGTCCAGGACGATTAGACACAGGCGATCGTCCCGAGGAGTCAGACTAGACGATCGTTGATGAAAAAGTATCGTCTAGGACGATTAGGTGGATCATCCCGGACGATATGCAATAAGTGTGTCGGACGGGCCGAATTCCAATCGTCCAGCGGCTGACACGTGGATCGTCCCTGACGATGAAGTGGATCATCCAGGACGATGGACAATAAGTGGTGCAATGCCAGCCGTTTGATCAGATCAAGAAGATATGAATCATATCATCCAGGATGATGTAAGGATCGTCCAAGACGATCACCAATAATTAGAGTATTTCAGCAGCAGGAGCAGTGTGGGGACGATTTTGAATGAATCGTCCAGAATGATGTTGAGATCGTCCATGATGGAGAGGATTGTCCAGGATGATCGGGGTATAGTCCAGGATGATCGGCGTATCGTCCAGGAAGATGTGAAGAAAATAGAAAAAGATGGAGGATGGATGTGACAGATCAGGATCCCAAAAATACAATCACGAAAGAAAACAAAACAACAACGAATAAAGCTCACATCAACAACACATAAAAGGACCATTTTTTTTTATCAAGCTGCTCGAGTAAATCAGAATTTTTCCTTGATTTTAGATCCAAAAACCAATAAGAAGATGATTGACAACGCCGAAATCTAAAAAAAGTTGGAAAAATTGACTTTCATAACTCCCACCTCGGGCACCTTATCGATGCAAATCTCTTTCAAACCAAACATCCAATTCAGAAGAAAAGAAATTAGATTCGAAAAGAGATCCTTTCAAGCCTCGTTCCAAAAAAATATCTGATATAATAGTGTGACAAAGTAAAAAATCAGAAATCAGGATTTTCAAACACAAGCTTTTGAAAGTATTAAGTGGCGCACGGATTTTTCTAAGACCTTTAACGATCTGAAAAGAAAGAAAGCTTGATTGGGCTCATTTTATGCCTCTTTTTCAATTTATTTGGCGCTTTGCGCATCTTTTCATTTCTGATACACTTTGTGTATCTTTTAGTTGGCGATATTTCGCATCTTTTCAGCTTTGGGCTCATTTTGTGCCTCTTCCTCAATTGATTTGGCGCACTGCGCATCTTTTGTAAGCTTTCTTCTTTTCATAATCGTTAAATAGTCTCAGCTGTGAAATTACCTTCCAGATATTGGAGATGCTCTCCATGATAAGGAAGAGTAATCCACAAAATAAAAGCCAGACGTCATATGATAAGTGCAATCACTTGGTTTAGAAAATCAAAATAATGACTCAAGACTTTGAAAACACTATTGATATGAGGTAGATTACTGTAAGAAGATAAAATAGATCACTATTTCAAAAACTAAAATTTTAATTTTGAAGAGGATGTTTTATCCAAAAGAAATAATACACCAGCAAAGGAGTTAGAGGAAGAGAAACAATCATCTATGTTTCTTCCCTTTAACAGATCCAGTGGAGTCAATCACTGCTTACCAGCTTTCAAACAAAAACAAGGTAAAAACTCCCAGCAGAAATTCAGATTATCAGAAGTAGTGAGCAGTGATCAAACTTTGAAAAGCATAAAATAGTAAGTGCATGAGATGACCCAGTGAATATAAATCGATAGAAAGTCACATTGAAGTAAATATTCAAACCAAACTAACAACAAGGCTAACACAGAAATTAGCAAAAGAAATAAAACCTACTGAAAGTAAATAATCAAATCAAAACCAAAAACTAGCTAACAGAAAACAGAATAACACTCAGAATAATCAGAAATCAACAGTATTCAGAATCAAGCATTTATATCAATTACTCATAATCTGGTTCTCAAAATGCTGAATAAGTCAAAGGCCAGTGGTTTAGTGAATATGTTAGCCAGCTGATTTTCAGTTGCTACATGATGTAGCTCAATGTCCCCTTTTGTAATATGGTCCCTAATGAAGTGATGCCTTATGTCAATATGTTTGGTCCTAGAATGTTGGATTGGATTCTTAGAGATGCAGATGGCACTAGTATTATCACACAGAACAGAAATTGTGCCAACAGGTAATCCTAAATCCAAAACTTGTTGCTTTAACCAAAGAACTTGGGCCACACAACTCCCTAAGGCAATGTACTCAGCTTCAGCAGTGGAAAGTGCAACTAAGTTCTGTTTTCTACTGGACCAGGAGACTAGAAAATGTCCTATGAATTGACAAGTTCCAGAAGTGCTCTTTCTATCCACCCTACACCCCGCAAAGTCAGAATCAAAATATCCAATGACCTCAAAAGAGGTGCTGTGCCTAGGGTACCAGATTCCTAGGTTTGGGGTCCCTAAAAGATACCTAAGAATTCCCTTAATAGCAGTCAGGTGGGACTCTTTAGGATCAGCCTGAAGCCTAGCACAAAGACAGACACTAAACATGGTATCAGGTCAGCTAGCATTCAGGTAAAGCAGTGATCCTATTAGTTCTCTATACTTCTTCTGATCAATAGATTTTCCACTTGAATCCTTATCTAACTGAACAGAGGAGCTCATGGGAGTATTGATTGGCTTGGCTTTGTCCATTTCATATTTCTTCAAAATGTCCTTAGTGTATTTAGATTGATTGAGAAAGGTGCCGTCATCTAATTGCCTTATGCTAAACCCCAAAAAGTAGGACAACTCTTCCATCATACTCATCTCAAACTCCTTACTCATTATTTTAGAAAACTCATCACATAAGTACTTATCAGAAGATCCAAAAATTATATCATAAATATAAATCTGGATAATGAGTAAGTCATCTCCTAATCTCCTCAGAAAAAGGGTGGTGTCTACGCTCCCCTTAACAAACTCTCTTTCTAACAGGAATGTGCTAAGCCTCTCATACCAAGCTCTGGGTGCCTGTTTCAATCCATATAAGGCCCTTTTTAATTTATAAATATGATTTGGATATTGGGAACTCTCAAAACCTGGGGGTTGTTCTACAAAAACTTCCTCTTTTATCACCCCATTCAAAAAGGCACTCTTGACATCCATTTGAAACAGCTTAAATCCCTTATAACAGGCAAAGGCTAGTAGCACCCTAATGGCTTCCAATCTAGATATAGGGGCAAAAGTCTCCTCAAAATCAATCCCTTCTATCTGATTATACCCCTTAGCCACCAATCTTGCCTTATTCCTAACCACCACACCAGAATCATTCATCTTATTCTTAAAGACCCACTTGGTTCCCATAATACTTTGATTTCTAGGTCTTTCTACTAACTCCCAAACATCAATCCTTACAAATTGATTCAATTCTTCCTGCATAGCTAAAATCCAAAACTCATCCGACAAGGCTTGATTGATGTTGGTGGGTTCAGTCAATGAAATAAAGGCAGAATGGTTTACTTCCTTCCTAAGTCCATGCCTAGTTTTAACACCTTCAGAAGGGTCTCCTAAGATTAGTTCTTTAGGATGACTCGAGGAGTATCTCCAATCTCTAGGCAAAGTGGTTTGAGGTTCTACCCTTTCCTCCAGATTTATATTTCCAACCCCTTGGGTAACCTCAATAATCTCTTCATCTTCTACCTTAGATCTAGACTCCTTAGGATCAGATTCATCAAACACTACATGGGTTGTTTCTTCCACCACCAAAGTCCTCTTATTGAACACCCTAAAGGATTTCCCCATACTTGAATATCCTAAGAACACTCCTTCATCAGATTTGGGGTCAAATTTTCCTAAGGGTGACTTCCCGTTGTTCAGAATAAAAACCACACAGCTAAAGACATGGAGGTGGGACAGATTTGGAGTTCTACCCTTAATGATCTCATAAGGTGTCTTGTTCAGTTTGACTCTCACATTCACCCTATTCAGCACATAACAGGCAGTGTTCACCGCTTCAGCCCAAAAATATTTTGGAAGTGAATACTCGGCAAGCATGTTTCTAGTGGCTTCCACTAAGGTCCTGTTCTTCCTTTCAGCCACCCCGTTCTGCTAAGGGGTCCTAGGAGCTGAAAAATTGTGACTAATCCCTTGCTCCTCACAAAAACTTCCAAATCTTTCATTTTCAAATTCTCCTCTGTGATCACTATGGATGGTAATAATCTCACATCCTAACTTCTTCTGAATCCAAGTAGAGAAAGATCTAAACTCATCAAATGACTCAGATTTATGTTACAAAAACTTCACCCAAGTGAACCTTGAATAGTCATCTACAATCACAAAACCATAGACTCTCCCCCCTAAGCTGGCAGTGCTAATGGGTCCAAAATGGTCCATGTGAAGAACTTCTAAAGGTCTAGAGGTGCTAATGTCCTTAATAGAGCGAAAGGAGGACTGGACTTGCTTCCCTAATTGACAGGCATCACACAGGTAATCCTTAGTGAACTTAAGCTTGGGCACACCTCTAACTAAGTCATTTTGGGTGACTCTCCTAAGGGTTTTCATACTGGCATGACACAATCTCCTATGCCATAATCAAGACTCATCAGCAGCTATTTTTAAGCAAATTGAATTCTCAGATTTAATGCAACTTACATCCAGCTTGTAGACGTTGTTAATCCTTTGCCCTTGCAAAATAACTTTATCATTTAAGCTTAAAATGCAGCCAGTGGGCAGGAATTTGATGCTGTATCCTTTGTCACATAGTTGACTGATGCTCAGCAAGTTGTGTTTCAGTCCATCTACAAGCAAAACATTATCAATAATAAAATTCTTTGAATCACCAATTATACCTAATTCTACCACCTTCCTGGTGGTGTTATCTCCAAGTGTAACCTTACCTCCAACTCTGGCCTCCAGCGAAATGAACTGATTTGCATCTCCAGTCATATGTCTAGAACATCCGTTGTCCAGGTACCACATGCTCTCATGAGGTCTTGTGTGAGATCACACCTACAAAAATATCAAACGTTAGTCTTAGGAACCCAAACAGGTTTGGGTTCCTTCTTATGAAAAGAAGAATGCAATGCATGCGTGCTGTGCTGTGAAACAGGCAATTTGGGTCTCCACACCCAATGTGTACTACGGTGAACAGTGCAGGTGTGGGAAATGTGTCCTAACATGCCACATGAAAAACATCTAACACCAGGAAAAGGGTTATCTAATCTATGTGGGTGATAATGCCTCTTCCTAGATATATATGAAATATGCTTTGATGAACTTGCAACAGATTTTTCAAAAGGTGGCGGTGCATAAAACTGTTCAAAAGTAGGCAGTATTATGTTCTTTTTAAAAGCACTGATTTTCACTTTCAAAAACTCATTTTCTTTCTTTAAACTTGCAATTTCAAATTTTAAAGTTCCATTGTTACTTTCCACTTCACATGCCATTGTATCTAATTCTTTAAAAGCTCTTTCTAAATCAACATGCGTGGTTTTCAACGAATCATGCTCAGAAACTAAATCAGAATATTTTTTGTTCAATTCATCAAACTCATCAAGAAAAGACATGTGATTGGAATCAAGTGTGGAATGATCTTTAACTACTGAATCATGCTCTTTTTGCAAAGTCAAATAATCTAATTTCATACTAGCATGAGTTCTCTTAAGCTTCCTATACGATGTATGAATTTTTTCAGAAACTTCAAATAATTGATCGTAAGTAAGCTCACATACCTCTTCCTGGTCCGACTGACCAGGGTGATCATCAGCCACCAGACACAAGTTTATTTCCTCCTCTTCAGCTTCAGTCTCAGAAGAGTCAGATGCAGAGTCTGCTCAGAATGCCTTCTGAATTTGCTTCTTATCCTTTCTAAACTTTGGTTTCTCCTCACCCTTCTCCTTGCTTAGATGGGCTTTAAGTGTAGGACAATCAGCCTTAATGTGTCCAGGCTTCCTGCATTCAAAACACACAGTATCAGATGAACCCTTAAAATTTTTACTGGACTTACCCTTGTTCCACTTCTGATAGTTCTTATGTTTCTTCCTTAGAAAGCTTTTGAATTGCCTAGTGATTAAGGCAACATCATTGCTATTAGACCGAAAGAGCTAGACTCACTCTCGTTGGCCTTCAGTGCCACTATTTTCTCCTTCTTTTGTTCACCTGCATCAAGTTGCCTTTGGTTCACCCCTTGCTCGTAAGCAATGAGTGATCCAAGTAAGCTGTCAATAGAGTAAGTATTTAAGTCTTTAGATTCAGTGATCGCAGTAATCTTAGCATCATATGAGGAAGGCAAATATCTAAGAATTTTGTTCACTCTTTCATAGTTAGTAAGTTCTCTACCTAAAGCATGCAAAGAGGTAACAATCTGAGTGAACCTTGTGTACATTTCTGAAAAAGTCTTACTAGGTTTCATGCAAAAAAGTTCATAATCATGTAGCAAGATGTTTAACCTAGACTGTTTGACTTCAGTTGTACCTTCATATATTATACATAATCTATCCCAGATTTCTTTCCCTGTTGTACAAGTAGAAACACGCATATAGTCTTCAGATTTTAAAGCACAAAAGAAACAGTTCAAATATTTAGCATTTAACTATGCTAAGTCACGATCATCAAAAGTCCAATCTGCAAACAGGAGTTCAGTTTTAATTCCATTGACAAGTCTATGTGGTGCTTCATAACCATCCTTAACTAACATCCACATACGATAATAAATAGATTACAGAAAAGTGGACATGCGTGTTTTCCAAAAATCAAACGGAATATTGTCAAACAATGGTGGTCATGTGATTGAATAGCCTTCAGCAGTATTATGATTGTTACAGTTAGCCATGTATCAAATTCAAAAGTTTTTAAACCTAAATTTTGAATCCCGCTCTGATACCACTTGAAAGTTTGAAAGGGATGTTAAGCCCTAGTGAACTAGTCCTGAGGCTAACCAAGAGGGGGGGGGGGGGGGGGGTGAATTGGTTATTTAAAAATTTCACGACAATAATGAAAAATCTTTTCGATACTTAGCAGCGAAAATAAGTAAACAAGATGAAAAGATCAATCTCAGATATTCACCCACGCAGTTAATAATAGAAAAGTAAAGTACAGAATAAAATCAGAAAAGCAAACCAGATTTTATAGTGGTTCGGTCAACTTGACCTACGTCCACTCCCCGGAGCCTCCCCTCCGGGTATTGCACTAAATAAAAAGTGTCTCTCCTTTTGCTCCCACAGTAAGGCAGAGAAGCATGTACAAAATCTCCTTTTCACCACACAGTGAGGCAGAGAACCTGACCTCCTTTTGCTTCCTCCAGAAGTAGGCAGATAACCTTCGAACTCCTTTTACTTCCACCTGAAGCGGGCAGAGAACCCCAGATCTTCTTACGAACGATCCTCCCACAACGAATACTAACCAGATGAAAGATGACGAGCGGAGAAGACGACTCTGATCTGTGCTTGGAGTAACCTTAGTGAATCCCTCACTAACTCCCCCTCACAAGATCCTCTCTCTCTCTCCCAACTCTCTCTCTCTAGGGTTTCTCTAGGAAGGAAGGTGGCAAAAGATTTTTCTTGTCCCAAGAAAAATTTCTTTTATAGGAGGGCTTAAAATTTGCCCTAAATCTCAACTGGTCGGCCAAGATCATCCAGGAAGATCGGTAGATCATCCTGTACGATCAGTTCAAATTCAGTTGATTCAGCATGGACGATTTGGCTCTTCTAGACGATCAGTAGAAAAAAATTGATCATATCGTCCCGTACGATCCTGCGATCATCCGGGACGATTAGTGTAAATCATGGAATATCGTCCAGAAGATAGTTCGGGTCGTCCAGAGAAACCTGTGCTGGACGACCAAAAAATGACTTGATCGTCCAGGATGATAGGGACATCGTCTTGTACTATTAGTTCAAAAAGTGCCCAAATCGTCCTGAACACAGTTCGGGATGTACAGCTGAAATACACTAGACGATCATGATCGTCCGGGGCGATCCTGCGATCATCCAGGACGATATGATCGTATCAATTAAATATTAATTACTTTCCTTAATTACCAGACTAATTTAGGCATGATTGTACTGAATCGTCCAAGATGATACACGTATCGTCCGGGACGATCAGACCAAATAACTTAAAATAAAACTTGCCTAACTTGATTTGGCGACTGAGAATTTCTGAGTTGAGCATATCATCCTGTACGATCCAAAGATCGTCTAGGACGATCTGCTTAATCAGACCCTTTTTACTTGGTCTCCCTAATTAGGGTTTCTATTTTTACTGGATCGTCTAGGACGATGTGACTATCGTCCAGGATGATCTGAACAAAAAATAAACAAAAACTCTAACTCACTCAAGCTCTCCCCATGAGTGTGTGTGTGCAAAGTTACTTAGCTACGGGATCAGTTACATTACAATTGACTCAATAAAAAGAAAAACCATACATTGGACACACTTGGACCCGATCTTGAGTTGGCTTGATTTGCTCGTGATCTTTTCTGCCTGAAACGGGTTAGCCAAGCAAAACACACTGGAAACATATTTGTCATCATCAAAACTAGATTTGCAACACTTCCCAGAGCCACCATGGAGCCAAGGAAGAAGAAGAAAGAAGATGATCGAATCCTTGCTTGAAGCAACCTTTGTGAAACCCTTCACAAACACCCCCTCATAAGATCCTCTCTCACTCTCCCAAATGCTCTCTCTCTAAGCTCTCTTTAATTAGAAAATAGTAAAAGATGTTTTAAAGAGATAATTAGAGAGCCTAAATAGGAGGCCTAAAAAATGCCCTAAATTTTAACTTGCCGTCAAAGATTATCCCGGACGATCTATCGATGTCATGTATTATAAGTATAAAAATAGCCTTTAGCCAGGATGATTGCCATTGCTCTAGGCGATTAGAAGAAGTAATTTCTACATATCATCCAGGATGATTACACGATCATCCAGGACGATCAGTTCAATTTAAGTGACAATCAATAAATCATCCCGTAAATGTCTCGGGACATTCAGGACGATGTCCTTGACAATCAGAAAAAAATCATGGTTTTTGTTTTGGACAATTTGAGATCATCCCATAAAATATAAAGGATCATCCAGGATGATCCAAGTAAATCATCTTGTACGATGTAATTGATCAATTTAACCATAATTAGTCTCCTAATCAAGGGATCATTTTAGGCATGATTGTAATGAATCATCCAGGACGACCAGGATCATTCTATATGATTAGTACAATTTTTGAATTTTAAAATCTTGCCTAAATGAGTTTCGCGGCTGAATGTTTTTAATTTAAACATATCATCCAAGGTAATGGGTGGATCGTCTAGGATGATCTACATAATTAGGTTTACTTAACCTAGATGCCCTAATTTATGTTTCTATTTTTAACTGATCCACCAGGATGATTTTGGATCGTCCTATGCGATATGATAAAAAAATAAAAAAAATTTTGACTTACTAAATTTCTCCCCCTAAGTATGTGTATGCAATGTTGGTTAGCATCAGGATCCACCTTATTATATTTGACTCAATAAAAGATAAAAACCATTGGAATTAAAATTATATACTGACTTAGTCCTAATCTACCCAATCTTGAGCTGGATTGAATTATAATTGATCTTGTGGACCTGAAAAGTTAGTAGGCAGGGCAACTAAAATAGATGTGCAGTAGTGACAGTAGTAGAGAAATATGAATATTTGTTATCATCAAAATTATAATGCTTGAATCAAGATTTGTAGTAATCTCCCCCTTTTTGATGATGGCAAACATTTGTTGGACAATTTCAAATCAAGCAGATATTGAAAAAAAATGAAACACAAAGCAAAGAAGAATAATATAAATATAGCAAAGAAAATTTTACTAACATATGCAAACAATACAACACCAACACTACTCCTTTTGACATCATAAAAAGGAAGAAATAGAAAAGAAACCACTAAATAGAACATAGTACAGAAATAAGTATAAACTCAGAAATAAACACAAAAAAAAACTAGAAAGAGGATTCAAAAATACAAAAATTTTAATCAAAATACAAAAAAAAAAAAGAAAAAAAACAAAAATGAAAATAAAGACAAAGTTTTTTTTTTGAATAGATCAACTCCAGTAAATGACAAATTTCCCTTAATTTTTGGATTTAAAAACCAATAAGAATGAAATGACATGCTGAAATCAAGAAAAAATTAGAAAATTAATTCTTGTAAACCCCACCTCAAACACCTTTCAGGTTCAAATTTTCTTTTAAATAAAAATCTAATTCAGAAGAAAAGAAATTAGTAAAGAAAAGTGATCCCTTCAAACTTTTTTCCAAAAAAATATCTAATAAAATAATATTGCAAAGTAAATAATCATAAATCATGATTTTCAATCTCAAGTGTTTGAATATATTAAGTGGCACATGAATTCTTCTAAGATTTTTAAAGATTTGAAAGAGGAGGAAGCATATTTCTTTGTGGGCTCATTTTCTACCTCTTTTTCCAGTTATTTGGCACACCTTATGCATCTTTTGATTTCTTATACACTTTATATATCTTTTTAATTTATTGGAAAATATTACGCATCTTTTCAGTGTTGGCCTCATTTTGTGCGTTTTTTTTAGTTGATTAGCGCACTTTGCGCATCTTTTACGAGCTTCCTTTCTTTTAACACCTCTAAAAACTCTCAGTTGTGAGATTATCTTTCAGATATAAGAGAAGAAAAACTCACTCTCTTAGATAAGGAAAAGTAAATCACAAAATAGAATTATTCTCATATGATAAATAGAACCACTTGATTAAGAAAACACAAAATTGATTCAATGATCTGGAACACTACTCATATGAGATAGATTACTGTAGGAAGATAAAATAGATCTCTATTTTAAAGTCCAACTTTTTAATTTTGAAAAAGATTTTTATTCAAAAAGAGAAATACATCATTAAAGGAGTTAGAGGAAGAGAAACAATCATCAATATTTCTTCCTTTAACTATTTTAGAGGAGTCAATCACTGCTTATAAGCTTTGAAATAAAAATAGGGCAAAAATCTCATTTAAAAACAAGTTCATCAGCTGTAGTGAGCAGTGATCTGATTCTTAAGAAACTAAAGAAAATCATCAAGAAATAAAAAAATACATAAAAAGAGATAAGCAAACAAATCAAATAAAAAGTGAAGAAAAATAGAAGGAAATAAGAGAAATAAAAAATATAAAAAAATAAACAAACAAATCAAACAGAAACTAAGTGCAAAAACATAAATAGAAAGCACCAATTTCAAGCTTGAATATCTATCACACATAATCTGGTTCTTAAGGTGCTAAAGGTTTCAAAGGCTAGTGGTTTTTTGAAGATATCTGCCAGTTAGTTATTAGTGGCTACATGATGTAGCTTTATGTCTCCTTTGGTAACATGGTTTCTAATGAAGTGATGCATGATGTCAATGTGTTAGGTCATGGAGTATTGGATTGGGTTCTTTGAAATACAAATGGCATCAGTGTTATCACATAGGACAGGAATTGTACCTACTAGAAGTCCTAAGGCCATAGTTTATTGCTTTAAATAAAGGACCAGGGCCACATAACTTCCTAAGGCAATGTATTCAGCTTCAATAATGGACAGTGCAACTGAGTTCTATTTTCTACTGGATTAGGAGACTAAGGATTATCCTATAAATTGACATGTTCAAGAGGTGTTCTTTCTATCCACCCTACATCCTATAAAGTCTGAATCAGAATATCCTATAATCTTAAAGGTATTGCTATGTCTAGGATACCAGATTCCTAAGTTTTGGGTTCTTAAGACATATCTAAGGATTGTCTTAACTGCAGTCAGGTGGGATTCTTTTGGATCACCCTGAAATCTAACACAGAGATAAACACTAAATATAATATCAGGTCTGCTAGCAATCAGCTAAAGAAGTGATCCAGTTATTCCTCTATACTTCTTATGGTCAACCAATTTTCTATTTGAATCCTTATCTAACTAGACACAGGATCCCATCTGAGTGTTGATTGGCTTAGCTTTAATCATTTCATATTTCTTTAGGATGTCCTTATGCTAAATCCTAGAAAGTAGAATAATTCTCCCATCATACTCATCTCAAATTTCTTATTCATTATTTTAGAAAATTATCACCTAAATTTTTATCAAAAGATCTAAAAAGTATATCATCAATATAGATCTGAACAATGAGTAATTCAACTCCTACTCTCCTTAGAAAAAGGGTGGTGTCTACACTCCCCTTAACAAACTCTCTTTCCAATAGGAATATGTTAAGCCTCTCATACCATACTCTGGGTACCTGTTTTAATCCATACAAAACCTTTTTTAATTTGAAAATATAATTTAGAAATTGGGAATTCTCAAAGCCTAGGGGTTACTCTACAAACGCATCTTCTTTTATTATCCCATTTAAAAAGGCACTCTTGAAATCTATTTGAAAAAGCTTAAACCCCTTATAACAGGCAAAGGCTAGTAGTACTCTAATGGCTTTCAGTTAGACTACAGGGGCAAAAGTTTTCTCAAAATTAATCCCTTCCATTTGGTTGTACCCCTTAGCCACTAAGCTTGCCTTATTCCTAAACACTACACCATAATCAATCATTTTATTCTTAAAAATCCATTTGGTTCCTACTACACTCAGGTCCTTAGGTCTTTCTACCAGCTCCTAAATATCATTCCTAACAAATTGGTTTAGTTCCTCTTGCATGGCTAGGATCCAGAATTCATCAGAAAGGGCTTGAGATATGTTGGTGGGTTCAGTCATTGAAATGAAGGCAGAGTGATTTACTTTTTTTCTAAGTTCATGCCTAGTTCTAACACCTTCAGAAGGGTCACCTAAGATCAGTTCTTTAGGATGACTCAAAGAATATCTCCATTTCCTAGGCAGTATAACATCAGGTTATACCCTTTCCTCTAGATTGATAGATTCTACTACTTGGTTGGCTTCTGCAACCTCCTCTTCCCCTACCCTAGACCCTCCAGAATTATCAAATTTATTAAACACAACATGAGTGATCTCCTTAATAATCAGGGTTCTTTTATTGAAGACTCTATAGGATTTTCCAACACTTGAGTAACATTGGAACACTCCTTCATCAGATTTTGGGTCAAACATTTCTAGTTGAGACTTCCCATTATTCAGAATAAACACTTTACTCCAAAGACATGAAGGTGAGAGAGGTTGGGTGTCCTACCCTTAAGAATTTTGTAGGGTGTTTTATTTAGCTTAGATCTAAGATTTACCCTATTTAGAACATAATAGGTCGTATTCACTGCTTCTACCCAAAAGTATTTAGGAAGTGAGTATTTAGTTTACATAGCTCTAGTAACTTCTACCAGGGTCCTGTTCTTCCTTTTAGCTATCTCGTTCTATTGAGGGGTCCTAGGAGCAAAAAAATTATGATTTATCCTTTGCTCCTTATAGTAGGTTGCAAATTTCTCATTTTTAAACTCTCCACCATTATCACTATAAATAGTAAGAATTTCATAACCTAATTTCCTCTAAATCCATGTTTAGAATGATCTAAATTTCTTGAATGATTCATTTTTATGAGATAGGAATCTAACCCATGTGAACCTCAAATAATCATCAACAATCACATACCCAAAGAATTTCCCTCCTAAGCTTAAAGTGCTAACATGTCTAAAGAGATCCATGTGAAGGACTTCTAAGCGTTTGCTAGTGTTAGTGTCTTTGATTCAGTGGAAGAAAGATTTGACTTGCTTCCCTAACTGACAGGCATCACACAGGTGGTCTTTAGTGAACTCTAGTTTGGGGACACCTCTCACTAAGTTTTTTTGGGTGATCTTCCTAAGGCTTTTCATGCTTGTTTGACAGAAGCTCCTATACAATAATCATAATTCATCAATAATTGATTTTAAGCAAATATGAATATTCGCTTTAAAGTAATTTAGATCCAGCATGTCAACATTATTGATCCTTTTTTCCTGTAAAATAATTTTGTCATTTAGGCTTATAATACAATAAGTTGGCAGAAATTTTATGCTGAAGCCTTTATCATAGAGCTGGTTTATGCTAAGCAGATTATGTTTTAGTCCATCTACAAGCAAAATATTATCAATGATGAAATTTATTAAATCACCAATTATACCTAATCCCACCACTCTCCTGGTGGTGTTGTCTCCAAGTGTTACCTTGCCTCTTGCCCTAGCCTCCAGTAAAATGAATTGATTGCATCTTTAATTATATTCCTTGAACATCTGTTGTCAGGTACCACATGCTCTCATGAGGCCTTTTATGAGAGTACTCCTACAAAATCATTAAATGTCAGATTTGGGAACCCAAACAGGTTTGGGTGCCTTGTGATGAAAAGAAGAATGAGATTCATGCATGCTATGCTGTGAATTTTGCACTTTTGGTCTCCACACCCAATATGTTCTATGATGAATGGTGTAAGTGTGGGAGATATGTCCTAGCATGCCACAAGAAAAATATCTAACATCAAGAAAAGGGTTAACTAATCTACGTGGATGATGGTGCCTCTTCTTAGGTTTGGATGATACATGCTTTGATGTTTATGTATAAAATTCTTTAGGTGATGGTGGTTATTTATTTTTCATGATAGCAGTTAATTCAGCATCAAAAAATTTGTTTAAACTTTTAAGAATTGAATTTTTCATTCTCATCACATGCTCCCTACTCTCTAAATTAGATGTAAGAGTTTCTAATTCCTTGAATGCAATTTCTAATTCAACACATGATATTTTTAATAAATCTTGCTTAGTGGTTAAATCCGAATGCTTTTTGTTTAACTCATTAAATTCATCCAGTAAATCCATATAATTGTTATCTAAAGTGGTGTGATCTTTTAATAGAACATAATGCTCTTTTTGCAGATTTAAGAAGTCAGTTTTAACGCTTGCATGCAATTTTTTTTGCTTCCTGTATGATGAATAAATTCTTTCAAAAATTTTAAATAATTGATCATATGTTAGCTCACATACCTCTTCTTGGCCAAAGTGACCAAGATCATCAGCCATTAAGCACAGATTTGTAATATCCTCTTCTGCTTTAGTTTCAAAGGAGTCTGATGCTGAGTCAACCAAGAAAGCCTTTTGGATCTTTTTCTTGTCCTTCCTGAACTTAGGCTTTTCTTTAGCTTTCTCCTTGCTTGGGTGAGCTTTTAGAGTTGGGTAATCTGACTTTAGGTGCCTTGTCTTCCTGCATTCAAAGCAAATAACATCAGATGAAGCTTTAGAATTTTTATTGTTCTTACCTCTATTTCACTTCTGATGATGCCTTTATTTCTTTCTTAAAAAACTTTTAAATTATCTTGTTATTAAAGCAAAATCATCATCATCAGAACCAAAAGGATTTGTGTCAGAATCATTAGCCTTCAAGGCTACAGTTTTCTCCTTTTTCTTGTCCCCTGTATTAAGCTGCCTTTGGTTCACTCCTTGCTCATAAGTAATTAGTGATCCAAGTAAGATATCAATCGAATAAACATTCAAGTCCCTAGATTCAGAAATGATAGTAATTTTTACATCATAGGAAGAAGGTAAACATCTCATAATCTTATTCACATTTTCATAATTAGTAAGTTCTCTCGCAAAGGCATGTAAAGAGGTAATAATTTGTTTAAATCTAGTGTACATCTCATAAATTGATTCATTTGGTTTCATGCAAAAGAGTTTATAATCATACAAAAGAATGTTCAGTCCAGATTATTTAACCTCATTCATTCCTTCATAAGTAATGCATAATCTATCCCAAATTTCTTTACCAATTATACATGTTGAAACATGCATATAATCTTCAGATTTTAATGCATAGAAAAAGCAGTTTAAATATTCAGCATTCAATTGAGAAATATCTCTATCATCAGTTACCCATTCAGTAAAAGGAATTTAAGTTTTAACATCATTTATAAGTCTATAAGGTGTAGAATATCCTTCTCTAATAAGCATCCACATGCGATAATCAATCGATTGTAAAAAGATGGACATGCGAATTTTCAAAAAATCAAAAGGAATATTATCAAATAAAGGTGGTCAAGTAATTGAATATTCTTCCATAGTGTTACGATTACCAATGTTAGCCATAGATCAAAAATTAAAAGATTTTTAAAACTTGATTTTATGAATCCCGCTCTAATACCACTTGGAAGTTCATTAGGATTATTAAGCCCTTATGAACTAGTCCCAAAGCTAACCAAGAAGGGGGTAAATTCATATTTTAAAAATTTTATTAAGCGAAAAGAAAAGTATTTTAAATATTTTAAATATAAATAATTTAAGCAAAAGCAAATAACCAAAACAAAAGATTTTAACACAAATCAGATCAAAGAAATATATGGAAATTAAAGTGCAAAAAAGTAAATAAAAAGAACACACTAGATTTATAGTGGTTCGGTCAATTTGACCCACGTCCACTCTTCGGAGCCTCCCCTATAGGTATTGCACTAAAACTATAGTGTCTCTCCTTTTGCCCCCACAGCAAGGAGAAGAAGCCCTTACAAAATCTTTTCACTGACCCGATGAGGCAGAGAACCTTGAATCCTTTTTCACCCTCTTGGTGAAGGCAGAGAACCCAGAATCCTTTTACTCCCTCCTGGAGTAGGCAGAGAACCTGACAATTCTTTTACTCCATCCTGGAGTAGGCAGAGAACCTGATAATCCTTTTACTCCCTCCTAGAGTAGGCAGAGAACCTAGATCTGATGCTGATGATCATCTCCCTATAGCCACCAAGGAACCAAGGAAGAAAAGGGAGAAGATGACCAAATCCTTGCTTGGAGCAGCCTTTGTGAAATGCCTCACAAACTCCCCCTCACAAGATCCTCTCTCTCTCTCTCCCAAACTCTCCCTCTCCTTTAAGCTTTCTTTGATTAAAAAAAAGCAAAAGATTTTTTAAAGAGATAATTATAGAGCTTAAATAAGAGGCCGCAAAAAGTGCCTTAAATTTTAGCTTAATGTCAAAGATCATCCAGGATGATTTGTCTATCGTCTAGTACGATCAGTATAAAAATAGCCTTTAGTGAGGATGATTGCCATTGTTCTAGATGATTAGAAGAAATAATTTCTACATATCATCTAGGATAATTATACGATTGTCTGGGACGATCAGTTTAATTTGAGTGGCAATCGACAAATCATCCCACAAATGTCTCAGGACGTCCAGGATGATATCATAGATGATCAAAAGAAAATCAGGATTTTCATCTTGGATGATTGGAGATCGTCCCATGAAATATAAAGGATCGTCCGGGATGGTCCAAGTGGGTCGTACTGTACGATATAATTGATCAATTTAACCATAATTAATCTCCTAATCAAGGGATCATTTTAGGCATGATTGTAATGAATCGTCCAGGATGATCAGGATCATCCTGTACGATTAGTGCAATTTTTGAATTATAAAATCTTGCCTAAATTAGTTTGGTGGCATAATATTTTTGATTTAAACATATCATCCAAGATGATGGGAGGATCGTCAAGAATGATCTGCCTAATCTAGTTTACATAACCTAGATGCCATAATTTAGATTTTTATTTTTAACTGAACATCCAAGATGATTTTGGATCATCCTGTACGATATGATCAAAAAATAGAACACTGTCTGACTAACCAAATTTCTCCTCATGAGTGTGTGTGTATGGTTACTTAGCATCAGGATCCACCTTATTATATTTGACTCAAGAAAAGGTAAGAACCATTTGAATTAAAATTATAGACTGACTCAATCCTAATCTACCTAATCTTGAGCTGGCTTGAATTGTAATTGATCTTGTGGACCTGAAAAGTTAGTAGGCAGGGCAACAAAAATAGATGTGTAGTAGTGATAGTAGTAGTGAAACATGCATATTTGTTATCATCAAAATTATAATGCTTGAATCCTGATTTGTAACACCTAGAATACTAAACATCCTATATTTAGGCATGCAAGTAGTTCATTCCTATTCTATTAATTATTTTAATATTCCTTTATCAAGCTAATATATAACACTAGGTTTAAATTTTATATATGGCAACTGCATAGATAAAATGAAGAGTGAGAGATATTGAAAATGGCCATTCAAAATCTTAATCCAAATAATTTATATTAATAATTACTTAGGTTTTCACAGCATTACTCCAAACTATGAGTTTAGCTGGCCATAAAATAAAAATACAACAACATAATTTAAATTAGTTGCTCAAGAAAGAAAATATAAGTAGAAAAGAGTAAAAGGATGTCACATGGAATGAAGGATCTCAAATCGTTCCTACAGATAAACCCTTCTTATAGTGAGTCTCTCCTTATAACTTAGCTCTTCACACTTCTTTCCTCTCTAAATGCTTGCTTGCTAACTACAATATTAGCTAGCTACTCTAAAGAATGTACCTTACTCTCCTTTGGCCACTGCTCTTTGAAACTATTTAAAACTCTAATACACATATATAAAAAAGTAGAAAACTATTTATACTTATTATAGAGATGGCTGAGGCATTATGGCACTCAATAAGGTGCACTGTAGTGTTATAATATGAACTAACCAAATGTTCTTCACTATGGTACTGGCCTAACCAAGAGTGACGGTTTGCTGCTCCAGCATGACATTTGATTTATTCAGCATCACACTCCTTTTCATCAACTTATCCACCACGATGCTGTAAAAGTTGGGCACTATGGTGCTTGCATACATCATCTAGCACTACAGCGCTCATAATTAGAACACTATGGCACTGGCTCAATACATGTGAATTTTTCTCCATTTCTTGAGATATTTCCACTCAACATCAACAAAATATAAACATGTTCACTAGAATTAAACATAATAAAATACTACATAATTTTTACTATAGCGTAAGCATGGGAAAATGAAGTGCTCATTTTTTGTCAAACAAATGTCAAGGTTTTTGAAACATATTGCACTACGATATTTGGTAAAGATTATCATCATGGTGCTTTACTAACTAATTATAGTTTTAATTTAACACTGTAATGCTAAATGTAATGCTGCGGTGCTCAATAATGATTCATAATAAGTGGGTGCACTAAACAATAGTATTGAATATAATTTTTTAGCATTATAAAATAAAGGATTTGATGTTGTGACTCTATGTAGATTAGCGTTGAAGTGCTCTGTAAGTGGATGTAGTGTTATGGTGCTAAAATTTATAGAACTGTGGCATTATATTATACAAATTTTCTTAAGACTTTAATATAGCAGTGTCCAATTTAGATGTTGTCGTGCTTAGCAAGTGAACACTGCGATGCTTTAAGACCTGAAGCTATGGTGCTGGTTCAAATTTGTTAAAATGATTACTAAAAAAAATTTGACGTAATAATTTAAGTCACAACCATACTTAGTAACTCACATATAATACAACATGATATTTTTCATAATCATATATGGAAAAATTTTATGTTCATCGGCGACATGATTTGCTTTAAATATTTCTTTAGTTAAATCTATGTAGATTAACATTATACCTTCCCAAGGGATAGGCTAATATTTCACTATTGATTTGAAAACAAAATTTATTTTATTTTCTTGATCAAAAGTAGCATAATAAATATTTACTTATTATTTTAATCATGAAACTAAATCAAATGAATTTATTTTCATAATCAAATAGAATAAGGAATATTCAATTAATCCCTAAGGTTAAAAAGAATATTCACTTTTCTCTTTCTTTATAAAATTAAATTAGTAATTAAAGCTAGGCCTCTATCCAAAAAATTCTTTCCCTATCTTAGAAAGGAAAAAGAGTAGGGTTTATTTTAATTTTGTGTTCTAGACGTCTTATAAGGGCAAGCCCTTATAGTTTATTATATCTCTTAAGAGAATAATCTTGATTAAAGTAAAAAATAAAGTTTTTTAATTCATATAGATTTAAAGAAATGCTTAGACTACCAAGGTTTCAGTGTATATGAGATTTAGGTTGTAAATAATTAACATTGATTTAGAATTCATATTTAAACTTTAGATTTTTTTTTGATTTTGGAAGGAAAAAACTGAAGGAATGTGGAGAGGCTTAGGGGTGTATACAATCTAGACTTAAACGTGCCTAGAGTGAGCTGCTAGCTAATAATCTTAAGTACAAATAATCACTGTAAGAACACATGATTAGATATCTCTACCCTAGGAATTAAGGAATTACAATTTAGAGGACTATAACTAGGAATTTACTATACGTATATAATTTCAAGATAAAATGATGCATGAATAATAATGAATAAATAAAAAACTTTTATTCATAGATAATTTCTCAGAGTATGACTCAGGATCTACTGTAAAGTAAAGGTGGCTAGGCTCCACCACCAACAAGTATAAATTTATATTCATATACAACTATATATTTAAATATAATTATTTATTTCTTCCTAAAATATTTTACCTTCTAGATCTTCTATAGAATTCCAAAAGATAATGATCTTCAAAGGAAGAAGAAGAATTTTCTTTTGGAACCTATACATGTATATAAATTATTATATTTTAATTTATTATAACTCTTAACACTGCACAACTTAATCTAGCTATATAAGTATAAAAGATATTTACATTTACATCATTTCCTTTATGTTTTTATTATTTTCTAGGTACATTCTACTTTATAAAAATATAAAATAGCAGTTTAAATATAAAAGAAATATACATATGCAATACATTGTGAGTGTATATAAAAAAGTAAAGTGGCCTAGAAACCTACTCCAAATGTGCACTAATAGAAAAATAAATATGACATTTACAATATAGAAAATAAACTCTCCAAATATGAGTACCCTCTAAGCTAGGCACTCCATATGTAAACCAAATCAAACCATTGGCCTTGCCTAGAGTAGAGTTGCTTATCCTAACAAACCATCTAAATTGTTTGTATAAGGCTATGTGGCTTGTATAGGTCATAAATTTATTAGTTTATAATAAAAAAAATAAATTTACTTGTTTAATGTCATTGACAGTTGGTTTAAATTCAAGTGCTAGTGTTTCAGGAGTTTTGGATTTATCTTATGGGTGTTTTGATTGTTACAGTTATTTATATTTAAATTTTAAAGAACAAAATGCATAAAACTTATAAATTTTAGAAGTCATTGATTAGCAAGTCTATAGCTTATATTTATAATGTTACAAATCCTCAAAAATTGGGGAAAATAGGTTGCATAGAGTCTTTATATTTTAATTAAGTGTTTTAGTCCTTATATTTTCCAATCCAATACACATTTACCTTCTTAAAATGAGTCAAGCATATGAAAGCTTTAATATCTAAGTATTTTATTACTAATTTTTAATTAATTTAGTTTATTAATTATAGATTTATAAAATTTATAATTTAATATTTTCATTCTATCAATACACGAGGCATTGTCACAACGGGCACGAGGACTAAAGCCTCGTTAAGACACGTAACTGTACAATTCAAGTATCGAGCCTAAAAGCTTCATTAATAGAGTATATAAGATTTAATATATTAAATTAATGGTTTACTAAATTTTTGATGATTTACTAAATTTTTGTATTTATTGTTTTATTTAATGAATTAGGTATTACTAGTTTTTAACTTTTTAATTTAAAATTAATTCTGGAAATTTAATATTTTTTATAAGTACTAGACCCAATATTGATTTCAATGCCTTTGTGTTTGTGTTATTTAGATTTTTAGAAAGTTTTCAAACTCGAAAAGAAAGAATTCCACAACTGGCTTTTTATTTACATTAAATTCTAGAATTTTTTTTCATAAATACTATATCAAATGATGAGTTCAATGCCATTGAGTTTGTGATATTTGGAGTTTTCTATAATAAGTTATGATTTTTATAATTCTAGCATATTTAATAGCTTATGACAGTATGGTGTGGAGAACTTTGTAACAGGTTTTGAACTATTTTGGCTTTATGTTGAAATTTTCTAAACTTATTATGGATTGTGTGGAGAATCTCAAATTTTCTATCTTAATTATGGTAACTCTTCAAATTGGATCAATGCTAGAAGTTGTTTTCATCAAGGTTATCCCTTATCTCCATTTCTCTTTATTTTATGCTCTCAATTTTTATCAAATGCTTTGAAACAAGGAGATAATGAGATTGGGATAAAAATTCATCCAAATGCTCCGAGGATATCTCATTTGCTTTATGTAGATGATATATGGATTTTTTCTGAAGATAATGTGAAGGTGTTAAAGAAGATTAGGGGTATTCTATTGGACTTTTGTAGTTGGTTAGGCCAGAAGGTAAATTATTAGAAATTTGTTATTCTCTTTGGTAAAGCTGTTAATAGAAGGAGGAGGAAAAGAATTACTCGGTTGATGGGATTTAAAACTGTTAAAGAGATGAATTACTTGGGATTGAAGATTGCCTTAAGAAGGCTTATGGTTGCGGATTTCCAGTTCATTTTGGATAAAGTCATTGGAAAACTTAATGCTTTGGGAAATAAGTTTATTTCGTTATATGGGAAATTTAGTCTTATCAAGTCGATTATTCACTTGATCCTTATTTTTCAATGCGCTCCTTCTCTTATTCCTATTGGTCTTTTGGCTGAAATTAATAAGGTTTATAGAGAATTTATTTGGCATAAGAATGACAGGAGTAAGGGCCTTCACTATGTGAGCTGGGAAGCATTATATAAATCAATTCAAGTTGGGGGCTAGGGTGTGCATTCCTGTGTAAGAAAGGTAGGAGCATTAATGGAGAAGCTGGCATGGAAATTCCTTAATGATGCTGATTTATTATTATATAAGACCATTGAGTCTAAATATAGTTTGGCCTACTGGAGTCCTGAAGTCAAGTAGAACTCTTTGAGTGCTTGGAAGATTATTTTGAGTAGTGTTAAGGCTCCACAACCGATTGTTAGGTGGTAGATCGCAATAGGGGAATCAGTTAATATGGTTAAGGATGTTTGGGTATTATATAAAGGTCTTAATAAGTGGCCTACTTTTATATCTATTTTATAAAGTGATGATATGATTGTTGATTATTTCATTAAAGATGGAGCCTGAGACAAGGAGGAGCTTCAAAAATAGTTTGGGGAGGAGTTGATCAGGCTAATTTGTGAAGTCTAGATTGATCTGAATTTTAGTAAAGACCGAGTAGAACTTATCTATTAGGTAGCAGGTATATCGATTTCTACTCTAGCATTTGAAGTAGGTGTGCAGTATCTGATTGTAAAGATGTATTGGATAAGGATTATGAAGATTAAGCTTAATCATAGGGTGGAAGTTTTTTGGTGGAGGCTACATCACAATGCTATTCCTATGTTCCAATTTTTGGAGCATAGAAGGTTAAGAGATGGTAATTTATGTCCTAGAGGATGTATGGTGATGGAAGATTATGAACATGAGGTGGTTAGTTGTTCAATGCTTGTTCAAATAAAGCAAATTTTGAATAAATAGGGTTTTAAAATTCCTTCTTTTGGACCATTTCATGAATGCTGCATTTGGTTGGAAAAATCTACATCAAATAATGTATTTCTTGCTAATCTTTATTTTTTGGCTATTTTTCTTTGTTGGAAATGTAGAAACAAATGTATGCATGCGGATAAGGAGGATAGTAATCTGATTATTTCAGCAAACTCAGTTGGAGTTGCTTCCATTTCCTTATCAGATGGACATATCAGAATTAAATCGAGCATCAGGGGTGCTAATCAACAAGTTTGATTGTTCCGAAATTATTTCCATCCTCCTCCTCTAGATTGGATCAAAGTTAATGTAGATGCTTCCTTATTTTTGTCTTATAAGGCTGGAGTTGGAGGTGTATTCCGGGATCATAAAGGAAGGTTTATATTAGCATTTGGATTCAATGGTGTTCATTGGGACATTTATTGGTTGGAATTGTTAGTTATTCACTCCTTGGGATTGGTCATCAAAGATTGGATGATGCAGTACAAAGAAATTATAATTGAAGGGGATAACGTCAATGTTATTAAGTATATTCATGATGGTCTTAAGAAGATGGAGGCGTGCAAGTCTGACATTGGAATTGAAGTTTTGCCTTTCATTAAAGATTTTCATCATGTCATTTTTAATTGTGTGAATAGGGATTGCAATAAGTTAGCGGATTGTCGTGCTAACAGTGCTCTTAGTAGTAGTTTTGTTTGGGATGATATTAGTATGGATCATATTCCTCCTCATTTTCTTTAATTGTTAAAGGAGGAGTGTGACTATATTAATAGTTTGTACTAGGCCCTTTTTCTTTTAATGCTATTGCTATGTGCATCTTTTAAAAATAAAGCTTAGCATTTTTGAATGGAAAAAGATATTTTTTTAAGAACCTACGTGCCAACTCATCCAAAGTGATTATGAAGCCTGGAGGCAAGGAATTTAACCACATCATTGATTTGTCAATTTGAGAAAATAGAAACTGACATAGCCTAACAACACCATCATTGATTGTTGCAAATTTGGATTTAAGGATTATAATTTTAATGACAACAAATATTTCTGTGTTCTATTTTGATTGGCTAACATTTCTACAACAGATCAAACATAATTCAAGCCAACTCAAGATCGGGTCCGCGTGTGTTTAAATATAAATTTTCCCTTTCTTGAGTCAAATGTAATGTAATTGATCCCCTAGCTAAGTAACCTTGCACACACACACTCAGGGGGAGATTTTTTGTGAGTTAGAGTTTATATTCTATTTTTGATCACATCATCCTGGACAATCTCCATATCATCTTGGATGATCCATTGAAAATAGAAACCCTAATTAGGGCTCTCAAGTTAAGTCGGTCTGATTAAGCTGATCGTCCTAGACGATCCTCCCATCATATAGGATGATAGGCTCAAATCAAAAATTCTTAGTCGCCAGACTAAGTTATGCATGTTTTGATTTCTAAGTTCTTTTATCTAATTGTCTTGGATGATATGTGTATCATCCTTGATGATTCACAACAATCATGCCTAAATTAGCCAGGTCATTAGGGAATGCAATCAAGGATTAATTTGATTGATCACATCGTCCTGGACGATTGGAAGATTGTCCTGGATAATTTGTTAAAAATTCTCATCATCCAAATGACTTCACCTAGATGACTCGTATAATGTGCTGGATGATATAAGCCTATTTATACTAATTGTCCAGGATGATAGAAATATCATCCCGAACAATCAAGTCATTTTCAATAATATAACATATTTGTGCAGGATGACCCGAATAATGTGTAGGACAATTTTGGTCATTTTTGAACTAATAGTACGGGAAGATAGGCATATTATCTCAGACAATCAAGTCTTTTTCTTCAGATCATCCCGCATTTTCTCCTGGATTACCTGAAAAATCCTTAGGATGATATTCCTGAGTTGAACTGATCGTCTTGGATGATCGTAGGATCGTCCCGGATGATCTGAACAAAACATGTCTTCTAATCATCTAGAGAAGCTAGATCATCTAGGCCAATTGGTGAAGATTTACACTGATCCTACTGGATAATCCTTCGATCGTCCTGGACGATCTTTGATGGCAAGTTGAATTTTAGGACAATTTATGTGCCTTTCTATTTAAACTTTTTATTTGTTATTCGAAAAACTTTTTGCCAAAATCCTTTCCTAATAGAGCTTTGAGAGGGAGAGGGAGAGCTTGGGAGAGAGAGAGAATCTTGTAAGGGGGAGTTTGTGAGGGTTTAACAAAGGTTACTTCAAGCAGGGATTCGAGTCATCTTCTCCGGCGATCGTCTCTTGTCCCATGGTGTCTCTGTGGGAAAGATTATCAACAAGAAGTCAAGGTTCTCTATCTACTTCAGGAGGAAATAAAAGCAGGTAAGGTTCTCTACCTACTTTAGGAGGAAGTGAAAGGAGTCTGGGTCTCTTCCGGCTTCAGGAGGAAGCAAAAGAAGTTTGGGTTCTCTGCCTCACTGGGTTGGTGAAAAGGAGTTATGTAAAGGCTTCTCCACATTCCTGTGGGAGCAAAAGGAGAGTTACTGATTTGAGTAGTGCAACACCTGGAGGTGAGGCTTCCGGGAGTGGACGTAGGTCAAGTTGACCAAACCACTATAAAATCTGGTGTATTCTTTCTGATTATTTTTCACACTTTATTTTTCTGTTGTTATCTGCTTGAGTGAAATCTATGATTGACCTTTTTATTATTGTTCATTTATGCTGCAAATTATAAAAAGATCTTTCTTGTGGTTAAAGAAGTATTTAAAACTACCAATTCATCCCCCTTCTTGGTTAGCCTCGGGCTAGTTCATAAGGGCTTAACATCCCTTATGAACTTTCAAGTGGTATCAGAGCGGGATTCATAAAATCTAGTTTTGAAAAACTTTTGAATTTGATCCATGGCTAACTTTGATAATAGAAATACTGCTGAAGGTTATTCCATCACTCCTCCACCTTTGTTTGATAACATACCTTTTGATTTTTAGAAAACTCGCATGTCCACCTTTTTACAATCTATAGATTATCATATGTGGATGCTTGTTAAAGATGGTTATAAAGCACCATTTAGACTTTTTAATGGCGTTTAAACTGAACTTCTTTTTACTGAATGGACATTTGATGATCTTGACTTAGCACAACTGAATATAAAATTCTTGAACTATTTTTTTTGTGCATTAAAGTTTGAAGATTATATGTGTGTCTCTACTTGCACTACTGGTAAAGAAATCTAGGATAGACTATACATTACTTATGAAGGTACATCTAAATTTAAGCAATCTAAATTGAACATCTTATTTATGACTACGAACTCTTTCGCATGAAACCTAGTGAATCAGTTTCTGAAATGTATACTAAGTTTACTCAAATTGTCACCTCTCTATATGCTTTGGGAAGAGAACTCACTAACTATGAACAAGTGAATAAAATTCTGAGATGTTTTCCTTCTTCTTATGATGCAAAGATAATTGTAGTTACTGAATCCAAAGATTTGAATACTTATTCTATTGATAACTTACTTGGGTCACTCATTGGTTACGAGCAAGGAGTGAACCAATGACAAATTGATGCAGGTGAGTAGAAGAAAGAGAAAACTATGGAACTGAAGGCCAATGATACTGACACTGATTCTTCTGGGTCTAATAGCGACGATGTTGCCTTAATCACTAGGCAATTCAAAAGATTTCTAAGGAAGAAACAAAAGAACTTTCAGAAGTGGAACAATGGTAAGAGTAGCAAAAATTTTAAAGGTTCTTTTGATACCGTTTGTTTTGAATGTAGGAAGCTTGGACATATAAAGGCTGATTGTCCTATACTTAAGGCTCACCCAAGCAAGGAGAAGGGTAAGGAGAAACTCAAGTTTAGAAAGGATAAGAAAAGGATTCAAAAGGCTTTCGGGATGGATTTTATATCTGGCTCCTCTGAGATTGAAGCTGAAGAGGAAGTTACAAACTTATTTTTGATGGCTGGTGAGCATCTTGGTCAGTCAGACCAAGAAGAGGTATGTGAACTGACCTATGATCAATTACTTGATGTTTCTGAAAAAAATCCATTCATCATATAGGAAGCTTAAGAAAACTCATGCTAGCCTAAAATTCGAATTTTTGAATTTATAAAAGAGCATAAAATTTTAATTGAAGATCATTCTACACTTAATAGCAATCACATGTCATTACTTGATGAATTTGATGAGTTGAATAAAAAGCATTCAGATTTGATTATTAAGCTTGATTCATTAAAAGTATTGCATGTTAAATTAGAAGTTACATTTAAGAAATTAGAATCACATGCATTTGATTTAGATAGTGATGAGCATTATTTGAAATTTGAAATTGTAAGTCTCAAAAAGAAAATTAAATTTCTAAGTATAAAAATTAGTGCTTTTGAGAAAAATGAAACATCTCCTAGTTTTGCATAATCTTATGCACCTCCATCACTTGAAGAATCTAATTCAAAATCATCAAAGCATGTTTCATTCAAACCTAGGAAGAGGCACTATCACCCATGTAGATTAGTTAACCCTTTTCCTAGTATTAGATGTTTTTCTTATGGCATGCTAGGACATATCTCTCGCACCTACACTATGCACCCTAGTACATATTGGGTGTGGAGGCCCAAATTGTATGTTTCACAGCACAGCATACATGCATTGCATTCTTCTTTTCATAAGAAGAAACCCAAACTTATTTGGGCTCCTAAATCTAACATTTGATGATTTTATAAGTGTGTTCTCACATAAGACCTCATGAGAGCATGTGGTACCTAGACAGCGGATGTTCAAGGCACATGACTGGAGATGTAAATTAGTTCATTTCACTGGAGACCAGAGCAGGAGGCAAGGTTATACTTGGAGACAACACCACCAGGAGGGTGGTAGGAGCAGGTATAGTTGGTGATTCAAATAATTTCATTATTGATAATATTTTGCTTGTAGATGGACTGAAACATAACTTGTTCAGCATCAGTCAACCTTGTGACAAAGGATACAATATAAAGTTTTTTGCCAACTTCCTGCATTATAAGCTTAAATGACAAAATTATTTTACAGGGAAAAAGGATCAATAATTTCTACATGCTGGATGTAAGCTGCTTTAAAGCTGATATTTTAATTTACTTAAAAACTATTGTTGATGAGTCTTGGCTATGGCATAGGAGGTTATGTCATGTCAGTATGAAAGCCCTTTGAAGAGTCACCCAAAAAGACTTAGTTAGAGGTGTCCCCAAGCTTAAGTTCACTAAGGACCACCTGTGTGATGTCTGTCAACTAGGGAAGCAAGTCCAATCCTCTTTCCACTCCATTAAGGATATCAACACCTCTAGACCTATAGAAGTCCTTCACATGGATCTCTTTGGACCCATTAACACTGCTAGCTTAGGAGGAAAAATCTATGGATTTGTGATTATTGATGACTACTTGAGGTTCACTTGGATTAGATTTCTGTCACATAAGTCTGAGTCTTTTGATGAATTTAAATCCTTCTCCACTTGGATTCAGAAGAAGTTAGGTTGTGAGATCTTGACCATCAATAGTGATTATGGTGGAGAGTTTGAAAATGTGAGATTTAAAACCTTCTGTGAGGAGCAAGGGATTTGCCATAACTTTTCAGCTCTTAGTACCCCTCAGTAGAACGGGGTAGCTGAACGAAAGAACAAGACTTTAGTGGAAGCCGCTAGAGCCATGCTTGCTGAGTATTCACTTTCAAAATACTTTTAGGCTGAAGTGGTGAACACTACATGTTATGTGTTGAATAGGGTGATTTGCCTAGAGATTGGAGATATTCTTCGAGTCATCCTAAATAACTGATCTTAAGAGACCCTTCTGAAGGTGTTAGAATTAGGCATGGACTTAGGAAGGAATTAAACCATTCTACCTTGATCTTAATGACTGAACCCACCAATATCAATCAAGCCCTTTCTGACAAATTTTAGATCTTAGCTATGTAGGAGGAATTGAATAAATTTGTAAGGAACGATGTTTGGGAGTTAGTAGAAAGACCTAAAAATCAAAGTGTAGTGGGAACTAAATGGGTCCTTAAGAATAAGATGAGTGATTCTGGTGTGGTGGTTAGGAATAAGGAAAGATTGGTGGCTAAGGGATATAACCAAATAGAAGGGATTGATTTTGAGGAGACAATTGCCCCTTTAGCTAGATTGGAAGCCATTAGAGTGCTACTAGCCTTTGCCTATTATAAGGGCTTTAAGCTTTTTTAAATGGATGTCAAGAGTGCCTTTTTTAATGGGATAATAAAGGATGATGTCTTTGTAGAGGTACCCCCAGGTTTTGAGAGTTCTCAATATCCTAATCATGTTGTCAAATTTAAAAAAGGTCTTATATGGATCGAAATAGACACCCAGATCTTGGTATGAGAGGCTTAGCATATTCTTGTTAGAAAGAGAGTTTGTTAAGGGGAGCGTAGACACCACCCTTTTTCTGAGGAAAATAGGAAAGGATTTACTCATTATCCAGATCTATGTAGATGATATATTTTTTGAATCTTCTAATGAAAACTTATGTGATGATTTTTTTAAAATAATGAGTAAGGTGTTTGAGATGAGTATGATGGGAGAATTGTCTTACTTTTTGGGGTTTAGCATAAGGCAAATGGATGATGGAACCTTTTTGAATCAATCAAAATACACTAAGGACATCTTACAAAAATATGAGATGGACAAAACTAAGCCAATCGACACTCCCCTGAGTTCCACTATTCAGTTAGATAAGGATTCAAATGGAAAATTTGTTGATCAGAAGAAGTTTAGAGGAATAATTGGATCACTACTTTACCTAACTGCTAGCCGACCTGATATTATGTTTAGTGTTTGTCTTTGTGCTAGATTTCAAGCTGATCCTAAAGAATCCCACCTAACTGCAGTTAAGAGAATCCTTAGATATCTCTTAGGGACCCAAAACATAGGAATCTGGTATCCTAGGCACATCACTTCTTTTGAGATTATTGTATATTTTGATTCTGATTTTACAGGATGTAGGGTGGATAGAAAGAGCACTTTTGGAACTTGCCAATTCATAGGATAGTCTTTAGTCTCTTAGTGTAGTAGAAAATATAACTCAGTTACACTTTCCATTATTGAAGCTAAGTACATTGCCTTAGGAAGCTGTGTGGCCCAAGTCGTTTGGTTGAAGCAACAAGTTTTGGATTTAGGATTACCTGTTGGCACAATTTCAGTTCTATGTGATAACACTAGTGCCATCTGTATCTCTAAGAATCCTATCCAACATTCAAGAACCAAACACATTGACATAAGGCATCACTTCATTAGGGATCATGTTACAAAAGGGGACATTGAGCTACACCATGTAGCAACTGAAAATCAACTAGCTGACATCTTTACTAAACCACTGGCCTTTAACTCATTTAGCATTTTAAGGACCAGATTGGGTGAGATTGATATAAATGCATGAATCTGATGATTGCTAATTTTTGAATTTTCTTATTTTGATCTTTCATTTAGTTTGTGTTTGATTTGATTATCTATTTCCTGTTTGTTTTTATTCTCTGCTGATTTCCTTTTATTGTTGTTATTTTTCTGATTTGAGTATTTATTTTGATGCAATTGTCTACCTGTTCTTGATTTATTGCTTTTCTTATAAATCAGATCACTGCTCACTACTGCTTATAAAATGGATTTCTAACTAAGAGTTTTGCCTTATTTTTGTTTGGAAGCTTGTAAGCAGTGATCGACTCCTCTGAATCTGTTAAAGGAAAGAAACATTGATGATTATTTCTCTTTCTCTAACTCCTTTAATAGTGTATTATTTCTTTTGGATAAAAATCTTTTTCAAAATTAAAAAGTTGGTTTTTGAAATAGAAATATATTTTATCTTCCCACAGTAATCTACCTCAGATAAATAGTATTTTCAAAGTTTTGGATCATTGTGATGTTTTTCGTAATCAAGTGATTGCACTTATCATATGATGTATGATTTTTATTTTGTGAATTACTCCTTACTGTAGAGAGTGAGTTTTATCCTCTCTTATGCCTGAAAGGTAATTTCACAATTGAGATTCTTTAATGATTATGAAAGGAAGCAAGCCTGTAAAAAATGCTCAAAGAGCGCCAAAGAAAAATAAATAAAGGGCATAAAATAAGCTCAAAGCTAAAAAGATGCACAATGTCGCCAAATTGAAAAAGATACAAAAAGTGTATCAAAAATCAAAAGATGTGCAAAGTGCGCCAAACAAATTGTAAAAGAGGCATAAAATAAGCCCACAAAAAATATGCTTTCTTCCCTTTCAGATCTTTAAATGTCTTAGAAAAATCCATGTGCTACTTAATATTTTCAAAAGCTTGAGATGAAAAATCATGATTTCTTATTCCTTACTTTGTAATACTATTCTATCAAATATTTTTCTGGAATGAGGCTTGAAAGGATCTCTTTTTGAATCTAATTTCTTTTCTTTTGAATTAGACTTTTGTTTGAAAGGAATTTGAACCTGTAAGGTGTCCTAGGTAGAAGTTACGAAAGTTAATTTTCTAACTTTTTCTTGATTTTAGTGTGGTTGATTTTCTTCTTATTGGCTTTTGAATTAAAAATCAAGGAAAATTCTATTTCACTGGAGCTCATCGATTCAAAAAAAAAATTCAATCAAAAAATCATTATTCTTACTATTATTTTTTTCGTTTCTATTTTTTCTTTGATTTGATTTTGATTTTTCTTTTTTGTGTGTTTTTGGAATCCCTGATCTTTCCTCTCCATCCCTTATCTTTTTCACTTTTTTCTTCACATCATCCTGGATGATCCATACATCATCTTGGACGATCCATACATCATCCTGGATGATCCATTCAAATCATTCCCACCATGATTCAATGACTGAGATGCACCAATTATTAGTGATCATCCTATACGATGCCCCTCATTATCATGGATGATCCATGTGGCAATCGTTGGACGATTTAAATTTGGCCCGTCCGATTCATTTATTGCATATTGTCCTGGATGATCCACCTAATCATCCTGGATGATACTTTTCATCAAAGGTCATCTGGCTGGACTCCTCGGGATGATCGCCTGTGTTTAATCATCCTGGATGATATTTGATCATCCTGGATGATTGGACCACCTTTTTGACCAATCATCCTGTACGTAATAATTGCTCTTATCATCCTGGACGATCCTGCGATTGTCCTGGACGATTTGGCCATTTTCTTTATAAACATCTAATTTCCATCCATTTTTTCACCTCAACTTCTTTCTATTCCTACTCATTTCTTTCTTATGGCTGATGGTAAGAGATCCAGGCATCAGGGTACTAGTTCCTCCCAGGGAAATACCGATCCCCGCTTTCCTGATATAGTCGATCAAGCTGTTTTCAAAAATATCTTGATGATGGGATCACTATCTCTAAAACTGTGAACCCACGGACCCTCATCTATCTGATACTTAATCTGTTCACTCACACATCCCTCACCATCATTCTTACTCTGGCTTTTCCTTTTAGCACTAAACTTGTTAGGGTTTTCTTTGTAAATCTTCACATTACCTCTGATTACTTTTCCCTTTACTCCTTTGTTAATCAATGACCTGTAGAATTAACCCTCCAGGAATTTCATAACATTTTTTAACTGTCCACTTCTGGTGATAAGCTTCATATTTTAGTATCTGACCCTGACTTTAATTGGAGTGTCGATAACCACTTCCTTAGAAACAAAAATGCCCAATACCACGACCAAGGATGCTAGGACAATCCAACATGTCCTTCGCTCCTCCATCATTCCTATGGCTGAGGACCGCATCCACATCACTCCTTTGCTCTCCATAACTACCTACTACATCATGTCCCGTCTTGACTTTAATACAACTAATTTACTTTTTTGCTACATTGAACAACTGACTACCATTAGTGATCCGGGCCACAGGAGATGCCCCAATCTAGCTTTAGGACATCTCATCCACTATGCCCATGAATCAAAATATAATTTTTAATATCCAGATCTAGATAGAATCCCTCCTATCTTCTTCTCCAATAGCTCTTTTCATACTCTCCATAGTACTAGACTTCATCCGGAGCCTGTAACGGATGTTGAGGGAGAAGAGGGGAAGGCTGCTCCTGAGCTTGCTGCACCTGTTGCACCTGCTCCTCTCCATATAGCATCACCTTTGAATCACTTGGTGCAGTGGTTTAATAAGTTGGAGGCCGCTTTGACTCCTACGTGGTTGTCCAGGAGCAGCAACACGCTGAGGATGTGAGACGATTCAATGACTACGCTGCCCAGCAGCGGCAGCAGCATGACCAGGACAGGGTCTGGTTTGGAGAACATTTTGCCACCATCCATAGCTATTTTCAGCCACCACCTCCTCCTCCATCTGATCAGGATCTGCCTCTCTATTAGTTTTCTATGTTGTGATGTTTCTAGTTTGTTTTGTTTTGCATTTTTTTCCTCCTTTTTGTGATGTCAAAAGGGGGAGTTATTTTTTATGTTACTAGTAGTTTCTTTTATTATTTTTGTGTTGTAGTTGTTTTTTTTATTGTATTTAGTGTCACTGTTTTTCAATGATTAGTAAAATTTGTAATGACAAATCTTCTCTCATATGTGCGTTGATTATTCTTATCTACTTTTTTTAAAATTATTGAAGTATGCCATCATCAAAAAGGGGGAGATTGTTGTAAATCTGGATTTAAGGATTATAATTTTGATGATAATAAACATTTATGTGTTCTATTTTGATTGGCTAACATTTCAGGTACAAAAGATCAAATGCAATTCAAGCCAATTCAAGATCAGGTCCGCGTGTGTTTAAATGTATTTTTTCTCTTTCTTGAGTCAAATATAATGTAATTGATCCCCTAGCTAAGTAACCTTGCACACATACACTCAGGGGGAGATTTTTTGCGAGTTAGAGTTTTTGTTCTATTTTTTATCACATCATCATGGATGATCGCCATATCATCCTTGATGATCCATTGAAAATATAAACCATAATCAGGGCTGTCAAGTTAAGTTTGTCTGATTAAGCCGATCATCCTTGATGATCCTCCAATCATGCAGGACGATAGGCTCAAATCAAAAATTCTCAGCCGCCAAACTAAGTTCGACATGTTTTGATTTCTTAGTTCTTCTATCTAATCATCTTGGATGATATGTGTATTATCCTGGATGATTCACAGCAATCATGCCTAAATTCATCAGGTCATTAAGGAAAGCAATCGAGGATTAATTTGATTGATCACATCATCCTGGATGATCGCGAGATCATCCCGGAGAATATGTTAAAAATCTTCATTATCCAAATGACTTCACCTAGATGACCCGTACAATGTGCTGGACGATATAAGCCTATTTGTACTAATCGTCCAAGACAATAAAAATATCATCCTGGATGATCAAGTCATTTTCAATCGTATAACATGTTTGTGCAGGACGACCCGAACAATGTGCAGGATGATTTTGGTCATTTTTGGACTAATCGTAACAAACGATAGGCATATCATCCCGATGATCAAGTCTTTTCTTTAGATCGTCGAGCATTTTCTCCTGGATGACCCAAAAAATCCTCAGGACGATATTCCTGAGTTAAACTAATCATCTTGGATAATCGTAGGATTTACAAAACATGTCTTCTAATCGACGAGAGAAGCCAGATCATCCAGGCCAATTGGTGAAGATTTACACTAATCGAACAGGATGATCCTTCGATCGCCCTAGACAATCTTTGACGGCAAGGTGAATTTTAGGGCAATTTTTATGCCTTTCTATTTAAACTTTTTTTATTTGTTATTGGAAAAACTTTTTGCCAAAATCCTTTCCTAAGAGAGCTTTGAGAGGGAGAGGGAGAGCTTGGGAGAGAGAGAGAGAGAATTTTATGAGGGGGAGTTTGTGAGGTGTTCACAAAGGTTACTCCAAGCAAGGATTCGAGTCGTCTTCTCTGGTCATCGTCTCTTATCCTGTAGTGTCTTCATAGGAAGGATCATCGACAAGAAGTCAAGGTTCTCTGCCTGCTTTAGGAGGAAGCAAAAGGAGGTAAGGTTCTCTACCTTCTTCAGGAGGAAGCGAAAGGAGTCTGTGTTCTCTGCCTACTTCAGGAGGAAGCAAAAGAAGTCTGGGTTCTCTGCCTCACCAGGTTGGTGAAAAGGAGTTGTATAAAGGCTTCTCCGCCTTACTGTGGGAGCAAAAGGAGAGTCACTGAATTGAGTAGAGCAATACTTGGAGGTGAGGCTCCGGGGAGTGGACGTAGATCAAGTTGACCAAACCACTATAAAATCTGGTGTATTCCTTCTGATTATTTTTCGCACTTTATTTTTTTGTTGTTATCTACTTGGGTGAAATCTGTGATTGATCTTTTCATTATTATTTTTATTCATTTCCACTGCAAATTATAAGAAGATCTTTCTTGTGGTTAAAGAAGTTTTTAAAACTGCCAATTCACCCCCCCTTTTGGTTAGCCTCGGGCTAGTTCATAAGGGCTTAACATCCGTAACGAACTTTCATTGACTCCATGATACTTGAATGTTATATAAATTTTTAAGAAAGTAGCTACATGTAAGTTGGGATCCTAAACAGGAATTCTCGCAATCTAAGAATACTATACCATTTGATTTATGGCCAATTACAGCTCAAAGTTATTTGCTTGGATAGTAGGTTTGTTGATACTTTGATGAATTCCATGTACTATAAGATTGATATATAATGGGGCTATGTTGAGCTACACATAGAGCTAGCATGAAATATGAATATGTTAAGGTTTTCTTTGATATATATATATATATAAGTGAATGCCCATTATATATATGCTGATCAAGTAAAAAGTGATAGAGAAGAGTGTCGATTCCATGAGGAAGTATTCTGCTTAATTGGAATTAAATTATTACTGTCTAATATAGATGCATGAGATATCTTATTGAATGAAAAATGATTCTTTTTTAGTTTTGTCACTTAATGGAAACTTGAAAAATAAAGATATGCTAATGTAAATAATGTATTTTGGACTAATTAATATAAAACAAAAATTTTCTCTTAATGAGACTCTTAATCTAAAATGTGGATCAGAGTATATGCATCTTTAGATCTCTATCAAGCTTATATGGGTGAAAAGGCAAAGTTATGACCTTTTTATAGTTTTAATGCCTCTAAAACCTAAAAAATTTAACATCCTATGTCTAGGTATGCTAACATTCTATTTTAATACCCCTATTTATTCCAATATTCTTCTATCAAGGTAATATATCACAATAGATATTAACTACACATATGACCATTATATACATTAAATTAAGAATGAGAGATATTGAAAACATCTATAAACTAATTTATGGCACATAGTCTATATTAGTACTTGCTTTGTGTTTACATCATTAGCCCAAAACTGAGAGATTTAGCTAAACATAGATAACACAAAAAAGCAAACTCATGTTTCTTGACTTCATTTTTGAATAAGGTTAATTTTTGAAATTATTATAAAATCATTGAATTTAAACCATCAATTCCAATCCAATTTATAAATCAAAATAGAAAATCCAAACTTAAACCAAATTCTTAAAGACTTGGATTTTTGCCATTTTTGGGGGAATTTTTAATTAATCAAAAACCCCATTTAAAGACTTTTCATTTGTGTGTGAGCATTTGCATACTAATTAGGTATGTACCTAGGGTCTACTAAACATTTTGGAGGCATGTATGCCCTTCTAAATCTTTAAACACAAAGCATCTCCTGAGCATGGAAAATCTTTAAATATTTTTAGCTTATGCCACTAGACTTATCATCTTATGAAAATTTAACTTGGAAGCTTCTGAAAAATAATTTAACATGATCATTATCATTAGCATGATGCATTAAACCAAAATGGAACCCTTGGTTGACCTTAGCTGACCATGGTTGACTGATAAGCCACCCAAACCTTGAACCCCAAAACTTCCTAAATCTAATTTTTCCTTAAACTTCAACATGGCTTAGTCAAACCAAACCTTAAAGCCACTTCTATCATATCTCAAATATGATTTGGAGTGCATTAAACCCAAATCCAAGTTATAGACAAGCTTGCTTGACCAAGTCAACATAGGTTGACCAAAATACCCCTTAAGCATTTAAACTTATATTTCATGCATGGATACCTTACAAAACATTGGGACCACTTTCAATAAACTCGAAACATCATTTGCAATGGGTTGGACCCAACCCTAACTGATAGTTAACCCTGGGTTGGACCAAGTTAACCTAGGCTGACCAATCAACCTTAAGAGCACTTAAATATACTTTTCAAACCTAAAGGCCTCCCCATTGAATGAAACATATTCCATATTTTCTAAACCATGTTTGGAATGAGTTGGACCTCACTTTGACCCCTGGACAAACTTGGCTGACCATGTTAACTATAGTCGACCAAACTATGCATAAACCTTTAAAAATTCAAATTTAATGCTCCTAACCTGGCAAAACCAAATTAAACCATAGGGACTATTCATTGGGACCCCAAGCATTACCCAAAAAAGTTTTAGCCCATGGGCCCAGCTAGTTTGGCCACATGGATTAAACCAAGTGACCCCGAAGTTGTTTGCTTGAGGTAAAACCCACACCTTCTCAAAATTAAATTACATGAGTGTTTTCATTAGGTGTCCCTTGATCCCTTGCATCAAACCCAACTAGCCTAGCTGATGGGTTGACTTGGGTCAACTATTTGGGTGATCCCAAACCTCTAAAAGCCTAAATTATTAAGCCCATTCGCAACCTAGACAAAACTCGATCTTGTAAATCATTGAATTATATTATAGAATATTCATTGCATATACCATGAGAAGCCCATGACATATGGAAGGATGATGTGATAAGAATCTTTAAAATGAGAATTATGTGATGATTGGTTCAATTTCAACTTCCTAAATAACAAGCCACATGGGCTGTACTTTCTTGGGTGGGCTATATAGTCCCTATTGGTTAGTCCATAATTTATGTGGCTAACTTTGGTAGCATGCACTTGGCCACAAATAAGGCTTTGTGCATTATTATTTCTCCTATAAATATCCCTCATTTTTTATGAAAAGGGGTTGGTTCATTGCATTCATTATCTTCATAAAAACTCCTCCAGCCATCGACAAGCTTTCCCAAACCCTCTCCATCTCTAGAAACTCTCAAGTAAGGTGTTCAAAGAGAGAAAAGAGAGAAAATCATCCATTTTCATACCTTGAGGTCTTCAAGGAAGATCAAGAGGAAGTCTTCAGGAGTTGATAGAGTGCAAGATCAAAGGATTTCATTATCTAGAATGAGGTATTTACCTAACCCCAGTACAAAATCTTCCATTAAAATTAACTTTCCAACAAGTGCTTTTTAAGCCTCTAAATAATCACTATAGGAAATTTGCTATTTAACGACCGTATTTCTGCCGCTCATTTGACTGCCAGAATTAGGCAATTAAACTGGCAGTTTGACCGCCGCTATTAATTGGCAGTTTAACCACCAGTATTTAATACTAGACCGCCAAAATTTTTGGCAGTCAACTGACTGCCGAATATACCATCGGTTTGTTATTTAAGTGTCGACTTTTACCGATGGTTTAGCCACCATTTTTAAGTGAATTTTTTTCGGTGATATAAACTACCAAAAAAGTGCCAAAATGGCCCTAATATTGGCCACCCTTTCCCTTTCTCCTCATTTCTTCGCATTATTCATTTTTGTCCAGAAACCCATGGCCTCACCCTCACCCTCGTCATTGTTGAAGTGCATCTACAGGACTCTGACCACCGAATGCTGCCCGTGCCTCACCCCTGATGCCTTAACTTTGATTGTCGAACACAACCAAACGTGATCTCCTCCATGCATCTCCTTATTTTTTTTTCTTTAGCCATGGATGTTTTCAGTCAACATTGTCAAATGGATGTACCTGAGCTTGATTAATTTTTTATTTTTGCCGTTAATATTCTTCTTGGTTATAAGTCTAATGAGAGATTAAAGGTGAACTTGAATTATGAAGATCAACCTTTGAATCTAAAGGTTGATTTTGAGAATGAATTAATCCCATATCATTTTGCTTTAGTCATGGATGTCTTAGTAGACATTTTTAAGAGGTTATACCTTTTTTTTTTTGCTTATCATATTATTCTTGTTGATAAGACTAAAGAGGGAGTTGAAGGTAACCTTGAATTATGGATGTAAACCCTAGAGTGTAAAGGTTTTCACTTGAGTTTATCTTAAACATGAATATTTATAGTGTAATTTTAGTAGTAATACACTTAGTGAGGGGATTGTGAATTTGGGCAATCAAGTCATTAATAAGAGTACACATTTTAGAAATATTGGATCTTTTTTTCAGAGTGAAGGTGAAATATATGGGTATATTATCAACAAAAATCAAGTTGGATGGTTGAAGTGGAGGAATGCATCACGCTTATTATGTGATAGAAAAGTCCCTATTAAACTTAAGGGAAAATTCTATAAAATGGTGGTGAGACCTACAATGCTTTATTAAAAGAGAAGCATAATACTAAGTTAAGTTTTGCAAAGATAAGTCACCTTAGAGTGTTTGGTCGCTTAAAATGGAAGCCTTCGATAGACCGGTTAGGGAAGTAGAGGTATAAGATTTGACTTATATTAAGAAAGGTAGAGGTAGACCTAAAAAGACTTGGCTAAAAATTATTAGAAATGATATTTCTTTATTAGATTTAAACAAGATTTAAGACAGCATCTTTTCTAATAATTTATTTCACAATTATGTAGAAAACATTTGCTTTAACATCTAAATGACTATCCAAGAAGAGAGATATTGGATGTAGAACATATTTTTACCAGGTCGAAGAGGATTGAAAGATGAATTTATGTAGGGAGTTGAGACTTTTATTCAAGTTGCATCTCAACTTCCTTCATTTAAGTTTGATGGAATGTTTAGATGTCAATGCTCGAAGCACAAAAATCAAGCATCCCTTAAGCCCGATGATATAAAGGTTGATTTATATCATAGGGGATTTGTTTTAGGCTTCTAGATTTGGACCCCACATGGCGAGTAGGAGCCACACAAAGATACTCATGCTGGTCCATCCATAGCTTTTGAAATAGTTGATGAAGAGCAAATGAGTAGACCGTATGAAGAACTTATTTTTGATGTAGCTCATCCTAATTTAAGGGCTAGTGTGGAAAAGAATATTGCAAAAGATGTGCTTGGAGTTTCAAAGGGAAAAGCTCCTAATAGTAAAAATAGTTGGTGGTGGAATCCAAATGTGCAAGAAAAGATTAAAAATAAGAAGATTTGTTATAAAAATTGGTTTAATTGTAAAAATTCTTATAATTGGAAATTATATAAAGAGGCACGTAAGGAATCTAAGAAAGCAATATGTGATGCAAAGAGTTTAGCTTTTAGTGATTTATATAATAGATTAGATACTAAGGAGGGAGAAAGATATATGTATAAGCTAGCCAAACAAAGAGATAGGAGTAGTAAGGTTTTAGTTCAAGTGAAGTGTATTAAGGATGAAGATCAAAAAGTACTTTTTTTAAAAGATGATATTCAACAAAGGTGGATGAGATATTTTGCTAAACTTTTTAATGAAGAATGTGAAAATAAAATTGACTGTAGTGACCTTAGCACCTTAAATGAAAATAAAGATTTCTGTTTTTATCGGCGCATTAGTAAAACTGAAGTTAGAGAGGCTTTAAAGAAAATGAAGGGTGGAAAAGCTGTTGGACCTGATGATATTCCAATAGAGGTGTGGAAATGCTTAGGTGATGAAGGAATTTCTTGGCTTACTAAACTTTTTAATACTGTTTTGAAGACTAAAAAGATGCCAGATGAGTGGAGAATGAGTGTGTTAATCCCTATTTTTAAGAATAAAGGTGATGCACAAGATTGTGCGAATTATAGAGGAATTAAGTTAATGTGTCATACTTTAAAACTATGGGAACGAGTTATGGAGCATAGGTTGCGGCGTGATACTAATGTTTCTCAAAATCAATTTGGATTTATGCCGGGTAGGTCTACTATGGAAGCCATACATTTATTAAGAGGTTTGATGGAGAAATATAGAGAGAATAAGGAGGATTTACATATGATATTTATTGATTTAGAAAAAGCATATGATAAAGTTCCAAGAGAAGTGCTATGGAAAGTTCTTGAAAAGAAAGAAGTTAATAACGCTTATATTCAAATCATTAAAGATATGTATGCAAGAGCTATTACTTGTGTTCAAACACAAGGTGGTTTGACCAAGTATTTTCCTATTTCGGTTGGATTACACCAAGGATCAGCCTTAAGCCCATATCTTTTTGCTTTAGTCATCGATGTTCTCACTAGACATTTGCAAGAGGATGTACCTTGGTGTATGCTTTTTGCTGATGATATTCTTCTTATTGATAAGACTAGAGAGGGAGTTGAAGGTAAACTAGAATTGTGGAGGTCAACCTTAGAGTTTAAAGGCTTTCGCTTGAGTAGATCTAAAACGGAATATATGGAGTGTAATTTTAGTAATAATAGACCTAGTGAGGGCATTGTGAATTTGGCCGATCAAATCATTAATAAGAGTACACGTTTTAGATATCTTGGATCTATTGTTCAGAGTGATGGTGATATAGATGGGGATATTATCAGCAGAATCCAAGTTGGATGGTTGAAGTGGAGGAATGCATCGGGCTTATTGTGTGATAGAAAAGTACCCCTCAAACTTAAGGGAAAATTCTATAAGATGGTGGTGAGACCTGCAATGCTTTATGGTGCTGAATGTTGGCCATTAAAAGAGAAGCATAATTCTAAGTTAAGTGTTGCAGAGATGAGGATGCTCAGGTGGATGAGTGGCTTTACCCTTAGAGATAGGATACGAAATGAGCATATTCGTGAAAAGGTTGGAGTAGCTCCAGTGGAAGATAAGATTAGAGAGAGTCGCCTTAGATGGTTTGGTCACGTAAAACGGCGGCCTCCCGATGACCCGGTTAGGAAAGTAGAGGTCTTAGATTTGACTTATGTTAAGAAAGGTAGAGGTAGACCTAAAAAGACTTGGTTAGAAAATATTAGAAATGATCTTTCTTTATTAGATTTAAACGAGAATTTGACTTTTAATAGGACACAATAGAGAAAAAGGATTCATGTAGCTGACCCCACGTAGTGGGATAAAGGCTTGATGTTGTTGTTGTTGTTGTTGTCATCCTAATTTAAGGGCTAGTGTGGAAGAGCCACCAAACATAAAAACCAAAATTTTTTTTGAATTACTACATGCTACTCAAAAACTAATTTTGGATGGTTGTAAAACTCATTCAGAATTATCAGTTGCTGTTAGGATACTAAGTATCAAAACTGAAGATAATATTCCTGATGATTATTTAAATGACTTCATTGGTCTTCATAAGGAAACAAATCTAGCGGATAGTTTAATCACCACAGACTTGTATCGAACAAAGAAATAAGTAGACAAGTTCGTTCTCATCGCTATAAAAATTAATTTTTGTATAAATGGATGCATGTTATACTATAATGATAATGCACTAGAAGTTTATTGTCGCACCTGTAATATGACTCGATTTAAACCAAACTCAAGAAAAAAACATCGTTAAAAGAAAGATGCTCCCTATTCCCATATTTATTTAACAATTATTCCAAGACTTCAGTGACTCTATGCATCAATGAGTTCAACAGGTCAGATGAGATTGCATAAGGAGAAACTAGCAAATAGTGGTGTTCTTTCTCATCCATCAGTTGCTGAAGCATGAAAACATTTTGATCAAACACATGCTTCATTTACTGTTGAGCAATATAACATAAGATTAGGATTATGTGCTAATGGTTTTACTCCATATAGTCAGACAGCATCACCGTACTCTTGTTGGCCAGTTATACTATCACCATACAACCTTCCACCAGAGATGTGTATGACTACCCCGTACATATTTTTAACACTTATAATACTTAGACCACATAATCCAAAAGCAAAAATTAATATTTTTTGTAACCATTAATTGATGATCTCAAGTTCTTATGGGAAGAAGGTATCCTTAAATATGAAATCTCAACCAAAAAAAATTTCTTCCTTAAGCTGCATTGCTTTGGACCATTAGCAATTTTTTAGCTTATAGTATGTTATCTGGCTAGAGCACAGCAGGAAAATTATCTTGCCCTTACGGCATGGAGAATACTAAATCTTTTACATTGACACATGAAGGAAAGAATACTTGGTTTGATTATCATCGCATGTTCCTACCTGCTGATTATACATTTAGGAGAAATAAGGTAGCATTCATTAAAAATAGAGTTGAGAGGTCACCTCCGACATACAGATTAAGTGGTGATGACGTACTACAGAGACTTATTGGCATTTCATAAATTATTTATTTTCTAACATTCTCAGAGTAAAAATTTTTGGGATATTGGAGAACAAATTCTATAGGGCATAATCTAGATGTTATAGATGTTAAAGGCAAGAGCAAGGGTAATATGAAAGATAGAATGGACCTTAAAGAGCATTACTGGCGAAGAAATCTAGAGTTAGTAACAATTAGTAATGACAAAATAATGAAGCCCAAAGCACCTTACTCTTTCATGTTAGAACCAAAAACATCAATATATTAGTGGTTTTAAGGTTTAAAAATACCTTAGGGCTTTGGATCAAACTTAAGCTGATGTGTAGACCTTAAATATATGAGATTATTTGGACTAAAAAGTCATGATTGTCACATAATTATGGAGGTTCTCCTTCTGATCATAGTATATCTCTTACCATATTACATATCAAATCATTGATAGAGCTTAGCATTTTCTTCAAAGACCTATGCTTATCTAAACTAAGCGAAGATGCTTTATGGAGGAGCGAGGAGAACATACCAATGATCCAATGCAAGTTAGAAAAAAATTTTCCCCTGGGATTCTTTGATTCTATGTGTTACAACTCGGGCTCACAAGTTCTTATTTTGATGATAACAAACATTATGGCTCACATCTCTTAGTATTTTCAATGTATATTTATTTGTGTGTATACTAACATTTCAAGAATAGCATACACCTTCCAATAAAGATTTAAGGCTCAAGCATGGGTAGGATAGGCTATGATGTGTTGATATTTATAATTTTCATTGATGTACTTTTTGATTTCTTGAGTTAAGTCCTATAAGGGTGTATGCTTGCTTGTGACCATGTATACACACTCAGAGGGAGTGAGATCTAGTCAAAACTAGAAGTTCAACTTTTGAATAAATTATACTGGATGATTTACTATAAATTGTCCAAGACGATCCAATACGATCTCAAAACCCTAGCCGCCATGATAATTTAAGCAAGGATTTAAGATTCAGTTTTTGGTCTAATCGTCCAGGATGATCCATATCATACTGGACGATCTATGATAATATTGCCCAAATTAATCCTTTGATTATTCAATCAAATATGCATAATTTGATATTCAGATCGTCCTGGATGATCTGTATATCGTACTGGATGATTTGTGCAAAATTTGTACTAATCATCCCGGACTATCCTAGGATCATCCAAGACTATCAGGTCAAATTCTGCACATCATCCTGAATGATCTTGAGATCATCCTAGATGATCTTTGACAGGAAAATTAAGTTTTAAGGGTTTTCTGAAGTCGTCTTTTGGTGCACCTCATCCGGGACGATCCTGCGATCGTCTTGGATGATCTTTGCCGCTAGAATTGATTTGGAAGTGTTTTTGGAGCTCTCTATTTAAGTTTTCTCAAGGCACTTGATAAGTGTCTTTGGCAATCATTGAGGCTTCATTTCCTCTGGAGAAAACTTGAAGAGTGAGCTTGAAAGGGAGAGAGGAAAGGGTGGAGTTTGAGAGGGAGAAGAGCCTTGGAAGGGGGATTTTTGAGGGAGTGTGAGGGGGTTCACACGGTTGCTACTGCAAGCTTGCACCTAAGTACCATCAGATTCAAGGGTCATCTCGTGGGATGTTTTGGGAAGAAGAAGATCTCTTTGGTATCAAAGGACCCAGCTACTCTGCCGCACCGGGGAAGGTGGAAGTGATTTTGTAAGGGCGTCTCTGCCTAGCTGTGGGGGCTAAAGGAGAGTCACTAAAGGTGTAGTACAATACCCAGAGGGTGCCTCCGGCGAGTGGACGTAGGTCAGGTTGGATCAAACCACTATAAATCTTGTATGTTCTTTCTGATTTATTTTCGTACTTTATTTTACTACGATTAATTGCTTGGGTGAAATCTCAGATTTATCTTTTTATTATTGATTTAATTCATTTCTACTGCATGATATAAAAAGATTTTTCTTTTTGTTTAAAGAAGTTTTTAAATATCCAATTCACCCCGCTCTTGGTTAGCCTCGGGACTAGTTCTAAAGGGCTTAACATCCCTATTGAACTTTCAAGTGGTATCAGAGCAGGATTCATAAAAGTATATTTTGGAAAACTTTTAAATTTTGATTAATGGTTAATTTTCAAAATCGTAATATTGCTGAAGGATATTCAATCACCCGACCACCTTTATTTGAAAATATTACTTTTGATTTTTGGAAAATTTGTATGACTACTTTCTTAAAATCAATAGATTATTGCATGTGACATATGATTCAAACTGGTTATTCTATACCATCACGTAAAGTAGATGGAATCAAAATTAATATTCCTTTTTCTGAATGGAGTAGAACAAGAAGAAATTAATGCTCAATTGAATGCTAAATATTTAAATTATTTTTTCTATGCTTTGAATTCTGATGATTATATGTTAGTATCTGCATGCTCTACTGGCAAGGAAATTTGGGATAAATTATGCACCATGTATGAAGGTACTTATGAAATCAAGCAATCTAGGTTAAATATTTTAATGCATGATTATGAACTTTTATGTATGAAATCTTATGAGATGATTTTGGATATATATACTAGGTTTAATCAAATTGTGGCATCATTATATGCTTTAGTTAAAGAATTTTTAAACGTTCAAAAGGTCAATAAAATTCTACGTTGTCTACTTGATAAGTTTGATACCAAAGTTGTTGCTATTTATGAATCAAAAAATTTGAACGAATATTCTATTGATAATCTAATTGACTCACTCATTGCCTACGAGCAAGATTTGGGTAAAAAGCTTTTGGATGCAGGTGAAACTATAGTACTAAAAGTTGAAAAGATGGATAAAAGCAACTCAGAAGATGATGAAAGTAAAAAGTTAGCATCAATAACAAACAAATTGAAAATTCTACTAAAGCATAAACATCAACATCAATAAAAGTGGAACAAAGGTAAAAAAGGTAGAAATGTTAATATTTCTTCTGATGTTATTTGCTTTGAATGTAGGAAACCTGGACATATGAAAAATCAGTGCTCGAACTTAAAAACCCTTCCTGAAAAGGAAAATGGTAAAGCTAAGCAAATTGTAATAAGGGAAAATAATGCAAAACAAAAAATCTCCTGGGCAGACCTAGCTTCTAAATCATTAGACCAGGAGCGAGATGATGTGAATTAATATTTTGCTTATGTATTTGTGTTTATGTTTTTACTTTTTTGTTATTTTTTATTCATTTAGTTTTTTTATTATAGGTGTTATTTTTTATGTTTTATTTTCTTTTCTTTTTTTTATATTTTCTTTTATAATTTTAAATTAGTTTCTCTGATCAGCACACACTTATCACCTTTTATTTCATTTACACTTTAGAAAATAAGATTATTTTTCAAAAATCATGTTTTTTTAAAATAGAAAATTTACCTCCAGTTTTTCTAAAAATTCTATATAAGTTGTGATTGATTTGTCTAAAATCAAGCAAAGGAAGAAAACTTATGATTTTGTTTCTCCCCCTCATTTCTTTATATAAGGCTATTTCACTTTTGATTCAAAATCTGTTTCAAATTATAAATTGATTTTTGAAATTTAACCTTTTTCATCTCCCTATATTTTATCTATCTCATAGGGATCTTTTGCAAGTTAATGAACCTACTTCAAAGATTATCTTAATCAGGTTGTTCATCTTTATCATAAGAATAGGGTTTGCTGATTTTAAAGATTTGGAAAGGAGGTAAATTACAAAAATCAAAAGAGGTACAAAATATGCCCAAAGTTGAAAAGAAGCGCAATGTCGCCAAATTGAAAAGATACACAAAGTGTATCAAAAATCAAAAGATGCGTAAAGAGTACTGAAATGAAAAGTGGCACAAAATGAGCCCACAAAAGTTAGCCTCAATTCTTATAAATCTCTAAAGTTTAGAAAACCCATATGTCTTTTTGATAAATTTGTTACTTGAGTTTAAAAATCATGATTTATGATTCATTACTTTGCATTAATCTTCTATTAGATATATTTCATGAAAGGAGTTTTGAAAAGATTTTTGCTTCCTTATCTAATTTATTCCTTGATTTAGATATTGGCTTAAAAAGTTTTTTAGCCTTTTTAGAGCCTGAGCTTAGATTAACAATTTCTGAATTTCTAAACTTTCTAGGTTATGAGTAGTCAATACATACCTTACTAAGTTTTGAATAAAATCACAAGGTAACTTTCTCATTACAAGAAATTTCTTGATATTTCAAAATATGTTTTCAAATTTTTTTTAACCAGATCAGTGACCGTGTTCAATTTTTTAGTCTATTTTTTCTATTTTGTTTTTCTATGCTCCTTTTCTTTTTGGTAATATCAAAGGGGGAGAACGTACTGTTGTATTTGTGAAGTTTATTTTAATTTGGTGTATTCATATAGTTTTTTTTAAATAAAAAAAAGTTTCTCCCTATTTTTAAAAGTCTTTTCTTAGTGAGGGGGAGATTAGGAGAAAATATTTTTTGTTTATAAATTCAACTAGTAATATTTGCTATCATCAAAAAGTTGGAGATTGTTGCAACTCGGGCTCCCGAGTTCTTATTTTGATGATAACAAACATTATGACTCACATCTCCTAGTATTTTTAATTTATATTTGTTTTTGTGTATACTAACATTTCAGGAATAGCATGCACCTTCTAACAAAGATTCAAGGCTCAAGAATGGGTAGGATAGGCTATGATGTGTTGATATTTATAATTTTCATTAATGTACTTTTGATTTCTTGAGTCAAGTCCTGTAAGGGTGTATGCTTGCTTGTGACCATGTACACACACAATCAGGGGGAGTGAGATCTAATCAAAACCAGAAGCTCAACTTTTGAACAAATCATACTGGATGATTTAGATCATCCTGGACGATTTAGATCATCCAGGATGATCCAATACGATCTCAAAACCCTAGCCACGATGATAATTTAGGCAAGGATTTAAGATTCAGTTTTTAGTCTAATCATCTTGGATGATCCATATCATATTGGACAATCTATAATAATGTTGCCTAAATTAATCCTTTGATTATTCAATCAAATATGCATAATTTGATATTTTGATCTTCCTGGATGATCTGCAAATCAAACTGGACGATTTGTGCAAAAATTGTACTAATCATCCTAGATTATACTGGGATCATCCAGGACTATCAGGTCAAATTCTTCACATCTTCCTGGACGATCCTGCGATTGTCCTGGATGATCTTTGGTAGTAAAATTGAAGTTTTAGAGTTTTCTGAAGCCATCCTTTGGAGCACATCTTCCTGGACGATCCTACGATCGTCCTGAACTATCTTTGTACTAGAATTAATTTGGAAGGGTTCTTGGAGCTCTCTATTTAAGCTTTCTCAAGGCACTTGATAGTGTATTTGGCAACTAATGAGGCTTCATTTCTTCTGGAGAAAACTTGATGAGAGAGCTTGAAAGGGAGAGAGAAAAGGGTAGAGTTTGAGAGGGAGAAGAGCCTTAGAAGGGGGATTTTTGAGGGAGTGTGAGGGGGTTCACATGGTTGCTCTGGTAATCTTGCACCCAAGTACCATCAGATTCAAGGGTAATCTCGAGGGAAGTTTTGGGAAGAAAAAGATCCCTTTGGTATCAAAGGAAACGGCTACTCCGCCGCACCGGGGAAGGTGGAAGTGATTTTGTAAGTGTTGAAATCCAGGATCCCGAGCACTTAATTTTGATGGTGACAACTAATACTTTCTGAATCCATATAGACTTCCTTTAGATTACAAATGCTTAATCCTTGTATTTGAGCACTAACATTTCAGGTCAGATGCACACTGCTCAAGATTACTGGAGACTCAAACCGGGTAGAATAGGATGTTGAAAAGTCTGTAATTTTTATTTTCTTGAGTCTGCCACAGAAGCATGCATGTGAAAGGAGCAACCATGCATACACACAGGGGGAGAATTGTTTTTAATGATTTATTTTTTTTTTTAAGAAAATTATACTGTACAATTTCGTATTGTACTGTACGATTAATTAAAAATACTCAGGCTAACGGCTAATTTTGGAATGATTAAGTTTATAAACTAATCATACTGTACGATACATATCATACTGTACGATAAGATATAATTGAGAAACCCTAGTCGCCAGAATAAGTTTGGTAAGTTTTTAATTTTGATTTTCTGTACTGATCGTACTGTATAATTCTTATCGTACTGTATGAGGAATTAATACTTACCAAAATTATCTCCCTAATCAGGAAATAAATGTTGGTTTCTAATTTAAATGTCGATCGTACTGTACGATCCTTTATCGTACTGTACGACTGACAGAGACGATTTCCTTCGTCCCACCGATCGTACCAGACGATACCAAGAATTTTTGTTATATTCATCCTGGACGATATTCGTATCGTACAGGATGATATCCTGAAAAAAACTAATCATACTGAAGGAGTGCTGGATGACTGATAGAGATGAATTTTTTCATCCTAAGGATCGTCCCACAGTTTGTCCTGTACGAACAGCACGAATCAACAGTATCGTCCTGTACGATATACATATCGTACAGTATGATATGTATAAAATTCTATAACTGTTCGTCTGTACTCGTACTGGACGGAGCTGTAATTGAACTGACCGTACTATATGATTATAAATCGTACTGTACGAACAGAAATGAAAAAGTTGAAACTTTTAGGATTTTCTGAAGCCTGATATAAAAATAACTTAAAATTTTCTTTAGGGAGTTGTTGATCTATCCTCTTGCTATGAGAGGCTTGGAAAAAACAAGGGGATTCATTAGAGAGAAGTTTTTGGAGAGATCCAAGGCTTGAGAGAGGAAGGTGAAGGTGAGCTTGAGCGTGAGGGAGAAGTAGTGTGAGGGGATCACACGGTGGCTCCAAGCTAGCTGCATGCTTTGCTCCTCTTGTGGCTTTGGGAAGCTTCAAGAAAGTTCTCAAGGGAAGAGTCACTTCAAGATCAACATCTCCAAGGTACTCTGCCATCTCCAGGAGGGAGAAAAAGGAGAAGGTCCGCTGCCATCACCAGGAGGGTGACATAGCGTTTGGTATTCCGCCGCACCAAGGGAGGTGAAAGTGAGTATTGTAAAGGCTTCTCCGCCTTGCTGTGGGGGCAAAAGGAGAGTCAACTTTTACTAGTGCAAATCCCGGAGTAGAGGACTCCAGGGAGTGGACGTAGGTCAAGTGACCAAACCACTATAAAAATCTCTGGTGTGTTTTTTCCTATTTACTGTACTTTACCTTTCATGCTTTTAATTAGTACGTTAAATTGCTTGGTGAAAAATCATGATTTAAATCTTGTGTTGTAAAATCTAAAATTGAGTTATCAATATCATCGTTGTGAACATTGTATTTGCTTCCGCACATTATTCGTTGAGTTATATTTAAAAATACAAAAAATTAGAACTCTTGTGTAGGGTTAAATTTTTTAAAATACCAATTCACCCCCCCTCTTGGCGCATCTCGTACTTTCAAGTGGTATCAGAGCGGGGTTTCAAAATAGTGTTTTAGAAAACCTAGAAACATAAGATCCATGGCTCAATTTGGTAACCGTAACACTGCGGAGGGTTATTCTATAACTCGTCCACCGTTATTTGACAACATATCGTTTGATTTCTGGAAAATACGCATGTCTACATTTTTACAGTCTTTAGACTAACGCATGTGGATGCTAGTCCAAGAAGGTTATTCTGTACCATTTTGTATGTTGAATGGAATTAAAACTGAACTATCATTTAATGAATGGAGCATTGAGGATAGAGAACTTGCACAACTAAATGCTAAATGTCTAAATTATTTCTTTTGCATATTAAAATCAGAAGACTATATGCGAGTATCAACTTGTACTACTGGTAAACAAATTTGGGACAAACTGTGTATCACGTACGAAGGAACTAGTGAGGTCAAACAATCTAGGTTGAACATACTACTACATGATTACAAACTATTCCGCATGAAACCTAGTGAAACTATATCTGACATGTACACTCGATTCACCCAGATTGTAACATCTCTACATGCTTTAAGAAGAGAGTTATCTAACTCAGAAAAAGTAAATAAAATACTGCGATGTTTGCCTAGCTCATATGATGCTAAAATCACTACAATAATTGAGTCAAAAGACCTAAATGTTTATTCTATTGATAATTTGCTTGGGTCACTCATTGCCTATGAGCAAGGAGTGAGTCAACGACAAAGTGGTGCAGGTGAAAAGAAGAAGGAGCGAGTGGTGGCTTTAAAAGCAAACAATTCTGAAAGTGATAGCTCAGCAGCGGAGGAAGATGACGACATCGCCTTGATGACTTGTTAGTTCAAAATTTTTTTGAAAAGAAAGCAGCGCCATCATCAAAGTAATTGGAACAAAGGTAAGAACTCAAAGCATACTAAGGTTGCATCTGAAATAATTTGCTTTGAGTGTAGGAAACCTGATCATCTCCGAGCTAATTGCCCCAACATCAAGACTCATCAAACCAAGGAGAAGGGTGAGGAAAGATCAAAGTTCAAGAAGGGCAAATTTAAGACTCAAAAAGCGTTTTGGGCCGACTCTGCCTCAGAATCATCAGAAGAAGAAGCAGAGGAGGAGGTAACGAATCTGTGTCTTATGACTAATGATAATCTTGATCAATCAGATCAAGATGAGGGATGCTCTCATAAAAGACCTAGTGAGAGCATGTGGTACCTGGACAGTGGCTGCTCGAGACACATGACTGGAGACATGAAGCAGTTCGTGACTCTGGAGGCCAGGTCACGAGGCAAGATAACTTTGGGAGACAACACCACCAGGAAAGTGGTGGGCTCGGGTATCATTGGAAATACTAAAAATTTAATTATTGAGAATATACTTTTAGTGGATGGTTTAAAGCACAATCTTTTAAGTGTAAGTCAACTATGTGACAAGGGCTTTGACATAAAATTTTTGTCTAATAAATGCATGATTAGCTTAAATGATTCACTTGTGTTAGAAGGAAAATGTATAAATAATGTTTACATGTTAGATTTGAACTGCATTGAAACCTCAAACTCATTGTGTCTGAAAATAATAGCGGATGACTCTTGGTTATGGCATAGGAGACTATGCCATGCTAGTATGAAAACACTTAGGAACATCACTCAGAAAGACTTAGTTAGAGGCATACAAAAGTTAGGCTTTACTAAGGATCATCTCTGTGATGTTTGCCAATTAGGAAAACAAGTTAAATCTTCATTTCATGCAATCAAAGATGTCAACTCCACTAGGCCACTACAAACTCTCCACATGGAGCTGTTCGGACCTGTTAGTGCAGCCAGCCTAGGAGGGAAGTTGTATGGGTTTGTAATAGTAAATGACTACTCTAGGTTTACTTGGGTGAAATTCCTAGCTCATAAGAGTGAGTCATTTGAAGAGTTTAAAATTTTCTCCACTTGGATTCAAAGGAAATTAGGATATGTAATTTCAACAATTCATAATGATCACGGTGGGGAATTTGAGAATGATAAATTTGAATCATTTTGTAAAGAGGTTGGAATAGAACATAATTTCTCTGCTCTTAGAACTCCTCAGAAAAATGGAATAGCAGAAAGAAATAATAGAACTTTAGTTGAAGCTGCTAGGGCTATGTTAGCTGAATACACTCTCCCTAGATACTTTTGGGCAGAAGCAGTAAATACCGCATGCTATGTATTAAATAGGGTAAATGTTAGATCCAAACTTAATAAGACACCCTATGAGTTGCTTAAGGGTAGGACACCCAATCTTTTCCACTTACACATTTTCAGTTGCAAATGCTTCATCCTAATCATGGCAAATCACCCTTAGGAAAGTTCGATCCTAAATCTGATGAAGGGGTTTTCCTAGGCTACTCATCGGTAGGTAAAGCCTATTGAATATTCAATAAGAGAACCCTTGTAGTAGAAGAGTCCAACCATGTGGTATTTGATGAATCTAATAAGACCTCTGAACCTAATCATGAAGAAGAAGAAGTTGAGGTTATATGGGGAGTAGAAACCATTACCATAGAGACTAGAGCGGAACCTCAAGAACATCTGCCTAGAGATTGGAAATTTTCTTCTAGTCATCCTAGAGAGCTGATCTTAGGAGACCCATCAGAAGGGGTAAAAACTAGGCATGGACTCAGGAAAGAGGTTAGTCATTCTGTATTCATATCTATGATTGAACCCACGAGTATAGATCAAGCCTTAGGAGATGAATTTTGGATCCTACCAATGCAAAAAGAGTTGAACCAATTCGTTAGGAATGATGTATGGGAGTTAGTCAAAAGACCTAAAGAACAAAGTGTGGTTGGAACTAAATGAGTCTTTAAAAATAAGATGAATGACTCTAGAATAGTAGTAAGAAACAAGGCTAGGTTAGTAGCAAAGGGGTATAACCAAATTGAAGGAATAGATTTTGAAGAAATCTTTGCTCGGGTAGCTAGACTAGAAGCCATCAGGGTACTGTTAGCCTTTGCTTGTTTTAGGGATTTTAAGCTGTATCAAATGGATGTCAAGAGTGCCTTCCTGAATGGGGTAATCAAGGAAGATGTTTATGTGGAGCAACCTCCGGGGTTTGAAAACTCACAATCTCCAAACCACATGTTCAAACTGAAAAAGGCACTATACTGGTTAAAACAAGCACCTAGAGCATGGTATGAAAGACTTAGTACGTTCCTACTAGATAGAGGCTTTGTAAAGGGTAGTGTGGACACCACCTTATTTTTGAAGAAGGTAGTAGTTGAAGTACTCATTGTTCAGATTTATGTAGATGACATCTTGTTCGGATCGACGGAGAAAAGCTTATGTAATGAATTTTCAAAAACAATGAGTGACGAGTTTGAAATGAGTATGATGGGAGAACTTGGTTACTTCCTTGGATTTAGTGTAAAACAAACGGAAGGTGGAACATTTCTTAGCTAGTCTAAGTACATCAATGATATTTTGAAAAAATATGAAATGGACAATGCTAAGGCTATGAATACACCCATGAGCTCTAACATTCAATTGGATAAAGATCCCAATGGGAAGTCTGTAGATCAAAAGAGGTATAGGGGAATAATTGGATCGCTTCTCTATCTGACTGCCAGTAGACCAGACATAATATTTAGTGTGTGTCTCTGTACCCGCTTTCAAGCTGACCCGAAAGAATCTCACATGACTGCTCTCAAAAGGATTCTTAGATATCTACTAGGCACCCCAAACTTAGGAATTTGGTATCCTAGACACAGCACTTCTTTTGAAATCTTAGGATACTTAGGTTCAGACTTCGCAGGATGTAGGGTAGATAGAAAAAGCACTTCTGGCACTTGTCAATTCATTGGACAATCGTTAGTTTCATAGTCCAGTAGGAAACAAAATTCAGTAGCCCTATCAACAGTCGAAGCAGAATATATAGCGGTAGGTAGCTGTGTTGCACAAGTTTTATGGTTAAAACAATAGCTTGTAGATCTAGGACTACCTGTATGAACCATTCCGATCATGTGTGATAACACTAGTGCTATTTGCATATCCAAAAATCCAATTCAACATTCACGAACTAAACATATGGATATTAGACATCATTTCATTAGAGATCATGTAGCCAAAGGAGATATTGAACTGCACCACGTTGCTACTGAAGATCAATTGGCTGACATTTTCACAAAACCATTAGGTTATGACACATTTAGCACTTTAAGAACCAAATTAGGTGTCATAGACATTCAAGCCTAAAATAAAATAAAAAAAAACAAAAAAAAAACAAAAAAAATTTTGTGTTTGTTATGATTTGTGTTGTTCGAAAAAAAAAACAAAAAAATAAAAAAAAAAACGAGAAAAAAATGAATTCCTGATCCTCTTACCATGCTGCTCACAAAGCTTGATATTCTCTAACAATCGTATTATACGATACAATATCGTACTGTACGATAAAGTTCAAATCACACCAATCTCAGCCGTCCATTCCCATTCACGGTCCAGATCTTTCATGTCTTATACCTATCGTACTGTATGATTCACCACTCGTACAGTACGATACTAATTATTGGTCATCGTACTGTACGAATTACAAATCGTACTGTACGTTCCACGTGTCAAATGGATTAGGACGAATTCAAACTCTGCCGGTACGAACATTATTGTCTTTTGTACTGTAAGAACACCTGTTTGTACTGTACGAACATTTTTGTCAAAAGTCGTTTAGACGACTCCTTGGGACGAACGCCTCACACTCACGTTCGTACAGTACGATTCTGATCGTACTGTACGATTTGACTCACCTTTTTACACGATCGTTCAGACGACATTATTGCGCATATCGTACTGTACGATCCTCAACCGTACTATATGATAGTTCACAAATTCTATAAAAAGGGAGGGATTCTTTGCATATTCTCACTCACTCTCAATCACTCCGAATTTCCTCCTTTCTCCAATCCTTTCTTCCACCATGTCTGGGTCCAGTAAGCGCGGTCGAATGGTCGTCGGGAGCTCTTCCTCCTCTCGGCGTTTCGATGATCATTTTCTCTCCGCTGCGGATGAGAAAGCGTATATTAAAATCGAGGAAGCCAAGATCACTCCATCTTGCATTGACCCTAAATTTTGAGGTGATGAATCTGTTCGCCTCCACTACCCTTCAATTCCTTTTGACTCTTGCCTTTTCTTTTCACTCCGAACTCCTGTTTGAGTTTCTTGCCAATATTCGAATCGACCTAGAAAACACCACTTTCATGTCTTATCTCTGTAAACAGAATGTTGTTATCACCGTCAACGATATTGCTACACACATAGGGCTGTCCACTGACGGCCCTCGTCCCCAATCCATGATCACCCACGACTATGATTGGACATCAGTAAATATGACCCTTAGGGGTGTCCCCTCCAATCAACACCTACCCCTGGTCCAAACCCTAAATTAGAATGCCCGCGTTATCCAGCATGTCCTTCGCACATCCATTATACCCAAAGCTGGAGACCGCACCCATATTACTCCACTGCTTTCTGTCGTCACATATCTAATCATGTCTGGCATAAAATTCAATGAAGCCCAAATGGTTTTTGACTATATTCATACCCTGTCTACCTTCTGATATCCCGGTGCCCGCCGCAAACTGAACCTTGCTTTAGGGCATGTCATAGGATACATCCTAGATGCCAAATACCAACTTCATTATCTGCTACCTCTAGATCACCTTCCTATCTTCTACTCGGATGCCTCCTTTCGTATCTTGTTCCATCGGGGGGCCGTTCTCGCCGATCCCGAGTTTGATGACGAAGAGGCTGCTGCTCCTGCTGACGCACCTCCACCACCATCAATCCACCCACCTGGCCTTGCTCCTCCCGACTACCGTCACGACGACATTATTCAACGCCTTGATTGCCGGGAGACTAGGTTGGATGCCCACATTGCTCAGCAACATCAGGAGCATAAAATTGATATGAGATGGTTTAGGGAGCATTTCACCTCAATCGATCACCAGTTTGCGTCCCTCCATCAGTACCACCAGCTGTTTGCACAACCTCCGCCACCACCTTCGGATCAGGATCCAGATTTTTGAGTTATTGTAGTTATTTATGTTTTCTGTTTGCTGTCATTGTAGTTGTTTCCTTTTTCTTCCCTTTTTGGTGCTGTCAAAATGGGGAGACATTTCTGTGTGTTCTGTATTGTTCTATTTTTACTTACTATTAAATGTTATTGGTTGTTTATATTTTCACTACATTTTTTTTATCTTTTTTTTATATGTTATAATAAAAAAAAAAACTGTTTCTTCTTCTCCTATTTAAAAATTAATAAGCTGCTCTTCTGAGGGGGAGCTAAAGAAGTCAGAACAACTGTCCATCAAAAAATATTATTTGACACCATCAAAAAGGGGGAGATTGTTAAAATCCAGGATCCCGAGCACTTAATTTTTATGGTGACAATTAATACTTACTGAATCCATATAGACTTCCTTTAGATTACAAATACTTAATCCTTGTATATGAGCACTAACATTTCAGGTCAGATGCACACTGCTCAAGATAACTAGAGACTCAAACCGGGTAGAATAGGATGTTAAAAAGTCTGTAATTTTTATTTCTTTATTTTTATTTTCTTGAGTCTGCCACAGAAGCATGCATGTGAAAGGAGCAACCATGCATACACACAGGGGGAGAATTGTTTTTAATGATTTAAATTTTTTTTTAAGAAAATCGTATTGTATGATTTCGTATCGTACTGTACGATTAATTTAAAATACTCAGGCTAACGGCTAATTTTCGAATGATTAAGTTTATAAACTAATCGTACTATACGATACATATCGTACTGTACGATAAGATATAATTGATAAACCTTAGCAGCCAGAATAAGTTTGCTAAGTTTTTAATTTTGATTTTCTGTACTGATCGTATTGTATGATTCTTATCATACTGTACGAGGAATTAATACTTACCAAAATTATCTCCCTAATCAGGAAATAAATGTGGGTTTCTAATTTAAATGTGATCGTACTGTATGATCCTTTATCGTACTGTACGACTGACAGAGATGATTTCCTTCATGCCAGCTATCGTACCAGATGATACCAAGAATTTTTGTTCTATTCATCCTGGATGATATTCGTATCGTACAGGACGATATCCTAAAAAAACTAATCATATTGTACGACTGAAGGAGTGCTAGACGACTGACAGAGACGAATTCTTTCATCCCATGGATCGTCCCACAGTTCGTCCTGTACGAACAATACGAATCAACAGTATCATCCTGTATGATATACATATCGTACAGTACGATATGTATAAAATTCTATAACTGTTTGTCTGTACTCGTTCTGGACAGAGCTGTAATTGAACTGACCGTACTGTACGATTATAAATCATACTGTACAAACAGAAACACAAAAGTTGAAACATTCAGGGTTTTCTGAAGCATGATATAAAAACAACTTAAAATTTTCTTTAGGGAGTTGTTGATCTATCCTCTTACTGTGAGAGGCTTGGAAAAAAGAAGGGGATTCGTTAGAGAGAAGTTTTTGGAGAGATCCAGGGCTTGAGAGAGGAAGGTGAAGGTGAGCTTGAGTGTGAGGGAGAAGTAGTGTGAGAGGATCACACGGTGGCTCGAAGCTAGCTGCATGCTTTGCTCCTCTTGTGGCTTTGGGAAGCTTCAAGAAAGTTCTCGAGGGAAGAGTCACTTCAAGATCAACATCACCAAGGTACTCTGCCATCTTCAGGAGGGAGAAAAAGGAGAAGGTCCGCTGCCGTCACCAGGAGGGTGACATAGCGTTTGGTATTCCGCCGCACCGAGGGAGGTGAAAGTGAGTATTGTAAAGGCTTCTCCGCCTTGCTGTGGGGGAAAAACGAGAGTCAACTTTTACTAGTGCAAATCCCGGAGTAAAGGACTCCGGGGAGTGGACATAGGTCAAGTGACCGAACCACTATAAAAATCTCTGGTGTGTTTTTTCCTGTTTACTGTACTTTACCTTTCATGCTTTTAATTAGTACGTTAAATTGCTTGGTGAAAAATCAAGATTTAAATATTGTGTTGTAAAATGTAAAATTGAATTATCAATATCATCGTTGTGAACGTTGTATTTGCTTCCGCACATTATTCGTTGAGTTATATTTTAAAAATACAAAAAAATTAAAACTCTTGTGTAGGGTTAAATTTTTTAAAATACCAATTCACCCCCCCTCTTAGCGCATCTCGTACTTTCAGTAAGGGCTTCTCCGCCTAGCTGTGGGGGCTAAAGGAGAGTCACTAAAGGTGTAGTACAATACCCAGAGGGTGCCTCCGAGGAGTGGACGTAGGTCAGGTTGGATCGAACCACTATAAATCTTGTGTGTTCTTTCTGATTTATTTTCGTACTTTATTTTACTGCGATTAATTGCTTGGGTGAAATCTATGATTTATCTTTTTATTATTGATTTAATTCATTTCTGCTGCAAGATATAAAAAGATTTTTCTTTTTGTTTAAAAATGTTTTTAAATATCCAATTCACCCCCCCTCTTGGTAAGCCTTGGGACTATTTCTTAAGGGCTTAACATCCTTAACGAACTTTGACTATGAAACATCTTCCAGTTTATCTACCTTATGAAGCTGGAATTGGTGGATCTATGAAATATCATTAGATGTACCATTTGAGAGGTGAAACATATTTTTCATATGTTGTCTTAAATATTTTTAATGGTAACAGATAATTCTAATCATCTAGCAGATTTTTGAGCAAGTTAAAAAAATATGTTAAGAATAAAGCACGATAAGAAGAATCAATATATGAAGCATCTTTATCTCAAGAAACCACCCACTTCTGCTCGTACTTCTTCAAGCCACATGTAAGGAATACAAGAATAAAGATTGGTCATAATAAGGACTACGATGTCGAAGAACACTACACTATAGTTTTTAGAAGTAATGGAAAGCTCAGTGGAAAATATATTGAAAGATTTCTCAACGATTTAGAAATCAAAACTATGAATTTATATATACTACTAAATTGTCAAGAAGTCCAACCAATCTTAGAGTAAGTTTTTCTATAATGCGCAAAAGAATCATGTTAATTTTTAATACTGAAGTCTTACTTGGATGATTTTTCACCCGGTATTTCGTAACCAATTTACCTCTAATAGATACTACAGATATTGAGCAACTTATTTCAAATGAATTCCCAGCTTGGTTTAGATCTTATATGAGCCCTTAAATTTCAAAATTTTAGTTAATTTATGTCTTATTTAATACTAGAAGCCCTAACATTTAAAAATTATCTTAGGTATATAACCTCGATAATAAGTTTTTTGATAAAGGTCTATAAGCACTGGTATAGGGCCAAATGCAAAAAGTAAATACCTGGTAAATATATGTAGTTAATGGGTTCAGATTTCATTCTAAGTTATGGAGTGAAGGAAGAAAACTAAAAATTTTGGACTTTGTGTTAGAGGTAATACTCATGAAGAAGATGAGTATGATTATTACGGTATTCTGAACGAGGTTCTTGAGCTATAGTTCCCAGGAGAAGATGAGAATCTTGTATGTTTGCTCAACTGTCAATGGTACGATCCAGTACCAAATAGAGGCATAAGGGTTCATCCTACATATGGTTTAGTAGAAGTAAAACATAGTAGAGGATACAAAAAGTTTGATGCATTTGTGTTAGCAAGTCAAGCTGTTCAAGTTTATTTCAGCAAATATCTAAGTGTTATAGAGATAAACAAGATTGGCTAGCTGTCATAAAAATAAAAGCACGGGGAATAAATGACCAACAATATGTTATAGCAACTACACATCAAGAGGATGAGATGTCTAATTATAGGTCTGTTAAAATTGATGAGATTTCAACTACAACACAAAATATTGAAATGCAGTTAGAGGATGTGAATAGTTTGATAAGCTTTTCAAGTGAGAACAAGAAAAAAAGTAAAGATATATTCGAGAGTAATGAAAATATTTTTGATTTTGAATAGTTCTTATAATTTAAGTGACTAAATTTATTGTAATGTACTTATTATATTATAGTTTTTGGAAATCAAGTTAGTAAACAAATCTTGGTAAATATCTCTTATTAAATCCTGTTTGTATATAAATCTACATTTTATTTTTTTTATTTCTCCTTATGCAAATCTTAATTATTATTACAACTTAATTTTTTTATATGTTATAATGACGTACAAATTGTTTCTTTTACTACAAATGGTTTTAGGTGATGATCCTCCTCGTAGATCCTTCACTTAAGAGTTTTCTCATAAGAAACATTTGAGCACTGGACCAAGTAGGTCTAGATAAGGTGATGAAGGTCAGGGGCAGAGATCAATTCCACCAGTGATACCATCACCACCACCTGGGAGTAAGCAGCAGTCCCCCATTAAGCAGGGTCAGGGATAGTCAGATCTAGTTGTGGTTGGAGTACCACCCCTTCCTGGGTACTTCCCTCTTCCTACGGCTATCAGTCGTTAATTTTTCTCTCCAGATCAGACACATTTAGCTCCATTCTATCCATATTACTACCCACCAACATCACAAATAACTCCATCCACCTACCCTTACCGTCCTTACCACCACCCCTATTATTATCCACCTCTTGAGTAGCCAGAATAGGGTGGACCATCAACACAAGTAGAGGTTGTTGCTGGGGAGCCTACAATAACAGTATATAAGCATGCATATATCAAGCCTGAGGGTGATACGTAAGTTCAATTTAATTTGTTAATTTATTATAATTTGATCTACTATATGTTCTTGACAAAAATTTTATCCTACAGTTTGAATCCCTCAAGGCAGCCTACCAACAAGATTTAGGACATCATACGGAGCAAATATGATGCTCCTTCCTTATTATGGAAGAAGATTCCAAAAGAAGTTAGGGATATATGGTTCAAAGAATTTTAGGTATATTTTTTTGGCATTAATGAAAATATTTTATTTTATTTGAATTAATATTATTTATTAGGCCTATGTTGTATAGAAATATTTTAGATGGTGCCTGAGCATGGCACGAGGATTAGATCAAATTTTGAGAGGAGAGGATCAACTCATCTTAGGGACATATTCAAGGATATTAAAAAGTTTGGGCAGTGTCTATTATAGATTGGCGAGGGAGTATGCGTTGATTTGAGTAAAGCTTGGGTGAGCCCTGAGTTCACCAAGTTGAGATAGCAGAATAAGCAAAATAAAGCATCTGAATTGTGAAGGTTTAGGAAGCTCTCTTCGTAATGGTGGATCAGTGCCTCATACAGAACATAAATGATGACTGGTAAAAGATTATTCCAATTAGTTTAATAAATGTATATTATTATTTTAACTATATTTTCTATATGCAAAAAGAGTTTCTTGGGAGGGAGCCGACACCACAGGAGCTCATATGAAGACTCACCAACTTTAAGCAGATCATCAGTGGGTTGAGGAGAAGGCGAGAAAAGCTCACATGAGTATAATTTTTTGAGTAATAATACAAAGTAAATAAAATTTTTATTTTATGGATTTATTTTAGTATGTTGATTTTATATGACTTCACGAAAGTTAGTAGTCTACTGGTGAGGGATCATCTTCAGGATCGACCCAGTATTCTAAGTATCACACGTGGTTAGATGTTGTTAGAGGAAGGTAGAGGGGGAGGGTTTACGGCTTAGGTTTCACAAGGGTATACTTATGAGGGCAATACATCTACTTCAGCATTTTATGATGTTAGTGGAGCTAAAGAAACTATTAGCCAGAGGATTGCTGCCCTTACAAGAGAGATAGAGGAGATGAGAAAGATTCAAAATGAGATGCAAGCGGAGCTGCGATCATATCGAATTGAAAATGAGAAGAAAAAAGAGCAAGAGCCTCCACCTGCATCACATGACAATGAGGATACGGAGGATGATTAAAAAACTGTTTGGTGTTGCTACTCTATTATTATTTATTGTTAGTTGTTTGGAAAATTGTTTGGTATATTTGGAACATCTAACTATGGATCTCATATATTATATTAATTGTGGAACATATGCTTTGTTATTTGTTTAAAGAACTATTTTTGGTTATTATGGACTGGGTAAATATATTTGTTGATTATGTATTATTATTTCATATGAACTAATCTGTTGATTTTGGAAAGAAAAATTATTATATATATGTTTTTTGCCTATAGCTAATTATGCAAATTGGTGTAGATAAAATGGAGGGGGGGGGGGGGGGGGGGGGGGCAGCTGTCAACTTTTTTTTACAAATGCTACAAGTTTTTGGCGGCTAGCCGTCGGTTTGTCCGTTGAAAACTTCGATACCAGACGGCTTCCGGAAGCCGTTGATTTTCTTAATTTTGCCGCTGGTAATATTTAGCGGCTAACCAGCAGTTTTCCCATCGGACATACCGATGGTGTTTACCATCGGTAATGCTGCTAGTAATACACCGACGGTTCCAGTCGGTTAAATAGTTAGAAATTATCGGCGGTTTACCCACAATTTTTGATTCATTAATTTCCTATTATTTTAGTAGCCAGAAAACTGCTGGAAAATATAACCACTAAAAAATAGCCGCCGGTATTCATTTCATATACGATTTATTCCGATAGTTTATTAACTGCTAGAAAATTTTCAAACTGCTGGAAAATGTATAAAAATTGCTAGAAATTATCACCGGTAATTAGTAATTTTCCTGTAGTGAATTCCATACTCTTAATCTGAGTGTGGTAAAGTTATGTTTCAAATTTTATTTGATTTTGTTGAGTATTAAAGAAGTTTGAGCACTTCTTCGTCTCAAAATTTATTATTATTAATGCATGAGAATGAAATTATATAAGCCATCTATTTTTAAATCAATAGCTCGGATCTAGCCATTTCATTATTTATTTGAATGGTGCATCTAATCCAACCATTTGATCTTTTGTCTGATGACATCCTAGCCATCTCTCATAAATCACACCCTATCTGTTGGTTAGCTTAGCTAGCTTACGTGGTTTAGTAAAATTGCATTGGCACTGACATTACAATCATTGGCAATGACTGTGCAGATATATAATCATTGGCAATGATAGCTAAATCTAATTATGCATTAAATAATTATGGAAATTTCTCTAAACTTAAAAAACTACCATAATTTCTTTTTCCATCTAATTTTTGAGTTCTTAGGCTCATAATCCATATTGAATTAGCATTTCAAATTGATTTTGTGTGTTTATGTTTATGTAAGAGTTTGAATAAAAATAAATTTGCTTAAATCTGAAAAGTAAATTGTCCAAATTAAACCGATAAAGGTATAAATACATTTATCTTGGGGAGTTTATTGTAACACTTAAGAAGGCCTTGATGAATTCAAATTTATCGAGTTTGAAGTACATGTTCAGATGAACCTTTGTTTCAAATTTCACTATATTTGGTGTTCATTTTGTTTGTTAATTAGTTAACCCAGGTTTGACATATATAATTAACCAAGAATTTTCTTTAATTCAAAATAAATCCAAATGAAATGTTAAAACTATATTGTAAGCTTTAAGATGCTAAAAATTAAAAGCTTAATAGAGGAACATTCAAAGCCCTTTGAAATTCTTTAAAATAAAAAGTAAATTAAAAATCAAGAAAATTGAATAATTAATTAAATTAAATAATTAAAAACTAATTAAAATTCTTAAATTTTAAAAAACACTTGTAATCATACATAAGAGTCATCAATGACATTTGGGAAAGATTTCAAGAGGACTGGAGTTGATTAAGGGTAGAAATTAAAAGTCTGCTAATTACATAAATTAATTAAATTTCATTAATGAGCTTAACATGTAAAAATCATAATTAATTAAAGAAAACTCAAAATGACATTAACTCAAAGGCAATGAACTCATAATTGTGCCTAGTATTTGTAAAAATATAAAATTTATAAAATTCCATATAAATAAAAAATCAAAGTTTGGTCAATCATGTAAGTAATAATAAATTTTAAATAATTCAATGAATAAGAAGATTTAATAAATCATTGAAAATTCATAAATTAAGCAACTCAATAAATAAAAATCAATGAATAATAGTAAATAAAATTAAATCCAAATTTAATTTCATTAAATAAAAAACCTCTTTAATTAAATTATTATTTAATTCTTTAAATTGGTTGAACTTATAAAAATTATAACTAATTCTAGAAAACTCTAAATGGCACTTATTCCAGACCTATTGGAGTTATGTAAAATGCATGCATATAAAAATACTAGTGGTTTGGTGTGATTTTCATGTGGAGTACCTTGTATAGAGGATATTCTTGTTTGTTGTGTTTACTTTCTATACTTTGGATGTTATATGCATGCATTTTACACACCTTACTTCATAATACACATGACTAACACACACACACACACACACACATATATTCTATAATTGTTTAAGTGAAAGTTAAAGTAGAATGTATCTAAGCTACTTATAAATATAGTTTTAAATGTAAATATAAGAGCTTAGATTGTGAAATTATATTGAGTTGTAAATTATAGAGTTATAAAAGATTTAAAATGATTTTTTATATATACTTGTAGGTTCAAAAAGAAAATGATTCTTCTTCCTTTAAAGATCATTATCTTTTGGAATTCTATAGAAGATCAAGGACTAAGAAGATTTGAAGACTAGAACAAACAATCATGTTTAGATCTACATTGTATAGGAGTAGAAAACTAGGATTCTTGTGGTGGAGCTAGGCCACCTTATGTTCCTATAAGACCTTGGGTTATACACTATTTTAAATCAATAAATAAAAAAATTATTTATATTGCTACATAATGATAGATATGTGTGTCTGCATATTTAAGAAATCTTGATTAAATATGAAATTACATGTTTGATTCCTTAGGAATAGAGCCTTCCTATCTTATATTCATAAGGCTATTTATTGCTTTTAGGATGTTAGCTGGCATCCCACTCCAGGCAGGCATAACTCTAGGTTGTATACACACTTCTTTAAATCTCTTCCATGAGAGGGTTATCCAAATCTCTAAATCTAAGTCTACAATCTAAACAAATCCTTAGGATTTCATAAAACTTTATTCCTTGAACTAAAATACTTAATCATTCTTTAGAATTTTAAAAAGTGTAGTCTTTACTTTAATCTAGAGTATTCTCTTCAGAGATGTAATTGACTATAGTGGGTTACCCTTATAGAAAATCTAAAACCAAATATAAAATAAACCCAACCATAGTTCTTTTATAAGAAAAGAGAATAATTTGTGGACGTAGACCTAGCTTTAAACATTGGTTTAGGTTTATAATCAAAATAATAAGAGAATATTTATTTTATTCTTTTGGAAGAACTGAATATTCATTCTGTTGTTTAATTATGAAGATAAATACATTGATTTGGTTTCATATTTAAATTGATAAGTGAATAATTTTTTATCCTTCAGGATGAATTGAATATTCTTTATGCTGTATTTAATTATCAAAGTATATTAAGTTTATTTTTTAAGTCGATAGTAAAATATTAGTTAGTATCCCAGGATGATATAATGTCCGAATGAGGTGTTGGGGCATTGTAGATGATAATGTTATGACATCAAATCTATGGGTACTATGGCACCTGTTCAACTTTTGTTAATGTTTTGCCTTCTTCTAAACATTTTCTGCACAAACATAATTAAAATAACTCATTTTCACTAAATTTTAACATAATAAATAGCATAAAATTTACACTTAACAAATTACCCTCGCTTAAGCACATGCTTGACCTCGAGCAATGGTGAAATCTCCTATTGGTTAACTTAATAGTGAAAGTAAAAATTAATTATATTAAACTGCTAAAATTAAGATAATTCATCACATTCTAGAAGAATTTTGGATTGATCAAAGTTATAATTCTAATATGAATGGTCATAATAATTATCCCAATCTGTCATCCTTGCTATTGCTTGTATTGAACTTATCGAGTATGAGTGTAGTTGTAAAATTGACTTTTGATTTTAAAATTGAATAATATATTATTTAGAGATTAGTTATATTCGTAGTTAAATTAGAAGTTCATCAGTGCATAATTATATATATTAGGTCACTTACCTTTTCTGATTAAATTTTAGGATTTGGATGTTTTTGGACTTGAACTTCAACTGATACCAATTTTCGGATGTACTCATTTTTTTATTTCTTATTCAAAATTTTCTTTTGATTTTTCATATATATATATATATATATATTAAATTTTCATACATATGGAGTCCACATTTAATGAACATCAATTTTACTTTCATCCTCTTGCAACCCTAATTGATTTTATTTATTTATTTTTTGAAATCCAAATTGCATTAATAAAGCAAACATAATATAAACTACTAAATGATAGAAAATCTATCACATTCCTCCTTTATGAAAGAAAGAAATGAAGGAGGAATATTGTTTCAACTAATGTCATCCCAAAAAAAGTCACAAAAAATAGCATAGTTAGCACAATAATCAACTAACTTATTCCATGAAGTGTAATGAAGACATAATCAACCACCCCAATTTTTTACATTACAAAGCATATTCCAAGAAATATAATGAAGTACATAATTACCATTTGATTTATGCCAAATAAAATTCATGCACATCTTATCAAGATCATTCAATACTTCCATAGAAACTAAAGAATATGTAGATTGAAAAACCGAAAGAGAAAGAAATGTAGCTTTGAAAAGAATGAATTTGCCTACTAAAGAGATAAATATGTTACCCATAGCATTCAACTTATTTAATGCCTTTTCAATCAACTTCTGAAAATCTGAACTAATAAGTCTTCTTAATACAATTTTCACACCAAGATAATTCATTTCATTTGAAGAGTTCAATTCAAGAATCCATGAAATCTATTTTTTGCTTCTTCCTTTTAACATGTTTTCCAAAAAGAATAAAGGATTTATGTCTATTAACATATTGACCAAACCATTTGTAAAAATCATGAGCAATTCTCTTCACCTTTCTCACACATCTTGGCTTGTCTTCAGAAAAAATAAGAATATCATCTGCATATAGAAAATGAGATATCCTGGATGAGAAAAGTGGAAGGTTACGTTAGGTAGTCGACAGCCAGCGTAAAACTTATCAAATAACCATGATATGAAAGGATAATGTTATAAATATTAATAGAATTGGAGATAGAATTATGGCTTTAAAGATTGTTGTTGATGCTAAGATTATTAATATTATAAGTGCTTATGCTCCTCAAGTAGGTTTGGATATGTGTTCAAAATCAAAATTTTGGGATGATTTAGAAGAATTAATTCAAAAGATACCTCTCGAAGAAAAAATTTTTATTGGAGGAGATTTAAATGGACATGTTGGTAGAGAGGTAAATGATTTTAAAAGCATTCATGGTGGATATGGGTTTGGAATGACTAATGAAGGTGGTAAGACCATATTAGATTTTTCTTTAGCTTATGATTTTTTAATTGCTAATACCTTATTTAAGAAAAGAGATGAGCATCTCATCACTTATAAGAATGGTTATAGTAAAACTCAGATTGATTATTTTCTTATAAGAAAAGTAGATCATTTAGATTGCAAAGATTGTAAAGTTATTCTGAGTGAAAGTTTTTGTACCCAACATCGCTTATTAGTTTTAGATTTTAAGATGAAAGGGTAGAAAATAAAAAATAAAGTAAAGCGATTTTCTAGGATTAGATGGGGGCATTTAAAGAATAGAAATAAAAATATTTTTGAGAGTAAGATTTTAGATTCTAAGATTTTATTTGTGCATGAGGATACTAAAGTTATGTGGGAAAAAGTGGCTAGTGATATTAAAAATATTGCAAAAGATGTGTTTGGAGTATCAAAGGGAAAAGCCCCTAATAGTAAAAATAGTTGGTGGTGGAATCCAATTGTGCAAGAAAAGATAAAAAATAAGAAGATTTGTTATAAAAATTGGTTTAGATGTAACAATTCTGATAATTGGGAAAGATATAAAGAGGCATGTAAGGATTCTAAGAAAGTAAAATGTGATACAAAGATCTTAGCTTTTAATGATTTATATAATAGATTATATACTAAGGAGGGAGAAAGATATATGTATAAGGTAGCCAAACAAAGAGATAGGAGTAGTAAGGATTTAATTCAAGTGAAGTGTATTAAGGATGAAGATCAAAAAGTACTTTTCTTAAAAGATGATATTCAACAAAGGTGGATGAGATATTTTGATAAACATTTTAATGAAGATTGTAGGAATACAATTGACTTTAGTGACCTTAGCATCCTAAATGAAAATAAAGATTTTTATTTTTATCGACATATTAGTAAAACCGAAGTTAGAGAGGCTTTAAAGAAAATGAAGTGTGGAAAAGCTGTTGGACCTGATGATATCCCAATAGAGATGTGGAAATGCTTAAGAGATGAAGGAATTTCTTGGCTAACTAAACTTTTTAATAATATTTTGAAGACTAAAAAGATGCCAGATGCGTGGAGAATGAGTGTATTGATTCCTATTTATAAGAATAAAGGTGATGCACAAGATTGTGTGAATTATAGAGGAATTAAGTTAATGTGTCACTCTTTAAAACTATGGGAGCGAGTTATGGAGTGTAGGCTGCGGCGTGATACTAATGTTTCTCAAAATCAATTTGGATTGATGCCTGGTAGGTCTACTATGGAAGCCATACATTTATTGAGAGATTTGATGGAGAAATATAGGGAGAATAAGGAGGATCTACATATGATATTTATTGATTTAGAGAAAGCATATGATAAAGTTCCAAGAGAAGTGCTATAGAGAGTTCTTGAAAAGAAAGGAGTTAATAATGCTTATATTCAAATCATTAAAGATATGTATGAAGGAGCTATTACTTGTGTTCAAACACAAGGTGGTTTGACCAAGTATTTCCCTATTTCGGTTGCATTACATCAAGGATTAGCTTTAAGCCCATATCTTTTCACGTTAGTCATCGATGTTCTCACTAGACATTTACAAGAGGATGTACCCTGTTGATGCTTTTTGCTGATGATATTCTTCTTGTTGACAAGACTAGAGAGGGAGTTGAAGGTAAACTTGAAGTCTGGAGATCAACCTTAGAGTCTAAAGGTTTTCGCTTGAGTAGATCTAAAACTGAATACATGGAGTGTAATTTTAGCAGTAATAGACCTAGTGAGGGGATTGTGACTTTGGGCGATCGAGTCATTAATAAGAGTACATGTTTTAGATATCTTGGATCTATTGTTCAGAGTGATGGTGAAATAGATGAGGATGTTATCAGTAGAATTCAAGTTGGATGGTTGAAGAGGAGGAATGCATCGGGCTTGTTGTGTGATAGAAAAGTCCCGCTTAAACTTAAGGGAAAATTCTATAAGATGGTGGTGAGACCTGCAATGCTTTATGGTGCAGAATGTTGGCCATTAAAAGAGAAGCACAATACTAAGTTATGTGTTGCGGAGATGAGGATGCTCAGGTGGATGAGTGGATTTACTCTTAGAGACAGGATACAAAATGAGCATATATGTGAAAAGGTTGGAGTAGCTCCAGTGGAGGATAAGATTAGAGTGAGTCACCTTAGATGGTTTGGTCACATAAAACGACGGCCTTCCGATGACCCAGTTAGGAAAGTAGAGGTATTAAATTTGACTTATGTTAAGAAAGGTAGAGGTAGACCTAAAAAGACTTGGTTAGAAAATATTAGAAATGATCTTTCTTTATTAGATTTAAATGAGAATTTGACTTTGAACCGGACACAATGGAGAAAAAGGATTCATGTTGTCGACCCCACGTAGTGGGACAAAGGCTTGTTGTTGTTGTTGTTGTTGTTGTATAGAAAATGAGATATCCTTTGAGCATTTGGAACGATTTTATTTCCAATCTTATCACTTCTTTGCATAGAAACATTTGACCATAATTGTGAACACAATATAAATAAGTAAGGAGATAAGGGACATCCTTCTCAAAACCCACTTATGGCTTCAATCCAATTGGACTTATTACCATTAAACAATATTGAATATCTAGGATCCATAACACATTCCATTACAACTTCTAAACATTTAATTAGAAAACTGAAATATTCAAAAAATTATTTTAAGGTACGCCAACCCATGTTATCGTAAGCTTACTCTATGTCTATCTTGACTGCTAAAAGACCTTTCTTAGATTTTGAAAATATGAATTTGTTAAAAACCTCTTGAGCAAGTAAAATATGATCAGTTAAAGAAAAACCCTCCATACGTCTTCAAACTTTATTGAATTCCTCCAATGGCAAGATTTTTCCATAATATTTAGAATAATATGACAATGATATGTAGCAATTCTAGCCAGATGCCTGACCACCATACTATGACCAACACTAATAGCGACTGAATTTAATATACAACTATCAAGGCTCTCCAAAATTTGAGCCCTCCTTATTGTTACACCATGTGAATTTTGGACCCATAACACTAACATCGTGGAATTCATTATTATTCAAAGTACCTAAGGGTTAGAGTGAGAAAGTTTTAGAATCTTGTTCGAATTTGCAGAATTTCAAATTTTGATTTTGCGGATTGTTCATTTTTTCCATGGCGGTGGAGGGTCACTGGCCACTTTTGGCCAGTGGTCCATTTGATGATCGGCATTCTTCCTCACGAAGTATGTAATATCCTGCTCGTTCTTTCACTTTGCCTCCTTTGACTTTTGGAGAGGGTAAATCAAGTTTTGTTCAAGATGCAAAACCTAAGATTAATTCTGGTATGCCTTTAATCATTAATGAAGGTGGATTGATATCGTCTAAGAAGAAAGTTGAGGTTTTTGGTAAGGGTAAAAATGTTTTGATAGAAGATAACATTAATAATAAATTCAAATCTGGATTGATTCTGAATTCAAGGGGAGCGTCAAATGCTGCAACCTCTTCTTCCTCAGGTCCTTTGATTGAAATTATAAAATTTGCTAATAAAAATTCTGGTTGTTTGGCTCGGAGGGTATGTCTACCAATCATTCAAGGTTGGGAGGTTCCAGTTCAATTGATGATCACGTTACAGGGAGAATTTTGGTTGATAGAAGTCTTGCTGAGCTGATCAAAGCAGATTATTCTTCTAAGGTGAAGGATGTAAAACTGGATCTAGTTGAGGTTCGCAATTGTGAATTAGGAGTGATGGGTGGATGTGATGATGGGCTAGCTATTCCATCTAATCCTCCCAGCACTAATCAACAAAATTCTTGGATCAAGAAGAAGAATATCAATGTCTCTAATTTGGAGTTTGGTGATTGTTTGACTGAGGACGGTTCTAATATCAAACTCCATATTCATAATGAATTAGAAAATTCAAAAAAACTACAGAACTTATTGGTGATCAAGATATTTGGCGGTGAAGCTACTTTACCGGTAATTAGTTCAGAATTAAGGAAGCAATGGCCCCATTTTGGCTAGTTTCATCTCACAATGCTCGGCATGGGCTAGGTGCTTTGCTCATTCTATGAGCCTGAACATTTGGATTCAGTTTTATCTAATGGACCATGGTTTATTAATGGGCATATCATTGGAATGGATAGATGGTCTCAAAACTTTTCTCCTTCCTTGCTTAAAGGCTTAACTACTCCTATTTGGATCAGGTTACCTAATCTCCCTTTACAATGCTGGGATGATCTAAATGTTTGCATAATTGCATCTATGGTTAGTAAGCCGTACTTAATTGACAGTAACATTTTTCAGTGGGGAAGAAGAGAATTTGGGAGGATCTGTACCCCTAGGGGTTTGGGTATAGGGGAGTTGTGGGAAATGCTTTCAAAAGATTGAATATCAAAGAATTCCCAACTTTGCTTCAACTTTGGAATGATCGGGCATACCAAGAAGGATTGTGTGACAAACTTTGTGGAGGCCAAGCTTCATTCCAAACTACAGGAGGATATTTCTAATAATACTAATGTAGTAGGTAGTTCTGAAGCTACTCATAAGGAAATTGGTGTAGATGCTTGGAATGACAAAGAAGGTTATGGTCCATGGATGCTAGTGAATTATGGGAGAAAGAGGTCCAAAAATCATGTCAGCAAGGGTTTTTATCCCCATTCAAGTGAGGCTATTGGGACCAAAAAATCTGAAGTGGTGAAGGTGAAAGAAGCAGAACCACTCGTTATTTCTAATGTTCAATCTATTTCTGAGACAGTTCTGGGTGATTTTGTTGCCAATCATCTGCAGGGTGATATTGGTCATAATATAAATATGGTTGATCTGAGTGTGGACAAGGTTGTTATTCCTTGCAATAGTCCTAAAGATGATAATAAATTCAAAGTTCTAACTAACATTACTGAAGAAGGAGAAATATCAAATATTGAGGAGGTGGCATCTGTTGGGGTTGCTGAAGGTAATGGTGGTCCTGTTGGTGATTCTCGGGATGGAGAAGCTGTTGATGTTGGAAGCAAGGATGATGGCTCCTGTCAAGCTAAAAAGAAGAAATCAATACAACTGAAAGGACTAGGTCCGATTAGTTCAAATACTAGGAGCAGGAAATTTGATATGGAGATGAAAGGTATGATGGGGTTCGCATCCCCTATTTCTCAATAATGTCAACTATTGCCTTTTGGAATTGTAGAGGAGCAAGGAAGAAGAGTGCTTCTCTATATCTCAATGAATTTTGTAAAAGTGCATGGAGTTATCTTTTTGGGTTTGATGGAAACCAAATTGACTTCTTTTGACAAAAATGAAGTCAAATTATTGATTGGGGATAGTTGGGAATATTTTCATTTGCCCTCAGATGGTTTGTTTGGAGGCATTCTAGTATTATGGAATTCCAATATGGCTGATTTTTTTGTTGTTGATTCTTTTTCCCAAGTGGTGATTGGTGGTTTAGATTTTGTTAATAAAGGTACTTGGAGGATTGCTTCGGTGTATGGTAACAAGGATGTGTATAAAAGGAGATATTTGTGGGAGATGTTGGAAAAGCATTCTACCATTGATGTTCCTATGGTGGTGGGAGGTGACTTCAATTGTCTAATTTCCAAGGAGGACAAGAGAGGAGGGAAGAGATTCTCTTTTTCCCAAGGCCCAAAGGAGATGAAAGTCCTTTTTGTCTATTAATGATTTACATGAGGTTGGGTTCATTGGCCCGAAGTTCACTTGGTACAATAACAAAGTTGGTGGAGCTCAGATTCTTGAAAGACTGGACAAGTGTTTTCTTAACTCTACTGCTTTAAACTCCTCCCATCATTTGGTGGTTAGACATTTAGCTAGAGTGGCATCTAACCATTGTCCAATTCTATTGAATCTCATTGATTTTAATCCGGTTATTAAAAAAACCATCAAATTTGAAGATGTTTGGGCCTCCATTCTCGCTTCTTTTGCTGTGGTTAAGAAAGAGTGGAACAAGGTGTATTTTGGGAGCTCTTCACACATTCTTAATATCAAATTTAAAAGAGCATTGAAATCTTTGTTTTTCTGGAGTAGAGCCAAACTCAAGAACTTGAATCGGTTGAGGGATTCTCTTTTGAATGACATATTGGAACTTCAAACCAAGGAATCAGACATTGGATTTCTCTCGGAAGAGGAGTGCTGGAATCTTAAGGCTAAAGATAATGAATTGAATTCAACTATGGCTCGGTTAACTTCTTGGTGGAAATAAAGAGCTAAGGTAAAATGGATGGTGGAGGGTGATTATAACTCTAAGTTTTTTCATTCTTATGCTAGTGCAAGGAGGAATTCAAATTGCATTGTCAAAATCAAAGATGAGAATGGTGTGCTAGTGGAAGAGCAAAAGCAAATTGAAGATGTTTTTTTTAGTTCTTCAAGCGAAAATGGAAACATAGGAACTACAGTTTGGATGGATGACCTTTGCCTTTGAATTTCTTAAGTGATGATGACAAATGGGTGCTGAATAGAGATTTTATCGTGGAAGAGGTGGAGTTGGTTTTGAAGCAAACTAGTGGAAACGTTGCTCCCGGAAATGATGGTATCTCCTATTGTTTTATTAAAGCATATTGGGACATTATAAAACCTAATTTTTGGCAGGCTATCAGTCACTTTCTTTGTTTCAAAAGTTGAGTGACGTTTGGAAGGATACGTTAATTATTCTGATTCCTAAAGTAAGCAATCTGATATCTCCATCTAATTATAGACCAATTAGTCTATGCAATTCTGTTTATAAGGTGGTGGCTAAGGTGATCTTAAATAGATTAATTTCTGTTATTCCTCAACGGATCTCTGAGGAGTAAGTGGCGTTCCTTAAAGGAAGATTGATGTCAGACCATGTGATGGTTGCTCAAGAAATTTTTCACAAGTTAAGATATTCTAGATCTTCTGAAGGTCTAGTCTAATTCAAAATTGACATGGAACAAGCATATGATTCCATGCACTGGTCTACTCTGTGGAATGTTTTGGAGTATTTTGGCTTTCCTTTCAAGTTCTCCAATCTCATATTGGAATGTGTTGAAGATTCGAGGTTCTCCTTAACAATTAATGGCAACTTTTCATATTGGATTAAAGCCAGGAGTGGATTCCGTCAAGGTTGTCCTTTGTCTCCTCTTCTTTTTATTCTTTATTCCCAACTGTTATCTAATGCATTTATTCAAAGCTTAATTGGGATTAGCATTAATCTAGCTGGCCCAATGATTTCTCATTTATTGTATGCAAATGATGTCATTAATTTTCTGGAGGCCAATAAGAAAGTGGTGAAAGAGATTAAGGGGATTCTTAATGACTTTTGCACTTGGACTGGTCAACGTATCAATGTTAACAAATCCTCCATTGTTTTTGGTAAGGCTGTTAGTAGAAGGAAAAAGAATGTTATTTCTCGCATTATGGGTTTCAAATCAATGGAAGAATTTAACTATCTTGGTGTCAAAATTGCCTTGAGGAGATTAGTGCGAGCTGAATTTCAGTTCATTATTAACAAATCATTGATAATGCTTAATATTTGGGGTAGTAAGTTCTTTTCTTTGGTTAAATATGTTATGCTTTCTTATCCCATTATTCATAGCACTCATTCTCTTATCCCAAAAGGAGTGCTGGAGGAGCTTGATAAATTGTGTAGGAGCTTTATATGGAACAAGTCAAATGGGAGATTGGGGTTACATTATGTCAGCTGGAATGAATTGTGCAAGACACTGAAATGGTGGGGTCGCAAATTGCATTCCAGTGCATCTAAAGTTGTTGCTTTAAGAGCAAGATTGGATTGGAAATTTTTACAAAATAAAGAACCGCTGCTATATAGGATTCTTTCTCTAAAGTATGGTATGTAGACAGATGTTGGAAACTCAAAAACCTGTTGCTCTTCTTCATGGAAAATTATATCAGATGGAGGGAGGATGCTTAATCTGATTCTTAGATGGAGCATTACGAATGGTGCTGATATTGATGTCTACAAAGATAATTGGATTATGGATAAATGCATCAATAAATGGCCTACGTTTGAAGTGCTTCTTGATGACAATGCGGTGTCATTGAATAGATTTATTACTAATAGTAGTTGGATTATAGATGAACTATTGAAATTCTTTGGCAAGGAATTGGTGAATTTGATTATTCAAGTAAAGATCCAACCACAACTGGGAGAAGACAAGATGGACCTTATTTATCAAAAATCTGGAAAAACCTTTTCTGCTTTGGCATTTGAAGCTTCGTTGCAAGATCAGAATGAATCACTATTTTGGAAATGGATCAAAAAAGCTAAGCTAATCTCTCGGGTAGAGGTTTTCTGGTGGAGGCTATTCAAAAATGCTATTCCTACTACTTAATTTTTATCGTACAGGAGATTGTTGAATAATGATACTTGTCCGAGATGCTATGGAGAGATAGAAGACATAGAACATGTTGCAATCAAATGTGGCAAACCGAAAGAAGTGTTTCAATATTTAAACAAATGGGGCTTTGGAATCCCTTTGTTTAGTAAGTTCAAAGATTAATGTAAGTGGTTGGAATTTTCTACCTTCCATAATAGTTTGCATGTTAATCTCTATTACAATGCTATATTTCTCTCTTGGAAAGATAGGAATAATTTCATTCATGGAGGAATGGAAGAGATCTCGGTCCTAATTATTGCAAATGCTATTAGCTTCTCTTCGATTTCAAAGTTTTCTTTTATATTCAGCTTAGGCAACTTGGATGCTAACCAGTCGATTAGACTATCTAATCTTTGGCATCCTACTCCCCCCGATTGGTTAAAGGTTAATGTTGATACTTCACTATGTTCTTCGTATAAAGCAGGAATTGCTGGGGTTTTTTGTGATTGCAAAGGAAGATTTTTGTTGGCATATGGAAAATCATGTTTTCACTGGGATGCTTCATAATTGGAGCTAGTAGCTATTCAGTCTTTGAAGGAAGTCATAAAAGATTGGATGTTCAAATACAAAGGGCTGTTTATTGAAGGCAACATTTACAACATTATGAGATATTTTCAAGGAAATTTGAATAAAGGCATGCATGAGACGGAAGATCTGGCTTTTATCAAAGAGTTTAATCATGTCATTTTTAATTTTATTGGTAGAAATAGTAATAAGTTAGCGGATTTGTGTGCTAACTTTGCTCTTTTTAGTTCTTTTATTTGGAAAGACTTTAGTTTGAATAAGGTTCCTTCTTCCTTTTTTAATTTATTAAAGGAGGAATCTAGCTTGTAGTTTTTCTGTTTGATTTTCTTATTAAGGCAAATGTTTGCTTCCAAAAAAAAATAATGGAAGTCATTATTAGTTATAAAAAACTTCATTTTTTGAGGTCCTTGGGAAAAAAAAAATTTCTTCACTCCCTTTTTATCTTCTTGAGATAAAATGCAATTAAAATCACCTCCTATCACAATAGGAATATTTTTATAAAATGCCTTTAAAATAACCTCCTATCACAGCTAGAATATTTTTGGTGGAATACAGCTCCAATTTATTCCATAAAGTTCTTCTTTTATAGATATCTTTACTCCCATATACAATTGAAATCTGCCAGACCCCTTTATTTATAACATTATGCTCACCAATCACATATTGTGAAGATGAATCAATTATTGAAAATGAAGTAATATCAGATCTCTATAAAATAAGAATACCACCAGTCAAACCATCAGAAGGAAAGAGAAAGAAATCCCAATCAATACCAATTAAGTTTAATAACATCCACTCTATCAAATGAGATAGTTTAGTCTCAACATAACCAACAAAGAACACATCCAATTCTTCCACAAATTATTTTAAATATAGAGAAGCCTCACTTTTCCTAGCTCCTCTATAATTCCAAAAGGAAATAGAAGACATAATCATGATAAAGGGGAAGGCCCCATTCCTTTCTCTAGTCAACACATCAAATTTCGTATTTTTAGGAAGAATTTTAACAAAGCCTAAAGACTTAAGTTGATTTTTAAGTCTATTTTTCACTCCACCAAAAATCCCTTCATCAAAAACTTCAACAGAAGAAGATTTGGGATCCATAACAAAATCATTATTAGCATCAACTATAACTTCCATATCAAAATATTTTTTTCCTGATTCCTCATAAATCACTCCTTCATTAATGATGTCATTTAAAGCAGAAAACTTATTAACACCAACTGGAATTACAGAGGAAGAAGAAAATTTACTTATACCAGAATCCGATTGCAACATAAAATTCTTGAGATTATCCTTTAACAAATTATTTTTGATTAAAGAATCCTCTTTAGTAGAAGAATTAATAGCAATATCTTTCAAAGAGCCTTCACAAATCATACCATTAATATCTGCATCAGAAATCAGCATTTTACTTGATTTACCTGCACCAGCATAAGAGTTTTTATAAGTATTATCATCAGTAATATTTTCCATTTAGTTTAATATAAGAAGATTTGAAATTCTTCTTCTTGCCATACTTTACATGAATTCAAGGACCATATTTAGACTTTTCTTCAACATTAGTAGGAATGGATTCTTCAGAAAAAAATGCATAAGAACTTGGTTTAATAGTTTCAGAAGGAATTTTATTGCCATCTAAACATGTCACCAAACACTCATTGTCCTTATGTCCAATTTTGCCACACTTGAAGTAGAAAGATGCTATTTTTTCATATTCAAACTTCTAAAAAAATGGCCTAAAATACCTTCAACCCAAACTCCTAATGGAAGTTGCCTATCTAACTAAATTTGAACACAAACTCTGGCATATTCTCTCCTTCCCCATTGGAACATGTTACCATCAATCATTAAAGGTACTCCCACCTTAGAAGCTATCCTGGTAACATTAATTTCATCTCAACAATTTATCAAAATAGTGGAGGACAATCCCTACAATGATTTAGGTGAAAAATTAGGAGACCACTTATCAATTCTTATAATGTGGTCACACATGTACCAAGGTCCACCAGTCATAACTGCTTCCAACACTTATGATGACTGCCATTCAAAACCTAGGATAGTTATATGAAATTGACCAAATTGGTTCCACTGTCTCCTTAATTTAGAGCAAATCCTATTAAAAGGAATATTTTTCCCAAACACTTTGACAACCAATACTTTATGAGGCCTCTGCGTATTTGCCAATTCACTTTCAACATGAAGTGTAACAGAATCCCTATCCCGTGTCATCAAAGAGTCAATAATAGAAGGAATAATTTTAATATAAGGATGTTTATTAAAAGCTCTTATGTTATTAATCTTATCTTATCAACCATAATCAAGAATATACAGTTTCTTCGCAACCTCATCAGTTTTAATAATTTTTTCAGCAGAACCACTCTAGTTCGTATCAACATATTCCATACATTTCTCAAATTTAGCGGCATTTGTAGAATCAGCAGGAGTGCCAATACCATCCTTATGGAAATCAGGAACTTTTGAATTGACTCCATCATTTTTCCCATTAGAACCCAATTGATTATTAATACCAAATGCAGAATTCAAAATTTTAAATCTATTAATCAAAATTTTCATACCCGACAAAGATGATTCCTTAGTGTCATTAGCACCCATTGAACTGCCATTGATACTTTTATAAGCATCAGAAGAGTGAGGACTTTTAATGATACCATCAAACAGAACATTCTTTCATTTACCAATAACAGGAAAATCATTTTTGACAATAAGAGTAGCTCCATCCTTGATGACTAGAGGACCTTCCTCAGCAATCTTCTATGATTTCTATCAAAAGTAGATATAGATGATCCTCCATTATGATGATAATGGACATCAACCTTCACCAGAATGGTGGCTATAGATAGCCGGCGACCATCTGCGGCCATAACTAAAATTTCATGAAAATTGTGGTAAACAAAAATTTAATAAAATGGGACTTTCTCTCTCTCTAAAAATGAGACTCTAACTTTCTAAAACTAATTGATTTTATATTAGGATTTAGTAATATTACTAATTCTATATTTAAATTTACTATAACCTTCTAAATTTAAGCTACCCACTTCTTTTCCTTAAACTAAATTTAAAATAAATTAAATTTTTGACAACAAGAGTAGCCCCATCCGTGATCATAGTCTTTGTTTTTAGTTTTGTTCTTGTCTAGAGTTGGATAAGGTATAGACATTGGACAGTTGGTCCCAAACCACATAAAAATCCTTGTGTTATTTTGTCTGATGCACTCTCTCTTAAATTTTCTTTTATTGAATAGCTATCTCACATATATCACTATATTTTCTATAAGATAAAATTAATTAATTTTTAAAACTACCGCTCTTTTGGTATACAACCCAAATCACCCCCTTCTTGGGTAGCCATAGTGTTTCTCAATTGGTATTAGAGCCTCGACTATTCCTTGGATTAAATCCCTAGATAAGATATTGGCAACATATATAGCACTCAGTTTTTAAAAAGGTGCACCACCTGAGAGGCAATTCACTCACCAACCACCACTCCTTAACAATGTTCCATTTGATTATTAGAAGAATTATATTAGCACTTTTTTGTACTATTAAGATTCTAGAATGTGGAATATGCTTACAGACCAAAATCATACACCTAAAAAAGAAATAAATGGCTTGATTATTGATAAACCATTGGATGAGTTAACTCATTCCAAGCTTGAGTTAGAAAAATTGAATGCTAAAGCATGTAATACTTATAATGTGGATTATTACCTGATGACTATATGCACTTTTTTATGTTATCTATTGCTAAATAGATTTGGGATAAATTTCTTATTACTTATGAAGGCACTAGCGAAGTTAGGGATGCTCATATCAATAGATTTATATATGATTATTAATTATTTAGAATTTTATCTTCTGAATACATATCTCCCATGTATACTAAGTCCATGAAAATCATTAGCACTCTTCACTCTTGTGACAAAACATATAGCAATCAAGAACTTATTTACACAATTTTGTGTTGTTTAGCTAGAGAATGTGATGCTATCGTAACTACTATTTATGAATCAAAGGATTTGACTACTTATGCACTTGATCAGCTACTTGGCACTTTGATCGTATATTATTATATTATTATACAAAGAGATGGCAAGGATACAAGCTTGAGAAAGGAGAATAGGAAAACTCTAGCTCTTCATGTTGAAGAATCAAGTGATGATTGTTGCGAATCTGGATTCAAGGACTATGATTTTGATGATAGCAAACCTTTTTGGTTCTGGTTGAGTGTCTAACCTTTCAGGTCGAGTCAGTCTATGTGTGGTTCAGGTTCAATGTACTTTTTCATTTTTCTTGAGTCAATGTAATGTAACGAATCCTCGAGCTAAGAAACCTTGCACGCACACACTCGGGGGGAGTTTTTTACGAGATAGGGTTTCTATTCTATTTATGTTCATATCATCCTAAACGATGGTAATATCATCCTAGATGATCCAATAAAAATAGAAACTTTAATTAGGGTGATCATATTAAGTTGGTTTGATTAAGCAGATCATCCTGGACGGCACTCCCATCGTACAGGATGATATGCTCAAATCAAAAATTCCCAGCCTTTAGATTAAGTTAGGCAAGTTTTATTTTTATCTTTTTGATCTGATCATCTTGGATGATACGTGTATCATCTTGGACGATTACTTACAACCATGCCTAAATTAGTCTAGTGATTAAGAAAAGTAATTTATGTTTTATTAATTCGATCATATCATCCTGAACGATCATAAGATCATCCTAGATGATCAATTAAAAATCCTGGATGACCAGAACAATGTGCTGGATGATATTCCCATTTTTAAACTAATCATACAGGACGATATCGATATCATCCTGGACGATCAAGTCATTTTTGATCATCCAACATAAGTTGCCCTAGATGACCGGAATAGTTTGCAAGATGATATTGGCATTTTTAAACTAATCGTACAGGATGATAGAGATATCGTCCTGGACGATCAAGTCATTTTGAGATCGTCCATCATAAGTTTCCCTGAATGACCCGAGCTGTCCTCTAAATGAAATTCTGGATTTACACTAATCATCTCGAATGATAGTAGAATCGTACAGGATGATCTAAATAAATTTTGTCTTCTAATTATCCAAAGGAACTAGATCATCCAGCCTGATATATGTAATTTTGTACTGATCATACAGGATGATCTACCGATCGTCCTGGATGATCTTTATCGACCAGTTGAAATTTAGGGTAATTTTTTAGCCCTACTATTAAAGATCTCTTATCTTCCATCATTGAGATCTTTTTCCACCTTCCCTACCAGAGAGAACCTTGAGAGAAAGAGAGAGAGCTCGGGAGAGAGAGAGATAGGATCTTATGAGGGGGAATTTATGAGGTGTTCACAAAGGTTGCTCCAAGCAAGGATCTGAGTCATCTTATCCGGTCATCGTCTTATCTTATTGGTGTCTCTATGGTAGGATCATCCGTAAGAAGATCTAGGTTGTCTGCCTGCTTAAGGAGGAAGAGAAAGGAGTCCAGGTTCTCTGCTTGCTTCAAGAGAAATTGAAAGGAGTCCAAGTTCTCTGTCTCACCTGGTTGGTGGAAAGGAGTTTTGTACAGGCTTCTCCGCCTTATTGTGGGAGAAGAAAGAGAGTCACTTAGTGTTAGTGCAATACCCGGAGGGGAGGCTCCGGGGAGTGGACGTAGGTCAAGTTTATCGAACCACTATAAAATCTGGTGTATTCTTTCTGATTATCTTTCGCATTTATTTTTCTGTTGATGATCGTATGATTGTGATTATTATTCTGTTATTGTTGAATATTTGCACATCATCATAAAATTATAAATGTTTTAAAATATTTAAAAAGATTTTCTAAATTATTTTTTCTCACAAATTTTTAAAATAACCAATTCACCCCCCCCTCTTGGTTAGCCTCGGGACTAGTTCAGAAGGGCTTAACATCCCCAATGAACTTTCAAGTGGTATCAGAGCGGTATTTATAAAATTAAGTTTTAAAAAATATTTGAATTTGATACCTGGCTAACTTTGGGAATAGAAACACCACTGAAGATTATTCCATTATACGACCACTGTTATTTGATAACATACATTTTGATTTTTAGAAAACTCGTATGTCCACCTTTTTATAATCTATAGATTATCGAGTATGGATGCTTGTTAAAGATGGTTATGAAGTGCCTCATAGACTTGTTAATGGTATTAAAATTGAACTTTCTTTTGCCGAATGGATCTCTGATGATCGTGAATTTGCACAACTGAATGCCAAATGCTTGAACTATTTTTTTTGTGCTTTAAAATTTGAGGATTACATGGGTGTCTCTACCTATACAACTGGTAAAGAAATTTGGGATAGATTATGCATTACTTATGAAGGTACATCTGAAGTTAAACAGTCTAGGTTAAACATACTACTTCATGACTACGAACTCTTTCGCATGAAACTTAGTGAGTCCATATCTAAAATGTACACTAGATTTACTCAAATTGTCACTTCTCTATATGCTTTAAGAAGAGAACTCACTAACTATGAAAAAGTGAACAAAATTCATAGATATTTTCCTTCTTCTTATGATGCCAAGATAACTACAATTTTTGAATCCAAAGATTGAATACTTATTCTATTGATAACTTACTTGGGTCACTCATTGCTTACGAGCAAGGAGTGAACCAAAGACAAATTGATACAGGTGAGAAGAAGAAGGAGAAAACTATGGCTTTGAAGGATAACGATACAGATACTGACACTTTCACGTCTGATAGCGATGATGTTGCCTTAATCACTATGTAATTCAAAAGCTTTCTAAGGAAGAAACATAAGAACTTTCTGAAGTGAAACAAAGGTAAGAGTAGTAGAAATTTCAAAGGTTATTCTGATACAGTTTTTTTTGAATGCAGGAAGCCTGGACATATAAAGGCTGATTGTCCTACACTTAAGGCTCACCCAAGCAAGGAGAAGGGTGATGAGAAACTTAAGTTCAGGAAGGACAAAAAGAAGACCAAAAGGCTTTCTGGGCGGATTCTGCATCTGACTCCTCTAAGGCTGAAGCTGAGGAGGAGACTACAAACTTATGTTTAATGGCAGATGATCATCCTGGTCAGTCTGACCAAGAAGTGGTATGTGAGCTAACCTATGATCAATTACTTAAAGTTTTTGAAAAACTCCATTCATCATATAGGAAACTTAAGAAAATGCATGCTAGCTTGAAATTGGAATTCTTAAACTTAAAAAAAGAGCATGCAGTATTGATCAAAGATCATTCTGCGCTTAATAGCAATCACATGTCATTACTTGATGAATTTGATGAGTTGAATAAAAAGCATTCTAATTTGATTGTTGAGTATGATTCATTAAAAGCTTCATATGTTAAATTAGAAGCTGTATTTAAGGAATTAGAAACTCATGCATCTGATTTGGATAGTAGTGAACATTATTTGAAATTTGAAATTAGTAGTCTCAAGAAGGAAAATGAATTTCTAAGTATAAAAATTAGTGCATTTGAGAATAATGAAACACCTCCTAAATTTACACAATTTTATACACCTCCATCACCTAAAGATTCTATTTCAAAATGATCAAAGAATGTTTCATTCAAACCTAGGAAGAGGCACTATCATCCACGCAGATTAGTTAACCCTTTTCCTGGCGTAAGATGTTTTTCTTGTGGCATGCTAGGATATATCTCTCATACCTACACTATTCATCATAGTACACATTGGGTGTGGAGGCCCGAATTGCATGTTTCACAACACAGCACACATGCATTACATTATTCTTTTCATAAGAAGGAACCCAAACTTATTTGGGTTCCTAAATCTGACATTTGATGATTTTATAGGTGTGCTCTCACACAAGTCCTCATGAGAGCATGTGGTACCTAGACAACGGATGCTCAAGACATATGACTGGATATGTAAAACAATTCATTTCACTAGAGGCCAGGGCTTGAGGCAAGGTCACTCTTGGAGACAACACCACCATGAAAGTGGTAGGTGCAGGTATAATCAAAAACTCTAAGAACCTTTTGATTGAAAATATTTTGCTTGTAGATGGATTGAAACACAACCTGCTCAACATTAGTCAACTTTGTGACAAACGGTTCAGCATCAAGTTCCTGGCAAACATAAGCGTTATAAGCTTAAATAATAACACTATTTACAGGGCAAGAGGATCAACAATGTCTACTTGCTTGATTTAAATAATATTGAATGTGCTGCTTCATTTTGCTTAAAATTTACTGTTGATGAGTCTTGGTTATGGCATAGGAGATTATGTCATGCTAGTACGAAAACCCTTAGAAGAGTTACCCAAAAGGACTTAGTTAGAGGTGTCCCCAAGCTTATGTTCACAAAGGACCACCTGTGTGATGCCTGTACATTAGGGAAGCAAGTCCAATCCTCTTTCCACTCCATTAAGGACATCAACACCTCTATACCTTTAGAAGTCCTTCACATGGATCTTTTTGGACCCATTAGCACTGCCAGCTTAGGGGGAAAAGTCTATGGATTTATGTTTGTTGATGATTACTCAAGGTTCACTTGGAATAAATTGTTGTCACAAAAATCTGAGTCATTTGATGAATTTAAAACCTTCTTTACTTGGATTTAGAAGAAGTTATGTGGTGAGATCTTGACCATTCATAATGATCATGGAGGGGAGTTTAAAAATATGAAATTTAGAACATTCTATGAGGAGCAAGGGATTAGCCACAATTTTTCGGCTCCTAGGTCCCCTCAGCAGAATGGGGTAGCAAAATGGAAGAACAGGACCTTGGTAGAAGCCGCTAGAGCCATGGTTTCTGAGTATTCACTTCAAAAATACTTTTGGGCAGAAGCGGTGAACACAGCCTGTTATGTGTTGAATAGGGTGAATATTAGATCCAAACTGAATAAGACACCCTATGGATCATTAAGGGTAGAACTCCAAACCTGTCCCACCTCCATGTCTTTTGTTATAAGGTCTTTATTCTGAATAATGGGAAATCACCCTTAGGAAAATTTGACCCAAAATCTGATGAAGGAGTGTTCTTAGGATATTCTAGTGTGGGGAATCCTTTAGGGTGTTTAATAGGAAAAAATTGGTGGTGGAGGAGACTACTCGTGTAGTATTTGATGAATCTGATCCTAAGGAGTTTAGAGCTGAGGAAGAAGAGGAAGTAGGAGAGATTACCCAAGGAGTTGAAAATACACATATAGAGGAAAGGGTAGAATCTCAAAACACTTTACCTAGAGATTGGAGATATTCATCGAGTCATCCTAAAGAACTGATCTTAGGAGACCCTTTTGAAGGTGTTAGAACTAGGCATGGACTTAGGAAGGAAGTAAACCATTCTTCCTTTATCTCAATGACTAAACCCACCAACATCAATCCAACCCTTTCTGATGAATTTTGGATCTTAGCCATGCAAGAAGAACTTAACCAATTTGTGAGGAATAATGTTTGGAAGTTTGTAGATAGACCTAAGGATCAAAGTGTAGTAGGAACCAAGTGGGTCTTTAAGAATAAAATGAATGATTATGGTGTGTTGGTTAGGAATAAGGCAAGATTGGTGGCTAAGGGTTATAATCAAATAGAAGAGATTGATTTTGAGGAGACCTTTGCTCTTGTATTTAGATTGGAGGCCATTAGGGTGCTACTAGCCTTTGCCTATTATAAGGGATTTAAGCTTTTTCAAATGGATGTCAAGAGTGCCTTTTTAAATGGGGTAATTAAGGAAGATGTCTTTATAGAGAAACCCATAGGTTTTGAGAGTTCCCAATATCCTAATCATGTTTACAAATTAAAAAAGGCCTTATATGGATTTAAATAGGCACCCAGAGCTTGGTATGAGAGGCTTAGCACATTCCTATTAGAAAGAGAGTTTATTAAGGGGAGCGTAGACGCCACCCTTTTTCTAAGGAAAGTAGGAGATGATTTACTCATTGTCCATATCTATGTTGATGATATACTTTTTGGATATTCTAATAAAAACTTATGTGATGATTTCTCTAAAATAATGAGTAAAGAGATTGAGATAAGTATGATGAGAGAATTGTCCCACTTTTTGGGATTTAGCATAAGACAATTGGATGATGAAACTTTTATCAATCAAGCAAAGTATATGAAGGACTTCTTGAAGAAATATGAAATGGATAAAGCCAAGCCAATAAACACTCCCATGAGTTCTAGTGTCCAATTAGACAAGGATTCAAATGGAAATTCTTTTGATCAGAAGAAGTTTAGAGGAATAATTGGATCATTGCTTTACCTGACTGCTAGCCGACCTGATATCATATTTAGTATTTATCTTTGTGCTAGGTTTCAAGCTGATCCTAAGGAATCCCACCTGACTGCAGTTAAGAGACTCCTTAGATATCTCTTAGGGACCCTAACCTTAGGAATCTAGTATCCTAGGTACAACACTTCTTTTGAGATTATTGGATATTCTGATTCTGATTTTGCAAGATGTAGGGTGGATAGAAAGAGCACTTCAAGAACATGCTAATTCATAGGATAGTCTTTAGTCTCCTTGTCGAGTAGAAAATTAAATTTAGTATCACTTTCCACTGCTGAAGTTGAGTATATTGCCTTAGAAAGTTGTGTTGCCCAAGTCCTTTAGTTGAAGCAACAAGTTCTGGATATTGGATTACCTGTTGGCACAATTTCAGTTCTATGTGATAATACTAGTGCCATCTGCATCTCTAAGAATCCTTCCAATATTCAAGAACCAAACACATTGACATAAGGCATCACTTCATTAGGGACCATGTTACAAAAGGGGACATTGAGCTACACCATGTAGTAACTAATAATCAACTGGCTGACATCTTTACGAAACCACTAGCCTTTGACTCATTCAACTTTTTGAGGATCAGATTGGGTGTGATTGACATAAATGTATGAATCTGATGACTGCAGATTTTTGAATTTCCTATTTTTTATTTTGTTTTTGTTAGTTTTTGTTTGATTTGATTGTTTGTTTCATTTTAGCATTTTCCCTACTGATTTCTATTTGTTTGATTTGCTTATCGGATTTAGGTTTTTCCTGCAAATTTTTGTTTGCTGATTTTCATTTATTTTTTGCTTTTTTCTTATTATTTATTTACTGGTTATTCTTTTTTAAATCAGATCACTGCTCACTACTGCTGATAAACTAGATTTCTGACTGAGAGGTTTTCCTTGTTTTTGTTTGAAAGCTTGTAAGTAGTGATTGACTCATCTGAATCTATTAAAGGGAAGAAATATTAATAATTCTTTCTCTTCCTCTAACTCCTTTAATGGTGTATTATTTCTTTTGGATAAAAATCTTCTTCAAAATAAAAATGTTGTCTTTTGAATAGAGATCTATTTTATCTTCCTACAGTAATCTACCTCATATGAATAGTATTTTCAAAGCTTTGAATCATAGTTATGCTTTTCTTAATCAGGTGATTGCACTTATCATATGGAGTATGATTTTGTTCTGTGAGTTAACCCTCCTTACTGAAGAGGGTGAGTTTTCTCTTCTCTTATGTTTGGAAGGTAATTCCACAACTGAGATTATTTAGAGATTTTGAAAGGAAGCAAACTGAAAAAAAAGGGGCACAAAATTAGCCCAAAACTGAAAAGATGTGCAATGTCACCAAATTGAAAAGATACACAAAGTGTATCAAAAATCAAAAGATGTGCAAAGAGAGCCAAATAAATTGAAAAAGAGGTACAAAATGAGCCCACAAACAAATAAGCTTTCTTTCCTTTTAGATCTTAAATGCCTTAGAAAAATCCATGCGCCACTTAATATTTTCAAAAGCTTGAGATTAAAAATCATGATCTCTGATTCTTTACTTCATAATACTATTTTATCAGATATTTTTTTTGAACGAGGCATGAAAGGATCTCTTTTCAAATCTAACTTCTTCTCTTCTGAATTAGATTTTTGTTTGAAAGGATTTGAACCCATAAGGTGTCCGAGGTAGGAGTTACAAAAATTGATTTTCCAACTTTTCTGGATTTCAGCATCGTTGATTTTCTTCTTATTGGCTTTTGAATTAAAAATTAGGGAAAATTCTGATTTACTAGAGCTGATCGATTAAAAAGAATCTGATGTTTTCTCGTTCATTCTTATTTTTCTTTGGTTTTGTTATAATGTATTGTGATGTGTGGGCTTCTTGATCATTCCTCTCCATTCTTCATTTTCTTTCATTATTGGTAACATCATCCTGGACACTCCCTTTTTTACTTGTTTGTTTGCCTTTGTAGATATTTTCTCTTATTTTTATACTATTTTTTCTTCTTCTTGTTTAGGTTGTATTTTCCCTTTTTGAGATGTCAAAAGGGGGAGTAGTTTATATTGTGAGTCATTATAAATATTCAGTTCAGTATTTTGAATTATCAACATTCAATTATTCAGGGTTTTGAATCATAAATGTTCACCTTATTTATTTACTGAATTTGGAATTACTAATAAATGTTTGCCATCATAAAAAAGGGGGAGATTATTGTGAATTTGGATTCAAGGACTATGATTTTGATAATAGAAAACCTTTTCGGTTCTGGTTGAGTGTCTAACCTTTCAGGTTCCCAGGATCAATTACAATTCAAACCAGCTTAAGATCGAGTTAGTTTATGTGTGGTTCAGGTTCAATGTACTTTTTCATTTTTCTTGAGTCAAGTGTAATGTAACGGATCCCCGAGCTAAGTAACCTTGCACACACACACTCGGGGGGAGTTTTTTGTGAGTTAGAGTTTCTATTCTATTTTTTTCATATCATCCTGGATGGTAGTAATATCGTCCTGGATGATCCAATGAAAATTAAAACTCTAATTTGGGCAACAATGTTAAGTTAGTCTGATTAGGCAGATTATCCTTGACGATATACCCATTGTACAGAATGATATGCTTAAATCAAAAATTTCCAGCCACCAGAATAAGTTAGACAAGTTTTATTTTTAGCTTTTTGATCTGATCATCCTGGACGATTCCTTACAATCATGCCTAAATTAGTCTGGTGATTAAGAAAAGTAATTTATGTTTGATTGATTCGATCATATCATCCTAGACGATCGCAAGATCATCCTAGATGATCAATTAGAAATCTTGGATGACCAGAATAATGTGTTGGATGATATTCCCATTTTTGAACTAATCATACAGGTTGATATCGACATCATCCTGGAGATCAAGTCATTTTTGATTGTTCAACATATGTTGCCTTGGATGACCCAAATAGTCTGCACGATGATATTAGCATTTTTGAACTAATCGTACAAGATGATAGAGATATCATCCTGGACGATCAAGTTATTTTGAGATCATCCAGCATAAGTTACCCTAGATGACCCGAGCTATCCTCTAGATGAAATTTCTTATTTACACTAATCATCCCGGACGATAGCAGAATCATACAGGATGATCTGAATAAATTTTATCTTCTAATCGTCCGGAGGAACCAGATCATCCAGGCTAATATGTGTGATTTTGTACTGATCATACAAAATGATCTACCAATCGTCCTGGATGATCTTTGTCGACCAGTTGAAATTTAGGGTAATTTTTTAGCCCTACTATTTAAGATCTCTTGTCTTCTATCATTGAGATCTTTTGCGACCTTCCTTGCTAGAGAGAACCTTGAGAGAAAGAGTGAGAGCTTGGGAGAGAGAGAGAGAGCATCTTGTGAGGGGGAGTTTATGAGGTGTTCACAAAGGTTGCTCCAAATAAGGATCTGAGTCATCTTCTCTGGTCGTCATCTCTTGTCTTGTTGGTTTCTCTGTGGTAGGATCATCCGCAAGAAGATCTAGGTTCTCTGCTTGCTTCAAGAGGAAGTGAAAGGAGTCCAGGTTCTCTGCCTGCTTCAGGAAGAAGTGAAAGGAGTCCAGGTTCTCTGCCTCACCGGGTTGGTGGAAAGGAGTTTTATACAGGCTTCTCTGCCTTACTGTGGGAGCAGAAGGAGAGTCACTTAGTGTTAGTGTAATACTTGGAGGGAAGGCTCCGGGGAGTGTACATAGGTCAAGTTGATCGAACCACTATAAAATTTGGTGTGTTCTTTCTGATTATCTTTCGTATTTATTTTTCTGTTGATGATCATGTGATTGTGATTATTATTCTGTTATTGTTGAACATCTGCACATCATTATAAAATTTTAAACATTTTAAAACATTCAAAAAGATTTTCTAAATCATTTTTCCTCATGAATTTTTAAAATAATAGATTCACCCCCCCTCTTTGTTAGCCTCGGGACTAGTTCACAAGGGCTTAACATCCCTAAAAAACTTTCAATGATTCTTCATCATCAATATATGAACTAGAACCTGACAAAGTTGTTATTCTCACAAAAATGTTTGGAAACTTCTTAAATAAGAAACAAATTAGGTATAAAAAGTCCAAAATTCAGAATTCGTTTGTTATGAAATAATCTTCTACAGATTCCACTAATTTCTTCAATTACAAAAAGCTGGAACATATGAGAGGTGAATGCCCTAAGCTTAAACATGAACATAAAAAAGAAGGTAAGCAACAAGATAAAAAGCAAGGTTAAAAATCACCTCAAATAAAAGAAGAAGGCACTTTGGGCTAATCTAGAAAGTAAGGAATCTAGTGAAGAAGGCTCTAAGAAGAAATTCATTCTATGTTAGATGTACACTAAAGAGAACTCTTTTGATTCTTAAGAGGTATGTGATTAAATATTCTGGGATTAGATTGATGAGGCATTTAATGATTTATTAGTTTTTTACAAAAAAATGAATAAAAATATAAATCACTTGATAAATTGAATAAGCAACTTGATTCTGTATACCATGCTTTATCTACTAATTTTTCTATTTTAAAAGAAGAAAACTTCTCACTTGTTAAAAATGCAAAGTATATTTGCCTACTTAAAAGTGAGAACAAGAATCTTAAAGATAGATTGGAGACCATTATCTCATGTTCACTCCATCTGCATGTATAGGAATAATCATGGAAGTTCTTTTCATGATAGAAGCCATGCTACTAGATTTCAGGTGAGAACTAATATCTGGTGTAATAGTTGTCATGATAAAGGTCATATTTCTTATCATTATTTCTCTACAAAAATTTTAGGAGAAAAAAAAGATTTCTTTGGTTACCAAAACTTTCATGTTTATCTTCTGCTTCTAGCATTTTTACATCTTACATTTCTGCACCAATTTATTCTTGTAATAGCAGAACAAAATCTAGTTGCAATCAAAAAGTTAAATCAAAATTTATTTGAATAGGAATGCCGTCATAGAAAAATGAAAGAATGCATGTGGTACTTGGATAGTGGATATTCAAGGCATATGATAGGACATAAAGCTAAATTTAAAGAACTTATGTATCATGATGGTGGACATGTAGTATATGGTGATAATGCTAAAGAAAAAATCACCAGCGTCAAAAGTGTCAGTAGTTATTTCCTAAAATTAAATAATATTTATCTTGTGATCATTTAAAATTTTGCTTGATTTCTATTAGCCATCATCATGATAATGGATTTTCTATTACATTTCTTACTGATTTTTGGGCTGCTAAAAAAATATATTTTTAGTTTTCTATCTTGTTGAGTTAGAATTCTTATCTATTGATTATGATTTAGTATATTTTTAAAGCACAATAGATGATAGTTGGTTATGGCATTGATGACCATGTCACATCAACATCCATAAATTACACAAAATTTCAAAATTAGATGCTCTTATTGGTTTGCCAAAACTTGATTTTAAAACTAATTATACATGTGAATCTTGTTCATGTGGTAAACATCATAAGTTATAATGTTTCTATATCTTGACCTTTAGAGCTTTTACATCTTGATTTGTTTGGACCCCTTAGTATAGTGAGCCTAGGTGGCAAAGTTTTCAATTTTATTATTATTGATGGCTTTTTTAGGTTTAACTGGGTACTATTCTTAGCTCATAAAAATGATTGTTCTCATGATTTTTGAATGTTTATGAAATATATTCAAAAAGGAAATAGTTTGGAGATTAATAGAATCCAATCCAAAACTTGCAGAATAAACACATTTACGTGAGGCATCACTTCATTTGTGATCATGTTTTCAAGGGTATGTATTGAATTTTTTCTTCTAATTTTTAGATTACTCACTTTTCTATAAAACCCTTGCAAGATATCATTTTTATTCTTCACATTATATACTTGGAATGCTAGATCCCTCCATTTTATTTTGATCTCATTGACTTTACACTTTTATTGTTTTCTTGATTTGACAGAGGGGGATAAAATATTCACTTGTTTGATAGGTTTCATATTTTATTTTGGTCTCTTATTTTGTCTCATGCATAGATTTTTTGGGAGTTTTTTTTTCACTTGAGAGTTTTTCACTTATAGTTTCATTCTAAACCTAATTACAAAATCATTTTGAGTATTACTTGCCAAAATATTTGTTATATGCAAGGATGAAGGTCATTTTGCACCTTCATTCTATAAACCCAACAAACAATGATTTGTCATAAAAAATTGGAGACATTATTATCCCATGAGCCTTGCAGTAGGCCCATTGGATTTTGATCATAAAAAACACATTTGATGTATCTTATGCCTTCATTTTAGTCATTTTAGGTCTTTAAAGGTGATTGAGCTAAATCCCAAAAGAAAATTCTCGAGCTAATTATTAATATCTGTGTAAGCACTTATAATGACCTAATATCAATAAATTTTCTCACAAATATAATTAAATCATACATTAGTAATTCACATTATCATGCATTAGCACCTTCATTTCTACCTAGATTTGAAACAAGCTTCATTCATGGCAATATATGCTCACTTGCTCAGTTTGTGCTCTACACTCTATTTATGGTAAGTTTTGAAATTTATGTGTAACTTCATGACACTTAAAGCTTTAAACTCTAGCATGCTTCATGATGTATGATTCAAAATAGTTTTCCTGCAAAATTCTAAAAATAAATGGAAACCTTTGATATATAACTCATTGGCTATGTCATGTTGTTTGCACACTTGATTTCATTCATAAGCCAATATATTTGCACTTATTCTATGATAATTAGCTTATTAATTTAATTGATTAAACTTCTAGAGTTTGATTAATAAATTAATCCTTTCATTGCATATTTACCTAGCTACCCTTCCTTATTCCCTTGGCTTAGCCAAATTGTTCATGGTGGAAGTGGATTAGGAAACCTCCTAACACATGTGGTTGGCCCTTATCTCTATTTCCATATATGTTGAATTCCTTATTACAAAAATTGATTTTTTTTCCACCTTATCAATGCTTGAGATCACCACATATTTGCTAAATGAAATTCCAATCCCTTGATTCATGTCTTGGCCGAATTTTGCTCCCATTAATCTTGCTTGGCCAAATTTTTTGGGGCCCTATTGATCCTATAATATTTGAAATTAAACCCTAAATAATTTGATAAAATTAAGGCCATCAATTTGAATTATTTGCTAATTAATTTTCCCTTGAATTGCTCTGAATGCATAAGATTAAAGCAATTTTATTTTAGCTCTATTCCATCATTGTGTCAAAATATTTTCGTGCTTTGTTCCCCTCTTGGAAAATTGCTTTCATCTTCTCTTGGAGGACAAAGAAAGCTAGCAACTTTTTGTACACTTTGATCTCCGACAGAGTAAAGTTCATATACATCATTTATTTAATTTTTCTTTGGGGATTAAGGAACTTTTCGTAGAGATTACTTGGTGAAAGTCATTTGAAATTATTTTAGTATATTTGATTCAAGAACTTTGAAACTATTGCATAAACTTTCCTTATCATTGTAGAAACTTATAAAAGGACTTAATATTTCATTTGGTTATTTTTTTGATAGCTTATCTCTCATATTTGTATCATAAATTAAATAAAAATCTTGTATAATCACAAGTTGTGTTGTTAACTAGTTTTGTTTTTTCAAGTGGTAGTTTTTGCAACTAGTTTTCAACACTTTGGTACCTTCACTTTAAAGATTTTTGTGTAATTTTTTGTCTCATCATATTTGTATTTTAAGTCATAATTTTTATATTTTATAAAAACAAAAAAGATTCTTTTTTGGTGGCTTATTTAGTAAATATATGGTTATGTAGTCTACACTCTATTTATGACCTTGTTTTAATTTGCCTTGTGAAACTTTAAGTTCTTTAATTCTTGCGATTGAAAATAATTTTTTCATCATTTTATTTTCTAAAATTATCATGAATTTTTGGATCTATAAGAAGCAAAATCAAAATATTTTCATCTCACATCTTTGCTTAAATTAACTAGTCTATTGAAATTGCATTGTAGCATGTTTCCTTGTGTTTTAACTTTGAGGAATCATATAGAAATATATTCATATCCATATACATAAAAATAATCAGAAAAAACTTTTGTTTAGTTGTGATTAATCTTTATTTTGTGTTTGGACTGTGAGAGCTATATATACTATATTCCTTGTGAGAGTGAAATTGTTTCAAGCTAAGACTTCACTTTATTTTTTATTAAAAACCTTGTTGTGGGATTCTAACCATCGTGTGAGGTAGTTTTCTTCTTGGTATTAGTAAGATACATTTTTGTAACCTATTTGATTTTTAGTTGAATTCTAGTCTGGGGTTGTACTAGGTGTAGATGTAGGCCAGTGGTGGCCAAACCACATAAAAATCCTTGTGTTCTTTTTTTGTATACTCTCTCTTAAGATTTATTTTCTTGAAAAAATATCTCACTCACATCACTAAGTTTTATTCAAGTTAAAATTAAATAATTTTTAAAATTATCACTCATTTTTTAGATAACCTAGTTCACCCTGCCCTCTTTGGTTACCATTTTATTTCTCTGTCTCTTGCCTTATGCGTACACCAATAGGGGCCCAAAACTAACCCTAACCTAATAAATTTATTGATTGTTTACCTAAAGCAAAGGTTTCTATCCATATTGGATAGAATCTATCAATTTTGCTTATTTTGCATCACAATTTTGGGCTTTTTGAATCCATTTCGGTATAGTAGGTTGTACTTCATCTAAGAAAGTACACTATAATCCATAACTACTAACCTAATCACTTAAAATTATAGTCTTTCTATATTATGGATCATAGAAGCGTTTGATGTACATCATCTATGATGTTAGGCTTACATAGTTGATACTGGATACTGAGATCATAGTCTTTTAATCAATTCTATTCATCTCATTTCTCTCCTTTGTCTCAGATTTATCTTATTCTGAGTGAAAATGCATTTTCCACTTTGAGGATCCATGAAAATTTTATATTGGACTCCATACATATAATGCCTCTAAATCTTCAATATAATGACTATAGCTTTTAGTTCTTATTATATAAAAGAATAGGCAATCATGTTACCATGCTACATTTGTACGCATCCAAGGCCCTTCAATAAATCATCACTAAAAACTTGAATCCTTCCATATCAGATGGAATAGTTAGAATAAGGGTTGACATTAGACAATTGTTTAATTTTAAAAAACTATTTCGCAATCAACCATCCATTCAAGTGGCTTTACTTTCTGTGTTAGTCTAGTTAGTGGGACTACAATATGGTTGAAGTCTTTTACAAAATTTCTAGAATAACCTACCTTACCCAAAAAACTAAAGGCCACATACATAGTTATGGGTCTTAGCTAACTTACATCTGCTCACACTTTCTAGGGATTTATAGATATTCCATGATTGTTTACAGTATGGCCCAAAAATAGATACTTCTTAATAATAATGTAGACTTTGAAAATTTTGCATATAATACGAGCTCAAGCCATGTCTCCAGTATAATTTTGAGATAGGCTTCATGATCTTCTCTAGACTTTGAATACACTAGAATATCATCAATAAAAATTATCAATAATATATTCAAATATACTTTATATATTCCTTTCATCAAATCCACAAATACGAAAGGTACATTACTCACCCCAAAAGGAAAGACTAAGAATTCATACTGGCTATATATAATGCTAAAAGAAATCTTAACCACATTTTTCTCCTTTACCTTCAACTGATGGTACCTAGACTGTAAGTTGATCTTAGAGAATATAGACTTACTTTCTATCTACTCAAACATATGATCAGTTCTAGGAAATAGATATTTTTTCTCAACCATCACTTTATTCAATTCTTTATAGTCAATGTGCATTCTCATTATTCCATCTTTCTTTTTCATGAAAAACACAGGAGAACCTTATAGGGATACACTACAAAAATAAAACCCTTGTCCACTAACTCTTACAATCAGACATTTAATTCTTGTATTTTCATAGGTTCTATCCTACAAGGAGCCTTAGCAATTTGAGCGTTACCATAAAATACTTTATTGAAAATTTTTTTACCCTATCAGGTGGTAAGTTTACCATTTCTTTAGGAAATTCATCAAGAAAATCCCTTAATACAGAAAAAACTAGATTTCTTTAAAATTTATTATTTTAACTCTCACATAAGTTAGAAACACCATATTCCCCTTTTTCCGACACTTTATTAATTTACCAAGCTAATACCAGTGAATACTCCTTTAACACATTGAAATTAAAAACTTTCACTGCCCAAAAATAAAGTTACCCTTATTTTCAAGTAAATAATATGAGAACCATATTTACTTAACTAATTCATTGCATAATAATATTGAATAAAGGCAACACTATTAATTTAGATTCTATTGTCCTACTATTTGCCTCACTTTTAACTAAGGACTCTTGATCCACATCTACCTGATCAACTTGACCAATAATCAATCATGATCTATAATCACTTGATTTAATATTCTTTGATTCATAATCAATCAGCTTACAATCAATCAACCTACATCAAATCAATCATCAGTCATTAATCATCAATCAATTTATAATCACTGTATTGTAATCAATTGATTCATAATCACTTAAGTTACAATCATTCAATCTAAATTACAATTGATACTCAATCACTTTGGATATTCAATTACCCTGGCCAGTCAATATCTAAGGACTCCAATGAACCCTATAATCAGCCTTCAATGAGCTTCAATCATACAACCAACAATTAGTCAACCTATAAGCACTCAGCCTATATCCAACTAACTCAAAATTACCTTGAATATCCAATTACATTGACCAATCACTAATAAATTACATTTTAATCACCTTCTAGAGCCTACATCCACTAGACTATAATCATCTGGACAATTGCAGTAATGCATTATAATTAGGTAGCTTAGTGCACTGACTCATTGACCTCAGTCATGACCCAAATCACTTCACAAGAATCTTCATATAGTAAATCACCCCATCATTGGATCCTTCAGTCATCAACTAACCCATCTAACCCAGTTAAGCTAGCCCAATCTAGCTCAATTGATCTTCAACCCTTGTCAACATCAATTGAGCTCCAAATTAATTATGAACTTCATCAAATTCCTCTAATAATCATTCCTAGAGAATTGAACTTGACTTGTCACCCTAGCTCAGAAAATAGTTCACTTGGTCAACAGAGCTTAAGTTTAGTCACATTAGACCAAACTTGGTTAAACCTACTCTATATAATTAAATAAAGCCACGTAAGCTTCATCAAGTGACCAAGGATTATTAATAAATTAGAACACACTTGTAATTCTCAATGTAACGGCTCTCTGCTCTAGCAATATTTGGGCAATTTTAGTCTCTTCCTATAGCTTCTTGTGGTTTCTACTATAATTTGTCGATCATTTTTGTTTGTCAATTTTTTTTGGAGCTTTGATTTAGTTTATTTATTTTCTTTCTTTTACCTATGGCCAACTGGCCTTAGGTTTTCCTTTTAGCTCCATGGCGGCTGGTCCATCTTCAGCATCCCCAAGTCCCTGGGGTGTACCCCCATCAACTTTTGGTGCTACTTCAAAAGGTTTTTTCAAAAATGATGGGTGCGATACTAAATCTCGTTTGTTTCGTGATGTTCTTGCCAGAGCTTCATCTTTGAAGGACCCAAATTTCTCCTTCTCTAAATCATTGGTAAAAGGTTTTCCTACTCTTTTGATGTTTTATGAGGATATCATCAAACTTTCTACTCCTTTTCAGTTCACTCTTATTGGGAAATTTTTGGTCAGTAGACCTAATCTGGATGCGATTCTTAGATTTTTTAGAAAATTGAAACTATCTAGAAATGTGTCTATCAGCTTAATTGATGCTTGACCTATTGCGATTCAATTATCTAATGACTTTGATTACAGTAGGGTTTTTGTTGGGAGAACATACTATATTCTGAACTGTCAAATGAGATTACTCAAATGGACACCTTTTTTTGGTATTAAAGAGGAATCACCCATTATTCATATTTGGATGCAATTTTTGAATTTACAGTTACATTTTTTTAACTCTCATGTTCTTCATGCTTTGGGTTCTCTCTTTGGTAGACCTCTTCAAACTGATTAAGCCACCGCCTCTAGATCATGGCCTTTGGTGGCTCAGATTCTTATGGAATTGGATATTACTAAGAAGCATCCTAAACAGATTTGGCTAGGCTCCAAAACATCTAGATATTTATAGAAAGCGGATTTGAAAATGTTCCAAATTTTTGTTCTCATTGTAAAATTCATGGACAAGCCAATAATGATTGTTTTGTTCTCCATCCTTAGCTTAGAAAGAATAATATGTCCTTTAAACCTATCGTTGGACCAATTAATGGTGAACCTTCTGTGTATAGAGATCATAATATTAATAATGAGAAGACTTAAAATATGAATTTGGATGAACCTTAAGTCCATGGGGATGATAAAGAGAATGCCCCTTTATATAATTCCTTTAGGAGTGAAGAAACATTGTATAAGGGAAACAATGATGAGCATAATGTTGAAGATAGAATTGATTTGGTTGAGGAGAATGATTTAGTGGAATCGTGTGATCTTAGTTTGGGGGAGAAAGTAATGAACAAAATCGGACTACTACTAGCACTTTGGTTAATCAAGGAAATGAGGATAACAACTTGGTTGAGGAAGACCTTTCACATTATCTTGCAAATAATCAGGTTGTTTGTGCACTAAATCATGTCAATGGAGAGAAGTGTGAAAATGGATCCGACCATACTCCTAAACATATGCAGTTGACTAGTGGGGATAAGGTTGATGATATGGAGGAAGCGAAAATTGACTCTCATGATAAACTATCTCCTAAGGATGCTCTCAAAGGTAATATTAACTCTATGTCATCTCCTAATGGTAAGGATGAAAATAATGCGAGAGGTTATACTACAACTTCCAAAAAGAAGGGTAAGAGCAACTAGAATATGTCTTCCAGCACCTTGAGGGTCACTAGAGCTTCTTACCCATCTATTATTCGTTAAAGTGCTTGTGTAGAATATTAGGGCTATGGGGGGCTCTCTATCTAAGTATAGAGTTAAGAACTTATGCAGGATTCATGATATTCATCTTCTTATTTTAATTGAGCCTTAAATTTTTGTTATTAAGTTAGATTCTAATCATAAGAAAATGGGGTTTGATTTGGCTTTTGGCAACTATTCCAATAAAATTTGGGTTTTCTGGAAGAATTTTATTTGTTTAGATATTATTATGGATTTGCCCCAACTGGTTCATACTAGCATTAATTTTAATCAATTCTCTTGTTATGCTTCATTTGTTTATACTTCCTGCTCTAGATTAGGCAAGAAAACTCTGTGGAGCCAACTCATTGATTTCTCTTTTTTTATTAAGGCCCCCTAGTTAGTTCGTGGGGTTTTTAATTATGCTTCTAATGCTTCTGAAAGAATAGGAGGTAATCCTATAATTATCAAGTTATGGAAGATTTTAATGACATGATCTTGAATTGTAATGTTCATGATATTGGTTTTTCTGAAAATATTTTTACTTAGAATAAGAGTACTATGTGGCAAAGACTTGATCATATTCTTTTTAACGACTATTGGATTTCTACTTATAAAATGACACATATGAAACTTTCAACTAGGCCTTTATCTGATCATTCTCCTTTATTATTAGGTATTTCTTTGAACTGTAGAAATAATTTTCAACCTTTAGATTCCAAAATATGTGGCTCCTTGATGAAAACTTTTTAAATGTTGTGCAAAGCAACTGGCATGCTCCCCTATTTCCTTTTGATAATATTTTTGGTATGACTAGGTTGTGTTTTAAACTTAAGAGACTTAAACAAAAATTATCCTGGTGGAATAAATGCCTTTTTAAGAATATCTTCTCTAGTATTTTGCTTATTGAAAAGAATGTGGACAATGCTGATATGAGTTACATGCAGGACTCTTCATTTGAGAATTTGTCTGCTCTCAATGAAGCTCAGGGTACTTTATTAAAACTTCAAGAAAAAGAAGAGGCTTATTGGAGGTTGAAAGCTTCTTCTAAATTTCTTGTGGAGGGTGATTATAATACTTCCTTTTTTCATAATATTGCTAACTATAACAAAGTGATTAGGCAAATTCATAAGATCACTTCTCCTAATGGTGTTGTTATCAAAAATCCTGAATTAATTATTGCTTTTGGTATTGAGTATTTTGAGAATGTTTTTATAAAGCTTTCTGTTTGGATTTAAACATAAATTTTACTTTTATTCCCATGGTTATTAATGAGGAGGATAACTTCTTATTGTCTAAGGTTCCTTCTGAAGGGGAAATTTGGCAGACCATGAAAGGTATGAATTTAGATTTTGTGGCTGGTCTGGATGGTTTCACAACTAAGTTCTTTCAGAATACTTGGGCTATTATTAAAGAGGACCTTATTAATGGTGTTATTGATTTCCTTTTGGGCAACCTAATCCCCAAATTTTTTACTTGTACTTCTATATCTTTAATTCCAAAGTCTAATGCCATTAATTTTTGGAATAATTATCAGTCCATCAGTTTATGTACCTTTTTCAAAAAACTCATTGCTGAGATTAGCCTTAATTATACCTAATATTATCTCTTTGGAGAAAATGAGATTTGTTAAAGGTAGATCTATATTTGATAATGTTTGGCTTGCCCAAGAATTAGTTCATGATTTACATGCTAAGGTTACTGGAGGAAATATTATTTTCAACGTTGATATTACTAAAGCTTATGACAATCTTAATTGGAATTTTCTTTATACTATTTTAAAGCAATTTGGTTTCAACATGTAATTTATTAATCTGATTGAAAATAGCATTGAGCATTGCTTCTTTTCTGTTATTATCAATGGTAATACTCATGGCTATTTCAAATCTTCGCATGGCTTGAGACAGGGAGATCCTCTATCTCCAGCTCACTTCATTATTGCTGTGTAATTTTTATCCAGAGGTATTATTCATCAAAATATGCAATTTAGTACTACTGGTGGCTTTCCTATTACTCATTTGAGTTTTGCTGATGATTTCATTCTTTTTTCTAATGGGTCTATTAAAATGCTCTACATTCCCTTGAAATTTCTCAACAAGTTTCAGCATGTAGTGGTTTGATTTTTAATCCCTCTAAGAGTTTTTTTATTCCTGCAAACTCTATTTCTTCTAGGAGGGATACTAGTATTGAAAATAAATTTGGGTTCTTTAAAAAAAATTTATCGTTGAAATACTCGGGTACTCCTCTTTATAAGGGTAGGAAATGTTCTCATTTATTTAGTGACATTTTCTCTACAATTCATAAGAAACTTTCTTCTTGGCTTTTAATTTTCTCTCATTTTGTGGTAAAATTATTCTTATCAAACATGTTTTATGTTATATTCCTATTTATCTGCTCCATACTTTATGTTCTACTTTAAATGTGTGTAATAGAACAGAGACTTTGTTTAATAAATTCCTTTGGGTGCCAAAGAGGGTAAACATGCTATTCTGTGGGGTTATTGAAATAAAATTTTTTGGGACCATTGATGAAGGTAGATTAGGCTTTAAATCAATGATTGAGATGTCCAAAGCCATTTCCTATAAACTTTGGTTTACTTTTAGAGATAAGAAGATCTTGTTGGCTAATTATATGGTCTCTAAGTACTATGTTGGTAAACATCCGCTCAATTGCCTATCTTTAAACAAGGTAACTCTATTATCTGGAAAAGATTATGTTACATTAAATGGGAGGCTAAAGAGTTTATCAAATGATGTTTTGGGGCTGGCAATATTTTTTTTTTTGCAAGATAAATGGTTGGAAAATTTTTTTATTGATAGTCTTTTAAACACTCACTCCACTTCTGCCTACAAAGTCAATAATTTTATTACTAATGAGAATTGGAATATTGATTTGCTTAATAATTATGTGCTGGAGTTTATTTTCAATTTTATTCTTAGTATTTATATTCATTTAGATATGGATGACTGCATTTTGTTTAATCTTTCTAATGATGGTAAGTTTGCTATTAAGCAGGTCTGGAACTCTTTTAGGTAGGTTTATCTTAAAGACTCTCTTTATTTAGCTATCTGGCATTCTAGTATTCCTTCTTCTTGCTCTTTTCTTTTATGGAGGATTTTGCTTTATTTTTTGCCTCTGGATTCTACTTTAATAAGAAAAGGTTTTTATATAGTCTCCAAATGATAATGCTGTTATCATATTGAGAACTTGAACCATGTTTTTATTCAAGGTTTGATTACTATGAAAGTTTAGTTATATTTTGATAACATGTTTAATGGACATTCCTCTATTTGTTATAATTCTACCTCTAATCTTCTTAAAGAGTGGTTCATTCCTACTAAAGGTCATATTAGGAACATCTTACATGTCATTATCTATTGGCTTTTATGGAGAAGTAGAAATGAGTCTAAACATGAGGATATAAAGATGAATGCTTTAAGTGTTATTACTAATGTTAAGGATAAAATTTTTTGGCATTTTTTGGCTAATTTATTAAAGGCTGACTCTTTTAAAGGTTGTTATCATGTTACAAATTATTTTGATTTGGCTTTCCAATCCCCTTCCAGTGTTGTTAAAGATAGAATTTTTATTTACAGGAAGCTTTTGGAGGGATGCTTTAAGCTTAATACTGATGGATCTATGAATAATTTGAATGCTTGTTGTGGTGGTATTATTAGGGATTTTAATGGGTTTGTTATTGCTGCCTTTGTAGGTCCTTGGATTGCTAATACTGCTATTAAAGCTGAAATTGAGGGTCTTCCTTATGGTCTTCAACTATGCATTTCTTTAGGCATTACTAATGTTTCAATTAAACTGGATGCTATGCTCTTTATTCATTATATTAACGGGAATTTTAATCCTAATTCTGCTAATTATTATATGTTAAGAGATATTAAGCATTAGCTCTCTTTTGTTACTTTCTCTATATCTTAGATTTTCTGGGAAAGAAATGTTTTTGTTGATTCCCTTGCTAAAGTTGGGTGTAATTTAGCTAGCTTCACTGAATTTACTAAACATTTATAACCTAGGGAGATTAAAGGTTTGATTAGACTTGATCATTCTGAATTCCATTATGTTCGGATGTCCTGGTCTTTTCTACTTTCTCTTATTTTCTGCTATGCTTGTTGTTTGTCTATGGCGTAGTTTTTCCTTAGATAATGTAGTTATTTACTATATCTGCTGGTCAATTTTTTTGGGGCTCTATTATTTTTTGCTGTACTTCAGACATTTTTACCATGTGGTTTTGGAATGGAGCTTGAATATTTAGAAAATTTGCTTTGAAATGAATCACTTAGTTTATTGGGAATTTTTTTATTGGCTCTATTATCAACTTTTTTTCTTACTAGTTGTTTTTAACTATTGTGGCTGGCTGGGTTTTAGCTATGATTGGAACAATTACACCAATAATTTTACCCCTATGTGTTTCTCTCTTTTCCTTGGGTCTAGTCTTCTAGATTACTTTGCTGTGGTTCTTTTTCATCTTTGTTCTGCGGGGTCTGTTGTCTGTGATAGCATCTTGGGGTTAGATTGTTTGTGTCATTTCTAGTTTCTCCTTAATGTATTGACTTGGGGGGGCTGTGAAGAGGAGTTTAGTTGCATTTTCTTCATGAGTTCTACTTCCTCTTAGTTCTTCATCTATTACATTGCAGATTTTCCTGTGCTTGTTGTGTTCGGCTAGGGCTGGGATTAGATTTGAGTGGTATTTTGGGTTTCTTCTTGATGGCATTACAAATACTACACTCCTGACCTTGGTTCCCTCTGTTCATTATAGTTTGATTATTTTCCAATTAATTTTTTTTACTGTTATGGTTTTTTGGTTTATCTATGACTGGGATCTTTCCAGCTGTGGTTTAGTGTGTGAGTATTTCTGGTTGCTACCTCATGATTTTTTGGGTGATTGTTGTAGTTGCAGTGCTTACTTCTTCTCTTCTGTGATTGAACTTTCTACCTATGCTGAGTTCAATTCTTTTAGTTATTCTGTTTATAACTTTTTTGGTTCCAACTATAATATCTTTGTTCTTTGCCTTTCGGTTTATACTTAATGTAGGTTTGCTAGATGTTTGCTCATTGTTAGTAAGTATATGTGATTGTCTTGGCATGTATACTATTTGCACTATTACTAACTTGGATTATCGGCTTGATGGTGGAACACTTTATGTGAACTGTTGGACACTTTTGTGGAGCTTTATGCTCTTCATAAAATCAATTGATACTACTGAGATGGACTCTGTCACCTATTCTAGGCTGAACATCAACTCTTTTAATTACTTTCTTAAGGTCATTTTTAATGGTACTTCTTATGTTTTTATTACATCTATTTTAAGTAACTTTTGTTCACATCTTTATGAGTGTGCTAATTTGTATAACATGTTATTCTTATTATGCAAATTATCTAACATGCCTTTTATCCATTTTAGTAGCAACTTTTGTGCTTTGTTTTTTTTGTTTCCCTTTAATTTTTCCAGGATTACATCTATTTCTAATATTTTTTTTCTTGATTTTTTGTGTGGAAGGATGGTGCTCAAAGTTCTTCATTTGATCCTTCACCTTGTTGGGGTTTTGGCTTCTTGCCACCCTAGATTGTACTAAGGTTACATTGTACTTTTTCCTAGTAGGGACCTTGAGATCCTTGGTTTTATTTTATTCTTTTTTGTAGCTCTCTTAAGCAGTAGTGGGCTCGAGGGCCTTTCAAGGACCTTGTAATTTTATTACTTATCAACGTGTAAGCTCCTCCATGGGTTCGCCCCCCCCCCCCCAAATAATAATAATAATAATTATAATAATAATAATAATAATAATAATAATAATAAAAACCTAAGCTTCGTCAAATCCTCAATACCATTTCATTAAATGGTTTAAACACATCCAAATTATTGGTGAGTCAAATCATAGGGAGTTTGACCAAGCCAACTCATTAAAACTTGGTCAAACTCATATACATACACATTCATTCATTGAAACTTCAATCTCATTGCCCCAAACAATTCATACTTCACCTTAAAGCACCCAGATGCTCTCTAAGTCCACCTCGGAAATAGCTGACCACTTGACTGGTCAATCAATCAACTCAAGTGGTCGAATAAGGCTTGAATGGTCAAACTCCACAATCAATCAATTCCTATCCATGCCACTATTCTAAATATTCTTAAATAAATTCAAAATAACCCTAAGCATCATTTAAATTCATCCCAACCATTGATCTTGTCTGATCAAGCGTAGTGGTCACCCCTATGTGAAAATTGCCTAGGATCATTTTCTCCCTACTCCAACCACTCTCTCTACTCCTCCTTTATCCAAGAAACTATCATGATGCATCACATCCCTTGATTTGAGCTATCTTGCATGGAATAAGGTAAGCCATGTCAAACCCTCATTAAAGGCATTCGAATCAAACACTCACTCTTTAAGCTCTCTGAGATTTTGCTTTACCCTTGGAAAAGTCTTTGAGCATTTCCCTAATCATTCCCTATTGTTTGCTGCTCACCAGAGATGAGATTTTTGATGGACCAAGAGCTAGTCCATCCAAACTCCTTCAATTATTCATCTGGCCATTTTCAAAGTTTCACTTCTTCTATAAAGTTATAGAGGAGCTCCAAACAAAGGACTCAAGCTATGAAACACTAACTGAGATTACTTGTGTGGATGTATTTATCAAAACCTATAGTTCTATATAGCATTCTAATTAGGCACCTAAAGAAACCATGAAAAATTCTAAAAATACCTCCCCCACTTTTTCTTTAGCCATCTCTTACTCACATCACACCATTCATTCCATTTAAATCACTGCAAAAGAAGTTTGGAATAATTTTTGAAATTAGGGTTTCCAGCTTTTTGAGCTCATAGATGAAATCATTAATTCCTTTGTTTTATTCTAATGGTTGTAATTTTCTCATTCTGACCATCTAATTTAACCCATTTAAATGGTCTAGCAAATGGGATGCTTTTTTATTACATCTGGCTTGTGCATCCCAAATTGCCCGAATCCAATGGCTAGTGATCGTGTCTGACATGGCTAAGTGATTAACCATGCACTAATGCGTGGTTAACCAAAGCTACGCCATGTGTAAAGCACGGAGCATTAATGCCACCGTCTTCTGCATGGCCCAATCGTTTGCCGCAACTTGTAAAGCACCGTCATCGGCATAAGTTTAATAAAATCTAATTAAAAAACTATTTTTAAAATAATAAAAAATAAAAAATACTATAAATTAAATACCAAACAATTTATTAGAAATAAACCCTTATTTTCTTTATGATAAAATACTCTATCATTTAAAAATAAAAAGATATTAATATGGCTAATATCTAGGGAATAATTTTTATTTTATTGATTGTGAATTTCCTTAATTATTCTTCATATATTAATTTAAATGTGCTCAAATTTAAATGGCATGAAAATGGATATGTTCTATACAATATGTAATTTTTACAAATTATTAAAGATAAATGTTATATATAATTGAATTTCAAAAAATTTAGCCCATATTTGAACTAGAACTTTTATAATCCATTATAAATTTGGTATTAATTTAAATGATTTAATCTAAGGCTCTATAACTTCATTATGCTATGCACTTTCACTATAAAGTAAGCTCAAGCCTATATTTCACATAATTATGAAGTAATTGATAATTAATTTACTAATAAATTTCTTCAATTACTCCAAAAATGTGTGGGATTTTAATTTCAACTTTGGATAGTGATTATTTGGGGATATTTTCTACATGCCCCAATTAACCTTGTTCAAAATCAATGCATACCTCTTTTATTGTTGAATTATCAAGGTTAAGGGTCATTTTATGATCAATAACTTTGATAATTAACCATGAATAATCAATAGAGTATTATGATACATGATTGATGTGGAATGATTGTTTGTGCATTTGCAACGGTTAGTGAAAATGATTTTTCAAACCTATTTCAACACTAGTAATAATTAAAGACAATAATTAAGGACAAAGTCTAGTTTACTTAGGAAAATTTTAAAAAATCATACACACATCTAATAGGGATGAAACTTTAAACTCATAAATGTTGTGACATTACATATGATAAAATTTAATTTCATTCTTATTTGACACCATTTGATCATAAAATAAAATTAAGAAGAAAAGCCCTTAAGAAAGGGATGAATCTTCCATAAATCATAATAAATCAATTAAAAAACACATAAATATAAAGTCCCCTTTAATCAACTCTAAATCAATCCCACAATCAAAGAAAAGTAAAATTTAGAATCATTTTTTATTAAAATTTAAATAATAATTAATTAACCCTCATTGAATATTAATTAAATAAATTCATCAAAAATTAAATACTTCTTTTTAGAGTACTTCTATGGTTCCCTCTCAGAGTAAATCTAAGGGGGGTTACAGATGTACAAGATATAATCATTTGGAGTTTTTAGCCTATATTTCTTGAAGAACCTCTATAAGTTAAGGGAGAAGGAGTGTAGGGGAGATACTTTGATCTTTTCTAGTGATATCACTCTCTTATATTTTCATTCTTCCATGAGTTTAATAAAAATGTGCTTGCTTGTCATTTATTCTATGTCTGGCTAATTTTAGTATTTTGGATGGATGATGTAAAGTGCAGGTTAAGTTTTAATGAAGTTTTTTATTCTTTAAATATTAAAAAATATTTCTAATGTTATCACATTCTTAATTTAATGCACATAGTGGACATATATGTGTAGTTAAAATATAGTGTGATGTATAGCCTCAACGGAGGAATAAAAAAATAATCAGGAAAATTAAGATAGGATGTTTACATGCCTAGATATTGGATGTAAAATATTTTAGGTTCTTAAGGAGATACTATAACTATAGAAGGTCAGTAAATATCCTTTTCACCTCTACAAGATCAATAGAGATATAGGGATACATATGCTCTGAATGACATCTATAATTAAGGGTCTTATTAGGAAAGATATAAAATTTACACTCAACAATCTTGAATACTTTAATTAAATATTATATCAAATATTTTCACTATTTTATTCAATGATAAAATCTCCACAAATATCATTTTTATTTCATTAGAGTAATTATTACATTTTAAGAAAACAGTAGTAATTTATTGCAAGTAAGTATACTTCCTTGTGGGTTCAATACTCTACTATATCACTTTATTACTTAATTCAATATGTATACTGTATATATATTAAGTGGAGTTTTATTTTTTTTATTTCAAAGAAAATCTAAGAATTATTTAGGGGTGATAGAGCCTTATATTTTAAAACAATTCAAAATTTCACTCCACATACCACCATCAAGAGTCATGAAAATAATTCCTATAAAAAGTATGCTTCTCTTCCCTAGACACCCATAAATTTTAGGCTAAAGGGGCACTATAGTCTAGACTAAACTATATAGAAATTATGACAAAACTCTTTACTAAAATGAATTCAAAAACTATTTATATTTATATAAAAAAAATTTAGTTGCCATATAGATCGATATGGTGGCGCCAAGATGTTATAGAATGAACTAGCACCTCGACACAGCTAGACTTTCTACTACAGTGTTAGAATGATTTGACGTGTCTAATGGTTGAACTAATGTTGCACATGGATGATTTTCCATGGCTCTATCTTTCATCAATCCAACACCATGGCACTCCAGAAGTTGAGTATTATGGCTCTTGAATGTGCAATCCAATGTGACAGTGATATAACATTCGACACTTTATTGTTAAAATTTCTATGCTTAGGTGCTACGAAACTAACTTTTGGCAGTATAACATTATGAAGTATTGTGATGCTGACCATGGCTTCATTGAGGTGCTAAATTAATTACCTATTTTCCTCTATCTGGTGTTATGATTTCTTGATTCTGGTGCTGAGGCGTTGTGGATGTTGTGGTGCTGGTGGTTGGAGTGTTATGTCGCTGGTTCAACACTTATAAGTTTTTTCCTTTTTCCTAAGACATTCTTGCATAATCATAACTAAAAATATAGTTTTACTAATATTTAAGATAGAAAAATACTTAAAAATTTAGACTTAATAATTTATCAAAAGATTAACTCTTATGTTCTAAAAGTTTTACCAAACTAAATCTTGAGTAGTCATCTACAACTACAAAACCAAAACTCTTACTACATAGACTAGCTATACTTACAGGTCCAAATAAGTTTATATTATGGATTTCTAGTGGTCTAGTGGTTATGATGTCCTTAATAGAATGAAATGAAGATCTTATTTGCTTTTTTAATTGTTAGATCTTTTGTGAACTCTGATTTTGGGATGCCTCTAACTAAATCCTTTTGAGATATCTCCTTAAGTGTTTTCATGCTAGCATAACATGGTCTCCCAAGTCATAGATAATGCTCTTCTACAAAAAATTTTAAATAATTAATATTATCAGATCCATCAATGTAATTCTAGTCAAGCATGTAAATTTTATTTATTCTTTTTTCCATCTAAAATAGTTTTCTTAATTTAAAGAAATTAGGCATTTATTAGAAAGAAACTTGATATCAAAGCCTTTAATACATAATTGGCTAATACTAGGAAAATTATGTTTTAAACCCTCAACTAATAGAATATTTTCAATAGTAATCCCATTAGTTTTGCCAATTAAATTTATATCCACCACCTTCCTGGTGGAATTATCTCGTAAGGTGACTTCATATCCACTCTTGGCCTCCAACATTATAATGTATTTCATATCTCATATCATATACCTCGAGCAGCCATTCTCTAGGTACCTCAAATGCTCACTAAAACTATTATTATAGCATTACTACAAAGCAATCATAAGTTTGGTTTAGGATTATAAGTGGGTTTGGGTCATTCTTAATCCTTGAAGGTATGAATACTATGCAATGATGCTTATTCTTTGGGCCTCCAAATTAAAAGTTTTTGAAGGTGTAGTGTGTAAGTGCATGAAATATGTCCAAGTATGCTACAAGAAAAGCATCTAACCCCTACTCTTTTCCTTAGTAGGGTGACTCTTATGGTTGGGGCATTTTGTTCTTGAATGTTTAGGCTTCCTACACTAAAAATAGATAATGTCAGATGAAAACTTATTAAAGTTACCATTTTTACGTTTATTTTTTTTTTGAAATGTCCCTTATATTTTAAATTTTGGAAACTCTTGAATTGGTCAGTCATCAAAACTAGGTCCTCACTCCTATCAGCTCCTTAATCACTTCTCTCAGTGTCATCAACCTTTTGTGCCATAGTTCATTCTTTCTTATTGTCACCTACATCTTCAAACCTTTGGCTCACATTTTACTCATAAGTAATAAAAGATCCCAACAAATTATCAATAGACTAAATATTAGGCCTTTAGACTCAAATATTATAGTGACTTCTGCATCGAAAGAATCAAGCAAACAACATAATTTTTTGTTAACTATTTTAGAATTAGATAGTTCTCTACCCAAGACAAGTAAAGGCGTTACATTCATACTAATCCTTGTATACATATAAGATATTTTTTCATAAGATTTAATACAAAAAAGTTCATGTTCATGTAATAGAAAATTTAAAAGTAATTACTTCACTTTATTAGTGTATTCATAGGTAATGCACAATCAAACCCAAATCCTTTTTCTAGTTGTACAAGTAGATACACTTGTAATCTTTGTATTTTAAAGCAAAGAAAAATGATTGAAGTAATTTGCATCTAGTTAAGCTAAATCCTAATCTTATATAGTCCATTTAGTAAAAGTGATTTGTACTTTCATGCCATTAATAATATGAGATGGTACAAGATAATCTACTTGTATCATATGCCACATGCAAAAATTTATGGTTTGCAAGAATATAGACATGCAAAATTTTTAAAATTTAAAAGGTATACTATCAAACAAAGGTGGATGGGTAATAGAATACCCTTCAGAAGTGCTATGATTTTTTAAGTGTGCCAATGGATAAAACTCTAGACATTAAAACCATAAAAATAAGAGAACCCTGACTGATACCATTTAAAAGTTTAATAGTTAGTTATGAAATAATTTGAACTTTCATCCTTTAATACCCAGCCCAAATTATACTCCATAAACTATTAAATTACATTCTAGAATATTCATTGTACTTGTCCTAATCAAGTCTAGCCATATGGATGGCTAATGTGGCAAGATTTGTCAAAATAACCCATATATAATTCTTAGTTCAGTTATAAATTCGATATAAACACATCACATGGGCTCAAACTCTCTGGAGTGTTCCCTTAGCTCCTATTAAATAGTGCACAACTGAAATGGTGGTTGGGCATGGGATGAGGTGGCAAAGAATTTGAATATTTTTTATTTTATCTCTCTTATAAATACCCCCTTATTTTTTGAAGTTAGGGTTAGATCTTTATATTACATTACCTCCATAAAGATCCTCTTAGTCTTGCTAAGCATTTTGAAGCTTCAAAATCCATTGGGCGATGAGTTCCAAGTGTAATTAAGGGTCCAATTCTTCAAGGCTTCCATACTTTCAATCCAGAGCTCCTCCAATCTTGATGTCTTCAAGGAAGATTAAGAGAATCTCCCAAGAAATCTAAAGATAACAAAATCAAGTAATTTTATCCACTAGTTAGAGGTAAATATCAAACCCTAATTCTAGATCTAGGATATAAATAACTTTAAGAACTTATTAAAGCCCTAACTACGCCATATTATTACAACTGAGTTTGTGATTATCCATTCAAACATCTATATTCTCTCTCTTGTATGCGCTTGGGCTCTGGTGACCGGGTTTCTCCTATTGCTGTTTGTGGTGTTTACTGTTAGATTTTATTTTTTTTCATAGATTTGTTTCTCTTATCTTTCTCGACACTCTTTAGTTGGCCTAAGGCCTTTGGCCTTTAGGTTTTTTTTCGTCTTTTGGCATGGCAGCTGGTCCATCATCTTTTGCTCCCTCTTCTAGGGGCATTCCACCATCAGTTGCGGTGGGAGCTAAGAAAGGTTTTTTTAATGTAGCTGGTAATGATTCCATCCCTAAATCTCAATTATTTCGTGATGTTCTGGTGGGTAACACTTACTCAAATGAATATGGTTTTTCTTTTACTAAATCTATGGTTAAAGGTGTTCCTCCTTTGGTGATTCTTGATGAAGATATTTTGAAACTTCCATCACCTTACCAATTTACGTTAGTTGGGTAGTTCTCTTTAAAATGACCTAACCTGAATGCCATTAAGGCTTTCTTTGGCAATCTGAATCTTTCTGGCATATATTCTATTGGTCTGTTGGATGGTAGGCATGTTGCTCTTCAACTTTCTAATGACTTTGACTATAGTCGGATGTTTACTAGGCGATCTTATTACATAAATAATTGTCAAATGAGATTACTTAAGTGGACTCCTTTTTTCGATATTAAAGAGGAATCTCCTATAGTCTTTATATGGATTTCATTTCCTAATTTGAGAGTTCATTTCTTAAACTTGCATGTATTACACGTTTTAGGATCAATATTTAGTTGACCACTTCAAATTGATCAAGCTATTACCTTAAGGTCTCGACCTTCTATGGCCAGGATTCTTGTCGAATTGGATATCACCAAAAAACATCCAAGAGAGGTTTGGCTTGGGTTAGAGAGGCTGGTTATTTGCAAAAAGTCAATCTTGAAAATATTTCTGATTTCTGCTCTCATTGTAAGGTGCACGGTCATTCCATCAATGAATGCTATATGGTTCACCCTAATCTTAGAAAGGAAACAAGGAGGTTAAAGAGTTATGTCCCACAAATTTGAATGAATCGAATGATTTGGATGGGCCTACTCATTTACAAGTCAACAAAGTTAATATTGCTATTCGAGATAACAGTGATACTTTACCGGAGGATAATCCTAGTTTTGTCCAGGAAGCTAATTTAGCAACTCCTCTTACTTCGGGATCTCATATTATGGCCCAAACAGATGAATTGTTTAATGAAAACAATGAAGACAATTACATTTTACCTTCTATCTTGCCTAAGGAAAAAGGGTCACATTCTGGTAATAAGGAGAATGATTTGCAATTGGGAGAAAGTGGAGATGATTTGACCCAAAAACAATGTGCTTTAAACCATGTCAATGGAGATCAAATCGGGAAGGAGGTGGGTATGGAGGATAACTTGTTGAAGGATGGAGAAATTATTTCTAATAGGGATGCTTCAAAATTCGAAAAGTCTTAAGGTAATGCTGATGTTTCATTGTTATCCCCTAATCAGAAAGAAATTTCCAATAATGTAGAGGAGGGTTTTACTAAAGTTAGTAAGAAGAAAATTAAAAATAATAAACCCTTGGATGGTCAAGCATTAATGGTCACTCGTGCTTCTAATATACCCTCTTCTAATGGTTAAAGCCATTATATGGAATATTAGAGGTGTGGGGAATTTCCCTTCTAGGGATAGAGTTCAAAATTTATATAGGATTCATAATATTAATGTTTTTATTTTACTTGAGCCTTTAACTTCTTCTACTAAGTTAGATTTTATTAGGTTTTAGTTGGGTTTTGATTGTTTCTTTAGTAATTGCTCTAAAACAATTTGGATTTTTTGGAAACATTGGGTTAACATAAGCATTTTGCATGACAAACCCCAAATTATGCACACTAACATTAACTTTTTATAGTTTCCAGTTATGCCTCCTTTGTTTATGCTTCATGTTCTAAGATTGAGAGGAGAATTTTGTGGAGTCAAATTATAGATTTTGCTTCTAATATTGTTGATCCTTGGTTGGTTGGTGGTGACTACAATACTATTACTAATGCCTCTGAGAGAATTGGCGGGAATTCTCCTAACTTCAATGCTATGGAAGATTTTAAAGATATGATTCTAAATTCTAATATACATGATATTGGCTTTACCGGCAATGCTTTTACGTGGAATCAATGTACTATGTGGCAATGATTAGATCGTATTATTTTTAATAATTTTTGGATTTCTAAGTTTCATAGTACTTACATTGAGCATTTATCTAGAACTTTATCTGATCATTTTCCTCTTCCTTTAAACATGTCTTTGCATTACAATAGTAGTCCTTCTTCTTTTAGATTTCAAAATAAGTGGATTCTTTAAGATCCATTTTTTAATATTGTTAAAGAGAATTGGCATGCTCAGTTGTTTCTCTCTGATAATATGGTTGGCATGACTAGATTTTGGCTTAATCTTAAGAGGCTTAAGTAGAAGCTTAATTGGTGGAACAAAACTGTTTTCAAAAATTTATTTTCCAATATTATGAAAGCTGAGAGTCAAGTTATTTCGGTTGATAACAAGTACATGAATGATCCTTCTGGTGGTAATGTCTCTTTTTTGAATGAGGCCAAAGACATATTATTTAAACTTTAGGAACAAGAAGAAGTGTACTATAAACAAAAAGCTTCCTCTAAATTTCTTTTTGAGGTGGATATAAATACTAAGTTCTTTCATAATATTGCTAATCATAAGAAAGTTGCTAGTCATATCTATAAAATTTCTATTCCCAATGGTTCTCATATTGATGATCCTGCTTTGATTAATGAATCGAGTATTGATTACCTTAAGAATGTTTTTAATAAGAACTTCTGTCCGATTTTGGATTTGGATTTTTCTTTTATTAACTCTGTTAGTTCTGAAGAGGATAACCAAATGCTTACTAAAATTCCTTCTTCTGAGGAAATTTGTCTTACCATTAAAGAGATGAACACTGATTCTGTTGTTGGTCCTGATGGTTTTACTACTAATTTTTTCAAAAGTCCTAGCATATTATTAAAGAGGATTTAGTGAATGCTGTTATTGATTTTTTCAAGGGGACTCCTTACCCTAAATTTTTTATTGCTACTTCTATTATTCTAATTCCTAAGAATGATGTCACTAATTTTTGGAGCGATTTAAGTCCAATTAGTCTTTGCTCTTTTTTCAACAAGTTTATTGCTAAGCTGATTATGAGTAGATTAGATTTAATTCTCCCTAATATTATTTCTTTAGAGCAAATGGGTTTTGTTAAAGGTCGTTCTATATTTGATAATATTCTTCTTGCCCAAGAATTAGTTCATGATTTGGAAGCCAAAATTTTTGGTGGTAATGCTATTTTCAAAATTGATATAACCAAAGCATATGATAACCTCAACTGGACTTTCCTTTATACAATGCTTAACAAATTTGGCTTCAATAATGATTTCATTAGACTCATTAAAAATAGTATTGAACATTGCTACTTTTTGGTTATTATTAATGGAAACAGCCATTGTTTTTTTTGGTTCTTCTCATGGTCTCAGGCAAGGGGACCCTTTATTCCCTGCTTTGTTTATTATGTCTATGGAATTTCTTTCTAGGGGCTTAAATGAATTAGTCAAAAAATATCCATCTTTATAATATCGTATTATGGGTGGTTTCCATGTTTCTCATTTAAGTTTTGCTCATGATTTTATTATTTTTACTAATGGTTCCAGAAAAATGCTTAATATCCTGTTTAAAGTTTTGGGTCTTTTTCAAAATGCTAGTGGGTTAATGTTTAACCCTAATAAAAGTTGTTTTATTATTGCAAAGTCTATTTCCCATCAGAGAATCAATGCTATCCAAAATTATTATGGTTTCATGCACAGACACCTCCCCCTTAAATATTTAGGCACTCCTCTTGCCAAGGGTAAGAAAATATCTAATTAATTTGGGGACATTTTTTCTAATATTCACAAAAAATTGTTTACATGGGCTTTTAATTTTCTTTCTTTTTGTGGTAGATTAGTGTTAATTAAAAGTGTTTGGTGTTCTATTCCTATCTATTTATTTCATACTTTATACCCTACTGTGAATGTTTATAGTAAGATGCAAAGAATTTTCAACAAGTTTCTCTTAGGAAGTAAAGAGGGTATGTCTACTTTAATTTGGGCTTCTTGGGATAATTGCTCTAATTTCCAAGATGAAGATAAGCTTGGTTTTAAGAACTTGAGTGATATGGTCCTTAGTTTTTCATATATGTTATGGTTCAATTTTAGATCCAAAAAAGCTTGTGGGCGAAATTTATGACTTTTAAATATTGCATGGGCAAGCATCCTCTTAAATGTTATTTAAAAAAAAAGACAGTTCCTTTAATTGGAAGAGAATGTGCTCCATTAAATGGGATGCTGAATGTTTTATCCAATGAGGATTGGATTTACGTGATATTTTCTTTTGGCAAGATAATTGGTTAGGAATTTCTTCCATTGACAATTTACTCAATACTCACTCTACTAGTGCTTGTAAAGTGTCGAATTTTATTCATAATTGGAATTGGAATGTGGATTATCTCTTTGAACAAGCCCCCGATTCTATCATTTTCCTCATTATGAAAATTCCTCTTCAACATGATAAGAGTGATTGCATTTTATTTAACAAATCCAATGATGGGAGTTTTTATTCAAGGAAGTTTGGCATTCTCTTAGAGATTCTTAGTCTAAAAATCATATTTTATCCACTATTTAGCAGAAAGGTATTCCCATCTCCTATTCTATTATTATTTGGAGAATTTTTAATAATTACATGCCTGTTGACACTATTCTTTGCAAGAAGGGTGTTTGCATTGTTTCCAAATGCCACTGTTGTTATCACATGGAAACTTTGAATCATGTCTTTGCTAATGGATCTATTGCTTTGAAAGTTTGGCTATTTTTTTATAATGGTTTTAATACACATTTATGTAAAGATTATAACACTATTAAGAATATTTGTATGGACTAGTTTGTCTCTCCTAAGAATCATATATGTAACATTTTACTTGTTATTTTTTGTTTGTTCCTTTGGAAGAGTAGGAACAAGTCGAAACATGAGAACATCCATATGAATGCCACGAACATTATCCTCAATGTTAAAGATAAGGTAAGATAATTATAATTGGCTAACTTTATTAATAGGAGCTCTTTTACTGGTTGCCATCAAATTGCTTAGTTTTTTACTATAAACGTAACCTGTACTACTCATTTTTGTAAAGACACTATTGTTAAATGGACTAAGCCTGTCCAAGGCTTCTATAAACTTAATACATATAGGTCTTTGAAAATGGTTAAAGCTAGCTGTGGTAGGCTTATTCGGGATCATAATGGCAAGGTTATTATGGCTTTTGATAGTCTCTCAGTTGCCAATAATGCCATTATGGCGGAGCTTGATGCTTTAAATTATGGTGTACAATTATGCATTTCTTTAGGGATTACTAATCTTTGGATTGAGGTGGATGCTATGTTGGTCATTCATTACATTCTTGGGAAAGTTAATGATAATCCCAATTATTTTTATACCATAAGCGAAATTAACCAGTGGCTTTCGGCTATCACTGTTTCTATTACTCACATCTATAGGGAAGCTAATTCTTCTGCAAATTATTTAGCCATTATTAGTTGTAATTTGTTGGAGTTCAGGGAATTTATGGGATCTTCTCTTCCTATCAATATCATTGGCATAACTAGGCTTGATCATTTGGGGTTGCCTTATGTTTGAAGTAGTTAAGATCTTATTTTGTGTGTGGTTCTTTTATTCATTCATGACTTTGGTAATGGGGTGTACTTGCTTTATTCTGATTTCTCCTAATTTGATTGTGGTGGATTTGGGTCTTTGGCTTGTATCATTCTAGTAGGGTGATGTTCACTCTATGCATGCTTCCTTTAGTCTTTTCTGGGAAGATAGCTTTATCTTTCTTATTGGCAGCTTTACTACTTGGGCAATCCTATTTTCCAACGTAACAGTTTTCTTATTTTCATTTCTGCCTGGAAGGGGTTTGATATTTCTGTGACTAACATGTTTATTATTTATGATTACTCTTATTATTTATATGGTACTTTACCCATTTGGAGCTTGTGGTATTATAATTTATTGGATGGTTGGTCCCCCTTTGGTTGGAAGGGGCTCGGTTCTTTAATTGGGATCCTCTCTCTGCTTTTGGTTCTTTATGGTATGAATTTTTCTTTGGGCAGCTATATCATCTGGCAGCTTCGTATCACCTGGCAACTTCATCTTATACATGTTTTGCTTAGGGTTGTTCTTCCTAGCTGTATGGTTATTTATCTGGATAATGCTCGGGTTTTGAATGATTTCGTTCATATGGTTTCCTTAGATTTTTATAATCGTTCCAATTTTAATTGTTCCATTCTGCTTTGTGAGTTCAAGATCTAAAAGGAGGGTGCTCTAAAAGCTAATAACAAGAGAATATTCATTGTTTATGTTGAGAAATACTTCATCTTTATTAACTTAAATTTTCATTGGTCTCAACTGATTTCCTATTACATCATTCCTTGAATTTTTGTTGTGTTATTACTTTTGTTTGTCTTTTGCGGTCATTTTCTTATACAGGTGTAGTGGACTGAGGCTTTTTTTGGATAAGGTTACTATATTTTGTAGGAAGACTATGTTGAACTCCTTTTATCTATTCTTCCTTTTTTGGGTGTTGCCTACGTGCAACCCTAGATTGTTATTAGGTGATTTTGTGTATCTTAGTTTTAGGGACCATCGGCTCTTAGGTTTAATTTTGATTTTTGTTGTAGCTCATTCGAGCATTAGTGAGTTGAAGGTCCCCCTTAAGGTTCTTATAACCTCCTTTTTATTTAACACATAGGCTCCACCACGGGTCCCCCCCCCCCCCTCCTGCCCAAAAATAAAATAAAATTTAAGAGCTTATTTTATAGAGGCCCAAAATTTTATTAAATAGGGTATTAAATAGCAAACGATCCCTACTTAAAATTTAGGTCAATTTGGTTGAAAACAAAAAAAATTTAAAGCATTCTTCTACTAAATTCAAGTTTGAACTAGTGAATTCAGCTGAGTCCAGCTATCCTATTAAGTGTATATTGATCAGACTGCCCAGATCTTGTCTAATAATGTGATCCACAGTCAGATAGATTGTACATCCTTCTATCTCAATCAGAGCCATTCATAAAGATCCATAAGAATCTAATGGTACATTATTGACCAAATTTTTGTATGAGGTAATCAGGAACCATCCAAACTCCTACCTATTGATCTGATTGTTGAAAATCATGCAGTTGTCAACAATCTATAGCCCAATAAAATTATAATCCAAACTTCAGTCCAGCCCTGCACCAGCCTTCAATCAATCTTCAATCAAGCTTCAATATTATCCAATCATTAATAATCATTCATTTTATTTTTATTGAGGTGGATAATTCAAATTCAATCAATCAAATCTAAAGTCCAACTCAAATCTAAAAATCTAAATGAAAATCCAAGGTTAAGGGCCTTTATCTTGAATCCCCTTTTGAGTAATTTTATAATCACTTCAAAATCCAATCAAATGACCCCTAATTCGTGATCTATCAATTTCATATTGATTAGCATATCCCTAGGGTCAACCCTCCAAATTTGAGTTCAATCTGATACCTCTAGACCCAAAAACTCAATTGAAATCCAAAGGATGCAAAACCATAAAATACTTACAACCAATGCATTGTACCTTCCATCTTATAGAATTGGACCTTGGGTCCTTCCACAAAACCTCTGACCATGTCCATAACTCTTGTTATGACATGTTGAAAATTAAACTGTACTTTAGTGGACCCAAGTTGACCCATAGTTGACCGAGGGTCCAAATGACCAAAATGACCCTTTAGGGGAAATTGGAAATTTCTCCAAACCTCAACATGACCCAGTCAAAAAAAACCTTAAAACCTCCTCTAATGCATCCTAAACACTATTAGGGGTACATTGGACTCAAATTCAAGCCTTGGTCATACATGGTTGACCTAGTCAACTCATGTTAACCAAATTACCCCTTAAGTTTCCTAATGGTCATTTCAAGCCAAATGACCATTCTATCACTTGAGACAACCTCCATTAGTCTCAAATCACTCATTCGTACTTTTTAGACCCAAACCCAACCCATGGTTTGACTTGGTTGACCAATTCTATCATGGTTGACCAAATCAACCCTAAACCTACATCAGTGTAAAATTTAATCCTTTAAGCCATCTCAAACCAATTAAACACTTCAAAATCATTCAATTAGACAACTCACACATATCCAAAATTTTCCCAAGTCAAATCCCTCTTGATTTGACTTGGTCAACTCAATTGGAGGGGTAAAAACCCTCTTGATTCTCATGCATTTGGTAAAAACTCCAGACCCATGACTTCAAACACTTGGCTAAACACTCAAATAGCCAAATGAACCTCCTTCACTGCCACATCAGCCCCATTGGCTGGTTTGGCCAGTCAAATTGTTAAATATGATCTCATATTAGTTTAGGTGGCTATACCACCTTGGCAATCCCCTCCTCTACTCAAAAACCTGCTCTAACCTGTTGTAAAGCAGCCCATTCTACTCCCAAAGAGGGCCTAAGACAACCCCTAACCCATGCTTAAGGCATGGTTTAACCAAATTTTGGAAAAGCATGTGGCCCCCCTTCTCATGGATGAAGTCAGGTCCTTATCAATTCCACCACTCCTCCTGGCTTCTAACAGCCTTAGGAGACACATGGCATGCATCCAAGACCCTCCCAAATAAATATTAACCATTTAATCCAAAAGGTGAGGGTCAAGTGGGGGAAAACCTAAACCTAAGGCTCATTTATTCAAACTCTTTCTCTTAGTAGCCTCCTCTACCCCAGCTTCTCCAGCATCTTCTCTACCACTTTTCATCATTCTTCCACCATTTCCAAGCCCCTAAAGCTTGTTCTGGTGAAGAGGGAGAGATCAACAGAGAGAAAGGAAACTTTTCAACATAACTTTCAATCTAGCTAGAACCATTTCTAGGGGTTTTCAGTAAAGTTGTAGAGGACACTCTCAAGAGCAAAAGGAGCTTAAGAACTCAAGAATCCATCCATTGGATCATAAGTTATCTCAACTTTTAGGTAGAAATTAAATTTTAAATTATAGAAAATCTATAATGCATAGAGCCTCCAAACTCTAAGCATTGGAAGATTCAGACACCATGAGTCTTTATTTCAAATTTCATCAAATTTGGCTGAGTATTTTGGAAGATATGAGTATTTAAAGTTTCTATTCAAAATGAACTATAATCTATCAGAAGATCTGGACCATCAGATCAAGTGAAAGCATATGCGACTGGCCCAGCATTCGAATGCGGGTTAGTTGAGCCTCCGCACTCCAACGTGGTGCTATCCAGGCCTTCCACGTCTACCCATGCCAATCTAACAATTAAAAATAGCTTCCGACATGTTTATGTGTTCTTTTCATCACTTGACACGTGGCTGTGACGTGGTGCCGCACTGCCGTTCCTTCTCCGTCATTGCCAATGATTGGATGACAGTGCCGACGGATGAATTGACCAAAATTGATTAAAATAATTAATTTTAATGCTAGAAACTTCCAAAATTTATTAAAATTTCACTTTTTCACCAAATTGAGTGATTTTGGTGTCATTTTAAAGCTAATAATATCTAGTATTTATTAAAATTAAATTCAAGTTGATTTGAGTAGTGAATTACGAGATATTTAAATTTATTCAAGATAAAATTTTCTCACAATATAGTGGTCAAATTGGACACAACTTTGGTGAAAACATTTTTGAGCATCTTAGGTCTCTCGTACATTTTTCTGAGGTCCATATGCTCAATATAATTCTGCAGGTTGTCTAAAATTCTTATTTTTATTTTTGAGATGCAACATAATTTAGTTAAGTCGAGTTGTGAAAGAGATTTTGAAATGAGATGTTAAACATCCGACTTGGAAACCAAAGAGGACGGAACAGCCCTTAGAAGAGAGTTTCCTTTCATTTGGAGATTCAAGTTATGATTATTTGAAAATCCAAAGAGGAAACAAACACCCCTTCTAGGAGGAGTTTCTTTTCAATTTGGATATTTGGACTCGACGAATCCATGGAGCTCACAGACAGAAAGAAGATGAAGAAGTCAATACATAGATTATATCCCATTCTCAAAATCATTTGCGTCATTTCTTAGATTATAATATGAGTTTTTGTTAATGGCACCTGGCCACTTTTAATTTTTGCTGAGCCTAAGTTGTAATTACGTAGCACTTGCCACATGGACATTAAATATATTTTATTATTCAATTGATTTGTTTATATTGATTGTGTAGTAGAAATTGCCTATTTTTTAATTTTTTTCTTGCATGCCACTTTTTGATTTAGCTTGGAAATACACAGAGGCTCAGGAGGATATGCTTAAAAACTTTTTTTACTAAAATAAAATAAATTTTTTAGGCTAACATAGAAATCTAAATGATCTGAAAAAGTAAACTCGAGAATTACCTAAGAGTTTGCATGCATCATATTAACTCTTCTCCTCCTTGTTAGGCACCATCCGACCTGCCGGTTCTGGTGGACCACTTGGCCTATTAAGGTGCAGTTTTGTCAAGGGGATGTTTTGTAATCTTTAGTATAAAATCTACTTTATATGCCCAAGTTTTTAAATTCCTTGATACAAATTTTGCATACATAGTCAACTAGAATGCATTGCATTAGAATTAAATTAAATAGTCAATAAAATTTTAATTATATTTCAGCATCAATCAACTCGTATAAGTCAAGGGGCCAATTAATTTCTACTCTAGAAGTCGGTCCTAATTGCTCAAAACTTAATTAACAACCCATAAATCTTTCATAAAAGATTAGATACATAATTTTAAAGCGCCTAAGTGGTTAGTTGGCTCCCAAATCTAGGCTTGGGTAAGTCCAAATTTACACTACATTAGCTAGGTTTGGGCCACTATTATTTAGTGCCCAAATAAGACCTAGGATTTAGGGTTGACTAAAAATCATAAGTCCCCAACTTTTAGGATTATAATCCTAACATTACAATAAATTATCAACTTAAATTAAAATTTTCTTCAAACCAAAAATTTAAATCCAAACACATAGGGCAAACTAAGGCATTTTTGAAGTGTTTATGAATTCCAAAGTGCTTCCTACTTCTCCTCTGTTGGCCTCCAAAAATAAGTGTTTAAAATTTGATACAATCCCGGTAGAAATTCTAGCCTCACTCCATAAATATCATTCTTTGAAAATGTTAAAAATAAAATTTTTTCCCAATATTTTAATCGAGAGTTTTGATAGAAAAACCAGGTTTCCTACGATATAATTAACTATGAGGGATTACACTCATAGGAGATTTAAAGACCCCTAATCAATTTTTAAAATTTAATTAATTCTCATTGGGAAAATCAAAATCAATGATGATTATTATCGTCATATTTAGACAATCGATAATAAATGATACTTTCTTTTCTCGGGAAGATATTAAATTTATTATCATCTTCGAATATGAAATTAATGATGGTTCATCCAGGCTATCACAGTCAAGTACTCGATCAAATGTCATTTTGAGCCTTCAGGGTCATATGCAATTCTTCCATGAATTTGGCTATCCTGATCAGAATAAAATTTATAGTTTTATCGTCTGAACTCATTAGGGAATGATATCCTTGTCTCCCGAGGTTATATATCATTCATAATGACATGCTCGACTTTAAAGTGAAATTCCCAAAATCCAAATTTTCTAAAGAAATTTAATTCTAATTTGCTTTATATCTTTCCAATGTAAAGCTCCTTTTCAAACTCAACCAACAAAAAAAAAGACAACTCCAGTGGGAAAAATCTTTTGCAATGGTAGAATTTTTATTGCATAGATAGTTTTGGCTAACTTTCTTCCATTGGTATCTACCCATTTCTTTCTTGGGTGAGGGTGGCCAACATCAAAAAGAAAAATCAACAAGAGAGGTGAGCAAAACCTCTTACAACATTTATACTTTGAAATTTTACCCTAAGTCAATTGTTGGAATGAAAGAGTCAAGCCAGTTCTTAAGATTCTCATGTCAATTTTGTAAACCCTCATGTTGAGTGAAAGATTGATATGTTGGGTTCTAAAATTTGAAAATAAAAATAATCAATTCAAAATTCAAAATATATTTCAAATTCAACTAATTCAAATTACCTTTTCTTAATTTCAAAAAATCAAACAAACTCAAATGGCTGGAAAACATATCTTCTCATAATGTAGTAGCGTGATTGTAGAAGAAACTACTTATAGTAGTTCAATTTAGTTTGGAATAGAATTTCAAAGCTTTAAGTTGTTCGTTAATGGGGAAAGAATAATTGATTTGCCTGCTGGGACACAAGTGGATGTCCCCTTAATTGAGATTACCTTAGGGCTAGGATGTGACTCCTCCAACTCTAAATGGAGGCCACTGTCGCTCCCTTGCCCACCGTACCCTCTACTATGGAGAATAAGAAATAAAAACCAAACATAATTGATGAGAGACCATCTTTTTCATATATTGGGTCAAGTTCTAGCACCCCCTTCACTAGCAAGAATTAGATAAAGAATTATCTGCGTAGAGTCAAAAAGAAAATCATTAAGGAAAGAAAGATTGTTGAGTTAGAAGCCTTAAATCAAATCAAATCTAAGGCCAATGGAGAGTACATTGGTCCTTACACATACCCCCTTTTTAGTGGAAGTCATTTTTACCCTCTTCCTGTTACTCATGGAAGGGTGGTTGTGAGAACGATAGCACGATCTCCACTGTGCCCTTTTGACTATTGCGTAGAAAAGATCAACTAAGCCAAAAGTGAACAATCACTAGAGATAGGCCATAGGCCCCCAGTTAAGGGTTATGACCCATCCACTCTATAAGAGGATGTCCGATCACGTCATTATATATGCCCCACTATATTATCTATAGGGGAGGAGGTGTAGAAGCCACTCGTAGTACCACTCTCATAATTACTAGGAAGGTAGTAATTAGGGAGAAGAATAATGACGGATCTGGGATCTTATCAGATAGCAACACCATCTGAATTTAAATTCTAAAGGGTGTCCTCCTATCATGATAGATTTTTGGATTCAATTTCCTCATCACAAATGATATAGCATTAACCAGGGATAGTGCAAACCTCATAACAGGCTTGAACTCCTAAGAGATTGTAGAAATGTCATTTCATATTGATAGGGTCTTTCCACCTAGTCTTGAATTTTTTATGGAAAATATATCATTTCTCAAGTGTACTTGGTCTGGATTTTTAAGATAGTTGATTTATCCTTTTTAATGGAAATTGACCTCTACTTTAAATCATAGACAGAACAAAGTCGCAGTTGACTCCACTTGATACCTAAAGGTCCCTCCCTCCCACCGCTAGTGTGGGTTGATTTGATCATTGAATTAAAATCTATATCAAATTTTAGTTGGTTTTAGAAATAAAAATCTTCTCAATCTTCTTGTAATTTTCTATCTTATAGGTGTCTCTTTCATTCATAAGATATATTCAACAATTTTCCTAGTCAATTTGATATTCTTAGTAAGTGATTGTATCTTCTTTGAAGATTATTCTCCTTGCATAAGTGAATGAGTTTTCTTCTCTCATACTTGAGAGATAATCTTGGCATTCAAAAAAGAGTGCAATCATTTTATGGTTTTCAAGAAAATGAATCCTCTTATCAAAATCAACAAAAGTAAAAAGATGCACAAAATGTGTTAAAAATAAAGAGATGTGCAAAGTGAGCCAATAAAATCAAAAGATGCATAATGTATGCCACAAAGATAAGTAAGAGGTTTCCTTCTTTTGTTAAATCCTTAAATCTCAGAAGACCCATTAGTCCTAAGATGCTTGACTTTGAAAAATTTTTAACCTAGATTAATTATCATGCATGAATGGTCTAACAGATACAAAACATATCATATAAGAGAATTCAAAAGATTAGATTTCTCCCTCCAACTTAAACCTTTTGAAATTAATTTTAATATATATATATATATATATATATATATATATATATATGGGATAACCTTAGTTTAGTTTTTTTGAAACTTGATCTGGGTCAATAAAATCTAAATCCTCAGGCCCTTTTCAAGTTTTGCTAGAGTAAGTCCACTTCTCATTGTACTTTTGAATCTATTCCTATTTGTCATTTTGACAGGGTCAAGATGATCAGGAGGAAATTTTTTAAAAATAATAATGAATCTTCTACTCCTGATAAGAATTCAAATCTCATTCTTGAGGTGGCATCATTTCCTTTAGAATCTACCTTATAAATCACATTATATGATGGGTCCAAGACCATTCCCATCTAGAGGTGTAATTTCCATCACTAGGAATCTTTATTCAAAATCAGATAACAACTTAGCAGACTGTTTTGGTTGCTGTGTTGTTCAGCCCTTTTGTTTTCTGGGAAAGTCTGTGATTTTGGCTATGAGGAAGGATTTACCATGCTGTTTATGTTTGGTTGTTCATCCTTGCTGCTGGTTGAGGGTCCGAGCCAATATCTGGGGGTTAATTTTAGTGCTGCTAGTGGGCTATGTTGGTTTTATTTCCATGTTGCTCTTTGCTTGGGTATGGAGTTGGAGGGAGTCTACTATAATTTTACTTTGGTTCTGTCTTTTGCTGCTTCATGTCTTGGGCCTGGTTCCTTCTGATGTTTTCTTCATTATGCTGGTTGGATTTTTTTCTACTTATCCACGGACCAATTTCATCTAATGTTTGAAAGTGCAAATAGGTTGTTAGACCTATTAATTACGTCCCTTGGCAAACCAAGAGGGGGGGTGAATTGGTACTTTTAAAAACTCTTGGAAGTTTTAAAAACCTTTTATACAGAACTTTAATATATCGTACAGTACGATGCAATTCATACAGTACGATCAGATGTGAAAATTCAATACTTACACTACAGGAAATTCACCCATTACCGACGAATTTTTTGGCGGCTTTCTGGTGGTCACTTTTCCGACGGCTTTTCGGCGGCTTTCCGGTGGAAGACAATGAGATAGATTTTCTGGCGGAAGTTTTCGGTGGCTTTCCGGCGGCCAATTTTACCGTAGGCTTTTCCAGCGGCTTTTCTAGATTTCTGGAGGCTTGTAAATAATTTAAATAAAATGTTTAAAATTTTAACTATTTAAATCATTTATCAAATGATTTAACAAAAAATATTAAAAAAAATATTAACTAATTTAAGCTAATTATTTCATTAAATAAAAAGATTTAAATTTAAAATTATTATTTAAAATTTAATTTATTTTAAAATTTTATTTTCAGCTAGTAGTAATTTTATAAATTATTAAGTTAATAATTCATTTTAAATAAATTTTATTTATAATATTTTAATTTATATAATTTTTAGTTTAAATTAATTAAAAATTATTAATTTTTAATTTTAAATTAATTAATAAATTTAATTTACATAATTAGTAAATATAATTTTAGTTTTAAAATTGGTTATGAATTTTACCGAATTATATAGTTCAAACATAAAATATTTAGCACCATTACATATTTAGCTCCACAACATTGTGGTTTGTGTGTTTGAAATAGATTTTAGGAATCTATGTTTGAATCCCATATGCAGCGTACGGGTAGGCAGCGCCCTTGGGCGGGTGGTCAGCAGGCAGCGTGCAGCGTGGGAAGGAGTTTGGGTAGGCGGGCAGCTCGCTGGGTCAACTAGGCACCTTATGAGGGTGGTCAGTGGGCAGCTTGGCACGAAGGCAGCGGGCAGCATGGGAGGCAGTCCGGGCGGGCAGGCATCGCGCTTGGTTAGCGGGGCAGCTTGTGCAGGCGGTCAGCGGGCAGCTCGGTGGGCAGGTTTTTGAATAAATTTTTTTATCTTTTGGTGGCCTTTTGGCAGTCAGAAAACCGCCGAAATCATTAACCGGAGAAAAAGGCCATCGGAAAAAAATTTCCTACGAGTGTTTTACCAGCGAAACTTTTTCCGTCGAAAAATAGTCGGTAAATTTAAAAGCAGCCAAAAAATGTTCATTTTTCACCAGAAAAGGCCGCCGGTAATAGATGATTTTGTTGTAGTGTTGTCAACTATAAAAAAATACAGTATAAAGCAAAAAATAAAATTTGCAAAAAATAAAATAAGAGCAGAGAACACCAGAATTTATAGTGGTTCGGTCAAACACACCTACATCCACTCCCTAGAGACTCCTTCTCTAGGTATTGCACTATACTCAAGTGACTCTCCTTTAGCCCCCACAGCAAGGTGGAGAATCCTTTACAAACTCGCTTCCACCAACCTGGTGCGACAGAGAACCGTCATCCTTTTTCACCCTCCTGGTGAAGGCAGAGAACCAAGTGTCCTTTTTCACCCTCCTGGTGACGGCAGAGAACCAAGCATCCTTTTTCACCCTCCTGGTGATGGCAAAGAACCAAGCCTTCTTAAACAATCCTCTTGCAAGAGCCTTCAAGGAGATTGGGATAAACTTTGAAGAAAAAGTAAGAGAATCTCACCGTTGGATAACCTTGTGAATCCCTTCACAATTTCCTTACACTAGATCTCTCACACTTCACTCTCAAAACACTCTCCCAAACACCCTCCTCAAGAGCACTCAAGAGAAATTCATGGAAGGTCTCCTAGACTGTCAGTTTTTTGAACCATAAGTACAATGGACAAGAAAAACCATCCAAAAATTGAAAATTTCAAGTTTGGCGAAGTCAGATCATACCGTATGATTGGCATTCATATGTACAAACAGTTTAAATCCTTGAACAATTTGTCCCGTACGATTCAGTACGAACCAATGAATCCCAAATTTCGTACTCTATAAAATGATATACAAAAATATTTCATACTGTACGAACATTTCAAAAATGAACGGTTCGTCCTGTACGATGTCTCGTACGAACAATAAACTCCCCATTTAATATTATGAAAAATGATATACAAAAACAAATCATATCGTATGAATAGTTCAAAAATGAATAGTTCGTCACGTACGATGTCTCGTACAAACCAAGAACACCCCATTTCATACTCTAGAAATTGATATACAAAACCATTTTGTACTGAACGAATAGTTTAGAAATGAATAGTTCATCCCATATGATGCCTTGTGTGAACCATGGAACCCCCATTTCGTACTCTGGAAAATGATATATGAAACCATTTCATACTGTACCAACAGTTCAAAAATGAACAATTCATCCCTTAGGGCCTTATATGAACCATAGAAGCCCTATTTCGTACTCTGGTAAATGATGTTCGAAAGTATTTTGTACAATACGAGTTTTAATTAAATGAAAAATTTAATAAGTCAGGTTCGTATTAGAGGAGAAAAAACACAAATCATCCCGTACAATCACATATCGTATAGTACGATTATTTTATACAAAAATAAGTTTTATCTCACTCCCCCAGTATGTGTGTGCACAGTTATCCAACTTACAATCACACTCTCTCAGACTCAAAAAAATAAAAAATACAGACTTCACTTATAATAAACTCTAACAAATTAACTTGAAGTCTTCAGTAGTCTGGAGTGTGAATTTCCTGAAAGACATATTAGTACACACAAAACAGGAATTCCAATATTTGTCAGGAGAAACAATAAACAAATAATAAACTTTTGTAATCATCAAAACAACTCATATCATAACACCTCACTTGAATGCACAATTCTCAACAATCTCCAAATTTAAACAATTCTCAACAATCTCGCCCTTTTGATGATGGCAAAATAATTATTGTTTGAGTTAACAAATAACACAATTTTTCTCCTAAGCTCCCCCTAAACATAAGCTCCCCCTAAATAAATGATCTGTTTGAAATAATGGGTAAGATAAGAAAAAAAATGAGAGATAATGACAAGATAAAATAAGTACATAGAAATAGACACAAAACCTGTATATCAAGAAAAAATAAACACACACATGACAAATGCAACAAAAAATATAAAATAGAGCAACAAAAACATAAAATAGAACAAACAATACAAACTCCCCCTTTCGATAACAACAAAAAGGGAAAAAGAAATCAAAGTAGTTGAGGATTAAAATAATGTTAAATGAAAGTGAACTACAATATTAAAATCAGAAGAAAAAAGTAATGACTCAAAATATTTTAAATCACATAATAACAAGGATAAGATAAGTTGATCTATGTCAGTAAAAGATGTATTATATGACCACAATTAGTGCAAAAATGACGAAATAAAATTACTACTTTTCTAATTCAATAGTGACGATCATTGATTAGTGTAATTGAAAAAAAAAAGTTAAAGGAAAGAACTATTGGGGACATTGCGCATCTGTTTAAATTGAATGGCACACTTTATGCATCTAGTCCATTTTGGGCTAATTTTGTGCCTTTGTTTAATTTGTTGAAATTGCACTTCTTTTCAAATTTGTGGCACACTTTGTGTATCTTTTCATTTTTAGGCTCATTTTGTGCCTACAAAAAAGCATTCTTTCCAAAAACACAATCTCTTAAACACAAATAAAATAATGAACACTTTAAGATAGAAATAAGAGCAATATTAGGATAATAAATATGCAACAATTTAATCTAAGTAATGCACGTCTAAAAATAATATAAAAGAAAGATCTTCCAATCTACACTATGTCACAATGTAACTAAATATTTTGAGAAACTAGATTATGCACAGAAATTACTATTGTAAACTAAATTTAGTCAACATTTTATAGAGTTAATCAACTACGTTGAAACATAACTTTTTCTATTCCATTGAACATATAATGAAGCAAGCTTACATTATAAATCAATGAAAAAAAAAATCTAAGCTTCCAAGTACAACCATCATACAAACAAAGTAACATTAACCATAACCAACAACAATAACAATAACCACAACATCCAAGCCTAAAAGAATAATAGAGATAACCAAATACTAAGCCAAACAACATAAAATCATCACTAGTAATCCTTAGGATCCTGATATGGAGGTGGTGGAGGAGCAGTGAACATAGCAAAATAGCTATTTATAGTGGCAATATTGGTATTCACTGCTTCAAGCTGATCACGAACCCAACCTCTATCTTCTACATAACGAACATCCTACTGGTTTATTCTGTTCTCAATTTGATCAAATCCCTGATCAAAATGAGTTTCTAGCCTATCAAACAGGTGGACCTTTTCCTGATAGAAATTTTGATCAGGTCCAGGTGCAGGTATTGCTACTGGTGCTGGTGCTGGTGTAGGTTCTTCTTCAGAGTCGTCCCCAGAACCCTCTCTCCCAAAGAGTGCTCGAAAAGAAGCATTAGTAAAATAGAATAGCAATTCAGAAGGTCTATCAGGGTGGACCAAATTGTACTTCTTTTCTAAGATCTAAGAAATACATGACCCAAAGTAATATTTTTCTTCCTTTTGACACTAAGCTGACCAATATCAGTAAGAGAATAAAAGTAGTCCAAGAGCAATTAGGCTTAATCTATTGGTTGACTAGTCATTATCAAATAGGTAACAGTTGAGAGAAGGGAAGTCATATTTACTTGATCTCTAGCCTTTAGAATTATGGAAGTCCTAAGAACATGCTGGATAATTCTTGGATTTTGATATAGGGTGTAAACTCTAGGTAGGTGACTTGGTTGGCTTACACCCCTAAGGACTTGTTTTACTTCGGACCAATCATAATCTGCTCTAGAAGTCTGAGTGTGAGCTCGAATACCCAGGGTTTTAAGATGAAGAAATGACCCAAAATTTGCCTTAGTGATTTCTAATCTTTGTTTAAGGACATAGGAGGTGATCCTAGTGTGATCCTGATTGAATTTCACGTTTGTAAGAAAAATATGAAAAAGATCTTTGTTGTATGCATGGATGAGAGTAAGAAGAAATGAGAATTGAGTGGAATCAAGAAGTGGCATTACTATAAAGTGAATCTTTTCTTGTAGTAGGACACACGATGGAGTAATTTTGGAAGCAACAAATCTATAATATGCCTCCTCATTTTGAGCACTCAAAAAAGTTGTCGTCCCAGTCTTGCCTAGAAGATGAATCCCTAGCATGTCGAGCTCTTTTCCCATTGACAGACATCTCTACTTTATGGTTCTGAAGAGTTTGAAATGGAAGTGAAATGAATGAAAATGACCCTTCTTTATAAAGAAAAAAAAATAAATCATATAGTACGAAAAAACCTTCATATAGGATGAAATAAATTTCTTATGTACTAACGGAAATGGCCAAAGAAGAAACGGCTTTTCGTAAACTATGCTTCCCGATGAATCCTTTCGTATAATCTTTTTGACTTCCTGATCATATAGATGATCACGTGTTTGTCCGGGATGATCAGAAAATTAAAGATCATTTAGGTGACGGTTAGGTTCGTCCTTATTCGAATCGACAACATGGATTATATAGACAAATGATGTGTTCGTATGTACGATCTTCAATAATAACTAACACTAATTGAAAAATGCATCCCCATTCGTACAGATGAACCTGTATATATCATACGATATAATGATGTCATCGTAGAGTACAAACATACTATGAAAACATAGTTTCGTCTCAACTCTACAGATTCTCATGCACATGCTACAGAATTCATATCGTACGAAATAATTTCGTGCAGTACTAAAATAATGGAAACCCAAACTATAAGGAAAAACTCAAAAACTTTTCAAAGTGAAATATTTTTCATTTTTTACATAAAATATAAATAATAAAAAGATAATGCGATAAAAACATAATAAAAAATAAAAACTTACAACATATACTGCACAATCTTGACATAAATAAACAATAAATCACACACAAAATAATGTTTGTAGAAATTTTAATTATGCATTAAGATCAATCACACCTAGCCTTATCCTTAAGATACTAAATGTGTCAAAAGCTAGTGGTTTTGTGAAAATATCTACAAGTTAATCCTTAGTAGTAACATGATGTCATTTAATTTCTCCTTTTGCTACATGATCTCTTATAAAATGATGCTTTATATCGATATGCTTGGTTTTAGAATGTTGAATATGATTCTTTGAAATGCATATGGCACTAGTGTTATCACAAAAGATTAAAATTATGCCAAAAGAAAATCCTAAGTCAATTAGCTGTTGTTTTAACCAAAGCACTTGTGCAACACAACTTCCTAAGGTAATATATTCAGCTTCTGCAGTTGAAAGGGCTATTGAGTTTTATTTTCTACTAGACCAAGAAACGAAGGAGTTTCCTATAATTGACAAGTTTTAAAAGTACTTTTTCTATCAACCCTACAACCAACAAGATCTGAATCTGAATATCCAATTATTTCAAATGAAGAGCTATGCTTAGGATACCAAATCCTTAAGTTTTGAGTTTCCAAAAGATATCTCAATATTCTTTTCACTGCTGTCAAATGGGATTCCTTTGGATCAGATTAAAATCTAGCACATAAGTAAATACTAAACATAATGACTGGTCTACTAGCTGTCAAGTAAAACAAAGATCCAATTATTCCTTTAAACTTCTTTTGATCAATAGATTTTCCCTTAGGGTCCTTATCTAAATGTACTGAGGAACTCATGGGTGTAGTAACTGGTTTAGCATAATCCATTTCATATTTTTTGAGGATATCCTTAGCATACTTAGTCTAACTAAGAAAAGTTCCTTCTTATTTTATTTTATGCTAAAACGAAGGAAATAACTCAAGTCTCCCATCAAACTCATCTCAAATTCACTACTCATTATTTTTAAAAATTCATCATATAAATTTTTATCAGTTGATCCAAAAATAATATCATCCACATATATTTGAACAATGAGTTTTTCATTTTTTATTCTTTTCAAAAAGAGAGTGGTGTCCACACTTCCTTTAACAAATGGTCCTTTTAATAGAAAAGTGCTTAATCTCTCATATTATGCCCTAGGTGCCTATTTTAGTCTATATAATGCTTTTTTTAATTTGAAAACATGATTAGAGAATTTAGAATTTTCAAAACCTGGAGGTTGCTTAACATAAACATCCTCTTCTATCACCCCATTCAAAAAGGCACTTTTAACATCCATTTGATACAATTTAAAATCTTTAAAATAGGCAAAGGCTAACAAAACCCTAATTGCTTCAAGTCTTACTACAGGGGTAAATATCTCCTCAAAATTAATCCCTTATACTTGATTATACCCCTTAGCTACCAATTTAGCCTTATTTTTAATCACAACCCCTAAATCATTCATTTTATTTTTGAACACCCACTTAGTCCCCACTACACTTTGATCCTTTGGCCTTTCAATTAAATCCCGAACATCATTTCTTATAAATTGATTCAATTCTTCTTGCATAGCCAAATTCCAAAATTCATCCAAAAGTGCTTGATATATATTAGTGGGTTCAATCATTGAAATAAAGGCTGAATGATTGACTTCTTTCCTCAAACCATGCCTAGTCTTAACTCCTTCACTTGGGTCTCCTAAAATTAACTCTTTAGGATGACTCTTGAGATAATTCCATTCTCTAAGAAAATCATTTTCTCCTTGATTTTCAACCCTTTCTTCCACTTTTACATTTTCAAGTCCTTGAGTTGTTTCATCAACTTCATCTTCATCCAACCTAGACCCTCAAGTATTATCAGATTCATTAAAAACAACATGAGTGATCTCCTCAACTACTAATGTCCTTCTATTAAAAATTCTATAGAATTTTCCAACACTTGAATATCCTAGAAAAATTCCTTCATCAGATTTAGGATTAAATTTTCGTAAGAGAGATTTTTCATTATTATGTATGAACACTTTACATCCAAAAACATGTAGATTTGAGAGGTTGGGAATTCTTCCTTTAAGAAGTTCGTAGGGTGTTTTATTTAATTTTGATCTAATGTACACCCTACTCAACACATAGCATGTGGTGCTAATTGCTTTAGCCCAAAAATATTTTGGAAGTGAATATTCTGCCAACATGGCTCTAGCAGTTTCAATTAATGTCCTGTTCTTTCTCTCAACTACTCCAATCTACTGAGGTGTCCTAGATGCTGAGAAGTTATGATCTATTCCATAGGATTTACAAAAATTATCAAATAATTCATTTTCAAATTCTCCCTCATGATCACTTTGGATAGTAACAATTTTAAACCCTAATTTTCTCTGAATCCAAGTGGCAAACTCTCTAAGCTCCTCAAATGATTAACTTTTATGATTCAAAAATCTAATCCATATGAATCTTGAATAATCATCAATAATTACATACCCAAATCTTTTTCCCCCTAGACTAAAGCTACTAATAGGTCCAAAGAGATCCATGTAAAGAATTTCTAAGGGCTTACTAGGCCTAACTTCCTTGATTGAATTAAAGGAAGATTTCGCTTGTTTTCCTAATTGACATGCATCACATAAATGATTTTTTGAAAAGTCTAATTTGGGTACTCCTCTAACTAACTCTTTTTTGGTGATTTTTCTAAGATTTCTCATGCTAGTATGACAAAGTCTTCTATGCCATAATCATGACTATCATATAGAATTTTCAAACAAAAAGCTGTAGAAGGTTTTACATAATTCAAATCTAGCATGTAAATATTATTTACTCTATCACCATTCAACACAATAACTCCATTTTGACTAATAACACATCTAGTAGGCAAGAATTTTGTATGATAACCTTTATCGCATAGTTGACTTATGCTCAACATATTGTGTTTTAAGCCTTCTACTAATAGAACATTTCCAATCACAAAATTTTTAATCATACCTGTACCTACCACTCTCTTGGTGGTATTGTCTCCAAGTGTAACCTTGCCTCCATTCCTTGCTTGCAGTGATATAAATTGATTTGCATCTCTAGTCATATGCTTTGAACATCCACTGTCCAGGTACCAAATGCTCTCACGAGGTCTTGTGTGAGAGCGTTCCGATAAAATTATCAAATGTTTGACTTGGGAACCTAAACAAGTTTGGATTCTCCTCTTGGCAATTTTAAAATAGATGCATGTGTAATATGATTTGTTTTATGCATCTTAAGTCTCCACACTAAATGTGTTCTATGATGAATAGTATAAGTGTGAGAAATATGTCCAATCATACCATAAGAAAAATACTTTACTCCATGGAAATGATTTACTAATCTATGTGCACTATAAGATCTTCTTTTGGATTTTGAATTAATTGACTTGTGGTAGATTTTGTGAAAATCTTCAAGTTTTAGTGGAATCTTATTTTCCATAAGTGCTTTTAACTTAACCTCAAGATATGCTTTAGCATTTTCTAGAATCAACTTTTAAATCTTCAAGTTATGATCTCTACTATCTGATTCATCCATAAAAGGTTTTGAAATCATTTTCAAGTTTAGTTTGTGATGATTTTAAAAGTTCATGCTATTTATTTAAATCATCAAATTTATCCAACAAAGTCATGTGGTTGTTATTAATTAATGCATAGTCTTTCCTAACAATTTCATACTCTTTTTGCAATTCTAAGTAATCCAAATTTAGTTTGGCATGCAGTTTCTTTAGTTTCCTATATGCAGAATGAATGTGCTAAGAAATTTCAAATAATTCATCATAACTTAAGTCACATACCTCCTCTTGATCCAAATGATCAAGATTGCCAGCCATGAAGCACAAATTTGTGACTTCCTCTTCAAGTGCTATTTCTTAGGAATCTGAAGCTGAGTCCTTCCAAAATGCTCACTAAAGTTTCTTTTTACCCCTTCTATCCTTTGGTTTCTCCTCAGCTTTCCCTTTTCTAGGATTGGCCTTAAGATTGGGACATTCAGTCTTTATGTGTCCAGGCTTCCTGTACTCATAGCAAATAACATCATCAGAAGCCTTAACATTTTTATGGAACTTACATTTGTTTCATTGTTGGCATCTTCTCTACTTCCTCCTTAGGAAACTTTTGAACTACCTAGTCATTAAGGCAATGCCTTCCTCATCATCAGGTAGTGACTTATCACTGTTTGAATCATCCACCTTCAATGCTATATCCTTCTCCTTTCATTTGTTACTTGCATCAATCTGTCTTTGAGTCACAGATTGCTCGTAAGCAATTAGTGATCCAAGAAGATTGTCAATAGAATAGGTATTTAAATCTTTTGATTTAGTTATGACAGTTATCTTTGCATCAGATGTAGTTGGCAAACAACTAAGTATTTTATTCACCTTTCTGCATTCATCAATTCCCTACCTAAGGCATGCAATGAAGTGGATATATGTGTAAATCGAGTATACATATCAGAGATTGATTCAATCAGTTTCATACGAAAGAGTTTATAATCGTGTAAAAGAATGTTCAATCTAGTTTGCTTCACTTCATTTGTACCTTCATATGTAATATAAAGTCTATCCCAAATTTTCTTTCCAGATTTACAAGTAGAAACATGCATATTGTCTTCAGATTTAGAGGATAAAAAAAGCTATTCAAGCATTTTTTCATTTAATTATGCTAAATCCCTTTCTTATACAGTCTAATCAACAAACGGTGTTTCAACTCTAATGCCATCTATAAGTCTACTAGGTGTAGTATAACCATCCATTACTAACATCCACATATGATAGTCAAGTGATTGCAAAAAAGTATACATGTGAGTTTTCCCTAAATCAAATGGAATATTGTCAAATAAAGGTGGTCTAGTGATTGAGTATCCTTCTAAAGTGTTTTGGTTTCCAAAATTAGCCATGATCGAATTTCAAAAAGTAATTTAAATAATAATTTTTGAAATAGGCTCTAATACCACTAGAAAGTGCGAATAGGTTGTTAGACCTATTAATTACATCACTAGGCTAACCAAGAGGGGGGGGGGTGAATTAGAACTTTTAAAACCTCTTCTAAGTTTTAAAAACCTTTTATACATAACTTAAATATATCATACAGTACGATCCATTTCATATAGTATGATCAGAAGCAAAAATTCAGTACTTGTCAATCACTAAAAAATATAGTACAAAGCAAAAAATAAAATTTGTAGAAAATAAAATAAAAATAGAGAACACCAGAATTTATAGTGGTTCAGTCAAACATGACCTACATCCACTCCTTAGAGACTCCTTCTCTAGGTATTGCACTATACCCAAGTTACTCTCCTTTAGCCCCCATAGCAAGGCGGAGAAGCCTTTACAAACTCTCTTCCACCAACCCGGTGTGGTAGAGAATTGTTGTCCTTTTTCACCCTCCTAGTGAAGGCAGAGAACCAAGTGTCCTTTTTCACCCTCCTGGTGATGGCCAAGAACCAAGCATCTTTTTTTATACTCCTAGTGATGGTAGAGAACCAAGCCTTCCTGAATAATCCTCTTGCAAGATCCTTTAAGGAGATTGGGAAGAACTTTGAAGATTAAGTAAGAGAATCTCACCGTTGGATAACCTTATGAATCCCTTCCCAATTTCCTTACACTAGATCTCTCACACCTCACACTCAAAGCACTCTCCCAAACACCCTCCTCAAGAGCACTTAAGAGAAATTCATGGAAGGTCTCCTAGACTGTTAGTTTTTGGATCCTTAAGTACAAAGGACAAGAAAAATCATCCAAAAATTGAAATTTTCAAGTTTGACGAAGTCAGATTATACCGTATGATCGACATTTCGTATGTATGAATAGTTTAAATCATTGAACGATTCATCCCGTATGATTCAATATGAACCAATGAATCTTAATTTTCATACTCTGGAAAATGGTCTACGAAAACATTTCATACCGTACGAACAGTTCAAAAATGAACAGTTCATCCCATACAATGTCTCATACGAACCATGAACACCCCATTTCATACTCTTGAAAATGATATATGAAAATAAATTGTACCGTACGAACAGTTTAAAAATGAATAGTTCATCCCATACAATGTCTCGTGTGATGAACGCCCCATTTCGTACTCTAAAAAAATGATATACAAAACCATTTTGTACTATATGAACAGTTCAAAAATGAACAATTTATCCCGTACGATACCTTGTACGAACCATGGAACCCCCATTTTGTACTATAGAAAATGATATACGAAACCATTTCATACTGTACGAACAGTTCAAAAATGAACAGTTCATCCCGTACGATGCCTTGTACGAGCCATAGAAGCTCCATTTTGTACTCTAGAAAATGATATACAAAAGTAATTCGTACAATACAAGTTTTACTTAGATCAAAAATTTAATCATGCAAGTTCGTATTAGAGGAGAAATAACACAAATCGTCCTGTACGATCACATAACATACAGTATGATTAATTTATAAAAAAATAAGTTTATCTCACTCACCAAGTGTGTATATGCATAGCGATCGAACTTACAATCACACTCTCTCAGACTCAAAAAAATAAAAATTACAGACTTCATTTACAATAAATTCTAACAAATTAACTTGAAGTCTTCAGCAATCTGGAGTATGAATTTCCTGAAAGACATGTTAGTACACACAAAAGAGGAATTCCAATATTTGTCAGTAGAAACAATAAACAAACAATAAACTTTTGTAATCATCAAAATAACTCATATCAAAACACCTCACTTGAATGTACAATTCTCAACAATCTCCAAATTTGCACAATTTTCAACAATGTTGTTTTCCTCTTTTGGGTTTAATGGTGCCGGCTTAATTGCTTTTATTTATGTTTTGCCTTTTCTTACTTTGGAGGTGAACAAGGATGGTATCCAATTTTGCATTCTTATGGGTTATGTTGTTGTGGTTCATGAGGCGGACGGTTGTTTCTTGGAATGGTCTAGTACTTTTACATTACTTTATTTTGTGGTCATCACCCTTTTATGTAAGTCTCTCTTAGTACAGGTGTCCGTAGTGGTGACTGTATGGAGAAGGTGCTGGATAGGAGCTGGATCTCTTAGGTTTTTTTTGCTATTTTCATCATTTTTGTGTGCTCGTTCTTAAGCACCGTAGAATGTATCTAGGTTTTATTGTTTATTTTCTTAGATGTGAACTTGAGCTCCTAGGTTTTTATTTTATTTTATTTTTGTAGCTCTTTTGAGCATTAGTGAGCTTGAGGTCCCTTTAAGGACTTTGTACATTTTTTCTTAATTAACATGTAGGCCCCTCTGAGGGTTCCCCCCTAACCCCCCCCCCCCCCCCCCCCCCCCGCCCCCCCCCCAAAAAAAAAAAAGAAAAAAAAATAAAAAACTTAGCAGAGTGCCTGACTCAAATTCGAGGAGCTCGAGATCCTCAAAGAAACTCACTTACAAGGTCAACAAATTTTGAAATTGCATAAGTAATGAATGATTTAAAGTCATGATAAATTATTTTACCCTAGAACTTTCCAAGTAAGATACTTGGTTTTAGTTCTTCGAAGACCTATTTTTGTCCATTGTAGAATTGATGGGAAGTTTAAATCAATGTTGATTAGATCATTCATCGTAAAGATAATCTACGAGGGAGGTTCATATCAATTGATTGATTATGAATATACCACCTAATATTTTCTATCATTGGTGTGGTTCTTTAATAAGTACCATACCTAATGAGCTTCAAATTTAACATCAAGAAAAATTCTTCATGTTAAAAAATTTTGAATTCAAAACTCTCAAAAAATTAAAAAGGTCAAATCAAATTCGTAAATCTTGCAAATTTAAATCTCTGTCTAAAATCAAGATCCATCCTTCTTTTCCCTAAAATTAGATGTGTGTCCTAGTGCTTCCTTTCTTTAAGATTATATCCACTAGTGATGGAGAATGCCCTATGTGGCGCCATCATAGTTTTAAATCTTGACTCGATCCTCTGTGGTTAGGAGCGCTTCCTTCCCACATGATCATCCAGCCCTCTATTAATTAAGGTTCGGCGTGAGTCATCATGCTTCCTTTCCTTAGGATTAAATCCACTAGCATTGAGAATGCCCTTTGCGGCACCATCCATGTTTTAAATCCTACCTAAGTCCTTTATGGTTAGGAGTGTTTCCATCCCACACGATCATCCGTGAGTGATGGAGAATGCCCTCTGTGGAACCATCCTAGTTTTAAATCCTTCCTTGAACGTCTATGGTTAGGAGAACTTCCTTCCCACATGATCATCCACTAGAGATGGAGAATGCTCTTTGTGGCACCATCCTAGGTTTAAATCCTATCTCGGCCCTCTATGGTTAGGATTTAAAGTGCAAATAGGTTGTTAGACCTATTAATTACGTCCCTAGGCTAACCAAGAGGGGGGTGAATTGGTACTTTTAAAAATTCTCTTGAAATTTTGGAAAATTTTCTTGAAATTTTGGAAAATTTTTAATTACAACAAGCAAATCGTATTGTACGATGTCAATTAGTACTATACGGACATAGATAATTTTTGATTATTTATAACCATAGAAAAATAAAATACATTGCAGTAAGAAAATGCAATAAGTAAAAACAAGAATAGAGAACACCAGATTTTATAGTGGTTCGGTCAAACACGACCTACATCCACTCCCTAGAGACTCCTTCTCTAGGTATTGCACTAAATCAAAGTGACTCTCCTTCAGCCCCCACAGCAAGGCGGAGAAGCCTTTACAAAAACTCTCTTCCACCAAATTCCAGTGCGGTAGAGAACCGTTGTCCTTTTTCACCCTCCTGGTGTAGGTAGAGAACCTTCATCCTTTTTCACCCTCCTGGTGATGGCAGAGAACCGTCATCCTTTTTTACCCTCCTGGTGAAGGCAGAGATCCCTCTCGTCCTTTTACACCCTCCTGGTGTAGGCTGAGAACCATCATCCTTTATCACCCTCTTGGTGACGGCAGAGAACCGAAAACCTCTTGAATAACTTTCTTTCAAGAACCTCCAAGGAGATGAGGAAGAAGCTTGAAATACAAATAATGAGATCCTCACAATTGGATAACCTTGTGAATCCCCTCACAATTTTCTCTTCAAAGAACTCACAACACTCAGTCCTAAACACTCTCCTAATCACTCTTCCTTTCACTCTCAAGAAGAATTTTCGTAGAAGGATCTCCAAAAAGTCAATTTTTAGGACCCTTAAGTACTAAGGACAAGAAAAATCATCTAAAAACTGAATATTTCAAGTTTTACGCATATCGATCATCCTGTATGATCACATATCGTACTGTACGAATAGTTCAAATTACTGAATGATTCATCCCGTATGATTAAGTATAAACCATACTGAGCCGTTCGTACCTACGGTTTGTCCCGTATGAACAAGTTGTAGGAACCATTCCAAGCTGTTCGTCCTGACAATTCGTCCCGTACGAACAGGTTATAGGAACCATTCCGAGCCGTTTATCCTAGCAATTCATCCCGTACGAACAGGTTGTACGAGCCATTCCAAGCCATTCATCCGGGTAATTCGCCTCGTATAAACAGGTCGTATGAACCATTCTGAGCCGTTCGTACCTCAAATTCTTCTGTACGAAGTGAACTTCATACTATATGAATAATACTAAAATAAAAATTTTCAATCAGCCTAGTTCGTCACAAAGGACAAATAACATAGATCATGCCGCGAAGTAAACTTTGTACTATATGATCAGTTTTAAAAATTGAACAATCACTCACCCAGTGTGTGTGTGCACAGTCATTCAACTTACGATCACACTTTCTTAGACTAAAAAAAATAAAAATAAAGACTTCAATTACAATAAATATTAATAAATGAACTTGAAGTCTTCAGCAATCTGGAGTGTGAATTTCCTGAAAAATATGTTAGTACACACAAAAAGAAACTCCAATATTTGTTAGGAGAAAATAAAACAAACAATAAACTTTTGTAATCATAAAAAATAACTTATATCAAAATTTAATTGAACGAATTGATTTGCACAAATCATAATAATCTCCCCTTTTTGATGATGGCAAAATATTTATTGGTGAGTTAATAAAGTAAACCAACATTTCTTCTAAGCGCCCACTAAATGTAAACTCCTCCTAAATAAATGATCTCCTAAGCTCCCCCTAAACAGAAATGCCCCCTAAAGAAATGATCTACTAGAACCAAGGGGTAAAAGGAGGTAAGAGGAGAAGGGGAAAAAATGGATAGACAAAGACAAGTAAACATATTAAACATACAATGCAACATACGATGCAACTATCCATACGAAACTTATACAAACTAACATGATAGATAAAGACAAGCAAACACATTAAACATACAATGCAACATACGATGCAACTATCCATACAAAACTTATACAAACTAACATGATAGACAAAGACAAGCAAACACATTAAACATAAAATGCAACAAATGCAACAAACGATGCAACAAGTCAAACAATACAAAAATCCCCCTTTTGACAAAAATAAAAAGGGAAGACACTCAAAAGAGTTGGTGATTTAAATAATGTTAAAGAAGATCAACTATAATATTAAAATCAAAAGAAAAAAGTAAGGACTCAAAATGGTTTAGATCACATACTATAATAAGGAGAAGAGAAGTTGATCTATGGCAGTAATGTAATAGACAGATTAAGTAACGACAACATTAGACAACTGATGAAATAAAATTACCAAATCTCTAAATCAAAAGTGACGATCATTGATTAGTGAAATTGGAGAAAATGTTAAAGGAAAGAACAATTGGCGACATTGGGCATCTTTTCAAATGAAGGGCACATTTTGTGCACTTAGTCAATGTTTGGGCTAATTTTGTGCATCTTTATAATTTTGGCGACATTGTGCATCTTTTACTATATGGCACACTTTGTACATCTTTTCAATTCTTGGCCCTTTTTGTTTTGACTAAATAAAATTCTTTCCAACAACACAATCCCTTCATCACTAGTATAATAATGAACAATTTGATATCGAAATCAAGAGCAATATTAAAACATCAAATATACAATAATTTAGGCTAAGTAATACACATCTAAAATAATATAAATTAAGATCTTCTAATCTACACCAAATTATAATGAAATCTAAATATTTTGAGAAATTAAATTATGCACAAAAATTTCTATTGTAATCCAAATTCAATTAACATTTTAGAAATTTAATCAACTACGGTCGAGTGTTAAAGTTCAGAATATTTCGAGCCATAGTTTCAAACAGATAACAATATGAAAAAAAAATAGAACTTTTTGCATTCCTCATAATAGAACATTCCACATAATACCACAAACATAACATAAAGCAAGCTTTTACATTCAAATCACTTTCCACAAGGAATAATGCTTGCTAGAACAACCATTATAGAACTACAATCACAACCATCAAACTAACAACAATCATATCCAAGAACAACAACAACAACCATAGCATCCAAGCCTAAGAGAACAACAAAGATAACCAAGAGCTAAGCCAAGCAAATAGAAGGACATCACTAGTAGTCTGAAGGACCCTCATCTAGAGGAGGTAGAGGAGCAGCGAACATAAAAAAATAGCTATTGATGGTCACCAGGTTAGTATTCACTGAGTCAAACTATCCTCTAATCCACCCCCTTTCCTCATTATATCTGTCATCCTGCTACTTCAAATGGGGATCCATATTATTAAACCTTTGATCTAGCTGATCAAAATGCTGAACCATATCATGATAAAAGTTTTTCTCAAGTCCAGGTGTAGGTGTAGGAGTAGGTGCAAGAGCAGGTTCATCCTCAGAGCTATCCCTAGTTCCCTCTTTCCCAAGGAGTGCTCAAAAAGAAGCATCAGTAAAATAGAGTGGCAATTCGAAAGGTCTCTCTGGGTGAACCAAATTGTACTTCTTTTCAAGAATGAAGGAAATCACATGACTTAGGGCAATGTTCTTCTTTCTTTTTACACTAGGCTAGCCAATATTGGTGAGCACATAAAGATAGTCTATGAGTAATTGGGCTTCATCTATAGGTTGGCCAGACAAAACTAAATAGGTAACAGTAGAAAGAAGGGGGGTCATGTTTACTCGATCTCTAGCTTTGGGAATGATGGAGGATGTAAGTACATGTTGGATAATTCTAGCATTTTTGTTTAAAGAGTTAACTCTAGGATAGTGAGTTGGTTGGCTTATACCCCTAAGAACTTGATTGACATTGGACCAATCATAGTCCGATCTAGAGGTAAGAGTATGAGCCCGAATACCCAGAGTTTTTAGATGAAGAAATGATCCAAGGTCCTCCTTTGTTATATCTACCCTTTGTTTCAGAACATAAGAAGTGATCCTAGTATGGTCCTGATTAAATTTCATGTTGGCTAGAAAAAACATGGAAGAGATCTTTATTGTAGGCATATATGAGGGTACGAATGAATGAAAATTGAGTCGAATCGAATAAAGGCATTACTGTAAAATCAATGTTTTCTTGTAGTAGGATTCGAGAAGGGGAAATTTTGGATACAGCATACCTATAGTATGCCTCCTCATTTTGTGCACTTAAGAAATTATCGTCCCAATTCTGCCTGGAAGACGAATCCCTAGATTATTATACTCTTTTTTCGCTTCCTAACATCACTACTTAATGCTTAGAAGGGTTTGAAATTGGAAGTGAAATGAGTGAAAATGACTCTCCTTTATATAGAAAAATGATCAATCGTACTATACAAAACTATTTTGTACAGGATGAAATATATTTCATATAGGACGAAGCCAATTTCATACGAGACGAGTGGAAACAGTCAAAAATGAAATGGTTTTTTGTAAACTACCCTTTCCGAGGCATCCTTTCGTACAAGCTTTTTGACTTCGTGATCGTACAGACGATGACGTGTTCGTCCGGTATGATCAGAAAATTAAAGATCGTTCAGGCGACGGTTAGGTTCATCCTCATCCAAAATGACACATTGATCATACAGATGAATGATGTGTTTGTATGTACGATCATCAATAATAACTGTGCTGATGGTGAACCCACCCCATTCGTATAGACGAATCTATTCCTGTCATATAATACGATGACGCCATCGTACAGTATGAACAGACCAAGAAAATACAGTTCGTCACTTCAGCTCTACAATTTTTTAGCACTAAAATAAAGAACAAAACACAACAGATTTTTCATTTTTCTTTTTAAAAAAGACACAAATGATAACCATAAAACACAATAAACTAGAAATAAACAAACTAACAAACACATACAAAATAAATTTATAGAATTTTCAACCAAGCATTAAGATCAATCACACCTAGCCTTGTCTTTAATATGCTAAAAATGTTAAAAGCTAGGGATTTTGTTAAAATATCTGCAAGTTGATCTTAAGTAGCGCCATGATGTAGTTTAATTTCCCCTTTCACTACATTATCTCTTATGAAATGATACATTATATCAATATGCTTTTTTCTAGAATGTTGAATAGGATTCTTTGAAATGCACATGGCACTAGTGTTATCACAAAAGATTGGAATTGTGCCAAAACAAATCTTAAGTCAATTAACAATTATTTTAACCAAAGCACTTGTGCCACACAACTACCCAAGGAAATATATTCTGCGTCAGCTGTAGAAAGTGCTACTGAATTTTGTTTCCTACTGGACCAAGATACTAAAGAAATTTCCAATAAATTAACAAGTTCCAGATGTACTTTTCTGATCAACCCTACCGCCTACAAAATTTGAATCTGAATATCCAATTATTTCAATGAAGAGCTATGCTTAGGATACCAAATACCTAAATTTTGAGTTCCTAAAAGATATCTTAATATTCTTTTCATTGCTATCAAATGTGATTCCTTTGGATCAGATTGAAATTTAGCACATAAGTAAACACTAAACATAATGTCTAGTCTGCTTGGTGTCAAGTAAAGCAATGATCCAATTATTCCTCTAAACTTCTTTTGATCAACAGATTTTCTCTTAGGATCCTTATCTAACTCTACTGAGGTACTCATGGTTGTAGTAACTAGTTTAGCATTATCCATTTCATACTTTTGAGGATTTTTTTAACATACTTAGACTGACTAAGACAAGTTCCCTCCTTATTTTATTTTATGCTAAAAATAAGAAAATAACTCAAGTCACCCATTAAACTCATTTCAAATTCACTACTCATTATTTTTGAAAATTCATCACATAAATTTTAATCAGTTGATCCAAAAATGATGTCATCCACATATATTTGTATAATGAGTATTTCATTCTCTATTCTTTTTAAATATAGAGTGGTGTCTACACTTCCTTTAACAAATGATCCTTTTAATAGAAAAGTGCTTAACCTCTCATACCAAGCTCGAGGAGCCTGTTTTAGTCAATGCAATACCTTTTTCAATTTAAAAACATGATTAGGTAATTTAGAATTTTCAAAGCCAGGAGTTTGATCAACATAAACATCCTCTTCTATCACCCCATTCAAAAAGGCACTTTTAACATCCATTTGATATAATTTAAAATCTATAAAATAGGCAGAAGCTAATAACACCCTAATTGCTTCAAGTCTTACTACAGGGGCAAAAATCTCCTCAAAATCAATCCTTTCTATTTGATTATACCCCTTAGCTACCAATCTAGCCTTATTTCTTATAACAACTCCTGAATCATTCATTTTATTTTTGAACACGCACTTAGTCCCAACTACACTTTAATCCTTTGGCCGTTCAATTAGCTCCAAAACATCATTTCCTTTAAATTGATTCAGTTCTTCTTGCATGGCCAAAATCTAAAATTCATCCAAAATGCTTGATCTATATTAGTGGGTTCTATCATTGAAATAAAAGCCGAATGATTTACTTCTTTCCTCAAACCATGCCTAGTCCTAACTCCTTAACTTGGTTCTCCTAAAACCAACTCATTAGGATGACTTCTAACAAATTTCTATTCTTTAGGCAATTGGTTTTCTTCTTCCTTTTCAACCCTTTCTTCAACTTTTTTATTTTCAAGTTTTTGGGTTACCTCCTCAAACTCATCTTCATCCAACTTAGACCCTTCACTATTATAAGATTCATCACAAATAACATGAGTGGTCTCCTTAACTACCAATATTCTTTTATTAAAAACTCTATAGGATTTTTCAACACTTGAATAACCTAGAAGGATTCCTTCATCAGATTTGGGATCAAATTTTTCTAAGAGAGTTTTGACATTATAATGAATGAACACTTTGCATCCAAAAATATGTAGATGTAATAGGTTGAGACATCTACCTTTAAGAAGTTCATAGAGTGTTTTATTTAATTTAGATATAATGTACACCTTATTCATTACATAGCACGCTGTGCTAACTGCTTCAGCCCAAAAATATTTTAAAAGTGAATATTCTGCCAATATAGCTCTAGCAGTTTTAATTAATGTCCTGTTCTTTTTTTCTACAACTCCATTCTATTGAGGTGTCCTAGAAGCTGAGAAATTATGTTCTATTCTAGGAGATTTGCAAAAATCATCAAACAATTTCTTTTCAAATTCTCCCCCATGATCACTTTCAATAGATACAATTTCAAAACGTAATTTTCTCTGAATCTAAGTGGAAAAATCCCTAAACTCTTCAAATGATTCACTCTTATGATTAAAAAATTTAATCCAGGTGAATCTAGAATAATCATCCATAATTACATACTCAAATCTTTTTCCTCCTAGACTTAAGGTACTAACAAGTTCAAATAGATCCATGTGAAGAATTTTTAAGGGCTTGCTAGTTCTAATTTCCTTGATTGAAATGAAAGAGGATCTGACTTATATTCCTAATTGACATGCATCATACAAATGGTCTTTAGTAAAGTCTAATTTGGGTACACCACTAATTAGCTCCTTTTTAGTGATTTTCCTAAGATTTCCCATACTTGCATGACAAATCCTTCTATGCCATAACCATGATTCATAAGATACAATTTTTAAAATAAAAAGCAGTAGAAGGTTTTACAAAATTCAAATCTAGCATGTAAATATTATTCACTATATCACCATTTAACACAACAATTCTATTTTAACTAATAACACAACTAATAGGCAAGAATTTTATATGATAACCTTTATCACACAATTGACTTATGCCCAACCGACTGTGTTTTAAGCCTTCAACCAACAGAACATTTTCAATCACAAAATTTTTAGAATTCCCAATTATACCTGTACCTACCACTCTCTTGGTAGTATTATCTCCAAGTGTAACTTTACCTCCATTCCTAGCTTCCAGCGTTATAAATTGATTTACATCTCCAATCATATGCATTGAATAACCGCTGTCCAGGTACTAAATGCTCTCATGAGGTCTTGTATGAGAGCGATCCTCCTCTTGATCCGAATGATCAAGATTGTCAGCAATTAAGCACAAATTTATGACTTCCTCTTCAGGTGCTATTTTTTATGAATCTAAAGCTGAGTCTGCCCAAAAAGTTTGTTGAAGTCTCTTCTTGCCCTTTCTATCCTTTGGTTTCTCCTCAGCTTTCTCCATGCTAGGATTAGCCTTGAGATTAGGGAAATCCGTCTTTATGTGTCATGGCTTCGTACATTCATAAAAAATAACATCATTAGAAGCCTTAATATTTTTATGGAACTTATCTTTATTCCACTGTTGGTGTCTTCTCTGCTTCCTCTTTAGGAAACTCATGAACTGCCTTATCATTAAGGCAATGTCTTCCTCATCCTCAGGGAGTGACTGATCACTATCTGAACCTTCCACCTTCAAAGCTATGTTCTTCTCCTTCCGCTTGTCACCTGCAACAATCTATCTTTGAGTCACAGATTGCTCGTAAGCAATTAGTGATCCAAGTAGATTGTCAATAGCATAGATATCTAAAGCTTTCGATTGAGTTATTGCGGTTATTTTTGTAACATAAGCAGTAGGTAAGCAACAAAGTATTTTATTTACTTTTTTCGCATTCGTTAATTCCCTACCTAAGGCATGCAATGAAGTGGCTATTTATGTAAAATGTGTATACATGTTTGAGATTGATTCATTCGGTTTCATGTGAAAGAGTTCATAATCATGCAAAAGAATGTTCAACCTAGTTTGCTTCACTTCATTTGTACCTTCATACGTAATGCAAAGTCTATCCCATATTTTCTTTCTATATTTACAAGTAGAAATACATATATAGTCTTCAGATTTAAGAGCACAAAAAAATTTATTCAAGCCTTTTGCATTTAGTTGTCTTAATTCCCTTTCTTCTGAAGTCCAATCAACAAATGGTGTTTCAATTATTATGCCATCTACAAGTCTAGTAGGTGCAGTGTAACCATCCTGAACTAACATCCACATGTGATAGTCAAGAGATTGTAGGAAAGTAGACATGTGAGTTTTCGAGAAATCAAATGAAATCTTGTTAATCAAAGGTGGTGTAGTGATCGAGTAAATTTTTAACATGTTTTAGTTTCTAAAATTAGCCATGATCAAATTTTAAAAAGTAATCTAAACAGTGATTTTTAAAATAGGCTCTGATACCACTTAAAACTGTGAATAGGTTGTTAGACCTATTAATTATGTCCCAAGGCTAACCAAGAGGGGGGAGGGTGAATTGGCTCTTTTAAAATTCCTCTTAAAATTTTGAAAATTTTTTAATTACAACAAGAAAATCATACTGTACGATGTCAATTTGTACTGTACGAATAGAGATAATTTTCAATTCTTTTTAACCACAGAAAATAAAATGCAGTGCAGTAAGAAAATACAGTAATTAAAAGTAAGAATAGAGAACACCTGATTTTATAATGGTTCGGTCAAACATGACCTACATCCACTCCCTAGAGACTCCTTCTGTAGGTATTGCACAAAACCAAAGTGACTCTCCTTTAGTCCCCACAGTAAGGCGGAGAAGCTTTTACAAAAACTCTCTTCCATTAAATCCTAGTGCGGTAGAGAACCGTCATTCTTTTTTCACCCTCTTGGTGAAGGCAGAGAACCCTCTCGTCCTTTCACACCCTCCTGGTGTAGGTAGAGAACTGTCATCATTTTTTACCCTCCTGATGACAATAGAGAACCTTCGTCCTTTTTCACCCTCCTAGTGAAAGCAGAGAACCCTCTCATCCTTTCACACCCTCCTGGTATATGCAGAGAACCATCATCCTTTTTTACCCTCCTGGTGATGGCAGAGAACCGAAAACCTCTCGAAAAACTTTATTGCAAGAGCCTCCAAGGAGATTAGGAAGAAGCTTGAAGTATAAACAATGAGATCCACACAATTGGATAACCTTGTGAATCCCCTCACAATTTTCTCTTCAAAGATCTCACAACACTCACTCCCAAACACTCTCCCAATCACTCTCCCTTTTACTCTCAAGAAGAATTTTCACAGAAGGATCTCTTACAAGTCAATTTTTAGGACCCTTAAGTACTAAGGACAAGAAAAATCGTCCAAAAACTGAATATTTCAAGTTTTTTGCATATCGATCATCCCTTACGATCGCATATCATACTGTACAAATAGTTCAAATTACTAATGATTCATCCTGTATGATCCAGTACAAACCATACCGAGCTGTTTGTACCTATGGTTTATCCCGTAGGAATAAGTCATATGAACCATTCTGAGCTGTTCGTCCCGGCAATTCATCCCGTACAAAAAGGTTGTACAAACCATTCCGAGCCATTCATCTCGGTAATTCGTCCGTATGAATAGGTCATATGAACCATTCCAAGCTATTCATCGTGATAATTTGTCCTGTACGAAGTAAACTTTATACTGTATGATCAGTTTTTAAAATTGAACAATCACTACCCCAGTGTGTGTATGTACAGTTATCCTCTTTACAATCATACTCTCTCAGACTAAAAAAAAAATAAAAATACAGACTTCACATACAATAAATATTAATAAATGAACTTGAAGTCTTCAGTAATCTGGAGTGTGAATTTCCTAAAAAATATATTAGTATACACAAAAAGAAACTCCAATATTTGTTAGGAGAAAAATAAAACAAACAATAAGCTTTTGTAATCATCAAAAATAACTTGTATCAAAATTCACTTAAATGAACTGATTTGTACAAATCATAACAAGCATCGCTTCCTTCCCATAGGATCATCCACTAGTGATGGAGAACGCCCTTTGTGGTACCATTCTAGTTTTAAATCAATCCTTAGTCCTTAGTGGTTAGGAGCGCTTCCTTCCCACTTAATTATGCACTAGTGATGGAGAATGCTATTTATTGCATGATCCTAGTTTTAAATCCTTCCTTAATCCTGTATGGTGAGTAAGCTTCCTCCCCACACTATCATCCTCTAGTGATAGAGAACAACTTTTGTGGCACCATCCTAGTTTTAAATCCTGCCCGATCCTCTATGGTTAGGAGCTCTTCCTTCCAACATGATCATCTTGACTTATTTTTCTTAAAGGTTAGGTGTGAGTCATCATGTTTTATTTCCTTAGTATTAGATCCAAAAGTGATGGAGAATACTCTTTGTGGCACCATCCTTGTTTTAAATCCTGCCTCGATCCTTTGTGGTTAGGAGTGCTTCCTTCCCGCACGATCATTCTTCCTTCTTTTCCTTAAGGTTAAGTGTGAGTCATCATGCTTCCTTTCCTTAGGATTATATCCACTAGTGATGGAGAACAACCTTTCTGGTATAATCCTAGTTTTAAATCCTACCTTGATCCACAATGGTGAGGAGCACTTCATTCCCACACGATCATCCAACCTTCTTTCCCCTAAGGTTAGGTGTGAATTATTATGCCTCCTTCCCTTTATATTACTTCAAATAGTGGTAGATAATGCCCTTTGTGAAACTACCCTAGCATCAACTCAACCTTGATTCTCTAAGGTTAGATGTTTCCTTCCCTTAGAATTAAAATTCCAGATATAACCTTTCCATTCAGTCAAAGCCAATATGTGCTGTAGAACTTCATTCTACTACACATTTTGGGTGTCCATTCATTGACCACATTTTTGTATAAGGTCATCAAGATCAACCTAGACTCTTGTCTATTTATCTAATGGTTGATAATCATCCAATTCTCAATCATCTAGAACCCAATCAAATTCTAATCCTTAAATTACAATCCAAACTTCAAGCTAGTCCTCTACCACCCTTTAATCAATCTTTAATCAAGCATCAATCATATCCAATCATCAATAATCATTCATTTAATTATGATTGAGGTGTATAATTCAAATTCAATCAATCAATCCCAAAGTCAAATTCAAATCCAAAAAATTAGATCAAAATCTCGGGTTAAGGGCCTTTATCTTGAAACCCATTTTGAGTAATTTTTCAATCACTTCAAAACTAAGTCAAATGATCCCCAGTTCATGATCTATCAATTTAATATTGATTAATCATCTCCTTGGGGTCTAACCTCCAAATTTGAGTTCAATTTGAAACCTCTAGCCCTAGAAACTCAATTGAAATCCAAAGGCCGTAAAATCATCAAATATTTAAAGCCTTTGCCATTGGACGTTCCATCTTATGGAAATTGACCTTGGTTCCTTCCCCAAAACCTTTGACCAAGTCCATAACTCTTGTTGTGACATGTTAAATATTAAATTGTACTTTTGTGGATCCAAGTTGAGCTAGAGTTGACCAGGGTTCTAAATGACCAAAATGCCCATTAATGGGAAAATTAGAATTTCCTCCAAACTTCAACATGACCAGTAAAATCAAACCTTGAAACCTCCTCTTATGCATCCTAAACCCCATTATGAGTGCATTGGTCGTAAATTCAAGCCTTGTTCATGTATGGTTGACCAAGTCAACTCATGTTGACCAAATTATCCCTTAAGGGTCCAAATGGTCATTTTAAGCCAAATGGCTATTCCATCACTTGAGACTACCTCCATTGGTCTCAAATAACTCATTTGAACTTTTTGGACCCAAACCCAACCAATGGATTGACTTGGTTGGCCAAATCAACCCTTAACCTACACCAATGTCAAATTCAATCCTTCAAGCCATCTTAAACCAATTTAACACTTCAAAATCATTCAATTGGACATCCCACACATGTCTAAAATTTTCCCAAGTAAAATCCCCCTTGATTTGACTTGCTCAACCTAATTGGAGGGGTCAAAACTCCAAACCCATGACTTCAAACACTTAGCTAAACATTCAAACAGCCAAATAAACCTCCTTGACTACCACATATGCCCTTTTGACTGGTTTGAACAGTCAAATGGTCAAATATGTTCTCAGAATGGCTTAGGTGTCCATGCCACCTTGGAAATCCCCTCCTCTACTTAAAAACTTGCTCTAACCTGATGTAAAGCAGCCCATGCCACTCCTAAACATGGCCTAAGCCAACCCCTAACCTATACTTAAGGTATGGTTTACCCAAATGGGGGAAATGCATGTGGTCCCCCTTCCCATGGATCAAGAGAGGTCCCTATCAATTCCAGAAGTCCCGTTGGCTTCTAACAGCCTTAGGGGACACAAAGAATGCATCAAAGACCCTCCTAAATAAATTCCAACCATTCAATGAAAAAGGTGAGAGTTACGTGGGGGAAAAACCTAAACTAAAGGCACATTCTTTAAATCTCTTTGTTTTAGTAGCCTCCTCTCCTTAACACCTCTCCTCTAACTTCTCCAGCATATTTCTCTACCTCCACTTATTATTTCTTAACCATTTCCAAGCCCCTAAACCATGTTTTTGTGAAGAGAGAGGGATCTAGAGAGAGAAAGAGGACTTTTCAAAATAACTTTCAATTGAGCTAGTACCAGGTCTTGGGGTCTTCAGCAAAATTATAAAGGACACTCTCAGGAGCAAAAGAAACCTAAGAACTTAAGAATCTGTCCATTGGATTATAAGTTATCAAAAATTTATGTAGAAATCTAATTTAAGACTACTAAAAATCTTCAATGCATGCCAAGCATTGGAAGATTAATACACCATGAGTCTATATTTCAAATTTCTTGAAATTTGGTTAAGTATTTTGGGAGATATGAGTATTTGAAGATTTTATTCAAAATGATCTTTGATCTGTCAGAAGATCTAGACCATTTGATCATAAACCATCTGATCGATGATTAGATGGTCCAGATCAAGTCAAATTGCGCATTTGGCCCAGGATTTGAACGCAGGTCAGTTGAGTCTTCGCATGTCAATGTGGAGCTATCCTAGCCTTCCATGTTAGCCGACACCAATCTGATATCTAGAAACAAGAGCCAACATGTTTAATTGATCCTTTCATCACTTGACATGTGGTAGTGATGTGGTGCCATGGCGCTGTACGTCCCAATCATTGCCCATGATTGGATTAATGGTGTCGGCGATCGAATTAATAGGAAATGATTAAAATAATCAATTTAATACAAAAAAACTTCCAAAATTCATAGAAATTTCATTTTTTCACCAACTTGAGTGATTTTGATGTCATTTGAAAGTTATTAATGTCTAGTATTTATTAAAGTTAAATTCAAGTTTATTTGACTAGTGAATTATGTGATATTTAAGTTTGTTCAAAATTTAATTTTCTCACAATCCAGTGGTCAAACTGGACATGAGTTTTGTTAAAAATTTTTTGAGCATCTTAGGCATATTTTGCTTTTTTATTAAGTCTAGATGCTCAATGGATTTCTGTGGGGTAAATTTACAAAATCATGGGTCCATTTTGGACCAAAAATTTTGAAAATTCATAACTCTCCCAGTTCGTAGAATTAGACTATATGTTTGTTGTGGTGTGCTTGCATTTGTGTCAGGCTTAGCTGGATAAAGATTTAAGCCCATTGAAATACTAGTGACACCAAGGAAAAATAATTAAGGATGATGTCTAGAGAACTTAGAAAATTCCTAAGAAATTTTCTACACACCCAATAGGGGTGAAACTTTGCAACATTAAACATAATGGCATTATATACCTAAGGTTCATATTTCACTAAATTTGAAGCCCATTAGTTTATGAAATTAGCTAACTAATTAAATAATTTAATTAAATACACATATTTTTAAAAACTCATAATTAATTCTAAAAAATTTAAACTTGAAAAAACTCAAGGGCATTAGAATCTATTAAGGGTCTAGTATTTATTTAAAATATCAAACCACCACAAATAACTCAATGTCCAAAATTCAACATTTTGGTCAACCATAGTTTAAATTTGAGTCAAAACTTCAAAAATTCATAAGTTAATCTAGAAAAATCTGAATCCAACAAACTTAGTGTCTAATTACTCACCTTAGAGTCTAGTATTCAAGAAATATGTCAAAAGTCTAGATTTAAATTTTGACCCCTCAATTTAATTCATTAAATAATTCTCAAAATTCTAAAATTTTCAACAATTAATTAAAACTTAAAAAAATATTAATTTGATTATTAAAATCAATTACTAACCCCTTAATATATAACAACACTGCAAAGATGATGTTTTTAGGATGAACTACCTTGAGCTGTGGGGCTATATTTCCTAAGTAGGTTTTGATCCTCGAGCCCAATGTGACAACTCCACGAATAGATTCAATGGAGTGTAAAATCTTAAACTTAGTTAATTATTAATGATTCAACCAAATTTATAACTGTAATTCAACTATATCAACTTGGTTTATAGGCCAGACTACCTTAAGCTATGGGGCTTTGTATCCTTAGGAGGTTTCTTTTTCGAGCCAATGTGATAATGCCACAAACAATTTGATGGCAAACATTAATTAACTTAATCAATCAAACTAGTAACCAATAAATTAATTAAAAGATGATTAACCCCTTAAGTTCATCCAAACTAAATCCATTAAATACTAATGCTTATTACTGGGTAACCTTGGCCTATGAGGTTATTAACTTAACCCCAAGGAAGGTGAAATAAACTTTACAGCCCTGGTGTACAAAGGTAATACTCACTCAACTCTTAAAATACATCTTATAATTAACTTCAAATCATTAATACTTAAACTCACACTCAACTCCTTCAAACCTTTAACAAATCAATCAAAATGCTAGAAAACTTTATTAAATTATCCAACATAGGACAAGTCCAAGCCACCCAACCTACTGCACACACTCTAGATGATTTTCTAAGATAACCAACTATAGTTTTAGGCTAGGCTGATATTTACTATTTTGCTACTTGTGTGCCAAGTTTTTAATAGTTTTCACTACATACTATTTGATTTAATTGATTGATATAATTATTTATTTATGTGTTTATTTTATGTAATTTATGATTAGTGTGATGGGCGATAGATTACCCCAAGGTTAGGAATGATCTGGATGCTCATAGAAATTTTTGCAGGTGTCCATGCTCATGTAGGGCTATAAATTAGAGGGGTGAATTAAAGATTTAAATAGATACATTTTTTGCAGGTGTTAAAAAAGGCTAAGCACTCTTGAAATTAAACGGGTATAGACAAGTATGATTGCATTTTAATTTAAGCAATTGAATGATGTATCTTCTTGGGATGTTAATTTTAATTATAATTGCTTAGGATAACCTGCATGCTTTCTAGAATTTTTATTTTTATTTTTGAGATGTAATGTAATTAAGTTGAATCGAGTAGTGAAAGTGATTTTGAGATGAGATGTTAAACATAGAACTTGGAATCCAAAGAGGAGGGAACATCCCTTAGGAGAGAGTTCCCTTTCATTTGGAGATTCAAGTTAGGATGATTTGAAAATCCAAAGAGGAAAAAAACACCCCTTCATGGAGGAGTTTCTTTTCGATGTGGATATTCGATGTGGATATTTGGACCCAATGAATCCAAGGAGCTTATAGAAAAAAAGAAACAAAGAAGTGAAGACATAGAGAGCATCCCATTCTCAAAATTACTTGCGTCATTTCTAGGATTATAATCCAAGTTGTTATTAAGGATACCCGACCACTTTTAGTTTTAATAGACCTTGGGTTGTAATTAATTGGCACTTTCCACATGGACATTAAATTTATTTAATTATTCATTGATTTATTTACATTGATTGTGCATTAGAGATTGCCTATTTTTCAAGCTTTTTTTCTTGCATGTGCCACTTTTTGATTTGGCCTGGAAATGCGTGAGGCTTGTGAGGGTATACTTAAAAACTTTTTCTACTCAAATAAAAAAAAATCATGCTCCCATAAAAATCTAATCAATTGTAAGAAGTAATCCCAGGAATGACCTAGGAGTTTACATGTATTATATTAACTCTTATCCTCTTAGTTAGACACATGCCCACTTGTGGGTTCTGGCAGATCACATGTCCTATTAGGGTGTAGTTCTATCAAGGGGATGTTATGCAATCTCTAAGATAAAATTTATTTTCTAAGCCTAATTTTTAAAATTGCTTCAAACATATTTTGCATATATGATCAACTAGGATACATTACATTCAAAATAAATTAAAGAGTCAATAAAATTTTAATTTCATTTCAAGTATCAATCACCCCACATGAGTCATGGGGCCCTAGATAAGATTTTCTCTAATGATTAGCCCCAATTTCTCAAAACTTAATTAACAGCCCATCAATTATTCATAAAAGATTGGATACATAGTTTTAAAGCACTAAGGTGGTTAGCTGGCTCCCCAATCTAAGCTGAGGTAAGTCCATATTTGTACTATATTAGCTAGGTTTGGGCCACTATCGTTTAGTGCCCAAATTAGACTTAGGATTTGGGGCAGACTCAAAATCATATGTCGCCAACTTCCTGGAATATAATTCAACCATTCTAATAAATTATCAACTTAAATGAAAATTCTCTTCAAATCAAAAATCTAAAGCCTAATGCCAAAGGTAGACTGAGGCATTTCTAGAGTTTTTTAGAATCCCAAAGTACATCCTACTTCTCCTCCATTAGCCCATGGAAATAAATGTTTAAAATTTTATCCAATCTTAGTTGAAATTCCAGCCTGACTCCTTTGATATCATTCTTTGAAAATCTAAAAAATAAAATTTCTACCATTATTTTCATTGAGGGTTTTCATTGGAAACTCAAGTTTCATATGTTGTAATTAACCACAAGGGATTACGCTCGTAGGTGATTTAAAAACCTTAGATCAATTTTCAAAATTCAGTTAATTCTCTTCGGGAAAATTAATATTAATGACGATCATTATCGTCATATTCAGATGATCGATTAAAAATGATAATTTCTTTCCTTTGAAAGATATAAATTTTGTTATCATGACTTTGAATATTAAATGTATGATACTTCATCCGGTCTATCATAGTTAAATATGAGATTGCACGACATTTTGACCCTTTAGGGTCATATGTAGTTCTTCCTTGAATTTGATTATTGTGATGAGGATGAAATTTATAGTTTTATCATCTGAAATAATTAGGGAATGATATCCTCGTCTCTTCAGGTGATATATCGGACATGTTTAATTTTAAATGTGAAATTCTAGAAATCAATATTTTCTAAATAAATTTAATTCCAATTTGCTTTGTATCTTTCTAAATCAAAGCTCCTTTTCAAACTCAACCAAAAAGCATGGAGGCCAATAACATGATTAAGTTCTTGACCACTTCCATTCAGTGGTGACCAATCATGCCGCTAGAATCAACATCATCAAGGCTTCAATTTAAAAATAAAATCAAGTAAATTTGATGAGATGATAGAAAATAACTTAGCTTTTATTTTCCATTAAGTTTTTTTTTAAATTCTCTTCATATACTCTTCCAGTTGATCTCAAATTTGGTTAGGTTTTATTGGGGCATATCCTTCATTTACCATAATTTTTTAGGCTTGTTTGATGAGTCAATTTACTTGAATGAAATTTTAATGGAATGCGTCATTTCTTGACCTAGAGCCTTATAAAATTTTAAAGCACACTCCATATACCACTAGTTCATGGTTTTTCGTGGTGTGCTAACCTAATGTAAAAGGGTTAGTTTGTCACTAATTTCATTCGAATCCATGATATACATTTCTTGAAATAAAATTTTTAAAGTATAAATGCATTTCCTATAGAAATTAATTTTGAAACTTAGGGAGGATTTAATGACCTTAAATTTCTTGAGGTAGATCTTCAAGTCTTAATAGACATAGGGTTTTGATTTCAATAAGTTTGGAGTTCATTTAATATGTTAATTAGAGAACCCTAATTCACTATGTTAAATTATCCTAGAGTTTTTAATAAATCCTAGAATTCCCAAATGACTTTACCTTTGAAATATTTTGGTACTCCTCTTTTTAGAGGTAAAAAGAGGTCTCATTTATTTGGAGACATCTTCAATGCTATTAAAAAAAAAAACTACTACTTGGGCCTTTAATTTTTTTTCTTATGGTGGTAGATTGGTTTTAATTAAACATGTGCTATGTTCTATTCCCATTTATCTCTTTCATACTTTATGCCCTACGGGTAATGTTTGTAGTAGGATGGAAAGGCTTTTTAACAAAATTTTTTGGGGTGCTAAAGACGGTAAATGTGCTATTTTGTGCTCTTCTTGGACTAATTCCTTTGGTGTTTTTTAGGAGGGGAATCTTGGTTTTAAAACTATGGGTGATATGTCGACCAGTTTTGCTTATAAGTTCTTATTTTCTTTTAGATCTAAGAAAAGTCTGTGGGCTAAATTCATAGCTATTAAATACTATTTTGGTCGTCATCCTCTTATTTTTCACTTTAAACAATGTGATTTTTTTATTTGGAGAAGGCTCTATTCGATCAAGTCGGAGGATGAAAATTTTATCCAATGGGGTTTTGGTACTAGCAACATCTTCTTTTGGCAAGATAAGTGGTTGGGTAATTTTTCTATTGACAGTTTATTGAATACTCATTCTACTTCTACTTGCAAAGTTAATTATTTTATTCATAATGGTGTTTGGGATGCTAATTTACTTTGTGATAATGTTCCACAATTTATTGTCAATCTTATTCTTAAGTTTCCTCTGCAATTGGATGATAAGGATTTCATTATGTTTACTAAGGCCAATGATGGTAAGTTTTCTTCGAAGCAAGTTTAGCATTATATCAGACATTCCTACCCTAAGTCTTGACTTTATTTGGCTATTTGGCACCATGCAATCCTGTCTTCTTACTCTATTTTAGTTTGGAGGATTCTACATAATTAGCTACCAGTTGACTATCGGCTTATGAAAAAAGGTTTTCATATTATTTCCAAATGATCATATTGAGAACCTTAATTATGTGTTTGCTAATGGCCCTATAGCGCTAATGGCCCTATAGCTCTGAAAGTTTGGCGTCATTTTGATAACATTTTTATTGCTCATTTCTGCAAGATTTATAGCTTTATTTTGAATATTCTTCAGACCTGGTTTACTCCTTCTAAAGGTCATATTCATAATATATTGCCTGCTATTATTTTTGGTGTCTGTGGAAGAGTAGAAATGAAGCTAAACATGAAAATATTTGTATGAATGCGATGAGCATTGTTGGTAAAGTTAAAGATAAAATTTTTTTAATTATCTTTAGCCAATTTGATTAAAGTTAATGCTTTTATTGGTTATTACCACGCTACTACTGATTTTGGTGTTTCTTCCTATTTAGATCCCATTGTTAATAATCATAGAATTGTAAGATGGATTAAACCTGATGATGGGTGGTTTAAGCTCAACACTGATGGCTCTCTTAATGAGTCTAAGGCATGATATGGTGGGCTAATTATAGATTCTAATGGCTTGGTTGTCATTTCTTTTGTGGGTATTAGTTCCTCTAATACCGTGATTATGGCTAAAATTGAAGCTTTGCAATATGGTTTACGATTATGCTTCTCTCTTTGTATCACTAAAGTTTGTATTGAAGTTGATGCTAAGCTACTTATTTATTATATTAATGGTAATACTACTATGTACAACCCTTTGTTCTGTTATATTATTAGAGATATTAAGCAGTGGATTTCCCTCATTTCTTTTCTATTACCCATGTTCTTCGTGAAGGTAATGATGCTACGTATTATCTTGCCAAAATGGGTTGCAATTTGAGTGGTTTTAATGAATATGGTGGTCCTCTTTACCTATGACCCTTAAGGGTTTGGTGAGATTGGATTGTTCTGGTTTGCCGTATGTTTGGTTCAGCTAATGTTTTGGTTTTGGTTTTATGCTGGAGGTTTTCTTTTCTATCTTCTTTTTGGTGCTTAGGTCCAGTCCGTTGGTTGTTCTTATTGATTGGCCTTCCTCTTGGTTTTCTTTTTGTATGATGGGATTTTTATTGGCTATGATTGTTATTCTTAAGGACTTTGTCTTTATTCATCTTTTTTGCTCATCCTTTCCATCCCAGAGGTGTTATAATCTATGCTGGTTAACTTTTGTTTTTCTAAGTAGCTTGGGTGACACTTTTTATATCTATGATTGTTGGTTCTCTCTTAACACTGATTGGATTGGGTATCGTTGCCTTGTTCATTTATGGTTTTTGTTGCTGATGCATTGGATTGGGTATTTTTGCCTTGCTCATTTTTGGCATTTGTTGTTGGTCCGTCTAGTTGAGTGGTTATATCCTTGTTTTCTGAATTTAATCCATATGTTGGGTAGTTGTTGGATTTAATTCGAGCAGCAGGTGGATACTAACATTCATGATTTCATCGATACTACAGACCTGAGCCAGTTTCTCCTTTTTTCCTGGACCCTTTATACTCATAATTATTTTTTTGGGTTAGCTAAGGGTGCTTTATGGGTATGTTGTAGTCTGTTGAGGCCTAGTTTGAGGGGTTTGTCTCTAGTTTGTTCCCTTTATCATCACCAGTGGATGTGCTGGCCAGATTGGTGTCATTTTACCTATAATTCTATTGTTAATTCAAGATATGATTTTTCTAAAATTCTAGGGGGTATCTTTGGTTATAGGAGTTGGATTTGCTATTACTCTTTATGTTCTATTAATGTTTATAGCTTTGGCAGTGTATTCCACTTTCTGTTATGTTGGATTGGTTGGTTGTCGCAAGGTCTCAACATTACCGTTATGATGGGCACTTTTTCATTCATAATTTTGGTTATTAGAGGGGGTGTTATTACCTGTTGCTCGATATTGGCTATTTTATCTATGGGCAGTTATGTACTGGTTGCTAACTAGTGTTGCTGTAACATTCATCATAGCCTGAATTGTTAGTCTAAGAGCCTTAATGCTCTCCTAATGGGTGATGTTTTGCTTACTTATTTAATCTATTTTGAGTTTCTACACTTTACTAATTTTGATAATGGTTGTCCCAATATGGCTCGGGTTATGAGTTGTTGCTATAGTTGGATAAGCTTTAAAGTATTTTGCTCCTGGTGCCCTCTTGGCTACAGTAATATTATGAGTATTGATTACCAGTTTTGTAATGTAAGAATATAGTTTGCTTGAAACAGAATATCTTTCATTGTGGCTAGTTAGAATTAATTCACCTTTATTTTATATAATTCTAATTGTGATCAATTCCTACATTTTTACCAACTTTTTTGTTATTACTATGTCTTGCATTGTTGTTTTCTTTTTGCATTCCTTATTTTTTGCAAGTTTTCTAAACTGATTTTTTTTGGGGAAAGTTGAGTACATTTTGCACGAAGATCGTGCTGAATGTTCATTTCCAAATCTTCCTTTTTTGGGTCCTATTTACATGTTGGCCTAGCATGTCCTTAGGCATTTTTGTATTTTTTAGTATTGGGGACCATCGGCTTTTAATTTTTATTTTGAATTTTCTTGTAGCACTGTCGAGCATTACCAAGCTGAAGGTCTCGTTTAAGATCCTTGTAACCTTTATTTTATATTAACATGTATGCCCCATCGAGGGTCCCCCCCCCCCCCCCCCCCCCAAAAAAAAAGGAATTTTCAATAAATCACCTTTTATATGATCTTTTAAAAATAAAATTATAACCTCTCATATTACAACGGCTCTATTCTTTGGAAATTTTTGGGCAATATTGGTTTCTTCCTCTAGCTAGCGAGTCTCTACTGTTGATTTGCATCTTATTTCTATTTTCATTTATTGTTATCGAATTATTTCTAGTCATTTTAGTTTTTTCACTTTCTCCTAAGGCCTATTGGCCTTAGGTCTTTTACGGAATCATCTCATGGTAGCTAGTCCATCTTCTTCAACATCGAGCCCTAGGGGTGTTCCTCCTCCAGCTTCTAGTGTGACTACAAAAGATTTTTTTAGTTTAGATGGCAGTGATAATAAAACTTGCTCTTTTCATGATGTTTTAGCTAGAGCTTCCTCCTCAAAAGATCCCACTTTTTCCTTCACTAAATCATCGATAAAAGGTTATCCGGCTCTTCTATTGTATGATGAGGATATTTTCAAACTTGAAAGCCCTCTTTTGGATGTGATTCAGGGTTTTTTCGGAAAGTTGAAATATCTGGAATTTTTTCTATCGGTTTACTAGATGCTATACATATTACGATACAAGTATACAATGATCTTTATTACAGTAGGGCTTTTGCTAGAATAAGTTACTATATTTTAAATTATCAAATGAGACTTCTGAAATGGACACCATTCTTTGATATTAAATAGGAATCACCTATTATTCCAATTTGGATCTCTTTTCCAAATTTACAGTTGCATTTTTTTTAATTCCCATGTTCTTCATGCTTTCAGGTCTCTTTTTGGTAGGCAACTTCAAACGGATCAAGCCATAGCCTCTTGATCGAGAACTTCAATGGCTAGACTTTTGGTGGAACTGGACGGTACTAGGAAGATCCTAAAGACATTTGTCTTGGTTCTAAAATGTCTAGTTATTTGTAGAAAGTTAATTTTGAAAACATTCCTAATTTTTGTATTCATTGCAACGTTCATGGACATTCCATTAATGACTATTATATTGTCCATCCTTAGCTTAGAAAGAATAATATGGCATCCAAACATATGGTTGGATCAATTCATGGTGAACCTTCTATGTATGGAGGGCATATTATTAATAGTGAGAAGACTCAAAATATGATTTTGGATGAAGCAAAAGTTTATGGAGATGACATACAGAATAGCCCTTTAGATAATCATATTAGGAGTGAAGAAATTTCAGATAAGGGAAATAATGATGAATAGAATGTTGAAGATAGAATTGATTAGGTTGAGGAGAAAGCTTTAGTAGAACCATGTGATCTGGGCTTGGGGGAGAAAGTTGTTGATGAACAAAATTGGATAACTACTAGCTCTTTGGTTAATCAAGGAAATGAGGATTATAACTTGGGTGAGGAAGACCTTTCACATTGTCTTGAAAATGATCAGATTGCCTGTGCTTTAAATAGAGTTAGCAGGGAGAACTGTGAAAATGGATCTAATAATCATATTGAGTTAACTAGTGGGGACAAGGTTGCTGATATAGAGGAAGGGGAAATTGAATCTCAGGATAAATTCTCTCCTACGGATGCTCTTAAGGGTACTATTGCTAACTCTATGTCATCTCCAAATGGTAAAGCTAAAATTAATGCTGATGGTTATACTACTACTTCCAAAAAGAAGGGTAAGAGCAAAAGGAATATGGCTGGCAGCACCTCAAGGATCACTAGAGCTTCTAACCCATCTATTAATGGTTAAAGTGCTTGTGCGGAATATTAGGGGTGTTGGGGGTTCTCTATCTAAGGATAGACTTAAAATTTTATGGAGGATTCATGATATTCATCTTCTTATTTTAATTGAGCCTTTAATTTCTGTTGGTAAGTTGGATTTTGTTCATAAGAAGTTTTGTTTTGATGTGGCTTTTCGCAACTGTTCCAATAAAATTTGGGTTCTCGTGAAGCATTTTATTTATTTATATATTATTATGGATTTATCTTAAATGATTCATACTAACATTACTTTTAATCAATTCTCATGTTATGCTTCATTTGTTTATTCTTCTTGCTCTAGATTAGGTAGGAAAACTCTTTGGAACCAACTCATGGATTTCTCTTCATCTATTAAGGCCCCCTTATTAGTTGGTGGCGATCTTAATTATGTTACTAATGCTTCTAAAAGAATAGGAGGTAATCCTCCTAATTATCAAGCTATAGAAGATTTTAATGGCATGATCTTGAATTGTAATCTTCATGACTTTGGTTTTTTTAGTAAAGTTTTTACCTTGAATAAGGGTACTATGTGGCAAAGATTAGATCGCATTCTTTTTAACGACTATTAGATTTCTTCTTAGCAAATGACTCATATTGAACATTTAACTAGAATTTTATCTAATCATTCACCTTTATTATTAGGTATTTCTATGAATTGTAGAAATATATTTAGACCTTTTAGATTCCAAAACATGTGGCTTCTTGATGATATTTTTTTTAAATGTGGTGCAAAGAAACTGGCATGCTCCCCTCTTTAATTTTGATAATGTTTCTGGCATGACTAGGTTGTGGTTTAAACTTAAGAGACTTAAACAAAAATTATCCTTGTGGAATAAATGCATTTTTAAGAATATCTTCTCTAGTATTTTGCTTTCTAAAAAGATGGTGGACAATACTGATATAACTTACATGCAGGACTCATCTTTTGAGAATTTTTCTGCACTTAATGAAGCTAAGGCTACTTTATTCAAACTTTAGGAAAAAGAAGAGGCTTATTGGAGGAAGAAAGCTTCCTTTAAATTTCTTGTGGATCGTTATACTTCCTTTTTTCAAAATATTGCTAACTATAATAAATTGATTAGACAAATTCATAAGATCACTTCTTCTGATGGTGCTGTTATCGACAATCCTAATTTGGTTATTGCGTCTGGTATTAAGTATTTTGAGAATGTTTTCAATAAAGCTTTCTGTCTGGATTTCAACATTGATTTGTCTTTTATTCCATGGTTATTACTGAGGAGGATACTTTTTTATTGTCTAAGGTTCCTTCTAACGAGGAAATTTGGCAAACCATGAAAGTTATGAATTCTAATTCTATGGTTGGTCCGGATGGTTTCACCACCAAGTTCTTTCAGAACTCTTGGGCTATTATTAAAGAGGACCTTGATAACATTATTAGTGATTTCTTTTTGGGTAATCTGATACCTATGTTTTTTACTACTACTTCCATAGCTTTAATTCCGAAGTCTAATGCCATTAAATTTTGGAATGATTTTTGGCCCATCAGTTTATGTACCTTTTCAAAAAACTTATTGCTAAAATCATTATTGGGAGATTAGGCTTCTTTTTAACTAAGATTATTTCTTTGGAACAAACAAAATTTGTTAAAGGTAGATCTATAGTTGATAATATTTTACTTGCCCAAGAATTAGTTCATGATTTGCATGCTAAGGTTACTGGAGGCAATATCATTTCAAAGTTGAAATAACTAAAGCTTATGACAAACTATATTGGGATTTTCTTTATACTATTTTAAAGCAATTTGGTTTTAACAGGAAATTCATTAATCTGGTTAAAAATAGTATTAAGCATTACTTCTTTTCTGTTATTATCAATGGTAATACTCATGGCTATTTTAAATTTTTGCATGGCTTGAGATAGGAAGAACCTCTATCTCTTGCTCTCTTCATTATTGCTATGGAATTCTTGTCCAAAGGTATTAATAGTCTTTTTAGAGTTCATCCTAATCTGTAATTTAGAACTACTGGCGTCTTTCATGTTACTCATTTGAGTTTTGCTGATGATTTCATTATTTTTTCTAATGGTTCTACTAAAATGCTTTACATTCTGTTTAAATTCCTCAACAAATTTTAGTATGCTAGTGGGTTAATTTTTAGCCCCTCCAAGAGTTGTTTTATTCCTGCTAACTCTATTTCTCCTAGGAGAGTTACTAGTATTGAAAATAATCTTGGGTTCATTAAAAAAAATTTACCGTTGAAATACTTGGGTACTCCCCTCTTCAAGGGTGAGAAACGTTCTCATTTATTTGATGACATTTTCTCTACGATTCATAAGAAACTCTCTTCTTGGGCTTTTAATTTATCTCATTTGGTGGTAGACTTGCTCTTATTAAACATGTGTTATGCTCTATTCCTATTTATCTTCTTCACACTTTATGTCCTTCTCTTAATGTGTGTAATAGAACAAAGACTTTGTTTAATAAATTCCTCTGGGGTGCCAAAGAGAGTAAACATGCTATTCTGTGGGGTTCTTGGAACAACATTTTTAGGGCTATTGATGAAGGTAGATTAGGCTTTAAATCTATGACTGAAATGTCCAAAGCCTTTTCTTATGAACTTTGGTATGCATTTAGAGCAAAGTCTAGCATGTGGGCCAAGTTTATGGCTCTAAGTACTGTGTTGGTAAACATCCGCTCAATTATTTTTTTATGCAAGGTGATTTTATTATCTGGAAAATATTATGTTGCATTAAATGGGAGGATGAAGAGGTTATCCAATGGGGTTTGGAGTTGGCAATGTTTTTTTTTTTTTTGGCAACATAAATGGTTGGGAAATTTCTCTGTTGATAGTCTTTTAAACACTCACTCCACTTCTGCTTGCAAAGTCAAGGATTTTATTACTAATAAAAATTGGAATAATGATTTGCTTAATAATTATGTGCCAGATTTTATTATCAGTATTACTCTCAAGATTCCTATTCGTTTAGATATGGATGATTGCATTTAGGATAATCTTTGTGAGGATGGTAAGTTTACTATTAAGTAGATGTTGAATCCTTTTATGCAAGCTTATCCTAAAGACTCTCGCTATTTAGCTATTTGGCATGCTAGTATTCCTCCTTATTCTTTTTTACTATGGAGGATTTTGCATAATGTTTTGCCTCTAGATTCTATTTTAATAATAAAAGGTTTCTACATAGTCTTCAACTGCCAATGTTGTCATCATGTTCACATGAACCATATTTTAATTCATGGCCCGATTACTTTGAAAGTGTGGTTATATTTTGACAGTATGTTTAATAGTCATTCTTCTTTTTAGTATAATTCTATATCTGATTTTCTTCAAGCGTGGTTCATTCCTACAAAAGGTCATATTAGAAACATCTTACCTGTTATTATTTGTTGGTTTTTATGGAGAAGTGGAAATGAGTCTAAACATGAGATTATTAAGATGAATGATAATAGTATTATTTCTAAAGTTAAGTAAAAAATTTTCAGTTTTTTTTTGCTAATTTAGCAAAGGTTGACTTTTTTAATGGCTATCATCATACTACTAATGAGTTTAGTTTGCCTTTCCAATCCTCTTCCTCTGTTATTAAAGACAGAATTGTTATTTGGAGGAGGCCTTTGGAGGGTTGCTTCAAGCTTAATACTGATGGTTCTATGAATAATTTGATTATTGGTGGTGGTGGTATTACTAGGGATTTTAATGGGTTTGTTTTTGCTGCCTTTGCTGGTCATTGCACTACTAATACTGCTATTAAAGCTGAAATTGACGGTCTTCTTTATGGTCTTTAATTATGCATTTCTTTAGGCATCACTAATGTTTGGATTGAAGTGGATGATATGCTTTTGATTCATTATATTAATGGAAATTCTAATTCCAATCCTACTAATTTTTACATGTTAAGAGATATAAAGCATTGGCTCTCTTTCATTACTTTCTCTACATCTAATATTTTACTAGAAGGAAATGCTGTTGCTGAGTCCCTTGCTAAAGTTGGGTGTAATTTAGTGGGTTTCATTGAATTTACTAAACATTCTATTGAAAGTTCGTGAGGGGTGTTAAACCCTAAAGAACTAGTCCGAGGCTAACCAAGAGGGGGGGCGGGGGGGGGGGGGGGGGGTGAATTGGTAGTTTTAAAAATTTGTAAGCAAGAATGATTTTGAAAACCTTTTTGAATGTTTTAAAATAATTACAACTTCACGATAATGTGAATATATTTAATGAAACAACAAAATAACTTCAATGACATGATCATCAACAAAAAAATAAAGTGCAGAAAATAATCAGAAAGAACACACCAGATTTATAGTGGTTTGATCAACTTGACCTACGTCCACTCCCCGGAGCCTCCCCTTCAAGTATTGCACTAACACAAAGTGACTCTCTTTCTGCTCCCATAGTAAGGCAGAGAATCCTTTACAAAACTCCTTTTCATCAACCCGGTGAGGCAGAGAACCTTGATTCCTTTTGCTTCCTTCTGAAGCAAGCAGAGGACCTTACCTCATTTCACTTCCTCCTAAAGTAGGCAGAGAACCTTGATCTTCTTGCAGACAATCCCTCCTTCAGAGCACAAAGGGATAAGGGATGATGACTCAGATCTTTGCTTGGAGCAACCTTTATGAACACCTCATAAACTCCCCCTCATAAGATCCTCTCTCTCTCCTGGGATCTCCCTCTCCCTCAAGACTCTCTTAGGAGAGGATCGTGGAAAAAGATCTCAATAGTAGAATGAAAGAGATCTTAAATAGGAGAGCTCAAAAAATTGTCCTATATTTCAACTTGCCATCAAAGATCTTCCAGGATGATCCTTCGATCGTCTTGTACAATCAGTTTAAATCAGCCCCTTTTGGCATGGACAATCTAGTTCTTCTAGACGATTAGAAGACAAAAACTATTCTAATTGTCCGAGATGATTCTGTGATCATCCTGGATGATTAGTTTAAATCAAGAATATCATCCAGAAGATAGTTCTGGGTGTATAGGAGAACTTATGCTGGATGATCTCAAAATAACTTGATTGTCTAGGATGATAACTCTATCATCCTGAATGATTAGTTCGAAAACCCCAATATTATCCTGCACTCAGATTAGGTTATCCAAGATAACTTATGGTGGACAATCTCAAAATGACTTGATCATCCGGGATGATATGTCTATCATCCCGTACTATTAGTTCAGAATCGAGAATATCATCCAGCAGACTTTTTGGGTCGTCCAGATGAGATGCACTGGACGGTCAGCATTTCTAATTGATCATCCAAGATGATCTTACGATCATCCAGGATGATATGTTCGAATAAATCAAACCTTAATTACTTTTCTTAATCACTTAACTAATTTCGGCATGATTGTAATGGCTTGTCCAGGACGATAGACGTATTGTCTAGGATGATCAGACCAAAATACTAAAAATAAAACTTGCCTAAGTTAGTTTAGAGGCTAAGAATTTTTGATTTGAGCATATCATCCTGTATGATAGGAGCATCATCCAGGATGATATGCTTGATCAGACCGACTTAACATGGCTGCCCTAATTAGGGTTTCTGTTCTCAATGGATCATCTAGGATGATAAGAGTATCATCCAGGATAATTTGAAAAAAGTTTTAACATAAACTCTAACTCACTAAAACTCTCCCCCTGAAGTGTTTGTGCATAAGGTTACTTAGCTTGGAGATCTGTTACATTACACTTGACTCAAGAAAGATGAAAAAATACATTGAACCTGAAACACAAACAGACTGCCTCGATCTTGTGCTAGCTTGAATTGTAATTGATCTTGTGAGCCTGAGAGGTTAGGCAATAAAATAGAAATAGAAATATTTGCTATCATCAAAATCATAATCCTTGAATCCAGATTCATAACAATCTTCCCTTTTTTGATGATTATAAATATTTGTTAGCAATTCCAAATTCAGTAAATAAATATTGAACATTGATAATTTAAAATAATCAACATTTGAACATTGATAATTTAAGAGCATACAATGATCTAGAACATAAACAACTCCCCCTTTTGACATCTCAAAAAGGGGAAAACATCACATAGGCACATAAAAAAATTAATACAAAACCAACATAAAAAAATAGCAAAAGTAAACAAACTAGTAAAAGGGGGATCCTGAAAAGATGGAGGTGGAGGTGGTGGTCGTTGAAATAGACTATGAATAGTCATAAACTATTCTCTAAACCAGGCCATATCCTGGTCATGCTGCTGCTGGTACTGGGCTACACAGGCATTAAATCGGTTCATATCCTCAGCGTGCTGCTGCTCCTGAGCAATTACGTAGGAGTCAAAGCATGCCTCCCACTAGTCAAACCATTGCACCAGGTGATCTATCGGTGATTCTATATGGAGAGGAACAAGTGTAGCGGGATCAGGAGTAGCTTCTTCCTGTTCTCCCTCAATGTCCGTACTAGGCTCCAGATGCAAACTAGTATTGTGACGAACATGGAAGGAGTTGTTAGAGTAGAAAGAAGGTTGGACATTTATGCAACTGGATATTATAGATTGTATTTTATTTCAATAGCATAGGCAATGAGGTGTCCTAAAGCTAGGTTGGGACGTCTCCTAGGGCCTGGATCCCTAATTCTCGTGAGGTGTTCAATGTAATGAAATAGGAGATCAATTGCATTAAAATCACGATGGGCCATGATGTAATAGATAGTCATGGAGAGCAAGTTAGTAATGTGGATGCGGTCTCCAGACTTTGGAATAATAAAGGAGCGAAGGGCATGCTGGATTTTCCTAGCATCCTTGGCTAAGAAAGAGCTGGCATTATCATGGTATGGGTCATTGGTGTTCCTAAGAAAGTGATTAGTGACACTCTAGTTAAAATTTGGATCAGAGTATACAAGATGGAGCTTATCACCCGTAATAGACAGTTCGTAAATATCATGAAAGTCTTGGGTTATTAATTCGATGGGGTGGCGATTAACATAAGAGCAGAGGGAAGTATAAGAAGAATTGATGCGAAGATTCACAAAGAAAACACGGAGAAGCTCAGTGCTGAATAGAAAAGCCAGTGTAAGAATGAAAGTGAGGGAGATGTGAGAGAAAAGGTCCAGTATCGGATATGTGAGAAAGTGGGGATTTATGATTTTTGATTGAGTGATCCCCACATCAAGATAGCACTGGAAGGCAGCCTGATCAGCTGCATCAGGAAAGCAGGGATCGACACTCCCCTGGAGGAACTAGCACCCTGTTGCCTAAATCGCTTGCAACTAGCCTTGAGAAGAGGATTGAGTAAGGGTAGAGAGGAAGTGTGGTGAAATAATGGTGGAAATAAGCAGTTTAAGTAAAAAATGGCCATATCATCCAGGACGATTGTAGGATCATCCAAGATGATAAGAGCAATAATGGCGTCGAAGTGTTACGAATTTGGTTTTAAGGGTTACGATTTTGATGATAGCAAATATTTATGTCTCTAGTCGCCTGTTTAATCTTTCAGGTATGTAGGATCAATTGCAAGTTAAAGCTAGTCCAAGATCGAGTCAGTCTACTTTGAAATTTAGGTCATGTATTATTTTCATTTTTATTGAGTCAAATGCGATGTAACTGATCCCCTAGCAAAGTAACCTTGCACACACACACTCAAGGGGAGAGTTTTAGTGAATTAGAGTTTCTATTCAATTTTTATTCTGATCATCCCGGACGATAGTCACATCATCCTAGATGATCCAGTGAAAATAAAAAACCTAATTAGGGTGACCAAGTTAAGTCTGTCTGATTAAGCCGATCATCCTAGACGATACATATATCGTACAGGACGATAGGCTTAAATCAGAAATTCTCAGCCGCCAGATCAAGTTAGGCATGTTTTATTTTAAGAGATTTGATCTAATCATCCCGGACGATACGTGTATCATCTTGGATGATCTATTATGTTCATGCCTAAATTAGTCTGGTGATTAAGGAAAGTAATAAAGGTCTGATTTATTCGCTCATATCTTCCTGGACGATTGCAGGATCGTACAGGTCGATGTGTTAAAAATATTGACCGTCTAGTGCCTATCATCTGTATGTCTAGAGCTATATGCAGGACGATATTCCTGATTTTAAACTAATTATATGGGATGATACCCATATCATCCCGGAGGATCAAGTCATTTTGAAATTGTCCAACATGTTTCACTTGTACGTCCAGAGTGGTGCTCAGGATGATTTTAGCACTTTTTGAACTAATCATACAGGACGATAGACATATCATCCTGGATGATCAAGTCATTTTGAGATCATCCAGCACAAGTTTCTCTAGACGAACAAAGCAGTCTTCTGGATGAAATTCTTAATTTACACTAATCGTCCCGGACGATCGCAGAATCGTATGAGATGATATGAACAACTTTTTCTACTAATCGTCCAGAAGAACCAGATCGTCCAGGCTGAAATAAGTGATTTTGAACTAATCTTACAGGATGATCTAGCGAACATCCAAGATGATATTGATCGACCAGTTGAGATTTTGGGCAAATTTTGAGCCCTCCTATAAAAGATCTTTTTCTTCTAACAAGAAAAATTTTTTGCCACTTTCCTTTCCAGAGAAACCTTGAGAGAGAGAGAGAGAGAGAGCTTGGGAGAGATAGAGAGGATCTTGTAAGGAAGATTTTGTGAGGGATTCATAAAGGTTGCTCCAAGCAAGGATCAGAGTCGCCTTCGCCGTTCGTCATCTCTCATCCTGTCGGTGTTTTATGTGGAAGGATTGTTTACAAGAAGATCCAGGTTCTCTGCCCGCTTCAGGAGGAAGCAAAAGGAGTTCAGGTTCTCTACCTGCTTCAGGTGTATACGAAAGGAGTTCAGGTTCTCTGCCTCACCGGGTTGGTGGAAAGGTGTTTTTGTACAGGCTTCTCCGCCTTGCTGCGGGAGCAAAAGGAGAGTCACTTTTGTGTTAGTGCAATACCCGAAGGGGAGGCTCCGAGGAGTGGACATAGGTCAAGTAGACCGTGTTGCAAATCTGGTTTTGATGATGATAAACATGTTTCTATTGTATTTTTCTTGGCTAACCCGTTTCAGGCACAAAAGATCACGAGCAACTTAAGCCAATTCAAGATCGGGTCCAAGTGTGTCTAAGTGTACTATTTTCTTTTTCTTGAGTCAATTGTAATGTAACTAATCCACTTGCTAAGTAATCTTGCACACACACACTCAGGGGAATAGCTTGAGTGAATTAGAGTTTCGATTTAAGTTTTTATTCAGATCGTCCTAGACGATCATGTAAAAATAAAAACCCTAGTTAGGGCGACCAAGCTAAGTATGTCTAATTAAGCAGATCATCCTGAACGATCATTGCATCGTACAGGATGATATGCTCAAATAAAAAATTCTTAGCCGCCAGATCAAGTTAGGTAAGTTTTTATTTTAAGATATTTGGTCTGATCGTCCCGGATGATACGTGTATCGTCCTGGATGATCTAGTACAATCATGCCTAAATTAGTCTGGTAATTAAAGAAAGCAATTAAGACTTGATTGATATGATCATATCATCCCGGACGATCGCAGGATCGTCCTGGATGAAAATGATCGTCTAGTGTGTTTTAGCTGTACATCCCGAGCTGTACTAAGGATGATTTGCGCACTTTTTGAACTAATCGTACAGGATGATATCCCGATCGTCCTGGACGATCAAGTCATTTTTGAGTTGTCCAGCACAGGTTTATCTGGATGACCCGAACTATCTTCTGGACGAAATTTCTCAATTTATACTAATCATCCTGGATGATCGCAGAATTATACGGCATGATATGAACAACATTATCTACTGATCGTCCGGAAGAGCCAGATCGTCCAGGCTGAAGCAGTTGATTTGTAACTGATCGTACAGGACAATCTATCGATCGTCCTGGATGATCTTGGCTGACCAGTTGAGATTTAGTACAAATTTTAAGCCCTCCTATAAAAGATTTTTGTCTTTCAATAAGAAAGATTTTTTGCTGCTTTCCTTTCCAGAGAAACCATAGAGAGATAGAGAGAGAGTTTGGGAGAGAGAGAGAGGAGCTTGTGAGGGGGAGTTCTTGAGGGGTTCATGATGGTTGCTCCAAGAAAGGATCAGAGTCATCTTCGTGTTGGTGTTCTTTGAGAGAGGATCGTTCGCAAGAAGATCAGGGGTTCTATGCCCACTTCAGGAGGAAGTGAAAGGAGTCTGAGGTTCTCTGCCTGCTTCAGGAGGAAGCAAAAGGAGGTTGGGTTCTCTGCCTCACCGTGTCGGTGGAAAGGAGGTTTTTGTACAGGCTTCTCCGCCTTACTGTGGAGCGAAAGGAGAGACACTTTGAGTTAGTGCAATACCCTGAGGGGAGGCTCCAGGGAGTGGACGTAGGTCAAGTTGACCGAACCACTATAAAATTCGGTGTGTTCATTCTGATTACTTTCTGCACTTTTATTTTTCTGTGATTTACTGCTTGGGTGAAATTGTGTTCGATCTTTTCGTTTGATTATTTTATTCGTTTCTACTGTAAATCATCGAAAAGTTTTTTACCGTTGCTCTCAAATTTTAAATAACCAATTCACCCCCCCTCTTGGTTAGCCTCGGGACTAGTTCATCAGGGCTTAACATCCCTTTCGAACTTTCAAGTGGTATTAGAGCGGGATTCATAAAATCTAGTTTTGAAAAACTTTTGAATTTGATCCATGGCTAACTTTGGTAATCATAATACTGCGGAAGGTTATTCTATCACACGACCACCATTGTTCGATAATATTCCTTTTGACTTTTGAAAAACTCGCATGTCCACTTTTCTTCAATCGATTGATTATCGCATGTGGATGTTACTTAAGGATGGATACGAACCACCTTTTAGGATGATTAACAGTGTGAAAACTGAACTGCCCTTTACTAATTGGACTTTTGATGATCATGATTTAGCACAATTGAATGCAAAATATTTGAATTATTTTTTCTGTGCTTTAAAATCTGAGGATTACATGCGTGTCTTGACATGTACAACTGGTAAGGAAATCTGGAATAGATTGTGCATCACGTATGAAGGTATAACTGAAGTCAAACAGTTTAGATTAAATATTTTGCTTCGTGACTATGAACTGTTTCGCATGAAACCTACTGAAACCATTTCTAAAATGTATACAAGATTCACTCAAATCGTTACTTCTTTGCATGCCTTAGGTAGAGAACTTTCAAACTACGAAAGAGTGAACAAAATACTTAGATGTTTGCCTTCTTCATATGATGATAAGATAACTGCAATCACTGAATCTAAAGATTTGAATACTTACTCTATTGATAGCTTACTTGGATCACTCATTGCTTACGAGTAAGGGGTGAACCGAAGACAGCTTAATACATGTGTGAAGAAGAAGGAGAAAATAGTGGCACTAAAGGCCAACGATAGTGATTCTTGCTCTTCTGGGTCTGATAGCGATGACATGGCCTTGATCACAAGGCAATTCAAAAGCTTTCTAAGGAAGAAACACAAGAATTTTCAAAAGTGGAACAAGGGTATGTCCAACAAAAATTTTAAGTGTTCATCTAATACTGTATGTTTTGAATGCAGGCATTAAGGCTGATTATCCTACACTTAAAGCTCACCCAAGCAAGGAGAAGGGTGAGGAGAAACAAAAGTTCAGGAAGGACAAGAAGCAGATTCAGAAGGCGTTCTGGGCAGACTCGGCATCCGACTCCTCTGAGACTGAAGCTGAAGAGGAGGAAACAAATTTGTGTCTGATGGCTGATGATCACTCGTGTCAGTCGAACCAGAAAGAGGTATGTGAGCTTACTTACGATCAAATACTTGAAATATCTGAAAAAATTCATGCATCGTATAGGAAGCTTAAGAAAATCCATGCTAGCTTGAAATTGGATTATTTTGCTTTGCAAAAAGAGCATGATGGTTTGATTAAGGATCATTCCACTGTTGATAGCAATCATATGTCTTTACTTGATGAGTTTGATGAATTGAACAAAAAGTATTCTGATTTAGTTACTGAGCGTGATTCATTGAAAACCACTCATGTTGATTTGGAGAGAGCTTTTAAAGAATTAGATACCATGGCATGTGAAGTGGAGAGTAGCAATGGTGATTTAAAATTTGAAATTGCTAGTTTAAATAAAGAGAATAAATTTTTGAAAGTGAAAATTAGTGCTTTTGAGAAAAACCAAACACCTCCTACTTTTGCACAGTTTTATGCACCTCCACCTTTTGTAGATTCAAATTTAAAATCATCAAAGCATGTTTGGTATAAACCTCGGAAGAGGCACTATCACTCACGTAGATTAGTTAACCCTTTTTCTGGTGGTAGATGTTATTCATGGGCATGTTAGGACACATTTCCCACACCTACACTATTCACCGTAGTACATATTGGGTGTGGAGGCCCAAATTGCCTGTTTCACAGCACAGCACGCATGCATTGCATTATTCTTTTAATAAGAAGGAACCAAAACCTGTTTGGGTTCCTAAGACTGACGTTTGATGATTTTGTAGGTGTGCTCTCACACAAGACCTCGTGAGAGCATGTAGTACCTAGACAGCGGATATTCTAGACACATGACTGGAGATGTAAATCAGTTCATTTCACTGGAAGCCAGGGCTGGAGGCAAGGTTACACTTGGAGATAACACCACCAGGAGGGTGGTAGGCTCAGATATAATTGGTGATTCAAAGAATTTTATGATTTACAATATTTTGCTTGTAGATGGACTGAAACACAACTTGCTGAGCAACAGTCAACTTTGTGACAAAGGATACAACATCGAATTCCTGCCTACTGGCTGCATTTTAAGCTTAAATAATAAAGTTATTTTACAGGGACAAAGGATCAACAACGTCTACAAGCTGGATGTAAGTTGCATTAAATCTGAAAATTCAATTTGCTTAAAAATTACTGCTGATGAGTCTTGGTTATGGCATAGGAGATTGTGTCATGCCAGTATCAAAACCCTTAGGAGAGCCACCCAAAAGGACATAGTTAGAGGTGTGCCCAAGCTTAAGTTCACTAAGGACCATCTATGTGATGCCTGCCAGTTAGGGAAGCAAGTCCAGTCCTCCTTTCAATCTGTTAAGGACATTAGCACCTCTAGACCTTTAGAAGTTCTTCACATGGACCTCTTTGGACCCATTAACAGCTTAGGGGGGAAAGTTTATAGATTTGTGATTGTATATGACTACTCGAGGTTCACTTGGATTAAATTTCTTTCACACAAATCTAAGCCATTTGATGAGTTTAAGTCCTTCTCCACTTGGATTCAGAAAAAGTTAGGTTATGAGATCTTGACTATTCATAATGATCATGGTAGAGAGTTTGAAAATGTGAAATTTGGAAGTTTCTGTGAGGAGGAAGGGATTAGTCACAATTTTTCATCTCCTAGCACCCCTCAGCAGAACGGGGTAGCTGAAAGAAAGAACAGGACCTTAGTGGAAGCCGCTAGAGCCATACTTGCTGAGTATTCACTTCAAAAATACTTTTGGACTGAAGCGGTGAACACTGTCTATTATGTGCTGAATAGGGTGAATGTGAGATCAAAACTGAACAAGACACCTTATGAGATCATTAAGGGTAGGACTCCAAACCTGTCCCACCTCCATGTCTTTGGCTGTAAGGTTTTCATTCTGAACAACAAGAAATCATTCTTAGGAAAGTTTGACCCCAAATCTGATGAAGGAGTGTTCTTAGGCTATTCTAGTGTGGGGAAATCCTTTAGGGATTTCAATAAAAGGACTTTGGTGATGGAAGAGACAACTCATGTGGTGTTTGATGAATCTGATCCTAAGGTGACTATAGTTGAGGAAGAAGAAGAGGTAGAGGAGATTACCCAAGGGGTTGGAAATGCAAATCTGGAGGAGAGGGTAGAACCTCAAATCACACTGCCTAGAGATTGGAGATATTCTTCGAGTCATCCTAAAGAACTGATCTTAGGAGACCCTTCTGATGGTGTTAGGACTAGGCATGGACTTAGGAAGGAAGTAAACCATTCTGCCTTTATCTCAGTGACTGAACACACCAACATCAATCAAGCCCTTTAGGATGAGTTTTGGATCTTAGCTATGCAGGAAGAATTGAATCAATTTGTAAGGAATGATGTTTGGGAGTTAGTAAAAAGACCTAGAAATCAAAGTATTGTGGGAAGCAAGTGGGTCTTTAAGAATAAGATGAATGACTCTGGTGTGGTGGTTAGGAATAAGACAAGATTGGTGGCTAAGGGATATAATCAGATTGAAGGGAATGATTTTGAGGAGACTTTTGCCCCAGTAGCTAGATTGGAAGCCATTAGAGTGCTACTAGCCTTTGCCTGTTATAAGGGATTTAAGCTATTTCAAATGGATGTCAAGAGTGCCTTTTTAAATGGGGTAATAAAAGAGGATGTGTTTGTAGAACAACCCCCAAGTTTTGAGAGTTCCCAACATCCAAATCATATTTACAAACTAAAAAGGCCTTGTATGGATTGAAACAGGCACCCAGAGCTTGGTATGAGAGGCTTAGCACATTCCTGTTAGAAAGAGAGTTTGTTAAGGGGAGCGTAGACACCACCCTTTTTCTGAGGAGAATAGGGGATGACTTTCTCATTGTCCAGATCTATGTTGATGATATAATTTTTGGATCTTCTGATATATATTTATGTGATGAGTTTTCTAAAATAATGAGTAAGGAGTTTGAGATGAGTATGATAAGAGAATTGTCCTACTTTTTTGGGTTTAGCATAAGACAAACGGATGATGGAACCTTTCTCAATCAATCTAAATACACTAAGGACATTTTGAAGAAATATGAAATGGATAAAGCCAAGCCAATCAATACTCCCATGAGCTCCTCTGTTCAGTTAGATAAGGATTTAAGTGGAAAATCAGTTGATCAGAAGAAATATAGAAGAATAATTGGATCACTGCTTTACCTGACTGCTAGCCGACCTGATATCATATTTAGTGTCTGTCTTTGTACTAGGTTTTAGGCTGATCCTAAAGAGTCCCACCTGACTGCTATTAAGAGAATTCTTAGATATCTTTTAGGGACCCCAAACATAGGAATCTGGTACCCTAGGCACATCACCTCTTTTGAGATCATTGGATATTCTGATTCTGACTTTGCAGGGTGTAGGGTGGATATAAAGAGCACTTTTGGAACTTATTAATTCATAGGACAGTCGTTAGTCTCCTGGTCTAGGAGAAAATAGAACTCAATTACACTTTTCACTGCTGAAGCTGAGTACATTGCCTTAGGGAGTTATGTGGCCCAAGTTCTTTGGTTTAAGGAACAAGTCTTGGATTTAGGATTACCTGTGGGCACAATTTCAGTTTTGTGTGATAATACTAGTGCCATTTGCATTTCTAAGAATCCAATCCAACATTTTAGAACCAAACACATTGATATATGGCATCACTTCATTAGGGACCTTGTTACGAAAAGGGACATTGAGCTACACCATGTAGCAACTAAAAATCAGTTGGCTGACATATTCACTAAACCACTGGCCTTTGACTTATTCAGCATTTTGAGGACCAGATTAGGAGTGATTGATATAAATGCTTGATTCTGATGATTGCTGATTTCTGATTTCTTTGATTTTTATTCTATTTATGTTAGTTAGATTTTGTGTTGATCACTTGCTTTCTGTTGTTTTTATTCTTTTCTTTTCTATTTTAGCCTTAGTGTTAGTTTGATTTGAGTATTTATTTTGATATGATTTAGATTTTACCTGTTTTATTTACTAGTTCATCTCTTTTATTTACTATTTTATACTTTTGAAAATCTGATCACTGCTCGCTACTTCTGATAAACTGAATTTCTGACTGAGAGTTTTATCTTATTTTTATTCTGAAGCTGGTAAGCAGTGATTGATTCCACTTGATCGGTTAAAGGGAAGAAATATTGATGATTGTTTCTCTTCCTCTAACTCCTTTGCTGGTGTATTATTTCTTTTGGATAAATATCCTCTTCAAAATTAAAATTTTAGTTTTTAAAATAGTGATTTATTTTATCTTCCTACAGTAATCTATCTCATATCAATAGTGTTTTCAAAGTCTTTAGTCATTATTTTAATTTTCTAAACTAAGTGATTGCACTTATCATATAATGTTTGGCTTTTGTTTTGTGACTTACTCTTCCTTATTGTGGAAAGCATCTCCTATGTCTGGAAGGTAATTTTACAGTTGAGATCCTTTAATGATTTTGAAAGGGAGAAAGCTTACAAAAGATGTACAGTGCACCAAATAAAGTTAAAAAGAGGCACAAAATGAGCCAAAAGCTAATAAGATGCGAAATGTCACCAAACTAAAAGATACACAAAGTGTATCAAAAATCAAAAGATGCGCAAAGCACCAAATAAATTGAAAAAGAGGCACAAAATGAGCCCAAACTAAGCTTTCTTCCCTTTGAAATTGTTTAATGTCTTAGAAAAATTCGTGCACCACTTAATATTTTCAAAAGCTTGAGTTTGAAAATCCTGATTTCTAATTTTTTACTTTGTAACACTATTATATAAGAAATTTTTTTGGAACGAGGCTTGAAAAGATCTCTTTTCGAATCTAATTTCTCTTTTTCTGAATTAGATTTTTGGTTTGAAAAAGACTTGCATCTATAAGGTGCCCGAGGTGGGAGTTACGAAAGTTAATTTTTCCAACTTTTTCTAGATTTCAGCGCTGTCAATCGTCTTCTTATTGGTTTTTGGATCTAAAATCAAGGAAAAATTCTGATTTACTGGAGCAGCTTGAACAAAAAAAAAATCGAAAAATTATTGCTTTTCTGTTCTCGTTCCATATTTTATTTCCTTGGTTTTGTTTTTCTTTTTAATGGTTGTGTTTTTGGGATCCTGATCGTTCATTTTCGTCCTCCATCTTTTTCCTATTTTCTTCACATCATCCTTGACGATTCACCGATCGTCCTGGATGATCTTCTTCATCCTGGATGATACATAAATCATCCTGGATAATCCATTCAAAACCATACCCACTCTGTTCTGCTGCTGAGAAACACCAATTATTGGTGATCGACCTGGACGATCCATAAATCATCCTGGATGATATGATCCATATCTTCATGATCTGATTAAACGGCTAAGTTAATGAGGGATTCATAAAGGTTGCTCCAAGCAAGGATCAGAGTTGTCTTCTCCGTTCGTCGTCTCTCATCTTGTCGGTGTTTTCTGTGAGAGGATCGTTCGCAAGAAGATCTGAGTTCTCTGCCCACTTCAGGAGGAAGCGAAAGGAGTTCAGGTTCTCTACCTGCTTCAGGAGGAAGCGAAAGGAGTCTGGGTTCTCTACCTACTTAGGATGAAGTGAAAGGAGTTCAGGTTCTCTGCCTCACCGGGTTGGTGGAAAGGAGTTTTTATACAAGCTTCTCCGCCTTGCTGTGGGAGCAGAGGGAGAGTCACTTTTATATTAGTGCAATACCCAGAGGGGAGGCTCCGGGGAGTGGACGTAAGTCAGGTTGATCGAACCACTATAAAATCTGGTGTGTTCTTTCTGATTACTTTTGGCACTTTACTTTTCTGTTATTATCTGTTTGGGTGAAATCTGTGGTTAATTTTTTCAGTTCTGTGTTTACTTATTTTCGTTACAAATTATCAAAAAGATTTTTCCTGTTGCTCATGAATTTTTTAAATAACCAATTCACCCCCCCCCCTCTTAGTTAGCCTTGGGACTAGTTCATCAGGGCTGAACATTCCTATCAAACTTTCACCAGGGCGATTGGTCAAAAAGGTGGTCAGATCATCCAGGATGATTAGACACAGGCGATCATTCCGAGGAGTCAAGCTGGACGACCATTAGTGAAAAGTATCATCCAGGATAATTCGGTGGATCATCCAAGATGATATGTAATAAATGAATTGGACGGGCCAAATTTGAATCATCTTACTGCTACTATATGGATCATCAAGGACAATTAGGTGTATCGTCCAGGATGATCATCAATAAATAGTTCAGATCAGCCATTGGATCAAGATGGGGATGATTTGATCAGATCGTACAGGACGATGTAAGGATCATCCAGGATGATGTGAACAAAAAATGAAAAAATGAATGATGGAGAGGAATAATCAGGGGACCCCAAAAAAAATTATAATTAACGTAAAGGAAGAAAAATAAAACCAAATAAACATGTGGAAAAAACAACAAAAATAAATTACAAGGAGTTTTTTTTAGTCCATCAGCTCTAGTAAATCAGAATTTTTCCTTAATTTTCAATTTAAAAGCTAATAAGAAGAAAATTGACAACACTAAAATCCAGAAAAAGTTGGAAAATTAAATTTTGTAACTCCTACCGGACACCTTACCAGTTTAAATTCCTTTTAAACAAAAGTCTAATTCAGAAGAAAGAAATTGGATTTGAAAAAAGTTCCTTTCAAGCCTCGTTCTAGAAAAATATCTCATAAAATAGTATTACAAAGTAAGGAATGTGAAATCATGATTTTCAATCTCATGTTTTTAAAAATATTAAGTGGCGCATGGATTTTTCTAAGATATTTAAAGATCTGAAAGGGAAGAAAGCTTATTTCTTTGTGGGCTCATTTTGAGCCTCTTTTTCAATTTATTTTACGTACTTTATGCATCTTCTAATTTTTGATACACTTTACGTATTCTTCTAATTTTTCGGCATCATTGCACATCTTTTCATTTTTGGCTCATTTTGTGCCTCTTTTTATATCTTTTGCAATCTTGTTTCCTTGCATAATCGTTAAAGAATCTCAGTTATGAAATTAGCTTCCAGACATAAGAGACGACAAACTCACTCTCTACAATAAGGAGGAGTAATTCATAGAACAAAACCATACTTCATATGATAAGTGCAATCACTTGATTAAGAAAAATATAACAATGATTTAAAGCTTTGAAAATACTATTCATATGAGGTAGATTACTGTAGGAAGATAAAATAGATCTCTATTTCAAAAACCAACTTTTAATTTTGAAGAATATTTTTATCTAAAAGAAATAGTACACCATTAAAGGAGTTAAAGGAAGAGAAACAATAATCAATGCTTCTTCCCTTTAATAGATTCAGAGGAGTCAATCACTGTTTATAAGATTTCAAATAAAAATAAGGCAAAGCTCTCAGTCAAAAATCCAGTTTATCAGTAGTAGTAAGCAGTGATCTGATTCTGAAGAGAATAAATAGTAAATAAATAAAAAGAAGAAATCCCATAAAAAGAAAATAACCAAATTCGATAAGCAAATCAAACAAACGAAAGTCAGCAGGAAAATAAAATTAAAAAAATCTAAAATAAAATAGACAATCAAATCAAATAAAAGCCAAAAGAAAAATGAAAAATAGAAACTTCAGAAATTAGTAATCATCAAATTCATGCATTTATATCAATCACACCCAATCTGGTCCTTAAAATGCTGAATGAGTCAAAGGTCAGTGGTTTAGTAAAGATGTCAGCCAGTTGGTTTTCAGTTGCTACATGGTGTAGCTTAATGTCCCCTTTTGTAACATGGTCCCTATTGAAGTGATGCTTTATGTCAATATGTTTGGTTCTTGAATGTTGGATAGGATTTTTAGAGATGCAGATAGCACTAGTGTTGTCACATCGAACTGAAATGGTGCTAATTGGTAATCCTAAATCTAGAATTTGTTGCTTCAACCAAACGACTTGGGCCATATAATTTCCTAAGGTAATGTACTCAATTTCAATAGTGGAAAGTGCAACAGAGTTTTATTTTCTACTAGACTAGGGGACTAAGGATTGTCCTATGAATTGGCAAGTTCCAGAAGTGCTCTTTCTATCCACCCTACACCCTGTAAAATTAGAATATTTGATAATCTCAAAAGATGTGTTGTTTCTAGGATGCTAGATTCCTATGTTTGGAGTCCCTAAGAGATATCTAAGAATTCTCTTAATAGCAGTCAGGTGGGATTCTTTAGGATCAGCTTAAAATCTAGCATAGAGACAAACACTAAACATTATATCAGGTCGGTTAGCAGTCAAGTAAAGTAGTGAACCAATTATTCCCCTGTACTTCTTTTGATCAATAAATTTTCTATTTGAATCCTTATCTAACTTAACAGTGGACCTCATGGGAGTGTTTATTAGCTTGGGTTTATTCATTTTATATTTCTTCAAAATGTCCTTAATTTACTTTGATTGATTGAAAAAAGTTCTATCATTCAATTGCCTTATGCTAAGCCCCAAAAAGTAGATTAATTTTCCCATCATACTCATCTCAAACTCCTTACTCATTATTTTAAAAAAATTATCACATAACTTTTGATCAGAAGATCCAAACAGTATATCATCAACATAGATCTATATAATGAGTAAATCATCTCCTATTTTCCTCATAAAAAGGGTGGTGTCTACGCTCCCCTTAACAAACTCTCTTTTTAGTAGGAATGTGTTAAGCCTCTCATACTAAGCTCTCGGTGCTTGTTTCAATCCATATAAGGACTTTTTTAATTTAAAAACATGATTTGGATATTGGGAACTCTTAAAACCTAAGGGTTGCTATACAAAGACATCTTCTTTTGTTACCCCATTTAAAAAGGCACTCTTGACATCCATTTGAAAAAGCTTAAATCCCTTATAACAAGCAAAGGCTAGTAGTACTCTAATGGCTTCCAATCTAGCTACAGGAGAGAAGGTCTCCTCAAAATCAATCCCTTCTATTTGGTTGTACCCCTTAGCCACCAATCTTACCTTATTCCTAACCACCACACTAGAATCATTCATTTTATTCTTAAAGACCCATTTGGTTCTAGCTACACCTTGATTCTTAGGTCTTTATACAAACTTCCAAACATCATTCCTCACAAATTGGTTAAGTTCTTCTTGCATAGCTAAGATCTAAAATTCCTCAAAAAGGGCTTAATTGATGTTGGTGGGTTCAGTCATTGAGATAAAGGTAGAATGGTTTACTTCCTTCCTATGTCCATGCCTAGTTCTAACACCTTCAGAAGGGTCTCCTAAGATCAGTTCTATAGGATGACTCAAAGAATATCTCCAATCTCTAAGTAAAGTATTTTCAGGTTCTACCCTTTCCTCCAAATTTGTAGTTTCTACTCCCTGGGTAATCTCTCCTACTTCCTCTTCTTCCTCAGCTCTAAACTCCTTAGGATCAGATTCATTAAACAATACATTAGTAGTCTCCTCCACCATAAATGTCCTCTTGTTAAACACCCTAAAGGATTTCCCCACACTTGAATATCCTAAGAACACTCCTTCATCAGATTTGGGGTCAAATTTTCCTAAGGATGATTTCCCATTGTTAAGAATGAAGACCTTACAGCTAAAGACAAGGAGGTTGGATAGGTTTAGAGTTATACCCTTAATAATCTCATAGGGTATCATCTTCAGATTGGATCTAACATTCACCCTATTCAATACATAATAGGCTGTGTTCACTGCTTCTGCCCAAAAATATTTTGAAAGTGAATACTCAGCAAGCAAGGCTCTAGCAACTTCCATTAAGGTCTTGTTCTTTCTTTCAGCTAACCCATTCTGTTGAGGGGTCCTAGGAGCTAAAACATTGTGGCTAAACTCTTGCTCCTCATAAAAAGTTCCAAATCTCACATTTTTAAACTCTCCATCATGATCACTATGAATGGTCAAGATCTCACATCCTAACTTCTTCTGAATCCAAGTGGAGAAAGTTTTAAATTCATCAAAAGACTCAATTTTGTGTGATAAAAATCTAATACAAGTGAACCTCGAGTAGTCATCAATAATTATAAATCCATAGACTTTTTCCCCTAAGCTGGCAGTGCTTATGGGTCCAAATAAATCCATGTGAAGGACTTCTAAAGGTCTAGAGGTGTTGATGTCCTTAATTGAGTGGAAAGAGGAATGGACTTATTTCCCTAGTTGACAGGCATCACATAGGTTGTCCTTAGTGAACTTAAGCTTGGGGACACCTCTAACTAAGTTTATTTGGGTTACTCTTCTAAGGGTTTTCATGCTGTCATGACATAACCTCTGATGCCACAGCCAAGACTCATCAGTAGTAGTTTTTAAGTAAAATGACGTAGCACATTCAATGTTATTTTAATCAAGCATGTAGATGTTATTGATTCTCTTGCCCTACAAAATAGTGTTATTATTTAAGCTGATAATATAAGTGTTTGCCAGGAACTTGATGCTGAACCCTTTGTCACAGAGTTAACTAATGCTGAGTAAGTTGTGTTTCAGTCCATTTACAAGTAAAATATTTACAATCAAAAGGTTCTTAGAGTTTCTAATTATACCTGCTCCCACCACTTTTTTGGTGGTGTTATCTCCAAGAGTGTCCTTGCCTCCAGCCCTGGCCTCCAACGAAATAAATTGATTTGCATCCCTAGTCATATATCTTGAGCATTTGTTGTCCAGGTACCTTATACTCTCATGAGGTCTTATGTGAGAGCACCCCTATAAAATCATCAAAAGTCAGATTTAGGAACCCAAACTTATGATAAGAAGAGTGCAATGCATGTGTGTTATGCTGTGTATCATGCAATTTTGGCCTCCACACCTAATGTGTACTACGGTGAACAATGCAGGTGTGGGAGATGTGTCCTAACATGCCACAAGAGAAACATCTACTCCTAGAAAAAGGGTTAAATAATCTACGTGGGTGATAGTGCCTCTTCCTTGATTTGCATGATGCATACTTTAATGATTGTGTATAAAATTCTTCAAGGGATAGAGGTTACTTATTTTTCATAAGATCAGTTAATTCAACATCAAAAAATTTATTTGAACTATCAACAATTAAATTTTCCACTCTTAATGCATGCTCCCTACTCTCAACATCGAATGCATTAGTTTCTAGTTCTTTGAATGCAACTTCTAATTCAACATACGATGCTTTCAATGAATCATGCTTAATAATCAATTCATAATGCTTTTTATTTAACTCATTGAATTCATCAAGTAATGACATGTGATTGCTATCAAGTGTAGAATGATCCTTAAGTAAAACGTCATGCTCTTTTTACAAGTTTAAGAATTTCAATTTCAGACTAGCATGCATTTTCCTAAGTTTCCTATATGATGAATGAATTTTTTAAGAAACATCAAGTAATTGATTATAGGTCAGTTCACATACCTCTTCTTGGTCAGACTGATCATAATGTTCATCTACCATCAAACACAAGTTTATAGTCTCCTTTCTAGCTTCACTCTCAAAAGAGTTAGATGCAGAATCCGCCCAGAAAGCCTTTTGGATCTGTTTCTTGTCCATCCTAAACTTGGGTTTCTCTTCACCCTTCTCCTTACTTAGGTGGGCTTTAAGTGTAGGACAATCAGCTTTTATATATCCTAGCTTCCTGCATTCATAACAAAATGTATCAGAAGAAACTTTAAAACTTTTGCTATTCTTACCTTTGTTCGATTTCTGATAGTTCTTGTGTTTCTTCCTTAGAAAGCTTTTAAATTGCCTAGTGACTAAGGCAACATCATCACTTTTAGACCTGGAAGAATCAGTCTCCGTATCATTGGCCTTCAGTACCACAGTTTTCTCTTTCTTCTTCTCACCTGCATCAAGCTACCTTTGGTTCACTCCATACTCGTAAGCAATTAATGATCAAAGTAAGTTATCAATAGAATATTTATTCAAATCCTTGGATTCAATGATAGCAGTTATCTTGGCATCATAGGAAGAGGGCAAACATCTCAAGATTTTGTTAACTTTTTTATAATTGGTGAGTTCTCTTCCTAAGGCATGCAAGGATGTTACGATTTGTGTGAACCTAGTGTACATTTCAGATATTAACTCACTAAGTTTCATGCGAAAGATTTTATAGTCGTGAAGCAAGATATTCAACCTAGATTGTTTGACTTCAGTTGTGCCGTCTTAGGTGATACACAATCTATCACAGATTTCTTTACCAGTCATGCAAGTAGAGACACGCATGTAATCCTCATATTTTAAAGCATAGAAAAAATAGTTTAAGCATTTTGCATTCAATTGCACTATGTCACGATAATCAAATGTCCATCAAATGTCCATTCAGTAAAAAGAAGTTCAGTTTTAACACCATCAACAATTCTAAATGGTGCAGAGTATCCATCTTTAACAAGCATCTACATGAGATAATCTATATATTATAAAAATGTGGACATGTGAGTTTTCCAAAAATCAAAAGATATGTTATAAAATAAGCGTGGTCTAGTAATGGAATATCCTTCAGTATTATTTCTATTACCAAAGTTAGCCATGGATCAAATTCAAAAGTATTTTAAAACTTGATTTTATGAATCCCTCTTTGATACCACTTGAAAGTTTCTGAGGGGTGTTAAACCCTAAATAACTAGTCCCAAGGCTAACCAAGAGGGGGTGAATTGGTAGTTTTAAAAATTCATGAGAAAAAAAAATTTTGAAAACTTTTTTGAATGTCTTAAAATAATTACAACTTCGTGATGATGTGATTATGTTAATGAAACAACATAATAACTTCAATCACACTAACATCAATAGAAAAGTAAAGTATAGAAAATAATCAGAAAGAATACACCAGATTTTATAGTGGTTTGGTCAACTTGACTTATTTCCACTCCCTGGAGCATCCCCTCCGGGTATTGCACTAATACAAAGTGACTCTCCTTCTGCTCCCACAGCAAGGCAGATAAGCCTTTACAAAACTCCTTTTCACCAACCCGATGAGGCAGAGAACCTGGACTCCTTTTTCTTCCTCCTGAAGAAGGAAGAGAACCTTACTTCGTTTCGCTTCCTCCTGAAGCAAACATAGAACCTTAATCTTCTTACAGACAATCCCTCCTTTAGAGCACCAAGGGACAAGGGACGATGACTGGAGATGATGACTCAGATCCCTTGCTTGGAGCAACCTTTGTGAACACCTCAGAAACTCCCCCTCATAAAGTCCTCTCTCTCTCTCCTAGGCTCTCCCTCTCTCTCAAGACTCTCTCAAGAGAGGATAGCGGCAAAATATCTCAATAGTAGAATGAAAGAGATCTTAAATAGGAGGGATAAAAAAATTTCCTTAAATTTCAACTTACCATCAAAGATCGTCTAGGAAAATCCTTCGATCGTCCTATAGGATCAGTGTAAATCATCCCCTTTTGGCCTGGACGATCTAGTTCTTCTGTACGATTCGAAGATAAAAACTGTTCTGATTGTCCGGGATGATTATATGATTGTCCTGGACAGTTAGTTCAAATCAGGATTATCATCCAGAAGATAGTTTGGGGCGTATAGGAGAACTTATGCTGGACGATCTCAAAATGACTTGATCTTCTAGGATGATATATCTATCATACTAAACGATTAGTTTAAATACCCCAATATCATCCTGCATATAGTTCGAGTCGTCCAGGACAACTTATGGTGGATGATCTCAAAATGACTTGATCGTCCAGGATGATATATATATCATCCCGTACAATTAGTTCAAAATTAGGAATATCGTCCAGCAGACTATTCAGGTCATCCAGATGAGATGCACTGGACGGTCAGGATTTCTAATTAATCATCAAAGATAATCTTACGATTGTCCAAGATGATATGATCGAATTAATCAAACCTTAATTATTTTCTTTAATCACCTGACTAATTTAGGCATAATTGTAATGGATCTTCTAAGACGATACACGTATCATCCAAGATGATCAAATAAAAATACTAAAAAAAACTTACCTAACTTAGTCTGGCGGCTGAGAATTTTTGATTTGAGTATATCATCCTGTTCGATAGGAGTATCATCTAGGATGATATTCTTGATTAGATTAACTTAACACGGCTACCCTAATTAGGGTTCCTATTTTAAATGGATCATCTAGGATGATAAGAATATCATCTAGGATGATTTGAATAAAGTTTGAATAGAAACTCTAAATCACTAAAACACTCCCCCCTGAGTGTGTGTGTATAACGTTACTTAGCTTGGGGATCCATTACATTACACTTGACTCATGAAAGATAAAAAAATACATTGAATCTGAAACCCAAATAGACTGACTCGATCTTGAGTTGGATTGAATTACAGTTGATCTTATGAACCTGAAAGGTTTGGCACTCAAACAAAAATAGAAATATTTGCTATCATCAAAATCATAATCCTTGAATCTAGATTCGTAACATCTATACTCATGGAGATTAAAGGTTCGATTAGATTAGATCATTCTAGTCTCCCTTATGGTCGACTATCCTATTCTCTTTGGCTTTCTTTTATTTTATGCTATGCATGTTGTTCGGCTTAGTCTTATTTTTCATTAGACCATATCAGTTTTTACTTTGTCTGTTGGTTAGTTCTTTTAGGGCTCTGTTGTTTTACTAGGTGCTAGAGAAATTTTTATCATATGATTTTATAGTGGAGTTCGGAGATTTGGTTGATTGGCACTGGATTGACTCACTTAGTTTATTTGGATTTATTTTTGTATTGGATCTATTATCATCTTTCCTTTTCCATGGTGGTTTTTAACTATTGTGGCTGGTTTGGTTTGAGCAATGATTGGAACATTTATATCGTAGATTTAACCCCTATGTGTTGCTTTCTATTCCCTTTTTGGAGTGTTTTAAATTGCTTCATTGTGGTCCTTTTTATTTTGTTTCTTCCTTTCTTTAGTATTAATTATTAAAAGTAGAGGATTTCTATTAATATCATTAAAGTCATTCAAAATGCTCTTTTGCATAACTATTTCCTATTATGTAGGTTGTTTTATTGGCTTACTATTTTTACTTTTAATTTTAGTTCTTTGTTCTTGCTTTTGAATGTTTTGTTCAGTCTCCTTGTAGGCCTATTTTTTAGGTTTTTGGAGACTCAGTCTCGTTTTGTGCAGGGTTCGACTTTGGTTGGAAAGGCAGAGTTGAATGGGTACAATTATTCCTATTCCTTTTGGGTTTTTAGATTGTTATTAGGTCTCTTTGTAATCATAATTAGTGAGGATATCTGGCTCTTAGGTTCTTTTTTTACTTTTAGCTCTTTCGAGTAGTAGCAAGCTTGAGGACCCCTTAAGGATCTTATACTATTTTTTTGATATTAACACGTAGGCCTGTCGGTGGGTTTCAACAAAAAAAAAAGAATTTTCAATAAATCATTAAAAATTTAGTTTAAATTAAGAAAATATGAAATAAATTACATTCAACCTTAAATTTGGTGAATGTTAAGGAAAAAAATCCCCATCATAAAACTATTAAAATAAAAATTAAGTAAAATAAATAAATAAAATAATTAAAAATATAAATAAAATTTTAAAAGGTCCCAAACGCTTATAATCTTCTTTAGAGGTCAGGAATGACCTCAAGTAATGATTTCAAATGATTTGAAATTAATTTGGATCAAAAAATAAAAAAAATATCCTAATTTCTTGAATTTTTATTCAATCAATTATGTTGTTCTTATAAAATTCATAACTAAATATAAAAAAATAAAATAAATACAAACTAAATTTATTTCAACTCAATTAATAAATATTCAATAAACCCAAAATATTCGAAAATAAATCAACTAATTTAATCAAGATTTAGAGAATGAATATTAAAAGAAAATTTATGCAAAATTCATAATTTAATATACAACTAAAAGAAGATAAATATATCAAAGTACTATATACACTTGATTTAATCACATAGGGGGAATAAAATGCTTTATAGTTATGGGCTTGGGATCTTTGAGTTGACTGTTTTATGTTCTTGAACTAATCAATTGAAAGGATTCTTTAAAACCTAAATCATTAAAACACCTAACAGAATAATAGATGTTATGCTTTCTATTTGATACCTTATAGGAGGTCAAATGCAATACAAATATGAGCATAAGACTTACTGAACAATGTCTCCTTGCACTTAAGGATTTTTTAGTGCAATGTTCTTTTAAACTTAAAATAAATAATTAAACACTTCAAATACAATCTTTAAAATAAATCTTAAATTATAAAATACTAGAATTTATGATATTAATCCTTTTGAACTCAAATAAATAAAAAATAAAATATAAGATAACATTAAAAAATAAATAACCTAGGACTTATCTAAACTACACTTTAGATGGTTTGATAGGGCTACTAACTCTAGCATAGGCTAGGCCGGTGGTGTGGTTTGCTGTGATGCAAATATCTTGCATGGAGGGTTTCTTGTGTTTGTTTACTCCCATTCTTTCACTCTGGATGTTGTAATTATATTTCTTATTGGTACACCTTAGACTCTTCTAGGTTGCATTAGATGCATTAGATTTGATACAACACCATCGCACTTTTATATTCTATATATGAATTGCTCTTTTAAATTTGGGTAAAAATTATAAGGTGCTTAGGACCTAATATAAATGTAAATGTAAAGTCCTAGATTCTCGTACAGTAAGATTGAGTTGTATAGTGTTAAGAGTTAAAAAGATTAAAGATGATTTCTTATAAATATATATATATATATATATATATATATATATATATATATATATATATATATAGAGAGAGAGAGAGAGAGAAAGAAAGAGAGAGAGAGAGAGAGAGAGAGAGAGCGAGAGAGAGAGAGAGAGAGAGTTCCAAAAGGAAAATATGCTTCTTCCTTTAAAGTTCATTTTCTTTCAAAATCTTAAAGAAGATCCAGAAGCATGAAAAGAATGACTTAAGTAAGCAATCATATTTAAATCTACATTATATAGGAAGCTGAAATCTAGGCTTGTTGTGGTAGAGCATAGCCACCTTTACTTTTTAGTAGACCCTACATTATACTCTACATTAAAAATAAATGAATACAAAATTATTTATACACAATTCTTTCATATACTACTTCATATTACATGCTTTGCATTCATATGGGTGGTAGACTTACATTAGAGGATAACCTTTTCATAGGTTTCTGTTGGTATGATTTATCTAGACTTTATTGGAACATGTATATAGTTCTAGAATAATATGGTAGTGGTACCATATACACTTAACACCTTTACCTAGACATGCATATATACAATGAACTCTAGCCCAGCACATGAACCAATGATAAGGAATAAGGAGCCTAAGAGTCAAGGTTGCCGTAGTTTTCCTATGGTTTAGGGTCGTTATGTTACCAAATTTTTCATGAAAATTTAGACTAAAAAAATTTTAGAAGTTTAGAGTTAACTAAAATTAAAATTTAGAAGTTAGAAAATCTTTGAGTCAAATTTGCACTTGATAGGTGTGTCTACATATTAAAGATTCCTAATTAAAGTTTTCTAAACTACAAATCGTTGATACCTTATATATAGAGCTATGCTATGTTAGATTTAGTAGGCGATTGATTGCTTTTAAGATATTAGCTGGCAACTCACTTTAACCAGGCATAAGTCCAGATTATATACACATCTCACGAAATATCTTCCCTTGAAATATCTTCCCTTTGAGGGTTATCTAAAACTTAAATAAATTTTAATCTCAATTAAAATCTAAATCAATCCTTAGAATTTTTGAACTTAAATCTTTGATCAAACCTTTATAAATTTTAAAAGTCTAGTCCCTATATGAATCAAGAGTATTAGAAAGACTTACCTTGGGATGTAATTAATTGCATCTATAGGGGGTCTAGAACCCAGTAAAAAAAACCCTATTTGAGTTCCTTTCTATAGTAAGGGAAGAACCCTATGATGTAGATTAGATTTATACTTTGGTTACATTTATATTCAAAATGATAGATGAATATTCATTTTATCCTTCAAGATAACTTTTACATTCCTTATGTTGAGTTTGGATATGAATGCAAATTGTTTCCCTTTTCAAATCAATAGTCAAGCATTAATTTGCCTTTTGGGGAAATAGATGTTATGCTATATGGATTTAATTAAAGAAATAATGAAGTGAATCATATGACATATCATTTGCATTTATCTTCTAACAATTGATTTAACTTAAACTCACCAAGGTGAAAGATGAAGGAGATGAATGAAGATACAAAGTTTAGTGAGACTTTGACTAGGATGACTTTGTAGTAATATAGCAACTTCTCAATGTCATTCCATATACGCACTAACAACACCAAAAGGAAATAGTCAACTGGCAAACATAGTTGCTTCTTATTGATAAAACTCAAGATCATGGTCACACTCATCGCTTTCATGCTCAATATCACATTCAAAAAGTAATAGGCATGTTAGGTGAAGTCAGCATGTCTTTTGCCATATGCACAATTGTTATAGATCAACTACACTAGTAAACATGTTTGCACATTTTGTAAGGGTGACCATTTGTTAAATAAGCACACTCACAATAATGAGAGAAGGGTCCATAAGAGATGGTGAGCGGTGCATGTGCCTACACTAGCCTTACCATTATGTATTTATATAATAATATCGAAGTACCAATCACATATGCATTTAATGCATGGATCCACCTTCTCTCTCTATCATTTTCATAGAATTTGATGGTTTTTAGCTGCTCTCTTTATTAAAGAATTGCCACAGGTCTTGATATATACTCACTCAAGATGCTCTTTCATCCATGACTACATTCATTTAGTAGAAGGGATTTCAAACTCCAAAGTTAGCATAACAAACTCACACCACTCTAATAATATTAATTAACTCATCTCCCTGACATAAAGTACAAACACCCAAAAAAAATAACTTATTTATTCTACTCGACATTCAGGAACACACACACGCACTGTTGCTCTCCTCGTTGGACATGCTTATGTGTTCACAATAGAAATCAAGCACTCACCTTGCACTTACGTCATACGAAGAAAAATAAAATCACATGAAGGTAAAAGGACTTATTTGGTCACCTAAACATTAATCTTTTTTTTAATGAAAAAAAGTTTACGTGGATTCACATAAGTACATTACATCAAAAATGAAACAGCAGGTGTGAAGATACTCACTTCCATGTAAGTGCCTACAAACATGGTTCCTAACAACCATAGGTGATAACTTACCTTGCCCATTCATATAATTTAATACAAATTTTCCTCGAGTAGTAAAGTTAGCTAACCTTACTTGATTGTAGGTCACCCTAATCTCTTTTCTTATTGCAATAATATTTTTCCTCAACACTACACCTCCTTAGAAGTTACAAATCCATGTGACCTACAAAGATCCTTGATGACACCTTAAAGGTTTGGTGCCTTCTTCTAAATAAAAACTTTGTGGGAGGAATGACGTTGTCAAAATGAACCATGTACATCAATCCTAAAGGCCTCTAATGTAGTGCCTTGTAGACATGCTCAATCACTTATCAAGCTCATGACTGAAAAGAAAGGTCCACTGCATCCAAATCATTCTTGCCAAACCTTACAAGTTTAGCCCTAGGTATAGGCTTCATCAGTGGCGGAGGGAGGGGGGGCACGTGCCCCCCCCACCAAAAAAAAAAAATATGAATTTGTTAGATATAATAAGCCCTTTCATTTGCTTTGGAAGAAAGCATGTCGAAATGTGAAAACAAAGGAGATTGGAGGTTACTGTGGTGAAGCAATCATGGAAGTGAAGGCGTAGTAGTCTACCAGGAATTGATGGGTCTTGTTGAATATGCCTATGCAGAATAGCTCTGACGATGATCTCAGCTTTGGGTTATCTCATTAATTTGTATATATAGAACATATAATATATAGCATTTAATTTTATTTTAATATTATGCTAACATAAAATATATATAGAGAGGCATTTTAAAATATATGGCGTTATCAAAGGATATAGAAATCGAAATTAAACATGATAATTATTATTTAATATAAGAAATGGAATAGGTTATTAAACGTCAAATTGGCAATTTGAATCATGATTAATTGCTAATTTGCATGGGAAGATTCTTATTGGATCTGGCCATAATGGTTGAAGAGAAAGAGAAATTATTAGGTGCAGTCATCGGACTGCGTTCAAAGACGAATCAAGATACACCACGTCACCTTCCGTAGTCTGATTCACCTCTGAATCATTAAGTGATCGCACCTAATAATTTCTCGAGGGAGAGGGGGCACCCCCTAACCAAAAAATAATCCCGGTTCCCACCTTTAGGCCTCCTGTTGATGCTTTTTTTTTCATTTTCTACTCTAGCTGCAGCAGAGAGAGCAAAAATGATGATTTTAGTTCCTTTTGTATTAGCATAGAGAAATTAATAGGATTAGTATGAGGACTTTTTATCATCATGTGCAGTAGCTTCTCCCATTGTGCCCCCTATGAAAAGTTTTTGGCTCCGCCACTACTTGTCATCGTAAATCTCTTTAGTTGGTAATGGTTCTATTATTAACATTGAAACATCATCAATTAAAAATTAACTGTTTAAAAAACTTATGGGTACAATAATGAAGAAATCACATGGAGTGATCCACACTATATAACATCTCAGGGCCCATAGCTCCAAAGCCTTGTTTTTTAGCTTACTTGATGGATGTCTCAGTAACTTGCTAGAAGAAAGGTAAATTAATAGCTTCCTTGCATCAAGAACATTCTTCCTTACTAAGACCGCTCAAAAATACATAAAATGGCCATTTTCATTTTACCAATCCTTACAATAGGCACTTGCACACTCATTACCCTGGTAGAGGTGACCTCTTATATTTGAGTTGCCACAAGTATGCATTTTTTAGGCTTTTGCCTCCTCTTTTGATTGAAGAGAGGCATTTCTACTTTAGATACATTAACTAAATTAATAATCTTAACATCACCACCAATATTGATAAACTCAATGATGCAATCGATGGTGGTCAGTAACTCAACATTCTTCAACATCCTCGAAAGTTCAACCATCATTCTCTTTACAAGAGTGTTGGTTGCTCAACTAGTAATCTTTGGAGAAATGGGGGAGTGTTGTACATCAACTTACTCAGCGAGGGATCACTAAACTTATTCTTTTCTATTCTAACCGACTTACCCATACAAAAAGTGATATTCTTGGATGACTTAAATTGAGATCTGAATAACTCAGTTGAATTAATCTTTATCCACTCGAAGGTTTCTTCCAAAGATGAGCAAAATTAATACTTCAACAGAGAGCCTCTATTTATAAGGAGATAATGAAGAAGGTGGCATCACATCATTAATTTGGAATTTACACCATGAGAAATATACAATAAAAATGGGGTAGTAAATTTGTGTTTAGATTTTTTGCTTCATGTTTGATAGTTGCATTTATTATCATACATCCATTCATTTTATCACTCGCTTATCAAAGGGCCGAGTGAATTAGAAAACTAAGTGTATACTCACATATACCTTCATAAGTGATTCACATGTCGCTGGTGGGTCATGAAAGAGGAACTTTCCTTGAATGGGTGCCTACAACAAAACTTTCTTAACAATTTGAAGCCTCAACTCAAAAGGAACTCACATTAGAAACCATAAACGAGCTCACCTTTTCATGGGGTAGACTAGAGATTCCTCTTCATGCTAGCTCGACACTCATCGCTTGCCCGGACTAGCATCTTAGTCAATTTCTTTTTCTCAGAGTGATCCTCCTTATGATAGCTTGCTAAGCATAGTTACTGGAATATGCCTGTTCACCAAACCTTCAATTCATTTCGTGATGACCATTTGAAGCACTTCCTTTCTATGATATCATCTCACTTGTGTCCATATCGACTTGAGAGCTCTCATACTAATCATCACCAATATCAGCAATTCTATGGGTCGCAACTCCCCTCACCTTGAGGCTCGTCAGTATATTCATGCTAGTATACACGATGCTACTAGACTAACCCAAACACCTCTCACCGGAGTCATTCTAATGTCATGCTATTATAACCAATCAAAGGATGACACATGTTTAGCGTAGCTTGTGTAGCATTGTACAAGTAATATTTGTAGTATTGACTTTTCTCTTATATGGCCTTTTCTATAGCCCTTTAAATCTCATGAATAAGGTGTGTTGAGTAGCAGTTTAGGACTTTTGGGCAGACTTTTGATAGATTTGTGTGGATTACATATTAGTTTGATTTTCATTATTTTCTTGGACTTTTCACATAGCCTCTCTTGCTCTCCAATTCTCTTCTTAATCTCTATTCACACATAGGTTCCAATTCACTAGCTCACCTGGTGGGCCTGGTTGTAAAATCGAGTGCCACCCATGGATACAATTGGATTCAACAAGAACTGGGGTTCAATTATTAGATATAAAAATCACTTTGTTGAATTTTGTTTGAAGTAAAACAATTGTCTATAGAAAAGAATTGTGGAATTTAGTAAACTTAATGAAAAACTAGGATAAAAGAAATCTTTACATAGATCAAATAAATAAGAAAACTTAGTTCCATTTATAAATATGAATATCATAGGTTTATCAGGATTTATTTTGCTATACTAACCTATTTAGCTATCACCTTGGAGAAATTTTTGAACTTCTATTTGAATGTTCTATAAACTTTGACTATGATCCCACATTATTTATAAAATTATGTAAGTTTTTTTAAATAAAATATGTCTTACTAGTTGCGATTTAAATTGCCCCAAAATTGCACCTAATAAATCTTTTCAGAACATTACTATGCATTACAATGCCTGCACCGCAAGCAGCTTTTTGTAGATCCCAGTATGTCCCATGATCAATTATTTAATGAATCAAATATAAGAAACGGTGCTCGCTACCAGTTGACAAATCTATCAATTAAGCATAGTAGCATTAATGTCCTTTCTAGTCTTTATCGTGAAAGTTGTTTTTTCTCCTTCTAATTGAGGTGCTTCCATAAGTATCAAACCCCATGAATAATAATAATAATAATAATAATAATAATAATAATAATAATAACCATAACCAAACCATCACCATACCGGATCTTGTAGCATGCCGTGCTAGCATCTTACCTTGCATGAGGCCTTCATTTTTGTGAAAATGCAGAAATATTGCATATATAAATGACTTTCGATGCTTGGTTTTAAAATATGCATATTACTTGGGGTAATTTTATAGAAGAAATTCGCATTGCATCAGAATTTGAAATAGGCAAATAATCTATGAAAAAAAAAAAAAAAAAAAAAAACATAGTCGGCACAATAATTGGTGACAAGGCCGTAGATTTACCACTCACATCATTTAATTGATGGGTGTTGTAAGATTATCAAGACATATGGCCAACATAATTTATGGATGATATAGGGTTGGCTTGCTCGGCCAACCCTTTAAAAAAAAGGCAATAGATTTATTTGAAAGCGAAATCATTTTTTTTTAAATATATATGGACACTTTTATTTATTTTATAATATGAAAAATTCCTTTAAAATCAAAAGAATAAATAAAATCTCTTTGAAAAGTATCTTCCAAATTTTACGTTTTCTTAAATTTGTTATGGGAAATTTTTTTTAAACTAAACCTCATTAATAATTTAATTTGTAACTAAACCAATATAAAAAAAGTTGGAAGTCGCCAAAATTGCCCATTTAACGAGCAACTTGCTATGATAGGTGTATGATGGATATGATAAAGGTGAAGGATGAGATTCACCAATGGCTTCTGGAATGGGATGTTAACCGTTGCATATTAATGTAAACTTACTATTCTTACGTAAACTATAATATTCCACATTCACTTGCAGCGAGATTTGTTTCATCAAAAAGATAGGAGATTACAGTGTTATTTCGGAGGGACTGAAGATACTCTTATGCAACGAGATGTTTACTTCATAGGGGAGCTATGCCACAGTTTATTGGAAAAGTTTTGCTTTGAAGATGATCAATACATCGAGGAGATCAATTCTCAGCATACTGCATTCACCCCACCACATGCTACTGGAGATCCATATGGTGGTGGCCCATCTTGTTATGCTAATGAGGTTCCCTCTCAGGGATACGTTACGTTCTCTACACTGCCAGACATTGCATCATGGTTGATGGCAGATTTTGTTCCCTCATCATTGGGCGATGATTTCACCAGTCAGGCCGATGCTACGGTGGACTAGCAACACCACCTACATACTAGATTATTGCATGCACCGCAGCATCATACACTTGACACAGATGCGAAACCACATCAGCATAGGAGGAAGCGTTAGTGATGTGTACTACATACCTTTTAGGTGTTTTACTTATGTCTATGATGATGACAATGTACTCCTCTATTATGGATGACATAGTGCATTTTGTTATATTTCATTTTGTTCTATTATATACTCATAGTTATTAAGCTATAATGTTATTTCACATATTCCTAATTAAAAAATAAAGTAAAAATAAAATTGTGATTAAGTACTTACCAATAATTTTGAAAATATGGTAAATTATTATTGATTCAATACTCTTCTATACACACAATACAAAAAAACTAACATAAAACTAGCATTATAGTATAGCATAAAATAAACCTAATAAATTAGGATAATACCAGCACATTAGCATAACATCACATATTCCTAACTATTATATGCAAGTGAGCTTGATGCTGTGTTTGAGTTCGACAACATTTGTAGTTGTACTCAAACTCTTACGAAATAAACTGCTAATATACTTCATTCAAAAACTCCTTCTTTCCTTGCACAACATCTCCCATCATCATCTTATATGATTCTAACAAGAACTCATTGAATCCATGATTCAATTTATGGTGCAGAATACAAAAATACACATCGATCGTTGACCTTTCAATGACCACCTCAACTAAACCTTCTCTATCATGCCCAATTTCATGAATTCGGGCCTTTAAAAAGTCTAGTTAAAACAAATGCCTGTCATGTTCCATGAACCTTCACTGTAAATATCTCTATCCCATGTTTCTAACTTCATCAACAGCCCTATACAGTTTTATTTTCATAAGTCAATCATATATATGGCACAATAAGCAATCCTCAACTTCACTCCATATATGCATAACACATAAAAAAATTCATTAGATATTGCCTTCACTTCAAGGCTCTGATAAGTAGGAAGTGCCAAACTTTATTTCAACTAAGTGCTTTCCTCCTGAATCATCTGCGTCGTGGGAATACTTTGAATCGTATCCAATACAGATGAATATATTACTAAGTAATATATAAGAAGTGGCACAACTCTTGCAAAAAAACTTAAGGCTTTAAGGAACAGATAATACTCATCCAAAATAGCACTACATCTATAACTTATATAGCATGAGAATAACAACTAAATAATGTGAACTTTAAAAACAAAATCCTTTAATGAGATTTATTGTTGTTGTCTACTTGACATGATAATACAACCCTTCATACATCAATTGATAATGCACATTGATTTGGTAAGACAACTTTACAGCTCATAGAATATGTATACTCCTTACAACTTTACACCTTATAGAGTGTGAATACTCACTACAACTTCACAGGTCAAGGCATATTAAATTTATAATCCTGTATTGTAGAGTTATAAAATAATTCCTCATCAATAGCTGTATAAATTTGATTGATGCTTCTTTCATTTAAAAAAAAAAATTAAGTCGCCTATTGAATGGGCCACTTACATTAGTGGCCTATTAAACTAGCGACATATATTTGAATATTCTCTTCATTGCAATCAAATGAAGGTTACATCAACCAAGAAACAAAACAAAAAATTGCCAAAAATGGCATCTACCGAGCAACCAAACTAGGCAAATAATCATCCTCAAGAATATTACAAAAATCTTGAGCCAAATACAAAGAATTCCTATCTATGTACTTGCATAAAAAATGCCCTTCCATAGCCTTTTGGGCACAATAATGTGCAACTTTATTACTTTCTCTTAGTCTATGCACAAAAATAACCATATTGAATAACTTTATCCAATTATAATCATCTCCTTCCTTAGCATTATCCTTCCACCTAGGCTCCTTACACATTTTTTGCATATGCATCATAATGCTTGCATTATCTCCCTGAATCAAAATACCTTGCATTCACATCATCGTACTATCCACAATCTTTCTGATGTATTTCAATGCAGTCAACTCCACCTGCAGACTATCCCAATGTATAATGCTCCAGCCAGCTGTTAACAAAAGACTACCTTGGCTATTCCGAACAACCATTCCTACACCACCTGCATTATTACCATGAAGAGCTCCACAAACATTAAGTTTCAACAAATTCGGGGGGGGACCATCAGTAAGAAGACAACCCAAAAGGATGAATGTAGTCCCAGTGCTCCAAAAAACTGTAACACTTCCTCTGATGTAGCATCTCCACTGCATTAATAGCAGTCACTAGAGGGGAGGAATAGGCATTACCATGTTTTTCATCTGATCTATTCTTCCAGCATAAGAACACCCCATTACAATACAAAATAACCCAAAAAACCTCCTTTTTATTTCATTTACCAATCCTCTCCTGCAGCTCCTGAAAGTTCCTTAACTTAGGCAAAGCGAATCCCCACTTCTCCAGGGTCTTAAGAACCATCTTAGTCTATATATATTCCACAGATACATGTGGTAGATCTTCCATACCTTGGCAATTAAATGGACACCCCATCCCACTTTGTAGTCCAAGTATAAGCAGCCATTCCTCCGTGGGAATAATCCCTTTATACATTCTCCACCAAAAAAAAATTGACTCTAGGGAGTAATTTGAGCTTCTAAATGTCAACCACCATATCCTCATCCAACTTGAATTGCTCCCAATAAACAATTGAAGAAACTAATCTACCAATTGGATCTTTGATAAGTTCCAACCTGTCTTCATTCTCTTCTCCTTGAATAGTAATCTCACAAATCTTTTCCCCCATTATCACCCCAAACAGGTCCTTAACCAGTGCTCTATCCCAACACTCATCTGGTGCCATTAACTGAGACACCTTCATCCCTTCCAAACTCCCCATGTCCCCAAAAGTGGGGAAATCATTCACTTATTTTTCCCAAATCCACACCTGATTTAGGACATCAATGGATTCCCCATCACTAACCTTTAACTTAATGAGCATTTGCAAACAATCCTCTCCATCACAAATAATTTTCCAAGATGCAGAATCATACCTTTTGGCATTTCTATTCCAAGGTCTTGCTCCATATTTAGCATTTAGACATTTCCAAACCATCCCATCAAGTTTAGTTAGGAAATTCCAAGTCAGTCTGGCTCTAAGAGACCCTATCCATTTAGAAGATGCATGAATACCCAAGCTTCCCAACTTCATGGGTTTACAAACCACCTTCCAAGCAGCATAATGCAGCCCTTTCTTCTCAATTCCTTTATCCCAAAGAAATAATCTAGCAATCTTTTTACCTTCCATCAGCACAGCCTTAGGCATCAGGGAATGAGTCATAGCATACATTAGAGAAGGCATGATAGATGCATTTATTAACATCAACCTTCCAGCAAAGGATAATAGCCTTCTCCCCCAAGCCATCACATAAGATCTCATCTTCTGGATAATTTCAATAAAATCTGATCTGCCAAGTCTTCTTAGAGACAACTTAATGCCAAGGTAGTCAATCTACTCCACCTTTTTTAATCCAATTAGTGAAGCAAACCACTTTTTCTTCCAATTCAGTGTTCCCTTGCTGAATAACACCATAGACTTCCTTGGGTTGATCCTTTACCCTAACCAAGAATAATACTCCTATAAAGTATTGGTAATAATCTTAATTGCTGCTTTAGAAACTCCTGCAAAACAACCATATCATCATCATATAAGAGGTGAGAGGCCATTGGTCCCCTCATCGAAATTAGCATCCCTATGAACTACTCCTTCTGTTGCAAAGCCAGTGATAGTAATTCCAAACATAGAATGAATAAGTAGGGTGATAAAGGGCACCCCTACCAAAAACCACACCCAACAGCAATCCATTCAGTCAACTGTCCATTAATGAGTAGAGAAAACATGGGATAGCTAACATAGTTCATAACCCAACATCTAAATCGAGCAGGGAACCCCATCCTTAGCAACACCAACTCCAAATTATTCCAACTCATCTTATCATATGCTTGCTCCATATCAATCTTCAATGCAAGTATCCCACTCTTAGCAGTAGAAACTTTAAATCTATTAATTACCTCTTGAGCAACAATGCAATGATCTGAAATGGTTCTCCTAAGAACAAATGCAGCCTACTCCTCTGAGATAATCAAGGGAAGAATTGGCTTAAGTCTATTCACAATAACCTTAGCAATAACTTTATATATAGTCTAGAATAAGCTAATAGGCCTTAGCTTAGACAGGTGATCCGGTTGAGCCACCTTAGGAATTAAAATGATCACCATTTTTTCCAATCTTCCAACATAACCCCAGTGCAAAAAAATTCCAAGCTGGCTCTTGACACCTGCTCTCCAACAATGCTCCAAAATTTTTATAAAAGAAAGTAGTAATTTCATCTCTTCCCTGAGCTCTATTTTTGCCAAAGGACTTAACAACCTCCCAAATTTCTTCCTCAGACATCTCTATCCAGGGCTTCAATAAAGCTATCAACAACTTCTTTATGCTTAGTCAATGATGGCCAACCCTCACCAACAATATCCTATCTATCCCATTTTAGTTTGAAAAAATCAAAATTGATTTTGCTAATCTCCTCATTATCAAGAGTAACTAGCTACCCCCCAGAAGTTTTCAGTTCTCTTATTCGATTCAACCTTCTACAAGCCGATGCCACAGTATGGAAGAAATGAGTGTTCCCATCTCCCTCTTGCACCTTCTCTCTCAATTGAACAACTTGATTATCGGACAGGACACTTCCACCCATTCAACTTATGCACCTTCTCTCTCAATTCAACCACTTGAATATCGAACAGGCCACTTCCACCACATTCCAATTGTTGCAAAAGTGCAATATCTCCTTTAAGATCCTTCCTCTCCTTCTCAATTTCTCTAAACTTGTTCTTGCTCCAAAAGAAAAGTGACCTGAGCTTCCTTTTACATTTTTTCTTCAATTTACACATATCAGAACCAGAATCAATAATGCCCCACTGCTTTAGAACAATCCTCCAAGCAATCGTATAAGCAAACCAAACATCTTCAAATTATATCCAGGCTGAACTTCTTCTATTACTTCCCAAAACACGGTAAAGGATCGGGCAATGATCAGAGGAAACACGAATAAGGTGCTTAACCAATAAATCTTGGAATGAACTCAAAAAACTTGAGCTCACCAAAAAGTGATCCAGCCTACACCATATCTTACTTCTTCCCTCTTTGTTATTGGTCCAAGTAAAAGTAGGGCCAACAAAATCAGGGTCTACCAAGTCATTCATCACCATGAATTCCTTCATCTGATAAACAGCAAGGGAATGCTTAAATGACTTACCACCTTTCCTCTCATCTTTGGAAAGAATACAATTAAAATCACCACAAACCATAAGTGGCATATTAGTATCATGATGCCTAGAAATGTCCTCCCATAAACTCATTGTAATCGTCCTCTCATTATTAGCATACACAACAGCAACATAATCCATCAGCATTCTGGATATCACCCATCAAGCATTACTGTGATAGAAGCTTCTTCTAAAAGGAAACCACCCCATCCTTCCATATCAAAATAATACCACCCGCCTTCCCAACAGAAGGCTAAAATTTAAAATTCCAGCCTCTACCAATCAGCTTATCCACATCACTCCTACTGAACCCTTCTACTTTGGTCTCCACCAATCCAATAACATTCACATTATTCTCCCCTTCAAAGCTTCTTTGATAGTTGCTTGCTGTAGCCTTACGAGCACCCCTACAATTCCAATAGAGTATGTTTATCATTGATTAACCAAAGGGGATGCATCCCCGCTGATCGATCAAGTCAATAAACCATTCTCAGAATCCTCCAAGCAATTGTCAACTTCTTCTCTAATCTTACCAAATCTAAATCGGGGTAGATCAACAATCAGGCCAAGATTCGCTAATTCTTTAGCTAGTGGCACACTAGCTATTTTCTTTTTCTTATCCTTTAAAACAGAAGCACCAGCTCTGTTTATCTTGCTATCAGAAATTTCATGCTGGGCAAATCATTAAAAGAACCATTACTGACTAGATACATAGTCAGCATAAGACTATCCACCACTCCTTTCTTCCTCTTTAGATAATAACCTCTTATTTTGCCAGACTTGCTACCCGAAGTAGTCAATGCCTTAGGAGTAGGTTTAGGAGTAGAAGACTTACTATTATTCTCCTTCCTCTAGTTCTTTATATCCATGAACTTTGTTTCCAAATGATCAGCTTGCCTTTCCTTCATACCAACCAGAAGAGCATCAGTCACTGGTTCGCCATCAACCGTTCTATCAGAATCATCAACTATATTGTCCTTTTTCTTATCCGTCTTCTCCACATTTACCTTATGAATTTCCCTCCAAATTGGACTATTAACAACATCCTTAATGGCCTTCCTCTGTTTGCTTTTTCTTCCTCTTCTCCTCGTGACCACCGTCTAGCTCCCAACATCATCATCTAATTTATCAAGAATTTCTCCATGGAACTTACAACTATCCTGAATAACAGGATTTGCATTCTTTTTAAGCATATCACTAACAGTTTTAACCTCATTATTCCCCACTAAACCATCCACATTAGTCCCAACATCTATAGCATTTCTTCCTCGCTCCCTGCAAACCTCCTCTCTATGACCAATTTTTCCTCATGTATTACAAATAACCAGAATTCCTTCATATTCAATAGGTTGGAAGAATCTCCCTCTAAAGCCTTATGCTCAAATTCCTTTATGCAGCCTTTTACCCAACAATTCTAACACAAACTCTGGCATAGGAACATCACCCCAACGAGCTCATTTTAGTATCCATCAGTAAGGATTCTCCAACCAGAACAACCAACTTGGCAAGATTATCATTATCCCAGTATTCTAACGGTAGACTCAAAAATCTTAACCAAACTGGAGAAGAGAGCCCATTTAAGGAATTCCTAGAAAACCTTGGAGTCCATCTATCCACCCCAATAATTTGACCAGATGCAAACTAAGGCCCTCCGATCAGCATATTATTCTGTGCCTCCTCCATTTCTAACAAGCAGATAAAACAATCCATTCCCATCGGTGTAATCTGAGACATACCAAGGTGACCCCATTTCCTCTCTAGCTTTTTCTACACTACCCAAAATGGTAGTCTTCTACCAAGTAGCCTTCCCACTAATGCTTTCCCCAATTTCTTCACATGAGCCCTGGCTTTATCCAGATTCAGAGAAACAAGACCATCCTTCTGAATGAATTCTTTCATATCTTCTTTCAAAATCAATGGGACATGTTGAGGCTTTCCCCATGCCCTATTAGCTTCCCCAGGGTTCCGTAGGACTCCCCCAATGACCCAAGTCGCTTCAGGATCCAACCTCACCCTAATGTTCTTCTTGGTACCTTCGATTATTTCTTGTAAAGAAGGGAATCTAGAAGATTTGCTCATAAAACCTTCCACCCTTTTACCCTTATCCCTATCCTTGGCCTGATCATATTCCATTCCCCTGTCATACCTCTTCTCCTAAGGCTTCATTCTACCCATTATCACCATACGATCCGCTTCCCGCCTCTTCGAATTCAAAGAAAATTTCAAAAAAACCATTTCCCACAAAAAATTCTTGGCAATGATTCCTACCCCGATTCTCCTGTCTCCCATCTAGAATCTTGATTCAAGGCACCTCCAAGTCCTTACAAACTCTGATAAGGTCATGATTCTCCATAATTCATGAACAATCAAGATCTATCTTTATAAAGCCCTACATCTTAACATCCTTCATATTCCTTTCCTCGGGAGGAAAAGAATTCACTCTAATGTGCTCCACATCCATCGCCTCCACAGGCGAGCATGGTGTAACAACCATCTGATCAGCAACTTTAACACTCCCAAAATCTCCAATCAAGAAATGCTTCTCACCAGAAGCCCCACAATCCAGAAAGCACACACCACGACCAACATCCTCCTCAGACCCGCTCCCACCATCCAAACTCCTCCCTCCACTGTTCCGACCGTGATGGCGTGAGGGTGATCGAAGGTCACCCTTCCCAATACCCTGGAGTTTCTCTCATGAGAACCAAAGCTAGAGAAAGAAAAAATTGGACAAATGAGCGCCTAACTGGCGACTTATATTAAAGATGCAAGTTGCCTGTCTGATGGGTGACTTTGGCGAGTTCTAAATATTTTTTTTGTTGGTTTAGTTACTAATTAAATTATTAATGAGGTTCAGTTTAAAAAATTGCCAATATATTAAAAAAAAGGTTTTATTTACAAATTATCATTAGAGATTGTGAGAAATATATATATCTAACCTATCTTTTCAATATTTGTATATAATTTATTAAGTCCTAACATATGAGAAAGTTCTTCTGACATTTAAAAATAATGAGATGGCTTTATTTTTAAATGATTTTTTTCTCATATATATATATAGGTAAAATATGATTTTATATCAGTAATGATGTGTCTATAAAAAAAGTCTTGATTAGGCATGAATCTTGATACATATCTAAATTGAAAACTTCCAAATTTAAAATTTGGACCATCCAAACTCCAATTTCAACAAACTTACGGTGAAATTAAATATCACAATGAGTCGAGCTCAACGACACCAAAAAAAGTCTGATCAAAACTCAAATGGATTCAAATCATGGGATCACAGAATAATTGGAAGGTTCAAAGTATTAATTGGATGACCAAGTGATCTCTAATGAATCGAGCAGGTTGACTAGAAGAATCCAACGAGCTTTAGAACACTTAATTCCAACATTAATAAGACACTTAAATACTTGATAAATTCTTTATAATTGAGAAAATATTTATCGATCATCCGATGGAATACTCTAAATTTTCCCCATATCTTATCTATATTTTTGGGCTATGCCACTCTAAAAATCTATAAATAGATTCCCACCTCTTACATGAAAGGGGGTTGGGACTATTGGGGCTTAATCTTTTGAAGGTTTAAACTCTAGGATAGATACTCAAGGGAACTCTGAGGCTTAAAGCATTATATAGCTACACCCTAGCACCACTATCGGTGAACCTTTATCACTTGGGCAACACTTTTGAACTTATTAATTCTATTATCAGTCAACTACGATCCCTCTGACCACTGTAGTCTGCTAATTTTGATCCTTTTACCACTATCTCCCATCAATAATATTCCTTCATACCACCATAGGCTGCAAGCTATACTACCTCTTACATTTATCTCATATAGATATGTTCCCTCTATCCTCCATCATATACTGACTACGGTCCCTCTTATTATTGTCACCTATCAAAAATTTTCCCTACAACCTCTAACACCTGTTGAATTCGGGCCCTTTAAAGTATGTCTCCCTTTGAATTTGGTCCCTCCTACCTTCATTGCCTGCCGACTATAGTCACTCGGCCTCTGTTGGCCACAGACCACCATCACTCACTGATTATGATCCCTTTATCCACCAACATTAGTAGACTATAGTTCCATTGACCAAGGTCGCCCGCTTAATACAGTCCTTCCTACAATCGATGTCCACCAACAATGATCCCTTTGACTATTATCCCTTACTGACTACGGTTCCTCTAACCTCATTAGCCTTTATACTATGGTCCTTCTAACAACCATACCCTACCAAATACGATCCCTCTAACAACCTTTACCTATGGACTATGGTCCCTCTAAACGTAGACGCACAACTACAGTCCCTCCTACTTCTGTTCTCCATCAACTACAATCCCTCGGACCTCCATTGCCCATTGAATATTATCCCTTCCACTATCATTGTCCCCCGACTATGGTCCCTCTTACTACCTTCAACCATAGACTACGGTCCCTCTGACCACCCATGCCTACCAGTTACTATCCCTCCCACCACCTCTTCCCACTGACTATGATTCCTCTGACCACATTTGCTTGCATGCTACAGTCCTTCTGACCACTGTACCATGCCAACTATGGCATCTACAACCACCATCTCCTATGAATTATGGTCCCTTCGACCACCGTACCCCACTGAGTATGGTCTCTATGTCAACAATTTCTTACGGTTTACTATCCCTCTGACCACTATTTCCCTCTGACTATGGTCAGTCTGATGAACATCATCCTTTAACTACGATCCCTCTGACCAACATCCTGCAAACTACAATCCCTCTAATCTTGGTTACATGTCAACTATGATTCCTTAGAACATCATCATCCACTAACTATGATCCCTCCAACCACCATCGTCCATCGACCACTGTCCCTTGAACCACCGTAGCCCATAGACTATGATCACCCTGACCACCATCGCGAGCTAACTATGGTCCCTTGACCAACATCACCAATCGAGTTCATTCCATTTTACCTCAGTTCTTGAAATGCATTCCCATTGATTATAGCCTATTGACCAAACAAACAAACAAATAAGCTAACATTTTATTGAGAATTTCTCATGTCACCAGATTGCTCCAACACCAAACAAGTAATGTAGAACTATGGTCCTTCTAACCTCCATATGACTTTATAATGTGCACTATATGATGTCTATTGAACCAACACCATCCCCTATGAAAGGGCATCATTTGTAATCAACAACAAACGCTAGTGGATTCATTTGAATTGGGTTGGGCCCCATGAGATATTTCTTTTAAGAATTTTCCACATAAAAATTTTGGTTCCTCTTATGACTCTTGTGTTACAATCTAAGAGCCTGACCTTATATTTTATTAATTATAAAAATTGGTAGATGATTATTTAATTATTCTTTTATCATATTTTGGATATTTATTTTGTGCACTATAGTCCAATTCAGGTAACAACATACACATAAAAAGATTAAACATCCAAGGCTCAAGACTATATTGTGTCATTGTGTGAGTTGAAAAAAGCATTAAAGAGTCTATAATGTTATTTTTCTTGAATCAATCTTTGTAGAAGGTGTATATTTGTTTAGCAAATGTGCAGACACATATAAGCGAAGTGAGATTAAATATTTTTATTTTTTTGAATATCCTAGTGAATGATCTGGATTGTACTGTCTGATAAGCATAATAAAAAATTAATTAAAATATTTAATTTACTTGAAATAAAATAAGAATAAAATTTAAATAATCATACTACAAAACTCTTATTTGTACTAGATGATCTAATAATCTAAGAAACTTTTTAGTGATTTAAATTAAGAAATTATTTAAATTTAAAATTTTTATTCTATTCGTATTACATGAACCTAATTCTATTGTAAGATATTTAAAATTTATCTAATTTAATCCCTATGATTAATCAATCGAATCAAGATTAACTAAAAATTATGCTTGTACTATACAAATTGGATCATACTGGATGATTAACATAACTGCCATTTGGATGATAGTTAATTGGCCTAGTGTTTATTCTATTTGAACTATAATTCAATTGACCTAATTATATGGTATGATGGTTTATTTAGTTTTTATGATCAATTATGAAATTAAACTAATTGTACTAAATAACTATTCATCATACAGTACTAAAAGTGTAGAATTAAACTAATCATACTGTATGAATATAAATTATATGGTACAATCAAAAATAATTGAATTAAAAATTTAGGGATGTTAAGCCCTTATGAACTAGTCCCGAGGCTAACCAAGAGGGGGGTGAATTGGTAGTTTTAAAAATTCATAAGAAAAATAATGATTTAGAAAATCTTTTTGAATGTTTTAAAACTTTTACAGTTACACGATAATGTGCAGATATTCAACGATAACAGAATAATAATCACAATCACACAATCATCAACAAAAAAGTAAATGCGGAAAATAATCAGAAAAAACACACCAGATTTTATAGCGGTTCGGTTAACCTGACCTACATCCACTCCCCGGAGCCTCCCCTCTGGGTATTGCACTAACACTAAGTGACTCTCTTTCTTCTCCCACAGCAAGGTGAAGAAGCCTGTACAAAAACTCCTTTCCACCAACCCGGTGAGGCAGAGAACCTAAACTCCTTTCGCTTCCTTCTGAAGCAGGCAGAGAACCTAGATTCCTTTCGCTTCCTCCTGAAGCCGGCAGAGAACCTGGACTCCTTTTGCTTCCTCCTGAAGTGGTTAGAGAACCCGAATCTTCTTACGAATGATCCTCCCACAGAGACACCGATAAGACCAGAGACGACGAACAGAGAAGACGACTCAGATCCTTATTTGGAGCAACCTTTATGAATCATTCATAAAATTCTCCTCATGAGATCCTCTCTCTCTCCCAAGCTCTCTCTCTCTCTCACTAGGTTTTCTCTAGAAAGGAAAGTGAAAAAAGATTTTTCTTGTCGGAAAAAAAATATCTTAAATAAGAGGGCTCAATAATTGCCCTAAATCTCAACTAGTCGTCAAAGATCATCCAGGAAGATCGGCCGATTAGTGTAAATAAAGAATTTTATCCCGAAGATAGCTCTGGTCATCCAAGGGAACTTGTGCGAAACCATCTCAAAATGACTTGATCGTTCGGGACGATATAGGTATTATCTCGTACGATTACTTCAAAAATGACAAAATTGTCTTACACACAGCTCTGGACATACTGGTCAGAACATGCTGGACGATTTCAAAATAACTTGATCATCTAGGATGATATGTCTATCGTCCGGTATAATTAGTTCAAAAATGACAAAATCATCCTGCACACAGCGCTGGACGTACAGGTGATAGGCACTGGACGGTCAAGATTTTTAACATATCGTCCCGTACAATCTCAAAATCATCCAGGACGATATGATCGAATCAATTAAACCTTAATTACTTTTCTTAATCACCAGACTAATTTAGGTGTGATTGTAATTGATGATCTAGGATGATACACGTATCGTCCGGGACGATCAGACCAAATCTCTAAAAATAAAAACTTTCCTAACTTAATCTAGCGGCTGAGAATTTCTGATTTAAGCCTATTGTCCTGTACGATATGGGTATCATCCAGGATGATCGATTTAATCAAACTGACTTAACATGATCATCCTAATTAGGGTTTTTATTTTCACTGGATCTTCTAGGATGATATTAATATCGTCCAGGATAATATGAACAAAAAATGAACAAAAACCCTAACTCACTAAAACTCTCCCTTGAGTGTGTGTGTGCAAGGTTACTTAGCTGTAGGATCAATTACATTACATTTGACTCAAGAAAGAGAAAATTTACAATTAAACACACGTGGACCTGATCTGGAGTTGGCTTAAATTGCATTTGATTTTTTGTACCTAAGATATTAGCCAGTCAAAGCAGAACACAAAAATTTTTATTATCATCAAAATTATAATCCCTAAATCCAGGTTTATAACAATCTCCCCCACTTTAATGATGACAAACATTTATTCAGTAGTTTTAAATCAACTACATTACAGTAATTAAAGCATAGATAAGAGATGATAAATTTTTACAAATCATTGATAACCAGTGACATTCAATATAACAAAGGACACAACTATAACAAACATAATAATGAAACTACTACAACACAAAAATAACTCCCCCTTTTAACATCATAAAAAGGAGGAATAGTAAAGACAAACAAACAACAGTAAATGAAAAATATCACAACAAACTGAAACAAAATAACTTAATAGAGAGGTGGATCCTGATCAGATGGAGGAGGTGGTGGTGGATAAAAGTAACTGTGAATGGTGGCGAACTACTCTCCAAACCAGGCCATGTCCTAGTCGTGCTGCTCTTGTTGGGTAGTCATGTAGGAGTCAAAATGGGCCTCCCACTGGTTGAAACACTGTACCAGATGATCAAAGGGTGATGCACTACAAAGAGGAGTAGGTGCATCAGGTGCAGCAAGTACAGGAACAACTTCTTCCTCTTCCTCCTCAACATCTACAGCGGGCTCCAGGTGAAGTCTGGTACTATAGAGGACATGGAAGGAGTTGTTTATATAGTAGGTAGGAGGGACATCGGCATGAACTGGATATTACAGATTATATTTTATCTCAAGTGCATAGGCAATGAGGTGGCCTAGAGCTAGATTTGGGCATCTCCTATGGCCCGGATCCCTAATGCTAATGAGATGTTCGATGTATCGAAAGAGAAGATCAGTAGCATTGAAATCCCGGTGGGCCATGATGTAGAAGGTAGTCAGGGAAAGTTAAGGTGTGATGTTGATGCGGTCCCCAGCCTTGGGGATGATTGAGCAATGAATGGCATATTGAATTATATGGGCATCCTTAAGTAGGGAAGAACATGCATTATCGTGGCAGTGAATGTTGGTATTTTGAAGGAAATGATTGACAACACTCCAATCAAAATCAGGATCAGAAACTATGGTGTGGATCTTATCACCAGTGATTAAAAGTTGAAGGATATTGTGAAAATCATGTGTGGTCAATTCTACTGGTCTCTGATTTATAAAGGACTGCAGAGCAGAGTAATCAGAGGTGATACGAAGATTGGCAAAAAAGACCCTAAGAAGTTCAGAGCTAAAGCGGAAGGCCAAGGTGAGAATGAAGGTAAGGGAGGTATGGGAAAATAGAGCCAGTACCTTGTAGGTAAGAGTACGGGGGTTGACGATCTTTGAATGAGTGATTCCAACATCAAGGTAATGCTGGAAGGCAGCCCTATCAGCTGCATCAGGAAATCAGGGATCGATATTTCCCCGGGAAGAACTTGCACCATGATGCCTTCATCCTTTTCCACCAGCCATGAAGAACAAAATGCAAGTGAGGTGAGGGAAGAAGTGGAGTGAGAAATTTGGTAAAGAGGGGCTATATATAAAGAGAACGGACCGATCGTCCAAGACGATTGTAGGATCATCCAGGACGATAGGTGCAATAATGATGGCCTGGACAATTAGGCAAAAAGGCTGTCCGATTGTCTAGGACGATCAGATATCATCCAGGATGATTAGACACAGGTGATCATCCCGAGGAGACCAGCCAGACGACCTTTAATGAAAAGTATCATCCAGGACGATTTGGTGGATCATCGAGGATGATATGCAATAAAGGCATCGGACGGGCCAAATTTGAATCGTCCAGCTGCAGACACGTAGAATGTCCAAGATGATAAGGTGGATCGTCCAGGGTGATCACAAATAATTCGTACAGATCAGCCGTTGGATCAAGTGGGGATGATTTTAATGGATCTTCTAGGATGATGAATGGATCGTCCAAGATGAAGAGGATCATTCAGGATGATGTTAAGATTATCCAAGATGATGTGAAGAAAAAGTGAAAAAGTTGAAGGATGGAGAGGAAAGATCAGGGATCCCATAAACACAATAAAAAAAGAAAAACCAAAATCACATCAAATAAAAAATAGAAAGGAGAAAAATAATAGTGTAAAAAATTTTTACTATTATTATTATTTTTTATCAGCTCCAGTAAAATAGAATTTTTCCTGATTTTTAATTCAAAAGCCAACAAGAAGAAAATCGACAACGCTGAAATCCAGAAAAGTTCGAAAATTGACTTTCGTAACTCCTACCTCGGACACCTTACATGTTCAAATTCCTTTAAAACAAAATTCTAATTCAGAAAAAAAGAATTTAGATTTGAAAAGAAATCCTTTCAAGCCTCGTTCCAAAAAAATATCTGATATAATAGTATTACAAAGTAAGGAATCAGAAATCATAATTTTTCGTCTCAAGCTTTTGAAAATAATAAGTGGCGTATGGATTTTTTTAAGATATTTAAGGATCTAAAAGGGGAGAAAGCTTATTTATTTGTGGTATAATTTTGTGCCTCTTTTTTAATTTGTTTGGCGCTTTATGCATCTTTTGATTTTTGATACACTTTGTGTATCTTTTCAATTTGGCGACATTGCACATCTTTTTAACTTTGGGCTCATTTTATGCCTCTTTTGTATTTTGTTTGGCGCTTTGCGCATCTTTTGTAAGCTTGCTTCCTTTCATAATCATTAAAGAATCTCAGCTGTGAAATTACCTTCCAGACATAAGAGATGACAAAACTCACTCTCTACAATAAGGAAGAGGTATTCACAAAATAAAAATCATACATCATATGATAAGTATAATCACTTGATTAAGAAAAACATAAAAATGATTCAAAGCTTTGAAAATACTATTCATATGAGGTAGATTACTGTAGGAAGATAAAATAGATCTTTATTTCAAAAGCTAACTTTTTAATTTTGAAAAAAATTTTTATCCAAAAGAAATACTACACCATTAAAGGAGTAAGAGGACGAGAAACAATCATCAATATTTCTTTCCTTTAACAGATCCCGAGGAGTCAATCTTTGCTTACAAGCTTTTAAACAAAAAATAAGGTAAAACTCTTAGTCAGAAATACAGTTTATCAGCAGTAGTGAGTAATGATCTAATTTATAAGTGAGTAAGTAGTAAATAAAAAATAAGAAGGAAGAAAAATAGACACGTGAAAATTAGTAAATGAAAATTGGCAAATAAAAATTAGCAGGAAATAATCAAATCTGATAAGCAAATCACACAACAAAAATCAGCAGGAAAGGAAAATTTCTAAAGTAAAACGGACAAATAAATCAAACAAAAACTAAAGCAGAATGAAGAAAATAGAAAACATCAGAAATTAGTAATCATCAGATTTATGCATTTATGTCAATCACACCCAATCTGGTCCTCAAAATATTGAATGAGTTAAAGGCCAGTGGTTTAGTAAAGATGTTAGCCTGTTGATTTTCAGTTGTTACATGATGTAGCTCAATGTACCCTTTTATAACATGGTCTCTAATGAAGTGATGACTTATATCAATGTGTTTGGTTCTAGCAAGTTGGATTGGATTCTTAGAAATGCAGATGGCACTGGTGTTATCACATAGAACTGAAATTGTGCCAACAGGTAACCCTAAATACAAAACTTGTTATTTCAACCAAAGGACTTGGGCCACATAACTTCCTAAGGTAATGTACTGAGCTTCAGCAGTGGAAAGTGCAATTGAGTTCTATTTTCTACTGAACCAGGAGACTAAAGACTGTCCTACGAATTGGCAAGTTTCAGAAGTGCTCTTTCTATCCACCCTACACCTTGTAAAATCAGAATCTGAATATCCAATAATCTCAAAGGAGGTGTTGTGCCTAGGGTACCAGATTCCTAGGTTCGGGGTCCCTAAAAGATATCTAAGAATTCTCTTAACAGCAGTCAGGTGGGACTCTTTAGGATCAGCTTGAAACCTAGCACAAAGATAAACACTAAACATAATATCAGGTTGGCTAGTAGTGAGGTAAAGCAGTGATCCAATTATTCCCCTAAACTTCTTCTGATCAATAGATTTTCCATTTGAATCCTTATCTAACTGAACAGTTGAACTCATGGGAGTGTTGATTGGCTTGGCTTTGTCTATTTCATATTTCTTTAAGATATCCATACTGTATTTTGATTGATTTAGAAAGGTTCCATCATCCATCTACCTAATGCTAAACTGTAAAAAGTAGGATAAATTTTCCATCATACTCATCTTAAACACCTTACTCATTATTTTAGAAAAATCATCTCATAAGTCTTTATCAGAAGATCCAAAAAGTATATCATCAACACAGATCTGGACAATGAGTAAATCATCACCTACTTTTTTCACAAAAAGGGTGGTGTCTACGCTCCCCTTAACAAACTCTCTTTCTAAAAGGAATGTGCTAAGGCTCTCATACCAAGCTCTAGGTGCCTGTTTCAAGCCATATAAGGCCTTTTTATTTTGTAAACATGATTTGGACATTGGGAACTCTCAAAACCTTGGGGTTGCTCTACAAAGACATCCTCTTTTATTACCCCATTTAAAAAGGCACTCTTGACATCCATTTGAAATAACTTAAATCCATTGTAATAGGCAAAGGCTAGTAGCACCCTAATGGCTTCCAATCTAGTTACAGGGGTAAAGGTCTCCTTAAAATCAATCCATTCAATTTGATTATACCCCTTAGCTACTAATCTTGCCTTTTTCCTAACCACCACTCCTGAATCATTCATCTTATTCTTAAAGACCCACTTGGTTCCCACTATACTTTGATTCCTAGGTCTTTCTACTAACTCCCAAACATCATTCCTTATAAATTGATTTAATTCCTCTTGTATAGCTACGATTTAAAATTCATCAGAAAGGGCTTGATTGATGTTGGTGGTTTCAGTCACTATGATAAAGGATGAATGGTTTACTTCCTTCCTAAGTCCATGCCTAGTTCTAACACCTTCAGAAGGGTCTCCTAAGATCAGTTCTTTAGGTGTACTCGAAGAATATCTCCAATCTCTAGGTAAAGTGTTTTGAGGCTCTACCCTTTCCTCCAGATTTGCATTTTCAACTCATTGGGTAATCTCTCCTACTTCTTCTTTTTCCTCATCTCTACTCTTCTTAGGATCAGATTCATCAAACACCACATGAGTTGTCTCCTCCACTACCAAAGTCCTCTTATTAAACACCCTAAAGGAATTCCCCAAACTAAAATAGCCTATGAACACTCCTTTATCAAATTTGGGGTCAAATTTTTCTAAGGATGATTTCCCATTGTTCAGAATGAAAACCTTATAGCCAAAGACATGAAAGTGAGACCGGTTTGGAATTCTACCCTTAATGATCTCATAAGGAGTCTTGTTCAGATTTTATCTAACATTCACACTATTCAGCACATAACAGGCAGTGTTCACTGCTTCAGCCCAAAAGTATTTTAGAAGTGAATACTCAGCAAGCATGGCTCTAGCGGCTTCCACTAAGGTCCTGTTCTTTCTTTCAGCTATCCCATTCTATTGAGGGATCCTAGGAGCTAAAAAGTTGTGGCTAATCCCTTGCTCCTCATAGAATATTCCAAATCTCACATTTTCAAACTCTCAACCATGATTACTATGAATATTCAAGATCTCACAAGCTAACTTCCTTTAAATCCAAGTGGAGAAAGACTTAAATTTATCAAATGACTCAAATTTATGTGATAAAAATCTAATCCAAGTGAACCTCGAGTAATCATCAACAATCACAAAACCATAGACTCTCCCCCCTAAGCTGGCAGTGCTAATGGGTCCAAATAAATCCATGTGAAGGACTTATAAAGGTCTAGAGGTGTTGATGTCTTTAATTGAGTGGAAAGAGGAGTGGACTTGCTTCCCTAATTGACAGGCATCACACAGATGGTCCTTAATGAACTTAAGCTTGGGGACACCTCTAACTAAGTCCTTTTTGGTGACTCTCCTAAGGGTTTTCATACTAGCATGATATAATCTCCTGTACCACAACCAAGACTCATCAGGAGAAGTTTTTATTCAAATTAAAATATCAATTTTAAAGCTGCTTACATCTAGTATGTAGACATTATTGATCATTTGTCCCTGCAAAATAATTTTATCATTTAAGCTTATAATGCAGCAAGTGGGTAGGAACTGGATGTTGAATCCTTTATCACAAAGTTGACTGATGCTCAGCAAGTTGTGTTTCAATCCATCTACAAGCAAAACATTGTCAATAATAAAATTTTTTGAATCACCAATTATACCTACTCCTACCACCCTCCTTGTGGTGTTATCTCCAAGTGTAACCTTGCCTCCAGCCCTGGCCTCCAGCAAAATGAATTGATTTACATCTCCAGTCACATGTCTTGAGCATCCGCTATCCAAGTACCACGTGCTCTCATGAGATCTTGTGTGAGAGCACTCCTACAAAATAATCAAATGTCTGATTTAGGAACCCAAACAGGTTTGGGTTCCTTCTTATGAAAAGAAGAATATAATACATATGTGTTGTGCTGTGAATCATGTAATTTGGGTCTCCACACCCAATGTATACTATGATGAACACGGCAGGTGTGAGAGATATGTCCAAGCATGCCACAAGAAAAGCATCTAACACCAGGAAAAGGGTTAACTAATCTACGTGGGTGATTGTGCCTCTTTCTAGGATTGAATGAAACATGTTTTAATGATTTTGAAATAGATTCTTCAAAAGGTGGAGGTGCATAAAATTATGAAAAAGTAAGAGGTGTTTCATTTTTCTCAAAAGCACAAATTTTCAGTCTTAGAAATTCAGTTTCCTTGGTGAGACTTACAATTTCAAATTTCAATGCACCATTACTACTCTCTAAGTCACATGTCATGGTGGCTAATTCTTTAAAAGCTCTTTCTAGATTAACATGTGAGGTTTTTAATGAATCATGCTGAGTAATCAAATCAGAATGCTTTTTATTTAATTCATTAAATTCATCAAGTGGTGACATGTGATTACAATTAAGAGTAAAATAATCTTTAATCAAAATTTCATGCTCTTTTTATAAATTCAAAAATTCTAATTTCAGACTAGCACGAGTTTACTTAAGTTTCCTATATGATGAATGAATTTTCTCAGAAACATCTAGCAATTAATCATAGGTTAGGTCACATACCTCTTCTTGATCAGACTGACCAGGATGATCATCAGCCATCAGACACAAGTTCGTAGTCTCCTCTTTAGCTTTAGTCTCAGAGGAATTAGATGCAGAATCTATGCAGAATGGCTTTTGGATCCGCTTCTTGTCCTTCCTAAACTTGGGTTTCTCCTTACCCTTCTCCTTGCTTGGGTGAGCTTTATGTGTAGGACAATCAGCCTTTATATGTACATGCTTCCTACATTCAAAGCAAACAGTATCAGATGAACCTTCACAATTTTTGCTACTCTTACCATTGTTCTATTTCTGAAAGTTCTTATGTTTCTTCCTTACAAAGCTTTTGAATTGCCTAGAGATTAAGGCAACATCATCGCTATCAGACCCGGAAGAGCCAGTGTCAGTATCGTTGGCCTTCAGTGCCACAATTTTCTCCCTCTTCTTCTCACCTACATTAATTTGCCGTTGGTTCACTCCTTGCTCGTTAGCAATGAGTGACCCAAGTAACTTATCAATAGAATAAGTGTTCAAATCTTTGGATTCAGTAATTGCAGTTATCTTGGCATCAAAAGAAAAAGGCAAACATCTCAAAATTTTGTTCACTTTTTCATAGTTTGTAAGTTCTCTTCCTAAAGCATGTAAAGAAGTGACAATTTGAGTGAACCTAGTATACATTTCAAAAATTGATTCACTAGGTTTCATGTGAAAGAGTTCATAGTCGTGAAGTAAGATGTTCAATCTAGATTGCTTAACCTCACATGTGCCTTCATAAGTAAAGCATAATCTATCCCAGATTTCATTACCAGTAGTACAAGTAGAAATACGCATGTAATCTTCAGATTTTAAAGCACAGAGAAAATAGTTCAAATATTTTGCATTCAATTGTGCTAAATCATGATCATCAAATGTCCAATCAGTGAAATGCAATTCAGTTTTAATATTATTAACCATTCTAAAAGGTACTTCATAGCCATCCTTAACAAACATCCCATTGTGATAATCAATTGATTGTAAAATGGTGGACATACGAGTTTTCAAAAAATTAAAAGGTATGTTATCAAATAATGGTGGTCGTGTAATTGAATAACCTTCAGTAGTATTAGGATTACTAAAGTTAGCCATGGATCAAAATATAAAAGTTTTTAAACTTAATTTTTGAATCTCGCTCTGATACCACTTGAAAGTTTGATAGGGATGTTAAGCCCTTATGAACTAGTCCCGAGGCTAACAAAGAGGGGGGGTGAATTGGTAATTTTAAAAATTTGAGAGCAAAATAATAATTTAGAAATTTTTTTTGAATATTTTAAAACTTTTACAGTTACACGATGATGTGCAGATATTCAACGATAATAGAATAATAATCACAAACACACAATCATCAACAGAAAAGTAAATGAAAAAAAATCAGAAATAACACACTAGATTTTATAGTGGTTTGACCAACTTGACCTACATCCACCCCCCGGAGCCTCCCCTCTGGGTATTACACTAACACTAAGTGACTCTCCTTCTGCTCCCATAGCAAAGCGGAGAAGCCTATACAAAAACTCCTTTCCACCAATCAAGTGAGGTAGAGAACCTAAAATCCTTTCGCTTCCTCTTGAAGCAGGAAGAGAACCTAGACTCCTTTTGCTTCCTCCTGAAGCAGGTAGAGAACCTGGACTCCTTTTGCTTCCTCCTGAAGCAGGCAGAGAACCCAAATCTTCTTGTGAACGATCCTCCCACAGAGACACCGACAAGACCAGAGATGATGAATGGAGAAGATGACTCAGATCCTTACTTGGAGCAACCTTTGTGAATCCCTACCAAACTCCCCCTCACAAGATCCTCTCTCTCTCTCCCAAGAGCTCTCTCTCTCAAGGTTTTCTCTGGAAAGGAAAGTGGCAAAAGATTTTTCTTATTGGAAGAAAAATATCTTAAATAGCATGGCTCAAAAATTGCCCTAAATCTTAATTGGTCAACAAAGATCGTCTAGGACGATCGGTCAATCATCCTGTACGATCAATTAAAAATCACATGTATCAGCCTAGACGATCTGGATCCTCTGGACGATCAGTAGACAAAATTTATTCAGATCGTCACGTATGATTCTGCGATCATCCAGGATGATTAGTATAAATCAGGAATTTTGTCCAAAAGATAGCTCTAGTCGTCCAGGGGAACTTGTGCTGGATGATCTCAAAATGACTTGATCGCACGGGATGATATGGGTATCGTCCCGTATGATTAGTTCAAAAATGACAAAATCATCCTGCACATAGCTCTAGACGTATAGGTCAGAACATGCTGGATGATTTCAAAATGACTTGATCGTCCAGGATGATATGTCTATCATTTCGCATGATTAGTTCAAAAATGACAAAATTGTCTTGCACATAGCTCTGGACGTACAGGTGATAGGCACTAGACGGTCAAGATTTTTAACATATCGTCCCGTACAATCTCACGATCGTCCAGGTCAATATAATCGAATCAATTAAACCTTAATTACTTTCCGTAATCACCAGACTAATTTAGGTATGATTGTAACGGATCGTCCAGAATGTTACATGTATCATCCAGGATGATCAGACCAAATCTCTAAAAATAAAAACTTGCCTAACTTAATCTGGCGGCTGAGAATTTCTGATTTAAGCCTATCGTCCTCTACAATATGTGTATCATCTAAGACGATTGGCTTAATCAAATTGACTTAACATGATCGTCCTAATTAGGGTTTCTATTTTTACTAGATCGTCCATGATGATGTTAATATCGTCCAAGATGATCTGAACAAAAAGTGAACAGAAACTCTAACTCATTAAAACTCTCCCCCTAAGTGTGTGTGTGCAAGGTTACTTAGATGTAGGATCAATTACATTACATTTGACTCAAGAAACGGAAAAATTACAATTAAATACACGCAGACCCGATCTAGAGTTGGCTTGAATTGCATTTGATTTTTGGTACCTGAGATGTTAGCTAGTCAAAGAAGAACACAGAAATATTTGTTATCATCAAAATTATAATCCCTAAATCCAGGTTTGTAACATATTCTATTTGAACTATAATTCAATTGACCTAATTATATGGTATGATTGTTTATTTAGTTTTTATGATCAATTATGAAATTAAACTAATTATACTAAATAACTATTCATAGTACAATATTAAAAGTGTAGAATTAAACTAATCGTACTATATGAATATAAATTATATGGTACAATTAGAAATAATGGAATTAAAAATTTAGGGTTTTAAAAGCCCACTTTTTAAACTCTTGTTATAACCTACGAAGTATTCTTTTGGAAAGAAGAAGAGTGTTTCTTCTTGAGAGAGTTTGGAGAGAGAGCATTAAATAAAGAGAGAGAATGAGTGAGGTTTTGTGAGTGCGAGAAGATCCTTATGAGTTTTAAGGGAGTGTGAGAGGCGTTTTTCATACAGTTACTTCAGCCATCATACACATTAATTCTTCCATGTGTTAATGTTTATCTTGAGGGAAGCTCTGTAAATAATTCTTTGGTGTAAAAGGATGCCGACTTCTCGATCGCACCAAGGAGGTGAAAGGGATTTTTGCTGTCTATCACTCCAAGGAGGTGAAAGGGATTTTAGCTCTCCATCACACCAAGGATATGAAAGGGATTTTGGCTGTCTGCTACATCAAAGAGGTGAAAGGGATTTAAGCTAGTCCGCCACATCGAGGAGTTGAAAGGGATTTAGGCCACTCCACTATATAGGGAGGTGATAATGATTTTATAAGGGCTTCTCTACCTAGCCATGCGGGTTGAAGGAGATTCATTATTATTAAGTGCAATACTTAAAGAGGAGGATATTCGAGAGTGAACATAGGTCAAGTTGATGGAACCAATATTAAAGTTAGGTTTGTATTTTTTTTTGTTTACTTTCTACTATTTTGCTTTCCTGCATATTTATTTTTCTACAATATGGTTTGAGTATGGCTTTTATTTTAATAAAAAAAAAATTGTTGTTGATTGAAGTTAATCTTAGTTTCAAAAGGAATAAAAAAATTAGAAAAAATAGAAAAGGACAAAATTTTTTTATTTTCCTTTTCTATAAGACTCAAAAACAAAAAATAATATTTTATTTTACTATATGCTTCCACCTTAAATTCTAAATTTGTTTTTAATTTAATAATATTTTGATTTTTTTAAATCACTAATTCACCCCCCTCGTGGTGTGCCATTACAATATTTAATTGGTTTCACAGCCAACAATTGAACATTCTATGGGAATAAGAGCAACTTTTCTTATTTTAATGGTTATAATAGCTAGAGTTTGCTCCAATGGCACACTTTGAAAATCATAATACTGCTAATGGGTATTCTATTACTTATACACTTTTGTTTAATAATATGCTTTTTTTATTTCTAAAAATTTAACATGTCAACATTCTTATAATCCATAGATTTCCACATGTGGCATATGACTCATGTAGGTTATATTGTACCAATGCATATTATCAATGGCATAAAAGTAGAAATTCCTTTATTGAATTAATTATATAAGATAGGGTTTTAGCTCAATTAATGCCAAATAATTGAACTATCTTTTCTGTACTTTAAAATCTAAAGATTACATGTGTGTATCTACATGTACAAATGGAATAGATATTTGTGATAGATTGTGCAATACCTATGAAGGCACTAATGAAGTGAAACAATTATGATTAAATTTATTACATAAATATGAACTATCTCGCATGAAGCTTAGTATGTCAATATTTGATATGTATACTAGGTTCATAAAGATTGTAACTTCTTTACATGCCTAGGGTAGAGAACTATCTAAATATGAAAAGTTAACTAAATACTGCATTGTTTGTATGAATCTTTTGATGTAAAGGTCACTACCATATTTTAGTCTATTGACCTAATATGGGCTCACAAAATTCAAGCCATGGCCTCTCCGTGGCCCCTTTCTCTATTCTTTGTTGAGGAGAGTTTTAATGTTTAAGTTCTGAGGTAAATTCTCAAAAGGCATATTGGGTTTTGAATTAGACATTACCTAGATATTTTGCCCACATTTTGTGAGGACTTTATGATCTAAGTTTAGGTTTCCTATAGGCGCAAGCCCTATAGTTAATTTCCCCTCCAGATATTGAGAGAGAACTTTCAATTAAGGCTAGTCATCAAACATATATGAAATATCTTGTATATAGTATCAACAGAGTTAAGGTATTTGGAGATTTAATATTTAAAATAAAAATTCACCACCCTACACTTAAAGCGGATTATGGGGCGAATGATGATAAACCTGATCAAGATCCTATGGTTTTGTCATCACGGGCCATCATAGTCCCAACTCTACTTAGTCATAGGAGGTAGTTGACCCACCCTAGTAGAAGCATCCTTGTCAGCAGCCATATGTTTCTTCATTCAAGGGTGCCTCATTGACCTGGGGTGAATATTTGTCTAAGGGAATAAATTTGAAGCCACCTTAGCTAACAAAGGGCTTTATATCTTATCGATCATATCTTATCGATTAAATACTAAATGATTTAACATCATTGGGGAACATATGAGCTTTGACCATGATCATAATTTAATGGTGCCATTTGGCTGTAAAACCATCGGTTCAGAGGGTCCTAGTCATAATCGTTTACCTGCAGTGCCATTTAGCGGAGAAATCATCAGTGTGGTGCCATTTGGAAGAAAAATCACCAATTAGAGGATGCGTACCATGTCCTTACTAATAAGAGATAATTTGAGAATGAATCCTAATGATATTCTTGACCATACATTTATTCTTTGTGAGATGAACTGATTTTTAGATTTGTTTAACTCGGTAAATTATTGCGGAGAGCGGATGGGTATTTTTGCTTAAAGTTTTTAATGATTAATTTTTGTTTTAAATAACTTCATTTTAGGGTTTTTTTCATGAAATTTTAAGTTTTCATGAGCATTTGAGAATTTTGGAGGCATTTTAAATATTTGTGGTCCCCTCAAATTGTGATATTTTCAACACAGCTATCATTGGGGTATATATGTTGTTTAATTTTTTTCATTAAAGCTTATCGATTCTATCTACTTGCCAACAGAGGATTAGGTTCAAATGTAAATTTATTTCTTAATTTCCTCAAACATCATATGAGTACCTACGAAATGCTCACCAGGGCCCATATGGGTGTAAGATTTTACTTGTATGTTGTAAGATGCATTTAGATAGTAGTTGTATGTATGCAGTACAACTGGTGTACTTGATATATTTATATGTTATGTGTAAATTAATACATGAATTTGCATATTGTATGATGTTTGGTATATTGCATGTTAGCTTGATGTAGTAGTAGATGATTTACATGTATAACATGTTTGCATAATGATGCAATGCCTTCAATAGTGCATAATACTTTTATACTTCAGCATAGCGCGATGCTACAATATAGTACATTATATACTTCTACAGTGTACTTGCATAATGCATCTTGTATGTTGTAATGTATATATACATGATGCATCTTGCATGTTAATGCAATATGTCGTTAGAGCGTGATGCATTTTGCATATCTAGTGATGTGTTTGCATGATGCTCCAGCATATTGCAAATATATGCATGTTATAAATGTGTTAGCACATTTTTTTATGCATGAGGGTATTTATTAATAATTAGTTGTGTAAATATTCGACATTGGCAAGTGCGTAAGGTTCTATTTAGAAGCCTCTGGACACCTTCTATCCACCTGCACGGATCTTGTCGATTTGGAGGCATAGCATTGTATTTCATTCATTACGCATTGGAAGCACTGTTTAGCTCACTTCATCTTTTGCAAGTTGTTATTTTTCTTAGCATTTATCTTGTAGGAATATAATTCAACATGCAAATGAGCAGTGTGGTGCATCAATGACCTCCTGCCTGTCACTTGCAATAATTTGATTTAATTGGTATGATAACCTAGCGCTATAAATTTACTACTTCATTTTTTTAGTGACCCGCAACTTTTAACTATAGATTCCCTATAGGTGGATCATAGCATTAGGCTATATGTCATCCTTTTCTTTATGCAAGAACATTATTATACACTAATAAGTTTTATTGAGCCTGGTCTAGCGCTACGCATTTAGTTGTTATCAGCTATTTCATGTAGGTGGATTGTGTTCAGCATAGTTTTTCAATCATTTCTTATAGATGGTTCATAGGGCTGTGCTACAGGTCATTCTTTATTTCTTACAAATAAAATATCATGTAATGTAAGCTTTTCTGCATGTATCTATAGATCATCCGCAGACATCAATAAATCACCAACTTGGCATGTGGACAGACCACTGTGTATATGAAGAATCTCCTATAGTCATGTATGGATAAGTGGCACTGAATGCAAATCTCCTAATGCAATCGATAGGTAGACTACTGTACTCATGATGGACCATTTGCTATTATTTGCGAATGTTGGTACTACCTTTTTTCTACTTGCTACATGATGAGCTTCCTATAGTAGCTCGCATGAGCTTGGATTTGTTTCATATTCTCTGCCTTCGCTTGCAGGGGAAGTTAGTGTATTTTGTTGTAGGTTGATGTTAATCATCAATGAGCTTTTTTTATCATTGGTTTCCTTATGCATGTTGATGGGTGAGTTGTTATATTCATCCATATATCTTTCGCTGTCACCCATAAGCACTCACAGGTTTCTTGTAGTTGCTTGTTGTTTCGATAACACTATTTATAAATGAGTCATTGTATTCATAACAACTCTTCTAATGTTACTGTATTCCTTGTATATAATTGTTGGATAGTCATCATATTCATTATTTGTTTATTGTTACCATTCATAGATGACATATTACATGTGTATTGTAAGTCACTTGTCGTCCATCGACATTTGAGCATTGATTTCTATATTGGCCATATTCAACAAGAGTTTGTGTTGTTGCATGTGAACAAGCCAGCAAATTGTGTCTGTTAAGATTTTAACACAAGTTCCATGTTCATTCGTTAACTTTTTACATTTGTGTTGATATGATACCCTTTTGATACTGATAAGAAAAGACTTGTGTTGTTTATTACATGTCATTAATTTTTTCATTTATTCCTTGCTTACATGATTCTTTTTTTTTTTTTTTTGCAAATTGTAAGTCTTGTTTTAGACATTAAATTTCATTCCTTGTACTCCATTTAAGTCCCTTGCATTTTGTTCAAGACATGTGCACTTCATTTTGAATTTTGGCAGCCTCCCGGTGTCTCCTCTATTTAGGGGAAACTTTAGGAGCATGGCCTTCTCTCCACATAAAGAAAAGTGTGTATGGTAGGTGTTAGGTGATATAACATCCATGGTCTTCAATCCCACCACGCCATGAAAGGTGTGCTTGGTTCTTCCGGAGTATCTATTTGAAATGCACAGCTTTTCTCACCAGTACTGAGGAACACACATGGATATAATGAAATTGTTCTTGCCACAATATGAAAAAAAAAAATATAGGGCCTACCCATCTCGTTGCATGTGCCACATTGGGTTCCCTTCTATCACGCTAAGAAAATCATGTATATTTGATTTCCTAATGCGCCACGAGTGCTGAGGGTGGAGTTCGGACATTAGAACATTATACCTACGCGATATATTGATTAACAATGGCAATGGTGATGATGGCTGTGTTGTGGTGGTAATGTTGAAAATGCATAAAACCACAAAGACAACCCCCACCCCACCCCCCCCCCCCCTGCGCTCTTTTTTTGGCTCTCCTTTTTTCTTTTCTTCTTTTTTTATTCTTCTTCATTTTTTTATTTTTCTTTCTTCTCTCTCTTTTTTTGTTTGCATATAAGCAATAATAGTTGTTATTATTATAATTATAATAATAATTATTATTATAATTAATAATAATAACTTTAACAATAATAATTATTTACAGCATTAATAATAATAATAATAATAATTATTATTATTATTATTATTATTATTATTATAATAACTATTATTATTATTATAAAGAACTAATTAATATTAATAAAATTTAAGCGACATAATTTACCTGTGTTAGAGCGAGAGGAGTGTTTGGTTAAAAGGGTTGATTCTTAGTGGGCTTGATTGCGACATGTTTCCCGTATGATGAAGAAAGGGGATCAGGGCCGGTAATCTCTGTTTGGGAGATTTATATTGGCTCAGGAAGAAGGAGGTGGTCTTATGGGCTTGATAGATTTTGTTGAAGGTGGAAGGCTCAGTTGCAGTGAGGGATTAGATCAACGGGTTTGGAGCTACAGTTGGAGGCATTGATGGGCAAGAAGAGGTGGACGACTGGCTGGGTTGCTAGCTGGGCACGATAAAATTGTATAGGAGGATGGCTATGATCAGTTGAAGGAAGTGGAGGTGGGTTTCTATTCGGGCTCTCAAGGGAGGTGGGCTGAGAGTGATGATCGACCAGGTTTTGGCTTGCGACAGGGTTGGAATTAGGGCTCCTTCGGCTGGTGGGTGCAGAACAGATGGATCTTGGGACAAGGAAGGTCATGGAGATCGATATTGTGAATGATGTAGTAGGTGACATCGGGTTCTACAACTGAGATAGAGGTGGAAGGGTCGTGCGCTTTCGATCGGGTTAAGGGTCTTTGATGGTCTGGATTCAACTATGATCGGATGAGTCGGCTTCATTTGAGGTGTGGGCGATGGGCTTTGGTTGGTTGATTAGAATGAAAGAACAGAGAGGTCGGCTGATGGAGTTGATCGTGGAAGGAAGTAGGTGGGTCGTATAAGGGGGTTGGCTGCGGGTTTGACCTGGAAAAGTGGTCAAGTAGAGGAATCGAGAACTGTTTCAACAATTGATGAAAAATAAATGCGTGCCCAAAAAAATGAAGTGGAACGTGAAGACTCGTTCAGTTTCACTTTAACAATGAGGCAGGTAATAATCAACACCATTTGTAGGATTTATAGCAGGCAACTGTGAAGCAGTGCAGAGCTACAGAGATTTCAGCGAGATTCATAGTATTTTTTCGATAGAATGAGGTAACTTAATTTTTCTATATTTTTTATTTAAAAAAATTATTTATTCTATTAAATAATAATAATAATAATAATAATAATAATAATAATTACTATTATTATTATTATTATTATTATTATTATTATTATTATTATTATTATTATTATAAATATGTCAAGAACTAAGTAGAATTTCGTGCACCTTAAAATTTGTGAGTCACAGTCTTGATTTACGCACCGTTACCTCGGCATCATCGATTTCCCTGAGCAAGTTTTAATGAGCAAGATCATAGTCATTCATGGGTATTATTAACATTTCGAACCCAATGACAAATTCCATTTTTTACGATCAGAGGTTGTTTGGGCAATGTTGCACGTTAATTATGGGCATCGTTATGCATTTTGACCATTCTCACCTGATTTGATTGCGAGGGGTTCCCACTTAGGCGAGTTTGATGCTCTGATCACAACAACATTATTTGTTTTGTGATCAAAGTTCATTTGACCCTCTAAGTGATGTGTCATGCGTTAATTTTGACCATTCTCATATTTTTTTGGTTAAGGAGTCAAAAAATGCCCCCAAATAAATATGGCATATTTCTAGAGTAGGCCACATTTTTTATGATTCTATTGACCATCATTTATAGCTTTTATTTTATGCATTTAGCCCTTTTATTTTGCTTCTAATGAATTCTTATCTAGTCCTTATGCAGGAATAAGTTTAATTGGAAGAGATCCAATGTTTTGCCCCCTAACGAACCTAGCGAGGCCACTATCTAGGAGGTCATTGACCAAGAGGACCCTCGGGGTGATGTTGATTTCCGAGATAGGCTTGAGCAACATGAGGGCATGCTGCGAGGATGTTATATATTCCATAGCTTCTTTACTCATTTCTCTGTTCTTCTAGTGTGTTATAAAGATTTGTTTGACTTCGAGGACCCCAATGAGTGGGTTAGCAACCTCAGATTGAAGTGCGGGGAGTATAACACTCTAGAGAGTATTGTTGCTCAAATCAGCTATGACACATGTGACATTCTGGAGCCTACAGTTGATATACTTGAGTTAGTGGGGCAGAGTGATGCTACATAACCACTACAAGTTATAATAATCATCATTAGAGTCACTACAGGAAAATCTTCTATTGCCGTCAGACTTTCCGGCAGATTTAAATGGGCCAGTAAAAGAGGCAAACAAATCAATGGATATTTCACCGTACTTCACGGTGGATTTTTTTTCGTATTTTCCATCGTTAATTTACTGGCGCATATTCTGCTAACATCGCATGTATTTATTACATTCTGGCACATGTTCCATCAAAAATCACTGGGGAAATCTGTGAAGTAAGTTGCACCGGCTTGCCTAAACCCAACGAATCATTTCTGACATTTTTAGCTGGCTTTGTTACCTTTGAAAAATCAACCAGAAATTCTGACGGAGAAAGCCCTATTTCGCCTGCTCCATCATCTTTCTTCTCATTTTATTTCCTCTTCATTTTGGTTCACTCCGCTTGCATCATACACCTGCGCTGAATTGCTCTGTTATCGAGATCGGTCCGTTGTTGACATTTGCCATCGACATTGCTCACATTCACCGTCATCCTTGCCAAAGTTTGCTACCTTTGTTGCCAGCGTTCACCGCCTGATTTGCCTTAAATATGACGTAAGTTTTTCCTTTTATCATGGTTGTTCTTGGTAGACATTTCTAAGAGATTGTAGCATAGTGTATGCATTTTATTGATGATATTCTTCTTGTTGATTAGTCTAGAGTGGGAGTTGATGTGCGTATTTTTAGTTGAGATTAGAATGCTCTTGTGGAATGAGATTATGAAGAGTGAGAGTGAGAGATGTGTATATTATTAGTTGAGATTACAATGTTGTAGATTAGAATGCTCTTATGGAATTTACTCTTAGAGATAAGATATGAAATGAGCATACATAAAAAAGTTACAGAAGCTCTTATGGAAGATAATATTATAGAGAGCGAGAGATTTGCCTTAGATGATTTGCAGAGATTAGAATGCTCATGAGTTACTAGCTTTACTCTTAGCGACAAGAAACAAAATGAGCATATACATAAAAATGTTGGACAAGCTCTTATGTAAGATAAGATTAGAGAGAGTGAGAGATTTCCTTAGATGGTATTGTCACACAAATTATATTTTCATACGTAAAAAAAATTAATAAACCCATTGGAAATATCTCCGGCGCAAACTACATTTTCACACAGGTACCCCCTTGAAGACCTATATATGGCTTTCTTGTATGGTAGGACTGAAGACCACAGCTGTAGTGTCACCCGACACCGATCATACACATCTTTCTTGACTTGATGAGCAGTCTAAGACTCTTGGTATTTTCCCTAAACAAGAGAGATACTAGGAGGCTGCCAGATTTTTCATTAACAGGGACCTGTGTGAAATAAGACTATTTAATTTACAAAAAAATTAAAATCCATCTATTTTTCTTTAATAGATGTTACAATAATATCTAATATATTCATATTATGTGTATGGTATGTTATAGATATCAGAAATCAAAGAAGTTGGATTAAAACGGATTGGCACAAGAATGAAAGGCCTTAATAGATAAGTTCATAAAAGGGATGAATTTTTTCATTCAGACAGCTTCTCAACTACACAACGTCATCTCAAATGGAAAGTTATGATGCCCATGTTTTAAAGATAAAACTCAAGTGCAGCTAAACCCAGATGATGTTACTGTTAATCTATACAGTAGAGGATTCATGCCAGAATATTGGTATTGGACTTCTCATGGTGAGTTTGAGCAACCTTTTAATTCTCGATGTGGCCCGTCTATAAGTTTGAATATAGCTAAGGAAGAAAATATCCGACCTGATCTTGAAGACTTAGTTCATGATGCAACTAGAGCATAATTTTAACAATATACAGAAGAGTTACCTAATAAGGAGGCATAAAACTTTTCTTATTTGTTTCATGATTCTCAACAACCAATATGAAAAAGGTGCACCACTCACTCAGAGTTATCCAATGCTATAAAGATGTTAAGCATCAAGGTAGAATATAATGTCCCACGTGAATGTTTTAATCAATTAATTGGCCTGCTTAAGGAAACCAACCTGACATGTAACATAATTCCTATAGATTTATATCAGACTAAGAAGTTAGTTTCTAAACTTGGTTTAACATACACAAAGATAGACTATTATGTAAAGGGATGTGTATTATGCTTTAATGATGATTTATCAGAGATTACATGCATATAATGCACTAAGATTTAAACTAAAGTTTGGAACAAAAAGAAAGCTGAAGAAAGTACCTATCAGTAAGATATTTTACTTACCCATAATTTCTAGACTACAATAATTATATGCATCCATGAAAACTAGTACGCATTTGAGATGGCATAATGATCATATTTCTCAAGAAGGTATTATTACACATCTGTCAGAAGCAGAGGCTTACAAACACTTTGACTGTACACATCCCACCTTTACCACAAAATTAAGAAATATAAGATTTGGTTTATTCGTAGATGGTTTTACTCCATTTATCTAGTCTGCTTCACCTTACTCATGTTGGCCCGTGATACTCACCCCTTATAATCTTCCCCCAGAGTTATGTATGACTACTCCTTTTATGTTCCTGACACTTATCATTCTAGGGCCACATAATCCAAAGTAAATATTGATGTATTCTTACAACCATTATTTGATGATTTAAATTTATTATGAGAAGATGGAGTAAGTATATATGATATCTCCACCAAATAAAACTTCATAATTAGGGCAACAATACTCTGGACAATTGGTGAATTTCGTGCATACCGTATGCTCTTAGTTTGGAATACTTCTAGCATGTTAGCTTATCCATATTGTATGGGAATATACAAAGTCATTCACTTTAAAGCATAGAGGGAAGAATACCTTATTCGACTATCACTACATGTTCTTACCTATAATTCATCCTTTCATGCGAAATAAGGATGCATATACTAAAATTAAAATGGTGATATCACAGCCTTCTCCTAGATCAACTAGTAAAGAAATATTTGAAAGAGTATGGTTCATACCCATAATAGTGGATTCTCCAACATTAACTGATTATAAATTGCTAGGGTATGGTGTCAACCACAATTGGATCAAGAAAAGTATTTTTTGGTCACTTCTATATTAGAGGACAAACTTAATCAGACAAAACTTGGACGTGATTTATATAAAGAAAATTATTTTTGATTATATTTTTAATACATTCATGGAGATTAAAGATAAATTCAAAGATAATATAAAAGTTAACATGGACTTAAAGGAGATTTATAGGAGAAAAATATTAGAATAGAAAGATGGTGGAAATGGAAAACTTCTCAAACCAAAATCACCTTTCACCTTGACTTTAGAGCAAAGACGAGCAGTTTGTTAATGGGTGAAGACTCTACGGGTACCTGATGGATATTCTTCCAAGCTAAATTGATGCGTTGACATAAAACTAGGGTGATTGTTTGGATTAAAAAGTTATAACTGTCATAACTTCATGCAATATCTACAACCAACTACCTTTAGTTTTCTACCAGATCAAATTTTAAAGCCCTTGATGGAGCTAAGTGTGTTTTTCAAAGATTTGTGCTCTTCAAAACTAAATACAGAGTACTTGATTCTTATGGGACAACATATTCTTTTCATTATGTGTAAACTTTAGATGATATTACCTCCAGAATTTTTTGACTCTATGGAACATCCACCTGTACATTTACCATATGAGCCTACAGTAGATGGACCTATTCAATATCACTAGATTTATCCTTTTGAAAGGTATTAATAAACTTAAGAAGACTATTAAGAATAAAGAACATCTTGAAGGCTTAATTTATTAAGCATATTTAATATACGAGACAACCTAGTTTTGCTCGTATTACTTTGAAACATCATCACAATCAAGCAGGAGTACTGCACCTTAAAATATGGGCAAATTCTCAAATTTACTTGTATTCAATAGAAGTGGTGAACCCGTATGCGCTAGCACCGTGTACTATTTGGCAGATAAGGAGATGAGAGTTGCCACATTGTATGCTTGCTTAACTATGATGAAGTTGAGCCATATCTAGAGTAAGTATGACTTAGCTTGTTCATACATTTCTTACTCATAAATTTGATCTAAGCCCTAAAGTTTCCAGGAGTTTTATTTATGGTTTGAATGCATCATAACTAGTAAAAGTCCAAAAGATAGTGAAAATAGAATTCCCTAATTGGTTTAAAAATAAGATATATATTTTGACTAATCATTTCAACTAATTTATCTTAATTAGTTAACATCTTGGTCAATAAATATGCTAATAATATACTTTATCTACTAATTAGGTGCATACTCAAGGCAGTGATTTGTTTTATTTTGGGCTACTTGATCTAACTTAGGGACCAAATAGAGTAGTGAAATGTTATCTAATTTTTTTGGTTAATGGCTACAAATTCCAAACAAAATTTTGGTACGAAGGTAGGAAGAAAGATAATTCTAGTGTATGTGTAAGAGGAAACACCCATATAGATGATGATTCTGAATACTATGGGGTATTACAAGAAATGTGACAATTGGAATATCTTGATTAAAAGAATAATTTGTATCTATTTAATGGTGACTGGTTTAATCAAGTTTAAAATAGTGGTACAAGAATATATCCTCTTTCTTGTATAACAGAAGTAAAGCAGGATAGGAGATATGCAAAGTTTGACCCATTCATCATTACTAGCCAGGCAAGCCAAGTCTATTTTGCAAATAATCCGAGTAGATTACGAGGAAAATAAGATTGTCTTGTAGTTATGAAGATGAAACCCATGGGAGTAATTAAGAAAACAACATCAATACCATCGGAACATCAAAAAGAGTTTATGTCAAACTTAAAAGATCTTGCTAATGATGTGGATGATGAAATTACAACTACTAAGAGTGAGTTACAGTTAGAGAAAGCAAATTAAAATATATAGGGAAGTTATGATAAATCTGATAGTGCTGCAGATATTTCATCATATGAAAGTGAATCAACATAAGGTAAATGATTTTTGACAATCAATTATGAATCAATAAATTATATTAATAATATGATTTATTTAAATAGTATAGTAATAGTTATTTTATTTATTTTATTATTGATCTACTTCATTTATTTAATTACTGTGCTATTTTATATTAAATTTATGATATAATTTAAGTTGTTAATATTTCCCAATTTTTTTTGTAGATGGCTTTAGGTGATGAGCATCATAGAGGATTAATTAAATAATTTTTTGCTAGGCATAACAAGAAGATGATTCATGGCCCACCCAACAGGTCTGTACATATCAAGGGGACCTCTTCATCTTAGCCTGCCACGTAAAGTCAGCCTAGCTCACCTTTAAGTAGTCCATAGTTCTACTCACCAGACCATCGCTTTTCTTCACTAGACATCACGCAGATTACTCCCTTCTACACTTACTACCAAACCCCACCTTCTCATGGCGGCCCTCCTACTTATCCATATCCACCACATCTCCCACCAAACTATCCCCCACAACCCCCTCAGCCCACTTCAAGTGGACCTTCCACCCTAGCTGCAACAGAGCAGGCAATAGAGGGTTGCAGGTTGATTGAATCTAATGGTGATATGTATATACTTATTATTTTGTTAACATGTAACTAAAATTGAATAAATATTTTTCTCACCTAGCATATTTTTTGTAAGTTTTACCCGTCAAAATAATTAACGCATAAAATATGGGACATAATATAGAGCATGTATAATGCTTCTCATATTTCTTAGAAAAAAGTCCCAAAAGAAGTGTTAGACATATGGTCTAAAGAGTTTGAGATTAGTTATTATACAAATATGAACTCTATTATATCTTTTTTTACTTAAGCTAATAAAAATATATATTCTATATTGTATATTTTTTAATATAAAAAGATTTTTATTAGCTGCCCCAGCACAATGATAAAATTAGAAAGCATTTTGAGAAGCATGGGTCAACTCGCATGCGAGACATGTCTACAAACATTAGAAAGTTAGACAAAGCTTCTAATATTAGGGGCATGAGTAGTTCCCTTCATACTGAGGGTTTAGTTCCACATATTGAGCACATGCAATATTTAGTAAGGAATTTTAAAAGATTTAAAAAATTTACTTTAATATGAATACTAATGTTAGTCTATTACAGAAAGAGGTGGTAGGTAGAGAACCAAACCCTATTGAACTGCATAGTCATATCCACAGGCTATAAAAGGGCCATCAATGGGTTAATGAGAGAGCAAGGAAAGCCTACATAAGTATATAAGTTTAATATTTTTGATGTTAGGTCTGAATTGTTTAATTTTTTATTAACTTTTAAAGGAGGAGTATACATGACTTCGAGGAAGCAAAGCTACATGAGGTGAGGGTTCTTGTAGCAGATCAGCAGAATATTCTGACTAGCATATTTGGTCAAAGTGGTAGGAGGAATGTAATATGGTAGGGTTTATAGTTTAGGCTTGCAAGCCTATGCATATGAGGGGCAGACATATGGTGGCTCTAGCTTCTTGTAAGTACCTAGGAGTCCTTATATAACCAACAGGTAGCTTCCCTTACAACCGAGATAGAGCAGGTTAGGAAAGAACAAGGTGACTAGCAGATGTAGATGCAGTAGGAGATGCAGATGTAGCAAACTCAGTTGTTGGATGAAATGAAAAAAATGAGGGAGCAGTTCAACGGAAAGAAGGCATCTTCAACAGAGGAGGAGACTGATTTAGATTAGATATTGTGTAGTTTTTTTTGGACATCTGTACTTATTATTTTTGGACATCTATACTTATTTATTTTATGGACATCTGTTCTTATTTGTTTTTAGACATTTGTATAGTTTTGGACATTTTGTTGATGATATTCTTCTTGTTTTGATTAATGTTTATATGTTTATGTTCAATATTTTGTGATGTTTTTTATTAGAGGTTTATATTTGAATGAATATGGTATTAGAACTTTTATATACTAGTTGTATTATAGAAAACAAATTCCTAAGAGGGATGGATTTTTTTTATTTATGCTAAAGGTCTTTAGTGGAGAAAATTTGCTGGTAAATACAATATGATGAAATGCATGTAAATTTTTGGCAGATTAATTACGTCAGTATTTTTGGTGGATAATTTGTCAGTTTTATCAGTCGATAATAGTCCGATGGAGCAGGACGGTGGATTATCCACTAGTAGTTTTGGCATAATATTTTTGTCAGAAATAATGATGGATAAAATGACAGAATTTGCTTGAAGAAAATGATGCGTCTCCTTCATTTTTTCCCCAAAATTACACAGCAAAATCTACCAAAAATGTTTCCATCTTTTTGATGCACAAATTATCATTATATGGATATCCAACAAAAATTCCCTAGAAAAGCAAAATTTCTGGCAGGTTTCCATTATTATCGGTGGATTTTGTCCATCGATAATGAGCTATTTTCCTATAGTGAGTGGCCATGGCATTCTTCAGCTAGACAAGTCTAGAGTCTAGCTAGCAAATATGTCCATTGTGCTAGAAACATGCTGGAGGACAATAAACACTCTCTAAAGGGGTTAGCGATCTATGAGGAAGTATACGGCTCATTGTTTGACCACGGGCATATTCCTCCATCCAAGACTCATGGTTTGGTGAAGTTCGGGATGCTGGCAACAACATTTACTGGGTTAGAGCAGAGGAGCTGACAGATACACACTCAGACATATAGTTAATATTTGGGTTACCTATTTTTTGCCATTATTTTAAGGAGTATGTTCCTCTAGATAAGGAGCTCTTCCATAGGGTACCCTCAGTAGATGGAAAAAAAAAGAGGGACATTAGCTTTGCCAGACATTTACCTAGCTTTATTTACACACTACCATAAGATGTACATATCATCATATTTATCAAGGCGCATCTGGATTTCTATGTAACTAGATGTCTGGGTTCACAGTTTTCTCAAGGATACCTACCAATCTTCAGTATGACCCTTTGAGCTATGGCTTGCAGTACGGAGCTTCATTATTAGAGGAGAACATCGAGACAACCTCTTCTACTTAATACGCTTCTCCCACATAGCCATGAATTAACGATGATTTATTCTTTGTGAGATTTCTAGCTAACTAGCTCAGTACTTTCGTGCTTCCCTTAGAGTAGGGTCTGTGAGATGCAGTGTTCTTTTGGTAGTAATCCAACTCTGATTGAGGTAGCATCTCTCTTTGGCTCTAACTATACTTACTAGGATATACAGAGCTCTACGCATAGCTTCTAAAGCAAATTCTTTAGAGTTACATGACCTAGTCCAACCATGGCACTACCTAGGATGCCTTCTCTTATTTAGTATGCCCTACATACTTCTTTGAGAGATAACACCCTATGATCATCTAGTTATCATAAGCCTCATCTACCCTGGAGTTAGAATAAGTATGGTTTTTCTTCTTTTCCCTTCACTTGGTGGTAGACCGCTTTTCTCTAGTCTACAAGTAGGATATTATCGGTCTACCACACACTTGGGAAGGACAGTTATTATAGATGAGCATGATCGTAGGGACAAATATACTTTTCAATGCAACAGGCATATTTTGAGGGTGGAAGAATACTTTATGAACATGTAACTGGGTTGGTAGTGTCATATTTCAAGTGGCTTTCTGATGTTAAAGGGCTTACAGCCCAATAGGGTGGCTAGACCATTTGGTTTCTCTCAGGAAACACCATATGATCGATAGCTATTCATTCTTGGGGTTGCATATCTTCAGCATATAGATGTCATTGTTGTAAATCTAGATTCAAGGATCATAATTTTAATGATAATAAATATTTATGTTTCTCTTTGAATGTTATTACTGCACATCTGTTTGTAGTTGCCCTGTCTACTAACTTTTTAGGTCCACAAGATCAAGTGCAATTCAAGCCAGCTTAAGATTGGGTAGATTAAGACTGAGTTATTTTATAATTTCAAATTCTAATGCTTTTTTTTCTTGAGTTAAATATAATAAAGTAGATCCTGATGCTAAGTAACCATACACACACAAGAAATTTAGTGAGTTAGAGTTTTTTCTGTGTTTGATCATATCATACAGGACAATCAGAATATCATCCTAGATGATCTGCTAAAAATAGAGACCCTAATTAGGGAATCAGGGATAATTAAACCCGATTATGTAAATCATCTTGGATAATCCTCCCATCGTCTTGGACGATATTCTCAGATAAAAAACCTTAGCCGCCAAACTTATTTAGGCAGGTTTTGAGATTGAATTTATGTGACTAATCATACAGGATGATCCCACATCATCCTGGATGATTTGTACCAATCATGCCTAAATTAGTCATGAGACTAAGGAGAGTAATTATGGTTAGATTGATCGATCATATCATCCGGGATGATCGCTGGATTGTCCAGGATGATCAGTAAGAAAAACCTTAACTTTCTCTTGGACATCCCAAACTATCTGCTGGATGATATGTCCCTTTTTGTACTAATTATATAGGATAATATCGACATCATCCTGGATGATTAGCTATATTTCAAGTCATCCTGGCTCATCTGTTGGTTGTCCAGAATAATATGCTGGACGATAATGTCTTATTTTGAACTAATCATACAGGAAAATATGGTCATTATCCTGGACGATCAGTTATATTTCTACATATCATTCTGATTTATCTCCTGGATGATTGGAACTATGCTTTGGATGATTTAGTCAGTGTTATACTAATCGTACAGGACAATCAATTGCGCAAAATTGGAAAATTAGGTTTTTTTAAGCCTGTTATTTATGCAAATTATTTTGACTTATAAAAGAAATCTTTTGATGTATTTCACTCCAAGAGAGCTTAGAGGAGAGAGAGAGTTTGGGAGAGAGAGAGGATGTTATGAGGGAGAGTTTATGAGAGGTTTTACAAAGGTTACTCCAAGTAGGCATTCGATTATTGTCTTCCTTCCTCATCCTTAGTTTTGTGGTGGCTTTAGGGAGACAATCATCAGCATCAGATCTAGGTTCTCTGCTTACTTCAGGAGCAAGCGAAAGGATTATGGGTTCTCTGCCTACTTTAGGAGAAAGAAAAAGGATTATGGGTTCTCTTCCTGCTTCTGGAGGAAGTAAAAGGAGCTGGGATTCACTACCTGCTTTAGGAGAAAGCAAAAGGAGTCTAGGTTCTCTGCCTCACTAGTGTCGGTGGAAAGATTCTGTAAGGGCTTCTCCACCTTGCTTTGGGAGCAGAAAGAGAGTCACTATAGTTTAGTGCAATACCTGGAGGGGAGGCTCCAGGGAGTGGACGTAGGTCAAGTTAACCGAACCACTATGAATCTGGTGTGCTTTCATCATTTTTTTTGCATTTTAATTTCTATATAATTCTGTGACCTGATCTGTGGTTGAAAATTTGATTTTGGTTACTTTCTTCCACTAACATTATTTGTGTTTTTAAATATTCAAAAGGATAAAAATACTTTTCATTTTGTATAAGAATTTTTAAAATACCAATTCACCGCCCTTCTTGGTTAGCCTTGGGACTAGTTCATTAGGGCTTAACAACCCTAACAAACTTTCGAGTGGTATCAGAGCGAGATTCAAAAAATCAAGTTTTAAAAACTTTTGAATTTTGATCTATGGCTAACTTTGGAAATCATAATATTGTGGAAGGTTATTCAATCACATGACCACCTTTATTTGATAATATTCCTTTTAATTTTTGAAAAACTCGCATGTCCACCTTGTTATAGTCGATCGATTATCGTATGTGGATACTTATTAAAGAAGGTTATACTACACCTTATAGACTAGTTAATGGTGTTAAAATTGAAATCCCTTTTACTGAATAGATAACTGATGATAGTGATCTTGCTCAATTGAATGCTAAATATTTGAACTACTTTTTCTATATGTTGAAATCTAAAGATTATATGTATGTTTCAACTTGTGCAACTGGGAAAGAAACTTGGGATAGATTATGCATTACCTATGAAGGAACAAATAAGGTTAAATAATCTAGACTAAATATTCTTTTGCATGATTATGAACTCTTTTATATGAAACCCATTGAATTAATTTTTGAGTTGAACACTAGATTTACATAGATTGTCACTTCCCTGCATGTCTTAGGAATAGTGCTTACGAATAATGAAAAAGCGAACAAGATTTTGTGATGTTTTCCTTCTTCCTTTGATGCTAAAATTACTGCAATTATTGAATCAAAATATTTGAATAATTATTCAATTGATAACCTACTTGGGTCACTAATTGCTTATGAGCAAGGAGAGAACTAAAGGCAGCTTGATGTAGGTGAGAAAAAGAAGGAGAAAGCCATAGCTTTGAAGGCTGATGATTCCAACTTTAACTCTTCAGGTTCTGATGATGATGACATGGTGCTAATCACAAGGCAATTCAAGAGCTTCTTGAGGAAGAAATAAAAGCATCATCAAAAGTGGAACAAAGGTAAATCTGGTAATAATTTTAAAGGTTCATCTGATGTTATTTGTTTTGAATGCAAGAAGCCTGGGCATCAGAAGTCTGAGTGCCCTACACTTAAGACTCGCCAAAGCAAGAAGAAGGGTGAAGAGAAACCCAAGTTCAAGAAGGATAAGAAGAAGATCGAAAAGGCTTTTCGGGTTGATTTAGCATCTAACTCCTCTGAAACTAAAGCTGAAGAGGAGGTAACCAACTTGTGCTTGATGGTAGATCATCTTGATCACTCTGATCAAGAAGAGGTATGTGAATTAACCTATAATTAATTGCTTAAAGTTTCTAAGAAAATTCATTCATCATACAGGAAGTTGAAAAAATTGCATGCTAGCTTGAAAATGGAATTTCTGAACTTACAAAAAGAGCATGAAATTTTAATTAAAGATCATTCCATCTTAGATTGCAATCATATGGCCTTACTTGATGAATTTGATGAATTAAATAAAAAATATTTTGGTTTATCTGCTTATCATGATTTATTGAAAACATCTCATGTTGAATTAGAAATTGCATTCAAGGAATTAGAAACTTTTACATCTAATTTAGTGAGTAGGAAACATGCATTAAGAGTGGAATGTTTAATTCTTGAAAGTTTAAATAAATTTTTTGATGTTGAATTAACTGCTTTCATGAAAATTAAACAACTACCATCACTTGAAGAATTTTATAAAACTTTTTCAAAGCTGTATCATCCAAACCTAGGAAGAGGCACTATCACCCATTTAGATAGTTAACCCTTTTTCTGGAGTTAGATGTTATTCTTATGGCATGCTAGGGCTCATCTCCCACACTTGCATCATTCACTGTAGAACACATTTGGTGTGGATACCAAAATTGCAAAATTTACAGCATAGTAAGCATGCATTGCATTCTTCTTTTTATCACAAGGGACCCATACCTATTTGGGTTCCTAAATCTAACATTTGATTATTTTATAGGGATACTCTTATAAAAGACCATGTGAGAGCATGTGGTACCTAAATAGCAGATGTTCAAGGCATATAACTGGAGATGCAAATCAATTCATTTTGCTGGAGACCAGGACAAGAGGCTAGGTAACACTTGGAGACAACAACACCAGGAGAGTGGTGGGATCAGATATAATTGGTGATTCAAAAAAATTTATCATTGACAATATTTTACTTGTAGATGAACAAAAACACAATCTGCTCAGTATCAGCCAACTCTGTGATAAAGGATTCAGTAGAAAATTTATGCCAACTTGCTACCTTATAAACTTAAATGACAAAATTATTTTGCAGGAAAAAAGGATTAATAATGTTTACATGCTGGATCTGCATTGCTTTAAAGCTGATATTGCTATTTTCTTAAAATCAATTGCTGATGAATCATGGCTATGACATAGGAGATTGTGTCATGTAAGCATGAAAAGCCTTAGGAAGATCACCCAAAAAGACTTCGTGAGAGGTGTCCCTAAGCTAGAGTTCCCTAAGGACCATATGTGTGATGTGTGTTAGTTAGGGAAGCAACTTAAATCCTCCTTCCACACAATCAAAGACATAAACACTAACGAACCTTTAGAAGTCCTACACATGGATCTCTTTAGACCTGTCAGCACTTCAATCTTTGGAGGGAAAGTCTTTGGGTATGTGATTGTTGATGATTATTCAAGGTTCACCTAGGTTAGATTCCTATCTTATAAGAGTAAATCATTCATTGATTTAGATCCAATTGGATTCAGAGAAAGCTAAGTTATGAGATTGTGACTATTCATAATGATCATGGTGGAGAATTTAAAAATGAGAAGTTTGAAACCTATTATAAAGTGCAAGGGATAAATCATAATATTTTAGCTCTTAGGATCCCTCAGAAGAATGGGGTAGCTAAAAGAAAGAATAGGACCTTTATAAAAGCTTCTAAAACTATGTTAATTGAGTACTCACTTCCAAAAAACTTTTGGGCAGAAGTAGTGAATACTTCTTGTTATGTTCTAAACAGAGTAAATCTTAGATCTAAGCTGAATAAAACACCTTATGAAATTCCTAAGGGTAGGACAACCAACCTCTCTCACCTCCGTGTCTTTGGATATAAAGTGTTTATTCTGAATAATGGGAAGTCTCAACTAGGAAAATTTGACCAAAAATCTGATGATGGAGTGTAACTACGTTCCTCAAGTGTTGGGAAATCCCATAGAGTCTTCAATAAGAGATCACTAATTATTAAGGAGACCACCCATGTTATGTTCGATGAATCTGATAATTCTGGAGGGCCTAGGGTAGAAGAAGAGGAGGTTGTGGAAGTCACCCAAGGAGTAAACTCTGTAAATCTGGAGGAAAGGGTAGAACCTAAAGTTTTACTACCTAGATAATGGAGATATTCTTCGAGTCATTCTAAAGAATTGATCTTGTGACCCTTCTAAAGGTGTTAGAACTAAGCATAGACTTAGAAAAGAAGTAAACCACTCTACCTTCATTTTAATGACCTAACCCACCAACATCAATCAAGCCCTTTCTGATGAATTTTAGATCCTAGCCATGCAAGAGGAACTAAACCAATTTGTTAGGAATGATATTTGGGAGCTAGTAGAAATACCTGAGGACCAGAGTGTAGTGGAAACGAAGTGGGTCTTCAAGAATAAAATGAATGATTCTGGTGCGGTGGTTAGGAATGCGACAAGATTAGTGGCTAAGGGGTACAACCAAAATAAAGGGATTGATTTTAAGGAAACCTTTACCTGTGTAGCCCATTTGGAAGCCATTAGAGTGCTACTAGCCTTTGCTTATTATAAGGGATTTAGGCTTTTCCTAATAGATGTCAAGAGTGCCTTTTTAAATAGGATAATAAAGGAAGATGTGTTTGTAGAGTAACCCCATGGCTTTGAGAATTCCCAATTTCCAAATCATATTTTCAAATTGAAAATGGCCTTTTATAGATTAAAACAGGCACCTAGAGCATGGTATAAGAGGCTTAGCACATTCCTACTAAAAATAGAGTTTGTTAATGAGAGCGTGGACACCACCCTTTTTCTTAGGAGAGTAGGAGATGAATTACTCATTATCTAGATCTATGTTGATGATATACTTTTTGGATCTTCTGATAAAAATTTATGTGACAATTTTTCTAAAAATAATTAGTAAGAAATTTGAGATGAGTATGATGAAAGAATTATCCTACTTTCTGAGATTTAGCATAAGGCAAATAGATAAAAGAACCTTTCTTAATCAAACAAAATACATTAAGGACATCCTGAAGAAACATGAAATGGATAAAGTCAAACCAATCAACACTCCCATGAGTTTTAGTGTCCAGTTAGATAAGGATCAAATTGAAAATTTGTTAATAAAAAAAGTATAGAGGAATAATTTGATCACTTCTTCACCTAACTGCAAGCAGACCTGATATTATGTTTAGTGTTTATCTTTGTGCTAGATTTTAGGCTGATCCAAAGGAGTCCCACCTGACTGCTGTTAAGAGAATTCTTATATATCTCTCAGGAACCCAAAAGTTAGGAATTTGGTAACTTAGGCACAATACCTCCTTTGAAATTATAGGATATTCTGATTCTGACTTTATAAGATGTATGATGGATACAAAGAGTACCTCTGGAACATGTCAATTCATAGGATAATCCTTAGTATCCTAGTCTAGTATAAAATAGAACTCAGTTGTACTATCCACTGCTGAAGCTAAATGCATTGCCTTAGGAAGTTATGCGGCCCAGGTCCGTTGGTTAAAAAAACAAATTCTAGATTTAGGACTTCCTATAGGCATAATCCCTGTCCTATGTGATAACACTAGTGCCATCTGTATTTCAAAGAACCCAATCCAACACTCTAGGACTCAACGCATCGACATAAGGCACCACTTCATTAGGGATTATATTACCACAGGAGATATAGAGCTACATCACGTAGCCACTGAAAACCAACTGGCAGATATTTTCACAAAACCACTAGCCTTTGAAACCTTTAGTACCTTAAGAACCAGATTAGGTGTGATAGATATTCATGCTTGAAATTGATACTCTCTATTTATGTTTCAGCACTAAGTATTTGTCTGATTTATTTGTCTGTTTCTTTTTATATATATATTTTTTAATTTCCTGCTAATTTTCCTCATTTCTTTGTTATTGTTTGTTTGATTTGGTTATTTCTTTTTATGTGCTTTCCTTTTATTCTTAATTTCCTCTTTATTTTTTTTCAGAATCAGATCTCTGCTTACAACTACTGATAAACTTGATTTCTAAATGAGATTTTTTCCTTGTTTTGTTCAGAAGCTTGTAAGCAGTGATTGACTTCTCAAAAATAGTTAAAGGATGAAATATTGATGTTCGTTTCTCTTCCTCTAACTCCTTTAATGGTGTATTTTTCTTTTTGAATAATTTTTTTTTTCAAAATTAAAAAGTTAGGCTTTAAAATGGAGATCTATTTTATCTTCCTATAGTAATCTATCTCATATGAGTAGTGTTCCAAAGCATTGAATCACATTCATATTTTCTTAATCAGGTGGTTGCATTTATCATATGAGAATGGTTCTTTTTTGTTGATTACTTTGTCTTTTCTAAGAGAGTGAGTTTTGTTTCACTTATATCTGGAAGATAATCTCACAACTCAGAGTCTTTTAGAGTTTTTGAAAGAAAGAAAGCTCGTAAAAGTTGCACAAAGTGTGCCAATCATCGAAAAGAGAGGCACAAAATGAGCCCAACACTAAAAAGATATACAATATTTGCCAATAAATTGAAAAGATGTACAAAGTGTATCAAAAATTAAAAGATGTGTAAAGTGTGCCAAATATTTGAAAAAGAGGCACAAAATGAGGCCACAAAGAAATAAGCTTCGTCCTCTTTCAAACCTTTAAAAATCTTAGAAGAATTCATGTGCCACTTAATATATTCGAACACTTGAGATTGAAAATCATTATTTTCGATTCTTTACTTTGCAATACTATTTTAACAGATATTTTTTTAGAATGATATTTGAAAGGATCACTTTTCTTATCTAATTTCTTTTCTTCCGAATTAGATTTTTGTTTGAAAGGAATTTGAATCTACAAGGTATCCAAGGTAGGGTTTTTAAAAATCAATTTTTTAACTTTTTTGGATTTCAGCTCGTCAATTTCTTCTTATTAGTTTTTGAATCAAAATTTAAGAAAAAATTCTGATTTATTGGAGCTAATCAATTAAAAAACACTTTATTTTTATTTATTATTTTTATTGTTTATTTGATTTTTCACCTGATCAGGGTCCATTGTATATGTAGTTTATTTTGTTGTGTTATTGTTTGCTTCCAGTGTGTTATTTGTATTATTGTTCTTTCATGTATATGTTCTGCTTTGTGATTTTCCTTCTTTTTGTGATGTTAAAAGGGGGAGTAGTGTTAGTGTTGGTGTTGTGTCGTTTGCTTATTTTAGTAAAATGCACTTTGCTTTACTTATAGTGTTTTGCTTTGCTTTGCATTAATGCTTGATTTCAAATTATCTAATAAATGTTTGCCATCATCAAAAAGGGGGAGATTGTTATAAATCTGGATTCAAGGATCATAATTTTGATGATAACAATTTTTCTGTTTCTCTAAAAATGTTACTACTCCACATCTGTTTGTAGTTGTCCTGTCTACTAACTTTTTAGGTGCACAAGATTAAGTGCAATTTAAGTCAGCTCAAGATTAGGTAGATTAAGACTGAGCCAATTTATAATTTCAAATTCCAATATTTTTTTACTTTTTCGTGAGTCAAATGTAATAAAGTGGATCCTGATGCTAAGTAACCTTATACACACACACACTCAAGGGGAAAAAATTTAGTGAGTTAGAGTTTTTCCTATTTTTGATCATATCATATAGGAAGATCCAAATATCATCTTAGATGATCTGTTAAAAATAGAAACCCTAATTAGGGCATCTGGGATAAGTTAACCTGATTAAGTAAATTGTCCTGGATGATCATCCTATCATCCTAGATGATATTCACAATTACAAAAAGCTCAGCCACCAAACTTATTTAGGCAAGTTTTGAGATTGAATTTATGTGTTTAATCATATAGGATGATCCCATATTGTCCTAGATGATTCATACCAATCATGCCTAAATTAGTCAGGAGACTAAGGAGAGTAATTAAGGTTAGATTGATCGATTATATCATCCCAGACGATTAGTTAGAAAAACCGTAACTTTCTTTTGGACGTCTTGAAGTATCTACTGGACGATATGTTCCTTTTCGTATTAATTGTATAGGATGATATCGACATCGTCCTAGACTATCAGTTATATTTCAAGTCATCCCAGCTCATCTACTAGACATCCCAAACTATCTGCTGGATGATAATATCTTATTTTGAACTAATCATACATGATGATATGGTCATCATCCTGGACGATCAGTTATATTTCAACAAACTATCCCGATTTATCTTCTGGATGAACCCGAACTATGTTATCGATGATTTAGTCGATTTTGTACTAATCATATAGGATGATCTGGCGATCATATTGGATGGTTGCACAAAATTAGAAAACTAAGTTTTTTGAATCCTGTTATTCAAGCAAATTATTTTGACTTGTAAAAAAAATCTTTTGTTGTATTCCACTCCAAGAGAGCTTAGAGGAGAGGGAGAGTTTAGGATAGAGAGAGGATCTTATAAGGTCAAGTTTATGAGGGGTTTCACAAAGGTTGCTCCAAGTTAGGATTTGATCGTCGTCTTCCTTCCTTATCCTTGGTTCCATGATAGCTCTAAGGAGACGACCATCAACGTCAGATCTAGGTTCTCTGCCTACTTTAGGAGGAAGCAAACATATTCTTGGTTCTCTACCTGCTTTAGGAGAAAGAAAAAAGATTTTGGGTTCTCTCTTTATTTCAGGAGGAAGCAAAAGGAGATGGGGTTCTCTGCCTGCTTTAGGAGAAAGTAAAAGGAGTCTAGGTTCTCTTCCTCACTGATGTCAGTGGAAAAATTTTGTAAGGACTTCTCCGCCTTACTGTGGGAGTAGAAGGAGAGTCATTATAGTTTAGTGCAATACTTGGAGGGGAGGCTCCGGAGAGTGGACGTAGGTCAAGTTGACTGAATCACTATAAATTTGGTGTGCTCTTTTCATTTATTTTTTTATATTTTAATATCAACATATTTCTATGATCTGATTTGTGGTTGAAAGCCTAATTTTGGTTATCTACTTCTGCTTACATTGTTTGCATTTTTAAATATTCAAAAAGACAAAAATAGTTTTCATTTTGTGTAAGAATTTTTAAAATATCAATTCACCTCCCTCTTGATTAGCCTTGGGACTAGTTCATAAGGGCTTAACAACCCTAACAAACTTTCAGTGGTCCCATAAGAGGCAAGGTTTTATGTAGCTACTCTTGTGTGGCTACACTTATTAAGGCATGGGATTTGTTCTAGCTTCTACTAGGCCTTTCCCTCCAGCCAAACAGGTGTTAGCTACACATGACTGACTTGGGTGCGGCTATCTTTCGCTTCTTCTTTGCAGGATAATGCCCAGAGATACTAGTGCAGGGTGAGGGAGCTAAGAGCATCGAGCGGCTTGAAACCTCATCAAGAGTCTTCATAGCATGGATATGACAGAGGTACCTTTCCTACCCTTTCCCTCGTTTTAGTTAGTAATTAATTTGTTGACATTTTTTTGACCATTTGATTTTATGCCTATATTTCATTACTAACATAGGGAGACATACTAGGGGATACACTATCGCTAAGGGCAAGACTTCTTCCCCAGCCAAAGTGCAGGATGTAATATATGAGCTACATCATAAAGAGGCACCACAATCTTCTTACAGACATACTAGCTCTCATCATACTATGCCTCCGTAGATGTACTTTGATATATGCTTTTTCTCCATAGGCCTTAGAGATAGTTCTTAGGAAGTGAGAATGTCAAACTTCACTAGATATGACATGATGGATCCTTCTTTGGAATTCTCTTTTTTGTTGGACACTTATAGGTCTATTTGGCTGGGTAAGTCATTTGGGGTTGGTGCAACATCGATAGTAGAGGTTCTTTTGGTACCACTGTACACATTGATTATTTTAGAGTTATTTCATGTATCTAGGATATAAATTTTAGAGAGTTACCCTACCAACTTTACAAGGTCCTCCTTAGGTACATTTTAATTATATGTTAATTATATTTCTAAAATATTATTTCTCTTCACTTTTTCATATTTATCATTTGTAAATTCTCATACAATGCCTGAGGGAGCCGATTATAAGCCACAGATTCACTGTCAGATTCCATCAGCTTCTAACCCTCATAATGCTCACATATATAACAATTATATAGACTTCTAGTTGGATCTGATATCCTATGTTACCCGTAGTCCCTTAAGTCTATGGACAAGTTTATTTCCATAGCCAACCACACCCTTCACCTACTAGTATGACTTGGGTTGGACAATTCAGAATTGATTTGTTGAGAGACTTTATGTCAAGAGGCAGATTTTCATATCAGATGACTAAGTTCACTCATCCTTGTGTGTACCAGAGTTATATTACTAGAGCTACAGGAGAGGGATAGTAAATGCTAGGTGGGGGCTGATGTTGCCCATGACTAATTTGACAAGAGTATAAAGGCTCAGAGGTGTCACGGCTAGAGCTTTTCTAATATTATAAGCCAGATAGAGGGGTTGTTATCTCGTTAAAGGGTCTATAGAAGTACATCAAGGGACTGATGTCCAAGAAGTCAAATCTTTAGGAGGGGCACGACTAATATGATCGCCTCATCATGAGAGAACAGCAACGCCACCATATATTACACCAAGCGATGTTAGCTGTTGACACTACATTGACACGGGCTGTGGAAGAGCTCCAGACTGCTTAGGCAGAGTTCAGACTCTGACTGAGATTGTTGCATAGTTGATAGACTTATAAGCTCATCTCCCTTAATGTGTTTTCCCCCTTTTCCTCTCTCTTGATAGATGCACTCAGTCAGATTTATTGATTATATTCTGCTCTGAGTATGTACCTCAAGATAATTATTTATATATAGGATTCTTTTAGTCTTATTTCTCACTTGGTTGCACATTGAGTGATGCTGGAAGTACTACAAAAGATTTTAAATATTTATTTGGGAATTTTGATACACAGCATAATGTTGACCTAAATAAATATTTAAAATGACCAATATTCTTGAGGATAGTTATGAGTGTCATGGCTCTGGATGCCTGTTGGAGTCAGTCGTTGTACTCTCTACATAAATTTAGCTTGAGTTTAAAAATTTTTGGTTTGTTCTGTCCTGTGCTTTGTGTGGCGGACTTGGTGAAAAATTTTCAAGCTTTATGTTTAAGCTGATGACACCAAATATAAGTAATACTTTGACCCTTGACTAGTTGAGAAGACTTCAATATGAGTTACTTGAGCTTATCATATTAGAAAATTTAGGATTTGATAACTCTTCATCATCCAACATCTGAAATGGGTGTTCCTCTATTATGGCGTTTTTTGTCACTTTTTGAGTAGACGGAGGTGCCAGTGACTTGGCCACTTCTAGACTTGTTGGGTCTAACCTCCTATGGTCATTCAGGCTTTAGACTTAAGCTACGGAGGCATATGCTCCCCAAGATAAATATGCTCAAGTTGGTAGATTTTAAGTTATTCTTCATGGTTGAAGATTTCAAAGCATTAGCACATTCAGTAGATAATTAAGACTCATCCTTCCCATTGTAACTTTCACTTTCAGGTCAATTATAGAATTTACTATACTACATCTACTTGATCTTGTCAAGTAAGATAAGTCTTTATGCTTCTTTAGTCCCTCCTGATAGGTTGATGAAATGCGGGTTCATTTACTTTGCCCTTTATTGTGGCTTATAAAGTAGATGGAGCTACCAGTGAGTCGAGTATATTTGGGCTTGCTAAATTCGACCTCTTATACCCATTTGAATTTTAAGCTTTAGGTTGCCAAATGACTTGTGCCACTCTAGCTTGACTTACAGGAGTGTGTAGTCACAAAAATCTTCTTTCCTAATTTTTGAATTCCTGGTACATTAGAGAAGGCGATGCCCCAAACCCTTTGGAGATCACCTACATGCACTTAAAGAAAAGTTACCATATTTCTTTATTTGAAGGAGTATTTATATTTGATGATTTTAGATATTTATTTGGAGATCTCAACGTGTAGCACAACATTGACCCAATTAAATAATTAAAATACCACCTATCTTGTAGGATGATTTTAGATAAATTTTAATCATGAAACTAAAATTTCCACCTTTTTTATAGGGGGATTTTCATGGGATATTTGAAATACTTTCTTATAGCACAAGAAAAGTTCAATAACATAACATTTTTTGAGCTATGTTATGTGTGGTACTTTTTATGTATCTACCGTTGATCATGGTATAGGCCTCTAACAGTACAAATTGATGAGTTGATAAGCTCCTCTCTAGTACACCTTCTCGATGACAAAAGAATCTTCCCATTTAGATACAAATTTATCACCAATTTTTTGTGTGGGATGATTGACCTTCTCAACACCAGGAAAAACTCTTTTTTTTTGAAATGCTCGATGGCACACCATCTGATTGAAGGATTTGGCAATCTTTACTTAATAAATTTCTAGATTTTGAAGGGCCTATAGTTTAATCTCATCGTCCACATTAAGCTCTTCCATTCTCAATCACCATTTTACTCTTAGGTTAGATCATGCAGAATAGCTAATCAAAGTGACGATAGCTCTATCTCTAGTGGCAGCACTCTTCAACCCAAAACACCTGTGCAAAGGGAGTGGCTTTGGTTGGCATCTTGTAAGTATTATGATACACCTAAAACACTTCTACCAGCTTACTTTGACACTTTTTCACTCTTGGTCAGAATTTTCTCAAGCAATTTCCCCAGTATTTTATTAAAGGCTTTTGCCAGGACATTTTCCCTTCGGTTGTATATGGAGAAATATTACTAATCAATTTTATGTCGATCAATGAACTTATGGGTCTTAGTACTTATAAATGTTGTATCATTGTCTGAAATTATGCGGAGTGGTACACCAAATTTGTAGATAATATTATGGGTGAAGAAATTAGTCATTTGTTCATATGTGACTTATCTAAATGGCATCGCTTCTGTCCACTTGGAAATATAATCAATTGTTTCCAAGCGATGTACAATGGATGACGGTGGGTCTATCAGCCCAATTATATCGGTGCAACAACATTGTAATCTTCAGGATGCTACTATAAGGTGTAATGAATTTCACTGCTGATGTATAACATCACAGTAAATCTAATATTCATAGTACCTCAAAGCATGATTAATCCAATCTTTGACCATTATTGGCCAATAATAACCCATTATCTTAATTTTAATTGCCATTTTGGGACCTAATTTGTGTGTGTCACAAAGTATTTTATGAACCTCAACTACCACCTATCGACTTCTTTGGTACCAAAGCATCTTATCTATATTTGGTTGAAATCTCTTTGATATAGCTTGTTGTTGATGAACACGTATCACAATGCTCTTTCTTGATTTGGGCATAAAGTGATTTATCTGCTGGTTTCTTACTTTCTATGAAATAGTTGATGAATGGCTGCCTCCAATAATAATGTTCTTTAATATATATGCAATACTACCATGACTTTGTAGTTATGCTAGCTTTACACCTCCTTTTGACTATTTGATATTCACCTGGCAGGTCTTCAATGATGATATATTGGAGAGGTTTAGGATCAACCAGAGTTGCATCCTGCTAGCCTGGGTTTGGTAATACCTCTTCTTATAGGAATTATTAAACTACTAGCTCTAAGACCTATCGAGTGTGGACTCTAATCAACACATGCTAATCATTCATACTCGACATTATCTTTGGTAATTTGACAAAATAATCAGCCTAACTATTTTAGGCTTGTGGAACTCAAGCTAATTTGATGATTAAAATTTTCTTCGAAGCTCAGGGACCCGCTAGTGATAGCAGGCCAACTTAAGCTTGTTAATTTTATAGATGCTCAGTACTTGATTTATAACAAGTTGAGAATCACCATAAACTTGAAGGTTCCAAATTTTGGCTTAGATAGAAATCTCTAAACTAACTATTGAAGCCTCATATTCAACCTTGTTGTTGGTTCAAGGTTTGATTAAGATGAATTGATATCTAATTGTGCCTCCCTCTGGTGTCCCTTTCACTGCTTTTTTTAGAACATAAGTGATATAACACTACTGAAGTATCACCAACCACATGGCTAAATGACCCTTCAACACTGGTCTTATTATTAAGAACTTCACTAGGTCAATCTTTGATATTGTGAGATAGCATGTAGTGGTAGAGTTTTTATACTACAAAAATCAATGCTAAAAAATGCTTCTTAATTAGAGACTAAGGTATCTCTACTCTGACCAACCTCTGACTGATATAGTAGAGTGCAATCTCCTTACCTTACTCATTATTTTGCCAGTAGCACTCTCAGGAACTCTACTAGTGCTGCTATAAATAGGATAAGAGACTTCCCCAAAATTGATGCTATGAGAATAGGCCGGTTTAACAGATATCTTTTGATACTATCAAGGGCTTCCAGACACTCTCTTTTCATCGTAAAGCAGACATCTTTCTTCATCCATTTTGAAAAGGGCTGGCATCTACCTGATAGATTTAATATAAATCACCAAATGAAAGTAAACTTCCCTTGCGATGAATGAAGATGTCGAATGTTCTTTGGCAGTGGCAGCTCCATAATCACCTTAATTTTTTAATGATTGATTTCAATTCGTGGGTGATGGATAATGTACCCCAAATACATCCAAGATGAAACATCAAAGGCAAACTGATTCATTTTCAGATTAAAGTTTTTTGATCTTCTTAAATACCATTCTTAAGTCATCCTGATGATATTTTTATCCATACTTTTGACAACAAGATCATCCATAAAGTATTTCAGAATTGGATGTGTTATGAACTAGCATCTTTGATAATAGGAGAAAAAGTCATCTTTTGAACATACCTTAGTGAGGTCCCAAAAGTCGATGCAAATATAGATCTGATAATTTTTCTTCTTGATGTGGAAAATATTGGCGATCCAATCGGCATATTTTTCTTCATGAATGAAGGTTTTATCTATAAGCTTCTTCATTTTCTATAATTATCTATTCTTTAATCTCTAGTCTCATTCTCCTTAGAGCATGCTTGATGTGTTTTGCATCTAATTGAATGGCTAATCTTTGAATTGCTACACTATGGGTAATCCTGGTATTTGAACATATGTCCAAGAAAAGCAGTACCTAAATTCATAGAGGAGCTCTTTTATTTCATCAGCTTGCTCTTTAGGAAAAAGGCACTGATGAAAGTTGGGCGAGGATCTTGTTCAGTCCCCAAGTTGACTTCTTTCAACTCATCCATATTAGTCGCATGTCCACCATCTTCATGCTCTTCTACTGTAGGTTTAGCTTCTATAGGCTGATCATGTAGAAGTTTAACTTCACAGATTTCTTCCTCACTGTCATCATAAGACTCGACTTCCTTGCATAAGATTGCATGAAAACTCTCATATTGATGGTACTTCTATATGATAAATTCGAGACCCCATCTTGCAATAATATCCTTCCATCATACTATGTGAGGATTTCCTTGATACCATATACTTATGTGGAAATAAGTTTATCATTTAGTAGTACCAAGGTGGGCACCTTATTGAAAGTTCGTTAGGGATGTTAAGCCCATATGAACTAGCCCGAGGCTAACCAAGAGGGATGGTTAATTGGTAATTTTAAAAATTCATGAGCAGAAATAATTTAGAAAATCTTTTTGAATTTTTTTAAAATGTTTACAGTTTAGCGATGATGTGCAGATGTTCAATAATAACAAAATAATAAGTGCGGAAAAAAACTAGAAAGAATACACCAGATTTTATAGTGCTTCGGTCAACCTGACCTACGTCCACTCCCCGGAGCCTCCCCTCTGGGTATTACACTAACACTAAGTGACTCTCGTTCTGCTCCCACAGTTAGGCGGAGAAGCCTGTATAAAAATGCCTTTCCACCAACCCGGTGAGGCAGAGAACCTGGACTCCTTTCACTTTCACCTGAAGCAGGCAGAGAACCTGGACTCCTCTCACTTCCTCCTGAAGTAGGCAGAGAACCTTGATCTTCTTGTAGATGATCCTTCCACAAAGACACCAAGGACAAGAGATGACGACCGGAGAAGATGACTCAGATCCTTGCTTGGAGCAACCTTTGTGAACACCTCACAAACTCCCCCTCATAAGATCTTCTCTCTCTCCAAAGCTCTCTCTCTCTCTCCTTCTCAAGTCTCTCACAGGAAAGGACAGTGGCAAAAGATCTCAGTGATAGAAGATAAAAGATTTTAAATAGTAGGGCTCAAAAAATGCCCTAAATTTCAACTGGTCGATAAAGATCATCCAGGATGAATGGTAGATCATCTTGTACGATCAGAACAAAATCACACATATCAGCATAGATGATCTGATTTCCCTGGATGATTAGAAGACAAAATTTGTTTAGATCATCCCGTATAATTCTGTGATCATCCGGGATGATTAGTGTAAATCAGAAATTTCATCCAGAAGATAGCTCGGGTCGTCCCGGGCAACTTATGCTGGATAATCTCAAAATGACTTGATCATCCAAGATGATATCTCTATCGTCCTGTATGATTAGTTCAAAAATGCCAATATCATCCTGCACACTGTTCGGGTCATCGAGGGCAACTTATGCTAGACAATAAAAAATGACTTTATCGCCCCGGATGATATCGATATCGTCCTGTACGATTAGTTCGAAAATAGGAATATCATCCAACACCTTATTCTAGTCGTCCAGGTGAAAATTTCTGGATGGTCAAGATTTTTAATTAATTGTCCAGGATGATCTTGCGATTGTTTAACATGATATGATCGAATCAATCAAACATAAATTACTTTCCTTAATCACCATACTAATTTAGGCATGATTATAAGGAATCATCCAGGACAAACAGATGAAAAAGCTAAAAATAAAATTGGCCTAACTTAGTCTGGCGGCTCGGAATTTCTGATTTGAGCGTATCATCCTGTATGATGGGTGTATCATCCAGGACGATCTGCTTAATCAGACTGACATAACATGGTCGCCATAATTAGAGTTTTTATTTTCATTGGATCATCCAGGATGATATTACTATCGGATGATATGAACAAAAATAGAACATAAACTCTAACTCACAAAAATCTCCCCCCGAGTGTGTGTGAGTAAGGTTACTTAGCTCAGGGATGTGTTACATTACACTTGACTCAATAAACATGAAAAAAGTACATTGAACCTGAACTACAAAAAAGACTAACTCGATCTTGTGATGGCTTGAATTTATAATTGATCTTGTCAACCTGAAAGGTTAGACACTTAAACAGACATGAAAGTGTTTTCCATCATCAAAATCACAGTCCTTAAATCCAGATTTGCAATACTTATTTCTATATCATTCTTTGAATATTTCCAGGGAAAGACCTAGGCATTCTCGCAAGCATTATCTCTCCAGAATCGTGAGCTTAAACAACTAGTCATAATTCTCTTCTTTATGCTCTCTAGACTTATAGAGCAAACTTCTTGGTCTAATCATTTTGCTTAGAGAAGGCAAATAAAGTGTTCTGAGGTCTTTGATATTATGCACCTTAATAGGAGAAATTTCTTTGAAGTGACTCTGGAGAAGAGGTGTGACCATGAATATACTATCTAAAATTGACAAACAACTCATTCTCCCTAAGAAGACCCATAGCACTTTACTCATGTAGGTATACTAATAGTCATAATCAAAATCTAATTATTACCCCTTCTCTTTCCCTTGGCAATAAACAAATAGGTTTTTTATCTTTAATGGGGATTTTATCATCCTCCATAATGCCACTCCCCAGGTGAGCACAATTCTGCTTGGTTTTGGCATGGTAGCTAGTTTAGGGACAGTCAGCATTACCTTTTTATCCCGACCTTCATCTCCCAACTACTTACTTAGGCCTCTTTAGCTTTTAAATTTGACTCCTTTGCATCAAGAGAGGGACTTCAGCTCATTTATAGTGAAATATTTTGCATCTTTATATATCTTTACCTTATGGACTGTAAAGGGTTGGATGTCTCCTGAGACCCTGAACTCCTCTCCTTCCTTGAGGTACATCATACACTGGATTAGGGTTGACGGGATAATGCCATATTCATATAACCAAGGGCAACCCTAAAGCTCCTTGAATGAGCTATCCATGTCAATCACATGGAACATGGCCTCTATATAAAGTTCTCCAAACACGAGAGGGATATGAATGATTACATAGTCTTATGTCCCTTCTCATTGAAGTAATGTAACCATCTACTTATCTTTCCCATGGTGCTGCACATTGAGTCACAGTGATCTTAATGATTTTAAGCTTATAAGATATATTAGAGATTTGGGATTGATTAGGATCCTACTAATCATGATGTTATCATTCTCTGTGGCAACATACAAAGGGAAGTTATGATATATCATCCCAAGCATCAGATCATCCTCGATGAGAGTGATGATCATCTCATTTTGAACTTAAGAAACATTGGTTATGCGATGCTCAACAAAGTATGCTTCATTTCTTCCAGTATCTTTGAGAGCTTGAATCAATATATTTGAAGGTCTCCATATATTATGAATTCCTCGTATATGCTGAGTTGCACTAGGATTTTCCTCAGATGGGATAAGATATTATAATCTATCCCTTTAGTTGAAGCTCCTTTCTTCTTAGGGTTTTTGGGAATGATATCTTTGTTTTTAACTATCTTTGTATCCCTTATCTTTATTAGAGACCCCCTTTTGTGGTCACACTTTGGAACTTCTCTGCTGCACTTCAGCTACTTCATCTGACTCATGTTCACCTACTTAAGTGTCTCCATCAGAACTAACTTTGTTTGCCTCCCAAGATTTATTTGCTGATTTAGAATCTCCACCCAACTTCATAAGCTCAATTTATGATGATATGTTGGGCTCTAATTCATCCTCATTTGTAAAATATAAATCTACTTTTGAGCTATAGCCCATTGATGACACCATCAAATAAGACTAAGAAGCCTCCTCTTCAGTATGTTTTATCCTTTGTTTACACGCCTAATGCCATTGAAATGACCCAACAAGTTTTCATAGGAAGCAGATCTTCATCAAATTCTTCTATTTTGTCAATTTTAAGCTCTGACATAAAGTCAACGAGCTTAGTAGGCCACCTTACAATCTGGAATATTCATCTGAACTGTTGATCACCATTTGAATTGCTATATTTTTCTCTTTAGGATTCTTCATTTTGGTTTTCTTTTTAGAGGATCTTATCTTTGCCCTACTAGACTATGACGAGCTAGCTTGGCTGTGATGTTGTTTGGGTCCTCAGTATATTTCGACTCTTCGGGCCTCTTACATTCTAATAATTTTAAACCCACTCTAAGTGCTTTTCAAAATAACTTGGTGAAACTCTCCCTTTTAAATAAATATTCTTTATTCATCTTCTCTTTGATTGATGGAAATGTTCAATCACCAATTCCTATTATTTGCCTCAGGTGTTCTCCTCTACTAAAAAAGGCCCATGGCTTATCATTTCTCCCAAGTACCAGTTTGGGCTGAGGGTTAGGGTTCACTGGCTGGATTCCCCTATCTTTTTTATACACAAGTTATTTTGCCCCTACTGACATTATACACCACCTATTTTTCTTTGTCAGCCTTGAAAAAGAATGCAGAGTTAGCTTCGCCTATTCTAGTTTTTGAAGCTTTAGCTTTCTTGGGTTTATCAGTGGCTTTTTTATTTTGATAAGTTTAACTTTTTAAACTTTTCCACTCCATCTAGTAGGTGTGGAAATGTGGTGATGGATGCCATATATAAGAATGGTTGAATCTTATCATCAATGTTTGATAATAGTAATTTAATGACATGCTCCTCTTCTAGCTTTTGCTCATATTTCATACTTAATTTATGCCAGCGAGTTATGTATTTTGTTTCTTACTCATCCCTTTTTCATTTCTCCATGGTGAGGTCAATAATGGTTATTTTCACTGTCGTACTTGCAAATAACTTCATAAACATAGTCTCTAATTTTGTGATCGTCTTCATAGAATCATTCGACAATTCAGTCTACCATTTAAAAGCAGTAGAAGTTAAACTGCTGATGAACTATTAGAAGAGTAAGACATCATTTTCCTTTGTATTTCCACAAATAGTTTTAAATTATGCCAAGTGATGCCTGGGGTTATTTTTTGTCGCTGAAGGTGTTGAATTTTAAAATAGAGTACCCCTTTAGATATGGAACCTAGTCATATTCTTCTGCAGAGGGTCGACCCTTCATTATCAGCTTCTCCACTTGATTAATGGCTACAATAGCCTTGATCTTCTCTCTGATTATTCCCTCTAGCTGTGCAGCCATTATAGGCTCAAAACTACTGGTTATATTTTATTAAGTAGGTTGTCGATAACATTATTAAGCTCATTTCCACCTTTAGGGGTACATCATACTCCTGATACTTAAGGTATTTTAAAGGTGTGGAGGATTAATAGAGGGAGTGGGTACAGGGCTTGCGCCAATGGTTCTCTATATCATTTATATTATTACAACCATTTGGGCCATCATCTCATTCATTTTTTTTAATGGAGAGATTTCCCTTTCTTTAACCCTTATTTGTCACCTCATTTGCCTTCTCATATATGTAAGTATGATATTTTTGTTGTTGAGCATATTTCCTTTGACCTCTTGTTCTCCTTCTTTTAAGAAATGACCACTTTTACAAGTAATGAATCTAACCTCATATTGGTGCTGCTGTGCCTGTCTAGGTGGCAGCTACCAATTGCCATCCTCTTCACCATCATCATAGTCAGCGCCGACATGCCTTACCATGTAAACCATTTCAACTTTCATGGTATCTTATTCATCCTCTTCTTTCATTCAAATCTCTGAGTGGCGTCACCACTGGATTTTTAGTTCATTGTTCAGAACTAAAACTTCTTAAATCATCGGTTGTGATCAAAGTTAGCCTTCTCCTTAGATGGGGTTGATGAGAGATGGGATCCCTTGGATGATTCTCCAAGGTGTCGACTGTCAAGGAGATTATCATCGTGGAAATTCTTTGGAAGCCATTTTTGATGATTCTTGTCAGCGTGGGTAGATCTCTGAGAAGATATATAGGATGTCACACCCATAACTTGTCTTTCCCCAAATATTTTCTCATTATGAGGCCTTAGCCTCTAAATTTGATTTCCTTTTGATGGTGGATTTCTGAACACTTGGTTTAGGTGTGATACCCCGATGCTTATCGGGTGGAGATGGCCTGAGTTCTCTTTGAGTTACCACAGGTGGAAACTCCCATGGTGTGTTTTGCTAGCCTCGATAACCAATGGCCTTTAGAGTTTCTTTTTCATCAGCCCATTATCCTTCACTATCTTCAAGATCCTGTATACTTGGGCATATAGGGTTTTGGGCATCTTCTTTTTTTGTGGCACTAGGGCTTATGGTTGCTGATCCTAGAATGAAATTTTAAGCTCACAAGTGGAGCTATTCCTCTTCACCCACTTTAGGCCATGAAATCCTTTCTGGCTAGAAATGCTTGCTCCTAGTTCTTTGGTTGGCAGGGTTGATGGAGCTGGCAGTGGCTGCTGAGACCAAAGCTCTGCATTCTTCTTTATCCTCTAACTCATTATTAGCTTTTATCTTGATGAAGAAGCTTCAGTATCATGCCTCTTAGGTGCAATAGGTCCCCATCGTAAGGCGGTGGTGTTAGCAGACACTACATAAATTTTGCCATCAGATACAACCCTCATTATATCAAGGGCTTCAGGTTTAGATAGCCTTTTGAATATAGAAATCCTCATGTGAGGAGGATTTTTGGTAATGGTGGCTGACTATGCTGGGAGATGCATGTGAGGTACTTCGATTCCAGCAGAAATTTGAAAGTTTGCGAGGGTTATTAAACCTTTATGAACTAGCCAAAGGCTAATTAAAAGGTGGGGGGTGAATTGGTTATTTTTAAAAAATTTCTTAAGGGAAAAAGAAAATCTTTTTGAAATCATTTTGATTATTTTAAAACAAATAGTTTTATCCCACAATGTAGAAGCAAAACTAATTTCACAATAACTAAAATCAAAGATTTCAAAAACAAATTAAATCATAAAAAATGCAGAAATCAAATGCAAAAAAGTAAATAGAAAGAACCCACAAGAATTATAGTTGTTCAGTCAACTTGACCTACGTCCACTCCCCAAAAACATCCTTTCCAGGTATTGCACTAAAAGTAGTGTCTGTCCTTCTGGCCCCATAGCAAGGCAGAGAAGCCCTTATAAAATCTTTCCACCGACCCGTTGAGACAGAGTACCTTGAATCTTTTTACTCCTTCCTGGAGTAGGCAGAGAACCTAAAAATCCTTTAACTCCCTTCTAGAGTAGGTAGAGAACCTTGGAATACTTTTACTCCCTCTTGGAGTTGGCAGAGAACCTTATATTCCTTTTTCACCCTCCTAGCAAATGTAGAGAACCTGGATTTGACACTGATGAAAGTCTCCCAAGAGCCACAAGGGAACTAAGGAAGAAGCTTAAAGAAGATGGTGTAAATCTTTCTTGGAGTAACCTTTGTGAATCCCTCACAACTCCCTTTGGCAAGGATCTCTCCCTTTCTTCTCTTCCAAAGCTCTCTCTCTCTCTCTCTTTCTTCTCTAAGCTCTCTCTCAGATCAACTCAACAACAAAAGATTTTCTAAAAATAGTATTATAAAATCTTATGTAGTGGGCTTCAAGAAACCCTAATTTCAAAGAGTTTCGTCTTCTATTCATAAAGTACAATACACGTATCGTACCATATGAATAGTGTAATTTAGACTCGTCCAACAAGTTCATACAAATGAGCTGTTCAACCTTTATAACATTTCATACAGTACGATCAAAATATCATATGGTATGAACTGTTGAAATTTCTTCTGTTGATTTGGGATGACACTTGGGATGGTCAACTTTATACACTATCAATCATCCAGCACTGTGGACATCATACAGTATAAAAATCATGGATTTTATTTAGTATGATATATGGGATGACCAATTTCATACACTGTCAATCATATTATACAAACGGTATCATACAGTATGATCGATCATAATATTTATCCATGATTTGATTTTCTAATTTTAAAGGATTAATTAAGAAAGTTTTTAATTAGGGAGTACAATATAAACTAAATTATATTGTACGATCAGCGTATAATTAGTATCTTTCTTAACCTCTGGCGGCTAGGGTTTTTACAGAGCACAATAGATCATATAATATGAATTAAAATCATACTGTATGAAATAAAGTCATACAGTATGAAGCCAAAGTCATACAGTATGAATTACTTAAAAAAACTCTCTGAAAAAATTTTTTCTCTCTCCCCATGTGTGTGTGTAAAGTTACTTAGCAATGATATCCACCCAATTACATTATACAACTCAAGATACAAAAAATATAAAATAATCTGGAAAATATAGATTATAACCCTAGTCTACCCAGTCTTGAGCTGATCAAAATTATATGTGAATGGTGGACTGAATTGCTGAAATGTTAGTACACACAAAACAAAATAAAATATCTAAAAAATAGGAGAAAGTAGTAACAAACATAACACTGTTTGTTATCATCAAAATTATAGTGCTTGAATCAGATTTGCAACAAAAGAGACCTCCTAGCGGACCATTCTAAATTTATGTTATACATTAGAATAGTGGTAACCCTTGCCATCCCTGCAGAAAATTTTAGCCCACCAATTTTAATGTTGGCTTCAATATTGCTAGTATTGAAGATAATATTAGCATGCTAGATGCTAGCTCCTAATCCCAGCAAGATGGTAATAGGGGTATTCTGCATATCCTTATACATAAATAAAAGATAAGGGTTAGTAATTAATATTTGATACACCACCCCACACTTTCAAAGTGTAGAGACTACACAAAAAAATAAAGATGGAGAATTTAAATAAATTTTAAACTTGCTTAATGAATTATTTAGCAAATTTTGTTAATTGATTATTTTAGAATATCAAAGATTTTAATTTGTTAGATGATCATTTTAAGATTTAAAATTTTAGCAAATATTGGTTTACAGCTACTAAAGCACTTAAATGAATAGCAAAAGATGGAAAGAGAAACCATCCCCAGTGGAGTCACCAAAATCTGTAGGCTCCAAAAATTCATACCTCGGCCTCTCTGCGACTCCTTTCTCTTTTCTTCATGAAGGAGAGTTTAACATTTAAGTTCTGAGGCAAATTTTTAGATGGCGGATTCGATTTTGAATTAGACATTACCTAAAGATTTCACCCTCATTTTGTGAGGACTTTATGTTTTTAGTTTAGGTTTCTATAGGTGTATGCCCCTATAGTTAATTACCCTTTTTGATAGCGAGATAGAGCTTTTGATTAAGGCAAGTCATCAAATAAATATGGAGTATCTAGCGTATAGTAGTAGTAGAGTTTAGGTATTTGGAGATTTAATATTTAAAAGTTGAAATTCATCACCCTGCACTTAAAGTTGATGGTGGGGGAAATGATGATAGACTAGATTAAGATCTTATGATTTTGTCATCTAGAGTCATCGTGGTCCCTAGTATACTTAGTCAGTCGAGGTAGTCGACTCAACGTGATAGAACGACCCTTGTCGGTAGCCATAGGTTGCTTCATTCAAGGGTATCTGATAGACCTAGGGTGAATATTTATTTAAGAAGACAATTTTGAAGCCACCTTAGCTAATAGATGGATTAGTGCCATATTAATCAAATCATATAAATTTATTACTCAATGATTTAATGTCAATGGGGATCATACAGGCTTTGACCATGACCATAATTTAATGGTAACATTTAGCTATAAAATCACCTGGTTAGAGGTCCCGATCATGACCGTTTAACTGTGGTGCTGTTTAGCGATGAAACCATTAGTGTGGTGCCATTTCATAGCAAAACCATTAGTTAGAGCAACATCAATACTCACAAGAGATGATTTGAGAATAAATCTTAGCAATATTCTCCACCAAAATTTTTCTCTTTATGAGCTAAAGTGATTTTCAAATTAGTCTATGTCGACAAACTATTGTGGAGGGTGGATAGGCATTTTTTTTCTTTAAGTTTTTGATGATTAATTTTATTTTAATTATCTTTATTTGGGTTGATTTTTTTTTAATCTTAAATTTTCATGAGTATTTAGAAATTTGGGAGGCATTTTAAATATTTGTGGTGTTATTCCGATTGAGATTTTCTGTGAACATGGCCATCATCAGAGTATATGGGTTGTTTCATTTTTGTTGATTGAACCTTGTCGACTCTTTCTACTTACTAGCAGAGGATCAAGTTTAAATCTAGATTCATTTCTTAACCCGTACATCATCCTCAAACATCACGTGTGTTCCTATGACATGCTCGCTGAGCTCATACGGGTATATAAATTTACATGTATTTTGCAAGATGCATTTATACAATAGTTATATGTTTGTAGAACAGCTGGTGTACATAATATATTTATATATTATGTGTATGTTAAAACATGCATTTGTATATTGCTTAATGTTTGACATGTTGCATGTTAGCTTGATACAGTAGTAGATATTTACATGCATAACATTTTGCATAATGATGCAATGTTTCCGTATAGTGCATGATATGTTTGAACCTCAACATAGCACACTATTGCACTATAAATTTTACCTATTATATAGTGTACTTGCATAATGCATCTTATATGTTGAATTATATATGTACGTGGTGCATTTTGTATGTCAATGCAATGTATATCTAGAGCGTGATGCATTTTGCTTATTGGATGATGTGTTTGTATGATGTTCTTGCATATTACAATTATGTGAATGTCATGAATGTGCTAGAACATGTTTAGATGCATGAGGGTATTTTGTAATGATTAGTTTTATAAATGTATGACGCTGACAAGTGCACAAAGCTCTATTTAGAATCCTTTGGACACCTTCCGTCCACTTGCATAGATGTTGCAAATCTAGTGGCGAGGCATTGCATTTCATTTATTAAATAATAGGAATGCAATATAACTCACTTCATCTTCTACAAGTTATTATTTCCCTCAACATTCAGCTTGCAAAAATTTACTTCAGCCTGTAAATGAGCTGTGTGGTGCGTCAGGGACCTCCTACATGTCACTTGAAAATAAGTTGAATTATTTGGTGTGACATTCTGGCTCTGTAAATTTACTACTTTTTATTAGTGACTCACAGCTTTTATCTACAGATTCCCTATAGGTGGATTAAAGCATTTGGCTATGAGTCATCCGCAGCTTCATGCATGTACATTATCATGCACCAACAAGTTTTACTGAGCATTAATCATAAACCAAGTGCTACGCATTTATTATTCATCGACTATTGCATGCAGGTGGATTGTATTCACCACGGTTCTTCAATCATTTCTTATAGATGGCTCATAGTGGTACACTGCATGTTATTCTTTATTTCTTACAAATAAACTTTCATATACTGCAAGCATTATTGCATCTATCTATATATCATCAGTGAACATCGAGCAATCCATAACATGGCCTACAGACAGACTAATGTGTGTATAAAGAGTCTCCCATAGTCATCTGTGAATAAGTGGCATTAAATGTAAATCTTCTAGTGCTACCTGTAGGTAGACTATTATATGCATGATGGATCATATGTTATTATTTATGAATATTGCTTCAGCTGGTTTGTTACTTCCTGCATGATGAGCTTTCTATAGTAGCTCACACAAGCATGCATTTGCTACATATTCTCCACCTTCACTTGCAGGGGGAGTTATGACAGTTGGTTGTAGGTTGATATCAATCGTCAATGAGCTGCATTCATCATTGGTTTCATTATACATGTTGATGGGTGAGTTATTATATTCATCTGTATATCATTCACTCTTTCCTAAAAAGCACTCGCAGGTTTCTTATTGTTGCATGTTATTCTAACAATATTTATAAATGAGTCATTGTATTCATTTCAACTCTTCTAATATTGTTGCATTCCTTATATATAACGGTTGGATAGTCATCATATTCACTATATGTTTATTATTACCATTCATAGGTGACCTATTACATCTGTATTGTAAGTCATTTGTTGCCTGTCAGGATTTATACATTGATTTCTATAGCTGCGATATTTATCAAGAGTTTGCACTATTACTTGTGAACAACTAAACAAATTGTGTCTGTTAAGATTTAAGCACAAGTTCCTTGTTCATTTATTGATTTTTGTCATTTGTGTTTATTTGATGCCCTTTTGATGTTAGAGAAAAAAAGACTTGTGTTGTTGATTATTTATCATTACATTTTTTTTATTTAATCCTTTCTTGCATGATTCATTTTTATTTTGGAAACTATAGGTTTTGTTCTAAACATTAAGTTTTATTCCTTATAGTTCGTTCAAGTCTCTTGCATTTTCTTCAGTCCTGTGCACTTTATTTTTAATTTCGGTAGCCTCCCAAAATCTCCCCCATTTAGGGGAAACTTTAGGAGCCTGAGCCATCCCACCATGCTAAGAAAAGCATGCATGGTAGGTGTCGGGTGACACTGTGGCCATGGTCTTCAATCCCACGATGCCAAGAAAAGCGTGTATGGGTCTTCGAGAGTACCTATTTGAAATGCATAGTTTTTTCCCCACTGGCACTGAGGCATGCACATTGGTTCTTAGAAGTTGTTCCCACCATGCTAAGAAAGTGTGTACAAGGCCTACCCACCTCGCCATAAGTTTCGCATCTCGCTACCTCCTACCACGCTAAGAAAAGCGTGTATAAGTGGTTTCCTAGCATGCCATGAGCTCTGAGGAAGGGGTTTGCAGTTCAGATCATTATACCTTCATGAATAGTGATTGACAAAGGCAATGGTGATGATGGAAGTGTGTCGAGGCGGTAATGGCAAAAATGCCCAAAAGAATAAAGCCTCCCATCTTTTTTTGGCTCTCCCTTTTTTTCCTTTTCTTATTTTTTTCTTCTTTTTTTATTCTTCTTTATTTTTTTATTTTTCTTTCTTCTCACTTTTTTTGCATAAAAATAATTATTATTATTATTATTATTATTATTATAAAAATAATCATAATAATTATTATTATCATAATTAATAATAATTATGTAAATAAGAACTATTATTAAAAATATTAATAATAGTTACCATAATAATAATAATAATTTTTATAGTACGATCTGTTCGAAAACTAGACCTGTCCAGTATAATGTAAATGGTTATTCAGACAAACTGTTCAACTTTTTGAACACATCATATAGTACGATTTGTTTACTTTCTCTCTATTTGTATAGGATGATTATTGTGACAAAGGAAAATCATCTCTATCAATCATCCCGTACTGCTATCATCATACAGTATGGTTAGTTGATTTCAAGTCAGTCATCAAGTATGATATAAATATCATATAATACATTGAGTTCAAAAATCATGGTTTCGTTTGGTATGATCTTTGGGATGACCAAATTTTGCCTCTGTTAACCGTATGGTACGTCCAAGATCATACAATATGATCTTCTATCGTTAATTAAATCATGATTTGATTGACAAATTATTGGGTTAATTTAAGTAAGATTTCAAAATATCATATAGTATAATTAAAATCGTATAGTAGAATTAGTTCAAAATAAATTTTTCAAAAATCCTACTTTATCTGGTGGCTAGGATTTTTAGAACGTAATTAATCATATAGTATGATCCAAATCGTACAATATGATTAGTTCAGAGAAACTAATTTTTCAATTAGCAATTAATCCTATTCTTTCTATGATTAATTGCACAGTACGATTGTAAGTCGTACAGTGTGATTAGTAAAAAAAATTAACTTTTAATTTTTTTTCTCACTCTCCCTGTGTGTGTGCACGATCACCCAATTGCATACACTCTTATATGGCCAGACTAAAGAAATAAAAAATTAAGAAAAATAAAAATACAAACTTTATTTACTTGACATTCTTATTCTACCCAATCTTGAGCTTCCAGTAGCCTTGAGCATTGCACATTTTACCTGCAATGTGAATGCTCATAAATAAAAGAAATATCTAAAATATTCAATGAGAAAAGTGACAATTCAATCAATAATGTTTGTCATCATCAAAATCACAGACTAGGGATCCCAGATTGCAACAAGATTGAACAAATCATATGGTTATAATTATTTATTTAAATTGGATGATCAATTAAGAAATTAAACTAGTTGTATTAACTAACTATTCATCATATAATACTAACAATGCAAAATTAAACTAATCATACTTTACAAACTTAGATTGTAAGGTTCAATCAGACATAACATAATTCAAATTTTATGGTTTTTAGAAGCCCCCTATTTAAACTCTTATAATAACATCAAAAGTAGCCTTTTGGAAGTTAGAGGAGTATTTCTTCTTGAGAGATTTTGATGAGAGAACATTGAGAAAAGAAGAGAAAGGGTGATGTTGTGTGAGAGGGAGAAGATCCTTAGAGGTTTCATGAGAGTGTGAGATGGATTTTTTGCATAGTTTCTCTAGCCAACGTACCCCTGAGTTCCTACATTTGTCATTTATTTTCCTTTAGGGAAGCATTGTGAAGAATCTTTTAGTGTCAAAGGCCACTAGCCTCTCTGCCGCACAGAGGAGATGCAAAGGGTTTCTGCTCTCCGCTTCACCAAGTCGGTGAAAGTGATTTTGGCTCTCCACTACACTAAGGAGGTGAAAAAGATTTCATATGTCCCTCGTACTGAGGTGGTTAAAGGGATTTCATCTCTTTACCCTACCGAGGAGGTGAAGGGGATATTTGCTGCACTGCCACTTTAAGAGGTGAAAGTGATTTTGTACTAGCTTCTTCAGCTAGATGTGGGGCTAAAGGAGAGTCACTATTGTTTATTGCAATACCTAAAGAGGATGACTTTGGGGTGTATATGTAGGTTAAGTTGACCAAACCAACATAAAATTTGCTTTGCATTCTTTTCTTTTCTGAATTTATTTTCTACAATTTTATTTTCTTCAACATTTATTTTTCTGCATGCTGGTTTAAATTTTGCTATTATTATGATACAAAAATATTTATGGTTGATTGACATTATTCTGTGTCTCAAAAAGAACAAAAAATTAGAAAAATAAAAAAGGTCAAAGATTTTGTTATTTGTTCTTTCTATAGAAATAAAAGAAAATTAGTATTTTATGTGGTTATTTGTTTCCACAATAAATTTTGAATTTGTTTTTAATTTAAAATATTTTGAAAAAATTTTCTAAAATGCTAATTCACCCCCCGCATGGTGTGCACTTAAAAAATTTAATTGGTTTCACTTCCAACTATTAAACCTTCTTCTTGCACCTCTCTCTCTTATCTTTTTATGTGCTAGATCTTTGTATGAAGCTTAAACCTTAAACTCTATTATCTCTATAATGTCGTGAATGTTCTGGGATGTAATAGTTTTGTACCATTTATGGGAAACAATCCTTGGATGAAGGGTAACCTTTACTGCAACCTCAAAAATCCATTTAAGTCAACGTCCTATGTATGATTAAAGCAAGGTTACCATTATCTATTCTTAGGTCCAAAAAAAGTAATTCAATATTAAGATAAGCTTAGCTACAATAGTACAAATGCATTATTCTATTATCTCTCAACTAACAACAATTATTGCATCAATTTCATGGGAAGCAAATTTGGACTGGGAGGCAACCTTTATTGTGATCACAAATATGACTGTGGTCAAGCAAGTCCTTGTAATATTTTTTGCATAAGAAAAAAATTGTTGTAAGTTATCTATCATATAGTTTCCAACAAATGTAAGAAAGGTTAAACTGAATTATAAATTTAATAATCCCCATTTAGACTTCTACTTATTGGGTAAGTTCATAGTCTCAACCTCGAAAAGGCTGTAACAGTTTAATGAAATGCAAATCTTCCCCTTTGATTTGGAATACATGTGTCCTTCGCCACATCTCATTCAAGGAATAATCAATCCCAGAGGGATTCAATTTGACCTCTTTCATACAGATTAACACCATCAAGAAAATCTATGGTAAACAACCTCGGATAGGCAAAACATCCTTTATCGATTCTCTTGGCCTTGTTCAAATAAATTAACATCTTTGAGCAACACGATGATGAACAGCCTTGCATTGGTCAAATATCTTTATATCATTGGTTGATTTCTCTTGAACGCTTTAATGTAGGTTTTTTCTTTATTTTTTTTATTTTTTTATTTTTTATTTTATTTTTTATTTTTTTAATTTATTATTTCACTTTAATACAGGTTAATATTATCAAGCAATGCTCTAATAAAGAATCTCAGACAGGTTAAACATCTTTGGTTGATTTCTTCCAACCACATTCATGCAAGTTAATGCCATTAAGCAATTTTTTGGTAAATAATCCCGGACAGGTAAGATATCCTTTTTGGATTCTCCTGACCACTTTCCACATGTTAATGTCATCAAGAAATTCTCTAATAAATAACCTCGGATAAGTCAAAATTACTTTGTCGATTCCCTTGACCTCTTCCACCAAAGTAAATGTCATCGAGCAATGCTATAGAAAATAACCTCAGATGCATTAAATATCTTTAGTTGATTACTCCCAACCTCCATCTCATAGGTTAACATAATTGAGTAAGACTTTAAACAATAATCTTTGATATGTAAAACATTAATAGTGGATTTATATCGACTGGTTAACGACATCAAGTAATACTTTGGTAAGCAACCTTGGATAGGTCAAACCTTCTTGGTGGATTGGAGCTCTTCTCCCAACCTCCACCTCTTTTACAGAGCACTTTAAAGCATCTGTCTTCAAGAAAATATTGGAGCTTCATCACCATCAGGCCATTGCTTATTTGGCACTGCTAGTGTGCCGCTAAGCTGTTGTAGTCGGCATACCGCTCGACACCCTCTACTGGGTTGTTCATTATCTACCCTTTTTTTTTTTTGTGGGGGGGGGGGGGGGGGGGGGGGGTGGGGTGGGTGGGGGGACCCTCAGTAGGGGATTATGTGTTAAATAAAAAAAAATTTACAAAATCCTTAAAGAGGACCCCGACCCTCTCTATTTCTCCGATGACGTACAAAAAAAGGCAAAAAAAATCCTATGAGCTCAAGGTCCTTACTAAGTACAAGAACAAAATTACCAAGAACAATTTAGGGCGAGACAAGAAGACCACACTCCAAAAAAGAGATAAATTATAAAGGTAAAGTTGAAGCATGATCTTTCTCCCAAAAAAACCACTAGTCAACGTGGCAACATTTAAAATAACATGAAGAAATAAGTACAAAATAAGAAGAAAAGAGAAATAACATGCTAAAGCATTGTTCATTAAAATAAATTCATTAGATTCCCAACAATGAATAGGAATAAGGTAAATCCCTTCAGCACACCCCATCTCATCACAAGAAGGAATACCAAACCAAATTAAAGCATCAAGATACTTCCTGTAACCAGAGACCAAGATACCATGGTTATAAATAAACACATTAGAATTCAAGAAAATTTATAAAAGGATAGGCCCAAAGGACCGAAATAAATTAGTTTAGATAAGCATCCACTTGTAATCCATGTTGAAATAGCAACCACTCCTAACCATAATGCCAAAAAACCCCAACATAATATTAGCAGCCGGATTAGGACATGTATAAATAATAAAAAAGAAGAAGTTAAACCAAGTGACATCCACCTCCAAACTGTTAAAGTAAAAATTAATAATTTTCCATAAAAACAACCTAAAAGAAAACTTATAAAAACATCAAGGATGAAAAGGAAAATTAATTTGAAAATGGCCATACAAGCTTAGGTGTGTAGTATCTGTAATGCTACCAAGAACAACACCCAAGTGCCACTCCAATCTACTCCCAATCACACCTAGGCACGCAAAAGACCTGCATAGGAAATAGGAAATAGAATAGATAGGGATACACTTGAATGGAATTAGAAATACCACACAACCACAGACCATCATTCGAATAGCCCCACAAAATCTCATGATTAAATGATCCAAAGCCTTAAAATCCACCTGCTGAAGAAAACACAGCTTAACACGAGAACAGTAAAGTGATGTAAATAACATAAACAGACTAACCCACCGATTATGTCAGAAATGTAAAATGGCCAAAAGCCGAATAAAAATTAACCCAGGGAGTAGATGAGTAGCACATCGAGTATTGGCCGGCATAAAAATTTCTCTAATCACTGCTTATAATAGTCCACTCCCAAGTGTAACCATTGAAATGTAATTGAAGATTACTGTTGGATTTCTTACCAAACAAAAGCTGGCCAGAAATCTGTCATCTAAAATGATTGCTGTTGCATATCTGGTTTTGATGATGACAAACATGTTTCCAGTGTGTTTTTCTTGGCTAATCAGTTTCAGGCACAAAAGACCGCAAGCTACTCAAGCCAACTCAAGATCGGGTCCAAGTGTGTCAAATGTATGATTTTTTCTTTTATTGAGTCAATTGTAATGTAACTGATTCCCTAGCTAAGTAACCTTGCACACACACACTCAGGGAGAGAGATTGAGTGAATTAGAGTTTCTGTTAAAATTTTGTTCAGATCGTCCTGGACGATGTCCACATCGTCCTGGACGATCCAGTTAAAACAGAAACCCTAATTAGGGCGACTGAGTTAAGAGGGTCTGATTAAGCAGATCGTCCTGGACGATCTTTGGATCGTACGGGACGATATGCTCAAATCAGAAATTTCCAGCCGCCAGATTAAGTTAGGCAAGTTTTATTTTAAGTATTTTGGTCTGATCGTCCCGGACGATACGTGTATCGTCCTGGACGATTCACTACAATCATGCCTAAATTAGTCTGGTAATTAAGGAAAGCGATTAATGTTTAATTGATACGATCACATCGTCCTGGACGATCGCAGGATCGTCCCGGACGATCGTGATCGTCTTGTGCATTTCAGCTGTACGTCCAGAACTATGTACAGGACGATTTGGGGCCTTTTTGAACTAATCGTACCGGACGATTACCCTATCGTCCGGGACGATCAAGTCATTTTTTCGTCGTCCAGCACAGATTTCTCTGGATGACCCGAACTGTCTTCTGGACGATTTCCTTCAATTTGAACTAATCGTCCCGGACGATCGCAGGATCGTACGGGACGATATGAACAACTTTTTCTACTGATCGTCCAGAAGAGCCTGATCGTCCAGGCTGAAACAGCTGAATTTGAACTGATCGTACAGGACGATCTACCGATCGTCCTGGACGATCGTGGTCGACAAGTTGAGATTTAGGGCAAGTTTTAAGCCCTCCTTTAAAAGAACTTTTTCCTAGATTTGGAAAAATCTTTTGCTGCCTTCCTTCCCTGAGAAACCCTAGAGAGAAGAGAGAGTTGGGAGAGAGAGAAGAGATCTTGTGAGGGGGAGTTAGTGAGGGATTCACTAAGGTTGCTCCAAGCACGGATCAGAGTCATCTTCTCCGCTCGTCGTCTGTCGTCTAGTCGGTGTTCTTCGTGGGAGGATCATTCGCAAGAAGATCCGGGGTTCTCTGCCCGCTTCAGGTGGAAGCAAAAGGAGTTCGAAGGTTCTCTGCCTGCTTCAGGAGGAAGCGAAAGGAGGTCAGGTTCTCTGCCTCACCGTGTGGTGAAAAGGAGGTATTTTGTACAGGCTTCTCCGCCTTGCTGTGGGAGCAAAAGGAGAGTCACTTTCGTTTAGTGCAATACCCGGAGGGGAGGCTCCGGGGAGTGGACGTAGGTCAAGTTGACCGAACCACTATAAAATCTGGTTTGCTTTTCTGATTCAGTTTTGCACTTTACTTTTCAATATAAACTGCTTGGGTGATTATCGTTGGTTGATCTTTTCGTTATTGTTTACTTGTTTCCGCTGCTAAGTATCGAAAAGATTTTTGTTGTTATCGTGAAATTTTTAAATAACCAATTCACCCCCCCTCTTGGTTAGCCTCGGGACTAGTTCAGTAGGGCTTAACATCCCTTTCGAACTTTCAAGTGGTATCAAAGCGGGATTCAAAATTTCTGTTTAAAAACTTTTGAATTTGATCCATGGCTAACTGTAACAATCGTAATACTGCTGAAGATTATTCTATAACTAGACCACCGTTGTTTGATAACATTCCATTTGATTTTTGGAAAACACGCATGTCTACTTTTCTTCAGTCTATCGATTATCGCATGTGGATGTTAGTTAAGGACGGATACGAACCACCTTTTCGAATGGTTAACAATGTGAAAACTGAATTGCCGTTTGCTGATTGGACGTTTGATGATCGTGATTTAGCACAGTTAAATGCCAAATGTTTGAACTGTTTCTTTTGTGCTTTAAAATCTGAGGACTATATGCGTGTTTCTACTTGTATAACGGGAAAAGAGATTTGGGATAGATTATGTGTAACATATGAAGGTACAACTGAAGTCAAACAGTCTAGGTTAAACATCTTGTTACATGATTACGAACTTTTTCGCATGAAACCTAGTGAGACTATTTCAGAAATATACACAAGGTTCACCCAGATTGTTACCTCTTTGCATGCTTTAGGTAGAGAACTTACCAACTACGAAAGAGTGAACAAGATTCTTAGATGTTTGCCTGCTTCTTATGATGCTAAGATTACTGCTATTACTGAATCCAAAGATTTAAATGCTTACTCTATTGACAGCTTACTTGGATCACTCATTGCTTACGAGCAAGGGGTGAACCAAAGGCAACTTGATGCAGGTGAACGCAAGAAAGAGAAGACAGTGGCACTAAAGGCCAAAGATTCAGATGCTAGCACTTCCGGGTCTGATAGCGATGATGTTGCCTTAATCACAAGGCAATTCAAAAGCTTTCTAAGGAAGAAACATAAGAACCATCAGAAGTGGAACAAGGGTAAGTTCAATAAAAACTTTAAAGGTTCATCTGAATCGGTTTGTTTTGAATGCAGGAAGCCCGGACACATTAAGGCTGATTGTCCGACACTTAAAGCTCATCCAAGCAAGGAGAAGGGTGAGGAGAAACCAAAGTTCAGAAAGGACAAGAAGCGGATTCAGAAGGCGTTCTGGGCAGACTCTGCATCCGACTCTTCTGAGACTGAAGCTGAAGAGGAGGAAACAAACTTGTGTTTGATGGCTGATGATCACCCTGGTCAGTCCGACCAGGAAGAGGTATGTGAGCTTACTTACGATCAGTTATTTGAAGTTTCTGAAAAGATTCATACATCATATAGGAAGCTTAAGAAAACCCATGCTAGTTTGAAACTAGATTATCTGACTTTGCAAAAAGAGCATGAAGTGTTGATTAAGGATCATTCCACCATTGATAGCAATCACATGTCTTTACTAGATGAGTTTGATGAACTGAATAAAAAGCATTCTGATTTAATTGTTGAGCATAACTTGTTAAAAACAGCGCATGTTGAATTAGAACTTGCTTTTAAGAAAGTGAATGATTTGGCATCTGAGTTAGAAAGTATTGAAAGTGCAAAAACGTTTGAAATTGGAAGTTTAAACAAACACATTGAGTTTTTGAAAGTGAAAATCAGTTCTTTTGAAAATAACAAAACACCGCCTACTTTTGAACAATTTTATGCACCGCCACCTTTTAAAAATTCTGTTGCAAGTTCTTCAAAGCATGTTTCATACACTACTAGGAAGAGGCACTATCACTCACGATGTTTAGTTAATCCTTTTCCTGGTGTTAGATGTTTTTCATGTGGCATGTTAGGACACATATCACACACTTGTACTGTTCACCGTAGTACACATTGGGTGTGGAGACCCAAACTGCCTGTTGCACAGCACAGCACACATGCATCGCATTCTTCTTTTCATAAGATGGAACCCAAACCTGTTTGGGTTCCTAAGACTGACATTTGATGATTTTGTAGGTGTGCTCTCACACAAGACCTCGTGAGAGCATGTGGTACCTGGACAGCGGATGTTCTAGACATATGACTGGAGATGCAAATCAGTTCATTTCGCTGGAGGCCAGAGCTGGAGGCAAGGTTACACTTGGAGATAACACCACTAGGAAGGTGGTAGGAACAGGTATGATTGGTGATTCAAAGAATTTTGTGATTGATAATGTTTTGCTTGTAGATGGACTGAAACACAACCTGCTGAGCATCAGTCAACTCTGCGACAAGGGATACAGCATCAAATTCCTACCCACTGGCTGCATTTTAAGCTTAAATGATGAAGTTGTTTTGCAGGGGCAAAGGATCAACAACGTCTACAAGCTGGATGTAAGTAGCATCAAATCTGATAATTCAATTTGCTTAAAAACTGCTGCTGATGAGTCTTGGTTATGGCATAGGAGATTGTGTCATGCCAGTATGAAAACCCTTAGGAGAGTCACCCAAAAGGACTTAGTTAGAGGTGTGCCCAAGCTTAAGTTCACTAAGGATCACCTGTGTGATGCCTGTCAGTTGGGGAAGCAAGTCCAGTCCTCTTTTCACTCTGTTAAGGACATTAGCACCTCTAGACCTTTAGAAGTTCTTCACATGGACCTCTTTGGACCCATTAGCACTGCCAGCTTAGGGGGAAGAGTCTATGGTTTTGTGATTGTTGATGATTATTCAAGGTTCACTTGGGTTAAGTTTTTGTCACACAAATCTGAGTCATTTGATGAGTTTAGATCTTTCTCTACTTGGATTTAGAAGAAGTTAGGATGTGAGATTATTACCATCCATAGTGATCACGGGGGGGAGTTTGAAAATGAAAGATTTGGAAGTTTTTGTGAGAATCATGGGATTAGTCACAATTTTTCAGCTCCTAGGACCCCTCAGCAGAACGGGGTAGCTGAAAGGAAGAACAGGACCTTAGTGGAAGCCGCTAGAGCCATGCTTGCCGAGTATTCACTTCCTAAATACTTTTGGGCTGAAGCGGTGAACACTGCCTGTTATGTGCTGAATAGGGTAAATGTGAGAGTCAAGCTGAACAAGACACCTTATGAGATCATTAAGGGTAGAACTCCAAATCTGTCCCACCTCCATGTCTTTGGCTGTAAGGTTTTCATTCTAAACAACGGGAAGTCACCCTTAGGAAAATTTGACCCCAAATCTGATGAAGGAGTGTTCTTAGGATATTCAAGTGTGGGGAAATCCTTTAGGGTGTTCAATAGGAGGACTTTGGTGGTGGAAGAAACAACCCATGTAGTGTTTGATGAATCTGATCCTAAGGAGTCTAGATCTGAAGTAGAAGATGAAGAGATTGTTGAGGTTACCCAAGGAGTTGGAAATACAAATTTGGAGGAAAGGGCAGAACCTCAAACCCCATTGCCTAGAGATTGGAGATATTCTTCGAGTCATCCTAAAGAACTAATCTTAGGAGACCCTTCTGAAGGTGTTAGGACTAGGCATGGACTTAGGAAGGAAGTAAACCATTCTGCCTTTATCTCAATGACTGAACCCACCAACATCAATCAAGCCTTGTCGGATGAGTTTTGGATTTTAGCTATGCAGGAAGAATTGAATCAATTTGTAAGGAATGATGTTTGGGAGTTACTAGAAAGACCTAGAAACCAAAGTATTGTGGGAACCAAGTGGGTCTTTAAGAATAAGATGAATGATTCTGGTGTGGTGGTGAGAAATAAGGCAAGATTGGTGGCTAAGGGGTATAATCAGATAGAAGGGATAGATTTTGAGGAAACTTTTGCCCCTGTAGCTCGATTGGAAGCCATTAGAGTGCTACTAGCCTTTGCCTGTTATAAGGGATTTAAGCTGTTTCAAATGGATGTCAAGAGTGCCTTTTTAAATGGGGTAATTAAAGAAGATGTTTTTGTAGAACAACCCCCAGGTTTTGAGAGTTCCCAATATCCAAGTCATGTCTATAAATTAAAAAAGGCCTTATATGGATTGAAACAGGCACCCAGAGCTTGGTATGAGAGGCTTAGCACATTCCTGTTAGAAAGAGAGTTTGTTAAGGGGAGCGTAGACACCACCCTTTTTCTGAGGAGAATAGGAGATGACTTACTCATTGTCCAGATTTATGTTGATGATATAATTTTTGGATCTTCTGATAAATATTTATGTGATGAGTTTTCCAAAACAATGAGTAAGGAGTTTGAGATGAGTATGATGGGAGAATTGTCCTACTTTTTGGGGTTTAGCATAAGGCAAATGGATGATGGAACTTTTCTCAATCCATCAAAATATACTAAGGACATTTTGAAGAAATATGAAATGGACAAAGCCAAGCCAATCAATACTCCCATGCCCTCCTCAGTTCAGTTAGATAAGGATTCAAATGGAAAATCTGTTGATCAGAAGAAGTATAGAGGGATAATAGGTTCACTGCTTTACCTGACTGCTAGCCGACCCGATATCATGTTTAGTGTCTGTCTTTGTGCTAGGTTTCAGGCTGATCCTAAAGAGTCCCACCTGACTGCTGTTAAGAGAATTCTTAGATATCTTTTAGGGACCCCAAACCTAGGAATTTGGTACCCTAGGCACAGCACCTCTTTTGAGATCATTGGATATTCTGACTCTGACTTTGCGGGGTGTAGGGTGGATAGGAAGAGTACCTCTGGGACTTGTCAATTCATAGGACAGTCGTTAGTCTCCTGGTCCAGTAGAAAACAGAACTCAGTTGCACTTTCCACTGCTGAAGCTGAGTACATTGCCTTAGGAAGTTGTGTGGCCCAAGTTCTTTGGTTGAAACAACAAGTCTTGGATTTAGGAGTACCCGTTGGCACAATTTCTGTTCTGTGTGATAATACCAGTGCCATCTGTATCTCTAAGAATCCAATCCAACATTCTAGGACCAAACACATTGACATTAGGCATCACTTCATTAGGGACCATGTTACAAAAGGGGACATTGAGCTACATCATGTAGCAACTGAAAATCAGCTGGCTGACATATTCACTAAACCACTGGCCTTTGACTCATTCAGCATTTTGAGAACCAGATTAGGAGTGATTGATATAAATGCTTGATTCTGATGACTGCTGATGTATTATCTTTCTGATTGGTATTCTGATTTCTGTTAGTTAGGTTTAGTTTTTTGATTTCTGATTTCTATTAGTTAGTTTTTGGCTTTGATTATTTACTTTCAGTTGATTTTATGTTTTTGCTGATTTCTGTTTTAGCCTTATTATTAGTTTGATTTGAGTATTTACTCTGATATGATTTTATACTTTTTTATTCACTGGTTCATATCTTGCACTTATTGTTTTATGCTTTTCAAGATCTGATCACCGCTCACTACTTCTGGTGATCTGAATTTTTGACTGAGAGTTTTTACCTTGGTTTGGTTTGGAAGCTGATAAGCAGTGATTGACTTCGCTGAATCTGTTAAAGGGGAGAAACATTGATAATTGTTTCTCTTCCTCTAACTCCTTTTCTGGTGTGTAGTTTATTTTGAATAAAAAACCTTTTCAAAATTAAAATGTTAGTTTTTGAAATAGAGATTATTTTATCTTCCTACAGTAATCTGCCTCATATCAATAGTGTTTTTCAAAGTCTTGAGTCATTAGTTTGATTTTCTAAATCAAGTGATTGCATTTATCATATGTTGTATGGGTTTTGTTTTGTGAATCGTTCTTCCTTACTACGGAGAGTCATCTCCTATGTCTGGAAGATAATCTCACAGCTGAGACTCTTTAATGATTATGAAAAGGAGAAAGCTTATAAAAGATGCGCAGTGCGCCAGATAATTTGAAAAAGAGGCATAAAATGAGCCCAAAACTGAAAAGATGCAAAATTGCCAAGTTGGATACACAAAGTGTATCAAAAATCAAAAGATGCGCAAAGCGCCAATCAATTTGAAAAAGAGGCACAAAATGAGCCCAACACAAGCTTTCTTTCCTTTCAGATTATTAAATGTCTTAGAGAAATCTGTGCGCCACTTAATATTTTCAAAAGCTTGAGTTTTGAAAATCCCGATTTCTGATTTTTTACTTTGTAACACTATTATATCAGATATTTTTCTGGAACGAGGCTTGAAAGGATTTCTTTTCAAATCTAATGTCTTTTATTCTGAATCGGATTTTTGTTTTGAAAGAGGTTTGCATCGATAAGGTGCCCGGGGTCAGAGTTACGAAAGTTGATTATTTCCAACCTTTTTGGATTTCAGCACTGTCAATCGTCCTGTCATTGGTTTTTGAATCTAAAATCAAGGAGAAATTCTGATTTTCCTGTTTTGTTGTTGTTCTGTGTATGTTTTATTTTATATTTTATTTCCGTGTTATGTTTTTCCCTCCTCCTTTTTGTGATGTCAAAAGGGGGAGTCAGGTTGTAGTCGTGTCTGTTTCTATTTTCTGAGTCATGTTTTCTGTATTGTTTGAGCTGTTAAATGAAAATTTAAAAAATGTGTGTTTTGTTTGATTTCTTAGTTTCATTTTATTTTCATCTTAGTTTCATTTTATTTTCAGACTACTTTACAAATGTTTGCCATCATCAAAAAGGGGGAGATTGTTGCATATCTGGTTTTGATGATGACAAACATGTTTCCAGTGTGTTTTTCTTGGCTAATCAGTTTCAGGCACAAAAGACCGCAAGCTACTCAAGCCAACTCAAGATCGGGTCCAAGTGTGTCAAATGTATGATTTTTTCTTTTATTGAGTCAATTGTAATGTAACTGATTCCCTAGCTAAGTAACCTTGCACACACACACTCAGGGAGAGAGATTGAGTGAATTAGAGTTTCTGTTAAAATTTTGTTCAGATCGTCCTGGACGATATCCACATCGTCCTGGACGATCCAGTTAAAACAGAAACCCTAATTAGGGCGACTGAGTTAAGAGGGTCTGATTAAGCAGATCATCCTGGACGATCTTTGGATCGTACGGGACGATATGCTCAAATCAGAAATTTCCAGCCGCCAGATTAAGTTAGGCAGGTTTTATTTTAAGTATTTTGGTCTGATCGTCCCGGACGATACGTGTATCGTCCTGGACGATTCACTACAATCATGCCTAAATTAGTCTGGTAATTAAGGAAAGCGATTAATGTTTAATTGATACGATCACATCGTCCTGGACGATCGCAGGATCGTCCCGGACGATCGTGATCGTCTTGTGCATTTCAGCTGTACGTCCAGAACTATGTACAGGACGATTTGGGGCCTTTTTGAACTAATCGTACCGGACGATTACCCTATCGTCCAGGACGATCAAGTCATTTTTTGGTCGTCCAGCACAGATTTCTCTGGACGACCCGAACTGTCTTCTGGACGATTTCCTTCAATTTGAACTAATCGTCCCGGACGATCGCAGGATCGTACGGGACGATATGAACAACTTTTTCTACTGATCGTCCAGAAGAGCCAGATCGGCCAGGCTGAAACAGCTGAATTTGAACTGATCGTACAGGACGATCTACCGATCGTCCTGGACGATCGTGGCCGACAAGTTGAGATTTAGGGCAAGTTTTAAGCCCTCCTTTAAAAGAACTTTTTCCTAGATTTGGAAAAATCTTTTGCTGCCTTCCTTCCCTGAGAAACCCTAGAGAGAAGAGAGAGTTGAGAGAGAGAGAAGAGATCTTGTGAGGGGGAGTTAGTGAGGGATTCACTAAGGTTGCTCCAAGCACGGATCAGAGTCGTCTTCTCCTCTCGTCGTCTGTCGTCTAGTCGGTGTTCTTCGTGGGAGGATCGTTCGCAAGAAGATCCGGGGTTCTCTGCCCGCTTCAGGTGGAAGCAAAAGGAGTTCGAAGGTTCTCTGCCTGCTTCAGGAGGAAGCGAAAGGAGGTCAGGTTCTCTGCCTCACCGTGTGGTGAAAAGGAGGTATTTTGTACAGGCTTCTCCGCCTTGCTGTGGGAGCAAAAGGAGAGTCACTTTCGTTTAGTGCAATACCCGGAGGGGAGGCTCCGGGGAGTGGACGTAGGTCAAGTTGACCGAACCACTATAAAATCTGGTTTGCTTTTCTGATTCAGTTTTGCACTTTACTTTTCAATATAAACTGCTTGGGTGATTATCGTTGGTTGATCTTTTCGTTATTGTTTACTTGTTTCCGTTGCTAAGTATCGAAAAGATTTTTGTTGTTATCGTGAAATTTTTAAATAACCAATTCACCCCCCCTCTTGGTTAGCCTCGGGACTAGTTCAGTAGGGCTTAACATCCCTTTCGAACTTTCAATTGCTACCTAAATAAAGATCAGAACTACAACTCTGGCTGAATAGAAAAATCACAGTGGATGCCTAATAATAGGGTCGTGTCTTCATCTCCACCAATTAGTATTCAACTCTTGCGGGACAATTTTTCCCCCATCAGGGAAGATTTGGTGCATGTGTAAGAGGCCAAGTCTTGATCACCACTAATAGGTATTTAACTCTTGGCCAATAGTTTTTTCCCAGCTAATGAAGAATTGGAGCCTACGTAAAAGGGTCAGGCCTTCATCACCACCCATAGCCTCCAAATTTTTTCTAGTTCAATTTTCCATCAATTTACAAGAAAATTTTTCAACCAGCTTAGGAGTGGTGTACCCTCCCTCTAATCCCAAAGCGGGTATCGATAAATATAGGGGGGGGGGGGGGGGGGGAAGCTTGGAAACCTTTTTTTTAATATTAAAGTAAAATATATATATACATAAAAAGATATATTTTATAATTTTTATTCATGAAATTTTTTTTGAATTTTTAAAGTTTTTCAAATTTTTTGGGTTTTTTGCATTTTTAGAGAGGACAAAAAAATGAAAATTATTAAATAATAAATAAATAAATTTAATCTGGGCAACACTATGCATGCGCCTTGCACCCATGATGCATATGCAGTTGTGCCGCCAACAATAAGTGGGGCCAATGCACTGGCCATTTTCCTGCCAAATCGTGTTTGAGCCTAATTTTGGCCTCGACTATATATTTTGGGGTCCCCAAAACTATTTTTGATGTTTTGGATTCAATTTTAGTACTTTCAGACCCCAACATAGCCTTTGCTATCTATTTTAAGAAATATTAAAAATTAGAGCAAAATTCTATAATATTTTTTGCTAAAATTGACGCCCTTACTGCAATTATAATATATATATATATATATAATTTTATATATTATGTAGTTAATATAAGATTATGTATTTAATATCAATAATATAGTTAATATACTAGTTGTTAAAAGGATATATAATTGCAGTTATTTAAATTGTCTCTTTGTTGCAGATTTGTAGCGGTTTAAACCGTACAAAAGTTCTAGTTTATTTATTTGAATTATAAACTCCAAATCCTATTATTCATTCTCATTAGTATTATTATCTTCATAAACTTCATCATCCAAGAATTCTAAATTATTTGATACAATTATTCTATGTTTTTTCGTATTAAGTTGATGTTGTCTTATTTCACTAAAATATCCAAACAAAAGGATCCCCTGTTCATATTTCACAGCATACTTATCAAAGAAAATGATCTTGTTGATTAATAAATAAGACTTCAGAATCATCAAAACTTCCAAATAAACAACTGTCTCTCTAACTCCAACCTCAAGTTGAGGTAGTTTGAATTAAATAGGCTGATTCATTTTAGGTTAATTCAGATTTAATAATGACCAAAAATTATTTACAAAACTTTAAAATTCTAAGACTCACTCATAACTTGATTTCACTTAAGCTTCCTGTGCAAATTAAAATATTTAGTATGTATATTCCAATTGACTAATACCCATAAAAGTTAAAAAAAAAACCTAATTTATAAACTCATGGATCCCAAACAAGTGTGATTAACTCACAAAAGTAAATCATCCACATTGGTGTTGATCAAAACAATCAAGAAAATCCAAAAATACTTAAATAGGCTTATTTAATGAGCATTAGGTTTAATTAAATCAACGGCTCTCTATGCTCTAGCGATTCTGAGGTGATTCTAGGGTTCCTCTCGATCATCTTTTTCTCCTTGTTGTGGATCGTTCTCTTTGCTAGTTTTACTTGGTTTTTTTCTCAATTTGTATTTTTCATTTTGTTTTCATGGTTTGTTTTACATCCCTTCTACTTTCACCGGGGTTCTGGGCAATAACGATGCCATCATCATCAAACCCTTGGTTCACTTCGAATGCAAAAGGTAAGTCTAGGTCTTTTAAGGAGGTTCTTCTAGGTGGTTCTTCATTTCTTGGTTCTAAGCTTGATTTCGGTCATACTTCATTCAATGGTAGACCAGGCTTGATGATTGACGATAAAGTGATCTCTCATTTTGCCACTCCCTTCGCCTTTACCCTCGTGAGTATGTTTGTTTTGCGTTGGCCAAATCTGGATGTCATTCGAAAGTTTTTATGAACCTAAAACTTTTTAGGACATTCTCTATTGGATAGACAGACCAATGCCATGTTGCTATACAACTTTCGAACAACCTAGATTATAGCCCCATTTTTTCAAGAAGAGTGTATTATATTTAAGGTTGTCAAATGCGCTTGCTTAAATGGACTCTCGATTTTAATTTTAGAGAGGAATCACCTATTGCCCATGTTTGGATTTCATTTCCAAATATGAGGATGCATTTCTTTAATTCCCAAATCCTTTTTCCTTTAGCTTGTATCTTTGGTAGACTGTTACAGACATATCAAGCTATCGTATATGTATCCAAGCCATCCGTTCGGGTTATGGTTGAAATGGATATTTCCAAGAAGCATCCCAAGGAAATATGGATTGGTTCTGAGCTCAATGGGAATCAACAAAAAGTCAAATTTAAAAATTTGCCTATATTTTGTAGTTATTATAAAATGCATGGCCATTGTGATTCTAAATTCTTTAAATTATATCCTCATTTACGTAAGTATAAGGAAACACCCAAATATTTAGAAGAGGAAAATATTGTGAGGAATTATTCATATGCTCAGATTACTAATCCTATGTAGGAAATGGTTGAGGTGCATATCTCTCAATGGGAAAACCTCCTAACATCCCTATGGTTGGAGGGATTGGCGATCATGAACCTGTGACCCTATTAGTTGATAATGTTAGTGATAAAAGTATTATTGAGTTGGTCAATCCCTCAAGTTAATCCCTCAAGGTTGTAGGGATTGTGGATCCTCCTTCTAGTATTATTGTGGCTAATTATCTAGTCTCTAACAACATTGGTAATGTAGATGAGCAAAGGGTGGCTATGAATATTGACGAACAATTGGATGTAATGGTTGTCGAGCATAACAATATGTTAACTTGTTTGCAATTACTTTATTTTACGAATAAGAGTTTACCTAAACATCGTTCTGATATATACATTAAAGAGTCCAATCATCATTTTAATTCTACCTCTTTTGAAAGTTTGTTAGGGATGTTAAGCCCTTATGAACTAGCACGAGGCTAACCAAGAGGGGGGGGGGTAAATTGGTAATTTTAAAAATTCATGAGCAAAAATAATTTAGAAAATCTTTTTGAATGTTTTAAAACATTTACAGTTTTGCAATGATATGCAGATGTTCAACAATAACAAAATAATAATCACAATCACACAATCATCAACAAAAAAATAAGTGCAAAGAATAATCAGAAAGAACACACCAGATTTTATAGTGGCTCGGCCAACTTGACCTACATCCACTCCCCAGAGCCTCCCCTCTGAGTATTGCACTAACATTAAGTGACTCTCTATATGCTCCCACAGCAAGGCGGAGAATCTTGTATAAAAACTCCTTTCCACCAACCCGGTGAGGCAAAGAACCCAGACTCCTTTCGCTTCCTTCTGAAGTAGGCAGAGAATCTGGACTCCTTTGGTTTCCTTCTAAAGCATGTAGAGAACCACGATCTTCTTGTAAACAGTCCTTTCATGGAGACACCAAGGATAAGAGATGACGACCGAAGAAGATGACTCAAGTCCTTGCTTGGAGCAACCCTTGTGAACACCTCATAAACTCCCCCTCACAAGATCTTCTCTCTCTCTCCAAAGCTCTCTATCTCTCTCCTTCTCAAGTCTCTCACAGGAAAGGACAGTGGCAAAAGATCTGAATGATAGAAAATAAGAGATCTTAAATAGTAGGGCTCAAAAATTTCCCTAAAATTTAACTGGTCGACAAAGATCATCCAGGATGATCGGTAGAATATCCTGCACGATTAGTATAAAATCACACATATCAGCCTAGATGATCTTATTTCTCTGGATGATTAGAAGATAAATTTTGTTCAGATTGTCCTGTATGATTCTGTGATCGTCCAAGATGATTAGTGTAAATTAGAAATTTCGTCTAGAAGATAGCTCAGGTCGTCTAGGGCAACTTATGCTGGATGATCTCAAAATGACTTGATCGTCCAAGATGATATCTCTATCATCCTGTACGATTAGTTCAAAAATGCCAATATCATCCTGCACACTGTTCGGGTCATCTATAGTAACTTATGCTGGACGATCAAAAATGACTTGATCGTCCCGGATAATATCGATATCATCCTTTACTATTAGTTCAAAAAAGGGAATATCATCCAGCATATTGTTCTGGTCATCCAGGTGAAAGTTATGGATGGTCATGATTTCTAATTGATCATCCAGGATGATCATACGATCATCTAGGATGATATGATCGAATCAATCAAACATAAATTACTTTTCTTAGTCACCAGACTAATTTAAGAATGATTGTAAGGAATTATCTGGGATGATTATTCGTATCATCTAGAATGATCAGATTAAAAAGCTAAAAATAAAACTTACCTAACTTAGTCTGGCGACTAGGAATTTTTGATTTGAGCATATCATCCTGTACTATGGGTGTATAATCCAAGATGATCTGCTTAATCAGACTGACTTAACATGATCACCAAAATTAGAGTTTCTATTTTCATTGGATCGTCTAGGACGATATTACTATTGTCTAGGATGATATGAATAAAAATAGAATAGAAACTCTTACTCATAAAAATCTCCCCCCGAGTGTGTGTATGCAAGGCTACTTAGCTCGGGGATCTGTTATATTACACTTAACTCAATAAACACAAAAAAAGTATATTGAACCTGAATTACAAAACAAACTAACTCGATCTTAAGCTGGCTTGAATTTGTAATTGATCCTAAGAACCTGAAAAGTTAGACACTTAAACAGACATGAAAGTGTTTGCTATTATCAAAATCACAGTCCTTAAATCGAGATTTGCAATAATCTCCCCCTTTTTATGATGGGAAACATTTATTAGTAATTTCAAATTTAGTAAACAAACACAAAGCCATGAAAATAAAGGAGTGCAATTTCTATTAGCCAGGTGAATAATACAAGAACACTGAACATTGATACTTCAACTAGTACACAGACCGAGAACACAAACTACTACTCCCCCTTTTGACATCTCAAAAAGGGAAAACAACACATAGAAACATTAAAAAAAACCTTTTTTTTGTTTTTGATTTTATTTTTAATCGATCCGCTCCAATAAATCAAAAATTTCCTTAATTTTTTATTCAAAAGCCAATAAGAAGAAAATCGACAATGCTAAAATTTATAAAAGGATGGAAAATAAACTTTCATAACTCCTACCTCGGACACCTTATAGGTTCAAATTCCTTTCAAATAAAAGTCTAATTCAGACGAGAAGAAATTAGATTTGGAAAAAGATCCTTTCAAGCCTCGTTCTAGAAAAATATCTGATAAAATAGTATTACGATGTAAGGAATCAAAAATCATGATTTTTAATCTCAAGCTTTTGAAAATATTAAGTGGCACATGAATTTTTCTAAGACATTTAAAGATCTGAAAGGGAAGAAAGCTTATTTCTTTGTGTGCTCATTTTGAGCCTCTTTTTTAATTTATTTGGCGTACTTTGCTCATCTTTTGATTTTTTGATACACTTTGTGTATCTTTCGATTTTGGTGACATTGTACATCTTTTCAACTTTGGGCTCATTTTGTGTCTCTATTCATTTTGTCACTCTTTACGCATCTTTTACAAGCTTGCTTCCTTTTATAATTATTAAAGAATCTCAGTTGTGAAATTACCTTCCAGACATAAGAGAAGATAAAACTCACTCTCTACAATAAGGAGGAGTAATTCATAGAACAAAAACCATACATCATATGATAAGTGCAATCACCTGATTAAGAAAAATATAATAATGATTCAAAGCTTTGAAAATACTATTCATATAAGATAGATTATTATAGGAAGATAAAATAGATCTCTATTTCAAAAACTAACTTTTTAATTTTGAAGAAGATTTTTATCCAAAAGAAATAATACACCACTAAAGGAGTTGGAGGAAGAGAAACAATCACCAATATTTCTTCCCTTTAACAGAATCAGAGGAGTCAATCTCTGCTTACAAGCTTCCAAACAAAAATAAGGCACACCTCTCAATCAGAAATCTAGTTTATCATCAGTAGTGAGCAGTGATCTGATTTTGAAAAGAATAACTAATAAATAAATAACAAGAAGAAAAGCAAAAAAAGGTGAAAATTAGTAAGAAATAACTAAATCCAATAAGCAAATCAAACAAACAGAAATAAGCAAAGAAAAAATGCTAAAATGAAACATGCAATCAAATCAAACAAAAACTAATAGAAACTAAATGAAAAATAGGAAATTCAGAAATCAGCAGTCATTAGATTTATGCATTTATGTCAATCACGCCCAATCTGGTCCTCAAAATATTGAATGTGTCAAAGGCCAGTGGTTTAGTAAAGATGTCAACAAGTTGATTATCCGTTGCTACATGGTGTAGCTCAATGTCCCCTTTTGTAATATGGTCCCTAATGAAGTGATGCCTTATATCAATGTATTTGGTTCTTGAATGTTGGATAGGATTCTTAGAGATGCAGATGGCACTAGTGTTATAACATAGAACAAAAATTGTGCCAACAAGTAATCCTAGATCCAGAACTTGTTGCTTCAACTAAAGGACTTGGGCCATACAACTTCCTAAGGAAATATACTCAGCTTCAGTAGTGTAAAGTGCTAGAAAATTTTATTTTCTACTGGTCTAAGAGATTAATGAATGTCCTATGAATTAGCATGTTCCTGAAGTGCTCTTTCTATCCACCCTACATCCTATAAAATTAGAATCAGAATATCCAATAATCTCAAAAGAAGTGCTATACCTAGGATACCAGATTTCTAAGGTTGAGGTCCTTAAGAGATATCTGAGGATTCTCTTAACTACAGTCAGGTGGGATTCCTTAGGATCAGCTTAAAACCTAGCACAAACACAAATACTAAACATGATATCAGGTCGGTTAGTAGTCAGGAAAAGTAATGATCCAATTATTCCTCTAAACTTCTTCTGATCAATAGATTTTCCATTTAAATCCTTGTCTAACTGAACACTAGAACTCATGGGAGTGTTTATTGGCTTGGCTTTATCTATTTCATATTTCTTCAAGATATCCTTAATATACTTTGATTGATTGATAAAAATTTCATCATCCATTTGCCTTATGCTAAATCCCAAAAAGTAGGATAATTCTCCCATCATACTCATCTCAAACTCCTTACTCATTATTTTAAAAAAATCATCACAAAAATTTTTATCAGAAGATCTAAAAAGTCTATCATCAACATAGATCTGGACAATGAGTAACTCATCTCCTACTTTTCTTGGAAAAAGGGTGCTGTATACGCGCCCCATAACAAACTCTCTTTCTAATAGGAATGTGCTAAGCCTCTCATACCAAGCTCTGGGAGCCTGTTTCAATCCATATAAGGCCTTTTTAATTTGTAAACATGATTAGGATATTGGAAACTCTCAAAATCTGGGGGTTACTCTACAAAGAAATCTTCCTTTATTACCATATTTAAAAAGGTACTCTTGACATCCATTTGAAAAAGTTTAAATCCCTTATAATAGGCAAAGGCTAGTAGCACCCTAATGGCTTCCAATCTTGCAATAGGGGCAAAGGTCTCCTCAAAATCAATCCCTTTTATTTGGTTATACCCCTTAGCCACCAATCTTGCCTTATTCCTAACCACCACACTAGAATAATTCATTTTATTCTTAAAGACCCACTTGGTTCCAACTACACTTTGATCCTTAGGTCTTTCTACCAACTCCCAAACATCATTTCTCACAAATTGATTAAGTTCCTCTTGTATAGCTAAGATCCAAAATTCATCAGAAAGGGCTTGATTGATGTTGGTGGGTTCAGTCATTGAGATAAAGGCAGAATGATTTACTTCCTTCCTATGTCCATGTCTAGTTCTAACACCTTCAGAAGGGTCTGCTAAGATCAGTTCTTTAGGATAACTTGAAGAATATCTCTAATCACTAGGCAAATTATTTTTAGGTTCTATCCTTTCCTCCAGATTTGCATTTTCAACTCCTGGGTAATCTCTACTACCTCCTCTTCTTTCTCAGCTCTAAACTCCTTAGGATCAGATTCATCAAATACCACATGATTAGTCTCCTCTAGCACCAAAGTCCTCTTATTAAACACCTAAAGGATTTCCCCATACTAGAATATTCTAAGAACACTCCTTCATCAAATTTTGGGTCAAATTTCACTAATGATGATTTTCTATTGTTCAGAATAAATACCTTATAGCCAAAGACATGGAGGTGGGACGGGTTTGGAGTTCTACCCTTAATGATCTCATAGGGTTTCTTATTCAGATTGGATCTAATTTTCACCATATTCAACACATAATAGGCTATGTTCACCGCTTTGCCCAAAAGTATTTTGGAAGTGAATACTCAGAAAGCATGGCTCTAGTGGCTTCCACCAAGGTTCTATTCTTTCTTTTAGCTACCCCATTCTGCTGAGGGGTCCTAGGAGCTAAATCATTGTGGCTAATCCCTTGCTCCTCACAGAATGTTCCAAATTTCATATTTTCAAACTCCCCACCATGATCACTATGGATGGTCAAGATCTCACAACCTAACTTCTTATGAATCTAAGTGGAGAAAGATTTAAATTCATTAAATGAATCAGATTTATGTGACAGAAATCTAGTCCAAGTGAACCTCGAGTAATCATCAATAATTACAAATCCATAGACTTTCTCCCCTAAGCTGGCAGTGCTAATGGGTCCATGGAGATCCATGTGAAGGACTTCTAAAGGTCTAGAGGTGCTGATGTCCTTAATGGAGTGGAAAGAGGATTGGACTTACTTCCTTAACTGTGGTCCTTAGTGAACTTAAGCTTGGGGACACCTCTAACTAATTCCTTTTGGGTGACTCTTCTAAAGTTTTTCATACTGGCAAGACATAATCTCATGTGCCACAACCAAGACTCATCAGTAGTAGTTTTTATGAAAAATGAAGCAGCACATTTAATATTATTTAAATCAAGCATATAGACATTATTGATCCTCTTGCCCAACAAAATAGTATTATTATTTAAGCTTATGATGCAAGTATTTACTAGGAACTTGATGCTGAACCCTTTGTCACAGAGTTGATTGATGTTGAGCAGGTTGTGTTTCAATAAATCTACAAGAAAAATATTTTCAATCAAAAGGTTCTTGGAGTTTTTGATTATACCTGTGCCTATCACTTTCCTGGTAGTGTTGTCTCCAAGAGTGACCTTGCTTCTAACCCTGGCCTCCAGCGAAATGAATTATTTTGCATCTGCAGTCATATGTCTAGAGTATCTGTTATCTAGGTACCACATACTCTCACGAGGTCTTATGTCAGAGCACACCTACAAAATCATCAAATGAAAGATTTAGGAATCTAAATAGGTTTGGGTTCCTTCTTATGAAAAGAAGAATATAATGCATGTGTGCTGTGCTGTGAAACATGCAATTTGGGCCTTCACACCCAATATGTACTATGATGAATAGTGCAGGTGTGGGAGATATGTCCTAGCATGCCACATGAAAAACATCTAACACCAAGAAAATGATTAACTAATCAACGTGGGTGATAGTGCCTCTTCCTAGGTTTGAATGATACATGTTTTGATAATTTTGAATGAACTTCCTCAAGTGATGGAGGTTTATAAAATTGTGTAAATATAGGAGGTGTTTCATTTTTCTCAAATGTATATATTTTTACACTTAGAAATTCATTTTCTTTTTTCAGACTTATAATTTCCAATTTCAAATAGGGCTCACTACTATTTAAGTTATATGTCCTAGTGTCTAGTTCTTTAAAAGATCTTTCTAAATCAACATGCGATGTTTTCAATGAATCATACTCAATAATTAAGTCAAAATGTTTTTTATTTAACTCATCAAATTCATTAAGTAATGACATGTAATTGCTATCAAGTGTAGAATGATCCTTAATCAAAATTACATGCTCTTTTTCTACATTTAAGAATTCCAATTTCAGGCTAGCATGCATTTTCTTAAGTTTCCTATATGATAAATGAATTTTCTTTGAAACATCAAGTAATTGATCGTAGGTCAGTTCACATACCACTTCTTGATAAGACTGACCATGATGTTCATCCACCATTAAACAAAAATTTGTAGTCCCCTCCTCAACTTCAGTCTCAGAGGAGTCAGATGTAGAGTCCACCCAAAAATCCTTTTTGATTTTCTTCTTTTCCTTCCAGAACTTAGGTTTCTTCTCACCCCTCTACTTGCTTGGGTGAGCCTTAAGTGTAGGACAATCATCCTTTCTATTCCAGGCTTCCTGTATTCAAAACAAACTGTATCAGAAGAACCTTTAAAATTTTTGCTACTTACATTTATTCCTCTTCTGAAAGTTCTTATATTTCTTCCATAGAAAGCCTTTGAATTGCCTAGTGATTTAGGCAACATTATTGCTATCAGACCCGAAAGTATTAGTATCTATATCATTGGCCTTCAACGCCACGATTTTCTCCTTCTTCTTCTCACCTGCATCAATTTATCTTTGGTTCACTCCTTGCTTGTAAGCAATGAGTGACCCAAGTAAGTTATCAAAAGAATAAGTATTCAAATCTTTGGATTCAGTAATTACAGTTATCTTGGCATCATAAGAAGAAGGCAAACATCTCAGAATTTTGTTCACTTTTTCATAGTTAGTGAGTTCTCTTCCTAAAGCATGTAGAGAGGTGACAATTTAAGTGAACCTAATATACATTTCATAAATTAATTCACTAGGTTTCATGTGAAAGAGTTTGTAGTCGTGAAGTAAGATGTTTAATCTAGATTTCTTAACTTCAGATATACCTTCATAAGTAATGCATAATCTATCCCAAATTTCTTTACCAGTAGTGCAACTGGAGACACGCATGTAATCCTAAGATTTCAGTGCACAGAAAAAATAATTTAAGCATTTTGCATTAAGTTGTGCTTAATCACGATCATCAAAGGTCCACTCGATAAAAGGAAGTTCAGTTTTAATACCATTAACAAGTCTAAAAGGTTCTTCACAACCATCTTTAACAAGCATCCACATACGATAATCAATATATTGTAAAAAATTAGACATACGAGTTTTCCAAAAATCAAAAGGTATGTTATAAAACAAAGGTGGACGAGTAATGGAATAACCTTTAACGGTATTTCTATTACTAAAGATATCTATGGATCGAATTCAAAAGTTTTTCAAAGTTAGATTTTATGAATTCTGCTTTGATATCACTTGAAAGTTCGTTAGGGATGTTAAACCCTTATGAACTAGCCCGAGGCTAACCAAGAGGGGGGGTGAATTGGTAATTTTAAAAATTCATGAGCAGAAACAATTTAGAAAATCTTTTTGAACGTTTTAAAATGTTTTCAATTTCATGATGATGTGTAAATGTTCAATAATATCAAAATAATAATCATGATCACACAATCATCAATAGAAAAATAAGTGTAGAAAATAATCAGAAAGAACACACCAGATTTTATAGTGATTCAGTCAACTTGACCTACATCCACTCCCCGGAACCTCCCCTCCGGGTATTGCACTAACATTAAGTGACTGTCCTTCTACTCCCACAGCAAGGCGGAGAAGCCTGTATAAAAACTCTTTTCCACCAACCTGGTGAGGAAGAAAAACTGGACACCTTTCGCTTCCTCCTGAAGCAGGTAGAGAACCTGGACTCCTTTCACTTCCTCTTGAAGTAGGCAGAGAACCTTGATCTTCTTGCAGATGATTCTTCCACGAAGACACCAAGGACAAGAGACGATGACTGGAGAAGTTGACTCAGATCCTTACTTGGAGCAACCTTTGTGAACACCTAGTAAACTCCCCCTCACAAGATCTTCTCTCTCTCTCCCAAGTTCTCTCTCTCCTTCTTAAATCTCTCACAGGAAAGCACAGTGGCAAAAGATCTCAATGATAGAAGATTAGAGATCCTAAATAGTAGGGCATAAAAATTGCCCAAAAATTTAACTGGTCGACAAAGATCATCCAGGTTGATCGATAGATCATCCTGCATGATCAGAACAAAATCACATATATCAGCCTGGATGATCTGGTTTCTCTGGATGATTAGAAGATAAAATTTGTTCAGATCATCCCGTACGATTCTGCGATCATCCAGGATGATTAATATAAATCAGGAATTTCCTCTAGAAGACAGCTTGGGTCTTACCGGGCAACTTATACTGGATGATCACAAAATGACTTGATCTTCTAGGATGATATCTCTATCATCCTGTACGATTAGTTCAAAAATGTCAATATCATTCTGCACACTATCCGGGTCGTCTAGGGCAACTTACGCTAGACGATCAAAAATGACTTGATCGTCCCAGACGATATCGATATCATCCTATACGATTAGTTCAAAAATGAGAATATCGTCCAGCACATTATTCTGGTCATCCAGGTGAAAAGTTCTGGACGATCAGGATTTCTAATTGATCATCCAAGACGATCTTGTATCATCCAGGATGATATGATTAAATTAATAAAATATAAATTACTTTCCTTATTCACCAAACTAATTTAGGCATGATTGTAAGGAATCGTCCAGGTCGATACACGTATCATCCAGGATGATCAGATCAAAAATTTATAAATAAAACTTACCTAACTTAGTTTGGCGGCTGGCAATTTTTCATTTGAGCATATCGTCCTGTACAATGGATGTATCGTCCAAGACGATCTGCTTAATCAGACTGACTTAATATGGTCACCCTAATTAGAGTTTTTAGTTTGATTGGATCGTTTAGGATGATATTACTATCATCCAGGATGATATGAACAAAAATAGAATAGAAACTCTAACTCAAAAAAAATCTCCCTTCCTAGTGTGTGTGTACAAGTTTAGTTAGCTCGGGGATCTGTTACATTACACTTGACTCAATAAACACGAAAAAAGTATATTGAACCTGAACTACAAAACAAACTAACTCGATCTAGAGCTGGCTTGAATTTGTAATTGATCCTGTGAACCAGAAAGGTTTGACACTTAAAAAGACTTGAAAGTGTTTGCTATCATCAAAATCACAGTCTTTAAATCCAGATTCGCAACATCTTTTTCTCATGATCAAGAAATTGGAGGGTATATTTTGGAAGAATGAGAACTTGCAGAAGAGGATAATGTGGATGGTACTAATAATCTTGGTTCTAATGCAAAAAAGGGTTGTAAGGATTATCAAAATTTACCTCAAAATTTTGCTTCTATTAATGCTCATGAACATCTGAAATATTTCAATAAAGTTGCTAATAATGAGGATAGTGACTTTAATTTAGGGTTAGAGTTAAGAACTTATGTCATATCCATAATATGTCCATGATTATTTTGATTATACCTTTTATTTATAATGTTAAATTGGATAGTACTGCTATATTTTTTGGTTTTAATCATATTGTGGCTAATATTTCTAATAGGATTTGGGTTCTTTGGAAGGATCCCAGGGCTATTGATATTGTGGGTGATTTTCCTCAGGTTCTTCATTATAGTATTGGTTTTATGCATTATAATTATTTTTCTTCTTTTGTTTATGCGGTTTCCTCTCATTTCATTAGAAAGACTTTGCGGGACCAACTCATTCACTTCATAATGGTATTAATTCTCCCTAGTTGGTGGGTGGTGACTTTAACACTATTTCCTCCTCAGTTGAAAGGCTTGGGGGCTCTAATCCTGTTTATCAATCTCTGGATGATTTTAATAACATGATATTGTATTGATACCTCATTGATATTGGTTATGCTGGTAGCAATTTTACTTGGAACCATGGTAATCTTTGGCAATGGTTGGATTGTGTGCTTTTTAATGATTGTTGGATTAATAGGTTTACTTCTACACATGTAGAACATCTTAGTAGAACTCTTTCTGATCATTCCCCTATGTTTATTATAATTAGGTTAACGAATAACATCTCCATCATTAACTTTAGATTTTAGAATATGTGGCTTCTTGATCAGTTAGTCTTTCATGAACGTGGTGCAGGAGAATTGGCAAGTTCCCCTTCACCCCAATAACACTATTTTTGGTATGAACAGATTGTGGCTTAAGTTAAAGTGATTAAAGAAAAAAATTAATTGGTGGAATCAGAATGTCGTTAAAATTATTTTTTCTAACTGTTTCTATTGAGGAGAAAGTTACCTCATTAGAGCAGATTTTGTAAAACCATCCATCTGTTGCTAATTTTAATGCTCTTAACATGCTAAAATTTATCTATGTAATTTACATGTTCATGAGGAAGCTTATTGGAAGCAGAAAGTAGCCTCTAGGCATCTTATTGATGGGGATAATAACACGAAGTACTTTCATGCTTTAGTTAAGAGGAATAGAGCTAGAAAATGGATTAATAAAATAGCTCATGTTGATGGTTCATTTACTAAAGATGATAGGGAAATTGTTACCTCTAGTGTGGATTTCCTTAAAAGTGTATTTAATAATAAATTAATCCAGATCATGTTAACAATCCTAGCATTATTTCGCATATCATTAACTAGGATGATAATTTGGCTCTTACTGCTTCACCTACTTTGGAGGAAATTAAGAAGACTAATTTTGAATTGAATTCTGATTCTATTACTAGACCTGAAGGTTACACGACTATGTTTTTTCAAAAAACCTGTGACATTGTGAGCTTTCAACTTTTTAATGCTATTTTAGTTTTCTTTGCTGGCAACTCTATGCCTAAGTTCTTATCTTACACCTCCATTGTGCTTATTCCTAAAATTAATGGGGCTTCTAGTTGGAATAACGTTTGGCCTATTAGTCTTTGTACTTTTTTAGTAAAGTGATTTCTAAAATGCTTATGAACTGCCTTGCTCCTTTGCTTCCGAGAATCATTACTTCTAACTAAACTAGCTTTATAAAAGGCAGATCTATTTGGGATAACATTTTATTTACTCAAGAAATTTTGCATGATTTGGATGTTAGGGTGCATGGGGGTAACATTATTTTTAAATTGGATATTGCCAAAGCTTATGATTATATTAACTGTGACTTTCTTTACCATATCTTGCATTTATTTGGTTTTAATTCTATTTATATTAACCTTATTAAATAGTCTATTTAAAATTCTTTTTTCTCTATTATTATTAATGGGAAAAGTCATGTTTTTTTTAAGTCCTCTCATGGCTTGAGATAAGGTGATCCTATCTCTCCTGCCATCTTTATTATTGCTATGGAGTATTTGTCTAAGGCATTATCAATCATTATGAAAATTATCCTAAACATTTTTGGAGAATGTTGGGTGGTTTTCCTATTTCGCATTTTTGTTTTGCTATTGTTGTTATTATTTTTTCTAATGCTTCACTTAATCGGGTCAATTGACTTATGTGGTTTTTAAATATGTTTGAAAAGTGTAGTAGTCTTTTTGTCAATAAAAATAAGAGATGCTTTATTATGTCAACAAGGTTTCTCATATTCTCATTCTTCCTATTAAAAATAGTACTGGTTTTGCTCAAGGGTCTTTACCTATTAAGTATCTAGGGGCCCCTCTTTACAAGGGTAGAAAGAAAACTTTTCTTGTTGATCATCTTATTACTTTAGTGCAAAAAAGGCTTATCTCTAGGGATTCTAACTTCCATAGTTTTTGGTGTTTATTAGTTCTTATCAAAAGTGTTTTGTGTTCTTTACATTTTTATACCTTTCAGACCTTGCAACCTATACTTGTTGTTTGTAATAGGATTGAGAAATTAATCAATAAGTTCTTCTGCTGTGGCTTTAATGTGAACTCTAAATTTATTTAGTTCTCCTGGACCAACTGTTGTGGGGTCCTTAATAAAGGGGCATTGGGTTATAAAAACATGTTTGATTTATCTTACGTATTTTCTTTTGAATTGTGGTTTAATTTCCACTCTAGATTTTCTGTTCGATCCATGTTTATGACAAATAAGTATTGTGTTGGTAAGCATCTTTCTTTGTATTGTTATAATAATGGTGATTCAAGAGTGTGGAAAAGACTTTGTAGTATCAAATAGAGTGCTAAAGCACATGTTAAATGGGGGCTTGGTAGAGCTAACATCTTCTTTTGGAAAGACCAATGGCTTGGAGGTAAGTCCATTGATTCTATTCTTAATTCTTTCCCACTGCCACTATTAAAGTGGATTCCTTTTTCACTGATAACACTTGGGACTACAATAAACTTGTTGACATTCTTCCTTGAAATATTATTTTAAAAATCCTTAAGTTTCCCATTAGTATGATTTTGATGATTTGTTATTATATGATTTATCTAATAATGGTATGTTTAGTTTAAAGGATGCTTGGCATGAGTTTAGAGATAAAAAAATGTGTTAGGAAAGTTTTCTCTATGATTTGGCATAAAAGTATTCCTAAAACCATTTCTATTTTTATTTGGAGGATCATGTACAATTATATCCCTATTGGCAAGAATTTGAGGAAAAGAGGTTTTATTTTAACTTCTTAGTGTTAATGCTGCTTTCATGAGGTAAAAATGCATCATATATTTATTTTTGGCCCGATTGTAGTTAAAAGTTTCTCTTACTTTGATGAGATTTTCAATTTAAATCTATTTAGTGCTAACATGTCTATTAACACTTTTCATGACTCTTGGCTCATTAATTCTAAAGGGCATATCAGGAATGTTATTCCTTTCATGATTATGTGATATTTATTGATTATTAGAAATAATTATCTATTCAATTGTTGACCTCATTTTTGTATGAGGTCACTAGGACTTTTCCCAAACTTCAGATCAATCCTAACCCCAGATTAATCTAGCCTCTAGACCACTCTAGACTGTAGGATCCTCCTGGATTCCGGACCCGAAGATCTATCTAAACCTTACGATTCTTCTAGACTCTAGACCTAAGGATTCTTTTAGACCTTAGGATTCTTCAAGATTCTAGACTTTAGGATATATCCAAACCCTAAGACTTTTCTAGACTCTAGACCCTAGAACATCTCAGAATTCTAGGACAATTCCAGACTTCAAATCAACCCTCACTTCAAGTCAATCCAAACCTCAAGTCTATCAAGATTTAAAACCTATTCAAGCTTTGAATTAATCCTAACTTCTTATCAACCCAAATTTAATCATTCCAGCATCCTATCAAGCTTTAATCTAATCCATTCATTTATAATCATCTCATTGATTATGAATGATGTGGATGATTCAAATCCAACTATTCTAACCCAAAGTTCAGTTCAAATCCAGAAATCCAAACTCAAATTTAAGGCTGAAGGTCTAAGTCCTGAAAGCCTTTTCCAATGAATTTTTAAACACCTCAAACCCTAGCCAAATGACCTCTTATTCAGACTCTATCAATTATATATTGATAAGAAATGTCTCTAAAGGAAACCCTTCAAATTTGAGCTCAATCTGAGACCACTAACCCCAGAAACTGGATTAAAATCCAAAGGCTATAAAATATTTAAAAATTTATGGCCTATGCCACTAGACCTGCCATCAAGTGGATCCTGACCTTGGAGCCTTCTCCAAAGACTCTAATCATTTCCAAACCCTTGATTATAACCTGTTGAGCAGTAAACTGGATTTTGATGGACCCACTTTGACCCCTAATTGACTAGGGGTCAAAATGACCAAAATACCCCTTAGGGGTATGAATAGTCATTTCAACTCAAATGGTCATTTCAACCCCTGAGACCAACCTCAATCAACTCAAATAATCTAACCAAATCTATTGAGCCCAAACCTAGAGCCTGGGTCAACCTGGTTGACCAAGTCAACCTAGGTTGACCAAATTAACCTTTAAGCCCTTTTACATTCAATCAAACCTCAAATCCATTCAAACCTCACTCAAACTCCCTTGAACACATCCTTGATGATTTAAACTTGACTGGTCATCCCGACCTAGTCATCAGTTGACTTGGTCAATTAGGCCCAGATCAAGTCAAACATGGCACATTTAGATCAATTCAGGGTCTATTTTCAAACCCAATTCAATTAAGCTTTTAAAATCACCAATACCCTTCAACCATGTTCTTTGGACTTCTCTAAATCCAACATGAGACACCAACATGGGTTTAACCAAGTCAACACTTTGAACTTAGTTAAACTTCCTTCCTTGAGTCAAATCCTTTTATCTAATCAAACCAACATCTTTAAACCTTCAATCTCATTCTAAGCTATGGTTCAAACATATCTTAACCCATTTCAATTTAGATAATGATTCTTTTGACTAAGTCAATTCATTTTGACTTGGTCAAAACCACTTAAAACCTCCAAAATTATTAAACTCTAACTTATTGGCTTAATTTTCATTTCATCTAATGTGTGGTGTCATCTTACATGCCACATTAGCTTCTTTGACCCATTGACTGGTCAAACAGTTAATGGAGGGCCAAGGTAGCCTCCAATTGGCTTAAAACTTTGGTTAAACCCCATGAGCTCAAATCCTATTTAACCCCAGTTATTAAGACTCTCTCTAGAACATTCCTAGACTATTTTCAACCCTTTGATCAAGATCAAATAGCCCCAATTAAATCCATGTGCTCCCAAAGGATAAATCCCTTTCCACCTAGGATGTCTTTTGTCCTTATTGATTGTCTGCCCCTAACAACCCAATGCCACTTGGAAACATCCTAGCAAGTAGCCCAAGCAATCCTAGCCATCCCCTATGGTTTTCGGGCTTTTGAGTTAGGAAAAGAGCTCATTCTAACCAATACACTCTCTCACTCAATCCCTCTTCTCTAGAATTTTTCCAGCCCTCAAAACATCTTGTGAAGACCATCCAGCAACTTCTATAGCCTCCCCAAGCTTTTTCCCACCAAAATCAAGCCTCTAAACCATGTTTTGGTGAAAAGAGATAGTCTAGAGAGAGAATCAGGAGATTAAGGTATAACTTTCAATCCAGATAGAACCAGGTTTTTAAGTCTTCTATAAAGTTAAAGAGGATATTAGCAGCTTTATAACGAGCCTAAGATCATTAAAATCCATCATAGGTTAGAAAGTTATTTATTTTTTAATTTTTGTGATCAAACTTTGATTTCTCTCAAATCTTAATGCATGGAGCCTTGAAACTTCATGGATTGAAAGATTAGGGTATCTAGATCCTACGTTTCAAATTTCATCAAATTTGGATGGTCGGATCGAAACTTATGGCCATTTTAATTTTTAGTTCAAAATGAACTAAATTGCTCAGTTACGAGCAGAACCGTCCGATCGTGATACACACACGATCGGATAGTCCAGAAAGCGTCAGACAGTATGACTTGTCCGACAAAGAAAATAGTTGATTGGAAGCAAGACCGCGGGCGATGATGTGGCCAAATCTAGGTCATCCGTTTAACCCGTGGTCGATCCAACCGTTGAAACCGACCGCTAACATGTTTAAGTAAACTTCGAATAGCTCGACACTTGTCACTATTGTGATTCTCCATATTTCCTATAGCACCGCCGAGTAGCCATGTTTGCCACATGTCGTGCCGTAAACCTTCCACATGGCCCGCTATCTGAATTCTTTAGAAATTGAATTAAAATAGCCTGAACTTCCAAAATTCACCAAAGATTCATTTGTTGGCCAAATTTGATGTTCTTAGGCTCGTTGGAACTGTCTCGAGCCCAACATTATTTTAAAATTTAGTTTGATTGATTTGAATTACAGTATAAAGAGTTATTAAGTTTTAATGAAAACTAAATTCATTTATTAACTCCCAATCCTGTGATTTGATTCAGCTTAAATTTGGACAGGATAAATTAAGGTGTGATACCCACATGCCATAAATGTTTCAGCTCTGTTTAATGGCTGTAGTATGGTTAATGGAATTTTCAAAGTTGTGGGCCAAATTTTGAGCCAAAATTTTGAAAAAGTATAGCTCACACACCACTTAGAATTGGGCTTGTATTTTCTATGGCATGTGTAATTACGTGTAAAGGTTAGATACACTTGATTTCAAACCCATTGGAACACTAGTGTCACCTAGGAAAAATAATTGTGGATAAGGGCTAGATAACTTAAAAAGTTCCTAGGAAATTCTACACACCCAATAGGGGTGAAACTTGAGAACATTAAACCTAGTGGTATTTAATACCTCAGGTTCACATTTCACCTAATTTGGAGCCCATTAGGTCAGAAAATTAAACAAGTCAAAATTCAAACTTTTAATGAATCTAGAAAATTCAAAAAATTGTAATAAATTAAGATTAAATCCAAAAAATTCAAATAATACCTCTAACTGATCACAATTAAATCCTTGATCAATAAAAAATAAAAGCCCCTTAACTGGATATCAAATTTAAGCTAAATTTAATTTTAATTAAAATTTAATATTTGATTAATTTAATTTAATTAAAAATAATTAAAAATTCTAGAAATTTCCCAAACACTTGGGAATCTCTTCTTAGGTCATTCATGACCTTTGGAGTTGATTTCAAGGAGTTGGGAGTTCATTTGGAGCAAAATTAATAAGATGCCCTTAATTAAACAAATTAAAAAATTCAATAAATACTCAAAACTTTGAAAAATCATAACTAATTCAAGAAAACTCCAAATTGAGCAAACTCAAAGGCATTCAGTTTCAATTAAGGTCTATTATTTATCAAAAATATCAAACCTTCAAAATTTAGTCAAAATCAAAATGTCAACTGTTTGGTCAAACCTAAGTCAAAATGAGGTCAAAACTTTAAACCTTCATAATAAAATGTAGAAAAATCTAAATCCAACATACTTATAGTCTAACTAATCGTATTAAGGTTTAATATTTTAATAAAATACTAACTTTATAGAAATTAAGCTTAATCAAAAAGTTAAATTTTGACCCCTTAATTAACTAATTAAAATAATCTAGAAAATTCTATATTTAATAATTGATTCCAAATTCCAGAAAATATTAAGTTAATATTTAAATCACTTAACCAACCCTTTAATACAAAAAAAATAGTCCAAAGATGAAATTTTTAGGCTAGTCTACTCTGGGCTATGGGGCTACGTGTCCTAAGAAGGCTTTATTCCTCGAGCCTTATGGCACAACACTACAAATAGATTCAATGGAGTGTTAAAACTATAAAATTAATTGATTATTAAAGATCTAACCTAAATTAAAATTCTTAATCAAATTATATTAACCAAGTTTATAGGTTGGACTACTCCAAGCTGTGGGGCTACGTGTCCTAAGGAGGCTTTATTCCTCGAGCCTGATGGCACAACGCCACGAACCGGTTGATAGCAAATTAAATCAATTCAAACCTTTAAAAATTAGTAATAAATCAAGTTTAATTAAAATTCAATAATGCTCCAATCTTAAACCAAATCAAATCCACTTAATCATACCGAGTACCACTGGATAACCCAGGCCTACAAGGCTAATAAATTAGCCCTAAGGAAGGTTAAATAAACTTCACGACCTCAGTGAGCAACAAAGGTGGTATCCAATAAATAATAAAAATCAATCTTAAAATTAATTTCAAATCATCAAGACTTAAACTTTAATTAAAATTTACCTTAAGCCTTTCAATTGACCAGAACATCAAGTAACTCTAACCAAATGCCCTTTGTAGAACATATCCAAACCACATTGCCTACCCCACACACTTTAGATTGTTTGTTAGGACAACCAACTCTAGTTTTAGGCTAGGCTGGTATTTTACTTTCCTACAGTTGTGTGTCGTATTTTCTGTGGTTTTCATTACGTGCTGGTTGTTATATTTAAGTAATTGATTGATTGTCTATTTATTTCCTGCACTCTATATTTTTGATTTGTTTATACATTAGATCTTCACCTAGGTTAGAGATAATTTATACTAATTCAACTTTATGTAGGTGTCCATGCTTGCACAGGGCAATTAAATCTAAGGGGGTAAATAATTAAGATTTAAATTAACGATGTTTTTTGTGGGTGCTTTAAAAATTTGTTTAAGACCCCCTTTAAATTAGAGAGTATGGCCAAGTGTGGTTATGATTTGAGCATTTACTTTTAAAATAATATAACTGCTTGGGATGTTAAATTAACTGTTGATTATTAGGATAACCCTGTAGGGGTGGAGTCAAGATTTTAATTTTCATTTAAATGTAATTTGATTCAAAATCGAGTTGTAATATTTAAGTGATTTGAGATGAGATTAAAACATCAAACTTAGAATTAAAAGAGGAAGGGACATCCCTTAGGGGCAAGTTCCTCGCCATTTGGAGATCCAAATTAGGATGACTCTCAAATATCCAAGGAGAAAAGATAACACCCCTTTCGAGGGGGAGTTTCTTTTCACTTGGATATCCAGACCCGAGGATCCAAGGAGCCTTACAGAAGGATGAAGAAGTGAAGAATGAGAAGACCCATTCTCAAAGTTAATTGAGTCTTAAAAGTAGAATCTGCAAGGTAGTCAGTGGTACCCATCCACTTTACTTTTCTTTTAGACCCCTAGGTTGTATAATTAAGTGGCACTTTCCACATGGACTTTCAGTTTAAGTTTTAAATTTAATTGATTTAATTATTTGATTAATTATTTAATATTAATTGTGATATTAGGATTACATGCTTTTAGTAGTTTTTTGGCATTTTTTACATGTCGATCTTTATTTTAGCCTGGAATACGATCCGAGGCTCATGAGGGTACGAATAAAACTTTTTCTATTTAATTAAAATTAAAAGATTTAAGCTCATATAGATTCTATAACGCTTTAATAAGTAAGCCCGAGATCGTCGGGAGTTTTCATATGCATCATTGTTGCATCTTCTTTCCACTTGTTAGGCACCTCCCCACCTGCGGGTTTTGGCAGACCACCTGGCCTATGAGGGTGCAGTTCTGTCTAGGGGATTTGTGCACTTTAGGATAAATTCTATTTTAAGCCCTTTTTAAATTAGCTTCATTCAATTTTTAAGCATTTAATTGATTCAATTTGCATGCATTGCATTAGATACAAATTTAAAAAGTGTCTAAAATTTAATTATATTTTACTTGATCATCCAGACTTGATTCTGTGTGAAGCAATACTTCCTCCCCACAAGGCCTTCTAGTTTTCTTCTCCTTAAGGATAGATGTGAGTTATCATACTTTCTCTCCTTAAAATTAGATCTTCTATTGATGGAGCATGCCCTCTGTGGCACCATCTTAGGTTTAAAATCTAGATTTAACTTTCTGTGGGAAGCAATACTTCCTTCCCTCAGGATCCTCTAGTTTCCTTTTCCTTAAGGATAGATGTGAGTATCGTGCTTTCTCTCCTTAGGATTAGATTTTCGAGTGATGGAGTGTGCCCCCATGGCACTATCCTAGTTTTTATTTCAACTTCAAATTCTTGAATTCAATCTGCTTTTCCTTAGGATTTAGATTTTTCGTTCCCCAAAGACTAGATATACTAGTGGTAGAGTACGCCCCTGATACCACTACCCTAGTATCAACCCATACTTGATCCTCTATAGTTAGGAATTCCTCCTTCTTATACGATCCCCTAGCTTTCCATTCCATAGGGTTAGACTCTTCTTCCCTTAGGACCAGACCCACTAGTGGTAGAGTATGCCCTTCGTGGCACTACCCTAGTATTTACACATTTAAATTAAATCCTCTAGGGTTAGGATTTCCTTTCCCTTAGAATCAAAATCCAGATTCGATGCTCTATAGTTAGGATTTCATCCTTTTATACGATCATTCAATCTTCTTTCCTTAGGGTTTAGACTTTCCTTTCCCTTAGGACCAGACCTGCTTATAGTAGAGTACGCTTTCCCCAACACTACCCTAGTATCATTTCAAACTTAGTCCTCTAAGGTTAGGCTTTCCTTTCCATTAGAATCAAGTCTAGATTTGATCCTCTATAGTTAGGAATTCTTCCTTCCTACATGATCACCAAGACTTTCTTTTCCTTTAGGGATAAATTTTCCCTTCCCTTAGGATTAGATTCTTTAGTGGTAGAGTATGCTCTCCATGACACTACCCTAGTATTAATTTTTACTTCCAATTCCCCAGGTTCTGGTCTTTCCTTCCCTTAGATTCAAAATCCCATACTCGATCCTCTATAGTTAGAAGTCCCTTCTTCCTATAGGATCACCGTAGCTTTCTTCTCCTTAGGGTTAGATGTTCTCTTTCCTTTAGGACTAGGCTCCCTAGTGATGGAGTATGCCCCTTGTGGCACCATCTAGAATTCAAACTTCAACTCCAGAATCAAACCCGCTTTTCCTTAGGGATTAGGTTTCTCCTTCTCTTAGGTTTATATTTACTAGTGGTAGCGTATGTTTTTCACAACACTGCCATAGTATCAACTCAAATTCAAATCATTAAGGTCAAAATTCTCACTTCCCTTAAGATTAGAATTCCAAACTTGACATTTCAATTCGATCAACGCTAATACATGTAATAGAATTTCATTCTATTACACATATTGGGGGTCCATTTGTTGACCTCATTTTTGTATGAGGTCACTATGACTTTTTTGATAATTCAGATCAATCCTAACCCAGATCAATCTAGCCTCTTGACCACTCTAGTCTCTAGGATCCTCCAAGATTCCAGATCCTAGGATATATCTACACCCTACGATTCTTCTAGACTCCAGACCTTAGGATTTTTTTAAACCCGAGGATTCTTCTAGATTCTAAACTTTAAGATCTATCGAAACCCTAAGACTTCTCTAGACTCTAGACCCTATAATTTCTATAGATTATAGGACCTATCTAGACTTCAAATCAACCCTCACTTCAAGTCAATCCAAACCTCAAGTCTATCTAGATCTCAAACCTATTCAAGCTCCGAATCAATCCTGACTTCCAATTAACCTAGATTTAATCATTCCAGCATTCTATCAAGCTTCAATTTCATCTATTCATTTATAATCATCTCATTAATTTTGAATGATGTGGATGAGTCAAATCCAACTATTCAAACCCAAAGTTTAGTTCAAATCCAGAAATTCAGACTCATATCTAAGGCTGAAGGTCTATGTCCTGAAAGCCTTTTCCCGTGAATTTTTAAACACCTCAAACCCTAGGCAAATGACCTCTGATTCAGAGTCTATCAATTGCATATTAATAATACATGTCTTTAGAGGAAATCCTCCAAATTTAAGCTTAATATGAAACCTCTAACCCTAGAAACTAAATTAAAATCCAAAGGCTATAAACCCTTCAAAAATTTACGGCCTATGCCACTATACCTGACATCTAGTGGATCCTTAACTTGGAGCCTTCTCCAAAGCCTCTAATCATTTCAAGACCCTTGATTATAACTTATTGAGCAGTAAACTGCATTTTGATTGACCCACTTTTATCCCCAATTGACTAGGGGTCAAAATGACCAAAATACCCCTTAGGGGTTTAAATAGTCATTTCAACTCAAATGGTCATTTAAACCTCTGAGCCTAACCTCAATCAACTCAAACCATCGAACCAAATCTATTGAGCCCAAACCCAGAGCTTGGGTTAACTTGGTTGACCAAGTCAACCTAGGTTGACCAAGTTAACCTAGGTTGACCAAGTTAGGTTAGGTTGACCAAATCAACCTTTAAGCTCCTTTACATTCATTCAAATCTCAAATCCATTCAAACTTCATTCGAACTCCCTTGAACGCATCCTTGATGATTTGAACTTGACTGGTTATCCTGACTGAGTCATTTGTTGACTTGGTCAATTAGGCCTAGATCCAATCATACCTAGCACATTTAGATCAATTCAGGGTCTATTTTCAAACCCAATTCAATTAAGCTTTTCAAATCTCCAAGACCCTTCAACCATGTTCTTTGGTCTTCTCTAAATCCAACATGAGTCACACCAACTTGGTTTAATTTTGAAACCCACTTCAAACCTCCTACATTATTAAACTCTAACTTCTTGGCTTAATTTTCATTTCATGCAATGTGTAGTGTCACCTTATATGCCATATTAGCTACCTTGACCCATTGACTGGTCAAACAGTTAATGGAGGGTCAAAGTAGCCTCCAAATGGCTTAAAACTTTAATTAAACCCCTTGAGCACAAATCCTATTTAACCCCAGCTGTTAAGACTCTCTCTAGAACATTCATAGACTATTTTTAACCCTTTGATCAAGATCAAATAGCCCAAGCAATCCTAGCCATTCCCTATGGCTTTAGGGCTTTTGAGTTAGGAAAAGAGCTCATTTTAACCAATACACTCTCTCACTCAATCCCTCTTCTCAAAAATTTTTCTAGCCCTCAAAAATTTTCCTCAAGACCCTCTAGTAACTTCTATAGCCTCCCCAATCTTTTTCCCATCAAAATCTAGCCTCCAAAACATGTTTTGGTGAAGAGAGAGAGTCTGGAGAGAGAATCAGGAGATTCAAGCATAACTTCCAATCCATATAGAACTAGTTTTTGAGGTCCTCTACAAAGTTGAATAGGTTCTTAGCTACTTTCTAACGAACCCAAGATCATTAAAATCTATTCATAGGTTAGAAAGTTATTTGCCTTTTAATTTCTATAATCAAACATTAATTTCAGTCAAATCTCAATAAATGGAGCCTCGAAACTTCATGGATTGAATGATTAGGGTATCTAGATCCTACATTTCAAATTTCATCAAATTTAGATGGTCTGATCAAAAGTTATGGCCATTTCAAATTTTTAGTTCTAAATGAGATAAATTGCTCAGTTTCGAGCAGAACCGTCCGATCGCGATACACACGCGATCAGACGATCCAGAAAGCATCGAACAACATTACTCATCTGACAAAGCAAACAGGGGATCGGAAGCAAGACTACGAGTGACGACGTGGCCAAATTTGGGTCATCCATTTAACTCGCGGTCGATCCAACAGTTGAAATCGACCACTAATGTGTTTAAGTAAACTTCGGATAGCTCGACACGTGTCACTATAGTGATTCTCCACATGTCCTGTAGCACCGCCGAGCAGTCGTGTATGCCACGCATTGCGGCATGAACCTGCCACATGGCCCACTGTTCAAATTTCCATGAAATTGAATTAAAAATTAGATTAAAAAGCCAGAACTTCCAAAATTCACCAAAAATTCATTTATTTTCCAAATTTGATGTTCTTGGCTCATTGGAAGCGTCTCGACCCAATGTTTATTTTAAAATTTCGTTTGAATGATTTGAATCACAGTATGTAGAGGTATTAAGGTTTTAATAAAAATTGAATTCATTTAATAACTCCCAATCCAGTGATTTGATTCAGCTCAAATTTGGACAGGATAAATTAAGGTGTGATACTCACATGCCATAAAAGTTTTAGCTCTATTTAATGGCTGAATTATGGTTAATGGAATTTTTAAAGTTATGGGTCAAATTTTGACCCAAAACTTTAAAAATTTATAACTCACACACCACTTAGAATTGGGCTTGCATTTTCTTTGGCATGTGCAATTCAATGTAAGGGTTAGATACACTTGATTTCAAATCCATTGGAATACTAGTATCACCTAGGAAAAATAATTAAGGATAAGGGCTAGATAACTTAGAAAATTCCTAGGAAATTCTACACACCCAAAAGGGGTGAAACTTGAGAACATTAAACCTAGTGACATTTAATACCTTAGGTTCAAATTTCACCCAAATTGGAGCCCATTAGGTCCGAAAATTAAACAAGTCAAAATTCAACCCTTAAATGAATCTAGAAAATTCAAAAAATTATAATAAATCAAGATTAAATTTAAAAAATACAAAAATATCTCTAACTGACCAAAACTAAATCCTTGATTAACGAAAAATAAAAGCCCCTTTACTGCACATCAAATTTAAGCTTAATTTAATTTTAATTGAAATTTAATATTTAATTAATTTAATTTAATTAAAAATAATTAAAATTTCTAGAAATTTTCCAAATACTTTGGAATCTCTTCTTAGGTCATTCATGACCTCTAGAGATTATTTGAAAGAGTTGAGAGTTCATTTGGAGCATAATCAATAAAATGCCCTAAATTAAACTAATTAAATAATTCAATAAATACTCAAAATTTTGAAATATCATAACTAATTCAAGAAAACTCCAAATTGAGTAAACTCAAAGGCATTGAATTTCAATTAAGGTCTATTATTTATCAAAAATATCAAACCTTCAAAAATCAGTCAAAATCAAAAAGTCAACTGTTTGGTAAAAGCTAAGTCAAAATAAAGTCAAAACTTTAAACCTTCATAATAAAATATACAAACATCCAAATCCAACATACTTATAGTCTAACTGATTTTATTAAGGTCTAATATTTTAATAAAATACTAACTTTTTAGAAATCAAGCTTAATTAAAAAGTCAAAATTTAACCCCTTAATTAAGTGATTAAAATAATCCAGAAATTTCCAGAATTTAATAATTGATTCCAAATTCCAAAAAATATTAAGTTAATGTTTAGATCACTCAAGTAACCATTTAATACACAATAAACACTCTAAAGATAAATTTTTTTAGCTAGACTACTCTTGGCTGCGGGGCTACATCTCCTAAGGAGGCTTTATTCCTCGAGCCTAGTGGCACAACGCCACTAATGGATTCAATGGAGTGTTAAAACTTTAAAATTAATTGATTATTTATGATTTAACCTAAATTAAAATTCTTAATCAAATTATACCAACCAAGTTTTTAGGCCTAAGGTGGCTTTATTCATCAAGCCTGGTGGCACAACACCATGAACCGGTTTATAGCAAATTAAATCAATTCAAACCTTTAAAAATCAGCAATAAATCAAGTCTAATTAAAATTCAATAATCCTCCAATCTTAAACCAAATCAAATCCACTTAATCATATCGGGTACCACCTAGTAACCCAGGCCTATGAGGCTATTAAATTAGCCCCAAGGAAGGTGAAATAAACTTCATGGCCTCGGTGAGCAACAATGGTGGTATCCAATAAATAATAAAAATTAATCTTAAAATCAATTTCAAATCATTAAGACTTAAACTTTAATTAAAATTTCCCTTAGGCCTTACAACTAACCAGAACATCAAGCAACTCTAACCAAATGCCCTTTGTAGGATATATCCAAACCCCACAACCTACCCCACACACTTTAGATGGTTTGTTAGGACAACCAACTCTAGTCTTAGGCTAGGCCGGTGTTTTACTTTCTTGCTGTTAAGTGTCGTGTTTTTTATGGTTTTCATTGCATGCTGGTTGTTATATTGAAGTAATTGATTGATTGTCTATTTACTTCCTGTACTATATATTTTTTATTTGATTATATGTTAGATCTACCCCTAAGTTAGGGACAATTTATACTAATTCAATTTTATGCAGGTGGCCATGCTCGCACTGGGCAAATAAATCAAAGGGGGTAAATAATTAAGATTTAAATTAATAATGTTTTCTGTAGGTGCTTCAAAAATTTGCTTAAGACCCCCTTTAAACAAAATAGCATGGCCAAGTGTGGCTATGATTTGAGTATTTAATTTTAAAATAATATAACTACTTGGGATGTCAAATTAACTGTTGATTATTAGGATAACCATGCATGTGTTGAGTATAGATTTTAATTTTTGTTTAAATATAATTTGATTCAAAATTTAGTTGTAATATTTAAGTGATTTGAGATGGGATTAAAACATCCAATTTGGAGTTTCTTTTCACTTGGATATCTGGACCCAATGATCCAAGGAGCCTCATAGAAGGACAAAGAAGTGAAGAATGAGAAAACTCATTCTCAAAGTCACTTGAGTCTTAGGAGTAGAATCCAGGTTATAGTAAGTGCACCCGACCATTTTACTTTTCTTGTAGACCTTGAGTTGTATAATTAAGTGGCACTTTCCACATAAACTTTCAAGTTGAGTTTTTAACTTAACTGATTTAATTATTTGATTAATTTTTTGATATTGATTACGATATTAGGATTGCATACTTTTAGTAGTTTTTTGGCACTTTTTGCATGTAAATCTTTGTTTTAGCCTGGAACTCGATCGGAGGCTCGTAAGGGTATGAATAAAACTTTTCCTACTTAAATAAAATTAAAATATTTAAGCTCACATAGAAACTCTAACGCATTAAAAAGTAAGCCTAGGATTGCCGGGAGTTTTCATATGTATCATTGTTGCATCTTCTTTCCACTTGTTAGGCACCTCCCACCTGTGGGTTCTAGCAGAAAACCTGGCCTATGAGGGTGCAGTTTTATCAAGGGGATCTGTGCACTTTAGGATAAATTCTATTTTAAGCCTTTTTTAAATTTGCTTCATTCAATTTTCAAGCATTTAAACGAATGAATTTGCATGCATTGCATTAGATATAAATTTAAAAAGTGTCTAAAATTTAATTGCATTTTACTTAAGCATAACACCCAACATAAGTAAAGGGGTCAATTATGAATCTGCTCTAGATATCTTTCCTTAAACCTATCTTAAACAACATCCCTAACCACCCTTACTTTAAAGACCATACTCATGGTTTTAAAGTGTTTAGGTGATTTAGCTGCTCCCCAATCCAGGCCGGGGTAAGTCCAGGATTGCATTGCATTAGCTAGGATCCGGGTCACTGATTTTTAGTACCCAGTTTAGACTAAGGTTCTGAGGCAGATTTTCAATCTTAAGACCTCTACCTCCAGGAATCTAATTCTCACTTTCCAATAAAATTGATCACTCAAATATTAAATCTCTTTCCATCAAATTCAAGCCCAACACTTTGGATAGACTGGGGTACTTCTGAATTGTTTCAGAATCATAGGTGCCTCCTACCCTTCCTCCTTTGACTCCAAAAATAAGTGCTCAGCTTTGATCCAATCCCATTTGAAAATTTTAATCCTTACCTCCTTTGATATCAATCTTTGAATTCTTAAATAACATTCATATCGCTATTTTAATCGAGGGTATTCGTAGAAAATTGCAGTTTTCATATGATGTAATTAACTATGAGGGCTTGCACTCGTAGGAGATTTAGAAACCCAGATCAAATTTTTAAAATCAAGTTTTTAAAACCTCAATTAACTTTCTTTGAGAAAATTAAAAGTCAACGATCATTATCATCATTTTCAAATGATCAGTAACAAATGATATCCTCTTTCCTCAAAAAGATATATCATACGGTTATCATAAATTTGATCATGAAATTTATGATCTCTTTATCAGATTATTGCTATCAAATATTTGATCAAACATCATTTTGATCTTCCCAGATCATATGTTATCTCCCCTTATGTTTGACTATGATAATTAAAGTAAATTTAAAGTATTAAAATTTGAACCCATTAGGGAATGATATGTTCACCTCCTAAGGTGATTTATCATTCATAATGACGTGTTCAATTTCAAAATTAAAAATTCAAGAAATTAAATATTTTCCAAAGAAAATTAAATCTTTTTCAAAACTATATGCTTTTTCTGTCAAACATCAATAATATTCACATAGATTTTATTCATATTATTAAGAATATTAGGGATAAAGTGTTTAAACTTTTCATGGCTAATCTCTTCACCTCAAAAAAATTTAGGAATTATTATTTTATTGCTCATAATTTTGGCATATCTCTGCAGATTAGCTATTTTTTGGAGGATCCAAATTTGGTGTATTAGATCAAGCCTCCCCTTGATACTTTTAAACTTAATGTTGATCGGTTTGTTAAAAATTCTGTGTTTGGGTGTGTGGTATTATCAAAAATGATAATGGGAAAATGATCATGGCTTTTGCTGGCCCTTTGGATAAGTTCTCTATGGTAATGGCTGAGCTTTCTTCTATTTTTAACGGTTTAATATTGTCTTTCACTTTATACTACTAATATTTGTATTGAGATGGATGCCACTTATAGTATTCATTGCCTGATGAAACTGATGAATAGAATTTGTAATCCTGATCTTTTCTATCTTATTAGGGAAATCAATTAGCTTTTAATTTTTGTTAACTTTTCTTTTTCTCATGTTTATAGGGAAGGAAATACTTGTGCTGATTGGTTAGCCAATCTCGGTTGTAAGTTGGATGACCTCACTAATTTCACAAATTTAAATTTACCTAATTTACTAAAAGGCATGTTTAGGTTGGACAAAATGGGGTTACCGTTGTTGACCTTATTTTTGTGTGAGGCCACTAGGACCAATCCGAACCCTAGGATCAATCTAGATCTTAGACTAATTTAGCCTTAATCCTACCCATCCATCTACAATCATCTAATTGATTATGAGAGATGTGACTAATTCAAATTAAGGTAATCAAATCAAAAACCCAGCTTAAACCTAGATTTCTAAAATCAAAATACAAGGTTCAAAGGCCCTATCCTAAAAGCCATTTCTAATGATTTTTCAAACACTGAAAACCTAATCAAATGATGTATGATTCATGATATATCAAAAACATATTGATTAGGCATATCTCTAGGATCTACCCTCCAAATTTGAGCTCAATCTGAGGCCTCTAATCCCAAAAATTGGATTGAAATCCAAAGGCCATAAAACCTTTAAATATTTATGGTCTTTACAACTAGACTTGCCACCTAGTGGATCTTAACCTTTTAGCCTTTTTCAAACCATTTAATCACATCCAAACCATCAATTATGAATTGTTAAACATTAATCTACATTTTAATGGACCCACTTTAACCCCAGGTGACCAGGGGTCAAAATGACCAAAATGCCCCTAAAGGGTAATTTTGGAGTTTTTTTAAACCTCCAACATAGCCTTTTATAATCAAATCCCAAAAACTCTTCCAATCTATTCTAATCATTATTAGGAGTTCATAGGATTCAAACCTAGACTCTTATCAAGCCTGGTTGACCAGGTCAACCCAAAATAACTAAAATACCCCTTTGGGGTGTGAATAATCCTTTTGAATCAAATGAACTTATCTTTGGTTGGAACCACTTCTATTCAACTTCAAATGTTAAAAAAAACTTTTTGGACCCAATCCCAGCCTCTGGGTCAACCTGGTTGACCAACTCAACTAGGGTTGATCCAAATGTCCTTTTAGGGTCCAAATAGTCATTTTGACTCAATTGAACTCTCCAAATGCTGGGACCACCTCCAATAGACTCAAAATATCCTTTCAAACTTATTGAGCACAAATCCAAACCTTGGGTCAACCTGGTTGACCAAGTCGACTAAGTTTGACCCAATAGTACATTAAGGGTTTAATTAGGTTATTTCAACCCAATCAACCTATCCAACCCATTTAATTAAATCAATATCTTCAACTCATCAAATCTACTCCATTTGATACCTCAAATATTTCTAAACCCACCACATATCACCATAGGTTGGCCAAGTCAAGTTATCAAAATTTGGTCAAACTTACTTTCATACACATATATGTTATGATTTGGGTAAATCTGTTCATTCAAGTGAATTCTAATACATGTTATTTTTTATGATTACAAAAGCTTACTGTTTATTTTATTCTCTCCTAACAAATATTTGAGTTTTGTTGTTGTGTGTACTAAAATATTTTTTAATAAATTCACACTCTAGATTATTGAAGACTTAAAGTTCATTTGTTCACTACAAATGAAGTCTATATTTTTTATTTTTCTTGAGTCTGAGAGAGTGTGATTGTAAGTTGGATAACTGTGCACACACACACAATGGGGGAGTGAAAATTTTAATTTTTTAAATCTGATCGTACAGTACGATTTCATATCGTACGGGATGATCTGTAGTATATGTCCTCCATATTGAACCCATATACCAAGAAATTTTTTTAAGTTCATTTCATACAGTACGAAATATAATTCGTACAGAAGATTTTATTGTATGAAGGGCACTGAATTGGGTTCGTACTTGTTCGTACGGGATGAATCGTTCATTTTTGAACTATTCGTATAGTATGAAATATAATTCATATAGAAGATTTTATTGTATGAAGGGCACTGTATTGGATTCGTATTGGTTCATACTGGATGAATCATTCATTTTTGAACTATTCGTACAGTATGAAATTTAATTCGTACAGAAGTTTTTGCTGTATGAAGGGTACTTAATTGGATTCGTACTAGTTTGTACGGGGCGAATCGTTCATTTTTTAACTATTCATGCAGTACAAAATATAATTTGTATAGAAGATTTTGTTGTACGAAGGGCACTGAATTAGGTTCATATGAAATCGTACGAGATGAATTATTCAATAATTTGAACTATTCATACAGTACGAAGATCATCCGTATGGGACGATTGGGACGCGTGAAACTTGAAAAATTCAATTTTTGAATGATTTTTCTTTCCTTTAGTATATAAGGATCTTTAAACTGACTTGTTGATAGATCCTTCTGTGAAAATTCTTTTGGAGAGTGAAAGGGAGAGCGTTTGGGAGTGAGTGTTGAGAAATCTTTGAAGAAAGAATTATGAAGGGATTCACAAGGTTATCCAATTGTGAGGATTTCTTTACTTGTTCTTCAAGCATCTTCCTAACTCCCTAGGAGACTTTTGCAAGAGTTTTATTCGAGAGGATTCCGGTTCTCTGCCGTCACTTGGAGGGTAAAAAAGGATGTTTGGTTCTCTTCCGTCACTTGGAGGGTGAAAAAGGACATTTGGTTCTGTGTCTTCACCAGGAGGGTGAAAAAGGATGGTGGTTCTCTGCCGTACAGGGTTGGTGGAAGAGAGTTTGTAAAGGCTTCTTTGCCTTGTTGTGGGGGCAAAAGGAGAGTCACTTAAGTTTAGTGCAATACCTAGAAAAGGAGTCTCTAGGGAGTGGATGTAGGTCGTGCTTGACCAAACCACTATAATTTCTAGTGTTTTCTGTTCTTACTCTTTATTATTCTACACTTTTCTTTTTCTGTGTTTTTTTTATTTCTGTGGTTGAAATTCTGTGATTTGAAGGAAGTAAAAATTAACTCTGTTCATACTGTACGAAGTCAAATCATACTGTGTGATTTATTTAAAATTTTTCTAAAATTCCAAGCGTAATTTTTAAAAGGACCAATTCACCCGCCCTCTTAGTTAGTCAAGGGACATGAGGAATAGGTCTAACAACTTGTTCGCACTTTCAAGTGGTATCAGAGCCAATTTTAAAAATCACTGTTTAAAATACTTTTTGAAATTCGATCATGGCTAATTTTGGAAATAGAAATACTTTAGAAGGTTACTCGATCACTAGACCACCTTTGTTTGACAATATCCCATTTAATTTTTGAAAAACTCGCATGTCTACATTTCTAAAATCTCTTGATTATCACATGTGGATGTTAGTACTGGAAGATTATACTGAACCCACTAGAATTGTAGAAGGAATTGAGCATAGTGCCAGAATCTAATTAGAGGAGCTTGAGGGCTCACAGAGCGTTGTCTCCAAGGTTCAATAAATTTTAGAGTTATACAAAACTCGAATGGTTCAAGCCTGTGATAAGATAGTGCAACATAGAACCTTCCAAATATGAGACATGGTCCTGGTTCTTTAGATGCCCATCTTAGCCTACCGAGAGATCAATGGGGGAGTTTGAACTAACATAAGAATGATCTATTGTCCTAGAGATAATTTAAGAGGGAATTTCAAACATCAACTGATCTATTCTGAAGGATACCACTCGATATTTTCAAATAGTGGGGTGGCTCTTTAACAAGCACCATGCCAAATGAGTATTAAACTCAACATCAATAAAACACTCTTTAAATTCAAAAAATTTTGAATTCAAAATTCTCCAAATTCAAACTCAAAATCTTTCAAATTTAGATCTTTATCTGAAATCAAAATTTCAATCAATCTCAAATGAAATAAAATTTAGTCAAAATCAAAAATTCAAATTTCATATCCAATTCAAAGCCAAAATAAAAATTCTTTAGTCCTTTAAGGATAGGTGTGAGTCCCCGTGATTCGTTTCTTTAGGATTAGATCTACTAGTGGTCCATCCTAGCATCAAAAATCAAATTCGGGTTAGATAATACTTTTTAAAATTTGTAGAGGTTTAGGTAGACTATCTCCATGGCTAGTCCCCATGGTTAGAAGTGAGTCCCCATGCTTTCTAGCTAGGTTAATCATTAAAAACCCAAAAGGGATTTGATCTTTTAGGAGTAGGTGTGAGTCCTTGTGCTTCCTACCTCTTAAGGTCTCGACTGACAAGTCGTGGATTTATGCCTACTGAGCCCCATCATAGTTTAATCACCTTCTAGTCTTTTAAGAATAGGTGTGAGTCTCTGTGCTTCCTTTCCTTAAGATTAGAATTAAATTGGGTCTGATAGTTTTTGACAAAATCTTTAGAGGTTTAGATAGACTATCACCATGGCTAGTTCCACTGGTTAGATGTGAGTCCCCGTGATTTCTAGCTAGGTTAGTCATTGAAACCCCAAAAACATTTAGAATTTTAGGAGAAGGTGTGAGTCCCTGTGCTTCCTACCTCTTAGGATCTTCAGTAACTAGTGGTGGATTTAAGCCTGCTGGGCCCCATTATAGTTCAGTCACCTTCTAGTCTTTTAAGGATAGGTGTGAGTCCCCGTGCTTCCTTTCATTAGGATTAGATCTACTAGTGATGGAGTACGCCTGTTGTGGCACCATCCTAATTTTTAAAACCTAATTTTGATCCTTTGTGTGGAGAAACTTTCCTCCCCACATAAGCATCTACTAGTGATGGAGCACGCCTGGTGTGGCACCATCCTAATTTCAAAAACTAAATTTAGATCCTCTATGTAGAGCAAGTTTCCTCCCCACATGATCTTCTACTAGTAATAGAGAATGCCCCTTTGTGGCACCACCCTTGTTTCAATTTCAAACTCCAAATCAAACCTTCTTACCCTTAAGGTTAGGTTCTTCCTTCCTTAGGATTAAATTTGCTAGTGGTGGAGAACGCCCTTTGTTGCACCATCCTAGCTTCAAACTTCTAACTTAAGAATTCAATCCTCTTTTCCCTAAGGATATGTCCTTTCCCTCTTTAGGTTTATACATCCTAGTGGAGGAGAATGCCCTCTTTGGCACCATCCTAGTGTCAATCTCAATTTCAAATTCAAAAATTAAGCTTTTTTTTTCCTTAAGTTTTGGTCCTTTCCTTCCTTAGGAATAGATCTAGTAGTGGTCGAGTATGCCCCTCGTGGCACTACCCTAGTATAAAAAGTCAAACCCAATTCTCTATAGTTAGGAGTTCTTCCTTCCTATACAATCATTCGAGCTTCTTTTCCTTAAGGTTATGTTCTTTCCTTCCTTAGGATTAGATCTACTAGTGGTAGAATACTCTCCTCTTGGCACTACCCTAGTATCAATTTAAATACAATAATAATCTTCTATTCCTCAAGGTTAGGACTTTTCCTTTCTTAGGATTAGATTTTTTAGTAATACATAACACCCTCTGTGGCACCATCATAGTTTCAATTTCAATTTAAGTTTTTAGAATTCAATATTCTTTTCCTTATGGTTAGATATTTTCATTCCTTAAGATTAGATCTACTAGTGGTGGAGAACGCTCATTGTGGCACCACCCTAGTTTCAATTTCAAGTTTAAATTCTCAAATCAAATTTCTTTTTCTAAGGATTTAGGTTTTACCTTCCCTTTGGACAAGATCTACTACTGGTAGTGTATGCCTTTCCTAACACTATCCTAGTATCCATTAAAACTAAATCCTCTAGGGCTAGGCTTTCCTTTTGCTTAAAGACAAATTTTAAACTCAATCCTCTGTAGTTCAGAATTATTCCTTCCTATACAATCATCCAAGTTTTTCTTTTCCTCTAAGGTTAGGTTTCCCCTTTCCTTAGGATTAGACCCACAAGTAGTAGAATACACCCTTCGCGGCACTACCCTAGTATCAATTCAAACCCCGATTCTTTAATGATAGAATTTTTCTTCCCTTAGGATTAGAACTCCAAATTTGACCTTTCAATTTGATCAATGCCAATATGTGTAGTAGAACTTCATTCTACGACACATATTGGTGGTCAATTTGTTGACCTCATTTTTATATGAGGTCACTAGGACAAATCCAAACCCTACGATCAATCCAGATCTTAGACTAATCTAGCCTTAATCCTATCCATCCATCTACAATCATCTCATTGATTGAGAGTGATGTGACTAATTTAAATAAAGGCAATCAAATCCAAAACCCAGCTTACCTAGGTTTCCAAAATCAAAATCCAAAGTTCAAACGCCCTATCCTAAAAGCCTTTTCCAATAATTTTTTAAACACTTGAAACCCTAATCAAATGACCCTCGATTCATGATCTATCAATTTCATATTGATTAGGCATGTGTCTAGGATCTATCCTCCAAATTTGAGCTCAATTCGAGGCCTCTAATTCCAGAAACTATATTTAAATCCAAAGGCTATAAAACCTTCAATTTTTTTCGGCCAATGCCCCTAGACCTGCCACCCAGTGGATCTTGAGCTTAGAGCATTCTATAAATCCTCTACACACATCCATACCATCAATTATGATTTGTTAAACATTAAACTACATTTTGATGGACCACTTTGACCCCCTATTGATAAGGGGTAAAAATGACCAAAATGCCCTTGAATGGCAATTTTGGAGGTTTCTTTAAACCCCCAATATAGCCTTTCCAAATCAAATTCCAAAAACTTTTTGAATGCATTCTAATCATTATTAGGAGTGCATAGGACTCAAACCTAGACCCGGGTCAAGCCTAATTTACTAGGTCAACCCAAAATGACTAAAATACCCCTTTAGGGTGTGAATAGTCATTTTCAATCAAATGACCTTATCTTTGGATGGAACCACTTCTATTCAACTCCAAACATTAAAACAAACTTGTTGGACCAAATCCCAGCCCCTGGGTCAACCTAGTTGACCAACTCAACCAGGGTTGACCCAAATGCCCTTTAAGGGTCCAAATAATCAATTGGACTAAATTGAACTCTTCAAACCTTGGGACCACCTTCGATAGACTCAAAATATTATTTTGAACTTATTGAGCCCAAACCTAGACTTTGGGTCAACCTGGTTGATTTGGTCAACCTAAGTTGACCAAATAGTATATTATGGGTTTAAATGGGTCATTTTAAACCATTCAATCTATCTAGCCCATTTAATCAAATCAATATCGTCAACTCCTTAAATCTACTCCATTTGATGCATCAAATATTTTTAAACCCACCATGTGTCATATCACCATAAGTTGACTAAGTCAACTACTCAAAATTTGGTCAAACTTCATTCCATACATATATATGTATTCAAATCTCAAATCTTCAATCTCAAGCCACATTTAAATTAGGCAAACCAGCTCATAAAACCTTCCCCTATGCCACATAATCTCATTGAGTAGTTTGACTTGTCAAAGTGTTCAAAAAAGGGTCAAAGTGCATGCTTAGGTGGCTTTGCATCCTTGAAAAGTCAAAGTATCCTAATACTCCATATTCACATGCATTTGGTGGTTGGAAGGGTTACTTGGCAACAACCTAGAGCCTATCTCATTCACTAATCAAAGCTAGCAATCATAGAGGGTTATAGATAATCCTTTCCTTAACTCAAAGCTTTAGAATTACCTCACATCATCCAAAAGTGGTAATTCCAACAGCCTCTATCCCATTCCAGCCATCACCCAACCTCTTTACCTAGTTCTAAGACTTTCCCAAGTATTTACCATATTTTCCCAAGCTCCAAAACCCCATCTAGGGAAGAGAGAGAGAGAGATAGTGAGAGAAAGAATACTTTCAATAGCAGATTTAAATCTAGCCATTAAACATTCTTGAGGTCTCCATCAAAGTTGTAGAGGACTTCTCCAGCTTTCCAACCATCCTAAGAACATAAAAATTTGACATTTAAATTGTATGTTGTCTCCATTTTAAGATATATGATCAAATCTTAATTTCTCCCAAATCTCAATGCATGGAGCCATGAAACTCCATGGGTTGAAAGCTTAGGTTACCCAGATCATATGTTTCAAATTTAATCAAATTTGGACTGTTGGATCAAAATTTATGAGCATTTAAAGTTTCAGTTAAAAAATGCGCTGAAAAATCTAGGTTAATCTAGGACGCCCGTTCGTTTGAATTGGGTCGATCGGACAGCTTTAATCTGCACATCTTGAATAGGGTTTGAACCCTAGTTCTATAGCATGAAGGCGGGCGACATGGAAAAATCCTGACCGTTGATCTAAATTTTTAAAATCAAAATTGATTTAAAAAATTAATTTAAATGCTTTAAACATCAAAAATTCACCAAATATACATTTTTTATCCAAATTTGATGTTCTTGGGCTTGTTGGAACCGCCCAGAGCTCAAGTTAATTTAAAAAAAATTTTTACTGATTTAGATCACTCTTTATAGAGTTATTTAGCTTTTAACAAAAATTAAAATTCTTTAATAATTCTCAATCTAGTGATCTGATTGAGTTTCAATTTTGTACTGTACGAACAGTTCAAAAAATTGTATGGTTCATCCCGTACGATGCTGTACAGACCTATGAACCCCAGATTTCATACTCTGGAGATGATGCACGAAAACATTTTGTACTGTATAAACAGTTCAAAAAATTGAATGGCTTGTCCCATACGATCCTGTATGAACCAATGAAACTCAGATTTCATACTTTGGAGATGATGTACGAAACCATTTCATACTATATAAATAGTTCAAAAAATTAAATGATTCGTCCGATACAATCTTGTACGAACCAATGAAACCCAGATTTCATACTCTGGAGATGATGTACGAAACCCATTTCGTACTGTATGATTCACATTTAAAAAAAATTTTACTCGTAACCAGGCAGGTTCGTTTCAGAGGAGAAACTGCACAAGTCGTTCCGTATAATTTTACATCGTACAGTATGATTAGTTTAAATATTAAGCTTTTGTCTCACTCCCCTAGTGTGTGTGTTCGGTTACCCAATTTACAATCACACTCTCTCAGACTCAATAAAAGAATAAGAAAGTACAGATTCCAAAACTAATAAACTCCAACCAGTTAACTTGAAGTCATCCACTGTCTAGAATGTGATTTTTCTGAAAAACATGTTAGTACACACAACAACAAATTTTTCCAGCATATATTAGGAGAAACAATAATCAAATAATATGATTTTATTATCATCAAAAACTCACATGATTATAAAGATAAAATCTTGAAAAACAAATTTACAATAAGCTTAACAATCTCCCCCCTTTTGATGATGGCAAAATAATTATTGTTTGAGTTAACAAATAAATGCAAATTTTCTCTTTAGCCCCTCCTAAATACCTAAATGTAAGCTCCCTCTAAATGAATGATCAATTTAATTTATAATAAGGGGTTCCTATAAAAATCAGAAATAAACATACACACACAAAACATACACACACATTCATACAGTTCACAAAGCATCAAACCAACCAAAAACCATACAAAACATAAAACAACATAAGCATCAAACCAATAAAAAATCATACAAAACATAAAACAACATAATCTACACCTCAAACAAACTCCCCCTTTTGACAACAACAAAAAGGGAAGAATATCAATCAAAAATAGTTGATAATGAATAATATGTTAAAAGAATTAGAAATATAAAATTAAAATCAAATTCAAAAGATAAAGGCTCAAAAGTTAAATCACAGAATGTCAAGGGTAAGAAAAGTTTATCTAAGTCATTATTAAAATAGATAGATTATATAACGACAACTATTACATAAATGATGAAATAGAATTAATCATTTTCTAATTCAATAGTGTTTGTGTGATCAAGAAACTGATAAAAGAAAGAGCAATTGGCAACATTGCGCATCTTTTTAATTTTCATGGCACACTTTGTGCATCTTATCAATTTGTGCTAATTTTGTGCCTCTTTATAATTTGGCGAACATTATGCATCTTTTCGTATAGATGACACACTTTGTGCATCTTTTAGGTTTGGGCAAATTTTGTGCCTCTTTTCAAATTTTTATCTTTCCAAAATCACTAACTCTTTACACAAATTCATTACATAACACTTTGAAATAGAAATAAGAGGAAAGGAAATGACAACAAATTTGCAACAACTATAGCTATGTAATACATGTCTATATAAAGAATATAAAATTCATCTTCTAATCTACACCCAATTACTAAGTAATCAAAATATTTTGAGTGATTAAAAATTTTGCACAGAAATTAATGTTGTAATGCAAATTCAACCAACATTCTATAATTGCAATCAACTACATTTGATTGTTACACTTGAACATTTCATATCACAAAAACATTCACATGTCAATATGCATAAAACATGATTTTTTTCTTTTCATTCATAGATATGCAACACCCTTGCAATCCACTTTCAATCACACAAGTACATCATCAAAAACCATCCAAATAACATCCAAGTACAATCATTTACATATCAACCTTATAAAGAAAAACACATACACCAAAACCTAAGAGAAAGCATAATTATAGCATCACAAGAGAACAACATCGATACCAGCAAAGAAAAAATGAAAACAAAAGATCATCAATAGTATTCCGAAGGACCCTGATCTGGAGGAGTTGGAGGATTAGTGAACATAGCAAAATAGCTATTGATTGTAGTAATATTAGTGTTCACTGAATCGAATTTGTCTCGGATCCACCCCCTTTCTTCATTATTACTATCATCCTACATCTTTAAGTGAGCCTCCACATCATCAAACCTTTGATCAAGATAATTAAAATGCTGGACCATATCTTGATAAAAATTCTGGTCAAGTCCAGGTGCAGGGGTAGGTGCAGTGCAGGTGCTCCTTCTTCCTCTGAATCATCCTTAGAACTCTCCCTCCCAAAAAGTGACCGAAAGAGGCATCGGTAAAATAAATAGGGAGTTTAGTTAGACCTTCAGGATGTATAAGATTGTATTTCTTTTCAAGGATATAGGCCACTAGATGTCCTAAAGCCACATTTTTCTTTCTTTTATAATTTGGATGTCCAATGTGAGACAAGTTATGAATATAATCCAAAATCAGTTGGGCTTCATCTATAGGTTGATTTTTCTTGATCAAATAAGTGGCTACGGATAAAAGAGGAGTCATGTTGACACAGTCACCGGCTTCTGGAATAATTGAAGTTTGTATTACATGTTGGATGATCCGGGCATTTTGGTTTAGTGTGTAAACACAAGGCAAATGAGTAACCTGGGCTACTCCTCTAAGAACCTTATTGACTTCAGACCAATTAAAGTTCTCCCTAGAAGATAGTGTATGGGCTCTAGTTCCTTGAGTTCTTAAGTGGAGGAAGGTGCCTAAATCTTCCTTGGTGATTTCTACCATTTGCTTTAAAACCTATGAAGAGATCCTTGAGTGATCTTGATCAACTTTTATATTGGCTATGAAGAAATAAAAGATTTCTTTGTTGTAGGCATATAGGAGAGTGAGGATGAAAGAAAATTGGGTAGCGGCTAGTAAGGGCATTACAACAAAGTGAATGTCATCTTGAATGAGAAGACTAGAAGGAGTGATCTTGGCAAGCGAAAACCTATTAAATGCTTCCTCATTTTCGTTAGATAGAAAATTTTCATCTATAGAAGTCGTAGAGGAAGAGGCTTTGGAACGTGGTCGCTTGCTGCTACTAGCCATACTCGAACAATATCTCAGGAGAGTTTGGAAATAGATAAGAAAGTGATGAAAAAAATTCTCTAAAGGCCCTTCCATTGAAAGAAAATGATCCATCAAATAGTATGAAAAATCATTCGTACGTATGAAAATAATTTCATACGGGATGAATATTATTTCGTACATACGAAAGGAAACGGCCAAAAATAAAATGGTTTTTGGTAAACTTCCCTTCCCGAGGTGTCCTTTTCTACAGGCTTTTTGACTGACGATCGTATAGATGATCACGTGTTCGTCCAAGATGATCAGAATATTAAAGAACATTTCTCTGGAAGTTGGCTTCGTTCTTATCTAGAATTGACAACATGGATCGTACAGACGAACAACACGTTCGTACGTATGATCAGCAATAATAATTGCCAAAAAATGTAAACCCGTCCCCATGCGTACAGACAAAAATACATATCATATAGTATGATGAAGTCATCATACATTATGAAAAACCATAAAAAAAATTTTTCATCTTCTCAACCCAGAAAATAACATACACAAGCTACATAATTTATATTATATAAAATAATTTCGTACAGTACGAATATAACAAAGAAAAAATAGTGTATGGTAAACTCAAAATTCTTTCAAAGCTAATCATTTTTTTAAATAAAAAGATAAAGAGACTAAATATAAATAATACAAAATAAAACATACAACCTATACTACACACACACTTGACATAAACAAAAACACAATCACACACAAAAAAAAATTTTAGAATTTTCAATCATGTATTAAAATCAATCACACCTAGCCTTATCCTTAAAATACTAAATGTGTCAAAAGCTTGTGGTTTTGTGAAAATATCTGCAAGTTGATCTTCAGTAGCGACATGATGTAATTCAATTTTCCCTTTTGCTACATGATCTCTAATAAAATGATGCCTTATATCAATATGCTTGGTTCTAGAATGCTGAATAGGATTCTTTGAAATGCATATGGCACTAGTGTTATCACAAAAGATTGTAATTATGCCAAAAAAAATCCTAAATCAATCAATTGCTATTTTAACCAAAGCACTTATGCAACACAACATCCTAAGGCAATGTATTCAGCTTCTGCAGTTGAAAGGGCTACTGAGTTTTGCTTTCTACTAGAGAAAGAAACTAAGGAGTTTCCTATGAATTGATAAGTTTTAGAAGTTCTTTTATGATCTGCCCTAAAACCAGCAAAGTCTGAATCAGAGTATCCAATAATTTTAAATGCAGTGCTATTCTTAGGATATCAAATTCTTAAATTTTGAGTCCCTAAAAGATAACTTTCTATTCTTTTAACTGCAGTCAGATGTGATTCATTTAGATCAGCTTGAAATCTAACACATAAACAAACACTAAATATGATATCCGATCTGCTAGCTGTCAAGTAAAGGAAAGATCCAATCATTTCTCTATGCCTCTTTTGATCAACTGATTTTCCCTTGGGGCCCTTATCTAACTGTACTGAGGAATTCATGGGACTATTCACTGGTTTAGCCTTATCCATTTCATACTTCTTGTGAATGTCTTTAACATATTTTTACTAACTAATAAATGTTCCCACCTTATCCTGCTTAATGCTAAAACCCAAAAAGTAACTCAAATCCCCTATCAGGCTCATCTCAAATCCCTTACTCATTATTTTTGTAAAATCATCACATAGATAAAGATCCAAACAAGATATCATCCATATAGATTTGAATAAAGAGCATTTTATTTCCTACATTTTTTTTAAATAGAGTGGTGTCCACACTCTCTTTTACAAAAGATCATTCAAGTAGGTATGTGCTTAGCCTTTCATACTATGCTCTAGGTGCTTATTTTAATCCATATATTACCTTTTTCAATTTAAAAACATGATTGAGAAATTATATATTTTCAAAACCTAGAGGTTGCTCAACATAAACATCCTTTTTTATCATCCCATTTAGAAAAGCATTCTTTACGTCCATTTGAAATAACTTAAGACCTTTAAAATAGGCATTGGCTAAAAGCACTCTAACTGCCTCAAGTCTGGCTACTGGGCCAAGGTCTCCTTAAAATCAATTCCCTCAATCTGATTATACCCCTTAGCCACTAACCTCACTTTGTTTCTAACAATCACTCCAGAATCATTCATCTTATTTTTAAATACCAACTTGGTTCCAACAACACTTAAATCTTTTGGTCTTTCAACCAATTCCCAAATATCATTTCTAGTAAATTGATTCAACTCCTCATGCATAGCTAGAATTAAAATTTCATCTAAAAGTGCTTGATTTACAATAGTGGGTTCAATCATAGAAATAAAAGTGGAGTGAATTACTTCCTTTCTCAAACCATGCCTAGTCCTAACTCCTTCATTTGGGTCTCTTAAAATTAAATCCTTAGGAAGACTCTTAGCAAAATTCTATTGCTTAGGAAATTAGTTTTCTTCCTTATTTCTAATGCTCTCTTCAACTTTTTCATTTTCAAGTCCTTGGGATATTTCCTCAACTTTATCTTCATCCAACTTAGACCCTCCTGAATTGTCCGATTCACCAAAAATAATATGTGTGTTCTCCTTAACTACCAATATATTTTTATTGAAAACTCTATAGGATTTTCCAACACTTGAGTATCCTAGAAAAATTCTTTCATCAGATTTAGGATCAAATTTTCCTATGAGAGTTTTTCTCTTATTATATATGAACACTTTACATCGAAAAACATGTAGGTGTGAGAGGTTGGAAATTTTACCTTTAAGAAATTCATAGGGTGTCTTATTTAATTATGATCTAATGTTCGCCCTATTTAATATATAGCATGCGATACTAACTGCTTCTGCCCAAAAATATCTTGCAAGTGAATATTCTGCCAACATGGCTCTAGTAGCTTCAATCAATATCCAGTTCTTTCTCTTAACTACTCCATTCTGCTGAGGTGTCCTAGAAGCTGAGAAATTATGATCTATTCAATGGGTTTTGCAAAACTCATCAAATAATTCATTTTTAAATTCTCCCCCATGATCACTTTGGATTGTAACAATTTTAAATCCTAGTTTTCTCTGAATCTAAGTGGCGAAGTCTCTAAACTCCTCAAATGATTCACTCTTATGATTTAAAAATCTAATCCATGTGAATCTTGAGTAATCATCTATAATTACATACCCAAACCTTCTTCCTCCTAGACTTATTGTACTAACAGGTCCAAAGGGATTCATGTGAAGAATTTCTAAGAGTTTGCTAGTTCTAAGATCCTTAACTGAATGGAAGGAGGACTTGACTTATTTTCTTAGTTGGTATGCATCACACAAGTAATCCTTAGTGAAGGCTAATTTGGGTATTCCTCAAATTAAATCCTTTTGGGTGATTTTTCTAAGATTTCTCATGCTTGTGTGACAAAGTCTCCTATGCCATAACCATGATTCATCAGAAATAGTTTTTAAACAAAAAGCAGTAGAAGATTTTATAGAATTTAAATCACGCATGTACACATTATTTACTCTATCACCATATAACACATCAACACCATTTTATCTTATCACACAGCTTATAGGCAAAAATTTTATATGATATCCTTTATCGCACAATTGACTAAAGCTCAACAGATTAGGTTTCAAGCCGTCTACCAACAGAATATTTTCTACCAAAAAATTCTTTGAATTTCCAATCATACCTGAACCTACCACTCTCTTGGTGGTATTATCTCCAAGTGTAAGCTTGCCATCATTCCTGGCTTCCAGCGATATGAATTGAGCCATATCTCCAATCATGTGCTTCGAACATCCACTGTCCAGGTACCAAATGCTCTCACGAGATCTTATGTGAGAGCATCCCTACAAAATTATCAAATGTTTCTCCTCTTGGCAATGGTAAACCAGATGCATGAGTGATATGCTGTAATTTATAAATCTTTGGTCTTCACACTAGATGTGTTTTATTATAAATGTTGCAAGTGTGGGAGATGTGTCCTAACATTCCACATGTAAAACATTTCACACCTGGGAAGGGATTTCTTATTCTATATGAGTTATTGTTTCTCTTCCTAGGTGTTGAACTTATATTCTTTTGTTTAGACCAGTAGAATTATTTAAGTGTGGGTGTTGGTCTATTTTTTTAATACATTTCAATTCCAATTCTACATATAAGTTTCTATTCTCCAATATTAAAATATCCATTCTCATGTCAATTTCTCTACATTCAGTTTCTTCTAGAAAGACTTTAAAATCATTTTTAAGTTCTTTATGAGATGATTTTAAAAGTTCATGCTATTTATTTAAATCATCATATTCGTCCAAAAGAGTCATGTGGTTACTATCAATTAATGCATGGTATTTCCTAAGGATTTCAAATTCTTTCTATAGTTCTAAGTAATCCAAATTCAACATTGCATGCTGTTTCTTTAGTCTTATATATGCAGAATAAATGCGCTCAAAAACCTCAAAAAATTCATCATAACTTAAGTCACATACCACCTCTTGATCTGAATGATCAAGATTGTCTGCCATTGGACATAAGTTTGTGACTTCCTCTTTAGGTGCTATTTTTGATGAGTCGGATGCAGAGTCTGCCTAAAATGCTTTATAAATCTCTTCTTGCCCTTCTTTATATTAGTTTTCTCCTTAGCCTTCTCCTTACTAAGATTAGATTTGAGATTTGGGTAATCTGTCTTAATATATCCTGGCTTCCTGCACTCATAGAAAATTACATCATTTGAAGCCTTAGCATTTTTATGGAACTTACCCTTGTTCCACTGCTGACATGTCCTCTACTTCCTCCTTAGGAAACTTCTGAATTGCCTTATTATTAAGGCAATATCTTCTTCATCCTTAGGCTGAGATTGATCACTCTCAGAGTCATCCACCTTCAAAGCAATATTTTTCTCTATTCGCTTGTCACCTGCATTAATCTGTCTTTGAGTCACAGATTGCTTGTAAGTAATTGGTGATCCAAGAAGATTGTTAATAAAATAGACATTTAAGTCTTTCGATTCGATTATAGTAGTTATCTTTGTATCATTAGTAGTAGAAAAACAACGAAGTATTTTATTCACTTTTTTAGCAATCATTAATTCCCTACCTAAAGCATGCAATGTGGTGACTATCTATGTAAAGTGAGTATACATGTCAATGATTGACTCATTATGTTTCATAATCATGCAATAAAATATTCAATCTAGATTCTTTCACCTTATTCGTTCCTTCATAAAAGATGCAAAGTTTGTTTCATATTTCTTTAGCACTTTTACATGTTGATACATGTATATAGTCTTCAGATTTAAGTGCGCAGAAAAACTGTTTAAATATTTAGCATTCAACTGTGCAAGTTCTCTCTCTTCTAATATCCATTAAGTAAATGGTGTGTCAACCGTAACTCCTTCAACAATTCTAGTGGGACTAGTATAACCTTCCTGCACTAAAATCCACAAGTGATAATCAAGCAATTAACGAAAAGTAAACTTTCGTGTTTTCCAAAAATTGAATGGGATGTTATCAAACACTGGGGATCTAGTGATCGAATACCCTTCTGGTGTGTTATGGTATCCAAATGTAGCCATGATCATTTTCAAAAAATAATCTAAACTTTAATTTTTGAATTAAGGCTCTGATACCACTTGTAAGTAAGAATAGGGTGTTAGACCTATTAATTATGTCCCTAGGCTAACCAAGAAGGGGGGTGAATTGGTACTTTAAAAAATACTTAGATTTAATGAAATTGATTTCACAATAAAAATTGATTTTTACAAAACAATTTTTTAACCATAGAAAAAATTAAAATTATAGAAAATTAAACTGTGGTAAACAGTAAAAGAAATGAAGAACACCAGATTTTATAGTGGTTTGGTCCGACAAGACCTACGTCCACTACCTGGTGACTTCTTCTCCAAGTATTACACTATACTCAAGTGACTCTCCTTTTGCCCCCACAACAAGGTGGAGAAGCCTTTACAATTTCCTTACCTTCCATTAAACCCCAGTGCGGTAGAGAACCATTGCCCTTTTTCACCCTCCTAGTGAAGGCAGAGAACCCAGCATCCTTTCTCACCCTCCTGGTGATGGTAGAGAACCAATCATCCTTTTTCACCCTCCTGCTGACTGCAGAGAATCGGACTCTCCTTCAAAGATCTTCCCTCAAGAGACTTCAAAGAGATAGGGCAGAGACTTGAAGTATAAATAATGAGATCCTCACCTTTGGGCAACCTTGTGAATTCCCTCACAATTTTCTCTTCAAAGATCTAACGAACACTCACTCCCAAACACTCTCCCTAATCACTCTTCCTTCCACTCTCAAAAAGAAATTCATAGAAGATTAATTGGACAGTCCATTTTTAGGACAATTATATACAAAGGATAAGAAAACTATCTAAAAACTGAAAATTTCAAGTTTGATGAAGTCGAATTATCCTGTATGATCGCATATCACCCCGTATGACTAGTTCAAAAAATGAACGGTTCATTCTGTACGATACTGTACGAACTTATAGGACCCAAATGTCATACTCTACAAATGATATACGAAACCATTTCATACTGTATGAACAATTTAAAAAATTCAACGGTTCATCCCGTACGAACCTGTGAACCCCTATTTTTATACTCTGGAAATGAGGTACGAAACTATTTTATACTGTACGAACAGTTCAAAAAATTAAACGGTTATCTCGTATGATACTTTACGAAACTATGAATTCTAGATTTTGTACTCTGGAGGTGATGTACAAAAATATTTAGTACTGTGCGAACAGTTCAAAAAATTGAATGGTTTGTCCCACATGATCTTGTATGAACCAATGAAACCCAGATTTCATACTCTAGAGATGATGTACGAAACTATTTCGTATTGTATGAACAGTTCAAAAAATTAAATGATTCGTCCCATACGATGTTGTATGAACTAATGAAACCCACATTTTGTACTCTGGAGATGATGTACAAAACCCATTTCATACTGTATGATTTAGACATAGAAAAATTTTTACTTGTAACAAGGTAGGTTCATTTCAGAGCAGAAACTGCACAAATCATCCCGTATGACTTTACATCGTATAGTACCATTAGTTTAAAAAATTAAGCTTTTTTCTTACTCACCTAGTGTGTGTGTGGTTATCCAATTTACAATCACACTCTCTTAGACTCAATAAAAGAATAAAAAGTACAGACTCCAAAACTAATAAACTCTAACCAATTAACTTGAAGTCTTCCACTATCTGGAATGTGATTTTCCTTAAAAATATGTTAGTACACACAATAACAAATTTTTCCAGCATATGTTAGGAGAAATAATAATCAAACAATAAGATTTTGTTATCATCAAAAACTGACCTGGTTATAAAGATAAAGTCTTAAAAAACTAATTTATAATATGCTTAACACACATAAAAGGCTATGTTCATCACTTTTTCCCAAAAGTATTTTGGAAGTGAATACTCAGTAAGCATGGCTCTAGCAGCTTCCACTAAGGTCATGTTCTTTCTTTCAGCTATCTCGTTCTGCTGAGGGGTCCTAGGAGCTAAAAAATTATGGGTAATCCCTTGCTCCTCATAGAAAGTTCCAAACTTCACATTTTTAAACTCTCCACCAAGATCACTATGAATAGTCAAGATCTCACAACCTAACTTCTTCTGAATCTAAGTGGAGAAAGATTTAAATTCATCAAATGACTCTATTTTATGTAATATAAATCTAATCCAAGTGAACCTCGAGTAGTCATTGACAATCAAATCCATAGACTTTTCCCCCCAAGCTGGCAATGCTAATGGGTCCAAATAAATCCATGTGAAGGACTTCTAAAGGTCTAGAGGCGCTGATGTCCTTAATGGCGTAGAAAGAGAATTAGATTTGCTTCCCTAGTTGACAAGCATCAAACAGTTTATCCTTAGTGAACTTAAGCTTGGGGACACCTTTAAGTCCTTTTTGGTTACTCTTTTAAGGGTTTTCATACTGGCATGACATAACCTCCTATGCCACAGCCAAGACTCATCAGCAGTAGTTTTCAAGAAGAATGATACAGCGCACTCAATCTTATTTAAATCAAGCATATAAATGTTATTGATCTTCTTGCCCTGTAAAATAGTGTTATTATTTAAGCTGATAATGCAAGTGTTTGCTAGAAACCTTATGTTGAACCCTTTATCACAGAGTTAACTGATGTTGAGCAAGTTATGCTTCAGTCCATCTTCAAGCAAAATATTTTTCAATTAAAAGGTTCTTAGAGTTTTCAATTATACCCGCGCCCACCACTTTTCTTATGGTGTTGTGTCCAAGAGTGACCATGTCTCCAGCCCTGGCCTCGAGTGAAATGAATTAATTTGCATCTCCAGTCATATGTCTTAGGCATCCACTGTCTAGGTACCACATGCTCTCATGAGTTCTTGTGTGAGAGCACCCCTACAAAATCATCAAATGTTAGATTTAGGAACCCAAACAAGTTTTGGTTCCTTCTTATGGAAAGAAGAATGTAATGTATGTGTGTTATGTTATGAATCATGCAATTTGGGTCTCCACACCCGATGTGTACTAGGTGAATAGTACAGGTGTGGGAGATATGTCCAAACATGCCACAAGAGAAACATCTTATACCAGGAAAAGGGTTAACTAATCTATATGGGTGATAGTGCCTCTTCCTAGGTTTGGATGATGCATGCTTTGATGATTATGTATAAAATTCTTCAGGTGATGGAGGTAATCTATTTTTCATAAGAGCAGTTAATTCAGCTTCAAAGAATGTATTTGAATTATCAAGAATTGAATTTTCCACTCTTAATGCATGCTCCCTACTCTCAATATCGAATGCATGAGTTTCTAATTCTTAGAATACAACTTCTAATTCAACATGAGATGCTTTCAATGAATCATGTTGAATAATCAATTCAGAATTCTTTTAATTTAACTCATCAAATTCATCAAGTAATGACATTTGATTGATATCAAGTGTAGAATGATCCTTAAGCAAAACTTCTTGCTCTTTTATCAAGTTCAAGAATTCCAATTTCAGGCCACTAGCATGTGTTTTCTTAAGTTTCCTATATGATGAATGGATTTTCTCAAAAACATCAAGCAATTGATTATAGGTTAGTTCACATACCTCTTTTTGGTCAGACTGACCTTGATATTTATCCGCCATCAAATACAAGTTTGTAGTCTCCTCTTTAGCTTCAGTCTCAAAGGAGTCAGATGTAGAATCCGCCTAGAAAGCCTTTTGAATCTTTTTCTTATCCTTCCTGAACTTAGATTTCTTTTCACCCTTCTCCTTGCTTGGGTGAGCCTTAAGTGTAGGACAATCAACTTTTATATGTCTTGGCTTCCTGTATTCAAATAAGACTATATCAGAGGAACCTTTAGAATTTTTATTATTCTTACCTTTATTCCATTTTTGATAGTTCTTCTATTTCATCCTTAGAAAGCTTTTAAATTTCCTAGTGATTAAGGCAACATCATCACTTTCAGACCCAGAAGAATAAGTCTCCATATCATTAGCCTTCAGCACCACAATTTTCTATTTTTTTTTCTCACCTGCATCAAGTTGTCTTTGGTTCACTCCTTGCTCGTAAGAAATGAGTGATCCAAGTAAGTTATCAATAGATTAAATGTTCAAATCCTTGGATTCAGTTATCGTAGTTATCTTGGCATTATAGGAAGAAGGCAAACATCTCAAAAATTTGTTAACATTCTTATAGTTAGAGAGTTCTCTTCCTAAGGCATACAGGGAGGTGACAATCTATGTAAACCTAGTATACATTTTAGCTATAGACTCACTAGGATGCGAAAGAGTTTATAGTCATGAAGCAAGATATTCAACCTAGATTGCTTAACTTCTGATGTGCCTTCATAGGTAATGCATAATCTATCCCAGATTTCTTTACTAGTTGTGCAAGTAGAAACACATATATAATCCTCATATTTTAATGCATAGAAAAAATAGCTTAAATATTTTGCATTTAGTTATCTTAACTCTCGATCATCAAGCATCCACCCAGTAAAAGAAGTTTAGTTTTAATGCCATTAACTAGTCAAAAAGGTACATCATAATCATCTATAACAAGCATCCACATGTGATAATCGATCGATTGTAAAAAGGTGGACATACGAGTTTTCCAGAAATCAAAAGATATGTTATCAAACAAAGGTGGTCCAGTAACAGAATACCCTTCTGCGGTGTTTCTATTATGAAAGTTTGTCATGGATCAAATTCAAAAGTTTTTTAAAAATAGATTTTATGAATCTATCTCTAATACCACTTGAATGTTCGTTAGGGATGTGAAGCCCTTGTGAACTAGCCCGAGGCTAACTAAGAGGGGGGGGGGTGAATTTGTATTTTTAAAAATTCTTGAGCAAAATTGATTTTAAAAACCTTTTCAGATGTTTTAAAATAATTACAATTTCATGTTGATGTGGACATGATTAATCAAAAAGATTAATAACTTTAACCATATGATCATCCAAAGAAAATAAAGAGCAAAATTAAAAGCAGAATAGTAAAAGAAAGAACACACTAGATTTTATAATGGTTCGGTCAACTTGACCTATATCCACTCCCCGGTGCCTCCCTTCTAGGTATTGCACTAAAATGTAATGACTGTCCTTCTACTCCAACAGCAAGGCGGAGAAGCCTTTACAAAACTCCTTTTCACCAACCCGATGAGGCAGATAACCCAGAATTTTTTTGCTTCCTCCAGAAGCAGGCAAAGAACCTTACCTCATTTCGCTTCCTCCTAAAGCAAGCAGAGAACCTTACATCCTATCGCTTCTTCCTCAAGCAGGCAGAGGACCTTAATCTTCTTGCTAACTATCCCTCCCACAGAGACACCACGGGACAAGGGAGAATGACTGGAGATGATGACTCAACTCCTTGCTTGGATTAACCTTTGTAAACACCTCATAAACTCCCCCTCACAAAATTCTCTCTCTCTCTTCCAAGCTCTATCTCTCCCTCTCAAGGCTCTCTCATATGAGGACAATGATAAAAGATTTTTACAGTAGCAAGAAAGAGATCTTAAATAGAAGGGCTCAAAAATTACCCTAAATATTAACATGCCATCAAAGATCATCCAGGACGATCTGTCGATCATCCTATCTGATTAGTGTAAATAGGCCCCTTTTGGCCTAGATGATCTGATTCCTCTAGATAATTAGAAGACAAGGTTTGTTCTTATCATCCAAGATGATTCTATGATCATCCTAGATGATTAGTTCTAAATTAAGAAAATCATCCAGCAGACAGTTCGAGATGCCTAGGAGAAAAGTCTGGATGATCTAAAGAAAATGAGTTGATTGTCCAGGATGATATCACTATCATCCTGTATGATTAGTTCAAAAATGCCCAGTATCATCTGGCACATAGTTTGGGTCATCCGGGACAACTATGCTGGATGATTTCAAAATAATTGATCATCCAGAATGATAAAGCTTTTGTCCTGTATGAATAGTGCAAAATGACAATATCATCCAGCACACAGTTCAGGTCATCAAGGTGAAAAACATTGGATAATGAGGATTTATAATTGATCATCCAAGATGATGTGATCGATTACTTAATCCTCAATTAATTTTCTTAATCACATAGATATTTTAGGCATGATTGTAATGAATCATCCAAGATGATACACGTATCATCCAAGATGATTAGATCAAAATAATAAAAATAAAAACATGCCTAACATAGTCTAGCAGCTGAGATTTTTTTATTTAAGCATATCGTCCTGTACGATGGGAGTATCATCTAGGAAGATCTGCTTAATCAGATCGACTTAGCATGGTTACCCTAATTAGGATTTCTATTTTTAATGGATCATCCAGGATGATATTACTATCATCTAGGACGATATGAATAAAATAGAACAGAAACTCTAACTCACTAAAAATCTCCCCCTAAGCGTATGTGTGCAAGGTTACTTAGCTTGGGGATCTATTACATTACAATTGACTCAAGAAAGGTGAAAGATTACATTGAAATTGAAAAAAATAGACTGACTCGATCTTGAGCTGGCTTAAATAATAATTGATTTTGTCAACTTGAAAAGTTAGACAATCAAACAAAAATAGAAATATTTATTATCATCAAAATCCTAATCCTTGAATCGAAATTTACAACAGCACTTGCCAAATAGAATTTTAATTTGAATATTAATTAATTTGATTAATGATTGATGTGTTGGTTTATGATATAGGATTGTATGCTTTTAGTAGATTTTTGGTGATTTTACACGTCGATATATGATTTTGCCAGGAATCTGATCAAAGGCTTATGGGGAATTGCTAAAAAATTATTTACTTTAATTATGTTAAAATTTTTAAGATAATATAAAATTTTTAATGCTTTTAAGAAGTAAGCTTGGGATCGCTGGGAGCTCGCATAGCATCTTGTTGTGCTTTCTTTCCTTTGTTAGGCACCTCCCCACCTACGAGTTTTGGCAGACCACCTGGCCTATGAGGGTGTAGATCTGTTAAGGGGAATTTGTGCAATCTCTAGGAAAAAACCTATTTTTTAAGTCTTTTTAAAATTGCTTCATATTTTATTTATGCATTCATTGAGTCAACTAGTATATACTGCATTAGAAACAAACAAAAATGAGTCAAAATTTGATTGCATTTACTTTAAGCTTCATACTACCCAATATAAGTCAGGGGGCCAGATTAGGATATGCTCTAGATGTCGGCCCCAACACCTTAAACATAAGTTAATCAAACATCCCTACCACTTTAACATAAAACATCGGACTCATGGCTTTGAAACATTTAGGTGGTTAGTTGGCTCCCCAATCCAGGTCAGGGTAAGACCAAATCCTGCACTGCATTAGCTAGATTCAAGTCACTAATTTTTAGTACCCAATTTAGACTTAGGTTTTGAGGTAGGCTCAAGCTATAAGATCTTAAACTTCAGTAATTAAATCCCAAATTTTCTTATCAAATTAATAATTCAAACTAAAATCTCTTTTAATTCAAATTCAAGCCCAACACTTAGGATAGGCTAGGGTGCTTCTAAAATATTTTAGAATCCCAAAGTACCCCCAACCATTCCTCCTTTGACCTCCAAAAATAAGTGTTCAACCTTAATCTAATCCCATTTGCATTTTCAACCCTCTCTCCTTTGATATCAAACTTTGAATTCTAAATGAAATTTCTACCACTATTTTAATCGAGAGTATTTATAAAAAATTTCCATTTCCTAAGATGTAATTAACTAAGAGGGCTTGGGCTCGTAGGAGATTTAGAAACCAAGATCAATTTTTAAAATTAATTTTTTAAAATCTTTACTAATTATCTTTGTGAAAATTTAAATCAAAATCAATAATCATTATCATCATTTTCAAATGATCAATTGTAACTGATTTCTTCTTTATTTAAAAAGATATATCAATTATTATCATAACTTTTATTATAAAATTAATGATAATTAATCCAAATTATCGTAGTTAAATTCCTAACTGAATAATCATTTTGACCTCTCAGGGTCATATGTAGTTCTTATTTGAATTTAACTATGATAATCAGGATGAAATTTTAATCTTGTAAATTGAACTCATTATGGAATGATATGCTCATCTCTTGAGATGATATATCATTCATAATGATGCGTTCAATTTTATAATTAAAATTCAAGAAATTAAATCACCTAAAGATAATTAACCTTTTTTTCAAAACATAAATTTCTAATCAAATAACCGTATGTCAGATTTTAGCTTTTTATAGACCTTGGGTCTTTTAGCTCAGTTTTAACTTAGATATGGCTGGTTTGTTGCTTCTGCTAGTGTGGTTATTTCTACTATTTTGTAATCTATTTTTGGGTGTCATTGTGTTATGGCTATTTATTTTACCTTTCATTATGTATTTTAATCGGTGGTTACCAATACTTATTTTAGTTATATATTTCATTTCAACACTACTGTATGTGTTGTTGAGATGGTCTTGAGCTATGATTTGACTATTTTGTATCCTGAGTTAATCCCTAATTGTTTCTCTTCTACTCCCAAGGGGTTTTCTCTAGCTGGATGTGTTATGGTGCTATTTGGTGTGGGTTACGGCCTATCCTGGTCCTTTGGCAAGGTCTTCTGGCCTACTTAAGTGGTCTGTTGAGGGTTTCTTGTGCTCTTGTTGGCTATTGTTTCTTGGATCTATCCTTTTTCATCCTTTTGTCAGGTTGGAGTTTGTTCCTGGAAGTCTGTTGCTAGTGTCATTATGGTTGTATGGCCCTACTTCCTATTTTACTTTTCTACTACTCATGTGCTTTGTATTTTCATTTTGATGTACCTGAGAGCATTTGGGTGTAGAATGGAGGGGCATTTGGGTTTTCATCATGATGACTGCTATGGTTATTTCTTTCTGAGCTCAACTGGCCTTTTCTCTTTTCTAGATTTCCTATTTTGGGTTCTGGCCTGATTAACTACGAACTAATTTTAAACTATGGGAATGATGATTTGTATCCTTGGATTGCCAGTTTCTTGAACTTGTAGTGGTCTGTGCACCTGCTGTTGCATGGTGGCTTGGTTTTTATTTCCCTTGACCCATCCATTTGGTGTTCTATTGGTTGGATGTTAGTGCCACTTTTAGTCTATTTATCCTTTTCTTGTTGTTCTTGCTGGTTGTTTTGTATCTTTAATTCAGTAGTTCCCTTGGTATTGTGGAAGTTGATATGATATGTTCATCAGATGCTTTCTGTTGTTGGTGACCTCAGCTTATGGTTATGGAGGGGATGGTTACATAGGCTACCCGGTACCTTAATGTTCATTACATGTTTTTGGTTTTTTGGGGGTGGCTGCTCTCTTGGCCCTTCTAGTTTTGTTGGTTTCTCTGCTAGGGTGGCTACCATTATTTGGGATTGGTGGGTTTGTTTTTGTCAATTTCCTTTTACTCTTTACCTGAACCTTAATCTTGTCTATTTTAATGATATCTTATTAAGCTATATTGGTTAGAATACTTTTCTTAGTAGGGTCTTCAAGCTTGTAGGTTTTATTTTGACTTTTTTTGTAGATTGTTTGAGCAATAGTGAGCTCGAGGGCCCTTTAAGGACCTTGTAATTTCATTTTGATCAATGTGTAGGCCTCTTCGTCGGTTTCCCCTAAAAAAAAGTGGGCATGAGATTTAGTTGGCAACTAGGCTAACAGGCTTTTGCTCTTCTCTTATGTGTTATATTATTTTTATTTTGTGATTGTCTTTGTTTTCTTTTGTTTATATTGTTTTTATTATGTATAATATACAATTAAGTAAATTCCTTCATATGATTAACAATTAAAAATTATCCTCAACATAGTGCTTGCACATTGATTGTTTTCGAGCCAAAATAAAATTAGTAATTAAAAGTTATCTAAAATAAATAATAATAATAAAACCTTATATGATAATTTGAATGATCAACACATAGTAATTCATAATTTAAAAATTTTAATAATTAACTAAGAAATATCTTTTAAGTTAGTGACTCATCTTGAACTTGGAAGCTAAAAATTAAAAAAAAAAATTAAAAAATTAAAAAAAATCTTGAACTTGGAAGCTATCCATTCTTATAATAACTATTAAATTAAAGAATGAATAGTTGAGTTTAGGGTAAAGAAATATGTAGTTCAAATTATGAAGATTATAGTAAACATAAACATGAAATTAGTGATCTTACTAAATCCTTACATAAAATTTATTTAGGATTGCTTAAGAGATAAAGGCAAAATAGATATTCAAATTCATTAATACGTACTCCAAATGTAAAAAAAAAATCTAAGAGAAATTTGAGACAGGAAATGATGAGTACGTTCAAAATTTTTATTTTGATGGAGCTTAAGTCCAAAAAGCATCCTAATACTTAAATCAAGTAGGACACGGTAAAAGAACTAATACATAGGATGGTGCACTAATGATCTTCTAATTTAGCTACAAGCACAAAAAATCTCTAAATAATATATTATTCATTTCTAAAGTCAGAAGTCAATCTTATGCTTACACTCACAATGGATAAGTTCAATTAGAGTAGTAATAAGGAAGAGTACTTAGAATATTTATTTATGATTGTTTAAATTAGTAATGCAACTTTGATCATTCCAAATAACTTTTAAACGATGATGTATTATCATTTTTTTATTAATTTTAAATTACTATTTTTTATTTAGGCTTTTAAACTATTCAATTAGTGATTACACCATTGCTTAAGGACAAGCAAGAGCCTAAGCTAGGGAAAATTTATTAAGTGTAAATTTTGTATTGATTCTTACTTTTAAATTCGATGAAAACATATTGTTTTAGTTTATATTGTATAGTAAATACATAGGAAAAGGAGAAAAAATTTACAAGTGTTAAACTAATGCTGTCGTATTCCAACTACTAGCATCGTAGTATCAAAGCATCTACATTGCCTCAAAACCAAATCAAAAAATCATTAGACCAGTGCCTCAAGAAAATGGCAAATAATTCAACATACTGGTGGTGCCAAGGTTAGCGTCGCATTGCTTCATGGCATTGAAGAGTTAGAAATCAACATCATAGCACTTGAGCCTCGATAATTTGAGTGTCGAAGCACCATGTATTATATCATTGAAGTGCCAAATCACCACTGAACTTAAATTTTGTAGCAACCTGGTGGGGCAGTGATGAAAGATCGAGTCACACATAATTAGTCAAGCGGTGTACTGATTAAGCCAACAGATGGACTGAGTCAGCGTAGTTCCACAACGGAGCAAGCCTAACAACGTCGAGGTGCTAATTCATCTTCTAATGCCATGGTGACACAATTTCAAGTGTCACGGTGCATAAAGACATATTTGCAGTTACTATAAGTAGTTTTTTAGTTCTTTTATTTAGGAATTCTATCAATTTTAGTAGAGTTCTGTGACTTCTTAGTGTAATTTTTTAGTTCCCTCTTAGAGTAAAGTTTGTGAGAGGCTAAGGAAGTACTAGATACTTTCATTTGAAATCTTAGCAAATTGTATAAGCAATCATACTATTGGAGGAGGAAGGAGTATGGAGAAGTCATGAGTAATATCATAGTGAAGTTTTTTCTTATTGTTTCTTCTGTATCTTTTTCTCTATGATTGAAATGAAGATGTGTTTGCTTTCTATTTTATCTATCACTGGATAACTTGTGAGTTTTGGTCTAATGATGTTAACACATTGCAAGTAATAACGTAGACTCTTATGCCTTAAATGAGTTATGAATGTTTTAAATATCTCATGTTCTTAATGTAATACATATAATGGCCATTTGTACAATTAATATCTTGTGTGATGTTTTATCTTGACGGAGGAATATTGGAGTAAATAGGTGTATTGAAATTGAATGTTGGCATGCCTAAACATAGGATGTTTAATCTAGTAGGTTCTTTTGGGACATTAGAATTGTAGGAAGCTATAAACCTCCCCTTGCACCACTACAAGGTCGACAAAGATTTAGGGATTCAAATGCTCTGAACCACATAAGCAATTAAGAGTCTCATTAGGAAAATATTGTTGATTTATAGACAATAGTCTAAAATATATTTTATAGATACCACCTTTTGCATTCTCTATAATTGGCAGAAACTCAAAACACATCATTTTTGTTTAGTAGGATAAACCTTATGACTGTAGTAAATAGTACTAGCTTGATTACAATTAAGATGAAACTTCCTTATGAGATCTACACTCACTCGATCACTTTATTACTTGATCAACATGTATTCTTGCATATCTAATGGGTAATCTATATCAAAGAAAATCTAAACATTAATTAAGCCAAATTACATTCTATTTTAGACACACATTTAACTATTCACGCTTGTGCCTATGCCTGTGCCCATCACCATGCATGCATACATGTATTTTAAATTTCTACCATGAACATTAGCCTAAAACACAAGGTAATGACAAAGATTGAGAAGCCTAAGAGTTGGGGCTGCCATAGTTTTCCTATGGGTTAGTGCCATTATATTGTAACATTATTCTAGAAAATCCAGACTTGAAAATTTTAGAAGTTTTTTTTTGGAAAAAATGATTTTCATTAAAATAAAGTAAAAAAGTATACAATGGGTACCAAGTAGGAGAAGGCATCAAAAGGAAGCCTTCCTTAATAAAGCACAGTGAAGAAGAGTGGAGCAAAATAAGCTAAAACTACCCAAAAATGTCAAGAACACCTCAACGGGATTCATCCCCACCTCCATCCATCTTCTGCTTCATTGGTTGATCAGTAATTTTCCCCAAGTGTTGTAGTTCCTTAGTATCCCGAGGCATAGAGGCTCTATCTTTTCTTGGGCCAAAGCACCTTGGATGCATGAGAAACGCCTCCGTGGAGAACTTGAATGGAATGTTGGAGAGATCACCATCCATAGATGAGGCAGCTTTCTTGGCTGGTTCAATAACTTTCGCATAAGAGATAGGGGTAGTAGTCTTCTTTTCTCCAATACCAATATTTGAATTCTTCTTCTTTAGTCTCTTAGATTTTTTAGAAGTAATGAGACTCTATGGCCCATAACTTTTAGGATTTTGTCCATCATTCGCACTTTGCAAGTTTGTAGTTTCCAAATGAGGGGGATGGAGGCTGACTGCATCGAGGAAGAATAATTTGGGTCAAAATTCACAACAAAAGAAGAGGGGTTGCTACTGTCCTTACACAAAATAGAATTTTCATGAAATTCAGTAGAAGTGCTTAGGGGTTATTGCGAGGGCTGCTTGGAAGCATAAGGAACACTGGGACAATGACTTACATTGTGCCCAACAAAGCCATAATGGAAGCAAAGGTTATCTATCCCCTCATATTCAGCTCTTTAGGAGAATTTTCCTTGTAGCCTAGAGATCCAATCTCTAGGAAGGAACATGGCACCAAGATCCAACCTCATGTAAAATCGAGCAAAAACATTTCTTCCCCAAGAGTTAGTTTGAGCATCAACCCATAGGGGTTGACCAAAAAAATAAGCAATCTGAGCAAGATTGGTGTTTTCCCAATATAAAAGTGATAAGGAAGGTAAGTGAATCCAAACTGGAGAAGATAGACCCACCAAAGATTAGGGAGAGAAGGAAGAAGACCAGTGATCCAAACTAATAATAAACCCACCAACAACCCACTGACCTCCCAAAAGGACAACATCATGAGCCACAATAGATTCAAATAGATAAATGAAAACATCCGGAGAGACAGAGAGGAGTTGAAATTCTCCAAAATAGGCCATTTATGCTTGAATTCGTTGCTTAGTACAAAGATATGCCATCAACATCCGAAGAGCTTACCAACTAACCCTCTTTCAAGTTTAGCCAAGTTAGGATGAACATACTCCATGTTCAAATTCACAGAACTACCATCCTCCGACATAACTGCCACTTTAGAGACATCATCAACTTTGTAGATTTCCAACCTATTTAATGCATTGGGTGGTTCTTATCCAGGTTGAGAACCAAAAGGAAGATTGGAGGGCTATTGGGAAGAAGCAGTTTGGTTATTAAAACAAGCAGAATTTATTGAGGCATTTAAACAAATACCTGATATGCAGTTTGCAAATTGTGAAATCCCATGAATTGGTTTTTGAGGCAATTAAACAAATACCTGATGTGCAGTTTACAAATTGTGAAATCCCATCAATTGGCTATACACTCTTGCCATCCAACATAAAATCAATAGAAGAATTCAATGGGGCATTGAAGTCCCTATATTCCATTGCAAATACATCTCTAGAGATGTCCAAATCACAGGGGTTGCGAATCTAGATTCAAGGACTATGATTTTGATGAAAGCAAACCTTTTTATTTCTGGTTGAGTGTCTAAGCTTTCAGGTTCACATGATCAATTGTAATTCAAGCTAGCTCAAGATCTAGTCAACGTATTTGTGTTTCAGGTTCAATGTACTTTTTTATTTTTCTTGAGTCAAGTGTAATGTAGCGGATCTCCAAGCTAAGTAACCTTACAAATACAGGGGTAGAGCTAAAATTTTTTTACTTATATTAAATTTTTTTTTACAAAATTGAATTATATGATTTTCAATCATACTGTATTTTTTTTTTTATTATTTTCAATCATACTGTATGATTTTCCATTACAACCCAGGTTTAATGGCTAATTTAGGATGATTAGGTTTATAAACTATACATACTATACGATCCATATCGTACTGTATGATTAGTTTCAACATGAAAAACCCTAGCTGCGAGGACTTTTTTGGTAAGTTTTGAATTTTAATTTTTTGAACTAATCGTACTGTATGATTATGATCGTAACGTATGAACATTTTAAATCTTGCCAAAATTATCCCCCATAATCAGGCAATTAAATTATGGTTTCCTAATTACACTTGATCATACTATACTATATGATCGTATTGTATGATGAACAGAGATGATTTTGTTCATCCCGTATATCGTACAAGACAAAATCATGATTTTTTATACTAATCATCCTAGATGATATTCATATCGTACAGGACAATGTTCTAAAAATGAACTAATCATACGTACGAAGAGTACAATGTGGGATTATGAACAAAGACCATTTTGTTCGTCCCATGGGTTGTCCCGTACGAAGAGTTGAAAATGAAAGCATCGTATAGTACGATCTATGGATCGTACTGTATGATGTTCATAAAATTTAGGAACTATTCATTTGCATTTGCACTGGATGAAACTATTTTTGAACTGATCATACTGTACGATATTGGATCGTACTGTACGAACATAATCATCAAATTAAATTTTAGGATAATTTTTGAGCCCTCCTATTTAAGATTCCTTTTATTCAATCGTTGAGATCTTTTGCCACCTTCCTTGCCAGAGAGAACCTTGAGAGAGAGAGAGAGAGAGAGAGCTTGGGAGAGAGAGAAAGGATCTTGTGAGGGGAGTTTGTGAGGTGTTCATAAAGGTTATTCCAAGCAAGGATCTGAGTCATCTTCTCCGGTCGTCATCTCTTTTCTTGTTGGTGTCTCTATGGTAGGATCATCCGCAAGAAGAACCGGGTTCTCTGCCTGCTTCAAGAGGAAGCGAAAGAAGTCCAAGCTCTATGCTTACTTCAGAAGGAAGCGAAAGGAGTCCAGGTTCTCTGCCTCTCTGGGTTGGTGGAAAGGAATTTTATACAGGCTTCTCCGCCTTACTATGGGAGTAGAAGGAGAGCCACTTAGTATTAGTGCAATACCCATAGGGGAGGCTCCGGGGAGTGGACGTAGGTCAAGCTCACCGAACCATTATAAAATTTGGTGTGTTCTTTCAGATTATCTTCCATATTTATTTTTCTGTTGATGATCGTGTGATTATGATTATTATTCTATTATTATTGAACATCTGTACATCATCGCGAAATTGTAATTATTCTTTAAAACATTCAAAAAGATTTTTCTAAATCATTTTTGCTCATAAATTTTTAAAATAACCAATTCACCCCCCCCCCCTCTTAGTTAGCCTCTAGACTAGTTCATAAGGGCTTAACATCCCTAATGAACTTTCAAGTGGTATCAGAGCAGGATTCGTAAAATCTAGTTTTGAAAAACTTTTGAATTTGATCCATGGCTAACATTGGTAATAAAACTACTGCTAAAGGTTATTCCAATGCTCGTCCACCTTTGTTTGATAACATACCTTTTGATTTTTGGAAAACTCGCATGTCCACTTTTTGATGGTTATAAGCACCATTTAGACTTGTTAATGGTGTTAAAACTAAACTTTCTTTTACTGAATAGATATTTAATAATCTGATTTAGCACAACTGAATGCAAAATGCTTGAACTATTTTTTTTATGCTTTAAAATCTGAAGATAACATGCGTGTCTCTACTTGCATGACTGGTAAAGAAATTTGGGATAAATTATGCATCACCTATGAAGGTACATCTGAAGTTAAACAGTCTAGGTTAAACATACTACTTCATGACTACGAACTCTTTTGCATGAAACCTAGTGAGTTCATATCTAAAATATACATCAGGTTTACTTAAATTGTCACCTCTCTACATGCTTTAGGAAGAAAACTCACTAGCTATAAAAAAGTGAACAAAATTCTGAGATGTTTGCCTTCTTCTTATGATGCCAAGATAACTGCAATTACTGAATCCAAAGATTTGAATACTTATTCTATTGATAACTTACTTGGGTCACTCATTGCTTACAAGCAAGGAGTGAACCAATCACAAATTGATATAGGTGAGAAGAAGAAGGAGAAAATTATAGCGCTGAAGGCCAACGATACTTACACTGATTCTTTCGTGTTTGATAGTAATGGTGTTGCCTTAATCACTAGGCAATTCAAAAGATTTCTAAGGAAGAAACACAAGAACTTTTAGAAGTGGAACAAAGGTAAGAGTAGCAGAAATTTTAAAGGTTCTTCTAATCAAGTTTATTTTGAATGTAGGAAGGCTGGGAATATAAAGGCTGATTGTCCTACTCTGAAGACACACCCAAGTAAGGAGAAGGGTAAGGATAAACCCATGTTCAAAAAGGATAAGAAGAAGATTTAAAAGGCATCCTGGGTGGATTCAGCATCTGACTCCTCTGAGACTGAAATTGAAGTGGATACTACGAACTTGTGTTTGATGGCGGATGATCATCCTGGTCAGTCTGACCAAGAAGAGGTATGTGAGCTAACCTATGATCAATTATTTAAAGTTTCTAAAAAAATCCATTCATCATATAGGAAACTTAAGAAAATACATGCTAGCCTGAAATTGGAATTATTAAACTTGAAAAAAGAGCATAAAGTTTTGATTAAGGATCACTCTGCACTTAATTGCAATCACATGTTATTACTTGATGAATTTGATGAGTTGAATAAAATGCATTCTGATTTGATTATTGAGCATGATTCATTAAAAGCATCGCATGTTGAATTAGAAGCTATATTTAAGAAATTAGAATCTCATGCATCTGATTTAGATAGTGATGAGCATTATTTGAAATTTAAAATTATAAGTCTCAAAAAAGAAAATGAATTTCTAAGTGTAAAAATTAGTGCTTTTGAGAAAAATGAAACACCTCCTACTTTTGCACAATTTTATGCACCTCTATCACTCGAAGAATCTAATTCAAAATCATCAAAGCATGTTTCATTCAAACCTAGGAAAAGGCACTATCACCCACGTAGATTAGTTAACCCTTTTCCTAGTGTTAGATATTTTTTTCTAGCATGCTAGGATATATCTCTCACATCTGCACTATTCATCGTAGTACACATTAGATGTGGAGGCCCAAATTGCATGTTTCACAGCACAACAGACATGTATTGCATTCTTCTTTTGATAAGAAGGAACCCAAACTTGTTTGGGTCCCTAAATCAAATGTTTGATAATTTTGTAGGTGTGCTCTCACGGAAGATCTCGTGAGAGCATGTGGTACCTGGATAATGGATATTTAAGATATATAACTAGAGATACAAATTAATTCATTTCACTGGAGGTTAGGGCAGGAGGAAAGGTCACTCTTGGAGACAATACCACCAGGAAAGTGGTAGGTGCAGATACAATCGAAAACTCCAAGAACCTTTTGATTGAAAATATTTTTCTTGTAGATGGACTGAAACACAATCTGCTCAGCATCACTCAACTCTGTGACAAAGGATTCAGCATCAAGTTCCTGGAAAACACATGTATTATATGCTTAAATAATAACACTATTTTGCAGGGCAAGAGATCAACAACATCTACATGCTTGATTTAAATAATATTGAATGTGCTACTTCATTTTGCTTAAAAATTACTGCTGATGAGTTTTGGTTGTGGTATAGGAGATTATGTCATGCCAGTATGAAAACCCTTAGAAGTGTCACCCAAAAGGACTTAGTGAGAGGTGTCCCTAAGGTTAAGTTCACTAAGGACCACCTATGTGATGCCTGTCAGCTAGGGAAGTAATTCCAATCCTCTTTCCACACCATTAAGGACATCAGCACCTCTAGACCTTTAGAAGTCCTTCACATGGATCTCTTTGGACCCATTAGAATTGCTAGCTTAGGGGGAAAAGTCTATGGATTTGTGATTATTGATAATTACTTGAGGTTCACTTGGATTTAATTTCTATCAAATAAGTCTGAGTCATTTGATGAATTTAAATCTTTCTCCACTTGAATTTACAAGAAGTTAGGTTGTGAGATCTTGATCATCCATAGTGATCATGGTGGGCAGTTTTAAAATGTGAGATTTGGAATGTTCTATGAGGAGAAAGGGATTAGCCACAACATTTCAGCTCCTAGGACCCCTCAGTAGAATGGGGTTTTTGAACGAAAGAATAGGGCCTTGGTGGAAGACACTAGAGCCATGCATTCTGAGTATTCACTTCTAAAATACTTTTGGGTAGAAGCAGTGAACACAGCCTGTTATGTGCTTAATAGGGTGAATGTTAGATCCAAACTGAATAAGATATGCTATAAGATTATTAAGGGTAGAACTCCAAACATATTCGACCTCCATGTCTTTGGTTGTAAGGTCTTCTCTTTGAACAATGGAAAATGATCCATAGGCAAATTTGACCCAAAATATAATGAAGGAGTGTTCTTAGGGTATTCTAGTGTAGGAAAATCCTTTAGGGGGTTTAATAAGAGGACTTTAATGGTGGAGGAGACTGCTCATGTGGTATTTGATGAATCTGATCCTAAGGAGTTTAGAGTTGAAGAAGAAGAAGAGGTAGGAGAGATTACCCAAGGAGGTTAAAATGCAAATCTGAAGGAAAGGGTAGAACATCAAAATAGTTTGCCTAGATATTGGAGATATTCTTTGAGTCATCCTAAAGAACTTATTTTAGGAGCCCCTTATGAAGGTGTTAAACTAGGCATGGACTTAGGAAGGAAGTAAACCATTCTTCCTTTATCTCAATGATTGATCCGACCAACATTAATCAAGCCCTTTCTGATGAATTTTGGATCTTAGCTATACAAGGGGAATTGAACTAATTTGTAAGGAATGATGTTTGGGAGTTAGTAGAAAGACCTAAGAATCAAATTATAGTGGGAACCAAATGGGTCTTTAGGAATAAGATGACTAATTCTAGTGTGGTGGTTTGAAATAAGATAAGATTGGTGGCTAAGGGGTACAACCAAATAGAAGGGTTGATTTTAGGGAGAGCTTTTCCCCTGTAGCTAGATTGGAAACCATTAGAGTGTTACTAGCCTCTTCCTGCTATAAGGGATTTAAGCTTCTTCAAATGGATGACTAGAGTGCCTTTTTAAATGAGGTAATAAAGGAAGATGTCTTTGTAGAGCAACCCCCAAGTTTTGAGAGTTTCTAATATCCTAATCAAGTTTACAAATTAAAAAAGGCCTTATATGGATTGAAACAAACACCAAGAGCTTGGTATGAGAGGCTTAGCACATTCCTATTATAAAGAGAGTTTGTTAAGGGGAGCGTAGACACCACTTTTTTTTAGGAAAGTAGGAGATGATTTACTCATTGGCCAGATTTATATTGATGATATACTTTTTAGATCTTTTAATAAAAACTTATGTGATATTTTTTTAAAAATAATGAGTAAGGAGTTTGAGATGTGTATGATGTGAGAATTATCCTATTTTTTTGGGATTTAGCAGAAGATAAATGGATGATGAAACTTTTATCAATCAATCAAAGTATATTAAGGACATCTTGAAGAAATACGAAATGGATAAAGCCAAGCTAATAAACACTCTCATGAGTTCTAGGGTCCAGTTAGAAAAGGATTCAAATGGAAAATCTATTGATCAGAAAAAGTTTAGAGGAATAATTAGATCATTGCTTTACCTAACTGCTAGCCAACCTGATTCATGTTTAGTGTTTATCTTGGTGCTAAGTTTCAAGCTGATCCTAAGGAATCCCACCTGACTATAGTTAAGAGAATCCTCACATATCTTTTAGGGACCCAACCTTAGGAATCTGGTATCCAAGGTACAACACATCTTTTAAGATTATTGGATATTCAGATTCTAATTTTGCTTGATATAGGGTGGATAGAAAGAGTACTTCAGGAACATGTTAATTCATAGGACATTCTTTAGTCTCCTGGTCTAGTAGAAAATAGAACTCAGTTACACTTTCCACTGCTGAAGCTGAGTATATTGCCTTAGGAAGTTGTGTGGCCCAAGTCCTTTGGTTGAAGCAAGAAGTTTTGGATTTAGGATTACCTGTTGCTACAATTTTAGTTCTATGTGATAACACTAGTTCCATCTACGTCTCTAAGAATCCTACCCAACATTCCAGAACTAAACACATTGACATAAAGCATCACTTCTTTAGGAACCATGTTACAAAAGGGGACATTGAGCTACACCATGTAGCAACTGAAAATCAACTGGCTGACATCTTTACAAAACCACTAGCCTTTAACTCATTCAGTATTTTAAGGACCAGATTGGGTATGATTGACATAAATGCTTGAATCTGACAATTGTTAATTTCTAATGTTTTTTTTTTCATCTCCTTCTCTTAATTTTTTGTTTGATTTGACTATCAGTTTCATTTTAGCATTCTTTTCCTGTTGATTTTGGATTTGCTTATCAGATTTGGTTATTTCCTACTAATTTTCATTCATGAATTTTTATTTGTGTTCTTTTCTTCTTTTTATTTAGTTACTATTTATTCCTTTTAGAATTAAATCACTGCTCACTACTGCTGATAAACTGGATTTCTTACTGAGAGTTTTTGCCTTATTTTTGTTTGAAAGCCTCTAAGAAGTGATTGACTCCTCTATATCGGTTAAATGGAAGAAACATTAATGATTATTTCTTTTCCTCTAACTCCTTTAATAGTGTGTTATTTCTTTTGGATAAAAATCTTCTTCAAAATAAAAAAATTGGTTTTTGAAATAGAGATCTGTTTTATCTTCCTACAGTAATCTATCTCATATGAATAATATTTTCAAAGCTTTGAATCATTGTTATATTTTTCTTAATCAGGTGATTGCACTTATCATATGGAGTATGATTTTGTTCTGTGAATTATCCCTCCTTACTTAAGAGAGTGAGTTTCTCTTCTCTTATGTCAAGAAGGTAATTCCACAACTGAGATTATTTAGAGATTATGAAAGGAAACAAGCTGAAAAAAAGGGGGCACAAAATAAGCCCAAAGCTGAAAAGATACGCAATGTCACCAAATTGAAAAGATACATAAAGTGTATCAAAAATCAAAAGATGCACAAAGAGCGCCAAATAAATTGAAAAAGAAGCACAAAATGAGACAACAAAGAAATAGGCTTTCTTCCCTTTCAGATCTTTAAATATCTTAGAAAAATTCATGTGCCACTTAATATTTTCAAAAGTTAGAGATTGAAAATCATGATTTCTTATTCCTTACTTTGTAATACTATTTTATCAGATATTTTCTGGAACGAGGCTTGAAAGGATCTCTTTTCAAATCTAATTTCTTCTCTTTTGAATTAGACTTTTATTTGAAAGAAATTTGAACCTGTAAGGTGTCGGAGGTAGGAGTTATGAAAGTTGATTTTTTAACTTTTTCTGGATTTCAACATTATCAATTTTCTTCTTATCGTCTTTTGAATTAAAAATTAAGAAAAATTCTGATTTACTGGAGCAGTTTGATTCAAAAAAAAATTTAAATTTCGTTTCAATTTTTTTCTTTGTATTTGATTTGATTTTACTTTTTCCTTTCTTTTGTGTTTTGGGATCCCTGATAATTCCTCTCCATTTTTCACTATTTTTTCCTTCTTTCTTTTTCATTGTTGGTCACATCGTCCTAGGCGATTCCCCTTTTTACTAGTCTTTTTGCTTTTACTAATATTTTGTGTTATTTTTGTACTATTTTTCTTCTTCTGTGTTTAGGTTGTATTTTTCCCTTTTTGAGATGTCAAAAGGGGGAGTACTTTATGTTGTGAGTCATTTTAGTATTTTGAATCATAAATGTTCACCATATTTATTTACTGAATTTAGAATTACTAATAAATGTTTGCCATCATCAAAAAGGGGGAGATTATTACGAATCTGGATTCAAGGACTATGATTTTGATGATAGCAAACCTTTTTGTTTTTGGTTCAGTGTCTAACCTTTTAGGTTCACATGATCATTTGTAATTCAAGCCAGCTCAAGATGGAGTCAGTATGTTTATGTTTCAAATTTAATGTACTTTTTCATTTTTCTTGAGTCAAGTGTAATGTAACGGATCTCCAAGCTAAGTAACCTTACACACACACAGGGGGAGAGCTAAATATTTTTTACTTACATTAAATTTTTTTTACAAAATTATATTGTACAATTTTTAATCGTACTGTACGATTTGTCAATTAAACCCAGGGTTAACGGCTAATTCAGGATGATTAGGTTTATAAACTAATTGTACTGTACGATCCATATCGTACTGTATGATTTGTTTCAACATGAAAAATCCTAACGGTCAGGACTATTTTGGTAAGTTTTGAATTTTAATTTTTTAAACTAATCATACTGTATGATTATGATCATATTGTACAAACATTTTAAATATTGCCAAAATTATCACCCATAATCAGGAAATTAAATTATGGTTTCCTAATTACACTTGATCATACTATATGATGTGAATCGTACTGTATGATGAACAGAGATGATTTCGTCCATCATGTATAGCATACCAGACAAAACCATAATTTTTTGTACTGATCATCCAGGACGATATTCATATCGTACAGGATGATGTTCTGAAAATGAACTAATCGTATTGTATGAAGACTACAGTGCGGGACGATGAACAGAGATGATTTTGTTCATCCCATGGGTCGTCCCGTATGAATAGTTAAAAATAAAATGATCGTTCAGTACGATCTATAAATCATACTGTATAATGTTCGTAAAATTTGTGAACTGTTCATTTGCATTCGTACTGGATGATACTATTTTTGAACTAATCGTACTATACGATATTGGATCATACTGTACGAACATAATCATCAAATTAAATTTTAGGGAAATTTTTTAGCCCTCCTATTTAAGATCTCTTTTGTTTAATCGTTGAGATCTTTTGCCACCTTCCTTGCTAGAGAGAATCTTGAGAGAGAGAGAGAGAGAGCTTGGGAGAGAGAGAGAGAGGATTTTATGAGGGGAAGTTTGTGAGGTGTTCACAAAGGTTACTCCAAGCAAGGATCTGAGTCATCTTCTCCGGTCGTCATCTCTTATCTTGTTGGTGAGTCTGTGGTAGGATCATCCGCAAGAAGATCCAGGTTGTCTGCCTACTTCAGGAGGAAGTGAAAGAAATCTAGGTTCTCTGCCTGCTTCAAGAGGAAGCAAAATGAGTCCAGGTTCTCCACCTCACCGGGTTGGTGGAAAGGAGTTTTATACAGGCTTCTCTGCCTTATTGTGGAAGCAGAAGGAGAGTCACTTAGTGTTAGTGTAATACCCAGATTGGAGGCTCCGGGGAGTGGATATAGATCAAGTTGACTGAACCACTATTAAATCTAGTGTGTTCTTTCTGATTATCTTTCGCATTTATTTTTCTGTTGATTATCGTGTTTTTATGATTATTATTCTGTTATTGTTGAACATCTGCACATTATCGTGAAATTGTAATTATTCTTTAAAATATTTGAAAAGATTTTTCTAAAATATTTTTGCTCACGAATTTTTAAAATAACCAATTCACCCCGCCCTCTTGGTTAGCCTCAGCACTAGTTCACAAGGGCATAATATCCCTAACTAACTTTCAAGTGGTATTAGAGCGGCATTCATAAAATTTAGTTTTGAAAAACTTTTGAATTTGATTCATGGCTAACTTTGGTAATAGAAGTGCTATTCAAGTTATTCCATTACTCGTCCACCTTTGTTTGATTACATACCTTTTGATTTTTGGAAAACTCGCATGTCCACTTTTTTGCAATCTATTGATTATTGTATGTGGATGCTTGTAAAAGAAGGTTATGAAGCACCGTTTAGACTTGTTAATGACATTAAAACTGAACTTCCTTTTATTGAATGGGCATTTGATGATCATGACTTAGCACAACTGAATGCAAAATACTTGAACTATTTTTTTTATGCTTTAAAATCTGAAGATTACATATGAGTCTTTACTTACACCACTGGTAAAAAAATTTGGGATAGATTATGCATCACCTACGAAGGTACATCTGAAGTTAAATAGTCTAGGTTAAACAAACTGCTGCATGACTACAAACTCTTTCACATGAAATCTAGTGAGTCCATATCTGAAATATACACCAGGTTTACTCAAATTGTCACCTCTCTAGATCCTTTAGGAAGAGAACTCGCTAGCTATGAAAAAGTGAATAAAATTCTAAGAAGTTTGCCTTCTTCTTATGATGCCAAGATAACTGTAAATACTGAATCCAGAGATTTGAATACTTATTCTATTGATAACTTACTTCGGTCACTCATTGCTTACGAGCAAGGAGTGAACCAATGATAAATTAATGCATGTAAGAAGAAGAAGGAGAAAATTATGGCGCTGAAGGCCAACGATACTGATACACTGATTCTTCTGGGTCTGGTAGTGATTATGTTGCCTTAATGATTAGGCAATTCAAAAGCTTTCTAAGGAAGAAACATAAGAACTTTTAGAAGTGGAATAAAGGTAAGAGTAGCAAAAATTTTAAAGGTTCTTCTGATCCAGTTTGTTTTGAATGCAGAAAGCCTGGATATATATAGGCTAATTGTCCTACACTTATGACTCACCCAAGCAAGGAGAAGGGTGTGGAGAAACTCAAGTTCAAAAAGGATAAGAAGAAGATTCAAAAGGCTTTTTGGGTGGATTCAGCATCCGACTCCTCTGAGACTGAAGCTGAAGAGGAGACTATGAATTTGTGTATAATGGTGAATGATCATCCTGGTTAGTCTGACTAAGAAGAGGTATGTGAGCAAACCTACGATCAATTACTTAAAGTTTCTGAAAAAATCCATTCATCATATAGGAAACTTAAGAAAATATATGTTAGCCTGAAAGTGGAATTCTTAAACTTGGAAAAAGAGCATGAAGTTTGATTAAGGATCACTCTACGCTTGATAACAATCACATGTCATTACTTGATGAATTTGATGAGTTGAATAAAAAGTATTCTGATTTGATTATTGAGCATGATTCATTAAAAGTATCGCATGTTGAATTAGAAGCTATATTTAAGAAATTAGAATCTCATGCATCTGATTTAGATAGTGATGAGCATTATTTGAAATTTGAAATAGTAAAACTCAAAAAGGAAAATGAATTTCTACGTGTAAAAATTAGTGCTTTTGAGAAAAATGAAACTCCTCCTACTTTCGCACAATTTTATGCACCTCCGTCACTTGAAGAATTTAATTCAAAATCATCAAAGCATGTTTCATTCAAGCCTAGGAAGAGGTACTATCACCCACGTAGATTAGTTAACCCTTTTCCTGATGTTAGATGTTTTTGTTGTGGCATGCTAGGATATATCTCTCATACTTGTACTATTCACCATAGTACACATTAGGTATGGAGGACCAAATTGTATATTTCACGTCATAGCACACATGCATTGCATTCTTCTATTCATAAGAAGGAACCCAAACTTGTTTGGGTTCTTAAATCTGACGTTTGTTGATTTCGTAGGTGTGATCTCACACAAGACCTCATGAGAACATGTGGTACCTGGACAACGGATGTTCAAGACATATGTCTGGAGATGCAAATCAATTCATTTTACGGGAGGCCAGGGCTAGAGGCAAGGTCACTCTTAGAGATAATATCACTAGGAAAGTGATAGGTGCAGGTATAATCGAAAACTCCAAGAACCTTTTGATTGAAAATGTTTTGCTTGTAGATGGATTGAAACACAATTTGCTCAGCATAAGTTAACTCTATGATAAAGGGTTCAGCATCAAGTTCCTTGCTAACACATGCATTATAAGCTTAAATAATAACACTATTTTACAGGGCAAGAGGATCAACAACGTCTACATGCATGATTTAAATAATATTGAATGTACTGCTTCAATTTGTTTAAAAACTACTGCGGATAAGTCTTAGTTGTGGATTAAATGGTTATTTCATGCAAGTATAAAAACCCTTAGAAGCGTCCCCAGGCTTAAGTTCACAAAGAACCACCTGTGTGATGCCTGTCAGCTAGGGAAGCAAGTATAATCCTCTTTCCACATCATTAAGGACATCAACACCTCTAGACCTTTAGAAGTCCTTCACATGGATCTCTTTGGACCCTTTAGCACTGCCAGCTTAGGGAAAAAGTCTATGGATTTGTTATTATTGATGATTACTCGAGGTTCACTTGGATTAGATTTCTATCACATAAGTATGAGTCATTTGATGAATTTAAATCTTTCTCCACATGGATTCAGAAGAAGTTCGGTTATGAGATCTTGACCATCCATAGTGATCACGGTGGGGAGTTTAAAAATTTGAGATTTGGAACCTTCTGTGAGGAGCAAGGGATTAGCCACAAATTTTTAACTCCTAGGACCCCTCAGTAGAACAGGGTAGCTGAACGGAAGAATAGGGCCTTAATGGAAGCGGCTAGAGCCATACTTTCTGAGTATTCACTTCCAAAATACTTTTGGGCAGAAGCGGTGAACACAGCCTGTTATGTGCTGAATAGGGTGAATGTTAGATCCCAACTAAATAAGATACCCTATAAGCTCATTAAGAGTAGAACTCAAAACCAATCCAACCTCCTTATCTTGGGTTATAAGGTCTTCATTCTGAATAATGGATAATCATCCTTAGGGAAATTTTACCCAAAATCTAATAAAGGAGTATTCTTAGGGTTTTCTAGTGTCAGGAGATCCTTTAGGGTGTTTAATAAGAGGACTTTAGTGGTGGAGAAGACTACTCATGTGGTGTTTGATGAATCTGATCCTATGGATTCTAGAGTTGAGGAAGAAGAAGAGGTAGGAGAGATTACCCAAGGAGTTAAAAATACAAATCTGGAGGAAATGGTAGAACCTCAAAATACTTTGCCTAGAGATTGGAGATATTCTTTGAGTAATCCAAAAGAACTAATCTTTGGAGACCTTTCTGAAGGTGTTAGAACTAGGTATGGACTTAGGAAGGAAGTAAACAATTCTATCTTTATCTCAATGACTAAATCCACCAACATCAATCAAGCCCTTTTTGATGAATTTTGGATCTTATCTATGTAAGAGGAATTGAAGTAATTTGTAAGGAATGATGTTTGGGAGTTAGTAGAAAGACCTACGAATCACAGTGTAGAACCAAATGGGTCTTTAAGAATAAGATGAATGATTCTGGTGTGGTGGTTAGGAATAAGGAAAGATTAGTGGCTTAGGGGTACAACAAAATAGATGGGGTTGATTTTGAGGAGACCTTTTCCCCTGTAGCTAGATTGGAAGCAATTAGAGTGCTACTAGCCTTTACTTGTTATAAGAGATTTAAGCTTTTTCTAATGGATGTCAAGAGTGCCTTTTTAAATGGGGTAATAAAGGAAGATGTCTTTGTAGAGCAATTCCTGAGTTTTGAGAGTTCCCATTATCCTAATCATATGTACAAGTTAAAAAGGCCTTATATGGATTGAAACAGGCACCCAGAGCTTCATATGAGAGGCTTAGCACATTCCTTTTAGAAAGAGGGTTTGTTAAGGGGTGCGTAGACACCACCCTTTTTATGAGGAAAGTAGGTGATGATTTACTCATTGTCGAGATCTTTGTTGATGATATCCTTTTGGGATCTTTTGATAAAAACTTATGTGATGATTTTTCTAAAATAATGAGTAAGGAGTTTGAGATGAGTATAATGGGAGAATTATCCTATTTTTTGGGATTTAGCATAAGGCAAAAGGATGATGAAACTTTTATCAATCAATCAAAGTATATTAAGGACATCTTGAAGAAATATGAAATGGATAAAGCCAAGCCAATAAACACTCCCATGAATTCTAGTCTCCAATTAGATTAGGATTCAAATGAAAAATCTGTTGATCTGATGAAGTTTAGAGGAATAATTGGATCATTGCTTTACCTGACTGCTAGCCGACTTGATATCATGTTTAGTGCTTATCTTTGTTCTAGGTTTCAAGCTGATCCTAAGGAATACCACCTGACTGTAGTTAAGAGAATCCTCAGATATCTTATAGGGACCCTAACCTTAGGAATCTGGTATCCTAGGTACAATACTTCTTTTGAGATTATTAGATATTCTAATTCTAATTTTGTAGGGTGTAGAGTGGATAGAAAGAGCACTTCAGGAACATGCCAATTCATAGGACAGTCTTTAGTCTCTTTGTCCAGTAGAAAATAGAACTCAGTTGCACTTTCCACAGCTGAAGCTGAGTATATTGCCATAGGAAGTTGTGTGGCCCAAATTCTTTGGTTGAAGCAATAAGTTTTGAATTTAAGATTACTAGTTGGCACAATTTTAGTTCTATGTGATGACACTAGCGCCATCGGCATCTCTAAGAATCCTATCCAGCATTCAAGAACCAAACACATTGACATAAGGCATCACTTCATTAGGGACTATGTCACAAAAGGGGACATTGAGCTACACCAAGTAGTAAATGAAAATCAACTGGCTGACATCTTTACTAAACCAATGGCCTCTGACTCATTTAAAATTTAAGGACCAGACTAGGTGTGATTGACATAAATACTTGAATCTGATGATTGCTGATTTTTTATGTTTTTGGTTTTTCATCTCCTTCTCTTAGTTTTTTGTTTGATTTGACTGTTAATTTCATTTTAGCATTCTTTTCCTGCTGATTTTTGATTTGCTTATAAGATTTGGTTATTTCCTGCTAATTTTTGTTTGCGAATTTCATTTATGTGTTTTCCTTCTTTTTATTTATTTACTGTTTATTCCTTTAAGAATATGATTACTGCTCACTACTGCTGATAAACTGGATTTTTGATTGACAGTTTTTGCCTTATTTTTGTTTGGAAGCTTGTAAGTAGTGATTGACTCCTCTGAATCAATTAAAGGGAAGAAATATTGATGATTGTTTCTCTTCCTCTAACTCCTTTAACGATGTATTTTTTCTTTTGGATAAAAAGTTTCTTCAAAATAAAAAAACTGGTTTTTGAAATAGAGATCTATTTTATCTTCCTATAGTAATCTATCTCATATGAATAGTGTTTTTAAAGATTTGAATCATTGTTATGCTTTTATTAATCCGGTGATTACACTTATTATATGGAGTATGATTTTATTCTGTGAATTATCCCTCCTTACTAAAGAGAGTGAGTTTCTCTTCTCATATGTCGGGAAGGTAATTCCATAATTAAGATTATTTAGAGATTATGAAAGGAAGCAAGCTTGAAAAAAAGGGGCACAAAATATGCCCAAAGCTTAAAAGATGTGTAATGTTGCCAAATTAAAAAGATACACAGAGTGTATCAAAAATTAAAAGATGCGCAAAGAGCTCCAAATAAATTGAAAAATAGGCACAAAATGAGCTCACAAAGAAATAAGCTTTCTTCCTTTTCAGATCTTTAAATGTCTTAGAGAAATCCATGCGCCACTTAATATTTTCAAAAGCTTGAGATTAAAAATCATGATTTCTAATTCCTTACTTTGTAATACTATTTGATCAGATATTTTTCTGAAACGAGGCTTGAAAGGATCTCTTTTCAAATCTATTTTCTTCTCTTCTGAATTAGACTTTTATTTGAAAGAAATTTGAACCCGTACGGTGTCCGAGGTAGGAGTTACGAAAGTTGATTTTCCAACTTTTTTTGGATTTCAGTGTTGTCTATTTTCTTCTTATCGGCTTTTGAATTAAAAATTAAGGAAAATTTTGATTTATTGGTGTAGATCGTTTAAAAAAAAATTAAAAACTTAAATATTTTTTTCATTTCAATTTTTTTCTTTGTATTTGATGTGATTTTGCTTTTTCCTTTCTTTTGTGTTTTGGGATCCGTGATCATTCCTCTCCATTCATCACTATTTTTTCCTTCTACCTTTTTCATTGTTGGCCACATCATCCTGGCCGATTCCCCTTTTTACTAGTCTGTTTGCTTTTGCTGATATTTTGTGTTATTTTTGTACTGTTTTTCTTCTTCTGTGTTTAGGTTATATTTTTTTCCATTTTGAGATGTCAAAAGGGGGAGTAGTTTATGTTGTGAGTCATTTCAGTGTTTTGAATCATAAATGTTCACCATATTTATTTACTGAATTTGGAATTACTAATTTATGTTTGTCATCACCAAAAAGGGGGAGATTGTTGTGAATCTGGATTCAAGAATTATGATTTTGATGATAGCAAATCTTTTTATTTCTGGTTGAGTGTCTAACCATTTAGGTTCACAGAATCAATTGCAATTCAAGCCAGCTCATAAACGAATCAGTCTGTTTATGTTTCAGGTTCAATATACTTTTTCATTTTTCTTGAGTCTAGTGTAATGTAATAGATCTCCAAGCTAAGTAACCTTACACAGACACAGGGGGAGAGCTAAAAATTTTTTATCTACATTAAATTTTTATTTACAAAATTATACTATATAATTTTCAATCGTATTGTACGATTTGCTATTTTACCCCAGGCTTAACAACTAATTAAGGATGATTAGATTTATAAACTAATCGTACTATATGATCCATATTGTACTGTACAATTTATTTCAACATGAAAAACTCTAGCCTCCAAGACTATTTTGGTATGTTTTGAATTTTGATTTTTTGAACTAATCGTATTGTACGATTACGATCATACTGTATGAACATTTTAAATCTGCCAAAATTATCCCCCATAATCAGACAATTAAATTATGGTTTCCTAATTACACTTAATCGTACTGTACGATGTGAATCATACTATATGAGAAACAGAGATGATTTCGTTCATCCTATATATCATACCAGATCAAACCATGATTTTTTGTACTGATCATCCCGGATGATATTCATATCATATAGGATGATGTTCTGAAAATGAACTAATCGTATTATACAAAGAGTACAGTGCGGGATGATGAACAGAGAAGATTTTATTCATCCCATGGTCATCCCGTACGAATAGTTAAAAATAAAAGGATCGTCCAGTACGATCTGTATGATATTCATAAAATTTATGAACTGTTCGTTTGCATTCGTTCTGAACAAAACTATTTTTGAACTGATCATACTATATGATATTGGATTGTACTGTATGAACAGAATAATCAAATTGAATTTTAGGGCAATTTTTGAGCCCTTCTATTTAAGAACTCTTTTGTTTAATTGTTGAGATCTTTTGCCACCTTCCTTGCTAGAGGGAACCTTGAGAGAGAGAGAGAGAGAGCTTGGGAGAGAGAGAGGAGATTGTGAGGGGGAGTTTATGAGGTGTTCACAAAGTTTGCTCCAAGCAAGGATCTTAGTCATCTTCTCCAGTCGTCGTCTCTTATCTTGTTGGTGTCTCTATGGTAGGATCGTTCGCAAGAAGAATCAGGTTCTCTGCCTCCTTCAGAAGGAAGTGAAAGAAGTCTAGGTTCTCTGCCTGCTTTCGAAGGAAGCAAAAGGAGTCTAGGTTCTCTACCTCACCGGGTTGGTGAAAAGGAGTTTTGTACAGGCTTCTCCGCCTTGCTGTGGGAGCAGAAGGAGTGTCACTTAGTGTTAGTGCAATACCCGGAGGGGAGGTTCCGGGGAGTGGATGTAGGTCAAGTTGACCGAATCACTATAAAATTTGGTGTGTTCTTTCTGATTATCTTCTACGTTTATTTTTCTATTGATGATCATGTGATTGTGATTATTATTCTATTACTGTTGAACATCTGCACATCATCGCAAAATTATAATTATTCTTTAAAACATTCAAAAAGATTTTTCTAAATCATTTTTTCTCATGAATTTTTAAAATAACAAATTCACCCCCCTCTTGGTTAACCTCGGGAGTAGTTCACAAGGGCTCAACATCCCTAATGAACTTTCAACAGGGAATAATAGCAATTGATCCTGATATAACCAAATGAAAAGTAAAATCCTTCATGGATGCAGAATTTAGACTTCCATTGGAGCTGCATCGGGCCTTCTCTAACTGCGAAGGTGTGATCTCCTTAACCTGCTCGAACTCATAGAAGGATAGTTCAAGGAACTGCCAACTAGATAAAGAGTACATATGTAGAATAAAATCAGACCAAAAAGGTTTGCACGACACCAGATCAGTTGCAAAAGAAGAATGTTCAAAAATGAATGAAGAGTCACAAACAAAATCATCGCAAAGAATTTTTTTCTTAGGTTCCTTAGAGGAGACATCGACAGCCAACAACGCATTTTCACAAGCTTCAGAATCCAAACCTTCTAAAACATTCCAAAACTTACCATTCCAAGCAGCTTTTCCACCACCAATCCCTTTGCCAGAGTGAGGAGTGGAGAGACGGGAAATCCTTCTCACCATTCTAATTTTAGTTCAAACCTCATTTGAACCTTCATTGCTCTTGCCAATCTTGAAAATTTTAGAAGTTTAGATTTAACTTAAAATAAATTTTAGGGTTTTGGATGTCTTTGAGTTAATCTGCACTATGTAGGTACATTTGCATATTAAAGAGTTCTAATTAAAGTTTTTTTAATTAGAAATCTTTAATTTTCATTAGATATAGACTTATTCTATCTTGTCTTCATATGGCTAATAATTGCTTCTAAAATGTCAGCTAGTAGCCAAATCCAGTTATGAATAAGTCTAGGTTGTATACACATTTCTCTAAATCTCCTCCCTAGGAGGTTTATCCAAATCTTAAATAAATTACAAATCACATCCAAATCTAAACCAATGCTTAGAATTTTTGAATTCAAATCTTTAATCAAACCTTTATAAATTTAAAAATTCTAGTCCCCACTTTAATTAAGAATATTCTTAAGACTTATCTTGGGATGTAATTAACCATAGAGGCTTGCCTGTATAGGAGGTATAAAACCTAGTAAAAAAATAATCATTATCTTAGTTCCTTTTAAGGTAAGGAAAGAATCCTATGAATGTAAACTATATTTATATAATTGTTTATGCATTCATATTCAAAATGATAGGTCAGTGTTCCATTTATCCTTTGGGATGAATCAAGCATTTCTTATACTGAGTTGGGACACGAACGTAAATGTTTTCCCTTTTCAAATTGATTATCAAGCATAATAGATGTTATGCTATATAGATTTGATTAAAGAAACATTAAATTGAATCATACGACACATTCAAACATTCATTTATCCACAATGCCTTCTATTAAAATTTTGTGAAAAAAAAACTTTAGATGATAAAACGTGTCAATGAAAAGAGAATTTAGGAGAAGCTTTATGGGCATATCAAACCACATGTAGATCTCTAACTATATCTGCGCCATTCACTTTAGTCTTTGGAATGTAGATTGTTCTTTATTTAGAGGTAAAACTTCCTTCTTTAAGAATTACATTAAACTGTGGTATTATATTAGAACAAAATGCTAGACTCAAATTAGAAGTGCTCAAAGATTTATAAGAGAATCATTTGTAAGTTCAACAAAACCTCGAGTTGTGTAAATCTCATATAATCCAAGTATATGACAAAATGGTTCATCCAACAACTTCCTAAGTATGAGATATTATATTGGTTCTATGAAGACCCATTCTGGCTAATCAAAAGATGGGTGGTAAATTTGAACCGACTTAGAAATGTGTATTCATGGTGGAGAAAGTCTATCAAGGAGGATCCTATCAGTTAGTATATTGTAAAGGAAATCATCCCATGTTACTTATTCATGGGTGATATCTCAAGAAATAATAGGTCAGATGATGTAATAAAATATAATTTTTAATTAAATAAAGAAGTTTTGATGTATTAATTTCTCATGCTTTTAAAGTATTCATAATAAATTGGGTTTAAATGATGAGACTTTATGTCCAAAAAATATATATTAAAACTATTAAATTTCTTATTTGTGCCTGCTTAAACTTTGTCTGCTTTAAATTTCCAACTTGATCTCAAGGATTGTTATAAGATTCCCCAGCGGCATCCTTTCCTAAGAACTTTTGTTGATTAGATAATTTCTCTTCTAATAGTTTCCTAATCTAACCACCCTTTGTCTGCTTAAATCTATTTATCTGGGATGATTTCCCTTTCAAGAAGAATAGTCCTACTAAAATCCAGTTGTTTGGGATGATTTTTCCTTTACAGCATTTCCCTGCTTAAATCAAATTGTTTGTGGTAAATTTCCCTTATTGTGTTTGTCTGCTTAAATCTCTTATTTGGGATGAATTTCCTTTCCAAACATTTTCTTGATTAAAATTCATCTTTACCTATTGAAATCCATGTATTTGAAATGGCTACTTATTTGTGATGATTTCCCTTTCAAGCATTTGCCAGCTTAAAGATACTTGTTTGGGATGAATTTCCCTCTTAAGAATTTACATGGTTAATATATCTATGCCTACTGAGATTTGTCTATTTAAGATGATTTCTTTCTGACATTTGCCTAGTTAAACCCACCTATTGCTTCATGCCTTCTTAAATCTACTTGTCTAGAATGATTTCTCATTCAAGTTCTTACATGCTAAAATCAACCATCATTTCCTGCTAAATCTAAAGTATGTTAAACTAGCTTGCTAAATTTTATGAATTTTATTGATTGTCTAGGTCAATACAAATATGTGTGATTTCCTTTAATGAGTTCATCACACCTGTTTGTGTGATTTCCTTTAATGAGTTCATCACACCTATTTGGGTTCTATTTATTAAACTCATTTTTTTATAATATTAATTCTAATTCAATTCATAAATGAAATCCCAAGTTTGCAAACTCACTCTGAAGTTCAAATCATAAACATTAAAGCCTTGAAAGTTCATTTCCCATAAGGGTAACCATAGCCTACTTAAAACTCTAGGTGAAGCCTTTGGATCTTAGTTTGATCATTTGCATGATGAACAATCATCCCCTTAGAGTCTCCCTAGTGTGCTTTCAAAGCCTCCATGCCCTTCCAAACTATAAAACCTAGGCCTTGAAGCATGAATCCAAAACCTTTATATATTTAAAATGCATGCCACTCGATGTGACACCTTGGTTAAAACACCCTTGTAGACCGTTGGAAATTATTTGAACATGTTCATAATCATGATTATAATGCTTTAAACCCATTGGGCTCCGTAGTTCACCATTGTTGACCAAGGTTGACCAAGTTTGAATAAAGGAACCCTTAAACTCTAAACCATGATGATATGCAATAAATGTTTTATAAAAATTGATTAAATCCCTAGTATTGTTCCCTAGGCCTCCTACAACCCAATTGGACCCATGGTTGACCATGGTTAATCATAAATAAACATGTTGACTAAATGGGTTACTCTTGACCCAAAATATAAAATCTTGAATACAATCCAATCTAAACACAAACAATGCATGCTAAATCGCCCAACCAATCACCCAAACTTGTCTGAATGCATTGGAGCCCACAAAAAGCCATAGTTGACAAAAACACCATTAAGCGCATTTTAACCTAAATGACCACGTAATGCATTTTGATATATATAAACTTTGGAATTTCCTCTCACCTCTTATAATAAATCATATAAACCATTTTCAACCCAATGGACCCATCCATTGGACCTGATCAACCCAAGTTGACCAAATGCCCCAGATGGGCTTCACCTTTGAATTCATTCAACCCTTATGGACCCCTAGCTCCCAAAGTAGGAAGATAGATCCATTAGGCCCCCAAGAGCCTACCTAACCCTTTGGCCCACTTGGTTTAGCCAATTGGGCCATCCTAATTGAACCCATACTAGTTTCCATAAGCCAATTCCCTCCCTATGTGAAATTTACACAAGCCAATGCTTGCATCACTTACCTATTCGACCCAATAAGACTAGCCCATAGGTTAGCTTGAGTTAGAAAAATTGACTAGCCCAAGCTTCCAAATTAAATTTTTTCAAGCTAATTTGCAACCCAAGCCTAATTTGGCTAGCCAATGCAATTCATTTCTTCCCCTTGACCAAAGCAACCTACCTAGCCAATCCCACGCCTTTACCTTGCCTGTGGTGGATAAAATTATATTAAAACTAACCGGATAAAGCTTAGTCTAGTTATAACATCTAGTCCAGTCGATCAAATGCCCATTATCTTCTTTGAATATTTGGTGGACTATTATTGGACCTTTATCAAATGGCCTAACAGCTTGTTATGACCAAGGGTAGCTAGAGTTTTGGCTACATTCACATCAATAAATCTTATAAACACTTTAAATTTTAGTGAATCTAGGTTCTAAATTTTTATTCCCAAACCTTTGTGTGAAGTTCTTGCAAGATCCCTGAGCTTCCACAACCTTCTGGTGAGCTCCCTGATTGATTTTAAAAATTTTGATATAGCTCTCCCTAAGCTTTGATGTTCTAATAAGAATCATGTATTAGGACAAAAAAATTATGCATGAATTAAAATCTCTATCACCCATACTCAAATTTGAGGTAATTTCATAACCTGAGCAAGATTTTGGGAGCTGTTAAATTATGAAGGAAACATTAATCCACAGCTATCTAGCTGTAGGATTGAAGGATTTCTTTCTATTGATCCTTATAAATAAATTTAATTTGATTCTATGGACTGAATCATTGGATCAAGTAAAATGGTGTTGGTGGTTAAGAATGGGAGAGAGAGATTGAAGAAAAATTTAAAGTACTCCATCTTTTTTGAATTGGCGGGATGGCTGTTATTATATCTGATCAGAAGCCTTACTTTGAACTCACTATTACGAGCTGTATTACCTTGACCATTTGATCCTAGATCAAATGATTGAGGGAGAAGCCAAGCTGGTAGGCAGGCCTACCACAACTTAAATAACTAGTGAAATTAGAATGCGTAAAAATGCACAAGCCTATTCAGCTATGGTAACTGTGTAATTTTAAACATTTAGTAGTATTAATTTAGAGAATTTATATGATTTTTACATATTTATATTTCCTTCAATTCTAACTAAAATTTGATAAGTGAGCCCTCTATAGGTTTATAATTCCAAGCTCTATTCAATGGATCCAAAACTGAGGCCAGCAATGGGGTGGATTAGAAGAATATTGCTAAACATTGATTTGTTTTATTTGTTAATTGCATAACTAATTTTATTCTAATTTATTTCAATTTTGGCTTGATTGTAACTTAGGGTGTGCTCAATCACTCAAAATTTTCTCATTGCTAATTGAATTATCCTCTAGCCTAAATTTAAATTTCAAATAATAGGTTAGAAATTGAACTAAATATTTTGAAATTCATGGAAATTAAAACAATTACATTATTCTTTATAGACCACCCTAAAGTGCAAATTCTTTATTGCTTTTGTTGGATACTACGTGCCTTCCAAAGTTTATATTGTATCTCAAGCACAAGAGTTGTTCAAGTTTTTATAGCATCATCAAATTTAGCTCATTATTTCACTCTTCTATAATCATGCACATACCAACAAATGTATTTATGCTAAACATTCTATCCCATGCTTATAGTCTTCACATAGTAATCCGTGATGAGTTCATGTGCTACATGCTCTCTTTCTAAACCTTGCCCACAATATTCTAAATCTATATCATCTAACCTATCACAAGACTCATTATTAGTGTCTCCGCTCATAGATACATACTCTTCAATAATTGTAAGATCAGGTTATAAAAACTCGGCATAAATATCCAAAAGGCGACATGTTTCTTCATATATATATATATATATATATATATATATATATATATATATATGTGTGTGTGTGTGTGTGTGTGTGTGTGTGTGTGTGTGTGTGTGTGTGTGTGTGTGTGTGTGTGTGAGTGTGTGTGAGAGCTTCTTACATTAGATAACAAAATAAGCTAAACTATGCATCAATATAATGATAAAAATGATTTATTAAAACTCACCTTTATTAAATTATTTTGTTCTAGTAATCTTTGTATTTTGTGTAGGAAAATATTGAGAAACTCATAAAAATTGTTCAAACACCACAGTGTCGTAGTTTTAGAACTCATTTTAGCACTACAGTGGAGAGCTTAAAAAATTTAGCTAGAGAGCTAAGCACTGAAGTGCTATCAAGGGAGCATCATAGCACCATATTAAAGCTCCACAGTGCCAGATTAGCCAGTGCAATAGTAGGAGTCAGTTAAACCTCTTAATCAATGTGACTATTAGTAAACTAATGTGTCGGTTCAATAGTACCATAGTGCCACCAAGCTTGCTCCGTATTGCTCGATCAATTATTTTTTTGAACTATAAATCATAGCCTTAAACTTCTTGTAAAGGGATTGGCACATTATGGAGTCATTTTGAACGTGTGTGTGTGTGTGTGAAATTGAGGGCTATCTTAGGAGAGATAGTAACTTTTGTTCTTGTACTTGGAGTCTTGTTTTAGAGTGGAGCAAAGTGAAGATGTGCAAAGGGGTGTAATTTTAATTTTGGATAATTTCTAAACCATATTTTACTTTCTTCATCTTATTATCTTGTGTTTGTAGTTTATAACATGTTAATCATTCAGTGAAATAAGATGTGTGTCATGTTTGTTATGTATATGAATGCCACCATATGTAGCTAAACAATATCTCTAAATCTATGATGATTTGAAAGACATGTATTTCTTAGAGTAAGTTTAATATTTATTATATCCATGCTATTTTAAACTTCTTGGTGGTTAAGTTGGTTTATATATAGGTTGTACATAATTTAAAACATTAGTGTGATCTAGAGCCTTGATGAAGGAAAACACGGAGAATAATAATAATATAAAATGTAGTCCAACCATAACATAGACATATGATGGTTTAAATTATGGGATTTTAAGAAGATAAAAATATAGTAGCTTGGAAGGATCCTAGCTAACAGTCCAATGACCTTGATAGCTACTGATTTTATACACATTAACAATATAAAGTAATCCTCTCTAAAGAAATAATATTCTTTTGAAAATCAATGTTCATAATTTTTAGAATGTGTGAAATTTCTTTTTGTAATTTGATGCTCTTTACTTTAAACATATATCACCTTTTTAAATAAGCTAGATAAATTTAGCACTTCAGTAAGCAGTAGCAAAGTAAATAAAGTGTATTTTTAGTTTGTTCCTCATGAGATTGACATTCATTTCATCATTATACTACTTGATATAATGCATGCACTTGCATTAAATAGGACTTACATCATAGAAAGATTCAAGATTCTTTTGACAACTGATTTGTGTGTGTAAGCTAAAGCATGACATTGTTGCCTTTGCATAAGCTAATAGTAGCTGTTGTAGCATATAAAAGTACCTTCCAACTTATTATCATCATTGTTGGTAATAACAATTGAAATTATTTTTCTATTTTGCAGTTAACATTGCTGAAACCATTGCTAGTTTAATCAAGTTCTATTTTTAATTTTAATTACTTAAACTTTTATTGTCTTATTATTGCTTTGATATCTTATTGGCTATTATTGCCGAATATTGTATATTTCTTATTATGTTTCTTTCTGTTGCATACGTAGTATTAAACAACCCATAGAATTATTGTTTGACACTGAAATTAGAAACACTTTATGGATAGTAAATTTGAGAAAGATTTCAAAATCGTTGAACAACTTCCTTAAAACAACCAACCTAGCCCACTTAGGGAATGTGCCTGCCCCATGATTTAATGTTTTCATCAAAGTATAAATGATCGCTCCAGAAAAATCATTTTAAAAAAAAGTTGCAAACCCCGCTCACACGAACTTAGGGTTCCCTTTAATTTTTCCAGAGGTAGATTGAGTTTAATATTTAACCAGATTTCCCCTGAGAGAAGTGTCAGGGTTTATTTAGATTTGGGTTCTACTTCCTATAAGCGCAAGCCCTCATAGTTATTTATCCCTCCTAACGCGTTAGAAGAGCACTCTCGATTAAGGATGAAATACACTTAGCTTTGTACATGGAGTGTAAAAACGTGCAACAGAATTTTAGACTTAGTTATGGGGGATGAAGGTACACCTGATCAAGATCCCATGGTTCCATTATCTCGGGTATACCGTCGGTTCAATCCACCAACACTAACAACCATGGATTATAGTGTCCAGGGAATCTGATTAGCAACCATGGGTTGCCTCCTCTCAGGGATCCCGAATAGACTAAAGTGGAGATGTGTGTGGATTTTAGTTTGGGTTGGGGCTTATGGATTCTGTAGAAGTTGTCCATTAGTTTGTTTAATTTGGGGCTTACAGCTTCCTTAGAAGTTGCCCATTAGTTTGTTTAGTTTGGGGCTTCTGGCTTCCTTAGAAGTTGCCCGTTATTTTGTTTATTTTGGGGCTTACGACTCTAATTAGGAGTTGCCCGATGATTGGGTCTTACGATCTAGCCCTATAAGCTAAGTGGCCTATATGGTGGGTCTTACAACCTAGCCCTTATAGACTAGGATGCCCAAATTTGGAGTTTTTGGATTCAGGGTTCATCACTTAGAAGTTCCCTATTATGCGGGTCTTACTGCTTCGCTTAGAAGTAGCCCAAATGACGGGTCTTACAACTTAGTCTTATAGGCTAAGATGCCCAATAGTTTGGGTTGGTAGATTTTTTTTTTTTTGCTGGTTTGACACTAGACCGTGGTTTTGACACTTACTTGCTAGTAGCATGTTCTTTACTTAGCATTTAGTAGTGCGTGTTGGTTGTTTGCTTAGTGCTCGTACTTTTTTTTTCCTAGCACTTTGTTTTGTCTGCAGTAGTTAGTTTACTACGTTTAGCATTAATTTTATTTATAATTGGGCTGACTTTTTCTGCTTGTTTGTAGGTGCTCGCAGCCAGCAATTAGAGAGCTCTCAGGTAGAAGCAATTTAGAATACGGCTGAGGGTCAGAGATCTTGTTGAGTTATTTGTTGGAGAGCTATTTGTTAGCTGTTGTGAGAGCTCTTGGAGAGATGCTTGATTTGAGAGGTGTTGGGATTATTTGGAGAGCTGTTTTAGTTGCCCAGAAAATTGTTTAGTAGCTTGTACTTAGGTTGATTGGATATTGGAAACATTGATTTCTTACATTTTTATTTTTATTTCAATTATGTTAACTAGATTGATTAATTGGGTTTTAATTTAATTAAAGTTGAATTTTAATTAAAATTTAATCTGCTCAGTTTATTAGTTTAGATTTTAAGTGTCTTTAAAACTAATTATATTAAATTTGATTTGCTTAATTAAAGCTCCAGATTTTAAATGTATCGCACAATTATGCTATTTTAATTATTAATTAGGTTAGCTGTCTAATTAGTTCAATTTAAATTTGAGTTTTAATCATTAATTGAATTGGATTCTAATTTTTTGATTTTTTTATCTCAAATTTAGTTATTTAAATTTATTAAAATGTTTAATTTGATTAATTTATTCAATTTAGTTAAAGTTTTAATTTTAATAAGGATCGTATTCTAAATTAATCAATTAGATTATGATTTATTTGGAACTTATTTTTATAAGTTTAACTTAAATTATGTTAATTAACTTAGAATTCTAATTCCACTTAAGTGAATTGATTAGTTAATTAGGTTAATTAGTTATCATATTTTGATTGCAAGGTTCAATTCCAGATTATTAGCTTATTTTATTATATTAACTGTTTATCTGTATTTTAAAGTGGTTGATTAATATTAGATTTCATTATTAGTTCAATGGCTTACTCAACCTGATATTTAAGATTTTAAATTGAGCACTCAACTAGTTTAACGGAATTGGGAGAGTTGGGTTTAATTTAATATTAAATTGATTAAGTTTTACTGTAGTTAATTAATAGGTTTTAAATTAAAAGTTCAATTATGTTGATTTTTTTTATTTGGAATAATCATTTAATTATTTAATTATTTTAATTTATCAATTAAATTAATATTGTGATCAATTTATTGAAAAAAAATGAAATCTATGTTCTTCCAAAATTCCATCTAAGTACAGAATTTTTTAAGGAGATTCCGGCAGCCTCCCGGCATCCCCTCCCTGGCGCCGGGAGGTAAGGGAGGGCACTTGCCCTTTTGGTCTTCCCGGTCGGAAAGAAAATCGATGGCTGAGGGCTTCACGACGTTTTCGGGTCCCGGAAATAGTCTTTTGAGGCTTCGATTGCTGATTATTGTTTATCTATTGTTGCTTATCTTGGCCGATTGCTTGCAGATGGTCGCCAATGGTTGCTGATGGTCGCCAATTTTGATGCCTTTCACTTTGACTATTGCAAGCATTTGATTTGGTGATGATTTTTTTTTGTTAGTAGTAATAACTATATGAATTATAATTATTACTAATAATATAATACAATTAATGATAGCGCTTGATTGTAATCCTTCTTCTCCATTGTATTTGGTGTTTGTTCAAATGGCTTGCTCAAATGGCAGAACTTGTTGTTTGTTCAAATGGCTAGCTCAAATGGCGGAACGAGGACTGGCTCGCATAAAGGTATTGGACCAAGTGGCTGAGGCTCTGAGATCATATTCTCGTTCACCTGTGGGAGAACGACCAGTAGAGCCGGACTTGTAAGGAGGACAGTCGGAGGTGCCAAGTAAAAGGAGGGGCTTGATTGGCCTGAGTTGTTGTGACGGAGGCGGATGGGAACGAGATTAGCAAGGAGATCCTGGTTGGAAGTCGTAGTCGAACAGCGAATGGACGTGGGATTCGCAAAGAGATCCACCGGCAATGGTGGTTGGAAGTTTTATCCGAATAACGAATGGACGTAGGATTCACCAAGAGATCTGCCGGTCATGGTGGTTTGAAGTCATAGCCGAATAGCGAAGTCGTGAAGGACTGCAGCTTGCTGGCGGATTGGAGGTGTTGAATGCAAGCAGAGAAAAGTCCCAAATCAGAACTCTTGCCACCTGAATATCAGTTCGGGTAACCTTTAACATTCTTTCCTTGCCCCTTTATGTGAATTGAATTAGCAGTTTCAACTGCAATGGGATTGCCAACGTGGGAATGTGGCCCTAACATGGGGAAGACAGTTGTATTTCACCATAATTATATGACTTGTTTGGCTTGCGTGATTTATTAATACTCTTGCTTTTGCAAGGTAATAATTAATTATCCGTTAATTGAATTATAGCTTGGCTTTAGAATTTTTTTTTAATCAAGCAATTAATATATCATTTACTTAATTGAGCAATCCAAAATTTCCCAAAAATCCACACAACTCCAGAGTTTTTCAAGAAAATTTCGGCAGCCTCCCGACGTCCCCTCCTCGGCGCCGGGAGGTAAGGAGGGCACTCGCCCTTTTAATCTGCCCAGCCGGAAAGATAATCGACGGCCGAGGGCTTCGGGACGTTGTCGAGTCCCGGAAATGGTCTTCGGAAGCTTCGATTGTTGATTGTTGTTTGCCGATTGGTTGCCGATCATTGTCGATTGTGACCGATCGTCGTCGATTAGTTGCCGATGGTTGCCGATGGCGAGCATTTCCCTTGTTCCCTTTCTTATTATTAATAATAATTATTATTAATTTATAACTATTACTGATAGTAGTATTTGTAAAGTATAGTAAATTCTTTATTATTATTATTAATAATAATATACTACTAATAATAATAATTAAAGTATATCCATCTTCTCTCATTCACGTTTCAAGAAACCACAGAAATCGGCTTTGTTTGTTTGCAAAGGAGAAGGTCACGCGAAAGCTATTGGCATGGAAGGAGGAGGCTTAACAGTTCTGGCGTGTGCAGAGAAGCAAACAGAGGTCATGCTTGATGTTGATTCTTTAATTTCCCACAAGCTGGAGCAGATAGAAGGTCTTGGCAGAGTTGCGTGAAGAAGTCGATGGAGGGTTTGCGCCCGGGATTCACAAAGAGAGCCGCTGGGGAAGGTGGTATGAAGTCGTAGCCAAACAGCAGGCCAACCTGTAGACAGAGGTGAACGGACGTGGATGTGGGTTTGTGTTCCTTGTGGTCGACCTTGGCTTGCCGGCGGAGGTGAGCTAGCCAAGATCAGGTAATTATTTGGGAATGGACGGTGGATTGAGGCAGAACGACGAGCTCGGAGAGCAAGGCCTGTCCGTTTGGAGGCGGGTCATGGCTTTGTCGCGATCTTAGGTGTTGCCGGTGAAGCTTTTCATTCAAGACAGGATTCAGAGCCTATATCCGAAACTCAATCTCCTCCTCCTGTAATTACTAGTGAGCCTCTTCCCCTGTTCTCATCCTTTTCTTTTTTTATTCGAAACCAGGCAGTTATGCCGGCCATAGTGGATGTGGAGGCATGGGAACGTGCCTTAATGGGCATAGCTTCAGTTATTTATTTTAATAACTTTTCAAAAAGGGTTGCATTATCATAACATGTACAAGTAGATAAAAAAAATTGTATACCATATTATTTAAATTTGTGTATATTATATGCATCCACATGATCTGGCATATTATGGCTAAACCACGCGTTCCAACGACTTGTATCAGGAAGAGCAATTTATGACTTTTTAATCCAACTCATAGCAAAGTAAGGAGGTTTATGCTTATGCTGTCATGAAACTCAATTAGTCATATCACACTTCCAGAGAATTAATTTGATATAGATTGTATGCTTATAACGACTCCTTAATTAAATATTGTCATCATGAGCAGATTTATTTTATTTTGCTGCAAGAAGAATTACTTCATTTGACTGCAAAATTATTACGTTTGCATTTCCTCAGTTTGCTAGGAGGGACTCCTAAGGATTTAGAATTTATGTATTTTAACTTGCAGTGATAGCATGTATTTCAGATTCGAGTATTTGTCTAGAGTGTGGATACTTTCATGAGACCCCATAAAATAGCTTCCGTTGAAAGTCTCAAACTTATTGTCGGCACATCCAATCTTGTAAATCCCAGCTCATGCCAGAATAATTGCTAATGCTATCGCTCTCATGATTTTTTTTTTATCTCGGACAAAATTGCCTCCCAACGAATTTGTTGGGCGTTTTTCACGCAATAAATTTGTTATCACGTTATTTGAATATTCTGACTTGCTCGATTCTCTTCCTTTTATTAGGTTATGGCTTTTGATTGGATCAGGCCCCGCTCGATGCCTGATACAGAGCGTACTGAGGATCATATTTGGAGGGAGATCGACATATTTTATCTTTTTCATTCTGCTTCTATTAGAGATCGTATATTATGGCACCAGGAGATGCTGATCGGCAGGGATGTATATGCTAGATTATTCACCCGATCTCCTCATCTACTGGTCTATGATTCAGATCATCCCACAGGCCATGATCTGGCAGACTGGGTGACTTCCCTTAGGCTAGGCCACAGCGATGCCAGTTCACTAGATCGCATTGTGGAGGGACTGACTTATGGTGTTCAGGACATGCTGCAGCCTGTTGCAGACCTTGCAGTGGGCACTGGTACTACTAGGCTTTTGAGCTACAGCCTTTCATAGCACGAGGTCGACGAGCAGCTTTATAATTCAGTCGAGGAGGGGGGAGTTTGTATATTCTGATGGCCTTCACCAAAGTTTGGCTCACTACCGTTATTTACACAGGCAGAGGAGCCAGCACCGTTGAGCTATAGTTATGTTGGAGGACTGGATTGAGAGGTTGCTGAGCTGAGATGCTTACACAGTACAGTCAGCTCATCCCCAGGATCCATTTGATACGAGGTTTCATTCTACTGGGTTGTCTTCAGTTCGGACTTTTGAGCCAGAGTCAGCAGAGGGGACATGACACATTTATGCTAGGGGGGTTTCAGAGGAGTTGTCCTTGGTGGCTTTCCTAGCCACTTGGTTGTGTAGTTTTGTCTTTTCGAGTCATGATAGATCCTTTCATCCCAGTACACTCCTGATGGCCAGCCTAATTGCTAGTGGGAGGCAGGTTTCTTTAGCCCCGACCATACTTACACAGATATACCATAGTTTTGGATAGATTTCTTCCTCTTATGGTCATCGACAGCGTGTGGTTGAGGTACCGTGGCATTATGTCCACGGATGGGTGCATATACACGTAGAGGGAGCTTTCAGTTGCACCGAGTCACCGGGCTCCTATTCAAATCACTTTTTCCACTTATTGGTCTAGTTAGCCAGGGCGACCTCAGCTACAGACAGGGCCAAGATCAAATTGTTTTTGTTTGCACCCTTACGTGTGGCCGACCGTTTCAGACTGGTTTACAGGTCTCCAGTTGGAGATTTACCCTCCCGGAGTTTTGGAGTTTCACCGTTAGATTCTTTGACTGAAAGAGGCAGGCCTACTTTTCTTTCCAGGAGCGGCTTTGTGCCTATTGCTTCTTACTTCGTCAGCATTAGACCTGGATGGCTTTGCTATAGGAGAGATTGCTCTATAGTCTTGGAGGGGTATAACCCCAATAGAGCAGCATGATAGTTTGGCTTCGTTCAAGCCACTCCCTTGGATAGACTTCCAGCGCTTCCTGGGGTGACAGATCGTCGCCACTTGAGCTCTCTTTCATTTTCAGCTTGTCTTGAGGTGGCCGCCTTAACTTGGGCTTTCCTCCTCCGGTTTGGGATAGGTTCTCACTTTTGTATAGCACCTGTAGATGCTTCTAACGGTATTTCACACTAGCTACTAGTCTGGGTTCGACACACCTTTTCCTCCTTCTTTGAGTTGGGCATTCAGAGATATAGCAGGAGGATCAGGGGCACTAGACGACTGAGGCATTCGTCAGGGCTGAGGGATTACGTCCCCGCACACACAGAGTCTCATAGAGCGCCAAATAGAAGGAGGAAGAGGAGCGCCGAGCCTACTGATAGGTATGACTGCCCTGGTATGTATATTAGTATTATTATTTTATTTATTGTACATATATTCTCCCATACACATATCTATGATTGAATTATAATATTTGCAGCCCCCTCGGATGGGCGTAGGTTGACTTCTCCTTCTCTAGAGAGGGGTCAACCCAAGAGGAGGACTTCGTACGAGCAGACATGTTACATATTCGTTTCATTTGAGCGTTATATATTATTGAATGTCATATTTTAATATATTTATATTTGCTTGACTTTCTTTCACTAAGGTGGTAGGCTTTCTCCTGAGTTACATCCTGGCAGATTTACACCTGTTCCACCAGCTCGTTACACATGTTCGAGTTCGATACTGGGCACAGGTAGCTCTTCACATCACCCATCATCGGGTGACCTGGACATAGAAGACCACTCAGGCACCGAGTGTCCACCCACTGCCACTACTGCTTTTGGTGATGTTGGAGGTAAATATTTCTTACATGCCTATTTATTCAATGGCATTTATTTGTTATTATTTCTCTTTTTTCACCTCCCTTTCATATATATTTGTAGATTACCAACCAGCCTCTTATGTGGATCACACTGCCGGTGATCCTAGTGGGCTTATTACAGAGCTTGTTGTTTTGTCTCCTACTCTCTCAGATTCCACTTGGGTGATTATCGGTGACTCATCAGGAGGATTTTCACCTGATGTTCAGCTTACTCATAGTGACTCTACCCAGCTACTTATGGAGAGCGATGCTGATGACACTACGACGGAGCTGATCACCTATCCTTCCTCGACTCAGGTGGTCCCACGCTGTTCTTCAAAGGGATCTTCACCAGGTGTTACTTCCCACTTAGGTGACCACCGATCTGTAGCTTTTGCAGAGGCCTTCCACCTTTCAGGTATTATTTTATTTTCATTAGCATTTATTATTACATTATATACACTAATATATATATTCTTAATGATTGCTTCTCCACTTCCATGTTCTAGGTTTGGAGCTTTCATGTTTTGTGCCAAGATCAGTGTTTTGGGCCTGTCGCTCTTTCAGTTGGCGGTGGTCGAGGGGAGTGCAGTATGCTCTTACTACACTATGAGCTTTACTACAACGAGTGAACCTAGATGCTTTAGCAGACTTGTACAGCTTTCACACTGAGGCTTGCTTACTTTTGGACTTTGCTGCAACCTGCGGCCTTCGAGATAGCCTCGTACAGATGTAGGAGCTTTCCTACCACACTGTTGAGTTTGGGGTGTTTCAGCTAGACTACACTTCTCAGCGGTTACCTTACATGATTTTAGCTGACTTAGAGGTTGAGGCCAGAGCTACTTGGGATAGAATGAGGAGAGATCGCCTTGATCTAGATTTTGGATGACAGGCTTTGCACCACTGTCAGCAGGACATTTCTGGGGAGCAGACTGTGCTTCAGGGCATAGAAGTTGAGCTCAGAGTTTTGAGACTGAGGGTGAGAGTTCTTCTGGCGAGATGTCAGGAGGTTAGAGCAGCAGCTGCTCACACTAAGGAGCACTTTTCTTGGATGGCTACCGAGGTCGAACATTTGGAGCATAGGTTGTCCTTTTCCACTGAGGAGTTCGACTTGGCACACCGTCGACCGGAGTTTGCACAGGAGCAGCGAGCGATGTTACAAGATCGTTCGGCCAGAGTTAGGCGACAGATCAGTAGTATTTAGTTCAGACTTTGACAGCCTTCCTACCACCTCTCTGGTATGTATGCATGTATTTATTTATAATTTTGTATTAAATTTTTAGACTTTTATTTTTCTTGGCAGGTCTACCCTTAGGTTTATGAGCATAAAACATTTAGAGGTTTGGCCCTTAGGCTTATTGATTCTGTTGATGATTTCAACTTTTTAGATAGGTCGATGAAATAGCTCGACCCTTAGGTTTATTGAACGAATTGATCTTAGCTCGACCTTTAGGTTTGTGAGCATAAAAGATTTGAAGATTCGGCCCTTAGGCTTATTGAACCAATAAATTTTAGCTCGACCCTTAGGCTTGTGAGTAATAAAATTTTTTTTTTAACAATTAACTATAATGATAAATCATTAAGTCAATATGCAGTTTCATTACTCCTTTACATTATTTGGTAAAGGGATATTTTATAAAAAAATGCCCCTTGTCTTTACAGGAGGGTGCAAAAGATATATCCTGCCTTTCAGGTTCATATATATAAATTATCTCCTGCATTTCAGGAGGGTGTATGTCAAGTGACCCTTACATTTCTAGGGGCCATGTAAATTTATATCCTGTATCACAGGAATATATGAGGTTCATCTCCTGTTGTTATAGGAGAAATTAAATATTATCTCCTACCTTTCAGGAAGATATATAAATTGCCTCCTATATTACAGGAGCAATTATGAATTTGTATCATGTCTTGCAGGAACATGCATAAATCATCTCCTCTTTTTATAGGAGAGATTAAATATTATTCCCTATTTTGTAGGTAGATATATATAAATTGCCTCCTGTATTACAGGAGAAATTTTCATCATAATATCTTGTCAATTGGGAGGTTATGTGAAATATTTCTTTAAATATTGGGCATTAATTGGTGGCATAAGCCTTTGACCAGAAATATCTATAAGTTGATAGGCTCCTCCTTCATACACATTTTTGATAATGAAGGGCCCCTTTCATATTAGGTCGAATTTTCCACCGATGCAGCGGTGGGGGATTATAGGCCTTTTACGAACTAGCACAAGTTCACCTTCCTTAAAGCTCCTAGGACGGACCATTCGATCGTGAGCCCTAGTCATTCGTGCTTTATAAACTTCAAGATTTTATTGGGCTTAAAGCCTAGTTTCATCTAGAGCTTCAAGTTCTTCTAATCGCAGAAGATTATTTTCTTCTTGGGTCAATTTGTATTACATAGCAATACGCAGTGATGCTAATTCTACCTCAAGAGGAAGTATCGCCACTGTTTCGAAGACTAGGGAATATGGAGTAGCTTGTGTCGTAGTCTTATAGGTTGTGCGATTTGCCCATAAGGCTTCTATTAGTTTATCATGCCATTCCCTCTTATTTTTAGAGAGAATTTTCTTGAGCAGTTTAACCAATGTTTTGTTAAATGCTTCGGCCAAACCATTGGCTCTTGGGTTATATATCGATGAATAATGCTAGTCTATTTTATGGCGTTCAATAAATTGATAAATTTTGGCACTTTTAAAGGTGGTATCATTATCCGATATGATTCGACGTGGTACACCAAAATGATAGATAATATTATCCCGAAAAAATTTCATTACATTATCTGCTTTAACTTCTCTTAGGGGAATTGCTTCAGCCCATTTTGAGAAGTAATTTGTGGCAGTAAGGATGAATCGATATCCCAAAGAAGAGGGCGGTTCTATATGACAAATTATATCGGTACCCCAACTTTCAAATTGCCACGATGCTACTGTAGGATGTAGCAGGTTAGGTGGCTGATGTATAACATCGGAATGCATCTGACATTGATGGCATTTCTTAGCATAGTCAAGACAATCCTTGACCATGTTAGGCCAATAATATCCCATGTGTTTGATTTTAATTTTCATTTTTGGTTCGGATTGGTGTGCACGCATAATCCTTCATGGACTTCAGTTATGACTTTCTGGGATTCATGAGGTCCCAAACATCGTTGCCACATTTGGTCAAATGATCTACGATATAGTGTGTCATTCATGTAAGCATATCTTAACGCTCTCTTGGATATTTGTAAGGCAATAGATTTATCGTCCGGTAATCTACCCTCTTTTAAATAGGTAATAAATGATTCCCTCCAATCATTCTCATCCAATATATGCAGGCTCTCAGGTGTTTCTTTTTCTTTGTTCTCTTATAAGGAGGCCGGAGCTAATGCATGTCTATTTTGGATAGTTATAATGATTGGATCCTCTTTGGAATTTTCCATTTCTTTAGCCAATTTTGCTAACGCATTGGCCTTGCCATTTTCATCATGTGTAACCCTAGTTAGGGTTACCTCAGGAATTCGTTCTAATAGTTTCAAAGTATGTTCGCGATACGGGATTAGCTCGGGCTTATTGATTTTAAAAGCACCTGCTATTTGCTTAATTATGAGTTGAGAATCTCCATATATATGAAGTTTCTGAATTTGCATATTAATAGCAAGCTCAAGACCCGCAATTAAAGCTTCATATTCAGCTTCATTATTAGTGCGAGATTCTATTAAGCTATATGAGTATCGCAATATACCGCCTTGCGGGGTTACGAATATAAGGCCGATGCCCACCTGAACTATTGGATGTTTAGGTGGTCGTGCTGGTTTTATTGATGAAGCTCCATCAAAATAGAGCTCCCAATCTTGTAGGTGCATTTTCTCTTCCACTTTGAGTATCTGCTCATCTCGCAGCTCGTCGTTAAGTGGAGAGCATTCAGGTAAAGGATAGGCAGCTAGAAAGTCTGCTAGCGCCTGTCCTTTAATAGCCTTTTGTGGCATATATGTTAAATCAAATTGCATTCGTAATACGGTCTATCTAGCTAGATGACCCGTCAGAGTGGGTCTAGTCATTAAAAACTTTAATGGATCCACTTTAGATATTAATGTTATCTTATGAGATAACATATAGTTTGCAAATTTTTGCGTAGCAAAAATTAATGCTAAACATTATTTTTCAATTAGCAAATATTTTGATTCAACCCCTATTAGTCGACGACTAATGTAGTAAAGGGCATCTTCCTTACCATCGACATTATCTTATGCCAGCAATGCTCTGAGCGATTCCGCCAAGGCTACTGTATACAAAATTAGGGGTTTACCCAGAATAGGAGCAGCAATGATTGGAGGATTCAACAGGTATTATTTTATGTTATTAAACGCCTCATGACAAGTATCATCCCACATGAAAGGAGTATCTTTCTTCATCAATCATGCGAAGGGTTGGCATCTACCCGAGAGATTAGATATAAATCTCTGAATATATGCCAATCTTCCTTGTAATGAATGAAGTTATCTTAGGATTTTTGGAAGTGGCATTTCCACTATCGCTTGAATTTTATCAGGATCAATTTCAATCCCTCTATGGAGTACAATAAATCCGAGAAATTTTTTGGATGACACAATAAAAGCACATTTAAGCGGATTCATTTTCAAATTAAATTTGCGAATCCTTTCAAATATAACTTTGAGATCATCTACATGCTCAAATTGATCTTTACTTTTTACAACTAGATCATCAATATAGCATTCCACATGCTTATGGATAAGATCATCAAAGATGCGGGTTATCGTCCTTTGATAGGTGGCCCTAGCATTCTTCAATCCAAATGGCATAACCTTGTAACAGTATATGCATATAGGAGTTCGAAAGGCAGTATGCTTTTCATCGTCTGGATCCATTTTAATCTGATTATAGCCTAATGACCAATCCATAAATGAGAACATATCATGTTTTGACGTATTATCGACCATAAGTTCTGCATTAGGAAGTGGAAAATCTTTCGGGCATGCCTTATTCAAGTCCTGATAGTCAATGCATATGCGTATTTGACCATTTTTCTTCTTAACTGGGATGATATTGGCAATCCAGTTAGCATATTTTTCTTCCTGGATAAAGCCAGCTTCGATGAGCTTTTTAGTTTCACCGATGACTTGCTCTTCAATCTCAAGTCGCATTCGCCTGGGTGCCTATTTGATAGGCTATATTTTGGTGTTAATGGAGAGGTATGCACCGCCACCTCTGGTGATAAACCAGACATTTCAGTGTAGTTCCACGCGAAACAATCTTTATACTCAAGAAGCAGCATTTTTAGCTCTTTTGCTTTATCGGGTGAAAGATTCACACTAATAAAGGTTGGCTTTGGCTCTTCTTCTGTACCCAAATTTATCTCCTTGAGTTCATCCACTGTAGCCTGACCACCTTCTTCAAATTTTGTTAGAGCTTCTTTCAGATCTACTATTAGATCTTCAGCTTTATTTTCAAGTTCCGACGTCCCTCCTCCTTATCCGTTATGTTATAGGAGGTTTCGTAAGTTAGACGCAGATGTTGGGGGTACTCAAGATAATGGTAGGATGCTACTCGTGTGAGACATGACTGACGAGCATATCCAAGCCCCCGGGTTATAGATAAACCATTGCCAATAGGTCATTGTGCATGCTCGTTATGCCAAAGTTCTCTAAAATAATGGGCTCAATTATTTGTTTGCATGAAAAAGATATTTCTCTCCATGAGTTTTCTCATAATGGGTGAAGGATATTGAGGAATAATTATCCACATATCTTCGTAGTCCCACTCATCTTTATATTCTATTTCATGAGCAGTATGATGCGGTATCACTTTTGATTCATAGAAAAGGGATCCACGTTCATTGAGACCTCTCTTGGGGGGAACATAGAAAGTTTTAATATTCCTATGTTTGTGTTTGATGAGGTCGTCAGTGTTTTGGAATGCTCAGCTGGCATATATACTATTTTGATGATATTTGTAGATATCTGCTCTTCAGATATCCTTATCATCGAAATTGATATATTTTTCAATTTCTGAGATACAGAACTGGGTCCTGGATCCCCTTCCTCTTGTGATTCCACAGTACTCTTAGGCTGATAAAGGAATTCTTCTTCTTCCTCCATACTTGGTTTGCTCGAGCACTGTACTTTGTTTGTGTGATTAGCTTTGTAATCAAAAGGGTTAGCTGCAAGATCATTCTTTCTTTTCCTTATGATTAAGGGTTTAAAAGCAGTAGAGATATCATCATCCTCCTCAGTATCACTACCGAGGTGCGGCACCGAGCTGATTTTCTTCACTTTTGTCTTTCCCTTATCTTTGGGCCTTTTTTTATCCGAAGTGGCGGCTTGGATTTTCGGAAGAATGTTATGTTTTGGCTTTTGTACTATAAAATACTTGGCATCATCAAAAATTTTGACTTCGTGTACCAAGAATGGTTGCTCATCACCATCAATGTGATGTTCTTCATTATCTCGATTATACTTCATGCATTGATGAAGTGTTGAAGGCACTATGCCATACTCATGGAGCCACGGTCTTCCGAGAACTGCCTTATATGATGTATTAGAATCTATTACGTGAAATCTTGCCTCTGTATATAGCTCTCCAAAGCTTAGAGGTAAGACCATGGATCCCAAGGTTCTTTAGCCTTGTTCATTAAATCCTTGTAGGAACACTGTGCTTTTGGTTAGATATTTAACATCTAGGGCCAATCCTTTGAGCGTTCTGAGGCTCATTAGATTGACAGAGGAACCTTGATCAATCAAAATTGTATTAACTTCCACGTTGTTACTCTCTGCAGTGACATAGAGTGGTCGATTATGATCTACCATTCCTATGAGAAGATCATTATCACAGAATGTAACTGTTGCAGTATTCTGTGTATATAAAGCTTCTTTCAGAGTTTGTTCGGCAAAGATTGCCTCATACTGCTCAGGATTTTGCAAGTCCTTGATGAGTATGTCCCTAGGGTCCTTGGACATAAGAAGGGCATCATATACACTCAGCAATGCAGGCAGCTTGCGAAGATGAGACAAGATATTACAATCCACATTCGGGTTGGCCTCTTTAGGATTTGGTGGATCTTGCGGCATAGCCGCTTGATTGAGCTGGATATTCTTATCCTGCTCTTTTCCCTTCTTCTGAGGTGGAGGAAGAATTTGTTTTCCACTTCTTACCTGAATTTGTGTCACTTCTTTGGACGAATCATCTTCAGCATGGGCGTCTTCCTTTTTTGCCACCTCTTCAGCTTCTTCGGAATCCGAGCTGCTTCCCAGTTTTGGACATTTATTCTTAAGAGTTATTTCACTCTTATTTTTATTATCTGGAAAACACATCTCTTCCTCTGAGTCTGTAAACGGCGATACCGTACGACATGTTTCTTTAGGACCGGTCTTTAAATTAGCCTTTTAAGGATTGAGGGGTCCACCTCATCTTCTCCCATTTCTTCCACCTCTTTGGCTTATAACTCGACAAGTTTCTCATAGAATACTCGTCTCTTCCTCAGATTCTGAGTCGAGGTATAAGTTAGCCATATAATCCTATAATCTGATAGGTCGCCATGGAGGTTACTGGTATTCATCGATAGAATCGATATACCGCTGTATTTCGGTCTTTTATTTCGTCAATCTCTTCTTCTTTCTTCTTTGAGATCTGGACGTAGAAGTCTTTCCTCTTTGGTCCTTATAATATTTTGAGGATTTCTTTTTAGCTGATATAGGATCCTTCTCAGTTGACTTTTCCAAGCGGAAGCGTTTTGGATCCACCTCAAATTCTAGAGCATTCTTTCGACGAATGGCCACAATACCCAAAAGGACCTTCATCATTTGCTTGGACTTTTTTGATATATAGGTTTCCCAACCTCCTTCATCTTGTTGGGGTTCGTTTCCTACATTTTCCTGATAAGAGCTGGACGAGATGACATTGGTCTTCTCTGTTTTGATTGGAGTGAATTGTTTTGTTCATGAGATTGTTTTGATTTGAGTGAATTATTTTATTCATGAGAATTCTAATCCAAGTTTATATTTTTGATGATTAAAAAAGTTTATTGTTTATCTAATTCATCTTCTAACATATATTTGAGTTTTTTGTTTGTCTGTGTGTACTAAAGTATTTTTCAAGAAATTCATACTCAAGACTATTGAAGACCTCAAGTTCACTTGTTCATTATAAATGAAGTCTGTAATTTTCTTTTCTTCTTTTTCTTGAGTCTGAGAGAGTGTGATTGTAAGTTGGATAACTATGCACACACACAATGGGGGAGTAAAAAGTTTAAATGTTTTTAAACTAATCGTACAGTATGAATTTATTTCGAACAGTATGATATGAAGAATATGTCCTCCCGGGAGAACCCATCAGACTAGAAAATTTTTCTAAGGCATGTTCGTACAGTACGAATAACATTCGTACATGAGTTTTTGCTGTATGAATAGCTCAAATTTGGGTTCGTCCAGAGGTTCATACGGGACGAATGAATCGGACGATGCTCAATGTTCGGTTCGTCCAAGCGTTCGTACGGGATGAAACGTTCGGACGATGCTCACTGTTCGATTCGTCCAAGTGATCGTACGGGATGAAATGTTCGGACGATGCTCACTGTTCGATTCATCCAAGCGTTCGTACGGGACGAAGTGTTCGGACGATGCTCACTGACTTGATCGTCCAAGTGTTCGTACGGGATGAACAATGTGTACGAACGACTCTGTTGTGTTCCTCTGATGAGTCGTACAGCACGGATTGTTCAAATCTTTGAACTATTCGTACAGTACGATGGACGATCGTACGGGACAATCGGCACGGAGTTAACTTGAAAATTCAATTTTTAGACGATTTTTCCTGTCCTAAGTATAAAAATTACTCAAAACTATTTTGAGAAGTGATCCTTCTACGAAAATTCTTTTGGGAAGTGAGGGGAGAGTGATTTGGAGAGTGTTTGGGAGTTAGTTTTGAGAGATCTTTCAAGAGAAAATTGTGAGGAGATTCACAAGGTTATCCAATTGAGAGGATTACTTTTACTTGTTCTTCAAGTATCTTCCTAGTTCCTTCGAGACTTTTGCAAGAGCATTGTTCGAAAGGATTCCAGTTCTCTGCCGCACTTGGAGAGTGGAAAGGATTCTGATTCTCTGCCGCACTTGAAGAGTGAAAAGGACGACGGTTCTCTGCCGCACTTGGAGAGTAAAAAGGACGACGGTACTCTGCCGCACCGGGGTTGGTGGAAGAGAGTTTGTAAAGGCTTCTCCGCCTTGCTGTGGGGGCAAAAGGAGAGTCACTTGGTTTTAGTGCAATACCTAGAGAAGGGATCCCTAGGGAGTGGATGTAGGTCGTGTTTGACCGAACCACTATAAATTCTGGTGATTTCTGTTCTCTTTCTATTTTTTCTGCATCTCTATTTTCTGCAGTTTATTCTCGTTGTGGCTGAATATCTGTTTTAAAAGAAAGAGCAAAATTTATCTCTGTTCATACTGTACGAAGTTATATCGTACTGTACGATTAGCTTTTAAATTTTCTAGAATATCAAGAGTAATTTTAAAAAGAACAAATTCACCCCCCCTCTTGGTTAGCCTAGGGACATTGAGCAATAGGTCTAATAACCTTTTTGCACTTTTAAGTGGTATCAGAGCCTATTTCAAAATAACTATTTTAAATACTGTTTGAAATTTCGATCATGGCTAATTTTGGAAATAGAAATACTATGGAAGGATACTCGATCACTAGACCACCGTTATTTGATAATATTCCTTTTGATTTTTGGAAAACTCGCATGTCTACTTTTCTGCAATCACTTGACTATCGTATGTGGATGTTAGTTCAGGATGGTTATACTGAACCAACTAGGATTGTAGAAGGAATAAGAGTTCAAACACCTTTTGCAAACTGGACTGTAGAAGAACGTGAACTAGCGCAACTGAATGCTAAGTGTTTGAATAGTTTCTTTTGTGCTTTAAAATCGGAAGATTACATGCGTGTGTCTACCTGTAAATCAGGAAAGGAAATTTGGGATAGACTTTGTATCACATATGAAGGTACAAATGAAGTGAAACAAACTAGATTGAACATTCTCTTGCACGACTATGAACTTTTTCGCATGAAACAGAATGAATCAATCTCTAACATGTACACTCGCTTTACACACATAGCCACTTCATTGCATGCTTTAGGTAGGGAGTTAACAAATGCTGAGAAAGTTAATAAGATATTATATTGTTTACCTCCTGCATATGATGCAAAGATAACTACAATAACAGAATCTAAAGATTTGAATGTTTATTCTGTTGACATTCTTCTTGGATCACTAATTGCTTATGAGCAATCGGTGACTCATAGGCAAATTGATGCAGGTGAGAAGCGAAAGGAGAAGAACATTACTTTAAAGGTGAATGACTCTGAAAGTGATCAATCGCTACCTGAGGACGAAGAGGATATTGCCTTGATGACGAGGCAATTTAGAAGTTTCCTAAAAAGGAAGCAGAGAAGACGTTAGAATTGGAACAATGGTAAGTTCCAGAAGAATGTCAAGGCTTCGAATGAAGTCATTTTCTATGAGTGCAGAAAGCCAGGTCACATCAAGACAGAATGCCCCAATCTCAAAGGAAATCTTAACAAGGAGAAGACCGAGGAGAAACCAAAGGATAGAAGGGGTAAAAAGAGAGTACAATGAGCTTTCTGGGCAGACTCAGCTTCAAACTCATCAGAAACAGCACCAGAAGAGGAAGTTATCAATTTGTGCTTAATGGCTGATAATCTCGACCATTCAGATGAGGATGAGGTATGTGATTTAAGCTATGAAGAATTATTTGAAGATTCTGCATATAGGAAACTTAAGAAACTGCATGCTAAGTTAAATTTGGATTACATAGAGCTGCAAAAAGAGTATGAGATCCTCAGAAAAGATCATGCATTAATAGATAGCAACCACATGACTTTGTTGGATGAGTTTGATGATTTAAACAAGCAGCATAATCTTTTAAAATCATCACATGCTGAACTTAAAAAAGATTTTAAGACTTTTATGGATGAATCGGATTCTAGAGAGCATGAGTTGAAAATTAATAACTCAATTTTAGAAAGTGCCAATGCATATCTTGAAGTCCAGATTAAAGCACTTAAGGAAAATAAAATACCACCTAAGCTTGAAGAGTTTCATGAATCTTACCACAAGAACATTGACTTAAGATCTAAAAAAAAAATTTTAGGAAGAATAAATTAGTGAATCCTTTTCCAGGGATAAAGTGTTTTTCTTGTGGTAGTTTAGGACACATTTCCCATACCTATACATTGAAGTATAGAACACATTTAGTATGGAGACCTAAGGTGCAGAAACCACAGCATATCACACATGCATCTGGTTTAAAGTTGTCAAGAGGTGAACCCAAACTTGTTTGGGTTCCCAAGGCTAATGTTTGATTATTTTTCAGAAACACTCTCATAGAAGACCTTGTGAGAGTATTTGGTACCTGGACAGCGGATGCTCAAAGCATATGACTGGAGATACAAGTCAATTTATATCGCTAGAAGCCAGGAATGGAGGCAAGGTGACGCTTGGAGATAATACCACCAAGAGAGTGGTAGGTACAAGTATAATTGGAAATTCAAAAAATTTTGTTATTGAGAATGTACTGTTAGTTGAAGGTTTGAAACACAATCTGTTGAGTATTAGTCAATTATGTGACAAGGGCTATCATATTAAGTTTTTACCTACAAGTTGTGTTATTAGTCTAAATGGAAATGTTGTTTTGAATGGTGACAGGGTAAATAATGTTTACATGCTAGACTTTAATTCTGTTAAAGCATCTACTGCCTTGTGTCTGAAAATTATATCTGATGAATCATGGTTGTGGCATAGAAGGCTTTGTCATGCTAGCATGAAAAATCTTAAGAAAATCACTCAAAAGCAACTGGTTAGAGGAGTACCCAAATTGGATTTTACTAAAGATCATTTATGTGATGCATGTCAACTAGGAAAACAAGTGAGATCCTCATTCAATTCTATCAAGAAAATTAGGACTAGCAAGCCCCTAGAAATTCTTCACATGGATTTATTTGGACCTGTTAGTACCTTAAGTTTAGGAGGAAAAAGATTTGGGTATGTTATTGTGGATGACTGTACTAGATTCACCTGGATTAGATTTTTGAATCATAAGAGTGAATCATTTGAGGAGTTCAGAGATTTTGTCACTTGGATTCAAAGAAAACTTGGTTTTGAAATAGTTAGTATCCAAAGTGATCATGGGGGAGAATTTGAAAATGAAATGTTTAATGATTTTTTCAAATCTCTTGGAATTGAACACAACTTCTCAGCACCGAGAACACCTCAACAGAATGGAGTTGTAAAAAGAAAGAACAGGATATTAGTGGAAACTGCTAGGGCCATATTGGCAGAATATTCACTTCCTAAATATTTTTGGGCTGAAGCAGTTAGTACCGCATGTTATGTATTGAATAGGGTATACATAAGGTCTAAATTGGATAAGACACCCTATAAACTTCTTAAAGGTAGAAGTCCCAACCTCTCACATCTACATATTTTTGGATGTAAAGTGTTCATTCATAATAATGATAAAACTCTTCTAGGAAAATTTGATCCGAAAGCAGATGAAGGAATTTTTCTAGGATACTCAAGTGTTGGAAAATCCTATAGAGTTTTTAATAAGAAAACATTAGTAGTTGAAGAGACCACACATGTTGTTTTTGATGAATCTTATGATAGTAAAGGGTCTAATATGGATGAAGATGAGGTTGAGGTGATAAATCAAAAGCTTGAAAATCAAAAAGTTGAAGATAAGGTTGAAAAAGAAGAGGAAAACCAATTGCCTAGAGAATGGAAATTTGTAAGGAGTCATCCAAAAGAATTGATTTTAGGTGAACCAAGTGAAGGAGTTAGGACTAGGCATGGATTGAGGAAAGAAGTGAATCATTCAGCATTTATTTCAATGATAGAACCCACAAACATAGAACAAGCACTTTTGGATGAATTTTGGATATTGGCCATGCAAGAAGAGTTAAATCAATTCAAGAGAAATGATGTTTGGGAATTAATTGAAAGGCCAAAAGATCAAAGTGTAGTTGGGACTAAGTGGGTATTCAAAAACAAGATGAATGATTCAGGAGTAATTGTTAGAAATAAGGCTAGATTAGTAGCTAAGGGGTATAACCAAGTTGAAGGAATTGATTTTGAGGAGACATTTGCCCCTGTAGCAAGACTTGATGCAATAAGAGTTTTGTTAGCCTTTGCCTGTTTTAAAGATTTTAAATTGTACGAAATGGATGTTAAAAGTGCCTTTCTAAATGGGGTGATAGAAGAGGATGTGTATGTTGAACAACCTCCAGGTTTTGAAAATTCTAAATACCCTAATCATATTTTCAAATTGAAAAAGGCATTATATAGACTAAAACAGGCACCTAGAGCATGGTACGAGAGGTTAAGCACTTTCTTGTTAAATCGATCATTTGTTAAAAGAAGTGTGGACACCACTTTATTTATGAAAAGATTTAAAAATGAAATACTCATTGTACAAATATATGTGGATGATATCATCTTTGGATCAACTGATAAAGCTTTATGTGATGAATTTTCAAAAATAATGAGTAGTGAATTTGAGATGAATTTGATGGGTGATTTGACTTATTTTCTTGGATTTAGCATAAAGCAAAATGAGGAAGGGACTTTTCTTTGTCAATCTAAATATGTTAAGAAAATCCTCAAAAAGTATGAAATGGATAATGTTAAACCAGTCACTACACCCTTGAGTTCCTCAGTCCTATTAGATAAGGATCCAAAGGGAAAATCTATTGATCAAAAGAAGTTTAGAGGAATAATTGGATCTTTACTTTATTTGACTGCTAGCAGACCTGACATTATGTTTAGTGTTTGCTTATGTGCTAGATTTCAAGCTGATCCAAAAGAATCACATTTGACAGCAGTAAAAAGGATCTTAAGATATCTTTTGGGAACTCAAAATTTAGGAATTTGGTATCGTAAGAACATTTCTTCTTTTGATATAATTGGATACTCAGATTCAGATTTTGCAGGCTGTAGGGTGGATAGGAAAAGTACTTCTGGAACATGTCAATTCATTGGAAATTCATTAGTATCTTGGTCCAGTAGAAAATAAAATTCAGTAGCACTTTCTACAGCTGAAGCATAGTACATTGCCTTAGGGAGTTGTGTAGCACAGGTGCTTTGGTTGAAACAATAATTGAGTGACTTAGGATTAGTAGTAGGCACCATTCCAATATTTTGTGACAACACTAGTGCCATTTGTATTTCAAAGAATCCTATTCAACATTCTAGAACCAAGCATATTGACATAAGGCATCATTTCATAAGAGATCATGTAGCAAAAAGTGAAATTGAACTACATCATGTGGCTACTAAAGATCAGCTTGCAGATATTTTCACAAAACCCTTAGCCTTTGACACATTTAGCATGTTGAGGACAAGGCTAGGTGTGATAGATCTAAATGCTTGATTAAAATTTTCTGCAAATGTATTTGTATTTGTTTTGTATTTGTTAGTTTGTTTGTTGATTTGTTTTCATTATTATATTTTTATTTCTTGTTTGAATTCTTTTTTTTTTGTTTTTATTTGTTCCGTATTTGAATGTTGAAAGGCTAAAGTTTTTGATGTGTTGGGGTTTTTTAGTTATATTCATACTGTACGATATGTCATCGTACTGTACGATCACGTCATCGTACCCACATTTTGTTTGTACGAACGGATAGGAAATACGGTTAGGGGCAGTTATTATTGGCGATCGTACGTATGAATACGTCATTCATCTGTACGATCCATGTGTCATTTTGCGTGAGGGATGAACCTAACCGTCGCCTGAACGACCTTTAATTTTCTGATCGTCCCGGACGAACACGTAATCGTCTGTACGATCAGGAAGTCAAAAAGCCTGTACGAAAGGATGCCTCGGGACGAGCAGTTTACGAAAAACCATTTCTTTTTTACTATTTTCGTTCGTCTCGGATGAATTTCCATTTGTCCCGGACGAATCTAGGATCGTCTTGTACAAATGTTATTCGTACAGTACGATATCAGGTTTTTTCTATATAAAGGAGGGTCATTTTCTTTCATTTCACTATCTTTCTAGAAACCTTTAGAGCCTTGAGAGAAAATGTCTGGTAGTGGAAAAAGGGCAGGAGTGGCTAGGCATCCGGCGTCTAGAAGGGAATGTGATGAAAATTTCCTTAGTGAGGAGAATGAGGAAGCATACCTTAGGTATGCTGCGTCTAAGATTACTCCTTCCCGTATTCTTCTGCAAGAAAACATCCATTTTGCAATTATGCCCCTCTTTGACTCGATACAGTTTTCTTTTCTATTGACCTTGATTTATGCCTTCAATAAGGACTTGTTTCATGTTTTCCTTGCAAACATAACCTTTAACGAGGATCATACAGCCATCTCTTCTTATGTCCTTAAACAAAAGGTTAGAATAACTAAGGAAGATGTAGGAGAATATGTTCATCTTAGAACTGAAGGGATTAGAGCTCATACTTTCTCCACAAGACCTGAAAATGGTTGGTCCGAAATTAACCAAGTTCTTAGAGGTGCAAGCATACCTACACATGTTGGTCAGGTAGAAATGTTGAATCAAAATGCTAGGATAATTCAACATGTGCTTAGGACATCAATAATACCTAAAGCAGGAGATCGAGTTAATATGACTCCACTTCTTTCTGCAACAACATTTCTTATTATGACTGGTCAGCCTATAGATGAAGCTCAATTGATCTTAGATTACATCTATTATCTGTCTGACATTGGGTTGGCTAGTGTGAAGAGGAAGAAATATATTGCTTTAGGACATATTGTGTGTTACATCCTAGAGAGAAAGTACAATCTTGTTCATCCTTCTGGTCCTTCAGAGCTCCCACTATACTTCACTGATGCTTCTTTTAGAGCATTATTTGGGAAAGAGGGTACAGTTGACAGCTCAGATGATGAGCCTCATTTTGCTACTGCTCCTTCAGGTGCACCCTCAACTGCACCTGGACCTTAACAGGATTTCTATCAAAACATGGTCCAACGTTTTGATAGAATGGACCAACGGTTTGATGACATGGAGGATCATCTAAAGAGGCAGGATGATCAGTTTGATGCTGTTAACACAAATATTGCTACTCTTAACAGCTATTTCTCATTGTTCGATGGTATACCACCTCCTCCACCTCCTGATCAGGGTCCCTCTCAGTACTAGCTTGGATGTGATTTTGTCACTCTTTGTTTGTTTTTAAGTTATCTTTGAGTATTTTCTTGTGAGTTGTTATTTTGAATATGTGTTAGCAAGTTCTTTATATGAGATGTGCCTTAAACGTGTAACTTGCTATGGTTGTATGTTATGAAGTTATTAGTAATGAAATGTTCCAGTGTTTCGGTATTTATTCTTTTGTGTTAGTGAATGGCCTTGTTTCACTTGAATATAGTTGATTACTGATCTAGAATGTTAATTGAGTTCATATTACAATAAAAAATTTCTATGCATAACTTTAAAATTTCAAATTTTTTAGATTTCATTATGTTATGGTGTGGATTAGAAGATCCTACTTAAATCTTATTTAGACATGTGTTATTTAGTCAAATAATTATGTATGGTTGTTATTTTAACATTATTCTCACATTCTATATCTTTGTGTTTATTATTGTATTTGTGACTAAAGAGATAATATTATTGGGAAGAATCTTAAATTCAAAGCAAAGCTTGAAAAGATGCACAAAATGTGCCATATAAGAAAAGATGTACAATGTCGCCAAATGTAAAAAGACACACAAAGTGTGTCATCAAATCAAAAGATGCGCAATGTCGCCAACTGTCAACAGACACACAAAGTGTGTCATCAAATCAAAAGATGCGCAAAGTCGCCAAATATTCTTTCCTTTAGTTTTTTATTCTCTTTTTCACTAATTAATAATTGTCACTTTAGACCTAGAATTTTTTATAATGTTATCTCTCATTCTATACAAAAATTGAGACTGCTAAACATGTCTAATACATTACTACTTTAGATCAACTTTTCTTGTCTTTAACATACTTTGAAATCTAACATTTTTTAGTCTTTAGTTTTTGCATCTCATTTCAATATTGTAATTCAACTTTATTTAACATAATTCCATTTCTCAACTATCTTTTAGTGCTCTTTTTGCTGTTGGCAAAAGGGGGAGAGTTTTATTTTTTGACTTATGTTTCTTGTATGATTGTATGTGCTTGGTATGTATGTTCTTGTATGTTTGTATGTGCTATATGTTTGTATGTGCTTGCTTTCTGTATGTTTGTATGTGCTTGCTTTGTTTTTGCTCTACCTTGTATGTTTGTATGTGCTATATGTTTGTATGTGCTTGCTTTGTTTTTGCTCTACACTCTTTTCTTCCCTTCTTCTTCCCTTCTCTTATCTATCCTCAAATATCTTGATTTGTCTTTAAGGGGAGCTTAAGGATAGGATAAGTTAGTTTTAGGGATTTAGGTTATTTTAGGGGAGTGTAGATCTTTTATTTAAAGGGGATACATTGAGTGAATGTTAGAAGATCTATTTTTGTATATCATCAAACAATAGTTGTTTTGCCATCATCAAAGAGGGGGAGATTGTTTTGATTGGAGTGAATTATTTTGTTCATGAGATTGTTTTGATTTGAGTGAATTGTTTTATTCATGAGAATTCTAATCCAAGTTTATGTTTTTGATGATTACAAAAGTTTATTGTTTGTCTAATTCATCTTCTAACATATATTTGAGTTTTTTGTTTGTCTGTGTGTACTAAAGCATTTTTCAAGAAATTCACACTCAAGACTGTTGAAGACCTCAAGTTCACTTGTTAACTATAAATAAAGTCTGTAATTTTCTTTTCTTCTTTTTCTTAAGTCTGAGAGAGTGTGATTGTAAGTTGGATAACTGTGCACACACACAATGGGGGAGTAAAAAGTTTAAATGTTTTTAAACTGATCGTACAATACGAATTTATTTCGTACAGTACGATATGAAGAATATGTCCTCCTGGGAGAACCGATCAGACTAGAAAATTTTTCTAAGGCATGTTCGTACAGTACGAATAACATTCGTACATGAGTTTTTGCTGTACGAACAACTCAAATTTGGGTTCGTCCAGAGGTTCGTACGGGACGAATGAATCGGACGATGCTCACTGTTCGGTTCGTCCAAGCGTTTGTACGGGACGAAACATTCGGACGATGCTCACTGTTCGATTCGTCCAAGCGATCGTACGGGATGTAACGTTCGGATGATGCTCACTGTTCGATTCGTCTAAACGTTCGTACGGGACGAAGTGTTCGGACGATGCTCACTGACATGATCGTCCAAGTGTTCGTACGGGATGAACAATGTGTACGAATGGCTCTGTTGTGTTCGTCTGATGAGTCATACAGGATGGATTGTTCAAATCTTTGAACTATTCGTACAGTACGATGGACGATCGTACGGGACGATCGGCACGGACTTAACTTGAAAATTCAGTTTTTGGACGGTTTTTCCTGTCCTAAGTATAAAAATGACTCAAAACTGTTTTGAGAAGTGATCCTTCTACGAAAATTCTTTTGGGAAGTGAGAGGAGAGTGATAGGGAGAGTGTTTGGGAGTGAGTTTTGAGAGATCTTTCAAGAGAAATTGTGAGGAGATTTACAAGGTTATCCAATTGAGAGGATTTCTTTTACTTGTTCTTCAAGCATCTTCCTAGTTCCTTGGAGACTTTTGCAAGAGCATTATTCGAAAGGATTCCGGTTCTCTGCCGCACTTGGAGAGTGGAAACGATTCCGGTTCTCTGCCGCACTTGGAGAGTGAAAAGGACGACGGTTCTCTGCCGCACTTAGAGAGTGAAAAGGACGACGGTACTCTGCCGCACCGGGGTTGGTGGAAGAGAGTATGTAAAGGCTTCTCCGCCTTGCTATGGGGGCAAAAGGAGAGTCACTTGGTTTTAGTGCAATACCTAGAGAAGGGATCTCTAGGGAGTGGATATAGGTTGTGTTTGACTGAACCACTATTAATTCTGGTGTTTTCTGTTCTCTATTTATTTTTTCTGCATTTCTATTTTCTGCAGTTTATTCTCATTGTGGTTAAATTTCTGTTTTAAAAGAAAGAGCAAAAATTATCTCTGTTCGTACTGTACGAAGTTATATCGTACTGTACGATTAGCTTTTAAATTTTTCAAAATATCAAGAGTAATTTTAAAAAGAACCAATTCACCCCCCCTCTTGGTTAGCCTAGGGACATTGAGCAATAGGTCTAACAACCTGTTTGCACTTTCATTCTCTCTGTTGGGGTTAACTAATACACTATCTGACAGTGTAAGCTCTCCACTCCAATAGTTCCTTTCTACCCAATCTTTGAATATAAAATAGTCTTCAATCACGTGACTAACAATTCGATGGTATGGACAATAATTCAGATCATTAATCATGCCGGCCTGTTCTGGTCGGCGAGACTCCAGTAGTTGTAGGCCAATCTTGAGAGCATGTCGGAAGTTTTTTCCCGTACATTCTCTTTTAAAAGAGTTCGGCTTATTGATTTTCTCCTGTAAGGAAGGGACTACTGGCTTTTCCTTCGTCTGTTTTGTCATCTTAGGCGTAGCCATTTCTCCTTTCTCCTTTTTATCAGGACGAGAAGTAAATGTAGTATTTACTTCATGCCGCTTTGAATCATAAATTCTGGGTTGTTTGCCTTTACTAGCGGGATTACTATGGTAGTTGTAGGCGATGCCCCTAGGCTTAGGTAGCCTTTCGAACTTAGCTACACGATCTAATAATTCTTGAAAGGAATTTATCATGGCCATTACTAAGTAGGGAGCCATATGGTCGGCAATATTTCCAAGCAGGAGTTCTACAGCATATTTCTCGATCAATTGATGCTCACACCTCATGCTAAAGTTCCTCCACCTTGTGATATATTTGGTGACAGACTAATCCTTCTTTCTTCTTTCAAAAGTAAGATCTGCAATCGTCACCTTCTTTGTGGTACCGGCAAACCTTTTAATGAATATCGTTTCAAGCTCGACGAATGTCTTAATCGAGTCATTTGGTAACTCGGCAAACCATTCGAAAGCCGTACCTGTAAGGCTGCTAACAAATTGACGTAGCAACAAGGTATTATTTCCTCCAGTGTTACCGCAGGTAGCCTTGAACTGGACCAAATGTTGCCTAGAATTTTCTGTGCCAAAAAATATTTTGAACTGAGGTACCATGTATCCTTTAGGATATTTTACGTGGTCGTATTCCATGGGATACGGGCGGCCTGTACCCACTAAAGCTTCAACAGTTTTAGCGGCAATAACTTCTTTCACGTTTTTTATTGATAAGATTTTCAATTTGGGTTTTGCTGACTACTTCCTCTTCTTTGAGTGCTGTTAGCATTAGCTCTTGTACCTCTGCTTCTTAGTTAGGCACATCTAGATTAGGAGGAGTGGCCTGAATACCTAACGTACCCATATTCTCTTGGGGGTTTACAGGTTGTGTTCAGCCAAGCGCGGTCGCTAGACCAAGTTGCCCAAATAATTCTTTCATCATAAAGTTCATCTCATCAAGACGAACATTTAATTGAGCAATCTCTTGGTCTTTTCCCGTCGGAGAGATTGTATTTCTTGTTGCAATTTTATTACAGATCCGTTAGCCTCCTCTTCCTCCACCTCCTCTAATTGGGGAGGTGTCGTATTTGTAGGCATTGCTTGCTCTTGCATACCTCGCATTTATTCTTCATTTTGAGGGGTTGCAGCTGCATTCCGGTGAGCCTGCATTCTCTGGCTAGGCTACTTGAAAGTATGGGTAACAACTCGAACGGTTTCAACGTCCCTAGGATCAACCTCTTTTGTTTTCCCGCCATACTTATCATCTGGAAAGTTTTTTCGTCTCAATGATCGACATTGTAGTCATCTTCGACCTCATATTCTTCTTCTGGCCGATTCCAACGCCTCCAATGGATTATGGGAGAGTCAGGGCTCCCTTCGTACATAATAGCCTTTCCCTTATCAGCTAGGGTAGGCTTGGAAGGAGATTTCTTAATAGAATGCGTCATTTGATCAACATTTTTTGGTGACATTTTACGAGCGTGGCTCACATAATTGCCCTTCAATATATTCTTTTGTTTGGGCTCTTTTGGTACCCAAACTCGTTAGTTCATTACAACGATCTTCAAATAATTTATCTTGGGTGCAGGGCAATGTCGGTTACTCATACCAACAAGTTCCTTTGCAGGACTCGACCTGTAGTATGGTCGAAGGGGTCTTTGTCTGTAGCCTTGATAGTGTAGACTACCGTGGGATTTTCCCACTTTCTTTCTTTCAAATCCTAAATACTACCCAGGCTCCATAGTTTTAGGATTAAAGAAATGCAGAAGGCCCCTATTACTTCCTCGGTAAGATTTCTTTGAAACCTCATTCTTTCAAGAATTTCTAAAAGTTCAAACGACTCCTTTATTCAACAACTTCTTCCGGTTTCTTATCAAATTCTTATTCTTCACAGCCTTCAGTAGCTTGTGAAGACAGGAGGAGACTGTTTCTCTCTTTTCTGGCAACGATGGTTGGTTAGAAGTCTCCCAGAAAGACTTCTTTAGCTCACCCCGAGCATTGTTGTGTTTCACCCATCTTAATGGCTCGAAGCCATTGCAAATGGGTATGTTTGCCTCCGGTTGAGGCAATGGCTCCTGATTTGGGGTTGGTATATTTGTCCGCCCGGTTGCTCTAAGTCGAGCGTTGGCTTTTCATCTGGCTTTCCTTAACAATTTGACACCAGAAGTAGAGGCTTTGGCATCATGCCTCCCAAGAGCAAAAATAGTTTCCTTAAGAACTTCAGTTTCGTTCCTCTCCAAATTGGTTGTATTAATGACAACAGATTTCAGCTTAGGCTCGGGAGCCTTTCTTTTAGCCAATGGGAGCACCTTGTTGTTGATGTTAGAAGCCCCAGTGTCGAACTTCTCATAGTGAACAACATATCTGTTCACATTCTAGCCGGACGAATCAGCAATGATTTGTTTTGATCAAGGCTTAAGAACCTCCTTTTTGGCCAAAGGGGTTGCAGTAAATACAGAAGGTCTGGGTACAACAGCATTCTCAATCATCATCTCCCTGGTTGATGCAGTTTCACCAGGAAGGAACTTGAATACTTCGAAAATAGTTCTGAATTGCAGTGTGGCACCAGATCGGCCAATATCTATCACGATATGGGGGAATTGGATGCGCGATCCCTCCCAGAGCATGATAGTCATCATACTTTTAACAGTCAACATTTCAATAACCTGTAATAGAACTTGCAGGGATTAGTCAACCTGACTTCTGTTTCACAATATATATATATATATATATATATATATATATATATATATATATATATATATATATATATATATATATAATTATTTTAATAAAGGAGCATATGTATATATTCATATATTCATCCAAAGATGGACAGAGAAGTATTCCCTAGTGGAGTAGCCAGAAATCTGATCGCTCCAGAAAAATCATTTTAAAACAAAGTTGCAAGCCCCGCTCTCATGAACTTAGGGTTCCCTTTAATTTTTTCGGAGGTAGATTGAGTTTATTATTTAACCAGATTTCCCCTGAGAGTAGTGTTAGGGTTTATTTAGATTTGGGTTCTACTTCCTATGAGCGTAAGCCCTCATAGTTAATTATCCCTCCTAATGCGTTAGAAGAACTCTCGATTAAGGAAGAAATACACTTTGCTTTAAACATGGAGTGTAAAAATGTGCAACAGAATTTTAGACTTAGTTATGGGGGATGAAGGTACACCCGATCAAGATCCCATGGTTCCATCATCCTGGGTATACCGTTGGTTCAATCTAGCAACATTAACAACTATGGATTGTAGTGTCCAGGGAATCTAATTAGCAGCCATGGGTTGCGTCCTCTCAGGGACCCCGAATAGACTGAAGTGGAGATGTGTGTGGATTTTAGTTTAGTTTAGTTTGGGTTGGGGATTATGGCTTCCTTAGAAGTTGCCCGTTAGTTTGTTTAATTTGGGGCTTACAGCTTCCTTAGAAGTTGCCCATTAGTTTGTTTAGTTTGGGGCTTACGGCTTCCTTAGAAGTTGCCCATTATTTTGTTTATTTTGGGGCTTACGACTCCAATTAGGAGTTTCCCGATGATTGGGTCTTACAACCTAGCCCTATAAGCTATGTGGCCTGTATGGTGGGTCTTACAACCTAGCCCTTATAGACTAGGATGCCTGAATTTGGAGTTTTTGGATTCAGGGTTCTTCACATAGAAGTTCCCTATTATGCGGGTCTTACTGCTTCGCTTAGAAGTAGCCCAAATGACGGGTCTTACAACTTAAGTCTTATAGGCTAAGATGCCCAGTAGTTTGGGTTTGTAGATTTTTTTTTTGTTGGTTTGACACTAGACCGTGGTTTTGACACTTACTTGCTAGTAGCATGTTCTTTACTTAGCTTTTAGTAGTGTGTGTTGGTTGTTTTCTTAGTGCTCGTACTTTTTTTTCCTAGCACTTTATTTTGTCTGCAGCAGTTAGTTTACTACTTTCAGCATTAATTTTATTTATAATTGGGCTGACTTTTGTTTGCTTGTTTGCAGGTGCTCGCAGCCAGCAATTAGAGAGCTCTCAGGTAGATGTAATTTAGACTACGGCTGAGGGTCAGAGATCTTGTTGAGTTGTTTGTTGGAGAGCTATTTGTTAGCTGTTGTGAGAGCTCTTGGAGAGATGCTCGATTTGAGAGGTGTTGGGCTTATTTGGAGAGCTGTTTTAGTTGCCCATGAAGTTGTTCAGTAGCTCGTACTTAGGTTGATTGGATAGTGGAAACATTGATTTCTTACATTTTTATTTTTATTTCAATTGTGTTAATTAGATTGATTAATCAGATTTTAATTTAATTATAGTTGAATTTTAATTAAAATTTAATCTGCTCAGTTTATTAGTTTAGATTTTAAGTGTCTTTAAAACTAATTATATTAAATTTGATTTGCTTAATTAAAGCTCCAGATTTTAAATGTATCGCACAATTATGCTATTTTAATTATTAATTAGGTTAGTTGTCTAATTAGTTCAATTTAAATTTGAGTTTTAATCATTAATTGAATTGGATTCTAATTTTTTGATTTTTTTTATCTCAAATTTAGTTATTTAAATTTATTAAAATGTTTAATTTGATTAATTTATTCAATTTAGTTAAAGTTCTAATTTTAATTAGGATCGTATTCTAGATTAATCAATTAGATTATGATTCATTTGGATCTTATTTATATAAGTTTAACTTAAATTATATTAATCAACTTAGAATTCTAATTCCACTTAAGTGAATTGATCAGTTAATTAGGTTAATTAGTTATCATATTTTGATTGCAAGGTTCAATTCCAGATTATTAGCTTATTTTATTTTATTAACTGTTTATTTGTATTTTAAATTGGTTGATTAATATTAGATTTCATTATTAGTTCAATGGCTTACTCAACCTGATATTTAAGATTTTAAATTGAGCACTCAACTAGTTTAACGGAATTGGGAGAGTTGGATTTAATTTAATATTAAATTGATTAAGTTTGAATGTAGTTAATTAAAAGGTTTTAAATTAAAAGTTCAATTGTACTGATTTTTTTTAATTTGGAATAATCATTTTAATTTATCAATTAAATTAATATTGTGATCAATTTAATTAAAAAAAAATGAAATCTATGTTCTTCCAAAAATCCATCTAAGTACAGAATTTTTTAAGGAAATTTCGGCAGCCTCCCGGCGTCCCCTCCCCGGCGCCGAGAGGTAAGGGAGGGCACTCGCCCTTTTGGTCCGCCCAGCTGGAAAGATAATCAACGGCTGAGAGTTTCGGGACGTTGTCGGGTCCCAAAAATAGTCTTTTGAGGCTTCGATTGCTAATTATTGTTTGTCGATTGTTGCTTATCTTGGCCGATTGCTTGCAGATGGCCACCAATGGTTGCCGATGGTCGCCAATTGTCATGCCTTTCACTTTGACGTTTGCAAGCATTTGATTTGGTGATGATTTTTTTTTGTTAGTAATAATAACTATATGAATTGCAATTATTACTAATAATATTATATAATTAATGATAGCCCTTGATTGTAATCCTTCTTCTCCGTTGTATTTGATGTTTGTTCAAATGGCTTGCTCAAATGGCAGAACTTGCTGTTTGTTCAAATGGCTTGCTCAAATGGCGGAACGAGGACTGGCTCGTACAAAGGTAGTGGACCAAGCGGCTGAGGCTCTGAGATCATATTCTCGTTCACCTGTGGGAGAACGACCAGTAAAGGCGGACTTGTAAGGCTCGTTTGCACGCAAGGAAGACAGTCCGAGATGCCAGGTAAAGGCAGGGGCTTGATCGGCCTGAGGTTTTGTGACAGAGGCGGATGGGCACGAGATTAGCAAGGAGATCCTGGTTGGAAGTCGTAGTCGAACAACGAACGGACATGGGATTCTCAAAGAGATCTGCCGGTGACGGTGGTTGGAAGTTATATCCGAATAACGAATGGACGTGGGATTCACCAAGAGATCCGCCGGCGACGGTGGTTTCAAGTCGTAGCCGAACAGCAAAGTCGTGAAGGCCTGCAGCTTGCTGGCGGACTGGAGGTGTTGAATGTAAGCAGAGAAAAGTCCCAAATCAGAACTCTTGCCACCTGAATATCAGTTCGGGTAACCTTTGTTATTCTTTCCTTGCCCCTTTCTGTGAATTGAATTAGTAGTTTCAACTGCAATGGGATTGCCAACGTGGGAATGTGGCCCTAACATGAGGAAGAGAGTTGGATTTCACCATAATTATATGACTTGTTTGGCTTGTGTGATTTATTAATACTCTTGCTTTTGAAAGATAATAATTAATTATCCGTTAATTGAATTATAGCATGGCTTTGGAATTTTTTTTTAATCAAGCAATTAATATATCATTTAATTAATTGAGCAATCCAAAATTTCTGAAATATCCACACAACTCCAGAGTTTTTCGAGAAAATTTCGGCAGCCTCCCGGCGACCACTCCCCGGTGCCGGGAGGTAAGGAGGGCACTCGCCCTTTTAATCCGCCAGGCCGGAAAGATAATCGACGGCCGAGGGCTTCGAAACATTGTCGGGTCCTGAAAATGGTCTTCAGAGGCTTCGATTGTTGATTGTTGTTTGCTGATTGGTTGCCGATCGTTGCCGATTGTGACCCATCGTTGCCGATTAGTTGTCGATGGTCACGAATAGTTGCCTATGGTTGCCGATGGCGAGCATTTCCCTTGTTCCCTTTCTTATTATTAATAATAATAATTATTTAATAATTATTATTAATTTATAACTATTACTGATAGTAGTATTTGTAAACTATAGTAAATTCTTTATTATTATTATTATTATTATTATTATTATTATTATTAATGTACTAATAATAATAATAATTAAAGTATATCCTTCCTCTCTCATTCACGTTTCAAGCAACCACAGAAATCGGCTTTGTTCGTTTGCAAAGGAGAAGGTCAGGCGAAAGCTATTGGCGTGAAAGGAGGAGGCTTAACAGTTCTGGCGTGTGCAGAGAAGCAAACAGAGGTCAGGCTTGATGTTGATTCTTTAATTTCCCACAAGCTGGAGTAGATAGAAGGACTTGGCAGAGTTGCGTGAAGAAGTTGACGGAGGGTTTGCGCTCGGGATTTACAAAGAGAGCCGCCGGCGACGGTGGTTTGAAGTTGTAGCCGAACAGCGAAGCCAACCTATAGACGGAGGCGAACGGACGTGGATGTGGGTTTGTGTTCCTTATGGTCGACCTTGGCTTGCTGGCGGAGGTGAACTAGCCAAGATCAGGAAATTATTTGAGATTGGACTGTGGATTGAGGCAGAACGACGAGCTCGGAGAGCAAGGCCGGTCTGTTTGGAGGCGGGTCGTGGCTTTGTCGCGATCTTAGGTGTTGCCGGTGAAGCTTTTTGTTCAGGACAGGGAATCAGAGCCTATATCCGAAACTCAATCTCCTCCTTCTGTAATTACTAGTGAGCCTCTTCCCCGGTTCTCGTCCTTTTCTTTTTTTATTCGAAACCAGGCAGTTACGCCGGCCACAGTGGTCATGGAGGCATGGGAACGTGCCTTAGTGGGCATAGCTTCAGTTGTTTATTTTAATAACTTTTCGAAAAGGGATGCATTATCATAACGTGTACAAGTAGATAAAAAAAATTGTATACCATATTATTTATATTTGTGTATATTATATGCATCCACTTGATATGGCATATTATGGCTAAACCACGCGTTCCAACGACTTGTATCAGGAAGAGCAATTTATGACTTCTTAATCCAACTCATAGCAAAGTAAGGTGGTTTATGCTTATGCTGCCATAAAACTCATTTAGTCATATCACACTTCCAGAGAATTAATTTGATATGGATTGTATGCTTATAACGACTCCTTAATTATATATTGTCATCATGAGTATATTTATTTCATTTTGCTGCAAGAAGAATTACTTCATTTGATTGCAAAATTATTGCGTTTGCATTTCCTCAGTTTGCTAGAAGGGACTCTTAAGGATTTAGAATTTATGTATTTTAACTTGCGGTGATAGCATGTATTTTAGATGAGCATTTGTCTAGAGTGTGGATACTTTCATGAGACCCCTTAAAATAGCTTCCTTTGAAAGTCTCAAACTTATTGTCGGCACTTCCAATCTTGTAAATTCTAGCTCATGCTAGAATAATTGCTAATGCTATCGCTCTCATGATTTTATTTTTATCTCAAACAATAAAATAATCAATCATTCAAACCAATAGTTTTGAACAAAAATCTTCCATCATCCTAGTAGTTCAAAACTCACAATTTGGAGGAACACCTTTAAAATACCCTATTTTACACTTGGTTTCCTAATATTTATGCAATCTTTAAATGTACTGGTGTAAGTGATGATGTTATTACAATTAGATTATTTTCTTTTTCACTTAAAGGATAAAGTTAAAATGTGATTAAATTCATTGCCCCATGCTCAATAACAACGTGGAATGGTCTTGCACATAGATTCTTAGCTAAATAGTTTCTACCATTAAAAACTATCTAACTTAGAAATAATGTCACTTCTTTTACCCAGTTGGATGGTGAATATTTATTAATTGTGAGAAATATTTAAGGAACTTCTTAGGAAATTTCCTCATTATTCCCCTCCCAATTTGTTAATCATCCAAACTTTTATAATAGCCTTATAGATTCCCAAAAATTAATTATTTATGTCACTATTGGTGATTCTCTGATGTCAAAGCACTTTGAATCGGCTTATGGTTTGATTAAGGAAATGGATACCAACAATTTCCAATGGCTATCTAAAGGAATTAGTCGTATAAAAGTGGGTAGCATTTATGAAATTGATGCCTTATCCATTTTAACTACTCAAGTAGCTATAGATTCTAAAAATTAGAAAACCTTTGAATTAATTGACCTCTGAATTCACCTATTATCTTGGATATTTGTGGAGCCTCTAGTGATCCTAATATTTTTAGAGAATAATAATTTAATGTAATAAATAAAATAACCAATAACCCTTACTCCAATACCTATAATCCATCCTTGCTAAAGAAGCCATTCAAATTTAAGTTGAAATAATAATCAAAATAATAACACTAATTGAAACTCTAACAAGAGAAATCAAGTAGGGAATAAGAACCACCCTCCTCAAACATTTTTTAACCTCAAGCCTAGTTTTCCCCTTTAATTTAACTAGAATATGCAACCTAAGGATAAGAAGCCTTCTTTAAAAGAATTAGTTTTGCAAAAGGGTACGCAACTACAAAGACCACTATGACCATTTCCTCAAAGATTGCTAAAATAGAATATTGACAAGTAGTTGTTAAAGTTTTTTTAAATCTTTAAAAAGTATACTATTAACATTTCATTTGTTGAAGGCCTACAATAGATGACCACATATGCTAAGTTTATGAAAGATATCCTTAGTTAAAAAAGTTGATTAAGATATTTTGAGACCATAGCTTTGATTAAGGAATTTAGTGTAATTTCAAAGAAGAACTTCCTCCAAATCCTAGTAACACTCATAGTTTTACCATTCTTATGGTTATAAGGGACAAATTTTATGATAGAGCACTATGTGATTGAAAGTTAGCATAAATTTAATGTCTTTGTCCATGTTTAAAAGACATGACCAAGGTGAATTCTAACCTACCACTATTTTCCTTCAGTTAGTATACTACTCATTTAAGAATTCAAAGGGGATAAGAAAGGATGTAGTAGTTAAGGTTGGTAAGTTTATCTTTCCTATGGATTTTATTATCATAGATATGGAAGAAGATGGGGAGATACCATGATAGATGTGTAAAAAGGCGAATTGACAATAAGATTGCAAGATTAGAAAGGGACCTTTAATATCTTAATGTTAATGAAATTTCCAAGGGACAAAAATAAGGATTATAATAGAGAATACTTAGCTGAAGATTGTGTGAAGGATTTATTGTTTGGACAACTCTTTTAATATTCTTTTGTGTGAGGATGACATTGGAGAGGGAGGTAGAGATTTTTTTTAAATGATTGTGAGGCCCCTAGAAATTTTAGAGATTTGTTTGAAGTGAATGATATCTCATCTCTATATAGACCTTCAAAATATTTTGCTAATGAGGCACCCATATGAGAGTCAATAGCCATGCCTGCCCATTTGAAGTTTGCCTTTTTAGGAGAAGAGTCAACCTTGCTCGTTATCATATCTGCTGAATTAGGAGAAGACCAAGAGGGTAAGTTGATTAGGATTCTTAGTGAGTATCAAAGATCATTTGGTTGTACAATAGCATATATTAATTGAATAAGTCCATCCTTATGCATGCACAAGATTCTTATGGAGAAAAATTCCTTTCCAAAAGTTAATCCCTAATAAATACTAAACTCTGTTAAAAAAGAAGTAGTGATAAAGGCTAGAAATGATTTACTCCATTTCTAGAAGTAGTGGTTATACTAGAAATCATTTACTCCACTTCATATAGTGCATGGGTTAGTGTTATACATTGTATTCCCAAGAAAGGATTCTTAACTATAATAGCCAATGATAAAAATGAATTGATACTTACTAGAATGGTTATTGGATGGAGAATTTCTGTAGAATATAGAAAGCTAAATAAAGTAATTAGGAAGGGCCATTTTCCCCTACCTTTTATTGACAAGATGTTAGATAGGTTTGTAGGACATCCTTTATTTTATTTTCAAGAAAATTTTTAAACCCTCAGACATAGTAATGTAATTTTCCTTAACAATCATAGGCAAAGAATACTTCTCATAAAATCTCCATTAAAAGTAATAAAAATAAACAAATACTTCTACATTAATGAGAGAAGTGAGGTACTCTTAACATCGACCACTTCTAAGTAATGTCATGGACGAAAGCCCAAGAACACAAAATATATGATCTCAACATTTAAATAAAGCTTTTTCAAATAATTAGAAATGAGGGATATTGAAGTTTGATATTCAAGATTGATTTTAGGAAGAAAAAAAGAAAGATTATGCAAACTAATTAATTTATTCTTCTAAGGCTTTATTTGTGGGACAACTTTCATACTGCTTTTTGAAGCAGTGTTTTAGTACCAAAATTTCTCAAGCAAAAAATTTTTGTATTAAAAAGCTGCTTCAGAAAGAAGTAAGAAAGCTATCCCAAAAGAAGCCTAAATCTCTTGGGTTTCCATGAGTTTGTATAAGCAATAACACTAATAAAATCATCCATTATGTGCAAATAGCCTTCAAGATTACCATAAAAAAATGTTATTTTAGAAATGTAAATTCAAAATTCTATATTGTATTTATCATACATTTAGTCCATTTGATTTGTTAACATTGTATTGTCTAATAACAATTGCTATTATTAATGAGTTGCTGCTAATCTTTAAAATTGTTCTATGAATTAAATAGTTAACAACTAAAATAAATTTAAGGGTACATATGTCATTCTTGACAAATTATACAGCTAAATCATATGTGAAGATAGGGATCATTCAATATAATCAAACAAAGGAAAGGAATTGATAAAATATGAACAACATAAACTTAATATTTGTTTGAAAACTAATCAACAATTAAATAGCTTTAACACAATGTTTCCTCTACTCAAAGAAAATAATACAAAAATTATAATGTTAAAGCATAAAATTGGACAGTCAATTTTAAACATGCTTGACTGTTTCTTTGAGTTATGATTGAGCTTTTTTTTCTATTTCATTTATTAATTTTGAACATCATTTTAATGATCCCTAATACTTGTGCTCCTATAGCAGAAATACTAGCAATAATCATTTTATATTTTTGGACGTCAAAGCTTATTTACAATGATTTTACACTTTAACATGGATTTTTCTACTCTGCCAGGTTCTTTATAATCATAATAATGAAATACACATGCCCTACAAGATTTTAAGAGGCCATTAAACCCTGAATTATTTAGGTTGACCCTCACACTAGCAAATGAAATTAAATAATGTCGTTCTAATGCATAACTTGAGCATCAATCCTGAATTTATAATCACTCATACTAACATACTACATAGTAGATGTTTTGATTGGCTCCCTCTTATTTATCATTGAAAAATCATATTATTAGGAATACATTTTCTTAGTTTTTTGCATGATGTAATGAAATAGTAACATGCAATTCTTAATAATTATTTATATTATGATAAAGATATATTCCTGCTGAGTATTAAATTGGTTAAATATAAAATGAATCCAATTAAAATTAGAAGGAATTTATCTTTATGTAACTTAATATCCTTACATGAACTTTATTTCAATATTATTTAGAATTAGAAAGCCTTGTAAGTCTTTAGTGCAAAGATGGAATAACTAAGACTCTATTTACCGAACCTATGTATTAAATTAAGGACTTTATAATATTAAACATATTTAATTTCATAATTCATTTATTTATTTTTGAGAATTTTAACATAAAACTTTTATATTTTGCATTAATTATGATTTACTATTCATTTAATATAACTGTTTGCATTTGTTTTTTTCAAATTACTATTAATTTTCATTTTATTTATGCATTGTGATTGGCCTAGATTCCCCTTAAGCTCTCAAGGATTAAATCTATTACCCTAAAATATATTAAACATATTAATTATCTTTCACACAAAACTTAATGTATGTCTTCTATCTAGACCAAGGACATCGAAATTCCGCCCTAGAAACCATGAGAAGAAATTGTATAAACAATTGACGACATTATGGAAGGGTAATGTAGTTGTTGTTGAATATTGTAACAACTTTGAAGATTTGGTAGCCAGGACCCATTTCACTGACTTAAAATTTCCATTGGCTAACAAATTTATGATGAGCATTAAATTTGAAATTAACATTTGGTTGAGCGTAACAACCACAGACTATTGAGGATGCATTTCACTATACTTTGCTCCTTGATAAGTTCAAGAAATTATCTACCAACAAGCCTAGAGGACAATCATCTTCCCGCCAAAATTCATCATTTCAAGGCTAGTGTACTAGAACTAATCCGACATCCAATGCTCCACCTAAGAAAAACATAGAATCTAGCACTAGGAACATCAAAGATATAGTATGTTTTAAGTGCCATAAAATGGAACATATGCAAAACCAGTGCAAGGAACAAATTTGTTCTTGGAAGAAAGAGAAGTTGAAGAAGAAAATTAAGTTAAGGAGACTCATAATGACACCCTTTATGATATTAGGACGTAGGTCAACCAATAAAAATCCAACTCAGCATCATGAGGCATCTAACAATAAATAATACTAAAAGATTGGCAAAAAAATAAGTATTCTTGCCATAATTTCAAAATTTAAGAAAAAACTTTACATATTGGTTATTGATTGGGGAAGTGCCGTTAATGTAGCATACACACACACTCTCAAGAGCTAATCTTAAATGAGAAACCCATCTAGAGCCATACATAATGAGGAAATTGAATCACACTTTATTACCCATCTCATCTATATGTTTAGTACTTATTAAGATATTTGACTATGTGGATAATACAAGGTATGATGTATTTCAAATAAATGTAGCTTCACATTTTTGGAAGACCCTAGTTAATTGATAAGGTTTCCATATATAATAGAGAGAACACTTAACCATTTCAGTTAAACGACAACATTCAGACTCTTGCTAATTAACCCAACTACAAGAGTAAGGTAAACATCCCCACAAAAATTATTCCAACTACCACGCTACACACCTGCACTAACCATAAAACCTAAAAATTAAAAAGATAAAATTCCTTTGCCTCACTTAAGTATGAAAAAAGTATCACCATTTCAGGAAATAATATTCAGTTATATTTCAAAGAAACTAATTATTATTAATAGCTCATCTCTAGGAATTTTTTAAAATCACCCTTTGAGATAGTTTATGGTAACACTCATAAAAGACCTATTGATTTAGCTAGCATACCATTACATGCATTTTCTAACCATTTTTTCATTTGCATGTGAATTTTAATGTTTATATGATGAAATTAAAAATAAATTAGAATAAAATATTATAAAATATGCCAAACACAATAATAAAAGTAAAACTTTTAAGAAATTTAAAGTATAAGTGTATGGTCTAATTCATATTGGTTGTGACAGATTTCCATACACTAAATTTAAGAAGCTTCAAATGAGAGTATGTGGGAAATTCAAATTATTAGGAAATTTGGTAGCAATGCATATAAATTTGAACTGCACCATGACTTGTTTATAAGTCCTCTTTTCAATGTGGATGATCTGATTTCTTTTAAGGGTATTGCCCAACCTCCAAATTTGCAAGAAAATTCTTTTGTAGGAAGAAAGGAAACCTAATTGTAGATAACTATTTAGACTACATTCTTTTGAGGAGAAACTATCATTTTAAAGGTGGTACTTTCCAATGGAGGAGATCAAAAGTTTCTTATTAGGTGGAAGGATAAGCCACCTAGAGAAGAGACTTGATTGACCACAGATAAGCTACATCAGCATGGACTAAAACATTGGTTGACTATAAGAGCATTAACTCTTCCAAGAAGAGTTCTATTGGGTCCAATGGGATTTTGTTTAGCACCTACACCAACGAGTGGACCTACCACCAGGATGCAGAGAAAGAGAACATTACTAACAAAATATGGACCAATTACCAGGAGCTAATTGAAGATGACCTATGAAAATTTCAAGTTATTTTCATTTGAAAGTATTTTAATTTTATTTGTGTTGTAATTGTGTTATGGTAGATTTAGAGTGCTCTAGTGTGGATTAGAGCGCACCTAAGTGCCTTTGTGTGAGCATGAGTGAGTGTGTTTGCTAGCCAGTGTGTGAGTGAAGTAATTTTATTGAATTTATAAAGATGTGTGGATGGCCACAATCGAAGGAGGGAGAACTTATGGTGGCTACCGCCTTGTGTGGCTAGCCAATTTTCCGTCCCAAATTACCTAGTTTGATTTTTATACATGTCTATGCATTTAAGAATTTCCTTGTAAATGAAAAGTTGTTGTTGTTGTTATGTGATGAAACTTTTGAAATTGAAGGAGAAGTCTTAATGTCTTGATCCAAGGGAGAAAGATTCGTAGCTTGATCCATGGACATGGTTTGGTGATCATGTTTCCTTGCACTTGACATTGGTGAGTTCTATGCCTTATCTTTGTTGAATATCTGTACCTAAACTTATGTAAAATTTATGTGGAATATTTTTGTGTTGTTTCATGTTGTTTTAATGATTTTTCTAAAACTTTCTCTACCATTTTCACCCACTCAAATACCACTTTAAGAGGTCGAGCGAGAGTGACAGAGTGTTTGACTTAGTTGGTTCTTTTGACCGTTGATTGGATCAAACCTTATGCAAATTTTAGGGATTGATATAACTCTAGGGATCAATTTCTTTATAATTTCCCTCCTGGATTCCACTATTTTATATTGGTCAAAATTTGAATAATCCTAAAACTTAATTTCTATTTTTCACCATTTTATCCTCTATCCAGTCATCTAATTTTTTTTGATGATATATAAAAAAAATGTAAAATATATAAAAAATTGTTAAAACTTTTTTGATTATGTCCACTATCTTTTTTGATAGGTGTTCCTTATGGTTAAAATTTGTTAGATCTAAAGAATTTTATTTGTTTGGTTCGTGAATTAGCATGCAGTGCAAAGAAAATATATGCATTTTTAGTATTTCTATGTTTGGTGTGACACAAAGTAAATATATAGTGCAAAAGTGAAGCATTACAAACTCCCTCTGCAGAAACCCACTAAAATCTAGTGAGTTCCAAATACACTGCCTCACTTCCACAGACCTTCCCTCTTGAGTGAAAAAAAAAACATCTTGCTTTTGCAGACCTTCTTCTCGTGTTCCACCGTCGAAGTGCCAACTGAGCTCCAAAGGTTCATCCTTCCTTTCCTGTGACGGTCTGGCCCGTATTTCCTCCCAGTTCTCCCACCGAGTTCTCCCACTCAATACAACACCTCATGACATAGCTTCACTCGGGCATCTTCGTGACCTAGCTTCATTCGTGTCAACAAACGCATCTCAATATCCATCTCCATTGTAGGTAACAATGCTCATCTCCTATTTGAGTTTTATATCTTTTCTCCTTTTAGGATTCTGTTCTATAATTTACATGGTTAAGGCTATACGTTTGTTGGGTACTAATGTTTAATATAGTATTTGCCCAAAAATTTGTGAGTTCAGGTCTTGTCTTCACTTTTTTATTTTTAAACATTACTGAAAAATAGTTTTTTGTTTGTTTAGCAAGTGTAAGGTTACTTAATTACCTTAAAATTGCAAATCAATGGAACTCATAGGGAGTGGGCTTCTAATAACATAGTGTTTATTAGTACAATCCACAAACATAATCTCTTAAGATGGTTTGCTGTGAGTGCAACTCACAGACTATCATACTTTGTTTAAAATGGAACTATACATTTAATTGTTTGTATTATTTGATCATTATCATTTATTTGTTTTAGATGTGGGATGTAGATCTTAATTCATTTTTCTGACAAACTCTATGGTTGAACCATCCAAAAATGAAGGTATCTATTCAGTGTCTAATGATGCAATTGTACTATTATATATAAAACTCAGCTCAAGATCTTTGAATTATATTGTTGTCATTGCATTTCAAAATTATATTGCACTTGATAGGGCACATCATACCAAATAGTGCCCTGGTATTCAAAATACACTACTTTTACTTTACTTTGTATATACCTCACAAAATAAATAATAATAATTTCTCTGCATTTACTTTGCACACAACCAAATAACCCCAAAGTATTCTTAACATAATGCATTTACTTTACACGTCATTTACTTTTACAACTCATTCCTTTTTCAAACAACTAAACAATCCCTTAATATTTTTGGACATAAAAGATAAAACATAACAATATAAAAAAAACATGGTTTTAAAAATCAAATGGGACTGGATAGTTCAACTGATTTAACCAGGAATAGGTCGGGCGGCAGGTTTGGTCACCAGCCTAAATCGGAATCAAGAAGAACCGCGGTTCAAATTTTCGTATTAAGATTCGTTAATTCTGAAACAATCGGTCGTGATGATTGAGAAGAACTTTTTCTAAATCCAAATAACCTAATTTCCTATTCATCTTCTTCTCTCTTCGTTCCCGACCCATCCCCGACTGACCTCGTTGGCTCGTTCCATTCCTAAGCTGCATGAGATGATGGCATCACCAGCTTTATTCATCCTCATCGACAACTACTCTGTGCTCTCGGCCTCATTCACAACCAAATCTCACCGCAAATATCAATCGAACGTGTTTTATTGCTTTTTCTTGCTTCATTTCATTAAGCTTTTCAATTTCAATTTTATTTCCGTCCATTTCACTATTTCGGTTTTGTTTGTTTACAGTCTTGATTTGAGCAATTTAACATTTGAAAACAGCTACCATTCGTGACGTTAGTGTGGATTTTGTTTGTAAGAAGCAGGCTTTTTAATTTTTTATGATGGAAATTTCTTAGCATTTGTTCATCTTCTCCTGCTGACGAGTCTCTCGCGCCACCCCTCTGCAATTCATCTCGGTTGTGAGTATTCTATACTTTTATTTGTCTCCTTCTCGCGTTCATCTCCTTCACATTTGTTAATCTACTGAAAGCATTTATGTTCATGTTTGTAGGAGTTTGATAAGTTGAGCAACTATTATGTTTCTTCTGCTATTATCTTGGACTTTAAACATGTGTTTATTTTTAAATTTTTTGGGCAGAAGCTCAAATTAATTTTGTTGATTAAACTTACTTGTCTCTTATACTGATAAAAGTTCTTAATCTTTTAGTTATTGCCTGAGTTGCTTTAGGTCACAACTTGATTGGTCCGTGTGATTGTTAGAAGGATAATCTTGTTGTAACTGTTGTCACTTCCAGGTACTAGTTGATTGTTGCATCTATTTGCAATATGTTAGTAATTTTATATTGTTTTACTGTTATTAGGCTCTTCATGTTGTTATTATCTGTTTAAGCTTTCCCTACATTGCTTTAACTGGTACAAGCTCATGTGAAACCAAGCAAATATAGAGCCAATGGAAGTAAAAACCGCTTCATAGAAAATGACAAGCAGATAAGCTAGTGAAATTATTGGGGATTGCATCAACAGGATATTTTTCATCATAGTTTGAATATTCTCTCTCCCTTAATTTTTCAAATAAATTATATTTGGTAAAGACATGCTTATCTTAATTATTTTTTAATATAATTACTATGTATTACATCATCTGATTCAACATCGGTTCGATTCTGATTTAATTATTGAACTGTGAGCCTCTTTTTCTTCTGGTTCATTATCTGATCTGATTTTCTCAACCTTTGATAAAAAAAAATCTTAAAATAAATGTACTCTAAACATTTTTCTGCATCACAGGGCCTGAATCTTAGCATCGATCGCAACCTATGTTTTTTGAAGGTCAATCAATTATTTATTGCATCCAATGCCGGGAAACGGTGCTGGAAAGCTCCAGACCAATCCATCCAATAAGTGTAACAGTATACGTGTCCTTTTTTGTCTACAACGTGGTTACTTTCTTTCTTTTTAGGAGGAGGCACATGGTTGTTTTCTTATTCTTATTTAGGTGCCTCCATATGGATCAAACAGTAACTTCTCCATCCCCGGCCTTTTGCATGTGGTGCTAGCTTCTTTGCTTGCAACAATTACTATTACATTAATCGCTCCAATAATTGATTTGAAAAAGGAAGAAAATATTTCTATTTATGGAGACTTGTTGATATGTTTAGTTTTAATGTATGGAAATTAATACGTGATTCTTTACATTATATTTTCTCTTTATTCCACATTTTTTTGCTTATCAATGTTGTTTAGTTGATAATTTTTATGTTTCGTTTGAGACAACTCTATTCCTACTTTATAAAAGAATATTAGCATAAAAATTTTTTGAACTAAAATTTTCTATTAGGCCCTTCGGGGGGATCCAAGACACGTCGGTCACGGATTCTAATAGATGTGGGTAGCCCTTCCAGGTCGACTGAGGTTTACGAACCTCCAACCGCTCTCGACTAGCCCGGAGGTGACAACGGACGGTTCCTCGTGATAAAAATAATAATAATAAAATTTATACTAGAAAGCTGATTTAGAAAACAGATTTTTAGTATAAAATTTTTTATTTGAAAAATTTTTAATTAAAAAAATACTCTATCAAATAGTAAAAAAAATTGTCCCAAACAAAACAAAACCTTTGACAAACAATTTATAAATCAATTTGCTAGGATTTTTTCAATTGGCTGATTGTTAGTTTGCGTCCTATTTGTTTGAGTACAACGGTCTCTATCTAAAAATTCTTTTTGGTGTTATACTATCTAAAAAATTACATGGGCAGTAATTGCCAAACTTTTTATGACCTCAGTGAATATTTTTCCACGCAACTCCCTTTACTCTTCTACAACTTTTGATTCCTGCAGCTCAAGTATTTTGCGTAATTTATTTACTGGGCTGCTATTTTGCGCCTAAAGATGTTTTGTTTGGCAGTTTTTTTTTTTTTTGAAATTGCACGTATATGATGAGACGTGTATAGTCAAATAGCTACATAATCTTACTCTTGAGAAACTTTTAGATTTTATTTGTTTTTAGTTTTTGCTTTTGCCTTCTTCCTTCAAATTTTTTAATTCCTTTTTTTTTTTGAGAAGATGCACTAGGCAGAAATTTTATTAAATCAAAGATAACCTACAAACAACCATCACATTCCTCCTTTAACAAAGAGATAAAGGAAGGAGGAACATTATTAACACTAAGTACATCCTAATTGAAGTCAGAAATAAGAGCATAGTTAGCACACATATCTGCTAACTTATTACATTTCCTATTCACATAAAGAAATAAGACTTCTTCGAAATCATTGAGAAAAAGTAGATCTTGATAGCTCACCAACTTCTCATTATCTTCTTTCTTTTCTCTGAAAACCCTTTGAAACAATCTGATAACATTACAATTATCTCCTACAATGATAATTCCTTTACTTTCAAGCATCCAATCTTGAACAAAATTCCTCAATGAAATAATAGCTTTAACTTCAACTTGTGTGTTGTCCCAATGTACCAAACTAAATCCAAAAGCCCCTAAGAATCTTCCTTTTGAGTCACGGAAAACTCCACCTACACTGGCCTTGTTCGAGTTCAACAAAGAAGCATCCACATTAGCTTTGATCCAATTGGGAGGTGGGGGATGCCAAGATTGATGAGGCAGCTGATGAAGCTGATTAACATCCCAGTTCTCACAATGGATGCTTTTCCGGAAAGAAGCCACAACAAGACTCACACAATTAGTTGCTATGAAAGCTACACTATCCTCCGGTTTCCCATGCATAAACTTGTTTCTACTCTTCCAGCATCCATGAACAGCAGAACAAAAGAGATTTCCATAGAAAGGATTATTTTTTGCAAGATGTTTTAGAGCAACAATACCTTCTTCAAATGAGCCGACCGAAGGAATTTGAAATCCCCAGCTGCAAAGCATTTGAATAACTTGAACAATCTTCATACATCCAGCCGTAACATGATCTGCATTTTCAATTTCCCCACATCCCCGAGGACAACAATCATCATCCAGCAGTCTTCTATATGAGAGAAAACTATTCGTAGGAATAGCATTCTTTCCCAGATGCCACTAGAACAATTCCTCCGCGGGCCTTAATTTAAGCTTTTTAATCCATGTCCAACACTCAATTACATTGCCTTCCTTATGCAGGTTCTCCAAGACTAAAGCAGAAATAGTCTTCCCTGTACCTTTATATATTAATTCCAAAGAATCTCTAAGCTCTCCTGAACATATTGGAATTGAAACGATGAGCTCCACCAGATGTTAACCAAAGATTTGTTTCAACCTTACTTCATCCCACTTGCCATCTTTGATGTAACAAGCAAGGCTTTCAGAGTCTTCATCCAAATTACTCACAAAGGTAGGCCATCTTGCAATGCACTTATCCATAATCCAAACATCTTTGGAAATATTTATATCAATGCCATTCTTGATCTTCAATGAAGCAAAGGTCTTAGAGCACTAGCACCCTCCATTATAATCTTCCATGTAGATGACACCCCCTTCTTTGGATCATTAGTGAACACATCTGCACCATATTTAGAAACCAACATACTTCTGAGCAAAGAATCATTTTTAGAAAGGAAGTTCCAAGTCAATCTAGTTCTCAATGAGCTAATCCTGCCAGCAGCCGAATTCAAACCATGGCCACCTCTCTTTCTCAGTAAGCACAAAACCTCCCAAGCTATATAATGAAGTTCTTTGCCTCCACCGAACTTATTCCACAAGAAATCTCTGCTTATTCTATCCAACTCCCTTAAAATCCCCAAAGGAACAAGGGAATGTGTTGTTAAGAAGATGGGGATAGATAGAATAACCGTATTTGTCATTACTAATTTCCCCGCAAGCGAAATAAATCTATTACCCCAGACATTCAATCTACTTTCTACTTTCTCCAACAGTTTATTAAAATCAGCAAAAATTGACCTTCTTAAAGCAATCTTCACACCTAAGTACTCCATCTCATTTACCACCCTAACTCCCATTTCTTTAGAAAGCTTTCTCACCTTATTCTTTTTTACCATTTTCCCAAATAACATGGCTGACTTTTATGTGTTAATTTTCTGCCTAGTCCACTTACAAAAATTTCCTACAATCTTCTTTACCTTTCGTACATTTCGAGGGGTAGCTTCAGAAAAGACAATGATATCATCTGCACAGAGTAAATGAGAAATTCTTGGATAGTTAGAAGCTACCTTTACTCTAATATTTCTGCCTTTACAGGAGAAACTATCTGGCAGCAACTGAGAACACATAATGAAAAGAAATGGAGAAAGTGGACAGCCTTGCCTAAAACCACTTCCAGCTTCAATCCATTCAGAGTTTACCCCATTCAATTTGATAGAGAACTGTGGCTTTTCTTCACACTCCAACAAAAGAGAGGCAAACTTCCAAGGAAACCCAATACGATCCAACACCTTTTTAAGAGTCAACCAACTCATACTATCATAAGCCTGTTCCATGTCCAGTTTGATTGCCGCAAATCCCTTCTTCGATTTAATGACTCTGAACTTATGGAAAACTTGTTGAGCAATGAGAATATGGTCTGATAAGGATCTTCCCTTCACAAAAGCCGACTGCTCTAAAGAGATAATTTTTGGAATGCAACTACTCATCCTATTAAGCAACATCTTAGCTACCAACTTATAAACAGTCAAACATAAGCTAATAGGCCGAAAATCAGATGTAAGCTTAGGATTTTTTACTTTAGGAATAATCACAGCAGATGTTTCTTTCCATTTAGAGCACATCTTTACAGATAAAAAAAAGGAATTAACCGCTAACCACACATCATCTTTGATAATGGACCAATAAGTTTTAATGAACGAATTCGTTACCCCATCCAAACCCGGCGCTATATTTCTTTCCAGTTGAAGGATCACCAGCTCTAGCTCATCTCTAGTGAATTCTTTTTCCAGCCAAACTCTGTCAATTTCCTGCAGCACCACCGTAGGAGCTGGCCACCCGTCTAGGACCACCTTCCTAGCTCTCCACTTGTTCTTAAAAATATGAAGAAATTCTGATTTAATCAACTCCTGTTCTTTAATTAACATTCCACTAGAATCCTTCACTTGGTGAATCCAGTTCCCATTTCTTCTAGCTGTTGCATATGCATGAAAAAACATTGAGTTGGTATCACTCGATTCCATCCACTTCACTTTTGACCTTTGCTTCCACCATATAGAGAGGTGGCCCAAAGTAGAGTTGAAATCATTCAGCTTAGATTTTAATAAGGACAGCTTATCAATCGAAAGGCCACCATGTTCTGCTTCCTCCATTTGTAGATCAAGTATTTCCTTTTTCAAATGATCTTTTGATTCCTTCAGCTCTTTATGTTTAGCTTTTCTTCAGAAAAATAAAGACTTTAAAGTTCTTTGGAATTTACAAGAGAGAATACTAGCCACATCACCTTTGCACTTCTTGTTCCAAGACTGAGAATCAATAGAGAATGACGCCGGGTATGAAATCAACACTTCTTCAAATTTAATTGTACTACCAATATGAATCTTTGCTGAAAATAAATTCATCAGAATGGGACAATGATCTGAACCAATTCTAGGTAGATGTCTAACAGCCGCTATTTGTAAATTATTTAAAGCTGTAGAATTGATAAAACAACGATCCAACCTTTCCCAAATACAAGCTGTACCAATTTTGTTATTACACCAGGTGAATCTCGGGCAAACAATCCCTACCTCATGAAAATCAGTATTTCTCATAAAAGATAACATATCAATAAGACCTTGGGAAAGGAAGAACTTTTTCCCACCTTTTTTGTCATCTTGGGACAAGGTGCAGTTAAAGTCTCCACCCACCACAGATGGAAGTTTAGAGCAAGAAAGTGCTTCCAGGCTATTCCACAAATATTTCCTTTGAGTGACATCCGTGCTCCCATAAACCGTTACAATCTTCCACATCCCCTTACTAACAATCTCAACATTTCCAATTACTGCTTGTGCCATAGCAGAACAAACTGAAAATGAACACACATCAGTTCTCCAACACACCATAATTCTTCCAGATAATCTGTTTGAAGGATATAGAAAGAAGTCCCACACACCGCCAAGGAACTTCATAAATTCAAAGTGGTCCAAAGAAGTGATCTTTGTTTCCACAAGTCCAATAAAAAATGTATCAAACTCCTTCACAAATTCCTTCAAGTAACGAGAGGCTTCAATCTTCCTAGCCCCCCTACAATTCCAAAAGGCTATTGATGTCATTTCAGAATCCTAGTGGGAATGCTCCCACTAAAATCCTTCTTTCTTGAATCTGATTTCCTAGTACGAGACATGCAATTTGTCTTTCCCAATGACTTTAGTTCCTTCTAAAGTTTAAACTTCACACGATCAGACGAATTCCCATCCAAAGGTAAGTCAAACTTCCCATCATTATGAACCTTAACTGCTAATTCACTTTCTTCTAGCTCATTTTCCCCATCCTCTCTAGCATTGTAACACATTTTCTCCTCCCCATTTATATTCTCAAATAGCTTGAATTTATTCCTTTCCGCCAATTCAATGCTTCCACTCTGCTCCGGGACCAGGTTGATAACACTACCATCCGTAGCAATCAAATAGACCTCATTCCTTTGCCCAGGCTCATTAGCTATGCCATTGGTCTCATTAACAACTTCAGTCTTTGCTTTATCGAAGGAACTAAGTTCCTTATCAAGAATACAATCAGATTTGGGAATAGGATTACCTGAGTTCGCAAGCAATCCATTAGGACCTGCTTGAATTCGAAATCATCCCTTCCCAAAATCTTTCTAAACTATATAATCTAGATCAGCTTCATGCATACATTTAGAAATAATCACTCCATGAGATTTAAAAGACCTATCCACCTTGTCTATGACACAACCCGAGATGGCTGCATCTACATTAACAGCAGCTGTTGAATCCCTAACAGGGATTACATCCTCATTCTTACCAACAAGATTCACTCGAGAGACTTCATTGGGTTTCAGATTTGTCACACTCACAGCAGGCTTAGTAGTAGCCACCTTCACACCAATATCCTCCATACTATTATTGACCATCCCATTTCCACTATTGGACTTAAAAAGCTCTTTTATATCTTGAACAGGATGCTCCTTCTCTGACAGCATATGATTATCCTTCTGAGCTTGCTTAATTCCCTGATTTTTCTTTACCAAATTGAAATTAGTTGTCTTAACCACATCTCTACGCTAGCCATTACTTTTGCCTTTCTTATGGTTCACAAGAATCCAGGGACCATAACAATCTGAATTCACCCTCCCAACCTCTTCATCCATAACTGCATCCTTTCCATCCTCATTGCTAGCTCCCACCACATCCTTAACCAAAGAACATTTCTTATTACATTCAGATTTCATATGGCCGATCAACCCACATTGGAAACAAAAGGAAGAGATTTTTTCATATTCCACTTTTTGAAAAAATCGTCCCGAAATGCTATCCACCCAAACTCCTAAAGGCAAACATTGATCACTTTCACCCTAACACAGATTCTAGCAAATTCTCGTCTTCCCCACTGAAACAAATTTCCATCCAACATAAGTGGTTTACCAATCATTGAAGCAATTCTTGATATATTTTTCTCATCCCAACAATGAAGAGGGAGATGTGGCATCCTTACCTAAATTGGAGAAGTCAACCCCTTCATTGATAATGGTGAAAAATCTGGTTTCCACTTTTCCATCCCAATTATGTGTCCATTCACAAACCAGGGGCCACCGGAAAGAACAGCCTCCATCAGCTCAATGGAACTGAAAGAACATAAAAACTAGCCTTTTCCAAGGGTTGTAAAGTTAAATTCCCAAACTTACTCCATTGCCTCCTCACCTCCCAAGTAACCAAATGAGAGGGCATTTCTTTTCCAAATATTTTAAACACCAAAGATTTTACCAACCTGTTAGCATTCATATGCTCCAATTCTTCACATAACTTCACTGCTTTACCATCATCCGACAAAACTAATTCCTCTTCCTTGAAGTTTAGCTTAATATAGGGCTTAGTACTCCACGGGTTAGCATCCACTCCATGATTAACTATCTTAGGCAATCCATCAGATACCTTGTCCACAAACACTACATTTTTAACACCTACTCCAGAGTTAACCCTCTCTGTTTGGATTGGATCATCATGACTTTCCACACAACCACCCAAATAAGATGAAACACAATTCCTTACTTCCACCAAATCAGAGACCTTATTCACAGGATTTTCTTTTCTAACCGAACCAGCTATCTCCGATGACAAAACACCATAACTCACTGAAGCAACAGGTGACTTAGTTGGAGTCTGAAGACCTTTGCTAACCGATATATGAGAATTGGCATTTATCTTGCTGTCAGGGACAGAGATCGCATTTGAATTCTCAAAACGATTCACAAAAATCTTCATCCCCGATGAGGAAGCCCCCGGATCAGGAGAAAAATCGTTTAACACCGTAGAACCAGTAACATAACAATCATCGCTTGAAACAACATTCTTTCCCTTACGTTCAACAAGACAAGCCTTACTTTGATGAGTAACACCACTGTCTGAGAAGATCAACTCGCCTTTCTCCCTGCGACGTCGAACATTATCCTCTTCACGATCCCTTCAAGCATCCAGATACCAAAGATCAGAACGCTCCATCGATGTCGACGGCAGAGATGGCTGGCGGCCTCCCGCCACCATGCCCAAACGATCTGCCGAAGAATCAGACGGAAAAACTGCGAAGGAGAATTTTTTAAAATCTCACACCTTCTCTCTCTAACGAAAGCAATAGTTAAGTGATAGCTGAAATTTTCTAATTCAGGAGAGACAATTTGCCATAATAATATGAAAAAGACCAGTGCTGACGTATTAATAGCTAGTCCTGTGTGGCGGCAGATTGAGGTAACCCTTATCATGTGATGGTAATTATTAATTAAGCAACTACAACAAGGGCCATTTGATTTTCCATTTCTATGCACGACTAAACAAATAATTGTAAAGAAAAATATAAACAATTCAAAAAATTACAGATGGTTAAAATTTGTTAGATCTACATAATTTTATTAGCTTACGCCTAAAAGTAATGTATCGTAGGAAAACAGCTTTTATGCATGGAACCCAACGAAAGAAAATGTATCAAAGCAAATTGTAAAAAAAAAAAAATTTACGATAAATACTCACAAAAGATGATTTCTTTAATAATATTAAAAATAATTAAATTAAATTAAAATTTTCTTTAAAAGTTTAGGGCAATTATTTATAATTAATATTTCAATATTTACTTTTCTTATAAATATGTTTTCCTTGAATGTTTTCTTTATAATAGCGACACCTAACTAAGGAATAAGAATGTGTTGTTTAGTTCTGGAAACAAAAAGAAAATTGTTACAAAAAGAAAAAAATATAAGCTTAGTTTTCTCATTATATTCATTAATGAAAGACCAACGACTATAACGTTATTCCTAACCCATCTCTAAAATATTCACCTGATTAGCTTGAATCTAGAAACATGTTTTGTATTAAAATTTTTTAGATTAAATTCAAAACCATTAAACTATAATTTCAGCAAACTTAGAGTCAAATTGAACATTTGGGCGGGGCAAACACAATGACATCGAAAACAATTCAATTCAAGTTCAAATGAACTAGATCAAGCACCTCAAGAATATATAAAACTTTAAGATATTAATTAAAAGGCCAAATAGCTTTTAAATCTTGTATGCTTATAGTCAAATCTATTATCTCGTTAAAAAGAATCCAATGAGCTTAAGATCATTAAGTTTTAAGGTCATTCAAATACTAAAATGTTAAATAAATAGTCCATGATTGAAAGATTTAATATGAGATGTTTGATGGAATATTTTGAAATTATGGCCTAATTTCTCAAAATTACAATAAAAATAATCATAAATAGAGCAACATTCTTCACATGTGAAAATTCTTGGCTTAAATTTGGAGAGCACTTAAAAATTAAAAGAACTTTAGAGCTCAACTTAATATTTGACCCTTAAAACTTTCATTAGTTGCCACCATCATCAGATTGAGGTCGTCCAGATGCCATTGTTTGACTGTCATATTTTAATCGCTTCCACCCTACCATCCAAATCCTTTCATCATCATATGAATGTTCATCCAATTATAGTTGATCGACTACCATCTCTTGACTAGCATAAGTCGGTTGCCATCAACAAACCACATAGCATGTCTAACATCTTGCCATCAATATTATCCTTCCAATGCATTTCCAGCATTGTCCCACACATTTATAAGAAGTCAAACTTAGATTATATATTTTGTAACCTTATCTTCTCCTTGGATCTCTACATTTTTTGTTGTATAATCGATCATTTTATTTATGTCAAGTCTATGTTTTTTTTTATCTTTTAAGTTTTTCATGTAAAAACTCTGATGTCTGATGGGGGTGGTAGACTAACCTAAAGAATTATAAAAATAATTTAGGGCTCCATCAATCCCTAAACAAGGTAAAGGTTTCCTTTGATATAAAAATTATAAAAATTCCATTTAATATACGCTAGTATACATGCTGAATTAAAAAATATAGTGATAGAGTAGGGTATTAATCTCACGAGAAAGAATGTTTACTTGCAAATACTAGTACTATCTACTAAAATTACAATAATTATCATACTCAATAAAAACAAATTTTTGTGGGGATTCAATCACTGAGTTTAAAATCAAAAAAAAATTTAAATGAAATATTATTTGGATAAAAAATTTTTGATTGATAGAATGTAAATAAAATATATTTTCTTATGATTTTCTTTTATATTGATGCTATTCAGAGCATATGTTTCACTGACCGTGTAGTCATACGTGAAGAGACAAATGACAGATTAAACCCTTCCAATCTTAATATTGAAAGTTCGTTAGGGATGTTAAGCCTTTGTGAACTAGTCTCGAGGCTAACCGAGAGGGGGGGGGGGGGATGAATTGGTTATTTTAAAAATTTGTGAGCAACAATGAATTAGAAAAATCTTTTTGAAGGTTTTAAAACAATTTCAGTTTCGCGATGATTTGCAGATGTTCAATAATAATAGAATAATAATCACAATTACACAATCATCATCAGAAAAATAAATGTGAAAGATAATCAGAAAGAATACACCAAATTTTAGAGTGGTTCGGTCAACTTGACCTATGTCCACTCCCCGGAGCCTTCCCTCCGGGTATTGCACTAACACTAAGTGACTCTCCTTCTGCTCCCACAGCAAGGTGCAGAAGCCTGTACAAAAACTCCTTTCCACTAACCCCGTGAGGCAGAGAACCTGGACTCCTTTTACTTCCTCCTGAAACAGGAAGGGAACCTAGACTCCTTCGCTTCCTCCTAAAGCAGGCAGAGAACCTGCACTCCTTTCACTTCCTCCAGAAGCAGGAAGAGAACTTGGATCTTCTTTCGGACGATCCTCCCACAGAGACACCAACAAGATAAGAGACGATGATTGGAGATGATGACTCAGATCCTTGCTTGGAGCAACCTTTGTAAATCCCTCACAAACTCCCCCTCACAAGATCCTCTCTCTCTCTCCCAAGCTCTCTCTCTCTCTCTCTCTCTCTCTCTCAAAGTTCTCTCCGAAAAGGAAAGTGATAAATGATTTTTCTTGTTGGAAGAAAAAGATCTTAAATAGTAGGGCTCAAAAATTACCCTAAATTTTAATTGGTCGACAAATATTGTCCAGGACGATCGGCAGATCGTCCTGTATGATCAGTATAAAATTACACATGTCAGCCTGGATGATCTGGTTTTTCTGGATAATTAGAAGACAAAATTTGTTTATATCATCCTGGACGATCCTACGATCATCTGGGATGATTAGTTCAACTCAGGAAAGTCGTCCTCCACATTGTTCAGATTGTCCAGGGAAACTGATGCTGGACGATCAAATATGACTTGATCGGTTGAGACGATATCGCGATCGTCTCGCACGATTAGTTAAAAAATGACCAAAATCATCTTGGACATTGTTCGGATCGTCCTTGGCAATTGATATTGGACGATAAAAAATGATTTAATCGATCGGGATGATATCACGATTGTCCCGTATGATTAGTTCAAAAATAACCAAAATCGTCCTACATATTATTCGGATCGTCCAGCTGAAATGCTTTAGACGATCAGGATTTCCAATTGATCGTCCAGGATGATCTTGTAATCGTCTAGGATATTATGATCGAATCAATCAAAGCTTAATTACTTTCCTTAATCACCAGACTAATTTAGGCATGATTGTAATGGATCATCCAGGATGATACACGTATCGGCCGGGACGATCAGACCAAATCTCTAAAAATAAAAACTTGCTTAACTTAATTTGGCGGCTGAGAATTTTTGATTTGAGCGTATCGTCCTGTACAATGGGTCTATCATCCCAGATGATCTGCTTAATCAAACCAAGTTAATATGGTTGCCCTAATTAGGATTTCTATTTTCACTGGATCGTCCAGGATGATATGAATATCGTCTAGGATGATGTGAACAAAATTTAAAACAGAAACTCTAACTCACTAAAACTCTCTCCCTGAGTGTGTGTGTGCAAGGTTACTTCGCTAGGGGATTAATTACATTACATTTGATTCAAGAAAGGAAAAAATGTACATTAGATCTGAACTACAAAATAGACTGACTCGATTATGAGTTGACTTGAATTACATTTGATCTTTTGTACCTGAAATATTAATCAATCAAAAATAGAATACAGAAATGTTTATTATCATAAAAACTATACTCTTTGAATCCAGATTTGAAACAATCTCCCCCTTTTTGATGATGGCAAATATTTATTCAATAGTTTCAAATAAAGCAGATAGGAGTAATAAATTCACATAAGAGAGAAGGTTTGTTATTTTAAATTTTACTAATTATTGATAAACAGTGACACTCAATACAACAGAAGAAACTACTACAACACAAAAACAATAAAAGAAACTACTAATAACACAAAAACAAACACAAAAATAACTCACCCTTTTGACATCACAAAAAGCAAGGAAAAAATAAGACAAAATAATAACCAACTAAAACATCACAGCACACCAAATTAATAGAGAGGCGGATCCTGATCAGAAGATCAGGGATCCCAAAAACACACAAAGAAAAGAAAAAATAAAAATAAAGAAAAATAAAAATGAAAAAATATCAGTAAAAAAAAATCAGAATTTTTTTTTGAAGCGATCAGCTCTAGTAAAATAGAATTTTCCTTGATTTTCAATTCAAAAGTCAATAAGAATAAAATTGACAACACTAAAATCCAGAAAAAGTTAGAAAATCAACTTTATTAACTTCTACCTCAGACACCTTACAGGCTCAAATTCCTTTCAAATAATAGTCTAATTCAAAAGAAAAGAAATCAGATTTAAAAAGAGATCCTTTCATGCCTCGTCCTAGAAAAATATCTGATAAAATAGTATTGCAAAGTAAGGAATCGGAAATCATGATTTTCAATCTGATGCTTTTGAAAATTTTAAGTGGCGGATGAATTTTTCTAAGATATTTAAAGATCTGAAAGGGAAGAAAGCTTATTTCTTTGTGGGCTCATTTTGTGCCTCTTTTTCAATTTATTTGACGCACTTTGTGCATGTTTTAAATTTTGATACACTTTGTGTATCTTTTTAATTTATGGTGACACTGCGCATCTTTTCAGCTTTGGGCTCATTTTATGTCCCTTTTCATTTTGGCACTCTTTGCACATCTTTTACAAGCTTGCTTCCTTTCATAATCGTAAAAAAATCTCAATTGTGAAATTACCATCCAGACATAAGAAGACAAAACTCACTCTTTATAGTAAGGAGGAGTAATTCACAGAACAAAATTATACATCATATAATAAGTGCAATCACCTGATTAAGAAAAACATAATAATGATTCAAAGCTTTGAAAAAACTATTCATATGAGGTAGATTACTGTAGGAAGATAAAATAGATCTCTATTTCAAAAATCAACTTTTTAATTTTAAAGAAAATTTTTATCCAAAATAAATAAATACACCATTAAAGGAGTTAGAGGAAGAGAAACAATCATCAATATTTCTTCCCTTTAACAGATCCAGAGGAGTCAATTACTACTTACAAGCTTTCAAACAAAAATAAGGCAAAACTCTCAGTTTGAAATCTAGTTTATTAGTAGTAGTGAGCAATGATCTGATTCAGAAGAAAAAAAAGTAAACCAAGAACAAGTAGGAAATTGCATCAAACTAAATACTCAAATTAGGAAAAATAGCAATAAATAGGAAAAATAAGTAGGAAACAGATAATCAAATAAAGAGAAAATCAATAGAGGATAAAAAATAACAGGAAATAGATAATCAAATAAAAAAACTAACAGAAATAAAATGAAAAATAGAAAACTCAAAAATCTTCAAACATCAGAATCATAAAGTTATGTTAATCACACCCAATCTGGTCCTCAAAAGGCTGAATGAGTCAAAGGTCAGTGGTTTAGTAAAGATGTCAGCCAGTTAATTTTTAGTTGCTACATGGTGTAGGTCAATATCCCTTTTTGTAACATGATCCCTAATAAAGTGATGCCTTATATCAATGTGTTTGATTCTTGAATGTTGGATAGGATTCTTAGAGATATAAATGGCACTAGTGTTATCACATAGAACTAAAATTATGCCAACAGGTAATCCTAAATCCAAAACATGTTGCTTCAACCAAAGGACTTTGGCCACATAAGTTCCTAAGGCAATATACTCAGCTTCAGTAGTGGAAAGTGCAATTGAGTTCTATTTTTTACTGAACCAGGAGACTAAAGACTGTCCTATAAATTGACAAGTTCCAGAAGTGCTCTTTCTATCAACCCTACATCCTGTAACATCAAAATCAGAATATCCAATAATCTCAAAAGAAGTGTTGTGCCTAGGATACCAGATTCCTAGGTTTGGGGTCCTTAAGAGATATCTAAGGATTCTCTTAACTGCAGTCAGGTGGGATTCCTTAGGTTCAGCTTGAAATTTTAGCACAAAGATAAACACTAAATATAATATCATGTCAGCTAGCAGTCAGGTAAAGCAGTGATCCAATTATTCCTCTAAACTTCTTCTGATCAATAAATTTTCCATTTGAATCTTTATCTAACTAAAAAGTGGAACTCATGGGAGTATTGATTGGCTTAGCTTTATCTATTTCATATTTTCTTCAAGATGTCCTTAGTGTATTTTGTTTGATTCAGAAAGGTTCCATCATCCATTTACCTTATGTTAAACCCTAAAAATAGGACAATTCTCCCATCATACTCATCTCAAACTCCTTACTCATTATCTTAGAAAGATCATCACATAAATTCTTATCAAAAGATCTAAAAAGTATATCATCAACATAGATCTGGACAATGAGTAGATCATCTCCTACTTTTCTAAGAAAAGGGGTGGTGTCTATACTCCCCTTAACAAACTCTCTTTCTAATAGGAATGTGCTAAGTCTCTCATACCAAGATCTGGGTGCCTCTTTCAATCCATATAAGGCCTTTCTTAATTTGTAAATGTGATTAGGATATTGAAAACTCTTAAAACCTGGAGGTTGCTCTATAAAGATATCTTCCTTTATTACCCCATTCAAAAATGCACTCTTGATATCCATTTGAAAGAGCTTAAATCCCTTATAACAAGCAAAGGCTAGTAGCACTCTAATGGCTTCCAATTTAGCTACAGGGGCAAACGTCTCCTCAAAATCAATCCCTTCTTTTTGATTATACCCCTTGCCACCAATCTTACCTTATTCCTAACCACCACACCAAAATCATTCATCTTATTCTTAAAGACCCATTTGGTTCCCACTACACTTTGATTCTTGGGTCTTTCTACGAACTCCCAAACATCATTCCTTATAAATTGATTCAATTCCTCTTACATAGCTAAGATCCGAAATTCATCAAAAAGGACTTGATTGATGTTGGTGGGTTCAGTCATTGAGATAAAGGCAGAATGGTTTACTTCCTTCCTAACTCCATGCCTAGTTCTATCACCTTGAGAAGGGTCTCCTAAGATCAATTCTTTAGGATGACTCGGAGTATATCTCCAATCTCTAGGCAAAATATTTTGAGGTTCTACCCTTTCCTCCAGATTTGCATTTTCCACTACTTGGATAATCTCTCCTACATCTTCTTCTTCCTCAACTCTAGTCTCCTTAGGATCAAATTCATCAAACACCACATGAGTTGTCTCCTCCACCCCCAAAGTCCTCTTATTAAACACCGTAAAGGATTTCCCCACACTGGATTAGCCTAAGAACACTCATTCATCAAATTTAGGATTAAATTTTCCTAAAGATGATTTCCTATTATTCAGAATAAAAACCTTACATCCAAAGATATGTAGGTGGGATAGGTTTGGAGTTCTACCCTCAATGATCTCATAAGGTGTCTTATTCAAATTGGATCTAACAATCACCCTATTCAGCACATAATAGGCAGTGTTAACTACTTCAGCCCAAAAATATTTTGGAAGTGAATACTCAGTAAGCATGGCTCTAGTGGCTTCCACTATAGGCTTATTCTTCCTTTCAGCTACCCCGTTCTGCTGAGGGGTGTTAGGAGCTTAAAAGTTGGGGCTAATCCCTTGCTCCTCATAGAATATTCCAAATCTCATATTTTTAAACTCTCCACCATGATCACTATGAATAGTCAAGATCTCATAACCTAACTTCTTTTAAATCCAAGTGGAGATAGATTTAAATTCATTAAATGACTCAGATTTATGTGACAGAAATCTAATCCAAGTGAATCTCGAGTAATCATCAACAATCACAAATCCATAGACTTTCCCCCATAAGCTAGTAGTGCTAATGGGTCCAAAGTGATCCATGTGAAGGACTTCTAAAGGTCTAGAGGTGCTGATGTCCTTAATGGACTGGAAAGAGGATTGGACTTGCTTCCATAATTGACAGGCATCACACAGGTGATCCTTAGTGAACTTAAGCTTGGGGACATCTCTCACTAAGTCCTTTTGAGTGACTCTTCTAATGGTTTTCATACTGGTATGACATAATCTCCTGTGCCAACACCAAGACTTATCAACAGTAATTTTTAAGCAAAATGAAGTAGCACAATTAATATTATTTAAATCAAGCATGTTGATATTGTTGATCCTCTTGACCTACAAAATAGTGTTATAATTTAAGCTTATGATGCTAGTATTTGCCAGGAACTTAATGCTGAACCCTTTATCACAGAGCTAACTGATGGTAAGCAAGTTGTGCTTCAATCCATCTATAAAAAAAATATTTTCAATCAAAAGGTTCTTGGAATTTCTGATTATACCTGCACCTACCACTTTCCTGGTGGTATTATCTCTAAGAGTGACCTTCCCTCCAGCTCTGGCCTCCAGTGAAATGAATTGATTTGCATTCCAGTCATATGTCTTGAACATCCACTGTCTAGGTACCACATGCTCTCACGAGGTCTTGTGTGAGAGTATCCTAACAAAATCATTAAACGTCAGATTTAGGAACCCAAACAAGTTTGGATTCCTTCTTATGAAAAGAAGAGTGCAATGTATGTGTGCTGTGCTGTGAAGCATGCAATTTGGGCCTCCACACCCAATGTGTACTACGATGAATAGTGCAGGTGTGAGAGATATGTGCTAACATGCTACAAGAAAAATATCTAATGCCAGGAAAAGCGTTAACTAATCTACGTGGGTGATAGTGCCGCTTCCTAGGTTTGAATGAAACATGCTTTGATGATTTTGAATTAGATTCTTCGAATGGTGGAGGTGCATAAAATTATGCAAAAGTAGGAGGTATTTTATTTTTCTCATATGCACTAATTTTCACACGTTAAAATTCATTTTCTTTCTTGAGACTTGTAATTTAAAATTTCAAATAATGCTCACTACTATCTAAATCAGATGCATAGTTTCTAATTCCTTAAATGCAGTTTCTAATTCAACATGTGATGCCTTTAATGAATCATGCTCAATAATCAAATAAGAATGCTTTTTATTCAACTCATCAAATTCATCAAGTAATGACATGTAATTGCTATCAAGCGTAAAATGATCCTTAATCAAAATTTTATGCTCTTTTTCCATGTTTAAGAATTCTAATTTCGGGCTAGCATGCATTTTCTTAAGTTTCTTATATGATGAATGGATTCTTTTAGAAACATCAAGTAATTGATCGTAGGTTAGCTCACATACCTCTTCTTGGTCAGACTGACTAGGATGATCATCTGCTATTAAACATAAGTTCGTACTCTCCTCATCAGCTTCAGTCTCAGAGGAGTCAGATGCTGAATCCACCTAGAAAGTCTTTTGAATATTCTTCTTATCCTTTCTGAACTTAGGTTTCTACTCACCCTTCTTCTTGCTTGGGTGAGCCTTAAGTGTAGGACAATCAGCCTTTATATGTCCAGGCTTCCTGCATTCAAAACAAACAGGATTAGATGAACCTTTAAAATTTTTGCTACTCTTACCTTTGTTCCACTTCTGAAAGTTCTTATATTTCTTCTTTAGAAAGATTTTGAATTTCCTTGTGATTAAGGCAACGTCATCGCTATCAGACCCAGAAGAATCAGTGTCAGTATCGTTGGCCTTTAATGCCACAGTTTTCTCCTTCATCTTCTCACTTGCATTAATTTATCATTGGTTCATTCATTGTTCGTAAGCAATGAGTGACCCAAGTAAGTTCTCTATAAAATAAGCATTCAAATCTTTGGATTCAAAAATTACAATTATCTTGGCATTATAAGAAGATGGCAAACATCTCAAAATTTTGATAACTTTCTCATAATTAATAAGCTCTCTTTATAAGGCATGCAGGGAGGTAACAATTTGAGTGAACCCAGTAAACATTTTAGAAATTGATTCAGTAGGTTTCATACAAAAAAGTTCGTAGTCGTGAAGCAAGATGCTCAATCTAGATTGCTTAGCTTCAGATGTACCTTCATAAGTAAAGCATAATCTATCCCAGATTTCTTTACCAGTAGTGCAAGTAGAGACACGCATGTAATCTTCATATTTCAGTGCACAGAAAAAATAGTTCAAGAATTTTGCATTCAGTTGTGCTAAATCACGATCTTCAAATATCGATTTAGTAAAAAAAAGTTTAATTTTAACACCATTAACAAGTTTTAACAGTGCTTCATAACCATCTTTAACAAGCATCCACATGCAATAATCTATAGATTATAAAAAGGTGGACATGAAGTTTTCCAAAAATCAAAAGGTATATTATCAAACAATGGTGGTCATACAATTGAATAACCTTCAGCAGTATTACGATTACCAAAGTTAGCCATGGATCAAATTCAAAAGTTTTTCAAAACTAAATTTGATGATTCCCGCTCTAATACCACTTGAAAGTTTGTTAGGGATGTTAACCCTTGTGAACTAGTCTCAAGGTTAACAAAGAGGGGGGTGAATTGGTTATTTTAAAAATTCGTGAGCAATAATGATTTAGAAAAATCTTTTTGAAGGTATTAAAACTATTTCAGTTTCGCAGATGTTCAATAATAATAGAAAAATAATCACAATTACACAATCTTCATCAGAAAAATAAATATAGAAGATAATCAAAAAGAACACAACAGATTTTATAGAGGTTCAGTCAACTTGACCTACGTCCACTCCCAAAGCCTTCCCTCAAGGTATTGCACTAACACTAAGTGACTCTCCTTCTGCTTCCACAGCAAGGCGGAGAAGCCTGTACAAAAACTCTTTTCTGCCAACCCGATGAGGCAGAGAACCTGGACTCCTTTTGCTTTCTCCTGAAGCAGGCAGAGAACCTAGACTCCTTTTGATTCATCCTGAAGCAGGCAGAGAACTTGGACTCCTTTCGCTTCATTTGCAGGAAGAGAACCTGAATCTTCTTGTGGACGATCCTCCCACAGAGACACCAATAAGATAAGAGATGACGACCGAATAAGACGACTCAGATCCTTGCTTGGAGTAACCTTTATGAATCCCTCACAAACTCCCCCTCACAAGATCCTCTCTCTCTCTCCCAAGCTCTCTCTCTCTCTCTCTTAAGATTCTCTTTGGAAAGAAAAGTGACAAAAGATTTTTCTTGTTGGAAGAAAAAGATCTTAAATAGTAGGGCTAAAAAATTGCCCTAAATTTCAATTGATCGATAAATATTGTCCAGGATGATCGGCGGATCATCCTGTGTGATCAATACAAAATCACACATATCAACCTGGACGATCTGGTTTCTCTGGACGATTAGAAGAAAAAAATTATTTATATCGTCCTAGATAATTCTACGATCATTCGAGATGATTAGTTCAACTCGAGAAAATTATCCTGCATATTATTCGGATCACTAGGGCAACCGATGTTGGATGATAAAAAATGACTTGATCGACCGGGTCGATATCGCGATCATCTCGTATGATTAGTTCAAAATGACCAAAACTATCCTGCATATTATTCAGATCGTCAAGGGCAACAGATGCTGGATGATCAAAAATGCCTTATCGGTCGGGATGATATCGTGATTGTTCCATATGATTAGTTTAAAAATGACCAAAATCATCCTGCACATTGTTCAAATCGTCCAGGTGAAATGCTCTGGACGGTCAGGATTTCCAATTGATTGTCCAGGATGATCTTGTGATTATCCAGGATGATATGATCGAATCAATCAAACCTTAATTACTTTTCTTAATCACCGACTAATTTAGGCATGATTGTAATTGATCATCCAGGATGATACACGTATTGGCCGGGATGATTTGACTAAATCTCTAAAAAAAAAAACTTGCCTAACTTAATCTGGCTGTTGAGAATTTTTGATTTGAGCATATCATCCTGGACGATCTACTTAATAAAACTGACTTAACATGGACGCTTTCATTAGGGTTTCTATTTTCACTGGATCGTCTAGGACAATGTGAATAAAATTTGAAACAAAAACTCTAAGTCACTAAAACTCTCCCCCTGAGTGTGTGTGTGCAAGGTTACTTAGCTAGGGGATCATTTACATTATATTTGACTCAAGAAATGGAAAAATATACATTGGACCTGAACTACAAAATAGATTGACTCGATCTTGGGCTAGCTTGAATTGCATTTGATCTTTTATACCTGAAATATTAGCCAATTAAAAATAGAACACAGAAATGTTTATTATCATTAAAACTATACTCCTTAAATCTAGATTTGTAATAAATATCACTCTAAACTCCCATAGTCATTCGCTCTATAAAAATCATAGAAGAGTAAGTAAAGCATGTACTATTAAAACTCTGTCATTCCAATTCATCTCTATAAATTTTGTATATGTCAAACACTATGTGTATGCTTGCATCATACAATTCCAATATACCTGGTTGTACCTGCTTTCATATTCCTAGTCTCTACATTACACTTAATATTAACTACACATATGGCCACTATGCACATTAAATGAAAACCTGTTATATTATAAATATTATTAAATTATTGATGAAGAGATTTCATTCGTACTCCATATTCTATTTATACCATCAATCTAAATTTAGATAATTTAGTCAGATATAAATAATAAAGCAAAATCATTTTTATTAATTGCACAAAAGAAAGAAAGTGTAGAAGAAAAGATATCACAGGATGAGTTCAATGATCACCTCTACACTTCTCCTTGAACTTACAAAATTTCTTCCACAAACATTAACGAAACACTCTTATAAAGTGAATCTAATGCTCCATAAATTTCTTTAGTTGCCACTCCTAAGAAAGTTGTAGAGAAGCATTGTGAAGACTAAAATTAACTAAATGAATGAACTCTCTTACTAACATTTCAAACGAACTATTTATAGAAAAACACAAAAAATGGATTATGGCGTTGCGGCGCTCGAGACACTTGCACCGTGGCACCCATAAAATGAACTAACGTCGCATCACTGAAGGATTTCTTGTGCAATGGTGCATGCTGAAGTGGACCCACTATTTAGTGAATAGAGGTATTACTTCGCTAGCAGATTGGATCCTAAATAATTACAACAATAGCACTACGGTGATGCTAGCAGTTGAGTGCTGCGATATCCGTATGGCACTCCCCTAAGCTTGGTGGTGCTAAAAATGGTGTTGTGGTGTTGTGAAAATAAGGATTGGGCTTTATAACGCTGACTCCACTGACAGTGCGGCACTGTTAAATAGTGACTTGACGTCGCCATGTCCATATTAGGTGGTCCAGTGGTGTTAGTGATGGTGTTGAGGTGATGTAGTTACTGATGTCGCGATGCCGTAACATAATTGAAATTTTCCAGCATTTTTCTACACAAACACAACTAAAAAAATGGTTTCAATGGCAATTTAATATATAAAGCATAACATTATTTACACTCATTAATGTCTCTTATATATTTTTTATTTATCTATGTGTATGCTAGATATTTATGTAAAGGTATGGCATAAGACTCTTAGTCTATCTACAGGAATATTTTAGCATGCATTATTTTGGAATATAAGAGTAGCAACACATGAATATCATTTCATTTCCTTTCATCAAACTATACAATCAAAATATCATTATATATTAATCATAACACTTTCTTTTCCATCAAAATACATGAACACACTGATGAGTGACAAAAGAATAACCCATAAAAGAGATACCTAGAGTTATGAACTTAATCTGCATCAATGACATCTATCAAAAGATTCATATAGTAATATCAACAGTAGTATATTTTTTCTTTCCAATACTTTCCTGATTAAGAATTTGTTCGATGGTCACAAATATCACAATTAAAAAATATTAGGCTCCCATATAAAAGAGTAATAAGCTCAAATCCCTCAACTTTTAGAAGGGGATAACTAGCATAAAGTGCCATCAAACCTAGGCGGATTTATCAAAGTATAAATGAATAATAAAATTGAGATGAATATTTTGAAGATGCATTTGATGATCACATCATCATCATGTTAAAGCTCCTTAAATAGCACAACCTAATCCAAACCTCCATAATATTAATAGTTTAACTCATCCTTCATATGTCTCTCAACAAAATTGTGTTGAAATATGCGAGTCCAACCTAGTGTTCTGATAAAAGGAAGGAGTGGACGTAGAAGCAAAGAGTTCCTATGGACTCTCGGTTTTTGAAATTTCTTCATTCCCAGTTTTTCCTCCTTTGATTCGGTAGGGCTGTAGGACATGGCGACGGATGGCCGCCGGTGGAATAGATATGCTGAATAAGACTGTGCAAGGATGTCTGGTTACTGGAGTTGATCGTGAAGCTAAGGATGTTCACAAACGAAGGTCTAATGGCGAACTAGTCATTACGAAAAATGGTGGTTTTCATATGGAGAAGGTTAATTATGTTGAAGGTAAGGGTAAAGATGTTTCTTTGAATGTTGACTGCAAGTCTTCATGTATTCTGAAATCGACTGGCTTTTCTCCCCCAAAATCAATTGATCCTGAGGCTTTGTCATGTGGTATGAAAATTTTTGTTAATAGATTTGAGAATTCAACAATCCCTGTCATTGACAGTAAGATAAATGTGAATTCCTTGAGTTCGGTTAAAAAAAATAATCATAATAATATTAAGATGCCGGTAGTTCCTTCGGAGAAAGCTGTTGTGAGTAGTGATTGCAATGCTGATCCTTTGATTGTGAATATGTCTGAGAACAATGAAGAAACTAGCAAGTTGGCTAATCCTTGGAATAAAAAACCTTATATCAAGTTAAATTTCAATAGGTAGAATGTTGTTTTAACTGAGGACAAAAAAGTTGTAAAATTAATTGAATCTACCGAAGTTATGAATGCTAAGAGGCTGGAATATTCATTGGTTGCAAATGTGTTTGGTAGAGAAATACCATCTCATCTAGTTGCTTGGGAGTTGAGACGACAATGGGCTCTTTTTGGTCAATTTCACTTTACAAACTTAGGAAAGGGTTGGTATTTGTGCTCGTTCAAGACATTGGATGCCATGGAAGGAGTTCTGTCAGGTGGCCCATGGTTTGTTAACGGTAACATTGTGGGAATGGAAAGGTGGTTGACTAATTTTTCTCCTAGCTAAATGAAAGGATTGACTTCACCTATATGGATTAGAATGCCACAATTGCCTTTACAATGTTGGGATGAAAACAATTTGGCTTTGATTGCTTCTGTGGTGGGTGTTCCATTGATGTTGGATGGGAACATGTTTCAATGGGGTAGGAGGGAGTTTGCAAGGGTTTGTGTTCATGTGGAACTGGACAAACCTCTTCCCTTGGGTGTTTCGGTGAAGGGATGGACGGAAGGTTTTTTCAAAAAGTTGAATATGAGAGAATCTCATCTTTTTGTTATGAATGTGGTATGTTAGGCCATGATAAAAGTAATTGTAAAAAGGAGAGTGTGGTGGTGAAAAATAATGTGGATGCTTCAAATAATCAAGTTATGGGCAATCAATATAAGATAGTACAAGAGTTGGAGGTTAAAGACTCTTACGGCCCTTGGATCCATGTTAATTACAGAAGGAACAAGAGAGTTATCAAAGAGTCGAATATTGTGAGGCCGGTACAAAAGAAATTTGAGAATAAATTTCATAGTAAACAAGCTGTTCAAGCTGAAATACCGGTCAATTTGTTGAACAAAGAAAAGGAGGTGGTTGTAAACAATGGACTAGAAATGATCATTGAAGACAAATTGCTGGTAGAAGAAGGTGAAATAACATCGGGTGGAGAAATCTATATTGAAAATGCAGCAAAAAAGCTGGAGTGTTCCAACCTGTATGCTGATTTGGTGGAAGATCTTTGTGATGCCAAGGTATTAAAACCTACTCCAATTTCTTCTACTATTAGTATGGCCAATAAATTTCAAACTTTAAGTGAGAATGTGGAGGAGAATATATGTCTTGAGGCAGCTAGTAAGAAATCTGTGAAGGAAAATAAATATGATGTAAAGAATGATACTATCATGGAAAGTTGTATGTTATTGGAAAATGGAAGCAATGGAGGGATAGAGAAAAAGGAGGCTGGTGGTAATAATGAAGGAGCTAAAATTAAACTTGACAAAGAATTGAGATCGCTTGGGCAGGTTAAAATATTACCTAGGGTCAGGACATTGGATGGGAATGGTAAATCAAGAGCTGGGGGCTCTTCCCCCTTGGTTGATCAATGATTTCTATTGCTTTCTGGAATTGTAGAGGGGCTAAGAAGAATGAGGCCTTTCTCTACTTGAAAGAGTTTGTAAAAGATTATAAAGTGTTTTTTGTTGGTTTGGTAGAGACTAAAATCTCTTCATTAGACAAAATGGCTTTGCAAAAAATGATAGGAATGGATTGGGATTTCTTTCTTTTTCCTTCAGTTGGACTGTCAGGTGGCATTATGGTGATGTGGAGATCGAATCTTACTTCTTTCTCTATTTAAAGGCTCCTAAGCAATGTGTAGTTGATGATTTGGAAGTGTTCAACAAGGGGACCTGGATGATTTCAACCATTTATGGTAGTAAGGAGGTAGTGAAGAGAAGGGATTTGTGGGGTTGCCTTCATGAGGTATCTCATAGAGAAGTTCCTTCGGTGATTGGAGGAGATTTTAACTATATCTTGGCTCAAGAAGATAGAAGAGGTGGAAGGAAATTTGTCTTTTCTCAAAGCTCCAAAGATATGATTAATTTTATGAATCTAAATGATTTTCATGAAATTGGGGTGGTTGGACCAAGGTTAACTTGGTGTAATAATAAAAGTGGGGGAGGAAGGATCTTGGAAAGATTGGATAGGTGTTTGTTTAATTCGTTTGCTTTGGGAAAGATACAGGTGGCAGTTGAGAGGCACATTGCTATAGTAGCTTCTGACCATTGCCCTGTTATTTTAAAAATATTTGATTCAACTGAGAGGAAGAAGAGTCATTTGAAGTTTGAAGATGTCTGGGTGTCTTCTCATGTTTCTTCATGTATTATTTCCAAAATTTGGAAAAAATCCTATGTTGGAGATGACATGCAAATTTTAAACAAAAAATGCAAAAGAACATTGAAAGAATTGTTCTTTATTGTTCTTTTGGAGTAAAGCTAAATTGAAGGATTTTTTATCCCTTAAAGAAGGCTTAAAAAAAGAGGTGTTTCTATTACAAGAAGAGGAGGCTATGGAAGGTGGTTTAGGTGAAGAAAAGTTGATTGAGAAAGAAAGTGGGTGTGCTTAATGTGCACCTTGCTAGGTTAAATACTTGGTGGAGGCAAAGAGCTAAAGTAAGATGGATGGAAGAAGGGGATTCTAATTCCAAATACTTTCATGCCTTTGCTAATGCAAGGAGGAATAGCAACTGGATTAATCGTGTAAAATGGGCGGATGGGGTTATGGTTGAGAATGCGAAGGAGATAGAAGAAGTTTTTTTAAACTATTTCAAGGTAAAATGGAGGGAAAGGGATTGTTCGTTACTAAATTGGCCGGCACCTTGGAATGTACTGGATGAAGATGATAGAACAAGGTTGGAGGCAGATTTCAGTTGTTCAGAAATTCTGAATTTTATTAGGAATTTGGGTGAGAATAAAGCTCCAGGTTGTGATGGGATAACTTATTCCTTTTTTAAATTATATTGGAATATTGTTGGTGAAGATGTATGCAAAGCTATCAAATAATTCCTCTCTTTGGGTAAGCTTTGTGATGAATGGAAAGAGACATTGGGTGTGTTGATCCCCAAGGTCAAAGATCCTGTTTCTCCTTCAGGTTATAGACCTATAAGCCTTTGCAACTCTATTTATAAGATTGCAGCTAAAGTCTTACCACTCTAGTTATAGATTGCTTTTGGTGGTTCATAAGATGATATCGGAAGAACAAGTTGCTTTTGTGAAATGAAGATCAATTTCCGATCACTTACTCTTGGCCCAAGAGGTTTGCAATAAAATTAGGTGCTCTAAAGCTAAAGATGGTCTTTTGTCAATTAAAATTGATATGGAACAAGCATATGATAACATGTGTTGGGTTACCTTGAGGCAAATGCTGAAGATTTTGGGTTTTCCATCTAGATTCTCATATTTAATGTTGGAATGTGTGAACGATCCAATGTTCTCTATCATGATCAATGGAAGCAACTCAAGGTGGATTAAGGGAACTTGTGGATTTCAGCAACGATGCCCTCTTTCTCCCTTATTATTTATTCTATGCTCGCAATTACTGTTGAACTCTTTCTTGGATGAAGGCTTGGATATTGGCATCAAGTTATCACAAAATGTAAAGAAAATTTCACATATTTTGTATCCAGATGATATCTTACTCTTCTTAAATGCAAAGTTAAAGAACAACAAATTAGTGAAGAAGTTGATTCAAGACTATTGCAAGTGGACCGGTGAAAAGGTAAATTTTTAAAAATCTTCTATGTTAATGGGGAAGAGTATAGGGAGATGGAAGAAGAAACAAATTTCTATGTTGCTTAATATTAAAGTGCTTGAGGAAATAGACTATTTGGGTGTTAAAGTTGCTTTAAGAAGATTGAAGAAATTTGATTTTCAAAATCTCTTGGATAAAGCTTAAAAAAAACTCAATGCTTGGGGAAACAGATTCATCTCAATGGCTAAAAGGATAAACTTGATAAAGACTATTTTTCTTACAATCCCTCTATTTATTTCTTCTCATTCCTTAGTTCCCTTGAGTATTTTGAAAGAATTTGATAAGGCATGTAGGCACTATATTTGGAATAAACATGATGGTTCCCATGGTTTTCATTTTGTGCCCTGGGATATCTTGTGCAAATTGAAAGAATATGGAGGATTGGGTCTGTTTTTTAGCTATCTCTAGAGTGGGTCATCTAAGAGCTAGATTTTCTTGGAATATACTTGATAACCCGAACTCCTTGCTTAATAAAAACTTGGTGGCTAAATATGGGAGTTGTTGGTGGAATAATGATGGGCTAAAGAGGTTTTCGGCCACTTGGAGGATTGTGATGGATGGTTGGAATTCTCTTAAAGGAATCTTAAGATGGAGTATAGCTTCAAGCTCGTTGATTGATATCCGAAAGGATATTTGGATTCTTGATAGAAACTTAGAAAGATGGCCGACGTTTGTAACCAATTGGGAGGAAGAGATTGTAACTCTAAATTCTCTTATGGTTAATAGAGCTTGGGATGTTCCTAAGCTTTTCCTATTTTTTGGAGAAGAACTTGTAAAATTGATTACTAAAGTTGATATATTATAGAGCTTGGAGGAAGATATATTGGAACTCAAATTTAAGTTATCGAGCAAATCCAATCCAACATTATGTTTAGTAGCTCAGTATACAGATTCTATGCAAGAAGAGGTGGACCATTGGTTCTTTAAGCTAAAGCTTAATCCCCGAGTTGAATTGTTTGTTTTGAGGCTATTTATGAATGCAATTCCAACAACAGAATTCTTGTTTTATTGAAGGCTTGCTGATTCAAATATTTGCCCAAGAGGTTTTCTTGAGGTGGAAAATATTGATCATTGTGCAGCTACATGTCCAAAATTTTTACAGGTTATAAGGTTACTGAATTCATGGGGATTCTCAGATCCAGTTTTCAGCTCTTTCTCGGAATGTATGCAGAAGTTAAAATTGATTTCGGTAAGAAACCATTTCTTTCCAAAGTTGTACTTATTTCTGATTTTCTATTCTTGGATTAATAGAAATAGAGTAAAACATGGTGATGTGGAAGAAATTGATGTTGTTATTGCTTCTAGAGTCATAAGTTTTATGGCTGCTTTACATAAAGACAAGATCATATTGGGAAACTAGGGTACTAATCAGTCTTCATGGTTGTTTAATTTTTGGCACCCCCCTCCACCCAATTGGTTGAAGATAAATATTGATGGATCCCTATGCAATTCAAACAAAGCTGGAGTTGGGGGAGTAGTCAGAGATTGCAAAGGTAGGTATTAAATGGCATTTGGATGTGGATATGTTCATTGGGATAGTGCACAGTTGGAGCTTTTGGCTTTTAAATCTTTGAGAAGTTTTATTCAAAGTTGGATGTTTGAGGCTACTTGCATCATTATAGAGGGAGATAACCTAAATGTCATCAACTTTCTTCATAAGTTATATAGCATACCGAAGAAGAGGATGAGAGATCAAACAAATGAAGACCTTTTATTCATGAAGAATTTCAACAATGTGTTTTTTAATTTTGTTAATAGACAATGTAATAAGTTAGCTAATTATTGCGCTAACTTAGCTTGTGAAGATAATTTGTTTTGGGATGTAATTAGTGAGAATAATATTTCTCCTTCATTTGTTAAAGGAGCAATGTAATAGGTTGCCTTTGATTGAGTAGTTTGTATCTAGGCTTCTTCTTTTTTTAATGCATTTGGCATTTCTTCTCCAAAAAAAAAAACCTAGTGTTATGATGTTTACAAACATTATTGGCTTGGTTATTTACTTGTTCCTTCTTTACATACATTGCATGTTCCTTTTCTTTTTTACTAACTATTTCAACTACAACTTACACCAAGTTGGATTAAAGAAGGAGACTTAAGATATTGTTGCTTTAAAGTTGAGTCAACTTTCATTAAAAAGTATGCACTTTTTCTTTTTGTGAGTCATTTAAATAATTAAGCATATATTTCCATGACAACCTAGCACACACTTACAAAGGAGATGAAAATTAAATACTTAAAGTTTGTGTTAAATGAAATTATATTGTCAATTAATCCAAAAATTCTTCCAAATATTTAATTAAAGAAGAAAATTTAAATTAAGTTAAAATTAATTATATTATATGACCTTCAATCATAAAGGATGATTAGTTATTTTTATAAACCTCGCAATCCAATTTATATTACCAAAGTATGTAAATTTGAAATTAAAACTAATCATACAGTACAAAAAATTTTGTACTATACAAACATTAATTAATAATGCTTAATTTTATCCTGTGAATTAAAGAAGCGAATGAGGATCAAATTCTAATTAATGATCGTATTGTATGATATAATTTTTACAGGAAAATTAAAACTAGAGCTCATTAAATGAACCCTAGTTCGTCTTAAAAGATGCCCAATTTGATATAACTAATCATGCTATACAACTAAAAATCATACAGGATGATCTGTGATTGGAATTGAACTAATTGAATAGAATAATCCTAGAATCATACTTTACCATAAAAAACTTTCAATTAAAAATTAGGGTTTCATTTAAGTAGCCCATTTTCTAAGTTTAGCATAAGACTTGAGGGTCTGTATTGAGTAAGCAGTGATATTTTTTTAGGGAGAAAGAGCTTTAGAGAGGGAGAGAGGCTCTTTATTTGCAAGAGAGTGTCTAAAGCACTTGGGATAGAGAGGAGGTGAGGTTGAGGGAAAGATTTTATTGACAGTTTCAATGTTACTACTGGACCCAATATGACTGAACCCAACCTTCCAGGTCATATTGTGCCCAATCTTGACAAGAAGTAAAAAGTGACCCCAAGATCCAGTTTGAGAAATGTTGAAAACTAAACATCTAATTTATATACAACATAGATCCACTACTGAATATAATATAAAGTGGAAGACTATTGAATCTCAAAAATGACTTTTCTATATATCATATAAAATACATGTATAATCTAAGGTCTATCTATAATAGTGTTTGGCAATAGAAAAGTACAACAAAATAAAACAAAGCCTACAAAAAGAAAACTTACCAAAAAGAACACTTATATTACAAATCAAAGCCTAATATTAAAACTACTAAGCTCTCTCCTTACCCTTTCTTAGGCCTAAAATGAAAGAAAAAATTAAGAGTGAGCTAACACAACTTTATAAACTATGACAGCCCAAAATGGAATTCAACAACTTAAACTAAAAACACTAAATTAATCAATTAAAAATCTCTACAAAAAGTTAAAACTAAAAAAGATAATTGAAAGTTCGTGAGGGATGTTAAGCCCTTATGAACTAGTCCCGAGGCTAACTAAGAGGGGGGGGGGGGTGAATTGGTTATTTTAAAAATTCGTGAGCAAAAATAATTTTGAAAAATCTTTTTAAATGTTTTAACTCAATTACAGTTTCGCGATGATGTGCAGATGTTCACGATAACGAAATAATAATCACAATCACACAATCATCAACAGAAAAATAAGTGCGAAAAATAATCAGAAAGAACACACCAGATTTTATAGTGGTTCGGTCAACTTGACTTATGTCTACTCCCCGTAGCCTCCCCTCCGGTTATTACACTAACACTAAGTGACTCTCCTTCTACTCCCACAGCAAGGCAGAGAAGCCTGTACAAAACACCATTCCACTAACCCGGTGAGGTAGAGAACCTAGACTCCTTTCGCTTCCTACTGAAGCAGGCAGAGAACCTGGACTACTTTCGCTTCCTCCTGAAGAAGGCAGAGAACCTGGATCTTCTTGCTGACGATCCTCTTACAGAGACACCAACAAGACAAGCGACGATGACTGGAGAAGACGACTCAGATCCTTTCTTGGAGAAACCTTTGTTAACACCTAACAAACTCCTCCTCACAAGATCCTCTCTCTCTCTCCCAAGGTTTCTCTCTCTCTCTCTCGAAAGGTTTTCTCTTGAAAGGAAAGTGGCAAAAGATTTTTCTTGTTGAAAGAAAAAGATCTTAAAAAGGATGGCTAAAAAATTGCCCTAATTCTCAACTGGTCGTCAAAGATCGTCCGGGATGATCGGTCGATCATCCTGTACGATCCCCTCAAAATCATATGTATCAGCCTGGATGATCTGATTTCTCTGGACGATTAGTAGATAAAATTTATTCAGATTATCAGGTACGATTCTACGATCGTCTGGGATGATTAGTGTAAATCAAAAATTTTGTCCAGAAGATAGCTAGGGCCATCCAGGGAAACTTGTGCTGGATAATCTCAAAATGACTTGATCATCTAGGATGATATTTCTATCGTCCTATACGATTAGTTCAAAAATGACAAAATCATCCTACACATAGTTTGGGTCGTACGGCCAAAACATCCTGGATTATCTTAAAATGACTTAATCATCCGGGATGATAAGGCGATCGTCCCGTATGATTAGTTCAAAATTGAGAATATCGTCCAGCACATTTCTCAGGTCGTCCAAGTGAAGTGCTCTAGACGGTCAGGATTTTACATGTATCATCTAGAATGATCTTGTGATCGTCCAGGATGATAAAATTGAATCAATCAAATCTTAATTACTTTCCTTAATTACTAGACTAATTTAGGCATGATTGTAAAGGATCGTCCAGGATGATACACGTATCGTCTGAGATGATCAGACCAAATGTCTAAAAATAAAAGCTTGCCTAACTTAATCTAGCAGCTGAAAATTTTTGATTTGAGCTTATCATCCTGTACGATGGGATATCGTCCAGGATGATCTGCTTAATCAAACCGACTTAACATGGTCACCCTAATTAGGGTTTCTATTTTCACTGGGTCATCCAGGATGATGTGAATATCATCCAGGACGATCAGAACAAAATTTAAATAGAAACTCTAACTCACTAAAACTGTCCCCCTGAGTGTGTGTATGGAAGGTTGCTTAGCTGAAGGATCCTTTACTTTATATTTGACTTAAGAAAGGAAAAAATGTACATTGGACCTGAACTACAAAAAAGAATGACTCGATCTTAGGCTGGCTTAAATTATATTTGATCTTTTGTACCTGAGATATTAGCCAATCAAAATAGAACACAGAAATATTTGTTATCATCAAAATTATAATCCTTAAATCCATGTTTGTAATAATCTCCACCTTTTTTATGATGGCAAATATTTATTTAGTAGTTTCAAATTAACTAGATTGCAGTAATTAAAGCACGGGCGGGAGAAGATAAATTTTACTAATCATTGAGAACCAATGACATTCAATACAACAAATAAAACTATTACAACATAAAAGAAACAAAAGAAACTACTAATAACAATAAAATAACTCCCCCTTTTGACATCACAAAAAGGAGGAACAGAAAAGATAAAATAATAGCAAACTAAAATATCACAATAAACTGAAACACACAACCTTATAGAGAGGCGGATCCTGATCAGATGGAGGAGGTGGTGGTGGATGAAAGTAGCTATGAATGGTGGCAAACTGCTCACCAAACCCGACCATGTCCTAGTCGTACTGCTACTGTTAGTGAGTCACCTAGGAGTCAAAGCGAGCCTCCCACAAGTCAAAGTGATGCACCAGGTGATCCAGAGGGGACTCTATCCAGAGAGGAGCAGGTGCAGGTACCAGAGCAGCTTCTTCCTCTTCTCCATCCACATCTGGGATAGGCTTCGGATGAAGGTGAGTACTGTACAGAACATGGAAGGAATTATTGGAGAAGAAGGAAGCGGGGACATCAGGTGGTACCAGATATTTCAGATTGTATTTAGTCTCGAGAGCATATGCAATGAGGTATCCTAGAGCTAGATTTAGGCATTGTCTATGACCCGAATCCCTTATGCTAGTCAGGTGTTTGATGTATCGAAAGAGGAGATCGGTAGCATTGAATTCACGGTGGGCCATGATGTAGTAGGTAGTTAGTGAGAGTAAGGGGGTGATATGGATGCGGTCTCCAGCTTTTGGAATAATAAAGGTGCGAAGGACATGTTGGATTGTCTGAGCATCCTTTGTTGCAAATCTAGTTTTGATGATGACAAACATGTTTCCAGTGTGTTTTGCTTGGCTAATCTGTTTCAGGCACAAAAGACCGCGAGCCACTCAAGACAACTCAAGATCGGGTCCAAGTGTGTCAAATGTATGATTTTTCCTTTTATTGAGTCAATTGTAATGTAACTGATTCCCTAGCTAAGTAACCTTGCACACACACACTCAGGGAGAGAGATTAAGTGAATTAGAGTTTCTGTTGAAAATTTGTTCAGATCATCCTGGACGATATCCACATCGTCCTAGATGATCCAGTTAAAACAGAAACCCTAATTAGGGCGACTAAGTTAAGAAGGACTGATTGAGCCGATCGTCCTGGACGATCTACGGATCGTACGGGACGATATTCCCAAATCAGAAATTCTCAGCCGCCAGATTAAGTTAGGCAAGTTTTATTTTAAGTATTTTGGTCTGATCGTCCCGGACGATACGTGTATTGTCCTGGACGATTCACTACAATCATGCCTAAATTAGTCTGGTAATTAAGGAAAGCAATTAATGTTTAATTGATACGATCACATCGTCCTGGACGATCGCAGGATCGTCCCGGACGATCGTGATCGTCTTGTGCATTTCAGCTGTACGTCCAGAACTATGTACAGGACGATTTGGGGCCTTTTTGAACTAATCGTACCGGACGATTACCCTATCGTCCGGGACGATCAAGTCATTTTTTGGTCGTCCAGCAAAGAATTCTCTGGACAACCCGAACTGTCTTCTGGACGATTTCCTTCAATTTGAACTAATCGTCCCGGACGATCGCAGGATCGTACGGGACGATATGAACAACTTTTTCTACTGATCGTCTAGAAGAGCCAGATCGTCCAGGCTGAAACAGCTGAATTTGAACTGATCGTACAGGACGATCTACAGATCATCCTGGACGATCTTGGCCGACAAGTATAGATTTAGGGAAAATTTTAAGCCCTCCTTTAAAAGAACTTTTTCCAATTTTTAGAAAAATCTTTTGCTGCCTTCCTTCCCTGAGAAATCCTAGAGAGAGAGAGTTGAGAGAGAGAGAAGAGATCTTGTGAGGGGGAGTTAGTGAGGGATTCACTAAGGTTGCTCCAAGCACGGATCAGAGTCGTCTTCTCCGCTCGTCGTCTGTCGTCTAGTCGGTGTTCTTCGTGGGAGGATCGTTCGCAAGAAGATCCGGGTTCTCTGCCCGCTTCAGGAGGAAGCGAAAGGAGTTCGTGGGTTCTCTGCCCGCTTCAGGTGGAAGCAAAAGGAGTTCGAAGGTTCTCTGCCTGCTTCAGGAGGAAGCGAAAGGAGGTCAGGTTCTCTGCCTCACCGTGTGGTGAAAAGGAGGTGTTTTGTACAGGCTTCTCCGCCTTCCTGTGGGAGCAAAAGGAGAGTCACTTTCGTTTAGTGCAATACCCGGAGGGGAGGCTTCGGGGAGTGGACGTAGGTCAAGTTGACCGAACCACTATAAAATCTGGTTTGCTTTTCTGATTCAGTTTTGCATTTTACTTTTCAATATAAACTGCTTGGGTGAATATCGTTGGTTGATCTTTTCGTTATTGTTTACTTGTTTCCGCTGCTAAGTATCGAAAAGATTTTTGTAGTTATCGTGAAATTTTTAAATAACCAATTCACCCCCCCTCTTGGTTAGCCTCGGGACTAGTTCACTAGGGCTTAACATCCCTTTCGAACTTTCAAGTGGTATCAGAGCGGGATTCAAAATTTCTGTTTAAAAACTTTTGAATTTGATCCAATGGCTAATTGTAACAATCGTAATACTGCTGAAGGTTATTCTATTACAAGACCACCGTTGTTTGACAATATTCCTTTTGATTTTTGGAAAACACGCATGTCTACTTTTCTGCAATCTATTGATTATCGCATGTGGATGTTAGTTAAGGACGGATACGAACCACCTTTTCGAATGATTAACAATGTGAAAACTGAATTGCCGTTTGCTGATTGGACGTTTGATGATCTTGATTTAGCACAGTTGAATGCAAAATATTTGAACTGTTTCTTTTGTGCTTTGAAATCTGAAGACTATATGCGTGTTTCTACTTGTACAACGGGAAAGGAAATCTGGGATAGGTTATGTATAACATACGAAGGTACAACTGAAGTCAAACAATCTAGGTTAAACATCTTGTTACATGATTACGAACTTTTTCGCATGAAACCTAGTGAGACTATTTCAGAAATGTACACAAGGTTCACTCAGATTGTTACCTCTTTGCATGCTTTAGGTAGAGAACTTACCAACTACGAAAGAGTGAACAAAATTCTTAGATGTTTGCCTGCTTCTTATGATGCTAAGATTACTGCTATTACTGAATCCAAAGATTTAAATACTTACTCTATTGACAGCTTACTTGGATCACTCATTGCTTACGAGCAAGGAGTGAACCAAAGGCAACTTGATGCAGGAGAACGCAAGAAAGAGAAGACCGTGGCACTAAAGGCCAAAGATTCAGATGCTAGCACTTCCGGGTCTGATAGCGATGAAGTTGCCTTAATCACAAGGCAATTCAAAAGCTTTCTAAGGAAGAAACATAAGAACTATCAGAAGTGGAACAAGGGTAAGTTCAATAAAAACTTTAAGGGTTCATCTGAATCGGTTTGTTTTGAATGCAGGAAGCCTGGACACATTAAGGCTGATTGTCCAACACTTAAAGCTCACCCAAGCAAGGAGAAGGGTGAGGAGAAACCAAAGTTCAGAAAGGACAAGAAGCGGATTCAGAAGGCGTTCTGGGCAGACTCTGCATCCAACTCTTCTGAGACTGAAGCTGAAGAGGAGGAAACAAACTTGTGTCTGATGGCGGATGATCACCCTGGTCAGTCGGACCAGGAAGAGGTATGTGAGCTTACTTACGATCAGTTATTTAAAGTTTCTGAAAAGATTCATACATCGTATAGGAAGCTTAAGAAAACCCATGCTAGGTTGAAACTAGATTATCTGACTTTGCAAAAAGAGCATGAAGTGTTGATTAAGGATCATTCCACCATTGATAGCAATCACATGTCTTTACTAGATGAGTTTGATGAACTGAATAAAAAACATTCTGATTTAATTATTGAGCATAACTTGTTAAAAACATCGCATGGTGAATTAGAACTTGCTTTTAAGAAAGTGAATGATTTGGCATCTGAGTTAGAAAGTATTGAAAGTGCAAAAATGTTTGAAATTGGAAGTTTAAACAAACACATTGAGTTTTTGAAAGTGAAAATTAGTGCTTTTGAAAATAACAAAACACCGCCTACTTTTGAACAATTTTATGCACCGCCACCTTTTAAAAATTCTGTTACAAGTTCATCAAAGAATGTTTCATACACTACTAGGAAGAGGCACTATCACTCACGACGTTTAGTTAATCCTTTTCCTGGTGTTAGATGTTTTTCATGTGGCATGTTAGGACACATATCACACACTTGTACTGTTCACCGTAGTACACATTGAGTGTGGAGACCCAAACTGCCTGTTGCACAGCACAGCACGCATGCATCGCATTTTTCTTTTCATAAGAAGGTTCCTAAGACTGACATTTGATGATTTTGTAGGTGTGCTCTCACACAAGACCTCGTGAGAGCATGTGGTACCTGGACAGCGGATGTTCTAGACATATGACTGGAGATGCAAATCAGTTCATTTCGCTGGAGGCCAGAGCTGGAGGCAAGGTTACACTTGGAGATAACACCACCAGGAAGGTGGTAGGCACAGGTATAATTGGTGATTCAAAGAACTTTATGATTGATAATGTTTTGCTTGTAGATGGACTGAAACATAACCTGCTGAGCATCAGTCAACTCTGTGACAAGGGATACAGCATCAAATTCCTACCCACTGGCTGCATTTTAAGCTTAAATGATGAAGTTGTTTTACAGGGGCAAAGGATCAACAACGTCTACAAGCTGGATGTAAGTAGCATTAAATCTGATAATTCAATTTGCTTAAAAACTGCTGCTGATGAGTCTTGGTTATGGCATAGGAGATTGTGTCATGCCAGTATGAAAACCCTTAGGAGAGCCACCCAAAAGGACTTAGTTAGAGGTGTGCCCAAGCTTAAGTTCACTAAGGATCACCTGTGTGATGCCTGTCAGTTGGGGAAGCAAGTCCAGTCCTCTTTTCACTCAGTTAAGGACATTAGCACCTCTAGACCTTTAGAAGTTCTTCATATGGACCTCTTTGGACCCATTAGCACTGCCAGCTTAGGGGGGAGAGTCTATGATTTTGTGATTGTTGATGATTATTCAAGGTTCACTTGGGTTAAGTTTTTGTCACACAAATCTGAGTCATTTGATGAGTTTAGATCTTTCTCTACTTGGATTCAGAAGAAGTTAGGATGTGAGATTATTACCATCCATAGTGATCACGGAGGGGAGTTTGAAAATGAAAGATTTGGAAGTTTTTGTGAGGATCATGGGATTAGTCACAATTTTTCAGCTCCTAGGACCCCTCAGCAGAACGGGGTAGCTGAAAGGAAGAACAGGACCTTAGTGGAAGCCGCTAGAGCCATGCTTGCCGAGTATTCACTTCCAAAATACTTTTGGGCTGAAGCGGTGAACACTGCCTGTTATGTGCTGAATAGGGTGAATGTGAGAGTCAAACTGAACAGGACAACTTATGAGATCATTAAGGGTAGAACACCAAATCTGTCCCACCTCCATGTCTTTGGCTGTAAGGTTTTCATTCTGAACAACGGGAAGTCACCCTTAGGAAAATTTGACCCCAAATCAGATGAAGGAGTGTTCTTAGGATATTCAAGTGTGGGGAAATCCTTTAGGGTGTTCAATAGGAGGACTTTGGTGGTGGAAGAAACAACCCATATAGTGTTTGATGAATATGATCCTAAGGAGTCTAGATCTGAAGTAGAAGATGAAGAGATTGTTGAGGTTACCCAAGGAGTTGGAAATACAAATTTGGAGGAAAGGGTAGAACCTCAAACCACACTGCCTAGAGATTGGAGATATTCTTCGAGTCATCCTAAAGAACTGATCTTAGGAGACCCTTCTGAAGGTGTTAGGACTAGGCATGGACTTAGGAAGGAAGTAAACCATTCTGCCTTTATCTCAATGACTGAACCCACCAACATCAATCAAGCCCTGTCGGATGAATTTTGGATTTTAGCTATACAGGAAGAATTGAATCAATTTGTAAGGAATGATGTTTGGGAGTTAGTAGAAAGACCTAAAAATCAAAGTATTGTGGGAACCAAGTGGGTCTTTAAGAATAAGATGAATGATTCTGGTGTGGTGGTGAGAAATAAGGCAAGATTGGTGGCTAAGGGGTATAATCAGATAGAAGGGATAGATTTTGAGGAAACTTTTGCCCCTGTAGCTAGATTGGAAGCCATTAGAGTGCTACTAGCCTTTGCCTGTTATAAGGGATTTAAGCTGTTTCAAATGGATGTCAAGAGTGCCTTTTTAAATGGGGTAATTAAAGAAGATGTTTTCGTAGAATAACCCCCAGGTTTTGAGAGTTCCCAATATCCAAATCATGTCTATAAATTAAAAAAGGCCTTATATGGATTGAAACAGGCACCCAGAGCTTGGTATGAGAGGCTTAGCACATTCCTGTTAGAAAGAGAATTTGTTAAGGGGAGCGTAGACACCACTCTTTTTCTGAGGAGATTAGGAGATGACTTACTGATTGTCCAGATCTATGTTGATGATATAATTTTTGGATCTTCTGATAAATACTTATGTGAAGAGTTTTCTAAAACAATGAGTAAAGAGTTTGAGATGAGTATGATGGGAGAATTGTCCTACTTTTTGGGGTTTAGCATAAGGCAAACGGATGATGGAACCTTTCTCAATCAATCAAAATACACTAAGGACATTTTGAAGAAATATGAAATGGACAAAGCCAAGCCAATCAGTACTCCCATGCCCTCCTCAGTTCAGTTAGATAAGGATTCAAATGGAAAATCTGTTGATCAGAAGAAGTATAGAGGGATAATAGGTTCACTGCTTTACCTGACTGCTAGCCGACCTGATATCATGTTTAGTGTCTATCTTTGTGCTAGGTTTCAGGCTGATCCTAAAGAGTCCCACCTGATTACTGTTAAGAGAATTCTTAGATATCTTTTAGGGACCCCAAACCTAGGAATTTGGTACCCTAGGCACAGCACCACTTTTGAGATCATTGGATATTCTAACTCTAACATTGCGGGGTGTAGGGTGGATAGGAAGAGTACCTCTGGGACTTGTCAATTCATAGGACAGTCGTTAGTCTCCTGGTCCAGTAGAAAACAGAACTCAGTTGCACTTTCCACTGCTGAAGCTGAGTACATTGCCTTAGGGAGTTGTGTGGCTCAAGTTCTTTGGTTGAAGCAGCAAGTCTTGGATTTAGGAGTACCTGTTGGCACAATTTCTATTATGTGTGATAATACTAGTGCCATCTGTATCTCTAAGAATCCAATCCAACATTCTAGGACCAAACACATTGACATTAGGCATCACTTCATTAGGGACCATGTTACAAAAGGGGACATTGAGCTACACCATGTAGCAACTGAAAATCAGCTGGTTGACATATTCACTAAACCACTGGCCTTTGACTCATTCAGCATTTTGAGAACCAGATTAGGAGTGATTGATATAAATGCTTGATTCTGATGACTGCTGATTTATGATTGTTATGATTAGTATTCTGATTTCTATTAGTTAGTTTTTTGTATTCTGATTTTTGATTTCTGTTAATTAGTTTTGGTTTGATTATTTGCTTTCAGTTGATTTTATTTCTTCTGCTGATTTCTGTGTTACCCTTTTTGTTAGTTTGATTTGAGTATTTACTTTGCTATGATTTTCTACCTATTTTTTATTTATTTACGGGTTCATATCTTGCACTTACTGTTTTATGCTTTTCAAGATCTGATCACCGCTCACTACTTCTGGTGATCTGAATTTTTGACTGGGAGTTTTTACCTTGTTTTGGTTTGGAAGCTGATAAGTAGTGATTGACTTCGTTGAATCTGTTAAAGGGAAGAAACATTGATAATTGTTTCTCTTCCTCTAACTCCTTTACTGGTGTGTAGTTTCTTTTGAATAAAAATCCTTTTCAAAATTAAAATGTTAGTTTTTGAAATAGAGATTATTTTATCTTCCTACAGTAATCTGCCTCATATCAATAGTGTTTTTCAAAGTCTTGAGTCATTAGTTTGATTTTCTAAACCAAGTGATTGCATTTATCATATGTTGTATGGATTTTGTTTTGTGAATCGTTCTTCCTTACTGCGGAGAGTCATCTCCTATGTCTGGAAGATAATCTCACAGCTGAGACTCTTTAATGATTATGAAAAGGAGAAAGCTTATAAAAGATGCGCAGTGCGCCAGATAATTTGAAAAAGAGGCATAAAATGAGCCCAAAACTGAAAAGATGCGAAATTGCCAAATTGGATACACAAAGTGTATCAAAAATCAAAAGATGCGCAAAGCGCCAACCAATTTGAAAAAGAGACACAAAATGAGCCCAACACAAGCTTTCTTTCCTTTCAGATTATTAAATGTCTTAGAAAAATCTGTGCGCCACTTAATATTTTCAAAAGCTTAAGTCTTGAAAATCCTGATTTCTGATTTTTTACTTTGTAACACTATTATATCAGATATTTTTCTGGAACGAGGCTTGAAAGGATTTCTTTTCAAATCTAATGTCTTTTATTCTGAATCAGATTTTTGTTTTGAAAGGGGTTTGCATCGATAAGGTGCCCGGGGTCGGCGCTACGAACGTTGATTATTTCCAACCTTTTCTGGATTTCAGCACTGTCATTCGTCCTGTCATTGGTTTTCGAATCTAAAGTCAAGGAAAAATTCTGATTTTTTAAGAGCAGTTTAATCAAAAATTTTAAATAATAATAAAAAAAATACTTCTATGTGTTTTTGACGTACGTTTTATTCGTCTTTTTGTTATTTTGATTTCATGGTTGTGTTTTTTGGATCCTGATCAATCATCTTCATCCTCCATTCTTTTCTGCTTTTCTTCACATCGTCCTGGATGATACACCTATCGTCCTGGACGATCCTCTTCGTCCTGGACGATTCATTCAAAATTATTCCCACTGCTCCTGCTGCTGAAACTACCCCAATTATTGGTGATCGTCCTGGACGATCCTTACATCGTCCTGGACGATATGATCCATATCTTCCTGATACGATCAAACGGCTGACATTGCACCAATTATTGCCCATCGTCCTGGACGATCCACCTCATCGTCCTGGACGATCCACCTCATCGTCCTGGACGATCCACGTGTCAGCCACTGGACGATTGGAATTCGGCCCGTCCGACATATTTATTACATATCGTCCTGGACGATCCACCTAATCGTCCTGGACGATACTTTTCGTCAACGGTCATCCAGCCTGACTCCTCGGGACGATCGCCTGTGTCTAATCGTCCTGGACGATCGGACCGCCTTTTTGACCAATCGTCCAGAACGTCATAAATGACCACATCGTCCCGGACGATCCCGCGATCACACGGGACGATCAGCCCGTTTTCTATTTAAACAGTGGTTTTCTTCATGTTTTTCACACCGTTTTTCCTCCACTTTCCTTCTCCTTTCCTCCTCTTTGGTTTCCTAATGGCTGGTGGCAAAAGATCTCGTCAAAAGGGGGCCAGTTCGTCCCGGGGACATGTAGATCCTCGCTTCCCGAATGCCGCCGATCAGGCGGCTTTCGAATGCTATCATAATGTTGGTATCACGTACTCCAAGATTGTCAATCCTCGCACTCTCACGTATCCCATCTTAGATTTGTTCGCACACACCTCCCTCACCTTCATTCTGACCTTAGCCTTTCCCTTCAATCTGGAACTCCTTCGCATCTTCTTTGCCAACTTACGCATTTCTGCGGACTACTCCACTCTTCGCTCCTACGTAAATCAACGTCCCGTAGAACTCACGACCGACGATTTTCACAATATCCTCAACTTGTCTGTCACTGGCGACAAGATCCACACGATCATCACCGATCCTGACTATGATTGGAGTGTCGCCAATCACTTCCTTCGCCATACCAACGCACCTTATCACGACAATGCTTTCACTTCCCTTCTCAAGGACGCCCGGACCATTCAGCACGTCCTTCGTTCCTCCGTCATTCCAAAGTCGGGGGATCGGATTCACATTACCCCGCTCCTGTCCTTGACCACCTACTACATCATGGCCCGTCGAGAATTTAATGCCTCTGATTTGATCATCCGATACATAGAACATCTCACCACCATTAGAGATCCGGGCCACAAGCGTCGCCCAAATCTAGCTTTAGGTCATCTTATTCACTATGCCTTAGAGACAAAATATGACCTTCAGTATCCTGTCCCTCCTGATGTCCCTCCTTCCTTCTTCACAAACAACTCATTCCACGTCCTACACAGCACCCGCCTACATCCGGAGCCTGCCCCGGATGTTGAGGAAGAAGAGGAAGAGGCTGCTCCAGTTCCTGCTGCACCAGAGGCACCTGCACCCCTTCGCATTGCCTCTCCCCTTGACCACCTGGTGCAGTGCTTCGACCAGTGGGAGGCCCGTTTTGACTCCTACGTGGTTGCCCAGGAGCAGCATCACAACGAGGACCTCCAACGCTTCGCGGACTATGCTGCGCAGCAGCAGCAGCAGCACGACCAGGACATGGCCTGGTTTGGAGCTCACTTTTAGGCCATTCACCATTACTTCTACCCTCCACCGCCACCTCCTTCTTCCGATCAGGATCCGCCTCAGTTTTAGTTTTCTGTCGTGTTTTTGTTCTGTGTATGTTATATATTATGTTTTATTTCCGTGTTTATGTTTTTCCCTCCTCCTTTTTGTGATGTCAAAAGGGGGAGTCAGTTGTAGTCGTGTCGTGTCTATTTCTGTTTTCTGTTTCATGTTTTCTGTATTGTTTGAGCTGTTAAATGAAAATTAAAAAAAAAATGTTTGTTTTGTTTGATCTCCTAGTTTACCTTTGTTTTCAGACTACTTTACAAATGTTTGCCATCATCAAAAAGGGGGAGATTGTTGCAAATCTGGTTTTGATGATGACAAATATGTTTCCAGTGTGTTTTGCTTGGCTAATCTGTTTCAGGCACAAAAGACCACGAGCCACTCAAGCCAACTCAAGATCGGGTCCAAGTGTGTCAAATGTATGATTTTTCCTTTTATTGAGTCAATTGTAATGTAACTGATTCCCTAGCTAAGTAACCTTGCACACACACACTCAGGGAGAGAGATTAAGTGAATTAGAGTTTCTGTTGAAAATTTGTTCAGATCGTCCTGGACGATATCCACATCGTCCTGGACGATCCAGTTAAAACAGAAACCCTAATTAGGGCGACTAAGTTAAGAAGGACTGATTGAGCCGATCGTCATGGACGATCTACGGATCGTACGGGACGATATTCCCAAATCAGAAATTCTCAGCCGCCAGATTAAGTTAGGCAAGTTTTATTTTAAGTATTTTGGTCTGATCGTCCCGGACGATACGTGTATCATCCTGGACGATTCACTACAATCATGCCTAAATTAGTCTGGTAATTAAGGAAAGCAATTAATGTTTAATTGATACGATCACATCGTCCTGGACGATCGCAGGATCGTCCCGGACGATCGTGATCGTCTTGTGCATTTCAGCTGTACGTCCAGAACTATGTACAGGATGATTTCGGGCCTTTTTGAACTAATCGTACCGGACGATTACCCTATCGTCCGGGACGATCAAGTCATTTTTTGGTCGTCCAGCAAAGATTTCTCTGGACGACCCGAACTGTCTTCTGGACGATTTCCTTTAATTTGAACTAATCGTCCCGGACGATCGCAGGATCGTACGGGACGATATGAACAACTTTTTCTACTGATCGTCTAGAAGAGCCAGATCGTCCAGGCTGAAATAGCTGAATTTGAACTGATCGTACAGGACGATCTACAGATCGTCCTGGACGATCTTGGCCGACAAGTTGAGATTTAGGAAAAATTTTAAGCCCTCCTTTAAAAGAACTTTTTCCAATTTTTGGAAAAATCTTTTGCTGCCTTCCTTCCCTGAGAAATCCTAGAGAGAGAGAGAGTTGAGAGAGAGAGAAGAGATCTTGTGAGGGGGAGTTAGTGAGGGATTCACTAAGGTTGCTCCAAGCACGGATCAGAGTCGTCTTCTCCGCTCGTCATCTGTCGTCTAGTCGGTGTTCTTCGTGGGAGGATCGTTCGCAAGAAGATCCGGGTTCTCTGCCCGCTTCAGGAGGAAACGAAAGGAGTTCGTGGGTTCTCTGCCCGCTTCAGGTGGAAGCAAAAGGAGTTCGAAGGTTCTCTGCCTGCTTCAGGAGGAAGCGAAAGGAGGTCAGGTTCTCTGCCTCACCGTGTGGTGAAAAGGAGGTGTTTTGTACAGGCTTCTCCGCCTTGTTGTGGGAGCAAAAGGAGAGTCACTTTCGTTTAGTGCAATACCCGGAGGGGAGGCTCCGAGGAGTGGACGTAGGTCAAGTTGACCGAACCACTATAAAATCTGGTTTGCTTTTCTGATTCAGTTTTGCATTTTACTTTTCAATATAAACTGCTTGGGTGAATATCGTTGGTTGTTCTTTTCGTTATTGTTTACTTGTTTCCGCTGCTAAGTATCGAAAAGATTTTTGTAGTTATCGTGAAATTTTTAAATAACCAATTCACCCCCCCTCTTGGTTAGCCTCGGGACTAGTTCACTAGGGCTTAACATCCCTTTCGAACTTTCATCCTTAAGTAAAGAGGAGCATGCATTACATGATAGGGGACATTGGTGCCCCTAAGAAATCAATTTGTAACACTCTAGTCAAAATCAGGGTTAAAGGAGATGAGATGGAGTTTATCGCCAGAAGTTGAGAGTTGAAGAATATCGTAGAAGTCTTGGGAGGTAAGCTCGATAAAGCGTCGATTGATAAAGGATCGGAGGGCAAATTAAGAGGAGTCGACGTGAAGGTTCACAAAGAAAACTCGTAAAAGCTCAGAACTAAATAAAAAGGCTAAAGTCAGGAGGAATGTGAGAGAATTATGGGCGAAAAGATCTAAAATAAGATTAGTTATAATGTAGGGATTGACAATTTTAGATTGGGTGATCCCCACCTCAAGATATCGCTGGAAGGAAGCTTGGTCGGCTGCTTCAGGAAATTGGGGATCGACATTTCCCTGGACGAACTCGCACCCGGATGTCGAGAACGTTTGCCACCAACCATTAGAAAAGGATTGGAGGAAGTATTGGAAGAGAATGTGTGAAAAATTCTAAAGAAAATGGTTGTTTAAATAAAATTCAGCCAGATCATACAAGACAATCACAGTATCATCCAGGACGATAGGGGTAATAATAACATCCAGGCCGATTGGTCAAAAAGGTGGTCTGATCGTCCAGGATGATTAGAGATCATCCAGGATGATTAGACACAGGCGATCGTCCCGAGGATCCAATCGGATGACCTTTAACGAAAAGTATCATCCCGGACGATTCGGTGGATCGTCCAGGATGATATGCAATAAATGAATCAGTCAGGCTGAATTTAAATCATCTAACTACTTCCACATAGATCATCCAGGATGATGAGGTGTATCGTCGAGGACGATCACCAATAATTGGTATATACCAACCACTGGATCATGGTGGGGATGATTTGAATAGATCATCCAGGATGATATATGGATCATCCAGGATGATGTCGGATCATCCAGCATGCTGTGGGGATCGTACAGGAGGATGTGAAGAAAAAAGAAAAAAGATGAAGGATGGAGAGGAAATATCAGGGATCCCAAAAACACATAAAAAAGAAAAATCCAAAATTAAATTAAGTAAAAAAATATAAACGAGAAAAATAACAGTGAAAACAACAAAATTTTTTTTTTGATCAGCTCTAGTAAAACAGAATTTTCCTTGATTTTCAATTCGAAAGCCAATAAGAAGAAAATTGACAACACTAAAATCCAGAAAAAGTTGAAAATTTAACTTTCGTAACTCCAACCTCATACATCTTACAGGTTAAAATTCCTTTCAAATAAAAGTCTAATTCAGAAGAAAATAAGTTAGATTCAAAAAGAGATCCTTTTAAGCCTCATTTCTGAAAAAATATCTGATAGAATAGTATTACAAGGTAAGGAATCAGAAATCATAATTTTTCATCTCAAGCTTTTGAAAATATTAAGTGGCGCATGAATTTTTCTAAGACATTTAAGGATCTGAAAGAGAAGAAAGCTTATTTCTTTATGGGCTCATTTTGTGCCTCTTTTTCAATTTATTTGGCGCTCTTTGCACATCTTTTAATTTTTTATATACTTTGTGTATCTTTCTAATTTGGCGACATTGTGCATCTGTCCAGCTTTGGGCTCATTTTGTACCTCTTTTTATTTTGGCACTCTTTACGCATCTTTTATAAGCTTGCATCCTTTCATAATCATTAAAGAATCTCAGTTGTGAAATTACCTTCCAGACATAAGAGAGGACAAAGCTCACTCTTTACAATATGGAGGAGTAATTCACAGAACAAAAACCATACATCATATGATAAATGCAATCACTTGATTTAGAAAAATATAATAATGATCCAAAACTTTGAAAACATTATTCATATGAGGTTGATTACTGCATGAAGATAAAATATATCTATATTTCAAAAACCAACTTTTTAATTTTGAAGAAGATTCTTATCCAAAAGAAATAATACACCATCAAAGAAGTTAGAGGAAAAGAAACAATCTTCAACGTTTCTTTCCTTTAATAGATTCAGTGGAGTCAATCAAAGCTTCCAAATAAAAATAAGGCAAAACACTCAGTCAGAGATCAAGTTTATCAGCAGTAGTGAGTAGTGATCTAAATTTTTTTTTAAAAAATATAAATCAAGAACAAGTAGGAAATCACATTAAAATAAATACTCAAATAAGGAAAACAACAACACAAATGAAAATTAGTAGAAAATACAAACCAACAGGAAAAAGATAATCAAATCAAATAAATAACTAACAAAAATAGAATGAAAAATAAAAAATTTAGAAATCAACAGTCATCAGATTCATGCATTTATTTCAATCACACCCAATCTGGTCCTCAAAATATTGAATGAGTCAAAGGCCAGTGGTTTAGTAATGATGTTAGCCAGTTGATTTTTAGTTGCTACATGATGTAGCTCAATGTCCCCTTTTATAATATGGTCGCTAATAAAGTGACACCTTATATCAATGTGTTTGGTTCTAAAATGTTGGATTGGATTCTTAGAAAAATAGATGGCACTGGTGTTATCACATAGAACTCAAGTTGTGCCAACAGGTAATTCTAAATCCAAAACTTGTTGCTTCAACCAAAGGATTTGGGCCACATAACTTCTTAAGGCAATGTACTCAGCTTCAGCAATGGAAAGTGCAACTAAGTTCTATTTTCTACTGGACCAGGAGACTAAAGATTGTCCTATGAATTGGCAAGTTCCAGAAGTACTCTTTGTATCCACCCTACACCCTACAAAATCAGAATCAGAATATCAAATAATCTCAAAAGAAGTGTTGTGCCTAGGATACCAGATTCCTAGGTTTGGGGTCCTTAAGAGATATCTAAGGATTCTCTTAACTACTGTCAAGTGGGATTTCTTAGGATCAGCTTGAAATCTAGCACAAAGACAAACACTAAATATAATATTAGGTCGGCTAGTAGTCAGGTAAAGCAGCGATCTAAATATTCTCCTAAACTTCTTTTGATCAAAAGATTTTCCATTTGAATCCTTATCTAACTGAACAGTGGAACTCATGGGAGTGTTGATTGGCTTAGCTTTGTCCATTTCATATTTCTTCAAGATGTCCTTAGTGTATTTTGATTGATTCAGAAAGGTTCCATCATCCATTTGCCTTCTGTTAAACCCCAAAAAATAGAATAATTCTCCTATCATACTCATCTTAAACTCCTTACTCATTGTCTTAGAAAAATCATCACATAAATTTTTATCAGAAGATCCAAAAAGTATATCATCAACATAAATCTGGACAATGAGTAGATCAACTCCTACTTTCCTAAGAAAAAGCGTGGTATGTACGCTCCCCTTAACAAATGCTCTTTCTAGTAGGATTGTGCTAAGCCTCTCATACCAAGCTCTGGGTGCCTATTTCAATCCATATAAGACCATTTTTAATTTTTAAACATGATTTAAATATTGGGAACTCTCAAAACCTGGGGGTTGCTCTATAAAGACATCCTCTTTTATTACCCCATTTAAAAATGCACTCTTGACATCCATTTGAAACATCTTAAATCCCTTATAACAGGCAAAGGTTAGTAGCACCCTAATAGCTTCCAATCTTGCTACAGAGGTAAAGGTCTCCTCAAAATTAATTCCTTCAATTTGATTAAACCCCTTAGCCACCAATCTTACCTTATTCCTAACTACCACACCAGAATCGTTCATCTTATTCTTAAAGACCCACTTGGTTCCCACATCACTTTGATTCCTAGGCCTTTCTACTAACTCCCAAACATCATTTCTTACAAATTGATTCAATTCCACTTGTATATCTAAGATCCAAAATTCTTTAAAAAGGGCTTAATTGATGTTGGTGGGTTTAGTTTTTGAGATAAAGGAAGAATAATTTACTTAATTCCTAAGTCAATGCCTAGTTCTAACACCTTCAGAAGTGTCACCTAAGATCAATTCTTTAGGATGACTCGAAGCATATCTCAAATCTCTGGGCTAAGTATTTTGAGATTCTACCCTTTCCTCCATGTTTGTTTTTTCAACACCTTAGGTAATCTCTCCTACATCTTCTTCTTCCTCAACTCTCGTCACCTTAGGATAAAATTCATCAAACACCACATGAGTTGTCTCCTCCACCACCAAAGTCCTCTTATTAAAAACCTTAAAGGATTTCCCCATACGAGAATAGCCTAAGAACACTCCTTCATCAGATTTGGGGTCAAATTTTTCTAAGGATGTTTTCCCATTATTCAGAAAAAAAACCTTACAGCCAAAGACATGAAGGTGGGATAGGTTTGGAGTTTTATCCTTAATAATCTTATAAGGTGTCTTATTCCGATTGGATCTAACATTCACCCTATTCTGCACATAACAGGTAGTGTTCACCGCTTCAGCCTAAAAGTATTTTGGAAGGGAATACTCAGTAAGCATGGCTCTAGCGGCTTCCACTAAGGTCCTATTCTTCATTTTAGCTACCCCGTTCTGTTGAGGGATCCTAGGAGTTGAAAAGTTGTGGCTAATCCCTTGCTCCTCACAGAATGTTTCAAATCTTATATTTTCAAACTCTCCACCATGATCACTATGAATAGTTAAGATCTCATAGCCTAATTTCATCTGAATCCAAGTGGAGAAAGATTTAAATTCATCAAATGACTCTATTTTATGTACCAAAAATCTAATCTAAGTGAACCTCAAGTAATCATTGACAATCACAAATCTATAGACTTTTCCCCCCAAGCTGGCAGTGCTAATGGGTCCAAACAAATCCATGTGAAGGACTTCTAAAGGTCTAGAGATGTTGATGTCCTTAATTGAGTGGAAAGAGGAGTGGACTTGCTTCCCTAATTGGCAGGCATCACACAGGTGGTCCTTAGTGAACTTAAGCTTGGGGGCACCTCTAACTAAGTCTTTTTGGGTGACTCTTCTAAGGGTTTTCATACTGGCATGACATAAACTCCTATGCCACAGCCAAGACTCATCAGCAGCAGTTTTTAAGCAAATAGCAACATCAGCATTAAAGCAATTTAAATTTAGCATGTAGACTTTGTTGACTCTTTTTCCCTGAAAAACCATTTTGTAATTTAAGCTTATAAAGCAGCAAGTAGGCAGGTACTTAATGCTGAAGCCTTTATCACATAACTGGCTGATGCTGAGTAGATTATGTTTCAGTCCATCTACAAGTAAAACATTTTCAATCAAAAAGTTTTTGGAGTTTCTGATTATACCTACACCTACCACTTTCATGGTAGTATTGTCCCCAAGTGTGACCTTGCCTCCAGCCCTGGCCTCCAGCAAAATGAATTAATTTGTATCCCCATTCATATGTCTTGAACATCCACTGTCCAGGTACCACATGCTCTAACGAGGCCTTTTGTGAGAGCACCCCTATAAAATTATCAAATGTCAAATTTAAGAACCCAAATAGACTTGGGTTCCTTCTTATGAAAAGAAGAATGTAATGCCGGTGTGTTGTATTGTGAAACATGCAATTTGGGCCTCCACCACAATGTGTATTATGTTGAATAGTGCAGGTGTGGGAGATGTGTCCTAACTTGCAACAAGAAAAATATCTAACACCAAGAAAAGGGTTAGCTAATCTACGTGAGTGATAGTGCCTCTTCCTAGCTTTGAATGAAACATGCTTTGATGATTTTAAATTAGATTCTTAAAATGGTGGAGGTGTATAAATTGTGCAAAAGTAGGAGGTGTTTCATTTTTCTCAAAAGCACTAATTTTTACACTTAGAAATTCATTCTTCTTTTTAAGACATACAATTTCAAATTTCTATGCTCCCTTACTACTCTCTAAGTCACATGCCATGGTGTCTAATTTTTAAAAGCTCTTTCTAAATCAACATGCGATGTTTTCAATGAATCATGCTCAATAATTAGTTTCAAATGCTTTTTGTTTAAATCATCAAATTCATCAAATAAAGACATGTGATTAATATCAAGTGTAGAATGATCTTTAGCCAAAATATCATACTCTTTTTGCAAATTAAAGAAATCCAATTTTTGACTGGCATGTGTTTTCTTAAGTTTCCTATATAATGAACGAATTTTCTCAAAAACTTCAAGTAATTGATCATAAGTTACCTCACATACATCTTCTTGGTCAGACTAACCAGGATGAGCATCTGCCATTAAACATAGGTTCGTAGTCTCCTCTTCAGCTTCAGTCTCAGAGGAGTCAGATATTGAATCCACCCAGAAAACCTTTTGAATCTTTTTCTTATCCTTTCTGAACTTAGGTTTCTCCTCACCATTCTCCTTGCTTGGGTGAGCCTTAAGTATAGGACAATCAGCCTTCATATGTCCAGGCTTCCTACATTCAAAACAAATAGTATCAGATGAACTTTTAAAATTTCTACTACTCTTGCCTTTGTTCCATTTCTGAAAGTTCTTGTGTTTCTTTCTTAGAAAGCTTCTGAATTGCCTAGTGATTAAGGCAACATCATCACTATCAGACTCATAAGAATTAGTGTCAGTATCGTTGGCCTTCAGCGCCATAATTTTCTCTTTCTTTTTCTCAGCTGCATTAATTTGTTGTTGGCTCACTCTTTGCTCGTAAGTAATGAGTGACCCAAATAAGTTATCAATAGAATAATTGTTCAAATCTTTGGATTCAGTAATTACACTTATCTTGGCATCATAAGAAGAAGGCAAACATTTCAGAATTTTGTTAACTTTCTCATAATTAGTAAGCTCTCTTCCTAAGGCATGCAAGGAGGTGACAATTTGAGTGAACCTAGTTTACATTTTAGAAATTGATTCAGTAGGTTTCATACAAAAAAGTTCATAGTCGTGAAGTAAGATGTTCAATCTAGATTGCTTAACTTCAGATGTACCTTCATAGGTAATGCATAATCTATCCCAAATTTCTTTACCAGTAGTGTAAATAGAGACACGCATGTAGTCCATAGATTTCAGTGCACAGAAAAAATAGTTCAAGCATTTTACATTCAGTTGTGCTAAATCATGATCATCAATTATCCATTCAGTAAATGGAAGTTCAGTTTTAACGTCATTAACAAGTCTAAACGATGTTTCATTACCATCGTTAACAAGCATCCATATGAGATAATCAATTGATTGTAAAAAGGTGGACACGTGAGTTTTCCAAAAATTAAAAGGTATGTTATAAAACAAAGGTGGACGTGTGATGGAACAATCTTCAATAGTATTATAATTACCAATTTTAGCCATGGATTGAAATTCAAAAGTTTTTAAACTTAATTTTTGAATCCCGCTCTAAAACCACTTGAAAGTTTGTGAGAGATGTTAAGCCCTTGTGAACTAGTTCGGGGGCTAACCAAGAGGGGGGGGGGGGTTGAATTGGTTATTTTAAAATTTTGTGAGGAAAAATAATATAAATTTTTTTTTAAAATATTTTAACACAATTACAGTTTCGCGATAATCTGCAGATGTTCTCGATAACAAAATAATAATCACAATTACACAATCATCAACAGAAAAATAAGTGTAGAAAATAATCAGAAAGAACACACCATATTTTATAGTGGTTCGATCAACTTGACCTACGTCCACTCCCTGGAGCCTCCCCTCTGGGTATTGCACTAAAACTAAGTGACTCTCCTTCTGCTCCCACAGCAAGGTAGAGAAGCATGTATAAAACTCCTTACTACCAACCCGGTGAGCCAGAGAACCTAGACTACTTTCACTTCCTCCTGAAGCAGGCAGAGAACTTGGACTCCTTTCGCTTCCTCCTAAATTAAGCAGGCAGAGAACCTGGATCTTCTTGCGGACGATCCTCCCACCGAGACACCAACAAGATAAGAGATGACGACCGGAGAAGATGACTCAGATCCTTGCTTGGAGTAAACTTTGTGAAGACCTCACAAACTTCCCCTCACAAGATCCTCCCTCTCTCTCCCATGCTCTCTCTCTCTCTCTCTCTTAAGGTTTTCTCTGGAAAGGAAAGTGGTAAAAGATTTTTCTTGTTGAAAGAAAAAGATCTTAAATAGGAGGGCTCAAAAATTGCCCTAATTCTCAACTGGTCATCAAAGATCATCCAGGATGATCGGTCGATCGTCCTATACAATCAGTTCAAAATTATATGTATCAGCCTGGACGATCTGGTTTCTCTGGATGATTAGTAAACAAAATTTATTCATATCATCCCGTACGATTCTGCTATCATCTGGGATGATTAGTGTAAAATAAAAATTTTATCCAAAAGACAGCTCGGGTCATCCTGGAAAACTTGTGCTAGACGATCTCAAAATGACTTGATCATCTAAGATGATATTTCTATCATCCTGTATGATTAGTTCAAAAAAGACAAAATCCTCCTGCACACAGCTTGGGTCATACAGCCAAAACATCCTGGATGATCTTAAAATGACTTAATCGTTCAGGACGATATTGTGATCGTCTTGTATGATTAGTTCAAAATCAGGAATTTCGTCCAACACATTTCTCGGGTCATCCAGGTGAAGTGCTCTAGATGATCAAGATTTTGCATGTATCATCCAGGACGATCTTGCGATCATCCAGGATGATATGATCGAATCAATCAAATCTTAATTACTTTCCTTAATCACTATACTAATTTAGGAATGATTATAAAGGATCATCCAGGATGATACACGTATCTTACGGGATGATACATGTATCGTTCGGGATGATTAGACCAAATCACTAAAAAATAAAAGCTTATCGAACTTAATCTGATAGCTGAGAATTTTTTATTTGAGCCTATCGTCCTGTACGATGGGCATATCATCTAGGACGATCTGCTTAATCAAATCAACTTAACATGATCGCCTTAATTAGGGTTTTTATATTCATTGGATCGTCTAGGATGATGTGAATATCGTCTAGGATGATCAAAACAAAATTTGAACAGAAACTTTAACTCACTAAAACTCTCCCCCTGAGTGTGTGTGTGCAAGGTTGCTTAGTTGGAGGATCTGTTACATTACATTTGACTCAAGAAAGGGAAAATGTACATTGGACCTGAACTACAAAATAGATTGACTCGATCTTGGGCCGGCATGAATTGCATTTGATCTTTTGTACCTGAGATGTTAGCCAATCAAAATAGAATACGAAAATATTTGTTATCATCAAATTTATAATCCTTAAATCCAGGTTTGCAACAATAATGAGATTGAATGCATTTCAAATAACTAAGGAAAATGTACTGAGACTTACCAATACATAAAAAAATATTTCAAAGTAATTATTAGAATAGCTCTCAAGCCCCAACTTTTTATGTATAATAATTAACCAAATCCCTTCTCATCGCCAAAAAAAATCACTTCTTAAAAATATATAGTCCACAAGCTCCAGAATTTCTTACACGTAATAGATAATATAATCCCTCATCACCACTAAAAGAATTCCTTCTTAATAAATAAAGCCCTTAGGCTCTAGAATTTCCAACATATAATACATAATAGAATCCCTCCTTATCACCAACTAAATCCCTTCTCACCACCAATTCAAATATTTTAATCATAAATACTAAAAATAGAGTACATTATATACTATTGTTATATAATTCTAAAAAAATATGCTAATGGTTGTCAAGTAATTTCCCACTCGGTGTTCTATAAGTTGCTAATCTTTTTTTATAATTTTATCATATTATCAGAGATTATGTATAACAATATTATGATTGTTTAACTAAACTAAAGCACTATTTTAAGAACTTAAAATGAGTTTTTAAATTTATAAAAAATTTTGCTTTTTTAAAACACATTGTGGAAAATCATAAATAAATATTCAAAATGACTAGAGTAATCATTCCAACTTATCAAAAGTTACACGAATAAAAGTTACCAGAATTTAATAAAATTATCTTTTTGTAAAACAAAATTATAAATCTAATCAAAAGAATTCCAAAAACTCAAAATTATTAAAAATAGATATAGACAAAACATAAACTACCTAGATCCGAACAACTTTTTCAACTTGGACAACAACTAAAAATGACCCGAAGTAGTCCAAAATGGAGTTTCTCTCACTAGAAAACCTTCTCTCTCTGTCTCACTAAGAAGCTACTGAAATGGAATAGATAGGGTGAAATATTTAATTAGGATATTTTTATATAAAATTTTATGCTAGTGTCATGATAGTTTAAAGTTCCATCTGACGCTCCTTTAAAAACTCACAGTATTAAATTAATATCGAATTTTTCAAAGATTATAGGTGCTGAAGCACAACCAAACCCAGTACTTGGGTGCTGCCAAACCTAGTGCTGGGGCGCTGCAAAACCTTATGTTAGGGTGTCCTTGAGAAAGAAATTCGACTTTCTCAAACATGCAAACAAACTCTTAGGGACTCATTTAAGAACATAAACAAACTCACATGCATATAGAATACTTCCGAATATGTGCAAAGGTGATCAAAAGCAACAATTTTATGGTTTACCTCAACTTAGGTTGGATCATAATAGATAAAAGTGTATAGTGATTCAAAAGTTGCCACAAATCTCCTCTTTTCAAAAAAATGTCATCCTCAATATTTCCAATTTAGAACAAATTAAAATATTCCTCGATATAGTTGACTCATCTCATATTCTTTCTCCCATGTAGCTTTTCTGGTTGTCCTATCTTTCCACTACACCTTAACCATCAGAATCTATGTGTTTCTCAATTTCCTAAGATCATACGCCATACTTCTATATGGCTCTTTCCTATAGTTCATATTTGAATGAATCTCAACATCATCAATAGAAAATCCATTCCCCAAATTGGATACCCACTTCCTTAAAGAAGATATATAAAATTTACTATCTATGCCTAACATATTATTAGGAAATAAAAAAATGTAAGCAGAACTACTAATCCTCTCAATAATCTAAAATGGTCCAATGTACCTTGGACTCAACTTATTATTATTTTTAAAATCATCTAACACCCTTCATAAGACTAACTTTAGCATAAATAAAATTGTCAATCTAAAATTCAACCAATCTATATTTCTAATATAATATTTCTTATGCCTATCATATGTAGATCTCAACCTTTCTTTGATGAGACAGAACTTTATTGCAGTGTCATCCATAAAAACTGATCCTACCACCTGTCTATCATGCACCTCCATCAAATAAAAAGGTGTCCTACACTTCCTAATATATAGAGATTCATAACGAGTGATACTTATACATGATCAATAACTATTGTTATAAGCAAACTATGTCAGAGAAATATGATCCGTCTAATTACCCTTGAAACTAAGAACATTGATTCTTAAAAGATCTTCTAGTACTTAAATAGTTCTTTTGGACTACCTATCCATCTATAGTTGAAATGTCATACTAAAGTGAAATTTTATACCTAGTTCTTAATGAATACCTTTCCATAATATCCTTAACATATATTTGTGCCAACTAAAAAGTATAAATTATGCATTAATTTAGTTAGGTTAAATTAAATTAAAATCTATTATTTTAGCTATATTTATATAGGAATTATGCAGAAAAAATATTTATAAGTGTTGGATAGCACCATAGTGTCAAAAAGAAAAATGCTACAACGTCATATTGACCAATGATGAAGCATCAATTTTAATGGGGCAATGGTGATCTTCTCTATTTTTAAGAATAGTAATGTCCCAAATATCAGTGTTGCAGTACATTGCAGTGCTGCTGTACCCAAAAATAGCACTACACCATAAGGTGTCTCAAGAAAATTCATATTAGAGAGCCATCCTTTCGAATGACACATTGCTCATGATTTTAAAGTGCTATAATGTAGTAGTTACATCTTCGTTTGGGGGTGGTTTTGAAAAGTTTAATCTTCTTTGGGGAATTTGAAATTAACTTTGAATTTTAATTCTAAAATCAAACATCCCATCAAAAAAGGTATACCACCTCCAGAGGTAGAAATAAGATTTCAAAATAGGGGTCCAAAAATAGAATTGTAAATCCTATCTTAAATATCATAACAAAATTTAGAAAAGAACCGCATAAGGTCCCAAAGGGAAAATTTATAGCTCAATCAAATATATGGTTACGATAATCTACATGAATTATCAATAATCCCATATTCAAAGTTATGTTAATAAATAATACATCTCTCCAAAGGAAGAAAATATAATTCATTATCAATTATTCGAATATGATGATAATGATTATCGTTGATTCATCCCAAAGAAGATTAATTTGAATTTTTAGAAATCAATTTTTGAAAAAGTAGATGTGGGTTCTGAATCTCATATGAGCGCAAGCCCTCATTATTAATCATATCATAGGAAATTGAGGTTTCTAATTAATACTCTCGATTAAAATAATGGCAGAAATTCTATTTGGAGATTTTGTAGGAGTGATATCAAAGGAGGTGGATTTGGAGTTTTAATAGGGATTGGGTCAAATTTTGAAAAATTATTTATGGAGTCAATGGAGAAGAAGTAGGAGACACTTTGAGATTCTGAAATAATTTAGAAGCATCCCGACTAAAGCTAAGTGTTGGGCTTCGAGTTTTGGATTGACAAAATCTTTTATTTGAGTAGAGTAACTAATAAGATGTTTAGGATTATATTCCTGAAGGTTGCGGTCTAATGGTTCAAAATCTACCCAGATCCTAAATCTAAATTAGGCATTGGATAATAGTGGCCTGAACCTAGCTAACATAAAATTTAGACTAACCTCGGCCTAGATTAGGGAGCCAGCAAACCAGCTAGGAGATTTAAATCCATAAGTCTAGTTAATTTTATGAAAGAGTGGTAGGAACATTCTTATTAAAACCTTTGAGAATTGGGACCAACATCTAGAGAGGATCCTAGTTGGTCCCTTGTAAAAGTTTGTAACGGTGCTTAAACCCTATAGAACTAGCCCGAGACTAACCAAGAGGGGGGGTGAATTGGTATTCTAAAAATTCTTTAAGCAAAAAGAAAAATCGTTTTGAAATCTTTTTGAATATTTAAACATAAATAATTTTACCAGAAGCAGATAACCAAACATAGAGATTTCAACACAGATCAGATCACAGAAATACGTGAAAATAAATGCAGAAAGAAATGTAGAAAGAATTAAGTATATTTATAGTGGTTCGGTCAAATCTAACCTACGTCCACTCCCAAGAACCTCCCATTCTAGGTATTTCAATAATTAGTTAGTGTCTGTCCTTTTTCGCTCACAACAAGGTGGACAAGCCCTTACAAAATCTTTCCACCGACTCGATGAGGTAGAGAATCGTGAATCCTTTTTCACCCTCCTGGTGAAGGCAGAGAACCTGGAATCCTTTTAGTCCCTCCTAGATTGGGGTGATTGGTCTAAAGTTCACTTGGTGTAATAACAAAAGTGGTGGAGCTCGTATTTTGGAGTGGTCGGATTGTTGCCTGCTACACTCTGCTGCGTTGCAAGCTATATAGTTGGCATCTGTTAAGCACTTAATAAGGATAGCATCTGATCATTTCCTTATCTTAATTAAGTTCATTCCTTCTAGTTTTTGAAAAAAATAAATATTTGAAGTTTGAAGATGTGTGGGCTTCCTTCGCAACTTCTTCAGCAATTGTGTTAAAATCTTGGAGGAAAAGAGTGCATAGAGATGCTGACCAGTTGTTAAATTTGATGTTCAGATGAACTTTGAAGGCTTTATTCTTTTGTAGTACAGCCAAATAGGAAAACCTATCTGTTTTGAAGGATCGACTAAAGAAGGATATTATAGAATTACAAGAAGAGGAGGCTGAGTTTGGTGGACTCTCTGAGAAGAAACTTTGCTTGTTAAAATCTAAAGTGCTTGAATTCAATTCTTCTCTTCGGTGGCTTAATACTTGGTGGAGGCAAAGAACAAAAGTGAAGTGGATTTAAGAAGGGGATTCCAACTCAAAGTTGTTCCACACGTTTTCAACAATTAGATGGAATAGTAATTGGATCAACCAAATTATAGACGACAATGACTTGTTGGTGGAAGATCAAAATCAAGTGGAGGATGTTTTCTTTGAGTTCTTTAAATGTAAATGGAAGAGGAGGAGCTGTGTGCTAAAGGGCTGGCCTTCCCTGTCTACTATTTTTCAAGAAGTTGATAAGAAGTCTTTGGAAGCGGATTTCTCTTTACCTGAGCTAGAGCTGGTTATTAATCAACTTGAGCCTAACATAGCACCAAGTATCGATGGCATTACATCCTCTTTTATAAAAAATTATTGGTTTATTATCAAAAAGGATGTTTGGGATGCCATTAATGTGTTTTTTACCTCTGGGAAAATGTGTTCTGGGTGGAAGGAAGCTTGTGTGGTCCTGATCCGTAAAGTGAAAACCCCTTTGACTCCTTCCAACTATCGCCCTATTAGTCTTTGCTTGTCTATTTATAAGATTGTTGGTAAAATGCTTCTAAATAGGCTAAATTATCTCTTTCCCAAAATCATTTCTGAAGATCAATCTACCTTTGTTAAAGGTAGATGTTTTTCTAATCATATTTTGCTTGCTCAAGAGATTTTTAATAAATTAAGATATTCTAGATCTAAGAAAGGGTTAATGGCCATCAAAATTAATATGGAGCAGGCTTATGATAGTATGAGCTGGTCTACCTTAAATCATGCTTTATAGTACTTTGGATTTCTAGTTAAATTCTCCATTTTGTTACTTGAATGTGTAACTGATCCAAAATTCTATATTATGGTTAATGGTAACCATTCTAAATGGATTGAGGCTAAAAGTGGGTTTAGACAAGGTTGTCCTTTGTCTCCATATCTTTTCATCTCGTATTCTCAATTGCTTTCTAATGCTTTTACGCAAAGAGGAGGGAATATTGGTATTAATGTGGCTCCAAATGCAAAAAAAGTCTCTCATCTTCTTTATGCAGATGATATTATCATTTTTTTAGAAGCTAATCAGAAGAGTACGAAGAGAGCTAGCAAAATTATAAAAGATTATTGAAAATGGTCAGGACAAAAGGTGAATAATCAAAAATCTGTTGTACTGTTTGGGATATCTGTCAACAGAAGAAGGAGGATTGCTCTATCAAGACTCTTGCTCTTCAAGGTGGTCACTAAAATGGTGTACTTGGGTGTCAAGTTGGCTTTGAGAAGATTGGTTGTTTCAGATTTTCGAAATGTGCTAGAGAATGCTTTGAGTAGATTGAATGTATGGGGTAACAGGTTTATCTCACTTGCAGGAAAATTTCTTCTTGTTAATTTTGCTCTTCTTTCTCTTCCTATATTTTTATCAACTCATTCATTGATTCCTATGGGAGTGTTGAATGAATTTGATAGAATGTGTAGAGAATTTTTATGGCATAAGCAGGATGGGAACAAATCTCCTTTTTGTTGCATGGTATATTTTGTGTAAATTAAGAAGGACTGGTGGCCATGGATTGCAATCTGTTGCTGCAAAAATTTGTCCTTTGAGTGTTAAATTTGGTTGGAACATTATCTCTAAGCCAAACTCTCTTCTCAACAGGATTCTTATATCTAAATATGGTGTTGATATCTAGAACTCAGAGAACAAATCTTATTCCTCTCCAACTTGGAAGATCATATTATATGGAGCTAATAGTTTGAAGCCGATTGTTAGATGGAATGTATATAATGGATGTGACATTAATACCATTGAAGATGTGTGGATTTTTGATAAAAGCTTGGAGAAGTGGCCTACGTTTGTTGCGGATTTGAGTGAAGAAACAAAATTCCTTTGTGGATTCATTCGGAAAGGTGTATGGGATGAATCAATGTTGAAGCAGTTTTTCGGACAACATCTGATTGGGTTGATTATGTCAGTTCCTATTCTCCCAGATTTACATGGAGATTAATTGGAATTGATTTTTAAATGTTCTGGAAAGACATTCTCTTCTTTAGCTTCAGGAAAATAGAATGATGCTGGCAGGGATGATAGGCATTGGAGGTGGATGAGAAGCCTGAAGCTTAGGCCACGAGTTGAGCTATTCTTGTGGCATTTAAACAATCATGCAATTCCTTCCAATTATTCCTTACACATAAAAGGCTTTTGGATTATAATGGCTATCCTAGAGGATGCAATGCAGTTGAAGACTCTGAGCATATTGCAGTAAATTATTTGAAGCTCTTGCAAGTTCACCTCTCTCTCAACAAATGGGGTTTTAATGTTCCTATTTTTTTCTTCTCTTGAAGAATGTTATTATGTATTGGAAGATCTTGCGAAGTTTAATCCTTTTATTGGCAACTTGTATTATTCTGCTGTGTTTTTCTCTTGGAATGGTAGAAATAAGTTGAAGCATGGAGGATTAGAGGACTGTGTGAGGTTTATAGCAGCTAATGCAATAAGTTTTGTTGTTGCTTCATTCTAGACTAATCCTATTTTGAAAAACTTGGATGCAAACCAGCTGAATGAGCTATCAAATTTTTCTTGGCATCCCCCTCCTCCCGAATGGATTAAGCTCAACATAGATGCTTCCTTGATAAGCTCATATAAAGATGGTATAGGGGGTGTTTTCAGAGATCAAAGAGGTAGATTTCTATGTGCTTTGGGCTTCAACACACTGCATTGGGATTGTTCGTAACTTGAGCTCTTATCAATTCTTTCTTTGAGAAAATTTCTTCAAGAGTGGATGTTTGAAGCTAAAGGTATCATTGTAGAAGGTGACAACTTTAATGTTATCAAGTATGTACAAAGTTTGCTGAATAAAGAGATAGCCAAAGAAGACTTACCAAAGATGGAAGATCTTTCCTTTCTCAATGAGTTTAGTCAAGTTTTATTTAATTGTGTGAATATGAAGTGTAATAAGTTAGCTTATTTATGTGCTAACCATGCTCTTTCTTTATATTTTTTTTGGGATGATATTACTTGTAATAACATTCCTCCTTCCTTAATTTCCTTATGAAAGGAGGAATGTGATTAGGGCTCAATCACTTTGTTGCTTGTAACTAGTTTTTTCTAACAAAATTGCTTTATGCATTTCTTCAAAAAAAAAAAGGGAGGGTAGCTATACCTTTAATGGGAGAATTTCCTCTGCTCCAAAGACTAAAGTGAATGACATAGATTGAGTTGGATTTTTATATGTGGTTTAAAATTCCATGAAGCTTATCACAACTTTTCATGACATTGAAACTTATATAGTCTAAAATTTTCTTTATAATTTACACCAAAGTTTTATGAAAGGCCTCAATAAATTTATTTGCTCGAGAGTAATAAATCATTGAATATTTCTAATATATTTTTTGGCATCTAACAAAGTTATTTATTTTGGTGCTTCTAAATGATCGACCATCTATTATATGATAAGGAATACCAAATCAACATATGATATGGCCCTTGAAGAAATTTAGAACATGGTGTGCTTTGACTTCCCTTAATGGAACTATTTTCTCCCACTTTGAGAAGTAATATGTTTCTATAAGTGTAAACCTGTAACCTCTAAAGGATGGAGCATCAATCATATTGATAATATCCATACCATAACTTTTAAATGGCCAAGAAGCAAAAGTTGGAAGAAGAACATTCTGTGGTTGAATGAACCACACCATGTACCCGACATTGATGATAATGATGTGCAATATTCATACAATTATTTATCAATGAAAAGTAGTAATATCCCATCCTTTTAATTTACTTTTCATTTTAAGTCCAAATTAGTGAGCACCACATAATCTAGCATGCACTTCTTTGATTATTTCTTGAGGATCTAATTTGTTCAGGCAATGCTTTTTTTTTTTGGTTCAGGCAATGCCTATTGCAATCTGAGAGCTTAATATTATGATTTGATGATTACAAATATTCTTGGATGTTTATTTTACTTATTCCTGCTTAACATATTACTTATTTTTTTATGCATCACTAATATTTTAGGTACTAGATACACTAAACAAAGGTTAAGAATCAATACTCAAAATAGTCTACGTTGGTGTATAAGTTTGTTCATATTTGAAAGAGTCTTTATTTTTTATTTTTCTTAAGACATTTTCTACATTAGGTGTATGTTAGCTTCGTGACAATGCATGTACACACAATGGGAGATTAAAATTGAATGTTTTAATTTTTCTGTCAATCATACTGTATGATCCATATTATACCGTATGATTTGTTCACATAAAAATCAATTAAAATATTTGATCAAATGAGATTAATTAAAATTAGAGTATAACTAATTTATTGTATGATCAACATATCATACAAGATGATGGGTTATTTTGAGAAACCCCACCGTCAAATCCTAATTACTTAAAATATGTAAATTTGAAACATAAAATTTGAACTAATTGAACGGTATAAACCAGTTCATACTTAGGAACATTAATTAAATTGCCTAATTAAATTTTGAGGATTAAGGAATAAAATCAAATTAAATTAATATTAATGATCATACTGTACAATCAAAAATCACATTGGATGATCCACTCAAGAGCTCATTGGATGAACCTTGATTCATCCTAGATAATCTATGATTTGATTGAATTAATCATATTGTATGATCTGAGTATTGTATTGTATGATCATAAGACTTCAAATTAAAAATTAGGGCTTTTTGAAGCCCTCTTTTTAAACTCTTGTTTTGTAGTAAGAGTCTTTGGGAAATAAGAATTATTTTATTTTTATGAGAGAGCTTGGAGAGATTCCACTTCATAAGGGAGAGACAACATGAGGTTGAGAGAGGAAGAAGAGCCTTAAAGGAGTCAAGGGAGTATAAGGGGATTCATTTGGTTGCTCTATTTAGCTTACACCTTGGGTCTGGTTGTGTTCTGGTGGAGCTCCTAGAGAGGAGCTCTATGAAGAAAAGTTATTTGGGCCAAATACTTATTAGACGAGGAGGCTAGAGATTGACATCTATATCAAAGTGAGGAGTTAAAAGAAGGGATGGAATCTCCATTGGGCATGGAAGCAAAATGAGGCTGATAACGCTGATCGGCTATGGACAAGAGAGGCTGGATTGACATCTTTATTGGGCTGAGGAAGTGAAAGGAGGGACAACATCTCTATCAGGCCTATGAGGTGTGAGGAGGGAGATTCTTTATGGTCTGAAGAGTTTGTAAAGGTAATTCTTTGCATATGGTAAGGGAGAAGGGCTTCTTCACCTAGCTATGTGCTAAAGGAGAGTCATTTTAGTGAAATACCCAAAGATGAGGACCTTTAGAAAGGGGACATAGGTCGATTTGACTAAACCAATATAAATCTTATTTACATATTCTTACTTTTATACACTTTACTTTTATGGTAAATTTATTTTGCACTACACTCTTGTTTTATTTTGATAATCTTTGTGAAAGAGGTTATTGGTGATTGATCTTTGGTTGAATTTTGGTTTAAAAATTAGAAAAGAAAAATAAAAAATATATTTGTTTTTTAAAATATTTATAAACAAAAAATCCATTTTTTTTAGTTTTTATTTTTAGTTGTTTAATGTTTTAAATGCTTCCACATTTCAAGTTATATTATAAGCACTTTTAATACAACCACATCTGATCAAAGGATATTTTGTATAAAGTTTCATTGACTAGATTATATGATAGGGATCTTCTTTTAACTTGATTAATAATTAATTAATCCAAAGGGAGCTTATTTTCTCATAAATAGCCAATGAATGGTTATCTCCAACCTACCACTTTATCGTCTAATATAAAAATAATTTTCACTTCAATTGAGGGTTTTCTGTTTATGTATTATAGTCTATTGGAGATTGGACTCAATGACCTTGTACTTAACAAAATTAGAATCTTCCTCTAGGCAAGCTAATTCCTTAGAGAGCATTGCTGGGGTGACCACTGTAGAATTTATTCCCCATGGTATCTTATACAAAGTCACATTTGATCTGCCCAACTAATTTCATTATATACTGATGATATGGAATGAGATTTTCTCTTAACACTTTACATATTCTTGCAACCTGATTGTTGACAAACTACAAACATCCAAAAATATTTATTTCTCTAATCTCTTTTAGAATCATTAACTTTAGACCCTTGATTAGGGCCTTATACTCAACTTCATTAATAATACATGATTATGACAAATGGTTAGTGTAATATATCAAATCTTTAATTAGAAAGATAAACACTATTCCTATTCCAGCTTTCCCTCGGGACATATTCTATGGTCCTTTACTCTTTGAGAAGATAAAGCACCATCAAAATAAAACTTCGAAGTGGGATTTTTTTCTTATATACTTATAATTTTCTCATCAGGTAATTCTTCATTTTCTAGACAATCATCTAAAATTGGATGTGCTGCCTGGAAGTCTGTGAGATCTTGTCCTTTCACAATATGTAGGGGGGGTTAAAGTTGTATCAAATTATAGCAGAAGCATAAACCATCGGATAATTTTTTTATAAAAAGTCAGATGAGTCACCATTCTAGATATCAGGTTTATTTTATAAGATATCATCTAATGCCTCAACATCTGAGTAGTAAAGAATAAGGCTATACAATGCTTCTCAATATGAGGATAACTCAGCTCAGTTTGAAACAACCTTCTACTAAGGTAGTAAAGTGCATTATCTTTTCCTTCCTTGTTACCTTGAGCTAATAAGGCACCAAGAGATTCACTTAAAGATATTGTATATAGGATTAAAGGCTTCCCTAGGATAGAGTAACCAAAATTGAAGGATTACTCATATACTATTTAATATTATCAAAAGCCTTCTAACAACTGTCGTCCCACTTGCAATAAACATCTTTCTTGCGCAAGGCTACAAAAGGATGACATCTACGTAATAAATTTAATATAAATTCTCTCAAACATGCTAATTGACCTTCGAGGGATCTCAATTGAGTGAGACTTCTAGGTGGTGACATTTTTAAGATTTCTTTTATTTAACTTGGATCAATTTCAATTCCATGGTGTCTTATCATGAAACCTATAAACTTCCCTGAAGCAACACCAAAGGCACACTTTAGTGGCTTCATTTTAAGATTATAATAAAGAAATCATTTAAAAATGATTCTTAGGTTATTTAAATGGTCTTTCCATTCATCATATTTAATTATTAGATTGTCGATGTAACACTCCACCTATTGGTGGATAAGTACGAAAAAAATCCTTATCATTGCCCGTAACTATATTGTCCCCGCATTCTTTAGTTGAAGTGTATAACCTTGTAGTAGTAAACTCCTATAGGTGTTCTAAATTTTCTGTACTTTTCATCTTCAGGAACCATTTTTATTTGATTATAGCCAAATGATCCATCTATAAAAAAAAATATTACATGTGAAGAAGCAATATCTACCATGAGTTTCGTTATATGAAATGATAACTCATCTTTAAGAAAGGTTTTATTTAAGTCTTTGAGGTTGATGCAGACTCAAATTTGATCACTTTTGTTTTTTATTGGAACAATATGGCTAATTAGGTCATATATTTCTCCTCCCAATGAAACTAGCTTCGATTAACTTCTTAACTTTGGCTATTACTTGTTTGATGGTTAAATCGCATTCACTGTAGTGCTTGGTTTATGGGAACTATATTGGTCTGAATTTCTAGTTTATGAACTATAATATCTAGAGATAATCAGGGTATTTCTTCATAACTCTAGGCAACATAGTCTTTAAGCTCCATACATAACTCAAGCATTTTATTTGCCTCTGCCTCATTGAATAAGGAACTTAGAACAATCAGATAAGGGGCTTCTTTATTGCCAAAATTTATTTCTTTTAATTTGTATACTATAGATTTAATATTCTCTTCAAGTTTGGGAAGTGCATCTCAACTTGTGAGTAATTTAAATCATTTGAAGTCTCTAAATAAAATTTGTTAAAGGATTTAACATCCCTTATAAAGAGAATATATGACTCAAAATTATTTATTATAACTAAGTAATTATTATCATCATCGAATGGACATAGAGTACCGAAGCCAACACATGCTCTTAGTTTTTGTTTATTTTACTTTATATTCCTTATGTTTTCAAATTATTGAGCTTCACCTATAGACCAAGTTGACGATGCTAAACCTTGCTTAGAAAATTTATTTATACAATTGAAATACCCGTCAAAAGGTAGTTTTACTATTTCATTTAAGAGTGGATTGCCAAGGATTACATTGATATTTACACTTTTACTAGTGGAAGGTATAAATGTATTATTTTTACAGTCTTGATTTAGAGCAGGAGAGACTTTCACTGCCAACCAAGCTATATTATTTGGACATAATGGCTTAGAGTCACATTCTCTGCACTCTACATACTTTTTTAATATATTAAAGTTAGACTTTTCTAAATTCTCATTTTTAATGATTTGGACCCTATCCTCATCATTATTTTCTTCTTGAGAAAATTAAAACTTTGGCTATTCTATAATATTTGTTCCTCTATATTCTATTGCTTTTTCTCGAATAATTGATATGTATTATAGGAATTTTAGTTGACATATATTCTTTTTCATTTTCTTTTATTTTTCCATTTTGCCATTCTCCACCTCTCCCTCTAGATCGCTAAGAGATTCTACCACCTCTTTGTGAAGGAGGGGAAGGGCACTAATGAACATCGTGTTTGAGATAATGATGCTGTTATTATTTTTTTTTTTTCTACTTCTACTCTTTCTCTTTTTCTTTAGCTAATTTGAAGTTTCTAGAGAGACTATATACTTTTAGGTAAATAATACATAGCATCTTCTTATATTCCTACTTTATAAATCCAGAATTGTTTCAAGTCTCCCTTGATACAGTGATTAATGCCCTCAAGGAAATATTTAGTGCATTGATGTTGGGAGGAAGGCACCATTCTATATTGATGGAGCTATGGTTTACCCAAGAGAGCTTTAAAAGAAGTCTCCAAATTTATTATATTGAATTTGGATTTGGTCCTAAGGCCATTTATTTTAAATAGTAAGGTTATAAAACCCAAAGCCCACTCACACTTTTCAGTGAACCCTCATAACATCATTTTATCAGAGCCAAGTTTGTGAGTATCCACCTTTAGATAGGTAAGAGTTCTATGAGTCATGATGTTGATCGACGCACCCAAATCAATAAGAACATAAGATAACTTAAAGTTGTCTACATTTACATAGATGTATAACGGGTGATTATGGTCAGCAGTTCCTAGAAACAAGTCTTTCTTTGAGCATATCACTTCATGAACCTCTTTAAAATATAGCCTTATTCTGGCTACATTAATGCTAGCTGATCCATACAACTCTCTAGATTGGGCAAAGCTTAGATTAAAGCCTCCCTCGTTTCTTTAAAAAAAACTAGAGCATCGTAAATGTAAAACCTCCTTATTAAGGGCTCTATTCAAACTGGTCTAACTCAACTAAAAGTCAAGTAACCTATTAAATTTTTGCATAAAACTCTTTTGCTCATATTTAAGAGTGTTCTGTGTGCATGTGAAGGTGTGCGTGTGTTCTGTAGTGGATTTCAAGGGTTTAAATGCATATTGGAAAATTTTGAAAATTTTCCTAGAGCACCACAACGCTATCTTTTTGGTGCTTCAACACTAAAGACTTTGGAAAATATGCAATTTATTCAGTGCTTCAGAAAGTAGTGTGGGAGGCAGCATAGTGGAAAGTCTGAATTTTTAGACAACCAACCTAGTGAGAGATAGAGGAATTTTATAGAGAGAGAAAGTCTGATTGGGCCACTTTAGGTTATTTTTATGAAAGTTCAATAGTTGGTTGTGAAACTAATTGAACTACAGATTGACAAACCAGGAGGGGGTGAATTGGTATTTCAAAAATCATTTGTAAAACTTTTTAAATTAAACAACCAAACTCAGTTTTCAAATGGAAGCAAATTATTACTTAAAACAAATACAAAATATTTTTGGTTTTTTAAATTTAATTGAAATATAAATAACATTTTCTTTCTTTTCACTTAAAAAATCAACAACTAAACATGATGATTTTCGTGTCACAACAACAACTAAAGCCAAACCAATTTACGAAAAGTAAAAGTGAAAGAAAGTAAATCATATAAATTAAAGTTTAGAAAGAAAAAGAAAATGTAAACCAGATTTTTATAGTAATTCGATCAACTTGACCTATGTCCACTCCATGAAGTCCTCCTCTTCGGGTATTACACTAAACGCTTAGTGACTCTCCTTCATTCCCCTTGGCTAGGGTTGAGAAACCCTTACAAAATCACTTACACCTCCTCAATGCAACTAAGAATTTGAATTACTTTCACCCTCCTAGATAAGCAGAGTAGCCAAAATCACTTTCACCCTCCTTGTGATGTAGATTAGCCCAAATCACTTTTTCCCTTCTAGTTTGGTAGAGTAGCCCAAATCACTTTCAACCTCCTGGTGAGGTGAAGTAGCCTCCTGGTGTGGTGAAGTAGCCCAAATCACTGGCCCTTTGACACTAAAGGGGTCTTTCTAGAGCTTACCTCAAGATAAACCTTGACACATGAAGGACCTAAGATGTAAGTGAGCTACTGTAACCATGTGAAACTACCTCTCACACTCTCTTGAACCCACAAGAATCTTCTCCCTCTTTCATAACTTCATCCTTTCTCTCTATTGCTTAAAGCCCTCTCTACAAACTCTCACTTAAGCTAAATACTTTTATAAGTTTTATGAAGAAAGGTTAAAAAGTGGGCTTCCAAAAACTTAATAATTTATTTTTATCATCTCTGACTGTACAATATGATACTAACATCGTATAGTATGATTAGATCATTTTCCTATATATGATCACATATCATTTAGTATGATTAGTTCAATCGAATAGGATTTCATCTCATACAAACCTTTGGTAATTAATTATTATCTAGAGCCTCTTTCAATTCACTCCAGTATGATTCATAATCGTATCATACAACCCATAATCATAATTAATTCTAATTCAATTTCTTAATCATAGGGATTAAATCAGGTAAGATTTTATGGTCATCTTACAGTACAATTACATTCGTACTGTATGAATAGACAAAATTTCAAATTCAAATAATTGCCTAATTTAATTAATGGGTGGGATTTCTTAAAGTATATGACCATCTTATGTTCATGTAGTATGATTATATTAATTTTATTTTAATAATATAATTATTTTAATAAATCTTTTATTATGTAGATCGTATAATACGTTACATATCATACAATATAAACTTCAAATATTCAAAATATTTAATTACACTCCCCCTGTATGTGTGTGTAGATTACTAAAATAACATGCTCTGGTTATAAAAGTATACTAGAAAACTAAAGATTATGGACTTATTAAAATAAAGTCTAACCAATGCAACACTTTCTTGAGCTCTAATAGTTTGTTGAAGCTTGGTGTATGATAAACATTAAATGTTAGTGATTCACACAAAAGAATATGAAGTATTTAAAGTAGGAGAAAATAAATAAACAACCTATAATATTTGTAATCATCAAAACTTAAAATTGGGCCCTCAGATTTTTAACATTTAGCCGTCGATCCAATTCTGAAAGTTGCTCACATTAAGGTAGGTTACATTTTTTCCTATCTCAGTTTTTAATAATTTGGTATTTTTGGAATATTTCTGATTGAATTTATAATTGGGATTTACAAAAATACAGTTTTATCAGATTTTGGTAACTTTTATTTGTGTAACTTTGGATATGTCATCAATACAAACTATTATGGTTATTTTGAGAATTTATTTGAGATTTTTTACTAGATAATTTTGAAAAGCATCAATTTTTATTGATTTTTTTTAATATCTAAAAAAAGTGATTTAGTTCATTAAAGATTTAAAATACTATTATACACATTTTCTGGTAATTTAGTTAATTTCTAAAAATATAAATTTTTGCTCAGTAGTGTTGTTATAACCTCTGGTGAATTCTCAATTATGATCCATTATGCTTTAATTTCTATAATGAATTGAAATATATTCTTTACTATGCTTGGTTGGGTGGAATAACGAGGTTGAGGAGGTTTGGAGTGGAAAAGGGAGATGCTATGGAAGATCTGTTTAAGTGCCTATAAGGCATATTTTGGTGGCTAATAGCCATATTCAGGTGTAATATGCATGATATGAGAACTATTAGGTGCTATATACACTATGCTATGTATTTAGATTCTATTGCCAAGGGCACATTATAAATTTTGTTAGGTCCTATTTTCACTATGTTATGTATTCATATACCAATGTGAAGGAGGATTAGGATGTATACTATTTAGTACTATTTGCACTATGTTATGTATTCAAATACCATTGTGAAGGAGGATTGGGAGGTATAAGATATTGCAATCTAGGAGCCTGAGCTTATATTTTGATGATAAAAAATATTATTGGACTTTATTGTCACCAATATGTTATTGTTACATTTTTTTTTGTGTTTACAATTTTTTTTTTTGTACTAACATTTAAGGTACAAGATACACCAAGTAAAGCTAAAGGATCAAGGCTCAAGATTGTATAACATTGGGTTGAGTTTTACAAGAGTTAATATTTTTATCTTTTCTTGAGTCAATATATTGTAAAAGGGGTATGTTAGCATAGTGATCATTCACACACACATGAGGGAAATAAAAAAAAAAATTTATTATTTTTTAATATCATACTCTATGATCTTGATTGTAGTGTATGATATGCACAATAAAAAATTAGTTAAAATATTTTAATCAAGTGGATTAAATTTTGAACTAATCATACTGTATCAATTTAATCATACAAGATGATCAGTTGTAATTAGGAAACCCCATCACCAATCAAATTTAGACAATATTTAATTTTTTTAATTTATTCTAATCATATTGTACGAGCCTATTTATGCGGTATGATATTTGAAAATCTTTCCTAAATTAATCCCAAAATTTAATCAATCAAATCTAGCTTAACTAATCGTTAAGATCACATGATATCATTCACATCATACTAGATGATAGATAGAGATGATTTTCTTATTGTCCTCTAGTTCATCCTATACGAACTATGATTCAATTGAACTAATCATACTATACTACCCTAAGATCATATTGGACAATGCATTGAAACTTTTGAACTGATCTTATATGGAAACGTTCATCGTATAGTGCTAAAGGAAGAATTAAATCATATTGTATGATCCTCATATCGCACTGTGCAAATATAGATGGCTAAATTAAAAATTAAATTTTTTCTTGGAGCCTTGTATTTAAACAACTGTTATTTTATTTTAAAGAGCCTTTGGCAATTAAGGGGCTTGAGTCTTCTATAAGAGAGAGAGAGAGAGTTTGAAAGAAGAGCTTTGAGCCTTAGGAGAGAAAAATGTTTTTAGAGGGAGCGATAATAGCCTTGTGGGATCAAGAGAGAGAGAGATAGGGAGAGAGAGAGAGAGAGAGAGAGAGAGAGAGAGAGAGTCTACACATGGTTTCTCAAGTAATCATTCACCATCTTCCTCCATGGGTTAAAGCTATACTTGAGGGAAGCTTTGGGAATGAAAGTACGAGATGCGCCAAGAGGGGGGGTGAATTTGTATTTTAAAAAACCAACCCTAAACAGGAGGTCTACTTTTTGTAATTTTTTAAAGGATAACTTAACGAGTAAAGTGCGGAAGCAAGGAATACGTTCGCAATGACAATATTGATGATACAATTGTACCTTACATAATACAGGATTTAGATATGATTTTTCACCAAGCAATTTAAAGTACTAATTAAAAGCATGAAAAATAAAGTACGATAAAATGGAAAAAGCACCCCAAAGATTTTTGTAGTGGTTCGGTCACTTGACCGACATCCACTCCCCGGAGTCCTCTACTCTGGGATTTGCACTAGTAAAAGTTGACTCTCCTTTTGCTCCCATAGCAAGGCGAAGAAGCCTTTACAATACTCACTTTCACCTCCCTCGGTGCGGTGGAATACCTAATGCTATGTCACCCTCCTGGTGACGGCAGCAGACCTTCTCCTTTTTCTCCCTCCTGGAGATGGCAGAGTACTTTGATGATGTTGATCTTGAAGTGACTCTTCCCTCGAGAACTTTCCCGAGACTCCCCAAAGCCAAAAGAGGAGCAAAGCATGCAGCTAGCTTGGAGCCACCGTGTGATCCCCTCACACTGCTTCTCCCTCACACTCAAGCTCACCTTCACCTTCCTCTCGCAAGCCCTGGATCTCTCCGAGGAAAAACTTCTCCTTCACGAATCCCCTTCTTCCCTCAAAGCCTCTCACAATAAGAGGATAGACCAACAACTCCTCATAAAAAATTTTAAGTTGTTTTTATATCAGGCTTCAGAAAACCCTAAAGATTTCAACTTTTGCATTTTTGTTCGTACAGTACGATATATAATCATACAGTACGATCAGTTCAAGTACAGCTCTGTCCATTACAAGCACAGACGAACAGTTATCAAAGTTTATACATATCATACTGTACAATATGTATATCATACAGGATGATAATGTTGATTCGTACTGTTCGTACAGGATGATCTGTGGGATGATCCTTGGGATGAAAGAATTCATCTCTGCCAGTCGTCCAACACTCCACTTGTCGTACAGTACGATTAGTTTGTTTTTAGGATATCGTCCTGTACGATACGAATATCATCCAGGACGAATAGAACAAAAAAATTTTGTTTCGTATGGTACGATCGAAGGGACGAAGGAAATCGTCACTGTCAGTCATCCAGCACTCCACTAGTTGTACAGTACGATTAGTTCATTTCAGGATATCATCCTATACGATAGGAATATCATCTCGGACGAACAGAATAAAAAATATTAGTTTTATCTGGTACTATCGAAGGGAGGAATGTAATCGTCTCTGTCTATCGTATGGTATGATATATCATCGTACAGTATGATCGACTTTAAATAAGCAACCAACGTTTATTTCCTAATTACGGGAGATAATTTTAGTAAGTATTCAATTAATCATACCGTACGATCATGATCGTATAGTACAAACAGTTCAAGAAATCAAAATTATAAACTTACCAAACTTATTCTGGCGGCTAGGGTTTTTCAATTGAATCTCATCGTACAGTACGATAATGATCATACAGTACGATTAGATTACAGAGTTAATCATATAAAAAATAGCCATTAGCCTGAGTATTATTAATTAATCGTACAGTACGATTTAAAATCATATAGTATGATATTTTTTTTAAAAAAAATTTTAAAGATAAAAACAAATCTCCCCCTGTGTGTGTGCATGGTTGCTCCTTTCACATACATGCTTCTGTGGCAGACTCAAGAAAATAAAAATTATAGACTTTTCAACATCCTATTCTACCCGGTTTGAGTCTCCAGTAACCTTGAGCAGTGTGCATCTGACCTGAAATGTTAGTGCTCATATACAAGGATAAGCATTTGTAATCTTAAGGAAGTCCATATGGATTCAGAAAGTATTAGTTGTCACCATCAAAATTAAGTGCTCGGGATTTTGGATTTTAACAATCTCCCCCTTTTTTATGGTGTCAAATAATATTTTCTGATGGCCACAGTTGTTCTGACTTCCCTAGCTCCCCCTCAGAAGAATAACTTATTATTTTTTAAATAGGAGGAGAGAAAAAAAATTTATGTTCTTTTTATTATAACATACAGAAAAAAAATATAACAAGAGAAAAACATATAGTGAGAACAGAAGAGTAAACATAAACAACTGATATCATTAATAGTAAGAAAAATAGAACACATAAACGTCTCCCCCTTTTGACAGCTCCAAAAAGGGAAGAACAAACAAACAACTATAATAACAAGAAACTAAAAAAAATAACATAAATAACTACAATAACTCAAAATTCTGGATCCTGATCCGGAGGTGGTGGTGGAGGTCGTGGAAATAGTTGGTAGTATTGATCGAGGGACGCAAACTGGTGATCGATGGAGGTGAAGCGCTCCCTAAACCATTTCATATCACTTTCATGTTCCTGATGTTGCTGAGCAATGTGGGAATCCAGCCTCCACAGTGTTATGGTTACCAAATTGAGCCATGAATCTTACGTTTCTCAGTTTTCTAAAACACTATTTTGAAACCTTGCTCTGATACCACTTGAAAGTACGAGATGCGCCAAGAGGGGGGGGGGGGTGAATTGGTATTTTAAAAAAATCAATCCTAAATAAGAGTTCTACTCTTTTTTTGTATTTTTTAAAGGATAACTCAATGAATAACGTGCGGAAGCAAGTACAACATTCCCAACGACGATATTGGTAATTCAATTGTAACTTTCATAATACGAGATTTAAGTTATGATTTTTCACCAGGTAAACCTAGAGTAGTCATCCACTATTACAAATCCATACAACTTCCCTCCTAGGCTTGCTGTTTTAACAGGTCTGAACTGGTCCATGTGGAGAGTTTCTAGTGGCCTAGTGGTGTTGATATCCTTGATTGCATGAAATGAAGATTTAACTTGTTTTCCTAATTGGCAGGCATCACAAAAATGATCCTTAGTAAAGTCTAACTTTGGTATGCCTCTTACTAAGTCTTTCTGAGTGATGTTCCTAAGTGTTTTTATACTAGCATGGCATAGTCTCCTATGCCATAACCAAGAGTCATCAGTTATTATTTTCAGACACAAAGAGTTTGAGTTTTCAATGCAGTTTAAATCTAACATGTAAACATTATTTATGTGTTTTCCTTCTAACATAAGTGTATCATTTGAGCTAATCATGCATTTATTAGAAAGAAATTTTATGTCAAAGCCCTTGTCACATAGTTGACTAATACTTAAAAGATTATGCTTTAAACCATCAACTAAAAGAACATTCTCAATAATAAAATTCTTAGTGTTTCCAATGATATCTGAGCCCACCACTTTCCTGTTGGTGTTGTCTCCCAAAGTTACCTTGCCTCCTGACCTGGCCTCCAGTGTCACGAACTACTTCATGTCTCCAGTCATGTGTCTCGAGCAGCCACTGTCCAGGTACCACATGCTCTCACTAGGTCTTTTGTGAGATCATCCCTACAATTTCAATCACAGATTAGCTTTGGGAACCCAAGTGAGTTTGGGTTCCACCCTATGCTTATATGAATGACATGTATGCATGTTATGCTGTAATGAATGCGCTTTAGGTCTCCACACTAGATGTGTCCTATGGTGAATTATTCAAGTGTGGGCTATGTGACCTAACATGCCACAAGAGTAACACCTAACACCGGGAAATGGGTTCACTAATCTGTGGCGGTGGTAGTGCCTATTTCTGGGTTTGGATGATGCATGCCATGCAGGTTTTGAATGAGATGGTTCACATGGTGGAGGCTGAAAAAACTCAGCAAACTTGGGAGATGTTTATTATTTTCGAATGCATGAAGTTTTTCATTTAAAAATTTATTCTCTTGGTTAAGGCTTGCATATTCAAATCTCAATGTATGCTCACTACTACTTAGTTCCCCTGCTAGTTCTTCTAGTTCCTTAAATGCATTCTCTAGTTCAACATGTGATGATTTAAAGGTATCGTGTGCAATGGTTAACTCAATATACTTCTTGTTTAATGCATCATATTCATCAAGAAAAGACATATGATCTTTATCCAAATCAGACAAATTTCTTAACTACACTAGCATGCTCTTTCTGTAAAGTAATAAACTCAGTGTTAAGATTTACATGCATTTTCTTTAACTTTCTATACGAGTCATGAATTTTTTCAGAAATAATAAGCAGTTCATCGTAAGACAATTGACATACCTCATCTTGATCTGCTTGATCAAGATTATCATTGGTCATAAGACATAGATTCGTTACCTCCTCCTCTGCTTCTTCTTCAGATGATTCTGAGGCAGAGTCGGCCCAAAATGCTTTTTGTGTCTTAAATTTGCCCTTCTTAAACTTTGATCTTTCCTCACCCTTTTCCTTGGTTTGATGAGTCTTAATGTTGGGGCAATCAGCTCGGAGATGACCGGGTTTCCCGTACTCAAAGCAAATTATGTCAGATGCAACTCTAGTATGCTTTGACTTTTACCTTTGTTCCAATTGCTTTGATGACGGTGCTGCTTTCTTTTTAGAAAATTTTTGAACTGACGAGTCATCAAGGCGATGTCGTCATCTTCCTCCGCTGCTGAGCTATCACTTTCAGAATTGTTTGCTTTTAAAGCTACCATTCACTCCTTATTTTCACATGCATCACTTTGTCGTTTAGTCACTCCTTGCTCGTAGGCAATGAGTGACCCAAGTAAATTATCAATAGAATAAACGTTCAGATCTTTTGACTCAGTTATTGCAGTGATTTTAGCATCATACGAGCTAGGCAAACATTGCAGTATTTTATTTACTTTTTCCGAGTTAGACAACTCTCTCCCTAAAGCATGCAGAGATGTTACAATCTAAGTGAATCTAGTGTACATGTCAGATATAGTTTTACTAGGTTTCATGCGGAATAGTTCGTAACCATGTAGCAGTATGTTCAACCTAGATTGTTTGACCTCACTAGTTCCATCGTACGTGATACACAGTTTGTCCCAAATTTGCTTACAAGTAGTACAAGTTGATACTCGCATATAGTCTTCTAATTTTAATGCGCAAAAGAAATAATTTAGACATTTAGCATTTAACTGTGCAAGTTCCCTATCCTCAATGCTCCATTCATTAAATGATATTTCAGTTTTAATTCCATTAAACATATGAAACGGTGCAGAATAATCTTCTTGGACCAACATCCACATGCGATAGTCTAGAGACTATAAAAATGTTGACATGCATATTTTTCAGAAATCAAATGGTATATTGTCAAATAAAGGTGGACGGGTTATAGAATAACCCTCCGCAGTGTTACGGTTACCAAATTGAGCCATGGATCTTACGTTTTAGGTTTTCTAAAACACTATTTTGAAACCCCGCTCTGATACCACTTGAAAGTACGAGATGCACCAAGAGGGGGGGGGGGTGAATTGGTATTTTAAAAAATCAATCCTAAACAAGAGTTCTACTTTTTTGTAATTTTTTAAAAGATAACTTAACGAGTAAAGTGCGGAAGCAAGTAACACGTTCACAATGATAATATTGATGATACAATTGTACCTTACATAATACAGGATTTTGGTATGATTTTTCACCAAGCAATTTAAAGTACTAATTAAAAGCATGAAAAATAAAGTACAATAAAATGGAAAAAGCACACCAGAGATTTTTATAGTGGTTCGGTCACTTGACCTACGTCCACTCCCCGGAGTCCTCTACTCCGAGATTTGCACTAGTAAAAGTTGACTCTCCTTTTGCTCCCACAGCAAGGTGGAGAAGCCTTTACAATACTCACTTTCATCTCCCTCGGTGCAGTAGAATACCAAACGTTATGTCACCCTCCTGGTGACGGCCGCGGACCTTCTCCTTTTTCTCCCTCCTGGAGATGGCAGAGTACCTTGACGATGTTGATCTTGAAGTGACTCTTCCCTCGAGAACTTTCCCAAGACTCCCCAAAGCCATAAGAGGAGCAAAGCATGCAGCTAGCTTGGAGCCACCGTGTGATCCCGTCACACTACTTCTCCCTCACGCTCAAGCTCACCTTCACCTTCCTCTCGCAAGCCCTGGATCTCTCCGAGGTAAAACTTCTCCTTCACGAATCCCCTTCTTCCCTCAAAGCCTCTCACAGTAAGAGGATAGACCAACAACTCCTCATAAAAAAATTTAAGTTGTTTTTATATCAGGCTTCAGAAAACCCTAAAGATTTCAACTTTTGCGTTTCTGTTCGTAAAGTACTATATATAATCGTACAGTACGATCAGTTCAAGTACAGCTCTGTCCAGTACGAGCATAGACGAATGGTTATCGAAGTTTATACATATCGTATTGTATGATATGTATATCGTACAGGACGATAATGTTGATTCGTACTGTTCGTACAGGATGATCTGTGGGACGATCCTTGGGATGAAAGAATTTGTCTCTGCTAGTTGTCCAGCACTCCACTTGTCGTACAGTACAATTAGTTTGTTTTTAGGATATCGTCCTGTATGATAGGAATATCGTCTTGGATGAATAGAACAAAAAATCTTGGATTTGTTTGGTACGATCGAAGGGACGAATGAAATCATCTCTGTTAGTCGTCCAGCACACCACTAGTCGTACAGTACGATTAGTTTATTTCAGGATATCGTCCTATACGATATGAATATCATCCAGGACAAACAGAATAAAAAAACCTTCATTTTGTTTGGTACGATCGAAGGGACGAATGTAATCGTCTCTGTCTATCGTACGGTACGATATATCATCGTATAATACGATCGACTTTAAATAAGAAACCAACATTTTTTCCTGATTACGATAAATAATTTTGGTAAGTATTCAAAATTATAAACTTACCAAACTTATTCTGGTGGCTAGGGTTTTTCAATTGAATCTCATCGTACAGTATGATAATGATCGTACAGTACAATTAGATTACAAAGTTAATCATCTGAAAAATAGTCGTTAGCCTGAGTATTATTAATTAATCGTACAATATGATTTAAAATCATACAGTACGATATTTTTTTAAAAAAAATTTTAAAGATAAAAATAAATCTCCCTTTGTGTGTGTGGGTGGTTACTCTTTTCACATACATGCTTCTGTGGCAGACTCAAGAAAATAAAAATAAAGAAATAAAAATTACAGACTTTTCAACATCCTATTCTACCCAGTTTGAGTCTCCAGTAACCTTGAGCAGTGTGCATCTGACCTGAAATGCTAGTGCTCATATACAAGGATAAGCATTTGTAATCTTAAGGAAGTCCATATAGATTCAGTTAGTATTAGTTGTCACCATCAAAATTAAGTGCTCGGGATCCTGGATTTCAACAGGGAAGGACGTCTTGGATGCAATGGGCCTCCAGTAACTCTGCCACATCAGGTTCGTGAAAGTAATTCGGCTGCTCTGCTGCATCATTAGTGAAAGCGATTTGGCTACTCCACCATACCATTAGTAAATAAGATTCAGCTACTCCATTGTACCATTCGTGAAAGGGATTCGGCTAATCCACAACACATAGTTATTGGAAGAGATTCTATGAGGGCTTTTATGCCTTGATGTTGGGGAAAAAGAGAGATACTAAAGGTTTAATGTAATACTCCAAGAGGTGGACTACTGCGAGTGGAAGTAGGTTAATGTTGACCAAACCACTATAAATTTCTAGTATGCTCATTCTTATTTTTCTTATTGCACTTTAATTTCTGCATTTTGCTTTCTTACAATTTTACTTTCTTATAAATATACATTACAAACTTTGAGATTATTTTGGATTTGATTGTTGCAAGAAACTAAAACTAAAAATCTAAAAAATAAAAAGAAGAAAAATATATTCAAACTTATTCTTCTAAAAAATAAAAAATAATAAATTTGATCTTTCCTACTATTAACTTTTGCATCACAATATCTAATTTTGAACTTAAATTTTGAATATAGTTGTAATTTTCAAAAAAGGGATTTTTGCAGAAGAAAATCTTTAAAACACAAATTTACCCCTTTTGATGTAATGTTATAGTTCAAGTGGTCAAATAACTATAAATTAAACTTTCAATTGGTATTAGAGTGGGTTCTCTGAATTAGCGATTTAAAAACCATGAGAAAAAGATCCATGGCATAATTCGACAATAGGAATACCACTGAGGGTTATTTAATAACCCGTCCACAATTATTTGAGAATATTCCCTTTAAATTCTAAAAAATTTGCAAGTCTACTTTCTTGCAATCAATTGACTATCGCATGTGGCATATTATTAATGTTTTTTATTATGTTCCTTCATGTATAATTAATGGTGTTAAAACTAAAATTTCTTTTACTGGATGGAGCATTGAGGATAGAGAATGTCCAGAATTTAATTCCAAATGATTAAGTTATTTTTCTATGAACTTAAATTAGAAGATTAAATGAGAGTATCTACTTGTAAAACTAGTAATGTAATCTAGGATAGAGTTTCTATCACATATGATGGTACAAAGAAAGTGAAACATTCATGTTTAAATTTATTGTTGCAAGAATATGAACTCTTCCACATAAAACGTAGTGAAACTATATGTGACATATACACTAGGTTTACCAAAATAGTGACATCTTTATATTCCTTAAGAAGGGTACTATCTAATTCTGAGAAGGTCAATAAGATCTTATATTGCTTACTTGATAGTTTTTAAGCAAAAGTCAATGCAATCTGTGAATCTAAAGATCTAAATGTATGCTCTATTAATTATTTACTGGGCTCTCTTATTTCACGAGAAAAATATGAGCCAAAGAATTTTGGATGCGAGTGACAAAAGAAGGAGAATACTATTGCACTAAAGGATGATGATATAGATAATAATAACTCTGGAGCTGATGGCAACAATGATATAACCTTGATGACCTGACCATTCAAGAGCTTTTTAAAGTAAAAATAAAAGCTCTATCATGATTGGAGCAAAGGTAAAGTAGGTAAATTTTATAAAGTTTCTCCTATCATTGTTTGCTTTGAGTGCTGGAAGACTAGATACTTTAAGTTTGATTGCCCCAAATTTTAAAATCACCCTGCTAAGGAAATTGGTAAAGAAAATTTCAATTGCAGAAAGGGAAAGCAGAGGATGTAAAAAGCTTTCTGGGTTGATGCCACCTCCTATTCATCTAAATAGGAACCTAAGGAGAAGGTAACTAATTTATGTTTAATGGCCAATGATACAATTGTTAACTTCAATCAGGAAGAAGTGTTTGAATTATCTTATGAATATTTATTTTCATTTTCCTTGCAAATGCATGAGTCTTATAATAAATTAAAAAGATAACATGAATGTTTAAAGAAAGAACTTTTTGATTTAAAAATTGATAATTTCATATTAGTTAAAGAGCATGCTAATCTTAAATCTGAGCATATCACATTAGATAAGGAGCATGCATCAATATTAGATGAGTTTGATGACTTAAATAAATAGCATATTAAATTAACTAAGTCACATGATTCCTTAAAAAATGAGCATATTGAGTTAGAAAAAGCATTCAAGGAACTATAAACAGTTGTAATGGAACTAGACATTAATGAGCATGCATTAGAATTTGAAGTTGCAAGTTGTAAAAGTGTAAAAGAATTTTTACAAAAGGAAAGAGCTAGACTTCAAAATAATACACATGGGCCTAACTGTCACTAAAGCCATAGCCTAGGATACAATATGCATCATATATACCTAGGAAGAGGCATTATCCCCCACATAGGTTAGTGAACCTATGTGGGGGATAGGTTCTATTTCTTTGGCATGCTATGACACATAGCCCGCACTTGCAAAATTCATCTTCAAACACATCAAGTTTGGAGGCTCAAGGTCTTATTAGAGAATAACATGCATTCCATTCATTCATTAAAATAGAAGGTAGAACCGAAACTCACTTGGATTTCAAAATCTAACCTTTGATCGACCTAGTAGGGATGCTTTCAAAAGAAATTAAGTTAGAGCATGGTACCTAGACATCTGCTACTCAAGACATAACACTGGAGATATGAAGTAGCTCATCTCGTTGGAGGCCAAGAGTGGAGGACAGGTAAATTAGGGAGATAACACCACTAGGAAAGTGGTTATTTCAGGTACAATTGGTAAGACTAATGGTTTCATTATTAGGAATATGATTTTAGTTGAAGGTTTAAACCATAATTTACTTAGTGTTAGCCAGTTATGTGAAAAAGGATTTGATATTAAATTTCTTTCTAAGCATTACCTTATTACTTTAATTAGTAAAACTATTTTGGATGAAAAAAGAATTAATAATGTGTTTATGCTTAATTTATCTTGTATTGATACTTCTGATGATATATGCTATTTGAAAACTATTTTAGATCAATCTTGGCTATGGAATAGGTGTCTATTCCATATAAGTATGAAAACCCTTAGGAAGATTACCAGCTAGACCTAATTAGAAGCTTTCCCAAGCTAGAGTTCACTAAGGATCAACTCTATGATGCCTGCCAATTTGGAAAGAAAACTTGGTCATTCTTTCATTATGTTAAGGATATCACTACCACTAGACCACTAGAGACTCTTCCCATAAACTTGTTTGGAATGGTTATTACAGTCAGTCTTGGTGGTAGGAGTTTTGGATTTGTGATCATAGATGACTTCTCTATCTGTACTTGGGTTAGATTCTTAGCACATAAGAGTGAGTCTTTTGATGAATTTAAGATTTTCTCCACTTGGATTTAGAGGAAGTTAGGTTACGTAATATCTATAATTTATAGCGATCATGGTGGAGAGCTTGAGAATGAAAGGTTTGAATTATTTTACCAACTCTAGAATTAATTATATCTATTTTGACCCTAGGACCCCGCATCTGAATGGTATAGCAGAACAAAAAATAGGACACTAGTGGAGGCTGCTTGGGCTATATTAGCTAAGTATTCCCTTCCTAAATATTTTTATACAAAAGTAATAAATATATCTTGCTATGTGATAAATAGGGTGAATATTTGATCCAAATTAAATAAGATACCTTATGAGCAACTTAAGAGCACGACACTTAATCTTTCACATTTGCCTATTTTTGGGTGAAAGTGTTTGGTGCTTATCAATGGTAAATCTTAACAAGGGAAGTTTGATTCCAAGGAAGATAAGGGAGTCTTCTTATGTTATTCCTCAATAGGTAAAGCCTACATGATCTTTAATAAGCGGACCTTAGTTGTAGAAGAATCTACCCATGTGAATTTGATCAATCTGATAGATTAGTTGAACCTAGGATAGATGATGATGAAGAAGTAGAAATTACTCATAGAGTATAAACCATTGACCTTGGAGATGGAGTAGAACCTTAAGATCCATTACCTAGAGAGTGGAGAGATTCCTCTAGTCACCCTAGGGAGCTTATTTTAGGAGATTCATCAGTAGGGGTAAGAACAAGGTAAGGCCTTAGAATGAAGTGAACCATATAGCTTTCATATCTATAGTAGAACCAACTAATATAGATCAAACCCTTATTGATGAATTCTAGATCTTAGTTTTGCAAGAGGAATTGAGCTAGTTTATAAGGAATGATGTATGGTAGCTGTCTAGTAAACCTATGGATCAGAGTGTAATTGGCATTTAATGTGTGTTTAAAATAAAGTTGAGTGACACTAGATTGGTGATTAGCAATAAGGCTAGACTAGTAGCTAAGGGGTACAATCAAATAAAAAGGATTGATTTTGATATTACCTTTGCCCCTGTAGCTAAATTAACATTTGCATATTTTAGAGGCTTCAAACTATATCAAATGGATGTGAAGAGTATATTTCCTAATGGGGTGATTAAGGAAGACGTTTATATTGAAGAACTCCCAGGTTTCAAAAATTCATCATTTCCCAACCATGTCTATAAGTTGAATAAAGCTTTATATGGATTGAAACAAGAACATAGGGCATGGTCTGAGAGACTTCGTACCTTTCACCTAGATAGCTCTTTTTTTAAGGGTAGTATAGACACCACCCTATTCCTCAAGAGAATAGGAGATAATTTACTCATAGTTCAACTCTATGTTGATGATATAATATTTGGTTCTACAAATAAAAATATATGTAATGAATTTTTAGATACTATAAGGAGCTTGAAATGAGTATGATGGGGGAGTTGAGTTATTTCCTTAGATTTAGTGAAAAGTAAAGAGAGGATTGTACCTTCCTTAGTCAGTCAAAATATATTAAAAAATTCTAAAAAGATTTGATATGGAATGTTCTTAAAGTATAAATAGACCAATGGGCTCAACCATCTATCTTCGTAAGGATGTGGATGAAAAATCCATTAATTAGAGAGGTATAGAGGAATAATAAGATCACTTCTTTATTGGACTACTAGTAGAACATATATTATGTTTACTGTTTATCTTTGTGCTAGATTTAGATGATCCAAAAAGTCCAATATGACTATTATAAAGAGAATTCTTAGGTATCTTATAAACACCCAAAACTTAAGCTTCTGGTATCTTAAACATAGCACCACCTTCAAAATTATAAGATATTCAAATTTAGATTATGCTGGCTGTATTGTAGATAGGAAAAGCACTTTTGAGACTTATCAATTTGCAGGGCAATCCTTAGATTCTTGGTCATGTAGAAAATAAAATTCTGTAACCCTATCCACTACTAAAGTGGAATACACAGTAGTAAGAAGTTGTGTTTCTCAATTCTTAAGGCTAAAGAAACAAATCCTTGACATTGGACTTTCTATGGGCACTATAGTCATCATGTGTGAAAACACTAGTGCTATCTACATTTCAAAAAATCTAATCTAACATTCCTTCACAAATTATATCGACATTAAACATCATTTCATTAGAGATCATGTACCTATTACAATCCAGGATCCCTAGTCTTTGATTTTGATGATGACAAATATTATTAAATGAATTATTACTCTTTTCATTAAATATTTCAGATATTCTTTTATCTGTGAGCACTAACACTGTAGGTAAAACATGCACTGCTCAAGGATACTGGAAGTTCAAGACTGGGTAGAATAGGAATGTCAAGTAAATAAAGTCTGTATTTTTATTTTTCTTTAATTTATATTTCTTGAGCTTTTTTTTTTTTGAAGAAAATGCAGCAAATTGCACTAAACAGAGAAAGGAGAGAACACCCTAGAAGACATAATCTTTCGATTCCTCCTTTAACAAGGACATAAAGGAAGGAGGAATCACATCCAAACTACTATCTTCCCAAGTAAAAGAACTAAAAATAGCGAAGTTAGCACACAAATCCACTAACTTATTACACTTTCTAGGAACACAACTGAAAATTACATGATTGAAATCAAAGGAACTGAAAACCTCATCCCCATTATTCCCATTCATGACATGAGCCTCCTGAAGAAACTTCATGATATTAGCATTATCACCTTCTATGATGATACCCTTGAATTTAAACATCCAATCTTTAATCACCTCCTTTATGGAAAGAGTGGCCATCAACTCCAAGGAAGATGCGTCCCAATGAATACAATCCTTACCAAAAGCCAGCAAAAACCTTCTTTTGTGATCCCTGAAGACTCCCCTAACTCCACCTTTATAAGATGGAAGTAAGGCAGCATCAACATTCACCTTGATCCAATCGGGTGGAGGAGGATACCAATGAGAATTGGACAGCCTTAGCAGCTGATTAGTACCCTGTATACCCGAGTAACTAGCACCATACACCGTTATAGCTGCATAACTAAGAGCGTTAGCAGCTATGAAGAATGAACCAATATTGGAACCATTATGAACAAACATGTTCCGAGCCTTCCAATTGAAGTACACCACATTGCAAAATAGATTTATAAGAAATATGTTTTGAGAAGATAACCACCTGCCACATTCATCGAAAGAGTTGAACGACGGAAATACAAAACCCCATTTTGCCAGATTTTGAAAAACACCAGACAGCATCTTGCATTTCACCACTATATGTTGGTTGTCTTCAGTCTCATTGCACCCTCTCGGATAGGAAGCTTCACCATGCAGATTCCTTTGGGATAAAAACAGAAATGTTGGGATGCTATTGTGGATGATCCTCCACCAAAAAACCTCCACACGCGGATTTAGGTGAGCAGAATTAATCCAAGGCCAATAAGTTACCAAGGTCCCACTATCAATGGAGGCTTCATAAGCTAAAGCTGAGATCATCTTTCCACTGAATTGGCTATTGAGTTCCAACTGATCTTCCTCCATCTCCGAGAAAATTGGAATTTGACAAACAAGCTCAACCAATTCAGCTCCCAAGAACTTGCTAAAGTCCTCCTTATTCCAACAGTTATTTGAAATGAATCTTCCCACTAAAAGGTTTTGAACTTCATCTGCTGTAATGAAAGTAGGCCACTTACAAAAACTTTTATCCAAAACCCATGTATCAGAGAAGAAATCTACTGATTCTCCATTGACAATTCTCCAACGGCTAATAGTTTTCAAGTACGAGGCTCCATCCCTGATTAATTTCCAAGCAGGAGATCCATTTCTCCTTCCCATACCATCCTCAAACACATTCCCATATTTAGGAAAAAGAATTGTGTGTAGTAAGGATTCCCTGTTCTGAATGTACCTCCACGCCATCTTGGATCTAAGTGGTCCAGTTTTGCTACAGCAAGAATGCAGCCCCCTTCCTCTCCACTTCAAAGGTAAGCATAAAACCTTCTAGTTAACATAATGCAAGCCATTCCTACCCACTGATTTGTTCCAGATGAAGCTTCTACAAAGCTTATCTAAATCTTCGAGAATACCTTTAGGCACTAGAGAATTGGAACATTGATAAATTGCAAAAGACAGGAGAACGGACCTGATCAGCAGTAGCTTACCAGCAAGGGAGATTAATTTACCTCCCCAAATGTTAATCACCTTCATGGCCTTCTCAATAATGAATTGAAAGTCCTCTGTTTTGAGCCTTCTTAGAGCAAGTTTTACCCCTAGATAAGTCATTTCCTTGACTATTTTGAATCCCATGAAACGGGAAATAGCCTTCCTTCTACTCCTCCTCACAACCTTTCCAAACAGCAAACAAGATTTATCTACATTAATCCTTTGGCCCATCCATCCACAGAATTTGATGAGAATGGATTTGATTTCCTTGATAATCTTCAAGTTAGCTTCGGAGAAAATAATTACATCATCCGCAAACAACAAGTGAGAAATCCTCACTCCATTGGTGCTAACCCGAACACCAATCCTGTCCACATTCTCCCTAAAAGCATTAGACAATAACTGAGCACAAAGAATGTAAAGAAATGGGGACAAGGGACACCCTTGCCTGAACCCACTCCTAGCTTTGATCCACCTGGATAGAGAACCATTAATCATAATAAAGAAGTTAGAATTAAAAACACATTCCTTAATCAACTTAGCAAATGTGCTAGGAAAGCCAAAATAATCTAATGCATGATCCAAAGTCTCCAAGCCCATTGAGTCGTAAGCTTGTTCCATGTCAATTTTGAGAGATACAAGGCCTTTAGAAGATTTGGAATATCTGAATTTGTGAAACACCTCTTGAGCCAGTAAAACATGATCAGTAAGAGATCTTCCTTTTAGAAAAGCCACTTGTTCATCAGAGATTATCTTTGGAATGATAGAAGACAACCTATTCATAAGTACTTTGGCCACCACCTTGTAAGTGGTATTACATAAACTGATAGGCCTATAATTAGCTGGTGTCAACGGATTGGACACTTTAGGGATTAACACAATGATGGTCTCGTTCCACTTTTCATCCATGCTACCCGTCTCAAGAAGAGGTTAATAGCATTCCACACATCCATCTTGATAATATCCCAATAAGCTTTGAAGAAGGAATAGGTGATACCATCATTACCTGGTGAAGAAAATTTTTGGCCTTGCAAGATAACTTTTTCAACCTCATCAAAAGAAAAAGGTTTGGACACCAACTCCTTATCTTCCTTATCCAAACACCTCCATGGTTTTGGCCACCCTTCAAAAGAGCATTCCCTTTCTTTCCATTTATCTTGAAAGAAACTAATCAAAGAATCTTCAATCTTTGATTGGTCATCCACCAACCCTCCATTCCTATCCTTACTTTGTACAATGGAGTTATAATTCCTTCTAGCTGAAGCGAAGGAGTGAAAGAAATTGGAATTACTATCTCCCTCCACCATCCACCTTACCTTAGCCCTTTGCCTCCACCAAGTATCTAATTGAGCTAAAGTGGAGTTAAGATCCCCAACTTTAACTTTGAGTGACCAACTCTCCTCCTCCGAAAGGCCAGCCCCCTCCACTTCTTTAGCTTGCAGATCTTCAATTTCCTTCAAAAGACTTTCCTTCAAGAGAAGTAAACTTTTATGCTTGGCTTTGCTCCAATAAAAAAGAGCCTTCAAGGATTTTGCCATCTTCATATTCAGGATTTGAGACATGCTACCTACTTGTTTCTTCATCCAAACCCCTCTAATCACAGCTACAGAGGCTTTGTTAGAGACCCAAACATCTTCACATCTAAGCTGCTTCTTGGCCACCTGTTGGAATTCAAGAAGATTCAACACAATAGGGCTATGATCAGAGGCTATCCGCGGCACATGCTGGACCACCATTCTGTGAGGAGAACACAAAGCTACAGAGTTTAAAAAACACCTATCCAGCCTCTCAAGGATACGATCTCCACCTATCTTATTGTTACACCAAGTAAACCTTGGGCCATCAAAAGAGACTTCATGCAAATCATTATTCAGTAAAAAAGAATTCATCTCTTTAGGACCAAGGGAAAACCTAAACCTTTTCCCACCCTTCTTGTCCTCTTTAGAAAGGAGACAATTAAAGTCTCCCCCAATCACCATAGGCAAGTCTCTAGGAGAGAACCGTTCCAAATCCTCCCAAAGTCTTCTCCTCTTATAAACATCCTTGTTTCCATAGACAGCTGCAATCCTCCATTTGCCTTTATTATGAACCACCAAATCTCCAATAATTAGTTGGGATGAAGAAACCAACACCTGGAAGGTCCCAACACTAGTATTCGAAGCCAACAGCAGACCCCCCAACAAACTTTCAGAAGGGACATGAAAAAAACCCTAATTTGGCCCAATCAGCAAATCAACATCCTTCCTTTCAAAATTAGAAATCTTGGTCTCCATTAACCCAAGGAAAAAAACCTTATGATTAACCACCACATATTTTAAATACAGAGAAGCCTTCCTCTTCCTGGCTCCTCTACAATTCAAGAAGCAGATAAAAGACATTTAAACAAGAGGGGAGAAGGTCCCCGCCTTGTCTCTACTATCTCCGTCCAACCTTCTACTCCTGGTTGACACATTAACCGGTCCAAGTCCTTTATTCTGCTCATAACCTCTCTTTTTAACCACAGACGAACCTTCTAATGTGCGCTTTCCAACAACCATAGAAGATTCTAGTGAGTTTTCCACCACCTCCACTTCTTTTTTATTAATCCCCACCAACCCTTCAGTAGGTACAATAATAACTTCCTCAGAATTATTAATCTCCCCCTCCTCTATCAAGTCATCTAACAAACTAAATTTATTAACATTGACTAGAGAAGATTGAAGTTTAAGGGCCATACAAAAGGTCTCTATCTCAGCCTTAGATGGTAGAACAACAGCAGCTTCCACCTGGCCAGTGCCATCTCCTGTAACAGAGGGTTGGATTTGAACAGAAGTAGCCTCGTGAACCTTGCTACCATCACCATTCTGCTCCTCAGGCACAGAGATAACGCCTTGCTTCAAAGAAGATACTCTCCCTTCCATCTTATTTGGATGAGACTTGAACCTCCTGTTTGTTGCAGAATAGTACCCCCTTTTCTTGTAGCTTACATGCAGCCAAGGACCATACCCATCTTTAATAGAATCAGATTCAGTATCAGCAGCCTTACTGATTGCATTAGGATGACCTCCCATCATACCGTCTCCAACAGTAGTTTTATCTTTGGAGCTGAGAGCTTCCTCTACCACCTTTCTAGAGCAATTCTTCTCAAGGTGACCAATTCTTCCGCACTTGTAACAAAAGTTAGGAAGCCTTTCGTATTCAAATTTTTGAAAGAATTTCCCATTACAACCTTCCACCCATACTCCTAGAGGCAATTGATCCTCAAGATTGATACGAAAACATATCCTCCCAAATTCCCTCCTTCCCCATTGGAACATGTTACCATCAATTAAATACGGCTTACCTACAATGGAGGCAATTCTACAAATGTTAATTTCATCCCAGCATTGGAGTGGAAGATTAGGCATCCTAATGCAAATAGGAGCCGTCAACCCTTTTAGGGATGCAGGATTAAACAATGGTGACCACCTATCCATGCCAACAATATTCCCATTGACATACCAAGGACCGCTTGAGAAAATCGATTCTAAAACCTCTTCCTCATAAAAAGAACAAAGAACCCAATCCATACCAAGCAAGGTGAGGTGAAATTTTCCATAAACAGACCATTGTCTTCATAGTTCAGTGCTAATAACCGGGAAAGGTACAAAGCCACCAAAAACTTTGATAACTAAAGAGTTTTTCAGTTTTTTAGAATTCTCTAATTCTTTTTCAATTTGCAGTTTAACAGATGTCCCATTTTCTGATAAGCAATTACCAAAATCAAGATCCATTACCTTGATGTTCTCCTTTTTATTCCAAGCATTATATTGATCAGCCGAAGACTTCAATGGAGGATTTAATTCATGCAAGATTTCACAATGCCCCAGATCACCAGTGATACAACTACGAACCTTTACCAAATCATGATCAGTAGTCACCAAATGAGATTCTCCGTTAACTTCCCTGCCTTGGATCAGGACTCCTCCACCAACACCTTTAGAATCGCTATCTCCCAATATAGCCGAATCTTCAGATAGATCAATTGGAGCACCACAATCAACAATTCCTTTTATTGAACCCATAGGAATCGTCAAAGAAGAAGCGCCATTATCTTCCTTTCATTACCCCGAAACAGCCTGGGGTTTAAACTTCAAATCACTTACGGATTCTGTGACCATATTTTTTCCTTTCCCCATCACCTCAGCATCCTTCTTGCACGTTAATAGCCCTCCTTCATTGATCACCAGTGCACCTCCACAAAGCTTTTTAGGTTTTATTCCCATGTTTATCCCAGAAAAACCATCACCAAATGCCAAAGAAGAAAAAGAACGACCAGGAACATATAAAATCGGGGCCGTAGAAAAATTCGATTCCACAGGTCCACCGGCCGTTGGTGGCCGGTGACCCAACGCCACCATCGGATCCACACCGGAAGCCACGAAAAGAAAATTCAAAATGATGAATTCCCCAAGTTTATATTTCTTGAGTTTGGCCACATAAGAGTGTATGCAATTAGGTGACTGTGCATACACACACAGGGAAAGTGAGAAAACAATTTAAAAGTTAAATTTTTTTTACTAATCATACATATGACTTACAATCATACTATACGATCAATTATAGAAAGAATGAGCTTAATGGTGAATTAAAAAATTAGTTTCTGTGAACTAATCATATCATATGATCTGGATCATACTGTACAATTCATTACAATATGTAAAACTTAGTTGCCAAATAAGTTCAGTAAGATTTTTGAAAAATTAATTTTGAACTAATCGTATTGTATAATTTTATTCATTTTATAAGAAATTTTGAAATCTTATTTAAATTAACCTGCTTATTTAGTCAATCAAATTATGGCTTAATTAATGATAGTAGATTGTACTGTACGATCTTGAATATACCGTACTATTATTACAGATGAAATTTTGTCATCCCAATGAACGTACCAAATGAAACCATGATTTTTGAACTAATTATATAATATGAAATTTATATCATAATGGATGACTAAGTTGAAATCAACTAACCATATTATATGATGATAGCAGTACAGGATGATTGATAGAGATGATTTATATTTGTCTTAGTAATTGTCCTGTATGAATAGTGAGAAAGCAAACAAATCGTACTAGATGATCTTCTGATCACACTATACGATATGTTCAAAAAGTTGAATGGTTCATTTGAATAACTATTTACATCATACTAGACGGGTCTAACTTTTGACCTAATCATACTGCACAAATTCCAGTCATATTGTAAAAGCAGTCAAGGCTAACTTAAATTTTTAGGGTTTCTTGAAGCCCAATATTTAAGAAATATATTTAAGAATCTCAAAGAAGAAGAGAGGATTGTGTGACTACTGATGGTACTCTAAGAGAGAAGCTTTTGAAAGAAATTAAGGGTTTGAGAGAAAGGAAAAGGTGAGGTTGAGCGTGAAGGAGAAGGAGTGTGAGGGGATCACACCGTTGCTCTAGGCTAGCTACACCCTTACTCATCTTGTGGCTTTGGGGAGTTCATGAAGGCTCTCTTGGGAGAAAGGCTTCTAAGTGAAGTCCTCGAGGTGCTTTTCTTGCTCTAGGAGGGGAAAAAAGGATATATGGTTCTCTGCTTGTGAATGGATTCCAGTGCTCTACCATCTCTAGGATGAAGAAAAAGGATTCAATGTTCTTTGCCTTCTCTAGGAGGTAGAAAAAGGATTCAAGGTTCACTGCCATCACCGGGGAGGTAACATAGCTTCTGGCACTCTATCGCATCAGGTTTGGTGAAAGTGAGTCTATTAAGGTTTCTCCATCTTACTGTGGGAGCAAATGGAGAGTCACTTTTTGTTAGTGTAATTCCTGTAGTGGAGGACTCTAGGGAGTGGACGTAGGTCAAGGTTGATCGAACTACTATAAAATTTTTGATGTGCTTTTTTATTTTCTATATTTTACTTTTTGCACTTAGTTTTTATGATAACTGCTTGGTGAAAATCTAAGATTATTATTCTACTGTGTTAATTAGAATTTTATCATCAGTATTTTAATTATTATTAAATTGCTAGCTTCAGCATCGGGTGATCAAACTGTTTATTTCAATATTTTTAAAAAATTTATAAAAAGAATAGAATTCTTGCTTAGGATTATTAAATTACCAATTCAACCCCACTCTTGGTGAGCCTCGGGCTAGTTCTGTGAGGTTTAACAACCTTCTTAAAGTTTCAAGTGATATAAGAGAGGTTTTCAAAAATAATGTTTTAGAAGACTTTTGAAAAATGATCAATGGCTTATTTTGGTAATCGTAACATTATGGAAGGTTATTCAATAACTTGTCCACATTTCTTTGATAATATACCTTTTAATTTCTTGAAAATTTACATGTCAACCATTTTTTAATCTATAGATTATCACATGTAAATGTTAGTCCAAGAAGTATATTTTGTACCTTTTCATTTTGTGAATGACATCAAAACTGAACTATTATTTAATGAATGGATTAATGAGGATAGGGATTTAGCCCAGATAAATGCAAAATATTTGAACTATTTCTTCTATGCATTGAAATCTGAAGATTTTATGCATGTATCCACTTGTACCACTCGACAAGATATTTAGGATAAACTATACATAACCTACAAAGGAACTAGTGAAGAAAAATAGTCTAGGTTAAATATCCTGGTTCATGACTATGAACTATTTCGCATGAAACCTAATGAATCAATTTCTAAAATGTATAATAGGTTTACATAAATAGTGACATCACTGCATGCATTAGGTAGAGAACTTATAAATTCTGAAAAGTGCGAAAGATTCTATGTTGTTTACCCAATTCTTATGATGCAAAGATAACTAGAATTACTGAATATAAAGACTTAAATATTTACTCGATTGATAATTTGCTTGGGTCACTCATTGCCTACGAGCAAGGGGTGAGTCAGAGGAAAAGTGAAGTAGGAGAAAAGAAGAATGAGATAACTACAACACTAAAAGTAGATGATTCTAATAGTAACAGTTCTGCAATAGAGGAGGATGTTGACATCGCCTTAATAACATGACAGTTCAAGAGCTTTTTGAAGAGAAAATAGAAATTTCATCAATAGCATTGAAGTAAAGGTAAAAGCAGCAAAAATACTAAAGTTTCTTTTTGAAAGTTTTTTGGGGTTGTTAAGCCCTTATGAACTAGTCATAAGGCTAACCAAGTGGGGGGTGAATTGGTATTTTAAAAATTTTTGCACAAATAAAAAAATATTTTTGCCTTTTTAAATATTTAAAACACAAATAATATAAGCAGAAGCAGATAACCAAAATTAGATTTTCAACCACAGATAAGATCACAGAAATATTCGAAAATTAAAATGCAGAAAAAAAATGAAAAGGCACACCAAATTTATAGTGGTTCGGTCAACATGACCTATGTCCACTCCCTGAAGCCTCCCCTCCAGGTACTGAACTAAACTATAGTGACTCTCCTTCTGCTCCTAAAGCAAGGCAGAGATGCCCTTACAAAATCTTTTCTTCGACATCGGTTAGGTAGAGAACTTTGACTCCTTTTGCTTCCTCCTGAAGCAGGTAGAGAACCACAACTCCTTTTGATTCCTCCTGAAGCAGGTAGAGAACCTAGAATCCTTTTTCTTCCTCTTGAAGTAGACACAAAACTTAAGTCTAATGATTATGATCACCTCCCTAGAGCCTCCACAAAACCAAGGACGAGGAAGGAAGATGACGATCGAATCCTTGCTTGGAGCAACCTTTGTGAAACCCCTCACAAACTCCCCCTCAAAAGATCCTCTCTCTCTCCCAAACTCTCCCTCTCCTCTAAGGTCTCTTGGAGTGGAATACAGCAAAAGACCTTTTTTACAAGTAAGAGTAATTTGCTTAAATAACAGGCTTTAAAAATCCTAATTTTCTAATTTGGCATAACTGATCATCCAGGACAATCACTGGATTATCCTGTATGATTAGTACAAAATTAACTAAATGATCTAGAACATAGTTCGGGTTGTCCAGGAGATAAGTCGAGATGATAGGTAGAAATATAACTGATCGCCTAGAAAGATGCCCATATCGTCCTGTACGATTAGCTCAAAATACGACATTCTTGTCTAGCAAATAGTTCAGGACGTCCAGCAGATGAGCTTGGACGATTTGAAATATAATTGATCATCCAGGATGATGTAGATATCATCCTGTATGATTAGTACAAAAGGGGACATATCGTCTAGCAGATAGTTTGGGACGCCCAGGAGAGAGATAAGGTTTTTCTTACTGATCGTCCTGGACGATCCTGCCATCGTCCCGGATGATACAATCGATCAAATTAACCTTAATTACTTTTCTTAATCACCTGACTAATTTAGGCATGATTGGTATAAATCATCTAGGATGATGTGGGATCATCCTGTATGATTAGACACATAAATTTATTCTCAAAACTTACCTAAATAAGTTTGGAGGTTGAGATTTTGATTTAAGAATATCGTCCAGGACGATGGGTGGATCGTCCAGGATTATTTACTTAATCAGTTTAACTTATCCTAGATTCCCTAATTAGGGTTTCAATTTTAACAGATCATCCAGGAAGATATTTGGATCGTCCTATATGATATGATTAAAAATAGAAAAGACTGTAACTCACTAAATTTCTCCCCCTAAGTGTGTCTGTGTGCAAGGTTACTTAGCATCAGGATGCACTTTATTACATCTGACTCAAGGAGAAAAAAGAAATATTAGAATTTAAAATTATAAACTGACTCAAACTTAATTTACCAAATCTTGAGCTGGCTTGAATTGCACCTGATCTTGTGGACCTGAAAAGTTAGTAGGCAGGGTAACTACAAATAGATGTACAGTAGTAACATCAGTAGAGAAACAAAAATGTTTGTTAACATGAAAATTATGAACCTTGAATCCAGATTTATAATAATCTCCCCCATTTTGATGATTGCAAACATTTGTTATTGGCAGATAATGCAAAGCAAAGAAAAAACACTATAAGTAAAGCAAAGCACATTTTATTGAAGCATGCAAACAATACAACACTAACACACTAACATTACTCCCCCTTTTGGCATCAAAAAAAGGAGGAAAAAAATAAAACAGAACACATACATAAAATAAACAATAATACAAACATCACACTGGAAGTAAACAATAATAAAAATAAAAAAAACAAAGTTTTTTTGAATCGATCAGCTCAAGTAAATCAAAATTTTTACTAATTTTTAATTCAAAAGCCAATAAGAAGAAACTAACGAGCTGAAATCCAGAAAAGTTGGAAAATTAATTTTTGTAAACCCTACCTCGTACACCTTACAGGTTCAAATTCTTTCAAAAAAAAATCTAATTCAGAAGAAAAAAAATTAGATAAGAAAAGCGATCCTTTCAAACTTCGTTCCAGAAAAATATGCGATAGAATAGTATTGCAAATTAAAGAACTAGAAATCATGATTTTCTATCTCATGTGTTTGAATATATTAAGTGGCACATGAATTCTTCTAAAATTTTTTAAAATTTTGAAAGAGGAGCAAGCTTATTTCTTTGTGGGCTCATTTTGTACCTCTTTTTTCAATTATTTGGCGCACTTTGCGCATCTTTTGATTTTGTATCTTTTCAATTTTTTTGGCGAACATTGCGCATCGTTTCAATTTTGGGCTCATTTTGTGCCTCTTTTTCAGTTGATTGGCGCACTTTGTGCATCTTTTGTGAGCTTCCTTTCTTTCAAAACCTCTAAAAGACTCTCAGTTGTGAGATATCTTCTAGATATAAGAGAAGAAAAAACTCACTCACTTTTTTTTTTTGAGAAGTGCAAATTGCATTAGATAGATAAAAACTAGTTACATGAAATAAAAGGATAACATTCCTCCTTTAACAAATCAAGCAAAGAGGAAGGAATGTTGCTAAAAGAAAAACTATCAAAACGAAAGCTATTATCTAAGGCCAAAGTAGCACATAAATCCACTGCTTTATTACAATCTCTATTAACATGATGAAAATGACCTTATTGAAATCATTTAGAAAGAATAACTCCTTTGTCGCCCAATTCTCCAATTGCCAATTTGACTTATTCTTAGAGTCTTAAATGAAGTTAATGACATTAAGAATATCACTTTCAATAATAACACCTTTACTATCCATCATCCATGTTTGAATTAACTCTCTTATTACTAAAACCACCTCCATCTCAAGTTGTGCGTCATCCCAATGCATTCTATTTTTACCAAATGCAAGAAGGAGCCTTCCCTTGTGATCTCTAAAACTCCTCCAATTCTAGCTAGATTAGAACTCAGAACCACAGCATGCATGTTAATCCTAATCCAATCTAGCGGTGGAGGGTGCCAAACGTCTTGAAACTCCCTAAGGAGATTAACACCCCAGTTATCTCGAATTGGACTAGACTGAATCCTAGTTGTAGATAATATATTGGTTGTAACCACCGAACTAGAAAGAGCTGCCTTGCCATGCTTTACTCCATTACGATTCTTCTAGGATAGAAAAACTGATGCACAATATATCTTTACAATATTGGAATTCTGAATTGATAGCCTTCTTAGTTCCTCCAAACAGCTATCCAAAGTATGAAATATTGGAATGCTAAAGCTCCACTCTCTAATCTTTACAATGATATCAATTATATATTTTCACTGGACTACTATATGAGCATATCTTTCAACCTCTTGGCACCCTCCAGAACATAAATCATCATGAGAAAGCCTTCTATAATTTAGAAACTAATTTGTAGGAATAGCATGTTTACTCAACCGCCACAAAAATAGTTCCATACTTGGATTAAGTTTTAGCTTCTTAAGCCATTTAGAATATCCACCATCATCCACATTGATTCACCCTTTCATCACTTCTTCATAAGACATAGCAGATATGGATCTACCTGAATATTGGAACAAAGCTTCCAGTTGATCCTCTTGCATGTTGGAACCAATTAAGATTTGCACAATCAGCATAATAAGTTCTCTATGAAAAAACTTTTGCAACTTCATTACATTCCAGCCACCATCATTGGATATAAAATGTTGAAGCATCACTCTCTCCAATTCCACACAATCAGCAAAGGTTGTCCATGCATTAAAACATTTATTAAGAAGCCAACTGCCATTCAGGACAATAATTTTATTACCTTTACCCACTTTCCATTAAACAATGGGTTTAAGATGCTTTCCACCATTAACCAAAATCTGCCATGCACTAGATGCACACTTCTTGCATTCACCCTTGAGAACGTTATCACCATACTTCATAATTAAATTCCTATGTAGTAAGGAATATGGATTCTGGATTAAGTTCCATGCCAACCTTGCTCTAAGAGAGCCAGGTTGAAGCACAACCAATTGAACCCCTAAACCTCCAGTACTTCTTGGTTTATAAACATCTTCCCAAGCAACATAATGTATACATTTTTTCCCATTTGGTTTGTGCCAAATGAAGTCCCTACAAAGTTTATCCAACTCATGCAACAATCTTCTTGGCACCATAGAATTTAAAAGTCACTCTCTTAGATAAGGAAAAGTAATCCACAAAATAGAATCATTCTTCTATGATAAATGTAATCATCTGATTAAGAAAACACAAAAGTGATTCAATGACTTGGAATACTACTCATATGAGATAGATTACTATAGGATGATAAAATAGATCTCTATTTCAAAGTCCAATTTTTTAATTTTGAAAAAGATTTTTATTCATAAAGAAAAATAAACCATTAAAGGAGTTAGAGGAAGAGAAACAATCACCAATATTTCTTCCCTTAACTATTTTAGAGAAGTCAATCACTACTTACAAGCTTCTAAATAAAAACAATGCAAACTCTCATTTAAAAATCAAGTCATCAGCAATAGTGAGTAGTAATCTGATTCTGAAGAAAATAAACAAGAACTCAAAGATAAAAGGAAATCACATAAAAATAAATAACCAAATCAAACAAATAACAACAGGAAAAAAATGAGGAAAATTAGCAGGAAATCACAAACACATAGAAACAAATAGGCAAACAAATCAATTAAAAACTAAGTGCTGAAACATAAACAGAGAGTATAAATTTTAAGCATGAATATCTATCACACCTAATATGGTTCTTAAGGTGCTAAAGCTTTCAAAGGCCAATGGTTTTGTGAAGATATATCCCAGTTGATTTTCATTGGCTACATGATATAGCTCTATGTCTCCTTTGGTGACATGGTCCCTAATGAAGTGGTGTCTGATATTGATGTGTTTGGTCCTGGAGTGTTAGATTGGGTTCTTTGAAATGCAGATGTCACTAGTATTATCACATAGGATAGAAATTATGCCTAAAAGAAGTCCTAAATCAAAAATTTGTTGCTTTAACCAAAGTACTTGGGCCACACAATTTCCTTAGGGAATGTATTTAACTTCAGTAGTGGACAGTACAACTAAGTTCTATTTTCAACTGGACTAGGAGACTAAGGACTAGTCCTATAAATTGACATGTTCCAGAGTGCTCTTTCAATCCACCCTACATCCTACAAAGTCAGAATCAAGGTATCTTACAATTTCAAAAGATGTGATATGCCTAGGATACCATATTCCTAAGTTTTGGGTCCCTAAGAGATATCTAAGAATTCTCTTAATAGCAGTCAGGTGGGACTTCTTTAGATCAGCCTAAAATGTAGCACGGAGATAAACACTAAACATAATATCAGGTATGCTAGCAGTCAAGTAAAGAACTGATCCAATAATTCCTCTATACTTCTTCTGATCAATAGATTTTCCATTTGAATTCTTATCTAACTAGACACTAGAGCTTAAGGGAGTGTTGATTGGCTTGTCTTTATCCACATCATATTTCTTCAGGATGTCCTTAATATATTTTGATTGACTAAGAAAAGTTCCATCAACCATTTTCCTTATGCCAAATCCAAGAAAGTAGGAAAATTCTTCCATCAAACTCATCTCAAATTTCTTTCTCATTGTTTTTGAAAAATCATCATATAAATTTTTATCAGAAGATCCAAAAAGTATATCATCAGCATGAATCTAGATAATGAGTAATTGATCTCCTACTCTCCTTAAAAAAAGGTTGGTTTCTATGCTCGCCTTAACAAACTCCCTTTCTAGTTGGAATGTGCTAAGCCTCTCATACCATGCTCTAGGTGCCTGTTTTAATCCATACATGGTATTTTTTAATTTGAAAACATGATTTGGAAATTGGGAATTTTCAAAGCCAGGGGGTTTCTCTACAAAGACATCCTTATTTATTATATCATTTAAAAAGACACTCTTGATATCCATTTGGAAAAACTTAAATCCCTTATAACAGGTAAAGGCTAGTAACACTTTAATGGCTTCCGAATAGGCTACATGGGCAAAGGTTTCCTCAAAATCAATCCATTCTATTTGGTTGTACCCCTTAGCCACTAATCTTGCCTTATTCCTAACCACCACACCAGAATCATTCATTTTATTCTTAAACACCCATTTGGTTCCCACTACACTCTGGTCCTTAGGACTTTCTACTAGCTCCTAAACATCATTCCTAATAAACTATTTTAGTTCCTGTTGCATGGCTAGGATCTAGAATTCATCAGAAATGGCTTGATTGATGTTGGTGGGTTTAGTCTTTGAAATAAAGGTAGAGTGATTTACTTCTTTTCTAATTCTATGACTAGTTTTAACACCTTCAGAAGGGTCTCCTAAGATCAGTTCTTTAGGTTGACTCGAAGAATATCTCCATTCTCTAGGTAGTGAAACTTTAGGTTCAACCCTTTACTATAGATTTGCAGATTCTACTCCTTGGGTGACTTCTACAACCTCCTCCTCTTCTACCCTAGAGCCTCCAAAATTATCAGATTCATTAAACACAACATGAGTGATCTCCTCAATAATTAGTGATCTCTTATTGAAGACTCTATAGGATTTCCCAACACTTGAGTTACTTTGGAACACTCCTTCATCAAAATTTTGGTCAAACTTTCCTAGTTGAGACTTCCCATTATTTTTAATGAACACCTTGCATACAAAGACACGGAGGTGAGAGAGGTTGGGTGTCCTACCTTAAGAATTTCATAGGGTGTTTTGTTCAGCTTAGATCTAAGATTTACTCGATTCAGAACATAATAGGTTGTACTCACGGCTTCTATTAAGAAATATTTAGGAAGTGAGTACTCAACTAACATAGCTCTAGCGGTTTCTACTGAGGTCCAGTTCTTCCTTTTAGTTGCCCCACTCTGCTGAGTGGTCCTAGGAGCTAAAATATTGTGATCTATCCCTTGCTCCTTACAGTAGGTTTCAAACTTATCATTTTCAAACTCTCTCTCATGATCACTATAAATAGTCACAATCTCACAACCTAGCTTTCTCTAAATCTAAGTGGAAAAAGATCTAAACTCCTCAAATGACTCACTTTTATGAGATAGAAATATAACCCAGGTAAAACTCGAATAATCATCAACAATCACATACCCAAAAACTTTCTCTCTTAAGATTGAAGTGCTGACAGGTCTAAAGAGATCCATGTGTAGGACTTCTAAGGGTTTACTAGAGTTTATGTCTTTGATTGAGTGCAAGGAGGATTTAACTTGCTTCCTTAACTGATAGGCATCACACAGGTGGTCCTTAGTGTACTCTAGCTTGGGGACACCTCTCATTAAGTGTTTTTGGGTGATCTTCATAAAGATTTTCATGCTTGTATGACACAATCTCCTACGCCACAGCCATAATTCATCAGCAATTGATTTAAAGCAATTAACAATATCAGCTTTAAAGTAATTTAAATCTAGCATGTAGACGTTGTTGATCCTTTTTCCCAACCAAATAATTTTATCATTTAAGCTTATAAGGGAGCAAGTTGGCAAAAATTTTATGTTAATGCTTTTATCGTAGAGCTGGTTGATGCTGAGAAGATTGTATTTTAGTCAATCCACAAGTAAAACATTGTCAATGATGAAATTTTTTGAATCACCAATTATACCTGATCCCAGCACTCTCCTAGTGGTGTTGTCTCCAAGTGTAACCTTGTCTCCTGCCCTAATTTCTAGTGAAATGAATTGATTTTCATCTCCAGTCATATGTCTTGAACATCCGCTGTCCAGGTACCACATGCTTTCATGAGGTCTTTGTGAGAGAAACCCTGCAAAATCATCAAATGTCAGATTTAGGAACCCAAACAGGTTTGGGTCCCTTGTGATGAACAGAAGAATGCGATGCATGCATGCTATGCTATGGATCTTGTAATTTTGGTCTCCACACCTAATGTGTAGTATGGTGAACAGTTCAAGTGTGGGATATATATCCTATCATGCCACAACAAAAATATCTAACAACAGGAAAAGGATTTACTAATCTACGTGGGTGATAGTGCCTCTTCCTAGGATTGAATGATGCATGCTTTGATGATGTTTATAAAATTCTTTAAGTGATGGTGGTTGTTTATTTTTCATGAAAGCAATTAATTTAACATCAAAAAATTTATTTGAACTTTCAAGAATTAAATTTTCCACTCTCAATGCATGCACCCTACTCTCTGCATCAAATGCATGAGTTTCTAATTCCTTGAATGCAATTTCTAATTCAACATATGATGTTTGTAACGTATCATGCTCAGCAGATAAATTAGAATAATTTTTATCTAATTCATCAAATTCATTAAGTAATTCCATAAGATTGCTATCCAAGGTGGAATAATCTTTAATCAAAATTTTATACTCTTTTTGTAAGTTCAAAAACTCCAGTTTCAAGCTAGTATACAATTTTTTCAACTTCCTCTATGATGTATAAATTTTCTTAAAAACTTCAAGCAATAGATCATATGTTAATTCACATACCTCTTTTTAGTCAGAGTGACTAAGATGACCATTCGCCATCAAACATAAGTTGGTTACCTCCTCTTCAGCTTCAGTTCCAAAGGAGTCAGATGTTGAATTAGCCCAGAAAGCCTTTTGGATCTTCTTCTTGTCCTTCTTAAACTTGGGTTTCTCCTCACCCTTCTCCTTACTTGGGTGAGACCTAAGTTTAGGACAATTAGACTTTAGAAGCCCCAGCTTCCTGCATTCAGAACAAATAACATCACATGAGCCTTTAAAATTCTTACCAGATTTACCTTTGTTCCACTTCTAATGATGCTTTTGTTTCTTCTTTAAGAAGCTCTTGAGTTATCTTGTGATTAATGCCATGTCATCATCATAAAAACCTGAAGGGCCAAAAATCAGAATCATAAGCCTTCAAGGCTATAGATTTCTCCTTCTTTTTCTCATCTGCATCAAGCTACCTTTGGTTCACTCCTTGCTCATAAGAAATTAGTTATCTAAGTAAGTTATCAATTGAATAATTATTCAAATCTTTTGATCCAGTAATTATAGTAATTTTGGCATCAAAGGAAGAAGGCAAACATCATAAAATCTTGATCACTTTTTCATAGTTAGTAAGCTCTCTTCCTAAGGCATGCAGGGAAGTGATAATCTGTGTAAATCTAGTGTATATCTCAAAAATTGATTCATTGGGTTTCACACGAAAGAGTTCATAATCATGCAAGAGAATGTTCAGTCTAGATTATTTAACCTCATTCGTTCCTTCATAAGTAATGCATAATTTATCCCAAATTTCTTTACCAGTTGTACATGTTGAAATGCATATATAATCTTTAAATTTCAATTCACAGAAGAAGCAGTTCAAATATTTAACATTCAATTGAGTAAGATCTCGATCATCAATTATCCATTCAGTAAAAGAAATTTCAGTTTTAACTCCATTACCCGTTCTATAGGGTGCAACATAACCTTCCTTTACAAGGATCCACATATGATAATTGATTGATTACAAAAAGGTGGACATGCAAGTTTTCCAAAAATCAAAAGGAATATTATAAAATAAAGCTGGTTGTGTGATTGAATAACCTTCCACAGTATTACGATTTCCAAAATTAGCCATGGTCCAGAATTTAAAAGTTTTTCAAAACTTGATTTTTTGAATCCTGCTTTGATACCACTTGACAGTTTGTTAGGGTTGTTAAGCCCTTATGAACTAGTCCTAAGGCTAACTAAGAGGAGGGTGAATTGGTATTTAAAAATTCTTGCGCAAAAAGAAAAATATTTTTGTCTTTTTGAATATTTAGAACATAAACAATGTAAGCGAAAGAAGATAACCAAAATTAGATTTTTAATCATAGATCAGATCACAAAAATATACAAAAATTAAAATGTGGAAAAATAAATGAAAAGAGCACACCTGATTTATAGTGGTTTGGTCAACATGACCTATGTCCACTCCCTGGAGCCTCCCCTCTAGGTATTACACTAAATTATAGTGACTCTCCTTCTGCTCCCACAACAAGGTAGAGAAGCCCTTACAAAATCATTCCACCGACACTAGTGAGGCAGAGAACCTTGACTCATTTTGCTTCCTCCTAAAGTAGGCAAAGAACCCCAACTACTTTTTCTTCCTCCTGAAGCAGGCAGAGAACCCAAAATCCTTTTGCTTCCTCCTAAAGTAGGCATAGAACCCAGATCTGATGCTGATGATCGTCTCCCTAGAGCCACCACGGAACCAAGGATGAGGACGGAAAATGATGATCAAATCCTTGCTTAAAGCAACCTTTGTGAAACCACTCACAACATCCTCTCTCTCTCTCTCTCTTCCAAACTCTCCCTCTTCTCTAAGATCTCTTGGAGTGGAATACAACAGTAGATCTTTTTTACATGTAAAAATAATTTGCTCAAAATAAAAGGCTTCAAAAAACCCTAATTTTTTAATTTGGTGCAACTAATCATCCAGGACAATCTCCGGATCATCCTATACAATTAGTATAAAACTGACAAAATCGTCCAGAACATAGTTCGGGTCATCCAGGAGATAAGTCAAGATGATAGGTAGAAATATAATTGATCGTCCAGGATGATGCCGATATCATCCTGTATGATTAGTTCAAAATATGATTGTATCATCCATCAAATAGTTTGGGACATCCAGCAGATGAGCTGGGACAATTTGAAATATAACTTATCATCCATGATGATGTAGATATCATCCGTTATAATTAGTACAAAAGGGGACATATCATCCCACAGATAGTATGGGACGTCCAGGAGAGAGTTAAGGTTTTTCATACTGATCATCTTGGACGATCTTGTGATCATCCTGGAGGATATGATTGATCAATTTAACCTTAATTACTCTCCTTAATCACCTGACTAATTCATGCATGATTGGTATAAATCATCCAGGATGATGTGGGATCGTTCTGTAGAATTAGGCACATAAATTTATTCTCAAAACTTGCTTAAATAATTTTGGCGGCTAAGATTTTTGATTTAAGAATATCATCCAGGATGATGGGAGGATCATCAAGGAAGATTTACTTAATTAAGTTAACTTATCCTAGATGCCCTAATTAGGGTTTTTATTTTAACAGATCATCCAGAATGATATTTGGAACATCCTGTACGATATGATCAAAAATAAAAAAGACTCTTACTCACTAAATTTCTCCCCCTGAGTGTGTGTGTGCAAGATTACTTAGCATCAGGATCCACTATATTACATTTGACTCAAGAAAAAAAAGAAACATTGGAATTTGAAATTACAAACTAACTCAGTCTTAATCAACCCAATCTTGAGCTGGCTTAAATTATACTTGATCTTATGCACCTAAAAGTTAGTAGGTAGGGTAACTATAAATAGATGTGTAGTAGTAATATCAGTAGAGAAATGGAAATATTTGTTATCATCAAAATTATAATCTTTGAATCCAGATTTAAAACACTTCTAACATAATTTACTTCCAATACAGGAAACCAGGCCACCTCTAATTCACTGTCCCAACTTGAAGACTCACCCGATTAAGGAGAAGGGTGAAGATAAGCCAAAGTTCAAGAGGGGCAAGCAAATGGCACAAAATGCTTTCTGGACTGACTCTGCCTCAAAATCTTCAGAATCAAAAGTAGAGGAGGAGGTAACAAACTTGTTTCTTAAGGCTAATGATAATGTAGATCAATCAGATCAAGATGAGGTATGTCAACTCTCCTATGTTGAGTTACTCATTATTTTTAAAAATATTCATGATTCATACAGGAAGCCAAAAAAGATGCATGTTAATCTTAATACTGAATTATCTACTTTGCAAAAAGAGCATGCTAGCTTAATTACAGTGCTTTCTAATTTTGATTGGGATCACATGACCTTGCTTGATGAATATGATGCCTTAAACAAGAAGCATATCAACTTAACTAATGTACATGAATCCTTGAAAACATCACAAATTAAATTATGGAAAGCATACAAAGTATTATAAGCATCTAAATTAGAAATATTTGGTAGGGTGCATGCATTGAAAATTGAAATGTCCATTCTTGAAAGTGGAAACAAATTTTTGGAAGCTAAACTAACTACACTTGAGAATAACAAACCTCCACCTATCTTAGAACAATTTCGTAAGCCCACAACACGGTATGCATTGCATAAACCTAGGAAGAGACACAATGGCCTACATAGGTTAGTAAATCCATTTCTTTGTATTAGGTGTTGCTCTTGTGGCCCGCACTTACACAATCCACCGTAGGACATATCTAGTGTGGAGGCCAAAATTGCATTCATAATAGCATAGCATGTATTCATCCTAATCATTCAAGCATAAGGTTGATCCCAAACTCATTTGGGTTCCCATATCTAACCTTTGAATGACTATGTAGGGTTGCACTCATAAAAGGCCTAGTGAGAGCATGTGGTACCTAGACAATCGATGCTCGAGGCATAGGACTAATGATATGAAGCAGTTCATCACACTAGAGGCTAGGTCACGAGGCAAGGTGACATTAGGAGATAACACCACTAGGAAAGTAGTGGGATCAAGTATAATCAGCAATGCTAAAAAATTATTATTGAAAATGTTTTATTAGTAGATGGTTTAAAGCATAATTTACTGAACATTAATCAGCTGTGTGATAAAGGTTTTGACATCAAATTTATTTCTAAGAAAACCATAATTAATTTAAATGGAAAAATTATTTTTGATGGAAAATGAATGCATAATGTTTACCTATTAGACATGAAGTATATTAAAAATTTAGATTTTTTATGTTTGAAAGTAATAGTTGATGATTCATGGTTATGGCATAGGAGACTATGCCATACGAGCATGAAAACTCTTAGGAAGATTACCCAAAAAGACCTAGTTTGAGGCATACCAAAGTTAGACTTTACTAAGAACAACTTATGTGATGTCTGCCAACTAGGAAAATAAGTCAAGTCTTCATTTCATTCATATAAGGACATCAATACCTCTAGGCCACTAGAAATCTTGCACATGGACCTATTTGAACCTATTAGTATAACCATCCTAGGAGGGAAGACATACAGATTTGTAATAATAGATGACTTCTCTAGATTTACTTGGGTTAGATTCCTAGCACATAAGAGTTAGTCATTTGAAGAATTTAGAACTTTCTCCACTTGGATTCAAAGGAAAATAGGATGTGAAATTTCAACCATTCATAGTGATCATGGTGGAGAATTTGAAAATGATAGGTTTGAATCTTTGTGCCAAGAGATTGATATAGAATATAACTTCTCTGCCCCTAGGACCACTCAGCAGAATGGAATAGCTGAGAGGAAAAAAAGAACCTTGGTAGAAGCTATTAGGGCAATGTTAGCTGAATACACTCTCCCTACATATTTTTAAGCAGAAGTAGTGAATATTGCTTGTTATGTTTTGAACAGGGTGAATGTTAGATCCAAGTTGAATATAACACCCTATGAAATCCTTAAGGGTAGGACACCCAATCTTTCCCACTTACATGTCTTTGGATGTAAATGCTTTATCTTAATCAATTGGAAATCACCCTTAGGAAAATTTGATCCCAAGTTTGATGTAGTAGACTTCTTAGGTTATTCATCTGTAGGGAAGGCCTATAGAATCTTTAATAAGAGGACCTTAGTAGTAGAAGAGTCTACCCATATTATGTTTGATGAATCAGATAAGACCCTTGAATCTCAACCTGATGAAGAAGAAGTAGGGGTCATTCAATGAGTAGAAGCCATTAATTTAAGAGATAGAGTAGCACCTCAGGAGCATTTTCCTAAATATTAGAGATATTCTTTTAATCATTCTAAAGAATTAATCTTAGGAGACCCATCTAAAGGTGTTAGAACTAGGCATGGACTTAGAAAAGAGGTTAGTCATTCTGCTTTTATCTCCATGATAGAACCCACCAACATAGATCAAACCTTATCTGATGATTTCTTGATCCTAGTAATGCAAGAAGAATTAAATTAGTTTATTAGGAATGAGGTATGGGAGTTAGTGAGTAGATCTAAAGACCAGAGTGTTGTAGGAAGTAAATAAATTTTTAAGAATAAAATGAATGACTTTGGTGTAGTTGTAAGGAATAAAGATATGTTAGTAGCTAAGGGGTACAATCAGATTGAAGTGATTATTTTGAAGAAACTTTTGCCCCTGTAGCTAGACTAGAAGCCATCAGGGTACTCTTAGCGTTTACTTTCTTTAAAGGATTTAAGCTATGTCAAATGGATATTAAGAGTGCTTTCTTAAATGGGGTAATTAAAGAGGATGTATATGTTGAGCAACCCCATGGTTTTGATAACTCAAAATTCCCAAATCATGTATTCAAACTAAAAAAGGCATTCTATGGTTTGAAGCAAACACCTAGAGCCTGGTATAAAAGATTAAGCGCATTCCTTCTAGATAGAGCATTTATTAAGGGTAGTGTAGACACCACCCTTTCCCTTAAAAAAAGAAGGAGAAGACCTACTAAAAGTGCAAATCTATGTTGATGATATACTATTTGGATGTACAAATAAAAATCTTTATGACAAATTCTCAAAAACTTTGAGTGAGGAGCTTGAGATGAGTATGATGGGAGAAAATTATTTTCTTGGATTTAGTGTAAAGAAGATGGATGATGGAAACTTCCTTAACCAATCTAACTACATCAAGGACATTCTTTAGAAATATAAAATGGACAATGTTAAGGCAATAAACACTCCCATGAGCTCTACCATACAATTAGATAAGGATCCACATAGAAATTTAGTCCATCAAAAGAAATATAGTGGAATAATTGGATCACTTCTTTACCTGACTTCTAGTAGACCTGATATTATATTTAGTGTTTGTCTCGATGCTAGATTTTAGGCTGATCTAAAAGAATCTCACTTGGCTGTTGTTAAGAGAATCCTTAGATATCTCCAAGGAACCTAAAGCTTAGGAATTTGGTATCCAAGGCATAGCCTTTCCTTTAAAATTATAGGATATTCTAATTCAAATTTTACAGGAGGTAGGGTTGATAGAAAAAGTACTTCTTGAACATGCCAATTCATAGGATAATCTTTAGTCTACTGCTCCAATAGAAAAAAAAACTCTGTAGACCTATCTACCACTAAAGCAGAATGTATAGCTGTAGGGATTTGTGTTGTACAAGTCCTATGGCATAAATAACAAATCTTGGATATTAGACTACCTATAGGCACCATTCAAATCAGGTGTGATAACATTAGTGCTATTTACATATCAAAGAATCTTGTCCAACATTTCAGGACCAAACACAGATATTAGATAGCATTTCATTGGAGACTATGTGACAAAAGGGGATATAGAGCTATATCATGTAGCTACTAAACATCAATTTCCACACATCTTCACTAAACCTCTAGCCTATGACATCGTAAGCACCTTGAGGACTAGACTAGGTGTTATAAACATTCATGCTTAACACAGGAAAAATCAAAGTTTTTTATCACTTGAAATCAGCAATTCTTATGTGTTACATTATATGTGTTTCTTTTGTGTTGTTTTTGTGTACGTTGAATTATGTTTTTGTCCTTTTGCATATTTTTTATTTTTTTAGATTTTATTTTTATTTTAAAGGTATTTTTTGATCATCACACACACACTCCTCACTAGATCAATAAAAAAAATCAAAACTAAATTTTTTTTTCTCATCATACTGTACGATCCACTTTCATACTATACGATATGATCATTTATGTACAAATCATGGCCATTAGCTAAATAACCTAGCTTAATGAGTTCAATTAATGGTAATCATATTATATGAACCACCCTTCTTACTATACGATCCATGTGTGAGAATCTTTTGGGATGAGTCAAATTTGGTCGGTATGATCTGTGCGAACCACTCTTCATACTATACGATACACGTGTTAGAATCTATTAGGATAAATTCAATATGATCGATATTATCCTTTTCACACTTTATACTTTATGAACACCAATTTGTATAGTATGATGAATTTAGTTAAACTTCATTCAGATGACTCCTCGGGATGAATATAATTCCTTAAGATTGACCTGTACGATACCGATCATACAATACTATTTGACCAAATTTTTCTGACAAGTCATCCAAACATTTTAACTTTTCTAATTGTACTTTATGATCTCAATTTGTACCGTATGATAGGCTTCAGATCTAAAAATTGGAGAGTTTTTCAAAGGTTTCAATCACTCAACTAATCCTTCCTTCAAACTCCTAACCTCTCAAATCTAATTTCTTCAGTGGCTGTGGATGCAAACATGATAGAGTGACCCAAGGTAGCTCCTCCTCCTCTCATCACTTTGACGATCAATTTCTATTTGTAAGAGATGAAGATGCTTACTACAAGTTCGAGGAGGCACGAATCACCCCATGCAGAATGCTAAATCAACCAGCTCTCAACTTCATGGTGATGAACCTCTTTTCCTCTGCCACTCTCCAGTTCCTTGTCACACTAGCCTTTTCTTTCAATTTTGAATTACTCTATGAATTACCAATAAGTCTTACGGTCAATGTTGAAACCTTTACCCTAACCTCTTATGTTTATAGACAACATGTAGAAATCACTAATGAGGATTTAGGTGAGCATATCAGTCTTTCTTTGAAAGGACCATATCCACAATCCCTTATCTCTACAACTAATTTTGACTGGAGCTCCATCAACTTGACTCTTAGGAATGTGGCCATAAATCAACATTAACCCTTAGTACACACCCTAAATCAGAATTGTTGGGTTATCCAGCATGTTCTTAGAACTTCAATTATACACAAAGCTATAGATCGTGTCAACATAACTCCACTTCTTTCCATAGTCACCAACCTAATAATGTCTAATAACCAATTTGATGAAGCCCAGATGATTATTGATTATATCCAAAATATGACTCCTATTCGATATCCTAATACCCAAAGAAAGCAAAATGTTGCTTTAGGATATGTCATAGGGTATATCTTAGATACAAAATTACCAAATCAACTACCCTGCTCCTCCCGATAATCTTCCTATTTTTTATACGGATGCCTCCTTATGTATTCTTTTCTATTAGGGGCAGGAGCACGATGAGCCAATGTTTGTTAAAGAAGGGGAAGATGCTCTTACAGGTGGACCTGCACCTCCTTCAATACCACCACCTCCACCTACCTATCATGCCTACTCTCAAGATGACATAATTTAGAAGCTTAAACACTTAGAAACAAGGCTGAACTATAATTTTCAACAGTAATAACAGTAGCACAAGGAAGACATGGGCTGGTTTTGAGAAATGTTTTCTCACATTGAAGATCAATTTACCTCCTTACATAAATACTTTCAACAACAACCACCACCACCAACATCTGATCACGATACGTCTCTTTTTTAGTGTCTATTTATTATATTTTTCTATTTTTACTTCTTGTAATGTTCACTTTATTTGTTGTTCCTCCTCTTTTCGGTGATGTCAAATGGGGGAGAAAATATATGTCTGGTTGTATGTTTAATTTTAACAGAATCATGTGTTTATTTTATATTATTTTTTATTATCATATTTTACTTTTATCTTTCATTAAAAAATAAAAATAAAAATAATATAAAAAATGCAACCCCTAATTTTTAAATCTCTCACCTAGTGAGAGGGTGCTTAAGAGAAAAATAATTTTTATCTTGCCTATCAACCAATTTTATTTCCCATCATCAAAAAATTGGAGATTATTGCAATCCAGGATCCCTAGTCTGTGATTTTGATGATGACAAATATTGTTGATTGATTGTTACTTTTCTCATTGAATATTTTAGAATTTTCTTTTATATGTGAGCACTTATATTATAGGTAAAACATACACTACTCAAGACTACTATAAGCTCAAGACTGGGTAAAATTGGAATGTCAAGTAGACAAAGTCTGTATTTTTACTTTTCTTTATAATCTATTTCTTGAGTCTGGTGAGATAAGAGTGTATACAATTGGGTGACCGTACACACACACATTGGGGGAGTGAGAAAAAAATTTTAAATGATAAATGTTTTTTACTAATCATACTATATAACTTATAATCGTACTGTATGATCAGTCATAGAAAAAATGGCCTTAATGGTTAATTAAAAATTTAGTTTCTGTGAACTAATTATATTATTCAATTTGGTTCTTACTATAAAATTTATTATAATCTGTAAACCCTAGCCGCCAGATAAATTAAGTAAGATATTTGAAAAATCAATTTTGAACTAATCATACTATTTGATTATATTCGTACTGTATGAAATTTTGAAATCTTACTTAAATTAATCAATCAAATATTACTTTAATTAATGATTGCAGATCATACTATATGATTTTAAGCAGATCGTATGATTATTAGAAATGATGTTTAGTCATCCCAAAGATCATACCAAACAAAACAATAATTTTTGAACTAATCATATTATACGATATTTATAACATACTAGATGACCAACTTGAAATCAACTAACCATATTATGCAATAATAGCACTACGAGATGATTTTACTATGAATTCTAATCATACTGTACAAACAGTGGCTGCCAACATGAATTTTGAGGATTTTTTGAAGCCCAACATTTAAGCAATGTTTTTAAGAATCTGAAAGAAGAGAGGATTGTGTGACTACTTAAGGTACTCTCAGAGAGAAGCTTTTGAAAGAAATTCAAGGTTTGAGAGGAAGGAGAAGGTGAGTTTGAGAATGAGGGAGAAGGAGTGCTAGGGAATCACATGGTTGCTCTGGGCTAGCTACACCCGTGCTCCTCCTGTGGCCTTGGTGAGTCCTTGAAGGCTCTCTTGGGTGAGAGGCTTCCAAGTCATGTCCTTGAGGTACTCTACCTTCTCTAGAAGGGAGAAAAAGGATTTGAGGTTCTCTTCCTGTGAAATGATTTTGGTTCTCTTCCATCTCGAGGAGGGATAAAAAAGATCCATGGTTCTCCACCTTATCAAGGAGGGAGAAAAAGGATTCAAGGTTTGTTATCATCTCCGAGGGTGGTGACATACCTTCTGACACTCCACTGCATCAGGTTTGGTCAAAGTGAGTCTATAAAGGCTTCTCCGCCTTATTGTGGGAGTAAAAGGAGAGTCACTTTTTGCTAGTGCGATTCCCAGAATGGAGGACTCCGGGGAGTGGACATAGGTCAAGGTTATAAAATTCTTGGTGTGCTTTTTCATTTTCTGCATTTTACTTTTTGCACTTTTTTTCTATGATAACTGCTTAGTGAAAATTTGACATTATTATTTTACTGTGTAGTTTAGAATTTCATCATCGGTATTTTAATTATTGTTAAATTGCTAGCTTTCACATCAGGTCATCAAACTATTTATTTCAAAGTTTTTAAAAAATTTACAAAAAGAATAGAATTCTTGCTTTGGATTTTTAAATTAGCAATTCAACCCCCCCCCCCCCCCCCCCCCCTCTTAGTGAGCCTCGGGCTAGTTCTGTAAGGTTTAATAACCTTCTTGATCTTTCAATACCAAAGGGAGACATAGAATTTCATCATATAGCTACTGAAAAATAAATTAGAAGATATATTTATTAAACCCATTATTTATGACACCTTAAGTACACTTAGAACTGGATTAGGTGTCCTTAATATTAAAGCTTAGAGAAAATGCGGTATGGATATGGTTATAATTAGTATGTTTGTTTAATTATTTATGTTAACTATTTGTATTTATGATTATTTGTTCTATTTATTTCTATTTGTGTTTTATTGTGTGTATGTTTTGTCTTATAGAATTTTCTCTGATTATCACTCACAAACCCTATTTTTGATCACATCATACTATACAATCCACTTTGTATTGTATGATATACACAGATCATCAAATCAGTACCATCTAGAAAATTCAATGGTTCATATTAACTCAATTTTTTAGGATCATATTATCCAAGCACATCTCTCATACTGAATGATACACGTGGCAGTGATCATTGGCAATTCAATTCAAATGATATGATATTTAATTAGTCATCATACTTTTTGAACACTTGTTTGTACTATACAATCTGTTTAGTCAAAAATTATACTGGATGACTCCTCAGGATGAATAATTTTATGAAAATTATCTAGTATGATCATAATCATACTATATGATTTGACCACCTTTTAAACTATTTAGCTAGGATTAATTGAATTCCTCTGATCGTACTATATGATTTACATCGTACTATATGGTCTACTAAGGACTATAAAAGAAAGTGAATTCTAAGCCTCTAACTACACAAAACCTTCCTCACATAAGCTTACTAACCTTTGCAAGCCTTCCTTAATAACCCATGGACATTGGCAAGTGATCCTAAACACTTGTAGTGAGTGCCTCTTATCATCCTATAGATGACATGCATCAATTAGTTAAAGATGAATTCACATATCATAGGTATATGGCAGCACACATCACTCCTTTTAGTATCCTGAATCAAGAATTTTTGAACTATTAGGTACTAGATCTTTTTGCTGGGACTATATTACAGTTCATCCTTACTTTGCTTTTCCTTCTAATTTTAAATCACTATTTAAATTTTTTGCAAGCCTAAGAATAACTTCTGATAGAACCACCATGCAATCTTTTGTCTATAAGCATCAAATAGATATTACTTATTAGGACTTTGATGAGATCTTACACGTTTCCACTAGGGGTATAACACCATATAGTGTAAGCTCTGGGGAGACTATGATTGGACTATGGTAAATCTCACTATTAAGAATGTACCTATTAATCAACACCTTCCTTTAGTAAATTATCTTACCAAAAATATATGTAACATCCAATATTCCTTAGAACCTTTATTATACTTAATGGTGGAGATAGAATAAAAATCACTCCTTTTCTATCTGTAGTCACCTACTTCATTATATCTAGTAAAAAATTTAATGCAATGGATATAATTATTTATTATATTTGTAACCTAAAATCTATTAGAAACTGAGGAGTTTGATGCAGGCAAAACCTAGCTCTAAGAAACATCATTTCCTATGTCTTAGATATAAAATATTAACTCATATATCCAACACATGCCAATAATTTCTGTACCTTCCACACTAACATCTCTTTCTACCTTCTTTTTAGTGACAGATGCTATGGGGCACAACCCATAGAAAAGGAGCATGAGTTTAAGGAGGAATAGAAAGACCTTCTATCTCCAGAACCAACACTAGCACCATAATCGACACCATCATACCAGCCACCATTTTATGATGCCCTTGAAGAGTGCTTTGACCTATTGGAGATGCGCTTTGAGACTCATATTTAGTAGTAGCATGAGGTAGATATGGCTTGGTTTGGAGAGCAGTTCACTTCAATTGACAGATATTTCTAGCCACCTCTACCACCACCTAATTAGGGGTCATTATATGAGAAGTGATTATTATTTTTTATTATTCATTTTTGTAGTGTATTATGTACTTGTGTCTAATTTAAAGATCTCCTTTTTGTGATGATAAAAGGGGGAGTAGGTAGCAGTTTATTTGCACTAGTTTTGTCTTCATTAGTGTAGTTTCTTTCATGATTATCCTTTCTAGTGTGTTTCATTTCATTTTTTTAAATAAAAAATTAATTAAAAATATAAATTTATAACAAGAAAAAAATAATTATATAAATCTCTATAAGTTTTTAAAGATATCACTTAGTGAAGGGGTGAACTTTAGAGAAAAATAAATTAACTTGAAATTCAACAAATAATATTTTTCATCAGCAAAAGGGGGAGATTGTTGAAATTTGGGAGCGTGAGCTTATGTTTTGATGAAAATAAACATTATCGAAATTTATATATTATCTTATATATGTTATAATTGCATATGTTTTTCTATGTGTACTAACATTTTAGGTACAACATACACCAAGCAATGTTAAAGGATCAAGACTAAACACTAGGTAGAATAGAGTTGATTTTTATAAAAGCCTATTTTTTATCTTTTGTTGAGTCAATATATTATAAAAGGTATATGTTAGTATAGCAACTGTGCACACACACATGAGGGAAATAAAAATTAAATATTTTAATTTTTTTTAATATCGTACTATATGATCTGGATCATACTGTTTGATATACTTGAGAGAGATTAATTAAAATATTTTAATTAATTGGATTAAATTTTGAACTAAATATACTAAACTAATTTAATCATACAGGATGATCACTTGTAATTTAGAAACCCTACTGTCAATCAAATTTAGTCAAAATTTTCAAAATTGAATTTTTTTCTAATCGTACTATACAAACTTGTTCATACTATATGATATTTAAAATCTTGCCTAGATTATTCTCAAAATTTAAACAATCGAATTAATCATTAAGATTGTATGGTATGATTCACATCATAGTGGATGATTGACACATATGATTTTTTATCATCTAGCAGTTAGTCTTATAGAAACTATGATTCAATTGAACTAATCGTACTGTACAACCCTAGGATCATAATAGATAATAAGTTGAAAATTTTGAACTGATCATACAAAGAAACATTCATTGTACAATACTAAAGGGAGAATTTAACTAATTCTACTGTATGCTCCTCATATTGTACTATACGAATAGAGATGGGACAAAAGAAAATTATGGTTTTTCTAGGAGCCTGGTATTTAAATAACTCTTATTTCATTTATAAGAGTCTTTGGCAATCAAAGAGCTTGAGTCTTCTATGAGAGAGAGTTTGAAAGGTGAATGTTAGGCCTTCGAATAGAAAGGTGTGTTGAGAGGGAGGAAGAATAGCCTTAGGATCAAGGGAGTGTGAGTGTGTGAGAGAGATCGAGAGAGTCTTCACAAAGTTTCTCCATTCAACATCCACATTCTTTCTCCATGAGTCAAAGCTTTACTTGAATGAAACATCAGAAAGAACCTCTTGGAGTCAATGAGACATTAAGAACTCTACTACATTGAGTTGGTGAAAGGGATTCACTTCTCCGCACACCATTAGTGAAAGGGGCTTGGCTACTCTACTGCACCATTATTCAAAAAGATTCGGCTACTCCGTTTCACTATTTGTGAAAGGGATTCGGCTACTCCACCGCACCAGGTTGGTGGAAGAGATTTTGTAAGGGCTTTTTCACCTTGTTGTGAGGGAAAAGGGAGAGACATTACAGATTTAGTACAATAGATAGAGAGGACTACGAGGGGTGGACATAGGTCAATGTTGGTCAAATAACAATACATTTTTGGTGTGCTCATTTTTATTTTTTTTATGCACTTTATTTTCGCAATTTTACTTTCTAACAGTTTTACTTTCTTGCAAATCCACAATGTGAACTTTGAGATTGATTTGGATTTGATTTTGTTAAGAAAATTAAAAGATGAAAATTATTTTCCAGCTTACTTTTCTACAAAATATGAAAAGACATTTGATTTTTCCTACTATTAGCTTCCACATCACAAGATCTTATTTTAAACTTAAGTTTTAAATTTCCTTAAAATTTTTAAAAAGCGATTTTTTAAGAAGAAATTTTTAAAAACACCACTTCATCCCCCCTCTTAGTGTGCCTTTATAGTTCAAGTGGTCTAATAACCACAAATTGGACTTTCATAAGAAGTATTTTGTCATCAGTTTGTGTATACTAAATATTTTATCATATATTTGTTAAAAATAGTTATTTATATTTCAATTAGTTTCTAATCAATTTTCATAAAATTTTAATAGTTATTTAAAAGCTTCCAGTATCAATATTTGATTGAATTTTAGTTTTCTTTACAATACTTCCATTTGTTATTACAACACAATATTTTTAATCCTTTTAGTTTGAGATATCAATTTATATTTTAGGCTATGAGCTACTGCCATTTATCTCACTCTTTCTTTTGCTTCCATTTTTAGGTTAAGAAAAGGGCAAGAAACAACCTAAGTAGTTAATAACTGGCTCAAAATATGTGTTGTAGGTATATTTTGGCTAGTTTAGTCTTAAAGGCTTAACTTTTATTTTTTATTATATTATTTATTACTAAGTGCTAGTATACATAAACCTCAATTTGTATGTATATTTTTGGATAATATAACAAAACATGATTTTTTTGTATTCAGTTTTTCACTTTTTTTACGTTTAGTAGTGGCTTTGTGGTGTGTTTAAATTTTTTAATTTTCTTAGCACTTCTCCAACAAGATCTTTGGATTAGTTTATGGTTCTTGTCACAATCTGGTATGGTATGATCTATGTGGTATCATATTATATCATGTCAGGTTGTGATAAGCTTTTTAGTATCAGAGCTGAGATTGGTGAATTAAATCATAATAGAGCAATATGATTCATTCTTTCACAGAGAGATAATTTTGGGTAGTTTTGGAGCTCATTTTATTTTTTTTTATATGCATGCATTGCATACAACTTTGTTCAGTATAGTTAATCAATTTCAGCTAGATCGAACTATGCCCAATGGTATGAGCTCTACTCAGGCAGCTCAGGTTCATGGTATAGATCTTATGACTAGTTCTGAGGTAGCTTCTCATATTGTAAGTATGGTAGCATAGTTAGTAAGTGAGGCTCATATGCAAGTTTTTGGTAATCAAATTGATTACTTGGATAGCTATTTATATAATATAAAGAGATTATACTCCTAGAATTTTAGGTGTTATTGAGCTTAGGGTAACAAAGGATTGGCTAATAAGGATAGTGAAGACTCTGGAAAGGATGGATTATTATCCTAAGAGGAGAGTTACATTAACTGTGTTTCTATTAGATGGTGAGGAAGAGCATTAATGGTTTTTCTAGCTAAAGGAGAAGTTTCAGGGTTATGCAAATACCTTGATTTTTTGGGAGGAGTTTATGGAGATAAACAAAATATAGTTTGTACCTCTATCTTCTAGGAGATAGCTATAAAACTATTTTCTAGAATTGATTCATGGGAGTATGTCAATGAAGTAGTATGAGGCTGAGTTTACTTCTCTCTAGATATGCTCCATAGTTCATTGGCACATCCTAGGAGGAATTTTATAGGTCTTTCAAGGGACCTTGAGATGCTCTAAGATAGTCAATGCTAGCACAGGATAATACAAACTTTACTTAATTTGTTGAGAGGAACAAAAGGATAGAGGCTGATCTTCTATCATTTTAGTAGTGATGGACTGTGTGTAGGAAGAGGTTTGGTAGTGAGACAGCTGAATGTAGCCACTCTTAGAAGAATAGCAAGTTGGACCTATTGAGTTCAGAAAGAGGTGACAGTTAATAAAAGTTTCTTCTAGATTGGATAGAGGTAGTGTTGTCAACTGTACAAGCTCAGTTAGTGGGGCAAAATTATGTTAGTGGTGTGGTAGGAGATATCGTGGTCAGTGTTATAGAGCATCTAGCCAATGGTTTTTCTATGGTCAGTACAGACACAGGATGGCTGAGTGTCTAAGGGTGGATTTGATAGATGTTTTGATTGGAGAACTAATAGCTTTGGAAAGCCAATAGAGGATAGGGAAATGACAATACCTCCTCGATCATATTCTAAGGCTTTCGATAGTAGGAGTGCTAGCATATAAGAAAGAGGTCAGCAGTCTGGAGGTTTTAATGGGAGCGAGAGTTTGGTTGCTTTGACTCCAATACAACAATAAATTTATAGTCTAATATAATAAGTGGTCATTGAGTCTCTAGATATTGTTGTAGGTATGGTTTATATTTCTACATCTCCTTACTATATTTTACTTCATTATTAGGACTTATAGACTCTAGGATTCTCCAAGAATTCAAATCCAAGGATCTACCCAGACCATAGATCAATCTAGACCTTAGGATCTACCTAGACCTTAAATCTATCTAGATCCTAAGTTAATCTAGGCCCTAGATCAATCCAGATTCAAATCAATCTTGATCTCAGATCTATTCAAATCCCAGATCAACCCAGACCTTAAATTAACTTATTCAAAACTCAAATCAATCCAGATCTCAAGATAATTTCAGCTTCTGATTAATCTAGATCTTAGTTTAATCTAGATCCAATCTCTAGATCTATCTAGGGCCTTAGGACCTATTTTAGACACTAAGATCTTTAAAAATCTAGACCTTGTGATCTACTTAGGTCCCAGGATTCTTGTAGATCCCAGACCTTAGGATTTCTTCGACTCTATAATCCTCATAAATTCTAGACCTTAGGATCTATCCAGCATCCAATAAAACTCCAATTTTATCTAACCATGTACAATCATGCTAGTGATTGTAAATGATTTAGATAATACAAAATCCAGCTTAAGTCTAGAAATCCATGCCAAAATCCAAGTCAAAGAGCTTTGGTCCTGAAAGCCCTTTTTAGTGAATTTTTAAACACTTCAAAACCTAATCAAATGACCTCTGATTTAGAGTCTATCAATTGCATATTTATTGACATGTCTCTAGAGGGAACCCTTCAAATTTGAGTATAATCTAAGGTCCCTAACATCAGAAACTGGATTAAAATCCAAAGGCTATAAAACTTTTAAATATTTATGGCCTATGCCGCTAGACATGCCACCTAATTGATCCTGACCTTGGAGCTTTCTCCAAAGCCTTCAATGACTTCCAAACCCTTAATTATGTTATGATTAATAGTAAACTGTATTTTGATGGATCCACTTTGACCCCTAGTTGGCCAGAGGTCAAAATCACCAAAATGCCCCTTAAGGGAAATTTTGAGATTCTCTCCCAACTTCAATATAATATTATCAAATCAAATGCCAGAACCACTCCCAATGCATCCTAATTATCATTAGGAGTGCAATTGACTCAAGCCTAGACTCTGGTCAAGCTTGGTTGAACAGGTCAACCAGCTTTGAGCAAATCACTCCTTAGGGGTTTGAATATTCATTTCAAACCAAATGAGCTCCAAATTGCTTGGAACCACTTCCAACAAGTTTCAAATTTTAAACCAAACCTGTTGGACCTAGACCCAGACCTTGGGTTAACTTGGTTGACCAAGTCAACCTAGGTTGACCAAATAGGCCCTTAAGGATCCAAATAGTCATTTTTTATTGAATTGACCTCTCAAGAGCTTGGGACTACTTCCAACAGACTCAAAACATCATATTAAACTTGTCCAGCCTAAACTCTAACCCTGGGTCAACCTAGTTGACCAAGTCAACTAATTCAATCCTTAAGTGTCTCTACTTTGAATCAAGCATCAAATGTAGTCAAAACTTTATCAAACTCTCATGGTCATTTCCCTTATTGATTTGGACCTGATTGGACCTCTGAACCAATCATTAGTTGACTTGGTCAACTAAACCAAAGCTTGGTCAATTCAGGTTAACTTGATTCAATCCCTTAAATCCAATCAAGGTAAACCTCAAAGCCCTTTAATCTCATTCAAATGTATGTTCTAAATATTTCAAAATTCATCTTGAGTCAAACTCTAGTTGGGTTGACCAAGTCAACTCAACAAAATTTGGTCAAACTTTCATATACACATGTCAATCCACTCAAACATTAAATTGTTGGCTTCACACCCATTCTAAATCATTCTAATCAATCCTTAGTACCACTTTGTTGCCATGTCACCTAGTTTGACCAGTTGACTAGTCAAACCAGTCAATAATGGTTTAAATGACCACTAAGTGGTCAAATTCTTGAGCTCATGCTAATTGATTCAGCTCTTAATCACTCCAGCAGTCTTAATTAGTTTCTAGAACATCCTTAGTGCTATTCACAGCCCTTGGATGAAGATCAAATGACCCATAATACTCCTATGTACAAATGGGGAGCAAGGACCCTTTCCACATGGCATGTCCTCTTGTCCTTTTGATTCTCTGCTCTCAACAACTCCCATGGCACATGTTAAGCATCTAAGAGCCCATACAAGTGATCTCGGCCATCCATTTGAGCTGTGAGAGTTTCAATTGGCCAAAGCTCTCAAAATGAGGGTGATTCGAACCCTAGCACCCTCTCTCCATTCAAGCTCTCCTAGAGCTTAAACTCATTTCATTTGAGCATTCTAGACCCCTCTCTACCTTTCTCCAGTAGAAATCCACCACTCAAACACCACCGGTGGTGAGATTTCAGGCGAGCCAAGGCTAAAATCCATCCGACTAATTTTCTTATTGATCCACAGCTTTTCAAATTGTGCTTTCGTCTACAAAATGGAGCGTGGAAAATCTACAAATGCAACAATCCATTAAACGGGCTAAACCGTCCATTAACTTGGGTAAAATCTTAAACCCTAGCTTAGGGCACTTGTAATTAATTAACATTTTGAAAAGAACATTTTTAACTTTGAAATTATTTCCCCACTAATGCTCTTCATTAGTGTGTTCTATGTTTAAAATTTTATCAAATAGTATTGGTTGGATCGAAAGAACAAGTCATTTCATCATTTCTAAGGGTGTAAATGGCAGTTTCCTCGGATATGCAAGATCTGAGCCTTTGATTTTTTTTAATCAATGGTGCATATCCAGCCTTTTCGCCTTATGATCCGATTGTGCGGTCTGCTCGGTTGATGTGATCTCAATCTGGCGACATAACAGCCGTTTAATCCATGCAGCGGAGGATCTAACGGCTGTTGAGCGCTGCTAACTCATTCAAGTGGAAAGTGCGTGGGTTTCATCGCATTCCAATCATTCGACTATGACTGCGCGGTGGCGCAATCATTTTCAATGATTAACCTTCACCGCGCTTTTTTATCCAATGAATCCCATGCCGCCATGTAAGCTCCCGCTGCCGCCAAATTGATTTGATTTTTTTTAATTTGTTTTAAATTGTATTAAAGTGCTGATTTCTTAAAAAAAATTAAAAAAAATATTTATCTCAAAAATTATATATTTTATATCAAATTAAAAAGAATTTAAAATGCATTAATTTAAAATTAAATTAAATTTAAATTAATTTTATATATTTAAAATTTCAAAGCTTTAATATAATTAAATATTTAATTAATATTTAAAATAAATATTAATTTAAATATCTTTAAAAAAATTTAAAAATTATTTTAAATATATTAATTTAATAAGTAAGACCTTTTGTTTATTATTTTAAATGGAAATTTTATTTTAAAATGTCTAATATATTTTAATAATTTAATTATCTAAGTATGTTTTTAACATGTAATTAATATTTAGTTTAATTTTGAATTAAATATTTTTCAAAAAAAATTTATTAAAAATTTATTTTTAGAATATTTTAGTGATTAAGGACATATTATTTAAAATATTTTCAATTTAAAATTTAAATTTTTTTGAGACATATTTTAATATTTTAATAATTTTAAATTTATTAAATAGTTAAATATTTAATTAATACTTTATTAAATTTTAATAACTTTGGAAAAGTTAAGTAAAATCATTTTAAATAATCTTAAATTTTAAAAAAATTAAGTATTTTAATTTCAAATTAAGTTTTAGGAATTAAAAACTTGATTTATCTAAATTAATTATTTAGTTATTTTAATATTTAATTAAAAATAATCTTAAATAATTTTTAAAATTTAGATAAAATCATCTTAAATAAAATTAAAATTTCAAAAAATAATTAAGTTTTAATTTTATTTAATTTAAAAATTACTTTAATTATTAAGTAATTTTAAATTAATTTTAAATACCTTAATTAATTTAAAACTTCAAAAATTCATAAAAAATTAAAATAAAATCAGAAAATTTAATATAAAATATCAAAATTTTCATGAAATTAATAATTTTAATTTTAATTTATTTTTAGAATTAAAACTTAATTTATTTTAATTAATTTGAAATATTTGATTATTTTTAATATTTAATTAATATTAAATTAAATATCAAATTAAATATTTTTAAAATTAAATTTTTTTTTTTAAATTATTTTAAATAATTTTAGGGGTCTCTCAAAATATTTTAGAATTATTTTCAGATATTTTGATATTTTAATTTCAAAGACTTATATATATATATATATATATATTAATTCTTTAATGTTTAAGAGATCCCTTAAAATTTTATGATCAAGTATGCTTGAATAGCATTGATTGGGAGTAATGATTAATCAATGGACAACTACTTTATTAATTATTCATTGATTAATCTTCTAATTAATTAAGTGTTAGTTTGACTTGCATTCTTAGGACGCACACACCCACTTAGATTAGGCTCTCCTAGTGTTAGGAGTTGATTGTGATCATGGCGTATATGTTATTCATATATGTATTTTTAAGGGTTAGGTGAAACCTTGATTTGAACTCATTTAACCTAGTGACACTAAGGACAATAATTATGGACTTTATCTTAATGGACTTATGTAAAACTTAGGATTCATGTACACATCCTTTAAGGATGAACTTCAACACACTTAAACATAGTGACACTACCTACCTTACGTTAGGAGCTCACTGATTTTAAAAATTGTTAAACCACTTAATTAAATGACTTAAGCTTAAACCCTTAATTAAGCATTAAAGACTTCCAAAAAATACAATAAGTCCAAGTTAATTCCAAAAATTCTACATAATACCTAAAACTAACCAGAATTTATTTTCAAATTTAAAAAAATAAAAACCACTTTGATTTGACATCAGATTCAAGTTTAATTCAAATTTAATTAAAAATTAATATTTAATTAATTTAATTAATTAAAAATAATTAAAAATTCCAAAAATTTCTCAAACACTTGATAATCCCTTCTTAGATCATTTCTAATCTTTAGAGGTGTTTTTAAGAAGTTTGGAATTCATTTGGACTCAAATCATTAAAACACCTAAATTAGTCTGGTGATTATGGAAAGTAATTAATATTTAATTTATATGATCATATCATCCAGGACGATCGCAAGATCGTCTGGGATGATCAGGATCGTCGAGTGTGTTTCAGCTGTACGTCCAAAGCGGTAATCAGGATGATTTTGGCACTTTTTGAACTAATCGCACAGGATCATATCAATATCATTCTGGACGATCAAGTCATTTGAGGTTGTCCAGCACAAGTTCCTCTGGACGACTAGAGCATTCTTCTAGATGAAATTCCTAAATTTACACTAGTTATCCCGGAAGATCGCAGAATCGTATGGGACGATCTGAATAATTTTTTCTACTAATCGTCCAGAAGAGCCAGATCATCAAGGCTGAAATAGGTGATTTTGAACTGATCATACAGGACGATCTATCGATCGTCCTGGATGATATTGGCCGACCAGTTAAGATTTAGAGCAAATTTTGAGTCCTTTTATAAAAGATCTTTTTCTTCCAATAAGAAAAATCTTTTGCCACTTTCCTTTACAAAGAAACCTTAGAGAGAGAGAGTTTGGGAGAGAGAGAGAGGATCTTATGAGGTGGAGTTTATGAGGGATTCACAAAGGTTGCTCCAAGCAAGGATCAGAGTCATCTTCTACGTTCATCGTCTCTCGTACTGTCGGTGTACTTTATGGGAGGATCATTTGTAAGAAGATCTGGGTTCTCTGCTCGCTTCAGGAGGAAGCAAAACGAGTTCAGGTTCTCTGCCTACTTTAGGAGGAAGCAAAAGGAGTCGGGGTTCTCTGCCCGCTTTAGGAGGAAGCAAAAGGAGTTCAGGTTCTCTGCCTCATCGGGTTGGTGGAAAGGAGTTTTGTATAGGATTCTCCACCTTGCTGTGGGAGCAGAAGGAGAGTCACTTTTGTGTTAATGCAATACCCGGAGGAGAGGCTCCGGGGAGTGGACGTAGGTCAAGTTGACCGAACCACTATAAAATCTGGTGTGTTCTTTCTGATTATTTTCTACACTTTATTTTTCATTTATTATCTGCTTGGGTGAAATCTATGATTGATCTTTTCTCTTATGTGTTTCTTGTTTTCGCTGCAAATCATCGAAAGATTGTTCCTGTTGCTTACGAATTTTTAAATACCCAATTCACCCCTCCTCTTGGTTAACCTCGGGACTAGTTCATCAGGGCTTAACATCCCTATAGAACTTTCATGATCTGCTCTAGATGTTGGCCCCAATTCCTTAAAACTTAAATAATATCCCCCACTCTTTCATAAAAAGATCAGGCTTATGGATTTTAAGCACCTAGGTGGTTTACTAGCTCCCTAAACTAAGTCGGGGTAAGTCTAAATTTGTTCTACGTTAGCTACATCCAAGACACTATCGTTTAATGCCCAATTTGGATTAGGATCTGAGGTAGACCAAAAATCTTAAGTCTCCAACTTTTGAGAATATAAGCCCATATTTTTAATAAATTGAAAACTCAAATTAAAAATTCTCTTTAATCAAAATTTAAAGGCCAACACATTGGGTTGACTAGGGTGTAACTTTAGTGTTTTAAAATCTCAAGACACCTCCAACCAATCCTTCTTTGACCTCCAGAAATAAGTACTCTAACTTAATCCACTCCCATTTGAAATTTCAATTTTAATCCTTTGATATTACTCCTTGAGAATTCTTAAAAAATTTTTATAGTTAGTTTAATCAAAAGTATTTGTAGGAAACTCTAGTTTTCTATGATATAATTAACTATGAGGGCTTACACTTATAGGAGATTTAGAACCCAGATCAATTTTCAAACTCATTTTTTAAAACTTATTTAATTTCCTTTAGGAAAATTAAAATTAATGATGATCATTTTGGTCATATTCAAATGATTGATAGTAAACGATATATTCTTTCCTTAGGAAGATATATCGTTCTATTATCATGACTTTGATTAAGAAAATAAAGATCCCTTATCTAGATTATTATAGTTCATTGATATAATGATAGTTGATTTTTATGTTTTTTATCCTGGCATGAAAAATCAGGTTGTTGGCAAGAGCCATGCTGATTTATTCTCATAAAAAATGTTAGTTGCAATCAGTTAAACCTCTTAAAATTTAGCAAGCAATCTATAAAGACAAATAACATCCAAAGTGGTGGAGAATAAGGCTCTGAATTCTTCTTCCGTAGATGATTTAGTTAAAGTGACTTGCTTTTTACACTGCAGGATATAAGGTTGGTCCCGAGAAAAGGGAAGAATCTAGTAATTAATTTTCTATCTATGGAATCCATAGCCCAGTCTACATCTATGTATGGGGTAATTGTGAGTTGTTGCACACAAGAGGGAGGCCATAATGGAGAGGGATTGATAATAGCTGTTTGTGGGACTTTGCATTTGTTGTCATATATGGTTTGTAGCAAATGCAATGTCCGGTCTAATGATTGTTAGGTATTGTAAGGAACTTGCCTGTTTTTTATAAAGGTTTGGATTGCAAAATGGTTAATCAGATAGAAGACATTTGAATGGTTTGAGCATTATGGGCATCGGGGCTGGTTTGCAAGTGGAAAATCCAGCCGTATAAAGTAGATCACATGCATAATGAGTTTCATGAACAAAGTATCCATTTGTTATTTTTGTTACCTAAATACCCTAAAATAGTGATTTTGAGCCTAGTTGTTTGAGGGAGAATGCAACTTGTAACTTGGAGATGAGCTATTGTATGGTGGAAGGATGGTTTTCGGTAAGGAGGAGCAAGTCATCTACATAAGTAGATAAATATGAACCTGATTGTACGAGTATATGAGTGAGGAAGGATCAAATTTATTGAAGTGAAAGCCAAAATCTACTATAAATGACATGAATTTGGTGAACCATTGTCAAGGATCCTATTTAAGACAGTATATGGCTTTGTGTAGTTTGCAGACATAGTTTGGGAATTTAGTTTCAATCAATCCTAGTGGTTGCTTTATATATATATATATATATATTCAATGAGGTCTCCATGGATAAATGCATTATAAACATCAAGTTGGGGAACATTCTAGTTGTGTTGAAGAGATATGGTGAGGAGTATTTTGATTGTGGACATTTTTGCAACTAGACTAAAGGTCTCCTTATAGTTTATGGCGTACTCTATGTTGAAGCCTTGAGGGACTAAATGAGCTTTGTAGCATTCAATTTATTTATCAGGTCTGAGATTGGTTTTGTAAGTTCAGAGACATCCAAGTATGGAGATGTTTTGTGGATGGGGAATTAGAGCCCAGGTACCTATTTTTTAAGTGCTAGAAATTCATTTAACATAGCAGTGTACCAAGGTTGAAATTTTACTTCTAGCGTATAGCTGGAAGGTATTGATAGGATTGAGGTGGTGGCTAATAGGCCAAATTTTGGGTTTGAGATGCCCTATTTTAATCCTTATTTCCATGGGATGAATATATGAGTGAGGTTGTAAGATAGGTGGAAGTGTAGGTTGTAAATTTATTGATAGTGAAGGTTTTGAAGGAGAAGGATATGATTGTGATATAGGGGAGAGGGTGTTTATATGTGTGTTGACCTCATTTTCGTATAAGGTCAGTAAAACAAATCCAGACCTTAGGATCTTTCCAATCCTTAAGATTAATCTTAACCCTAGGATCAATCTGATCTTAGATCAATCCAGACTTTAAATATTAATCTAGACTCAAATTAATTTTAAACTCACATCAATCAAACTCCAAGCTAATCTAAAACCTAGGATTCTTTCCAGACTTCAGATCCTATGATCTACTCTAGACCCTAGGATTCCTCTAGACTTTGCATCTTAGATCTATTTAGATCTTAAGATCAATGCAAACTCCAAATGCTAGGATTTTTAGACTTTAGGATTCCCCCAAGTTTCAGGTCCTAGGATTAACCCATATTCTAGATCATCCTAGACCTCAGATCCTATGATTTCTAAATTTTAGGATTTTCCTAGATTTCTAACCCTAGGATCTACCCTAACTTTAGATCAATTTAGGTCTTAGGATTCTCCTAGACCTTAGATCTATCTAGACCCTAGGATCTACTCTAGATCCTAGGATTATGCCAGACTCTAGATCATATGATCTTCTTAGACCCTAGGATCTACTCTAGACCCTAGGATCCATCCAGATCTATCTAGATCTTAGGATCTATCTATACCCTAGGATCTTCCTAGAATTTAGACTTTAGGATCTACTCTAGATCCTAAGACTCTTCTAGAATCCAAACCCTAGGATATCTAGACTCCAGGATCTTCCTAGAGTTCAGTCCCTAATATCTACTCCAGACCCTAGGTTTCCTCCAGATCAACCTAGATCATAGATCTATCCTAACCCTAGATCTATCCTGACCTTAGGATCTACCCAAATCTTACACCTATTCTAAATCCTAGATCAACTTGGGCCTTAGGTCAATCTAGATTCAAATCAGATCAAACCCCTAATCAATCTAAATTTCAAAATCATGACCTTTAACTAATCTTCATCTTAATTCAAACCTCAATACTTGAGCCAGCCTTCTGTCAAGATGCAATCTTTATCCTATCATATATGATCATCCCAAATGATTATGAATGATTTGGACAACTCAAATTTAAGCATTTAATACCAAAATCCAGCTTAAAACTAGAAATCTAGATCAAATTCCAAGGCTAAAGGTCTAAGTCCTAAAAGCCTTTTCCAGCAAATCTTTGAACACTTCAAAACCCTATGAAATGACCTCTGATTTAGGGTTTGTTAGTTCCACACTGATGTTACATGTATCTAGAGGAAACCCTCCAAATTTGAGCTCATTCTGAGGTCTCTAACCCCAGAAACTAAATTGAAATCCAAAGGCTGTAAAATCTTCAAATATTTACAGTCTATGCTACTAGACCTACCACCCAGTGGATCCTGACCTTGGAGCCTTCTCTGAACTCTCAAATCACTTCCATACACTTGATTATGACTCATTGAATAATAAACTGTATTTTATTGGACTCAATTTGACCCCTAGTTGACCGAGGGTCAAAATGACCAAAATACCCCTATGGGGTGTGAATTGTCACTTTGAACCAAATGAGCTCGAAATCAAATGCAACCACTTCTAACAAGTTTTAAATACCAAACCATACATGTTAAACCCAAACCAAGATCTTGGGTCAATAAGGTTGACCAAGTCAACCAGGTTGACCAAACAGGCCCTTAAGGGTCAAAACAGGTCATTTTGACCAAATGACCTCCTTAGACCTTAGGACCACGTCCATTGGTCTCCAAATATCATTTTAAATATGTTGATCCCATTCCCATACCCTGGACCCACCTGGTTGACCAAGTCAACCAGAGGTGACCTAAGGCCCATTAAGGGCCCAAATAGGTGATTTTGACCAAATGACTTCCCCAAACTTTGAGACCACTACCAGTAGGCTCAGAATATCATTCTGAACAGGTTGGACCCAATCCCTGACCCTGGGTCAACTTGGTTGACCAAGTCAACCCAATTGACCCATTAAACCCTTTAAGAGGTAAAATATGTTATTTGATCTAGATAATCATCCCAGACCTTGAAACGACCTTCACTAGACCTCAAATATCACATCAAACCATTCCAGCCCAAACCCTGACTCTAGGTCAGCCTAGTTGACCAGGTCAACCTAGGTTGACCAGTTCAACCCTTAAGCTCTTTCAATTTGAATCAAACTTCAAGTATACTAAAGACTCAATCAAACTCTCCTGGCCATACCCTTCAGTGATTTTGAATTGATTGGACTCTTGACTCAGTCAACATTTGACCTAGTCAACTGAGCCCAAGTCCAGTCAGAATTGACCCATTTGAATCAAATTACTAATTATTAGTGAATCAACTCATTCAAAACCTATCAAATCTTTGATCATATTCTATTCTAGAGTTCAATTGCATTCAAGTCTAATATAAGCCAAATCTTTAGGATTTTTGACCAAAAATCAATTCACATGTTTAGTTAAATACCCATTAGTTTGCTTGTATACCTATTTAATTCCTTCAAACTCCCTTCAAGTCATTTAAACTAAAAGTTCGATAGGGATGTTAAGCCCTAGTGAACTAGTCCCGAGGCTAACCAAGAGGGGGGGTGAATTGGATATTTGAAACAAAACAAAAATCTTTTTATAACGTGCAGCAGAAACGATTTAAAACAACGATAAAAAGATCAATGAGAGATTTCACCCAAGCAGATAATCGCAACAAAATAAAGTGCAGAAAAATAATAAGAAAGAACACACCGGATTTATAGTGGTTCGGTCCAACCGGACCTACGTCCACTCCTCGGAGGTACCCTCTAAGTATTACACTAAACCAAAAGTGCCTCTCCTTCAGCCCCCACAGCTAGGCGGAGAAGCCCTTACAAAATCACTTCCACCTTCCCTGATGCGGCAGAGTAGCCGGGTCCTTTGACACCAAAGAGCACTTCTTCTTCCCAAAACTTCCTTCGAGACAAGCCTTGAATCTGACGGTACTTAGGTGTAAGCCTGCCGGAGCAATCGTGTGAACCCCCTCACACTCCCTCGAGAATCCCCCTTCCCAGGCTCTTCTCCCTCTCAAACTCCACCCTTTCCTCTCTCCCTTTCAAGCTCTCTCTTCAAGTTTTCTCCAAAAGAACGAAGCCTCAATGGATGCCAAAGACACTTATCAAGTGCCTTGAGAAAGCTTAAATAAAAAGCTCCAAAAACCCTTCCAAATTAGTTTTGGTGGCAAATATCGTCCAGGACGATCGCCGAATCGTCCAGGACGATGGGCTCCAAAAGATGGCTTCAGAAAACCCTAAAAACTCAATTCTGCCACCAAAGATCATCCAGGACGATCTCAGGATCGTCCAGGACGATGTGCTCCAAAAGGCGGCTTCAGAAAACCCTAAAAACTCAATTCTACCGCCAAAAATCATCCAGGACGATCGCAGGATCGTCCAGGATGATGTGCAGAATTTGACCTGATAGTCCCGTACGATCCTGGGATAGTCCAGGACGATTAGAACAAATTTTGCACAAATCATCCAGTACGATATATAGATCGTCCAGGACGATTAGAACAAATTTTGACTCTTAAATCCTTGCCTAAATTATCATGGCGGCTAGGGTTTTGAGATCATATTGGATCGTCCAGGACAATATAAAAATCATTCAGGATGATTAGGTTAATGAACAGATCATCCTAGATGATCAGAAATCGTCCAGTACGATTTGTTCAAAAGTTGAACTTCTGGTTTTGACAGGATCTCACTCCCCCTAAGTATGTGTACACATGGTCATAAATAAACATATACCATTACAGGACTTGACTCAAGGAATTAAAATGTACATCAATGAGAAATACAATAAAGCCTATTCTACTCATTCTTGAGTCTTGAATCTTTCTTGTATTGATGCATGCTGTTCCTGAAATGTTAGTACATACATAAATAAATATACATTCCAAATATTAGAAGATGTGAGCCATAATGTTTGTTATCATCAAAATAGAAACTTGTGAGCCAGAGTCGTAACAATCTCCCCCTTTTTGATGATGGCAAACATTACTGGTTGAATTTACAAAAAAGATATTTTCTCCTAATCTCCCCCTCACTAAGAAAAAGTCTTTTAAAAACAGGGAGAAATACTTTCTTCTTTTTTTTTATTTTTAAAATAACTACAAGTCTTTTAAAAACAGGGAGAAATACTTTCTTTTTTTTTATTTTTTAAATAACTACAACAACAATTTGATGTAAAACAAATAACACAAAAATAAATATCGCAAATACAACAGTACGTAAAAAACATCACAAATATAACAGTACGTTCTCCCCCTTTGACATTATCAAAAAGAGGAGGAGCAAAAATTTGAAAAGTCACCTCTTAAGGTTCTCCAAAACTTGGTAAGACATGAATTGACTTCTTTGAACCCAAAAAGGTTAGAGAATCAGAAAATGTAAATCCAAACTCAGGTTTTTTTTTAAAAAGGCGAAAAAACTTTTTAAGCCAATATCTAAATCAAGGAACAAATTAGATAAGGAAACAAAAATCTTTCAAAACTCCTTTCATGAAATACATCTAATAGAAGATTGATGCAATGTAATGAATCAAAAAATCTTGATTTTCAAACTCAAGTAACGAATCTATCAAAAAGTCATAAGAGTTTTCTAAACTTTAGAGATTTACAAGAATGGAAGCAGCTTTTATGGGCTAATTTTGTGCCTCTTTTTCAATTTGTTTGGCGCTTTGCGCATCTTTTAATTTTTGATACACTTTGTGTATTCAATTTGGCAATTTCGCATCTTTTCAGTTTTGGGCTCATTTTGTGCCTCTTTTCAATTTGTTTGGCGCACTGCGCATCTTTTGATTTTTATAAATTGCCTCCTTTCTAAATCTTTAAAATCAGCAAACCTTATTCTTATGATAAAGACGAACAACCTGAATAAGATAATCTTGAAGTTGGTTCAATAATTTGCAAAAGATTCCTACGAGATAGAAAAAATGTTGGGAGATGAAAAAAGTTTTAATTTCAAAAACCAATTTATAATCTGAAACAGATTTTGACTCAAAAGTAAGATAGCCTTATTCAAAGAAATGAGATAGAGAGACAAAATCATGAGTTTTCTTTCTTTACTTGATTTTAGAGAAATCAACCATAACTAACAAAGTATTTAGAAAATACAGGAGGTAAATTTTCCATTTTTAGAAAATAAGATCTTAAAAAAATGATTTAAAACAAGAGGTGTTATGTGTGTGCTTGATCAGAGGAATAATAAAAAACATCAAAAAAAATATTAAAAGGAAAAATAAAAATACTAAAATACAGAAAACACAATGAATAAAATAATAGTAATAGAAAAACAAAACAAAAAATATAAACACACAAAAAGAACATTAATTTACATCAGCTTACTCCTGATCTGATGATTCAGAAGCTAGATCTGCCCAGGACATTTTTCGTTTTGCATTATCAGCCCTTATTATAATTTGCTTAGCTTTACACTTTTCCTTTTCAGGAAGGGTTCTTAAGTTCGGGCACTAATTTTTTATATGTCCAGGCTTCCTACATCCAAAATAAATAACATCAAAAGAAAACTTTACATTTTTACCATTTTTACCTTTGTTCCACTTTTGATGTTGATGTTTGTGCCTTAGTAGATTTTTCAATTTGTTTGTTGTTGATGCTAACTTTTCACTTTCATCACTTTCTGAGTTGTTTTTTCCAATGTCTTCAGCTTTCAGCACTATCATTTTTTCTGCATCCAAAAGCTTTTAACCCAAACTTTGCTCGTAGGCAATGAGTGAGCCAATCAAATTATCAATAGAATATTCATTCAAATTTTTTGATTCAGAAATTGCAATGACTTTGACATCAAATTTAGCAAGTAGAGAACGTAGGATTTTATTACCTTTTTTAAAATTTGAAAGTTCTTTTCCTAAAGCATATAATGATGTCACAATTTGAGAAAACCTAGTAAACATGTCCAAGATCATTTCATAAGGTTTCATGCTAAAAAATTCATAATCATGCATTAACATATTTAGCCTAGATTGCTTGATTTCACAAGTACCTTCATATCTAGTGTATAATTTATCCCAGATTTCTTTGCCTGAAGTGCATGCAGATATTAATATACAATCATCAGAATTCAAAGCACAGAAAAAACAATTTAAACATTTAGCATTTAATTGAGCATTGATCTGATCTGTTCTACTCCATTCAGAAAAGGGAATATCAATTTTAATTTCATTTACAATACGTGACGGTGCAGAATAACCAATTTAAATCATATACCACATGCGATAATCAATAGATTTCATGAAAGTAGACATACGGATTTTCCAAAAATCAAAAGTAATATTTTCAAATAAAGGTGGCCGGGTGATTGAATATCCTTCCGCAATATTACGATTACAAAAATTAGCCATGGATAGAATTCAAAAGTTTTTAAACTTAAATTTTGAATCCCGCTCTGATACCACTTGAAAGTTCGATAGGGATGTTAAGCCCTAGTGAACTAGTCCCGAGGCTAACCAAGAGGGGGGGTGAATTGGATATTTGAAACAAAACAAAAATCTTTATATAACGTGCAGCGGAAACGAATTAAAACAACAATAAAAAGATCAATCACAGATATCACCCAAGCAGATAATCACAACAAAATAAAGTGCGGAAAAATAATAAGAAAGAACACACTGGATTTATAGTGGTTCGGTCCAACCGGACCTACGTCCACTCCTCGGAGGCACCCTCCAAGTATTACACTAAACCAAAAGTGTCTCTCCTTCAGCCCTCACAGCTAGGCGGAGAAGCCCTTACAAAATCACTTCCACCTTCCCCAGTGCAGCGGAGTAGCCGGGTGCTTTGACACCAAAGAGCACTTCTTCTTCCCAAAACTTCCTTCGAGACAAGTCTTGAATCCGACGGTACTTAGGTGCAAGCCTGCCGGAGCAACCGTGTGAACCCCCTCACACTCCCTCGAGAAACCCCCTTCCCAGGCTCTTCTCCCTCTCAAACTCCACCCTTTCCTCTCCCCCTTTCAAGCTCTCTCTTCAAGTTTTCTCCAAAAGAACGAAGCCTCAATGGCTGCCAAAGACACTTATCAAGTGCCTTGAGAAAGCTTAAATAAAGAGCTCCAAAAACCCTTCCAAATTAGTTCTGGGAGCAAATATCGTCTAGGACAATCGCCGGATCGTCCAGGACGATGTGCTCCAAAAGACGACTTCTGAAAACCCTAAAAACTCAATTCTGCCGCCAAAGATCGTCCAGGACGATGTGCTCCAAAAGGCGGCTTCAGAAAACCCTAAAAACTCAATTCTGCCGCCAAAAATCATCCAGGACGATCGCAGGATCGTCCAGGACGATGTGCAGAATTTGACCTGATAGTCCCATACGATCCTGGGATAGTCCAGTACGATCAGAACAAATTTTGCACAAATCGTCCAGTATGATATATAGATCGTCCAGGATGATTAGAACAAATTTTGACTCTTAAATCTTTGCCTAAATTGTCGTGGCGGCTAGGATTTTGAGATCATATTGGATCGTCCAGGACGATATAAATATCGTTCAGGACGATTATGTCAATGAACATATCATCCTAGACGATCAGAAATCGTCTAGTACGATTTGTTCAAAAGTTGAACTTCTGGTTTTGACAGGATCTCACTCCCCCTAAGTATGTGTACACATGGTCATAAATAAACATATACCATTACATGACTTGACTCAAGGAATTAAAATATACATCAATGAGAAATACAATAAAGCCTATTCTACTCTTTCTTGAGTCTTGAATCTTGCTTGTATTGATGCATGTTGTTCTTGAAATGTTAGTACATACATAAATAAATATACATTCCAAATATTAGAAGATGTTAGCCATAATGTTTGTTATCATCAAAACAGAAACTTGTGAGCCTGAGTCGTAACAATCTCCCCCTTTTTGATGATGGCAAACATTACTGGTTGAATTTACAAAAAAGATATTTTCTCCTAATCTCCCCCTCACTAAGAAAAAGTCTTTTAAAAACAGGGAGAAATACTTTCTTCTTTTTTTTTATTTTTAAAATAACTACAAGTCTTTTAAAAACAGGGAGAAATACTTTCTTCTTCTTTTTTTTTAAATAACTATAACAACAATATGATGTAAAACAAATAACACAAAAACAAATATCACAAAAACAACAGTACGTAAAAAATATCACAAATACAACAGTACGTTCTCCCCCTTTGACATTATCAAAAAGAGGAGGAGCAAAAATTTGAAAAGTCACCTCTTAAGGTTCTCCAAAACTTAGTAAGACATGAATTGACTTCTTTGAACCCAGAAAGGTTAGAGAATCAGAAAATGTAAATCCAAACTCAAGTTTTTTTTTAAAAAGGCGAAAAAACTTTTTAAGCCAATATCTAAATCAAGGAACAAATTAGATAAGGAAACAAAAATCTTTCAAAACTCCTTTCATGAAATACAACTATTAGAAGATTGATGCAAAGTAATGAATCAAAAAATCTTGATTTTCAAACTCAAGTAACGAATCTATCAAAAAGTCATAAGAGTTTTCTAAACTTTAGATATTTACAAGAATGGAAGCAGCTTTTATGGGCTAATTTTGTGCCTCTTTTTCAATTTGTTTCACGCTTTGCGCATCTTTTAATTTTTGATACACTTTGTGTATTCAATTTGGAAATTTCGCATCTTTTCAGTTTTGGGCTTATTTTGTGCCTCTTTTCAATTTGTTTGGCGCACTGCGCATCTTTTGATTTTTATAAATTGCCTCCTTTCTAAATCTTTAAAATCAGCAAACCTTATTCTTATGATAAAGACGAACAACCTGAATAAGATAATCTTGAAGTTGGTTCAATAATTTGCAAAAGATTACTACGAGATAGAAAAAATGTTGGGAGATGAAAAAAGTTTTAATTTCAAAAACTAATTTATAATCTGAAATAGATTTTGACTCAAAAGTAAGATAGCCTTATTCAAAGAAATGAGATAGAGAGACAAAATCATGAGTTTTCTTCCTTTACTTGATTTTAGAGAAATCAACCACAACTAACAAAGTATTTAGAAAATACAGGAGATAAATTTTCCATTTTTAGAAAATAAGATCTTAAAAAAATGATTTAAAACAAGAGGTGTTATGTGTGTGCTTGATCAGAGGAATAATAAAAAACATCAAAAAAAATTTTAAAAGGAAAAACAAAAATACTAAAACACAGAAAACACAATGAATAAAATAATAGTAATAGAAAAACAAAACAAAAAATATAAACACACAAAAAGAACATTAATTTACATCAGCTTACTCCTGATCTGATGATTCAGAAGCTAGATCTGCCCAGGACATTTTTCGTTTTGCATTATCAGCCCTTATTATAATTTGCTTAGCTTTACACTTTTCCTTTTCAGGAAGGGTTCTTAAGTTCGGGCACTAATTTTTTATATGTCCAGGCTTCCTACATCCAAAACAAATAACATCAGAAGAAAACTTTACATTCTTACCATTTTTACCTTTGTTCCACTTTTGATGTTGATGTTTGTGCCTTAGTAGATTTTTCAATTTGTTTGTTGTTGATACTAACTCTTCACTTTCATCACTTTCTGAGTTGTTTTTTCCAATGTCTTCAGCTTTCAGCACTATCATTTTATCTGCATCCAAAAGCTTTTGACCCAAACCTTGCTCGTAGGCAATGAGTGAGCCAATCAAATTATCAATAGAATATTCATTCAAATTTTTTGATTCAGAAATTGCAATGACTTTGGCATTAAATTTAGCAAGTAGAGAACGTAGGATTTTCTTAACTTTTTCAAAATTTGAAAGTTCTTTTCCTAAAGCATATAATGATGTCACAATTTGAGAAAACCTAGTAAGCATGTCCAAGATCGTTTCATAAGGTTTCATGCTAAAAAGTTCATAATCATGCATTAACGTATTTAGCCTATATTGCTTGATTTCACAAGTACCTTCATATCTAGTGCATAATTTATACCAGATTTCTTTGCTAGAAGTGCTTGCAGATATTAACATACAATCATCAGAATTCAAAGCACAGAAAAAACAATTTAAACATTTAGCATTTAATTGAGCATTGATCTGATCTGTTCTACTCAATTCAGAAAAGGAATATCAATTTTAATTTCATTCACAATACGTGACGGTGCAGAATAACCAATTTGAATCATATGCCACATGCGATAATCAATAGATTTCAAGAAAGTAGACATACGGATTTTCCAAAAATTAAAAGTAATATTTTCAAATAAAGGTGGCTGGGTGATTGAATATCCTTCCGCAATATTACGATTACAAAAATTAGCCATGGATCTAATTCAAAAGTTTTTAAACTTAAATTTTGAATCCCGCTCTGATACCACTTGAAAGTTCGATAGGGATGTTAAGCCCTAGTGAACTAGTCCCGAGGCTAACCAAGATGGGGGGTGAATTGGATATTTGAAACAAAACAAAAATTTTTTTATAACGTGCAGCGGAAACGAAATAAAACAACGATAAAAAGATCAATCACATATATCACCCAAGCAGATAATCGCAACAAAATAAAGTGCGAAAAAAATAATAAGAAAGAACACACCGGATTTATAGTGGTTCGGTCCAACCAGACCTACGTCCACTCCTCGGAGGAACCCTCCAAGTATTACACTAAACCAAAAGTGTCTCTCCTTCAGCCCCCACAGCTAGGCAGAGAAGCCCTTACAAAATAACTTCCACCTTCCCCAGTACAGGGGAGTAGCCGGGTCCTTTGACACCAAAGAGCACTTCTTCTTCCCAAAACTTCCTTCGAGACAAGCCTTGAATCCGACGGTACTTAAGTGCAAGCCTGGTGGAGCAACCGTGTGAACCCCCTCACACTCCCTCGAGAAACCCCCTTCCCAGGCTCTTCTCCCTCTCAAACTCCACCCTTTCCTCTCTCCCTTTCAAGATCTCTCTTCAAGTTTTCTCCAAAAGAACAAAGCCTCAATGGCTGCCAAAGACACTTATCAAGTGCCTTGAGAAAGCTTAAATAAAGAGCTCCAAAAACCCTTCCAAATTAGTTCTAGTGGCAAATATCATCAAGGACGATCGCCGGATCGTCCAGGATGATGTGCTCCAAAAGACGGCTTCATAAAACCCTAAAAACTCAATTCTGCTACCAAAGATCATCCAAGACGATCTCAGGATCGTCCAGGACAATGTGCTCCAAATGGCGGCTTCAGAAAACCCTAGAAACTCAATTCTGCCGCCAAAAATCATCCAAAATGATCGCAGGATCGTCCAGGACGATGTGCAGAATTTGACCTGATAGCCCCGTACGATCCTGGGATAGTCCAGGACGATCAGAACAAATTTTGCACAAATCGTCCAGTACGATATATAGATCGTCCAGGATGATTAGAACAAATTTTGACTCTTAAATCCTTGCCTAAATTGTCATGGCGGCTAGGGTTTTGAGATCATATTGGATCATCCAGGATGATATAAATGTCGTTCAGGATGATTAGGTCAATGAACAGATCGTCCTAGACGATCAGAAATCGTCCAATATGATTTGTTCAAAAGTTGAACTTCTGGTTTTGACAGGATCTCACACCCCCTAAGTATGTGTACACATGGTCATAAATAAACATATACCATTACAGGACTTGACTCAAGGGATTAAAAAGTACATCAATGAGAAATACAATAAAGCCTATTCTACTCATTCTTGAGTCTTGAATCTTTCTTGTATTGATGCATGCTGTTCCTGAAATGTTAGTACATACATAAATAAATATACATTCCAAATATTAGAAGATGTGAGCCATAATATTTGTTATCATCAAAACATAAACTTGTGAGCCCGAGTCGTAACATAAACCAGCTTTTGAGGTTACTTGGCTGCAACCTCAGCTTTATTACCCATGTTGACTAGTCAAACTAGTCAACACAAGTATTCAATTGATTTAGAGATGGTCAAGTAATCAAATCGCTTAACCCATTTTATTTCATTCCATGCTAAACCTCTACACCAGCTCATTAGGTCTTCTTAACTACCACCTAGGTAGTCAAAGTTGACTATTGACTAGTTAATAAAACTTTAAAACTCCTTTGAATGATTAAATCCCTCTCAAAGTTAATCCACTCCATTTGAAATCACTCCAGCTATTTAAATACATTCCAAAGTTTCTTAAGTTTAATTTAAACCTCACTTAAGCTCTAATTTGATCCTAATCAATCCCTAATCATCCCATGTGCTCCAAAGGACAAGACCCCTTTTCACGTCACTTCTCCTTGGTGTCCTTGATTCCTCTGCCTTCTAACAAACTCCAGGCCAAATGTCATTCATATGGAGTCCAGAAAAATCAATCCTAACCATCCAAATCAGTTGAGGATGTTTGAATAGGCTAGGTCATCCAAATAGAGCCTCATTCTCACTTGAACACTCTCTCACCTTTCAAACCTCTCAGACCTGAGACTTCTCTTGTTCGAGCTCCTCAAACCTCCCTCCACTCATTTCCAGCTCAACCCGGCCAGTCAAAGCTCGCCGGTGACCAGATTCCGACGAGCAAAAGGCTAAATCCTTCCAACCCAATGAGCACGCCATTGGGAGCTTATCGGACCGCTATTTCAAGAGGGAAAATAAGGGTGGACAGTCAATAAGCTCAGAGAAATCTTAAACGGGTTAAACCATCCAGTAAATTGGGGTAAAATCTTAAACCTAGCTTAGGATACCTAAGTTAATTTAACTTTTTATTAATAGCTTATTTAACCATTCAAACGAATCCCCATAATTTTTGTTCACTATTTTTACCTAGATTTAAAATTTCAATTTATTTGGTTCATCCGTTTGGAAGAACAAGCCAAAAAACCAATTCTAGGGTTTCAGTTCTGCTGTGTTTAACTACACATTTTCTGGACAGTTGATCGCGTGATCAACGATCCAGATCGAGGCCTTCTGTGGTTCCGTCTGACCGCGTGGTTAGATCCGTGGCTTTGCTCTCTGTTCGGCTTAATCAGAGCCGTTGAATCCAATAGCGGACGATCCAACGATGAGCGAGCTCCGCTGATGCGGATAAGTGAAAGCTCGTGGGGCCCACGCGCTTCCCTTATCAGCGTGCAATGATTGGCGGCGGTGCCAGTCATTGCCAATGATTGGGCACCGCCACCGCGGTTTGCAGCGCCCAATCACGGGCTGCCACATGGCCATCCTACCGCCGGATTCATTTAATAAATTTAAAATTTAATTTTAATTCATTTTTAAACCTATTTTCCTTAAAAAATTATATAAAATTAAATATTAATTTAAAATTTCACTATAATATTTTTTTAAAAGAAAATTAAAGCTCTGTAATTTAAAATTAAAAATATTTTGAAATATATCATATGCTTTAAACAATTTTAAAATTTTTAATTTTCAAATATTTAATTAATATTTATCTAAATATTAACTTAAATATTTGCCAAAAATTTAAAATTTAATTTAAAAAGATCTTTAATCAAATAAAAATACATTTTGGATATTAAAAAAATTGAAACTATACTAAAATATGTAAAATCCTTCAAATAATTAAAATTATTTAATTAATTATTATTTTGATCAAAATATCAAATTAAATGTTTTAAAATTTAAAACTTTTGTTTTATATATATATATATATTTATTTATTTATTTATTGAGAAGTTCATTTTGATATATTTTATAATCAAAAATTAATTTAGGGTATATTCTAAATAACTTTTAAATATTTAAATACTTAATATCTAATTAATATTTAATTAAGTATTATATTAATTATCTTTCAAAATTAAAATTTATTTTCAAATTACATCAAAAAAACCCTGAAGATCTCTCAAATCCTTTGAAAATTATTTTAACAATATTTTTAATTTATTTTATTTTAAAACCTATATTTTATATATAGTGTAACATACAAATATATATTTATTTTAAAACTATTTTAAAAATATATATATTTTAAACCTTTAAATATTTGAGAGATCCTTTTGAAACTTTAAGCATAGGTTGAGTACATGAATGGAATTTGTGGAGGAATGATTAGTGAATAATGATGTTCTAATTATTCAATAATCAATTTGTTAATCATTTTAATTAAATTTTAAAGTATTGCATGGGTAGGTGCTCACACCACTTAGTCTTAGGATTTTCTTAGATGTAGGATTGATTGTGTTTGTATGTATGCATATCATAAATGTTATGTGTAAGGGTTAGTTGAACTTTGATTCAAATCTACAAAATTTAATGACATCGTTAAGGACAATAATTAAGGACCTTTGTTTGGAAAACTTAGAAAATTTCATTAATTAGGATACACTCCAAATTAACTTGAAACTTTGAACACTTGAACCTAGTGACACTCTCAGCCCTTGGAAAATTTCCCACTGAATTTTGAAATCATTAAGCCCCTTAATTAACGTAATCAAATTTAAACCTTAATTAAGCCTTAAAACATTCCAGGAATTCTAATAAATCAAATTTAAATCCAAAAATTACATATAATACCTCAAACTGACCATAATTAAACCCTCAATAAATAAAAAATAAAAGCCCCTACACTAAACTATAAAATCAAGCTTAATTTAATTTTAATTGAAATTTAATATTTAACTAAATTAATTAATTAAAAATGATTAAGAATTCCAAAAATTTTCCAAACCCTTGGAGATCACTCCTTGGGTTATTCCTGACCTTTGGAGTTGATTTCAAGGAGTTCGGAGGTCATTTGGATTCAAATCATAAAAAGGCCTTTAATTAAATAATTTTTGAAAATTCAATAAATACTCAAAACTTCAAAAATTCATAACAAATTCAAATGAACACCAAATTGAGCAAACTCAAATGCATACAACTCATCTTAAGGTCTAATATTTATCAAAAATGTTAAGTTTCCAGAAATCAATCAATTTTAAAAATGTTAACGTTTGGTCAAATATAGTTCAAAATCAAGTCAAAACTTCAAACCTTCATAATAAAATCTTGAAAAATCGAATTTTAGCGTACTTACTGTCTAACTGATCGTATTAAGATCTAGTATTTTAATAAAATATTAACATTCCAGAAAACTCTTTAAATCAAAAAGTCAACTTTTAACCCCTTCATTAAATCATTAAAATAATAAAAAAAATTCTAAAATTCAATAAATCTTCAAAAATTCCAGAAAGTATCAACTTAACTTTAAAATCAGCAACCAATTAAATTCAATTAAAAATTAATCAATCTTCAAACCTTAATCAAAATCAAATATTTAATCATACCGGGTACCACTAGGTAACCCAGGCCTACGAGGCTATTAAATTAGCCCCAAGGAAGGTGAAATAAACTTTACAGCCTCGGTGTGAAACAAAGGTGGTATCCAATAAACAATTAAAATCAATTTTAAAAATAAATTTTAAATCATTAAGGTTTAAACTTCAATTAAATTCTCCCTTAATCCTTTTCAACCAACCAAAATCTTTAATAAGTTTAACTAATGATCCTAGTTAGGACATATCAAACCCACATAACCTTTACACACACTTTAGATGGTTTGCTAGGACAACCAACTCTAGTATTAGGCTAGGCTGGTGTTTACTTTTCTACTGTGTGCCGGGTTTTCGAGCTTTCACTGCATGCTGTTTGCTAGTAGTAGAATTGCTGTGATTATTTATTTATTTACTGCACTCTGTGATGTGATTGATTGTACGTTACGTCTACCCCTAGGCTAGGGACAATTTGTACTAATTTAATCTTGTGCAGGTGGCCATGCTAATACAGGGCATTAAATAAAGGAGGCAAATTCATAAATATTAAATTACACAGGTGCTCTAGAAATCTACTTAAGTCCCCCTTTAAAATTAAAAGGGCATGGCCAAGTGTGGCTATGATTTGAGAAATATTTCAAATATTAACTACTTGAGATTAATTATAACTGCTTGGGATATTTATTAACTGCTGATTATTAAGATAACCCTGTAGGTTGTTGAGTCTAGATTTTAAATTTTTATTCAAATGTAATTTGAATGTATTTGAGTTGTAAATATGTTAAGTGCTTTGAGATTGGGATGTTTAAACATCCAATTTGGAATCCAAAGAGGAAGGGATGTCCCTTATGGGAGAGTTCATATCCATTTAGAGATCCAAATTAGGATAATTTTTAAATATCCAAAGAGAAAAGATAACACCCCTATTCAGGGAGAGTTTCTTTTCATTTGGATATCCAGACCCGATGATCCAAGGAATTACAAGAATACAAAAAAGTGAAGAGCGAGAAGACCCATTCTCAAAGTCACTTGAGTTTAGAAGTAGAATTCGGGTTGTAGTCAGTGGTACCCGGCCACTTTACTTTACTGCAAACCCTGGGTTGTATAATTAAGTGACACTTGCCACATGGACTTTCAGTTTGAACTTTAAATTTAATTGATTTGATTATTTAATTAATTGCTTGATTTGTTGATTTTGATTAAGGACCCGCATGCTTTTAGTAGTTTTTTTGGCGATTTTGTATGTCGTATTTGATTTAGCCTGGAACCTGATCGGAGGCTCGTGAGGGTACGATCAAAAACTATTTCTATTTAAACAAAATTTAAAAACTTTAGGCTCAGATAATAACTCTAACGCTTTTAAGAAGTAAGCCTGGATTCGCCGGGGGTTTTTCAGGCATTCATATTGACTTTTCTCTTCCGTGTTAGGCACCTCCCTGCTTGTGGGTTTTGGCAGACCACCTGACCTATTAGGGTGCAGTTCTGTCCAAGGGGATGTTGTGCAATCTCTAGGATAAAACCTATTTTTAAGCCTAATTTTAAAATTGATTCATTTTGATTTAAGCATTTAATCGAGTCAACTAGCATGCATCGCATTAGTAACAAATTAAATTTGAGTCTAATTCTTCATTGCATCTCTAGCTCAAGCATTTTACCCAACATATGTTAATGGGCTAATTAGGATCTGCTCTAGATGTCAGCCCCTCTCTCCATAAAACTTATCTTAAATAATGTCCTTAACCACTCTTTCATAAAGAGCGAACACATGGTTTTGAAGCATTTAGGTAGTTTGGCTAGCTCCCCAATCCAGGCCGGGGTAAGTCCAGGATTGCATTGCATTAGCTAGGATCCGGGTCACTAATTTTCAGTACCCAATTTTAGACTTAGGTTCTGAGGCAGATATTCAATCTTAAGACCTCAACTTCCGGGAATCTAATTCCCACTTTCTAATAAAATCGATCACTCAAACATTAAATCTCTTTCAATCTAATTCAAGACCAACACTTATGATAGTTTGAGGTGTTTCTGAAGTAATTCAGAATCTCAAGACACCTCCTACTCTTCTTCTTTGACTTCAGAAATAAGTGTTCAACCTCGAACTGATCCCTCTTAAAACTCCAGTCCCGATCTCCTTTGATATCAAGCTTTGAATTCTAAAATGAAATTCATATCACTATTTTAATCGAGAGTTTTCGTAGAAATTTTTGGTTTCCTATGATGTAATTAACTACGAGGTCTTGTGCTCGTACGAGATTTAGAAACTCAGACCAATTTTTCAAAATTGTAATTAATTATCTTTGGGAAATTCAAGGGTTGATGATCATTATCGTCATTTTCAAATTTTGGATAGTAATTGATATCTTCTTTCTTCGGAGAGATATATCAATTACAATCATATTTTTTATTATGAAATTAATGATCCTTTTTATTCAGATTAATACACTACAGGAAAACTATCTGTTATCGTCGAAATTTTTGGTGGATGGTATCCGCCGGAAACTAGCGATGCAAATACCAGCGGATTTATCGCCAGTAATTATGCGACAAAATTTCTGGCGGATTATCCGTCGCTTATTTACCGGCGGATAATACGACGTAATTACACCGGAAAAGTTTTGTTTGCCGACGCAATATCTGCCGGAAATTACCAGCGGTCTTACCGGCGTATTGTTCGTCGGCTTACTTAAACTCGATGAACTATAACCGGCGGATGTTGCACCGGTAATCTTTCCGACGAGTATCCGCCAGAAAATTTGCCGGTAAAGGCCCTATTTCGAGCCATCCCACGCCTGGTTCCTCATTCTAATCTCGTTCGGCTTTTCTGTGTTCGATTCCGCTCCGACGACGCATTCCGCTCTGATGATGAATTCCTTTCCTTCGACGCCGGTGGACTCTCCTTCTCCGGCGATGCTCCGACGACACTACGATGACGTTCCTTCGCCGCTAGGTTTCGCTCCTTCGACAACATTCCTTCAGAATCGAACATGGTTTCGCTCCTTCGACGACGTTCCTTGGTGTGGAGGTAACACTGTCTTTTCTTTAGTCATGGATGTTCTTACTAGATTGTACCCTTATGTGATATTATTAGTAGAATTCAAATTGGATTGTTGAAGTGGAGGAATGCATGTGACTTGTTGTGTGATAGAAAAGTCCCCCTCAAGCTTAGGGGCTGTTTGGTAGAACCTAGGATTTCATTTAAGTAAGATTTTGTAAATTCTCTAAATCTGAATTTACCAAATAATTTACCAAATCCTAAGGGGGTTAAATCCTGAAAACTATTTGGGGAGTTTACTTAAGTGGGCCAAGGGCAAGGAGAGGGATTTGGCCAACCAAACCAACCCATGCAGTATGGTGTAGAATATTGGCCATTAGAAAATCTGGATTTACAATGTAGCTTTCGTAGGAATGTCTAAGAGCAGGGAGATGGAATCCCATAGTCAGTGGAATTTTGGAAATATGGTATTTAGAGCGAATCACGAGAATTTTCTGTCTCGAGATGATTTCATTTGCCGTGAGAATTGGATTTGCATTTTAGGCCGTTTGGATGGATTTCGCCCAAATCCGACCGAAATCCGCATACCAAACAGCCCCTTAAGGGGAAATTCTATAAGATGGTGGTTGGATTTACAATGCTTTATGGTGTAGAATATTGGCCATTAGAAGAGACGCATAATATTAGGTTAAGTGTTGTAGAGATAAGGATGCTTAGGTGGATGAGTACGTGATTTGGTCACTTAGCTAGTAGCCCACAGACGATCTACTCACCAGACCCACACTTAGCTTCCCCTGATGTCACATAGAGTACTCCTTTCTACCCCTACTTCCCACCCACACCTCCTCATAGTGGCCCTCTTCCATATCCATATCCATATCCATATCCATATGCACCATACATCCCACCACCACATCAGACCACTATAGCACCACCTCAGCCTAGATGTTTTTTATTCATTTTACGGATGTGGACATTTATATTTGTGTTTTGGACATGTTTTGTAATATAATTATGGATATTTGAATCTGTTGAGTATGTGTTTTGAATATTGTTACATTATTTATATAGTGTATTGTCTATTGTGTTGTGGACATCGTTGTGTATATCTGTTTTGTATATATTTTGTTTGCAGGTTGTGAAAATCCAATTTTAGAGAGAAGAAGGTTTTTTTTTATCAATGCTACAGGTTTTCGGCGGATTATCCGCTGAAAATGGTGCCGGTAATACGATATATCGAACTTTCTGGCCGATTATGCGCTGGACATTTTCGGCGCTTAGTCCGCCAAAAAGTTCGACGGTAATAGTAACGTCGGTTTGTTGCGGCGTATAATCCACCGGTATTACCGACAGATATTTCCGCCGGCAATACCGGCGGATCATATGCCGGAAACTAATAACATAATAATGTCATTTTTTTGTTATTTTTTCGTCAGAAATATGCCAAAAAATCCGCCAAAAATATTACCGACGGATTAAATCCGTCGGTAATCTATTTCTGACGTGCGAATTATCGTCGGACGGATTTCCGTCGGAAATCCGCTAGAAACCGTATATTTCTAGCTGATTTTTATTGTTACCGACGAATTTCGTCCGCCGGTAACAATGAGTTTTCCTGTAGTGATATAATCAAACAGTTGATTAAACATCATTTTGATCTTTCGAGATCATATGTTGTTTTTCCTTGAGTTTGATTATGATGATCAAGGTAAATCCAAGGATTTGAATTTTGACTCCATTAGGGAACGATATGTTCACCTCTCGAGGTGATTTATCATTCATAATGAGCGTTCAATTTCAAAATTAAAATTCTAGAAATTAAATATTTCCCAAAGAAATTAAACACTTTTTCAAAACTATATTTTTCAATCAATGTGTTGTATCAGATGATAAGTTAAGGGATGGAGTTGGCATGTGTGAAGGGGAAGCTTTAGTGGAGGTGGGAATTAACATTAGAGGTGATTGAGGGATAGGAGGTTTTGGTTTAGATGGGTTGGTTATCGTGGACAAGTATGGAAAAGGTTTATTCATGGAAGATAACATTTCTATATATATAAATTTTCTGTGTTTGTTGGTTGAAACAATGATACCCACTATGTGAAGTGGAATAGCTGAGGATGATGCACTATTGGGAGTGTGGGGTTAGTTTGTTGGGTGTTAAATGTTTAAGCAAAGGAAAGTAGAGTCATCCAAAGGTTTTTAGGTGGGTACAAGTGCATAATTGGCCATAGATAAGTTGAAAGGGAATCTGGAGGTTATGAGCATTGGTAGGAAAATGATGAATGAGATAGTTTGAGGTTAATAAAGCCTCAGCCTAAAAATGCATTGGGAGATTGGTGACATGTAGTAGAGTTTAAGTTATGTCGAGAAGGCGACGATGTTTTCTTTCAGTGAGGTCATTTTATTCTGGAGTATATGGGTAGCTGAGTTAATGGAATATGCCGTGATTTAGAAGAAATTTCTAAAGGTTGTGATTTATAAATTGGCCACCTCCATCAGAGTGAAAAGTTTTAATTTGAGTGTTAAAAAAATTTTAACCATTTGGTGAATTATTTTAATTTTGGTAGTACTTCATCCTTAGTATGCATTAAAGATATCCACCAGAATCTAGAATAATTATCTATAAAACCAACATAGTTGTGATGGATATTAACAGATGAAACTAGAGCTAGGTCCCAAACATCTGAGTGAATAAGAGTGAACAGAGTAATAACATGATTTTTGCTTATATGAAATGGTAACTTGTGGTTTTCTCCACATTACATAATTTGCATAAAAATAAGGTTAAAGAAGCACATATAGATGGAATGATTTTTGTTAAACTAGTTTGATAAAGCTAATTTGGGTGGCCTATGTGATTATACCCGAGTGAGTCAGGGGTGAGCTTGGAATGAAGCACAGTCGAAGATGATGTGGTGTTGGTGGGAATGGGATAGAGGCCATCATGATTGTTACCACAAACGAGAATTTGGCAGTCCAATAGATCCTCAGTGATGAATCCACCTTTATTAAAGGAGATAGAGTAGTTATTGTTGGATGTAAGTTTGTGTCTTGAAATATGATTGCAACGTGGCAGTTGTAACTTCCCAAGGTTATGATCTATTTGTAAAATATTACAAATGTTCACTAAGTAACTTATCCCCATCATCATGCACCATAGTATAACAAAAAATGAAGAGCTATGTTAGTTTATTTATTGGGCATAACGGTGCCGATCTTTCTAGTGCCATAGAGACAGATGCCTACTTTGTGTTTTCATATAAATAGTTTTTGTGTTATACTTATAAGGGAGTTCAATCACTCAAATAATTTAAGTACAATTCTGAGTGCCTCTCTAAAACTCCCTTAGAGTAACAACTAAGGAAATTTAAGAAAGTACTTGATATCATTATTAAAGTGTTTATATTTATAAAATCAATTATTTAAGTAAAAGGAGTATAGAGGAGATCCATTGAACCATTCTGATGATATATATCTCTTATTTTTTCTTATCATAATATTATTAATGAAAATGAGTTTGCTTCAATTCTACTCCATTTCTGGCTAAGTTCTCTAGTTTTGGATTGATTATATAAGTATCATATATAATACTAATGAATTCTCTTATTCTTTGAATGATTAAAAAGATGCTTTTAATAGTACTATATCTTAATTTAATGCACATAGTGGCCATATGTGTAGTTAAAATTAGGTTTAATGCGGGGCCTTCATAGAGGGATTAGACATAAGTAGGAATATTGAATTAGCATGTGTCATACCTAGGCATAGGGTAATAAATGTATTAAATTCTTAAGGAGATGATATAACTGTAGGAGGTTAGTGGACATCCTTTGTTCTTATAAGATCGATAGAGATCTAGCAATTCATAAACTCTAAATGGCATCATAATTTAAAGAATTCATTAAGAAAATATGTTATTTACATTCATCAATCCAAAACATTATATCAATATAGTGTATTTATTATCTTTATCTAATTTTATTTTTAGTGATTGAATCTCCAAAATATTTATTTTTATCAACTAGGATAATTATTATAATTTTTATTAACAGTACTAATATTTGCAAGTGAGCATATCAACCTTATGGGATCAATACTCTACTCTATTACTATATTACTTAATTTAGTATGTATACATGCATATATTTAGTGGAGTTTTTCTAAGTTTTTATATAAAAAAAAACCTAAGCATAATTTGGAATTGATAGAGTCCTAAATCATTTCGTAATTCTATTGGTTACTCCACCGCCCCCATTAAGCTTCTAGTGCTGTTGCCGGGGAAGTATTTTGCTTTTTACAGAATTCTAACTATATTGTTGAATAAATTACATAATTAGTCCTACTTACATTTTTTATTTTTATTTTTTTTTGTTTTTCATTATTTATTTGTATATTTTTGGTTGTATGTTTATAGCCATAGAAAGAAACTTTTGTCATTTGATCCTGAAATTAAGAGAACCCTTTCTAAAATTAGGAAAACTAGAAAAAACTTGAAAATGAATGAACTTGAGTTAGAGAAACATCATTCTAGACCTCTTAAGTATTATACAAACCCTTTAGTAGATGGAATTCATTGCAGTATAAATATACCTACAATGCTAAATAATAATTTTGAATTAAAACCAACTATTATTCAAATGGTTTAAAACTCTCAGTTTGGGGGAACTTCTGTAGAAGATCCCATTTTATATTTAGCTAGTTTCTTAGAAATTTGTGCAACATTTAAGTATATTAGTGTCAGTGATGATATTATTAGACTTATATTATTTCCTTTTTTACTAATAGATAAAGTTAAAATGTGGTTAAATTCTTAATCCATAGGTTCAATAACTACTTGGAATGAGTTAGCTCATAAGTTCCTTGCCAAGTATTTTATACCATAAAAAATTGCTAAACATAGAAATGAAATAACTTCTTTTAATCAGTTTGAAGGAGAATCTATTTATGATAGTTGGGAAAGTTTAAGAAAATTTTTGAAAAATGCCCACATCATGAATTAGCTAATTGGTTGATTATTCAAATATTTTATAATGTATTAGTAAGATCTCTTAGAGCCATAGTTGATGCTACAGTTAGAGGATCATTAATGTCTAAGTTATTTAAGGAAGCCTAACAATTAATAGTGGAAATGACTACTAATAATTTCGAGTGGCCTACTAATAGGGTAACTCCTAACAAAGTATCTGGAATTTATGAATATGATGCTTTATCAATCTTGAATGCATATGTTGCAACAATTTCTAAAAAAAATGGATAACTTTAAGATAAATAATAGGGCAGATGGATTTAATAATTTCAACATTAATTCTAAAATATGCACACCATTGCAAGTAGACCTGAGGCACCACACCACTATCCCAACGATTATGAACAACTTTATTAGGAAAGTAATGAAGAAATACCCTTAGAAAATATTATATTGCAATTAGGAATCCATGTTCTAAATCAATCTTAAGCTCTTAAAAAAATTGAAGATCAAATAGAGGAAGTCACTAGGTTGATTAATTACAAAAAATTGTAAGAACAATGTCATAATATCAAACTTAGAAGTGGGAAAGATTGAGGAGATCATTACAAGAATAAAGATCTACATAAAAAGGAAGATAGTGAAGTTGAGCTAGAACAAAATAAAATTTCCACAAAAAAACCTGAACTTATAATAGAACCTAAACGTGTAATTAGGAGAGTTGAGGAGAGACCACCTCCACCTTTTCCTTAGAGATTGATTAAACAAAATTTAGATAAGCATTTCTCAAAATTTTTAAAAGTATTAATATACCTTTCTCTGAACCTTTAGAACAGATGCCCATATATGCAAAATTTATGAAGGTTATTTTGAAGAAGAAAAGGAGGATAGAGGAATTTGAAATTGTGGCACTTACTTAAAAGTGTAGGGTTATAATTCAAAAGAAACTTAAAGACCAAAGAATTTTTCCATTCCCTTAACTATTCGAGACAAATACTATGGTAGGGCTTTATGTGATTTGAGATCTAGTATTAATCTCATACCACTTTCTATTTTTGAAAGGTTAGATATTGGAGAGGTTCAACCAACCTCTGTTACTCTTCAATTAGGTAATAGATCTCTTACTTTCCCAAGAGGAGTAATAGAGGATGTGTTGATTAAAGTTGATAAATTTATTTTTGCTATTGATTTTATTATTCTAAATATGGAAGAAGATAAGGAAATACCTCTCATTTTAGGAAGACCATTTTTAGCCACTGGGAAACTAATGATTGATGTACAAAAAGGTGAAATGAATGTGAGAGTTCAAGATCAGGAAGTTAAAATTGATGCAATTAAAATAGTAAAATTTCCTAAAGAAAAGAATAAAGATTGCTTTAGGGTCAATTTAGAAGATATGATAATAGAGAATCTTAAGGAAGAAATGCTAGAAGGGGGGCTCTCCTAAAGAGGAAGAAATTGAAGAGAATAAAGTTATGTGAGGACAATATGTAAAAAGGAATGAAAATTTTGCATTAATGGAAACATTCTCTTTCGAAAGAACTTTAAAACCATCCATTGAGGAAGCTCCTACAATAGAACTTAAGGCTTTAGCTTGTCATCTAAAGTATGCCTTTTTGGAAAAAAAATTCTACTCTTCTATATTTATTTTAGCAAATTTAGAACCACATCAAGAAAGTGAGTTGATTAAGGTGTTGAGTAATTTTAAAAGTGCTTTCGGGTGGACAATTATGGACATTAAGGAGATTAATCCTTTAATTTGTATGCATAGAATTTATAGGGAAGGTAATTCAATATCAAAAGCTGACCCTCAAAGAAGATTTAACCATTTTATGAAAGTTTTTGTTAAAAAAATTTATCTAAAATAGATGGATGCTAGAATTATTTATCCAATTTTAGATAGTTCTTGGGTTAGTTTTATTCATTGTGTTCATAAAAAGGAGGATTAACTATTATAACAAGTGAACACAATGAACTTATACCCACAAGAACTATTTTAAGATGGAGGATCTGCGTAGATGATAGGAAATTTAATAAATCCACTAGAAAAGATCATTTTCCCTTCGCTTTTCTTGATGAATATTAGATAGGTTGGCACGGAATTCCTTTTATTATTTTCAAGATGAATATTAAGGATATCATCAAATTCCTATTGCACCTGAAGACCAAGATAAAACTACTTTCACTAGTCCTTATGAAACTTTTGCTTTAAGGAGAATGCCTTTGGTCTGCATAATTCTTTTACTTCTTTTCAAAAATGGATTATGTCTATTTTTTCAATCTTAATTGAAAAGGGTATTAAAATTTTCATGGATAATTTCTCAGTATTTGACACCATATTTGATTCTTTTCTTGAGCATTTAACTTTTATTTTAGAAATATGTGTAATAACAAATGTAGTATTAAAGTGAGAGAAGTGTCAATTTATGATAACTAAGGGCATTATTTAGGGAAAAATGTTTATAAGGAAGGATTGGAAGTATACATTGCAAAAGGTCATGTAATAGAAAAATTGCCCCCTCATAATTTGGTTAAAGGAATTAGAAGTTTTTTAGGTCATGCAAAATTTTATAGAATATTTATAAAGACTTCTCTAAAATTTCTAAACCCTTATGTTAACTATTACAAAAGGATATCCCTTTTATATTTAATTTTGCTTGTCTTGAAGCTTTTATGTATTAAAAAAATATTTGATTACTGCTCCAGTGATTATTGCTCCTGATTATTCTTTACCTTTCATAGTAATGTGTGATGCTAGTGACATTGTTGTGAGTGTTATTCTAGGACAAAGGTAAGATAGGAAATTTTATGTCATTTTTTTATGCTAGCAAGACTTTAAATTCTACACAATGTAATTATACAACAAATGAATAAGAACTATTAGCTATTGTTTTTTCTTTTGATAAATTTAGATCATATTTAATTGGAAATAAAGTAATTATTTATACTGATTATGCAGCTATAAAATATCTTATGATAAAGAAAGGCACTAAACCAAGATTGGTAAGATAGATTCTTCTATTACAAAAATTTGATGTAGAAATTTTTGATAGAAATGGTACTAAAAATTAAAATGCTAATCATCTTTTTAGACTTTCTATTGAAAAATATACACTAAATAAATATAATATTAATGAAAATTTTCTAAATGAATAATTATTTACACTTCATGCAAATAATTTACCCTGATATGCGGGCATTATTAATTTTATTATATGTGGTATACTTTTTTATGATTTAAATCCTAGTCAAAAGAGAAAATTTTTACATGATTTCAAATTTTATTAGTTGGATGATCCTTATTTATTTAAATCTTCCAACAATCAAATTATGAGAAGATGTGTTCCTGAAGAAGAAATGGAATCAATCATTAAGGAGTGTTATGACCCGCATTTTGGGGGATATTTTGGAGAATTTATAACTGCTTCTAAAATCCTTCAAGGAGGATTATTTTGGCCTACTTTATTTAAAATTGTAAATGAATATATCAAGAAATGTAATTAGTGCCAAAGAATTAAAAATATGACAAAAAGAAATGAAATGACTTTGAACTATATCCTAGAAATAGAAATATTTGATGTTTGGGGATTGGATTTATGGGACCTTTTGTGCTATCCTATGGAAATCAATATATTCTTATTGTTGTGGACTATGTTTCTAAATGGATTGAAGGAGTGTCAACTTATAAAATGTTGCTCAAATTGTGATCAAGTTTTTAAGGAAAAATATTTTCTTAAGATTTGGAATGCCAAAAATTTTAATTAGTGATGAAGGAAGTCATTTCCGTAATAAAAAAATTAAAAAAGTCTTAAAGAAATATAGAGTTTATCATAGGATAGAAATTTCTTATCATCCTCAAAGTAGTCTTAATGTTGAGAGAGTAAAAAGGGAGATTAAGAGAATCCTAAAAAAGTGATCAATTCAAATAGAAAATCATCGGTAATTAAGTAAAACGATACATTATAGGCTTATAGAACTGCTTATAAGGCTCTAATTGGTTTGACTCCCTATAAATTAATTTATGGAAAGGTTTGCCACTTTCCTATGGAATTAGAACACAAAGCCTTCTAGGCAGTTTAAGAATTAAATTATAATTTTAATTTGGCAAAAGAAAAAAGGTTGATGCAGTTGAGTGAATTAGAAGAGATCAAAAATGAAGCTTATGAAAATGTAAGGATTTATAAATAAAAGGTTAAAAAATGGCATGACAAAAACTTCTTAAGAAAGAATTCACTCCCAGACATGATGTTTTATTATTTAATTCTATACTTAAGTTATTTCCTCAAAAACTAAAATCTTGATGGTCTGGACCACTCTCTATGGTAAGAATATTTCTTTTTGGAACTGTGAAAATTAAAAGTAAAAAAAGCCTTCATACTTTAAAATAAATAGCCACAAGCTAAAACCTTATTTAGAAGGGGATAATGATTGTTTGTGAAATATAATTGAATTAGTTCACCCTGAACTAAAATAACTAGTATAATCTAGTTGAAGATTATAAACTTAACACATGTGGGAGGCAATCCAATTGATATGATCAATATGGTTCTTACGGCACTAGTTATCTTGTAACCTGTGTTTTATTATAAATGTTATATTATCATGTATTTTATAAGCCTTTTATCATTCATATAAATGCATGTGTAGTGTTCATTGTTGTTATGTTTTTTTATTTATATTTTATTGAAGTTCCCCTTATGCTTATTATAATATTCATTAATTTTTATATTTTATTTACTTAATTAACCTTATTAAAAATAATAATTAAAAATTATATAAAATTAGGATAATATTAAAACCCTATATTATAGTTTAAATGAACACTGATCATACTTCATAGAGTGAAGAAATAATAATTAACTAATTTAGACCATTTAAGTTATTACTTTAATTTGAAATTATAAGCTACGCCTTTATTTATTAATTTTTAAAATAAAGATGAATAATTAGGATTAAAGATTTGAAATGAGTAGATTAAAAAATGAAATCATAAGTAGCCCAAATTTGGAATTGGTAATCTTATTAAATGCTTACATAAAACACATTCGGATTATAGAAAGGGTTTGGAGCGAAAACTAATATTCAAAATCATTAACTATGTACTCCATAATTAATAAGAGAAAGAGCTGTGGAAATAGTTCTAAAAAGAAAAACAGAAAAAAATGAGTACATTCAAAAATTGGTATTAATTAAAAGCGTAGAATCTGATTACAATCTTATACTTAAATTCATAAAGGATAAAATAGGAAAACCTGTGCAACTAATGGTTAACATATGGAGTTTTAATTTTAACTACAAACATATCTAATCATTAAGCTACATTATTCACTTTAAAATATAAAAATTAATAATTAAATCTATAACCTATGAATTCAAATTAAGTAATAATAAAAAATGTATGATTAGTGTAATTATTAGTACTCTTCTATACTAAAATTATAACACTGTTCATTCTTATTACTTCTAGATTGTAATGTATTATCCTATATTTTAGTAATTTTAAATTATCCGCTTTACTTTGGTTAATCATTTAATCTGAATTACAAAAAAAAAAGTTTTTTGCTTGAGGACAAGTAAGAGTTTAAGTTGGAAAGAATATGATAAGTGTAAGTAATATGCATTTTATGTGTTATATTTTTAGTGAAATATATTATTTTAGTTATGATGTGCAAAAAAAAAACAAAAAAGTCACAAAATTCTAAGTATTATCCATCATCATAGTGTCAAATAAATGAACACCGTTGCGCCTTCAAGAGCATCGTCGGAGCAATACAAACATGACATTATGGCACCAAATTCTCTATCGTGTAGCATCGCAGTGTTAATATGTCAACTTCGCAGTGCTATGTTTTCTATCATTCAACACTGCAGTGTCACAACATATACTGCCTTAGCGCCAAAATTATCCTTCCAGCACTACAGTGTTCAAAAGATAGTAGTGCTACGTCATTGAAGTTGTAACTTTCTAAGGACACAATCTATCAATAAAATGATGTGACTACTCACTAAGTAATTGATGCACATCAACAAGCATCACAACAGAACCAAAAAAGTAATGCACTAACTTTAGTTCTTTTTTTCGGTATAGGGTCACCGATCTTTCTAGCACCATAGTGCTAGATGCCTACTTTGTATTTTTCTATAAATAGTCATTATATTATGTTTGTAAGGGTGTTCAATCACTTAGATAATTTCAATGCAATTTGCTATGCTTCTCTAAAACTCCCTTAGGGCAACAATTAAGGGAATTAAGGAAAGTACTCGATACCATCATTAGAGTGTTTGCCTTATGTTTATGAATGGAATTATGTAAGTAAAAATAAGTATATAGGAGATCCATTGTACCATTATAGTGATATCCATCTATTGAATTTTCTTTCTATCATGCTATTAATGAAAATGAGTTCGCTTCAATTCTACACCATGTCTGGCTTAATTCTCTTATTTTGATTGATGATGTAAGTATCATCTATAGTGCTAATGAATTCCCTTATTTCGTAAATAATTCAAAAAGATATTTTTAATATTATTAGATCTTAATTTAATATATATATATATATATATAGTGGTTATATGTTTAGTTAAAATTAGATCTAATGTGGTGCCTCGATGGAGGGAAGTAGACATAAGCAGGAATATTGAATTAGTATGCGTCATACCTAGGCATAGGGTATGAAATGTACTAAATTCTGAAGGAGATGACATAATTGTAGGAGATTAGTGGACATCTTTTATTCCTATAAGCTCGATAGATATCTAGGAATTTATATCCTCTTAATAGCATTACAAATAAAAGAAATTCATTAGGAAAATGTGTTATTTACATAAATCAATCCAAAATTTTATATCCATACAGTGTATTCATTACCTTTATCTAATTTTAGTTAAGTGATTGAATCTCCAAAACATCTATTTTTATCGAGTAGGATAATTATTATAATTTTAGTTGACAATATTAGTATTTGTAAGTGAGCATATAGTCCATCGATACTCCACTCTATCACTATATTACTTGATTTGGCATGTATACCTATGTATATTAAGTGGGATATTTATAATTTTTACTTAAGCATAATTTGGTATTGATAGAGCCCTAAATCATTTCAGAATTCAATAGGTTACTCCACAACCCCCATCAAGCTTTTGGCGTCATTGCTGGAAAAGTATTTTTCTTTTTGCAAAATTCTCACTATATTATTGAATTAGTTGCATGACCTACTTATATTTTTCCTTTTTATTTTATTTTATTTTAATTTGATTATTTGTATATAAATATAATAATATTAGCTAATAATAAGATCAGTAGTATTAGTTGCATCAGTCAAATAATAACAGTTAATAGACAAGAGAAAATAATAAATAAAATAATAAAAATGGAAATGAAACTCACTGTTTGGACTTGAGGATAGTGAGCTATTATGAGTTTGTGATGATGAGTAGTTGTTGGGATTTGGAATTACTGTGGGCAAGATTGGTTACAGGGATGAATAGTGGGTTGTGGCTTGCAAACAATATGAAGGTTAATTTATTTGTGAGAGGGTAAGTGTTTTCACATGCCAAATGTATAAAGACAAAAAAATAACCTAGTACAGTGGCTTTATGGCTATTGAAAGGCAACAACTGAATGAGCTTCACATGAAGGTAGTAGGTAGACGAATTGTAGCTTTATTTAGATGGGAAGGCTTGTGGAGTTTGAGTGGTTTAGTTGGGGGTGAAATTTGGCTGTTGGGTGGTTTGGGCAAGTCAAGACTCATAAGGTTTTATCGAGGGGAGGTGTAGGTGCTGAGGGAGCTTAGCTGAAAGTTTACAAATTTGGATCATGAAAAAAGTCCAAAAAGGACAAAAAATTAGGCCCTGTTCGGTGGGAGGTCTTGGGTTCAGTTGCTTGTAGAACAGAACAGGCATTATTCATCTTGTTTGGATATGGGGATTCGATAGGAGATGCTTTGAAGCTTAGCTTCTGGGTTGATATGATTTGGCTGGAGTCGAGGGCTTGAAGCTCTTGGGTGGTGCAGATGGGAGTCATGAGACTGCAAGTGGATGCGGCAAGCTATGCAAGTGGAAAGCCTATTTTGAGATGAGGAAGAGATAGGAGATGACTGTAGTATGGAAACAAAAGGATTGGAAGTTAGTTGGAGGCCAAGAATTGAAATGTTGGACGGATGGGTTATGGGGACAAATAGAAGAAGAGGCTGGTCTTTCAAGCAATTTGAACTGAATGAGGCTTTGATGCCCGATTAGTTGATCATAGTCGTATGAAATCTTAGGTGGACAAGGTAGCTTCATTCCTCAATTTAATCTTGAATAGTAGGGATGCAAAGGTAAGATTTATTCCAGATTTTTTTAGGATTTAGTAGAGATATGAGGTCGACGCATATGAGGAAATTAATTTGAGATGACTGATTTTTTTCCTAATTTTTAGTCTTATTAATTAACAGTAATAACATCTTATAATTACTGTGAAATTTTAAAAGAGTAGAAAAGAGTCGATCACCCAAAATCACCTCAATTCGTATGCATTTCCCTGATTCACATATAATTATCTTAAAAGTTGTGTTTATTTTCCCGTGAGATCTTTATTTTCTGATGTTATAACCTTTTTTGGGTGTATCGATGTTCCAATCACAACAGAGCAGTCCATTTTATGATCTAAAAATCATCTGGGCAACATCACGCATCAATTTCCTTGATTTGAGCATCACTGGATAAATTTAATTGAGAAAATTGATAACCATTTTTTGGTATTGGCTGCATTTTGATTATGATGGCGCAGTCCATTTTATGATCGGATGTTGTTTGGACAACGTTGTATATCAATTTCGGGTTTTGGTTGTCTGTTTTGACCGATCTCATCCAATTTGACGGCAAGGGTTCCCTCTTAGGTGAGTTGGACATCCTGATTACAATAATGTAGTCTGTTTGGGAATCAGAGATTATTTGGCCCTTTAAGTGACACATCACACCGATACGCGAGTCACCTAAATCACCATTTTTGCCTCTTTCACATGTTTTGATGTGTAGGGTCAACAAATGCCTCTAACAAATGTAGTGTGCATCTAGAGCTTTCCACATTAATTCTAACATTATTGATGTCACATATAGCTTTATTTTTTTTCATTTAGCACAATTATACTGACTTTTGATGCATTTTTCTCTTCTTTTTATGCTGGAAATGTATCATTAGGAGAGGCCTGATAACTTACCTCATGGAGAGCCTAACGAGGCCGCCATCTTGGATGTCATTGATCAAAAGGATCCTCGAGGCGATGTTGACATCAAAGGCAGGCTCGAGCAGTATAAGGACATGTTATGGGGGCATGACATCTTTCATGACTGTTTTGCCTAATCCCCCTACTTCCAGAGTGTTATAAAAATTCAGTAAAGTTTGATGATCCAAGCAGGTGGATGAGTAGCTATAGATTGAAGTACGAGGAGTACAATGTGCTGGATAGTACAGTCGCTTAGATCAGCTATGGCACATGTGATATTTGGGAGCCCACAATTGATATAGTTAAGCTAGTAGGGCAATCAAGACTACTCATTCATCGCCAACTACAGTCACCATCACTAGAGTGGCCAAGGGATTCATCATTTGGACAGATCCAGAGTCCCGTCTACAGATACATATACTGGAATAAATATATACATTTGGCCCACATACACATGTTATAGGAGGCAGGGATTTATGAGGTAGTTTATTCCTCATTATTTGATCTTGGGTGCCTCCCCTCTTCTTGGGCCCATAGTTTAGTGGAGTTTTAGGATGCATGTAGCAGCAATTGCTAGATGGGGGTAGAGGACCCCACAATCATGCTCTCTAACTTGTAGACAGTGTCAGGGATTTCCATCTCTGGTTACCATTCTAAGGAGTGCATCCCTCCTGATGGGGAGCTATTTTGCAGGGTACCTTCAATATATGGGAATAGAAGAAGGAGCTTCGATTTGCTGGCCGTCAAACCTAAAGAGCGTTAGGATTGTTAGTACACACTTAAATCGGCATGGCCTTTGACACTTGGGTCCACAGCTTTCTTCCAGGAGGCCACATGTCTCCTACTACAGCATCACTATATGATCCTTTTGTCTATGGTTTGTAGCATGGGGCCCCATTTTCAGAGGAGGTGCTTAGCCATCTTTTTCTACTAGTTACATTTTTCTTGCATAACTAGGCATCAGAGAGGATCTATTTCTTACAGGATTGCTAGCCACTTGGTTGTGTACTTTTGTCCTTTCGCTTATAATGCGGTTCATGCAATACATTATTCTTTTGGTAGCCAGTGAGCTCTCAGAGGGACAATGCCTTTCTTTGGCTCCAATTGTACTTGCTTGGATATACATAGCCTTGTACATCACTCATGAGACAACTTCTCTTAAGCTATGGGACCTGACATTACCATGACATTACTTGCAGGTTTTGTTGGCTTACCACCCCACCTGTGAGGGTAGTTGTTCTGGATGAGCTTGACTTCAGGGGGAGATTGCACTTTGCTATGTAGCAAGCATACTTTAATAGGGCTGACCATCTCATCAATATGCACCTGGGTTGGTTGAGCTATCATTCCTGCAACACTATGACAATGGAGGGCTACCAGCCCAACAGGTTTGCTGGATAGTTCAGCTTTTCTCAGGCTATAGCCTATGGCTGGCGTTTATTTATCCCTGGAGTTGTAGACATCAGACATATGGAGGCTGTCCCACATGAGACTAATAACTACATAACTACCTTGACTTGGTTGCACTTACTAAGGCTTGACACCAATTCCATCATTTGTTAGGCCCTTCCCTCCAGTTAGACAGGCATCAATTACATGTGACTGACTTTGGTATGGCTGTCCTTTAGCCCTTCTTTGGAGCATGGTGCTCAAAGGTATGAGCACAAGGTGCTGGCGCTAGGAGTACCGAGGGGCCAGAGGCTCTGTTGGGACTCTTCAGAGGTTGGAGCTAACAAAGTAACTTTTCTTACCCTTTCCCTCCTGTTGGTCAATGGTTAATTTTTTGACATTTTTCTAACCATTTGATTTTATATATTTCTTTCATTTCTGATACAGGGAGACATAGTAAGGGTTATAGTGTTATTGATGACACCGCTTCTCCCCCAGTCAGAGTGCTGGATGTAGCACCTAATTTATATTGCACAGAGGACCCATAGTGAAAGTGCGAATAGGTTGATAGACCTATTGCTCACGTCCCTAGGCTAACCAAGAGGGGGGGGGTTGAATTGGTCCTTTAAAAATTTACTCTTAGGATTTTGGAAAATTTTAAAGCAAATCGTACAGTACGATATTACTTCGTACAGTACAAACAGAGTTAATATCTGCTCTTTACTTAAGCACAGTAATTCAACCACAAGAAAATAAACTACAGAAATGTAAAATGCGGAAAAGTAAACAGTGAACAGAAAACACCAGAATTTATAGTAGTTCGGTCAAACACGACCTACATCCACTCCCTAGAGACTCCTTCTCTAGGTATTTCACTAAACTCAAGTGACTCTCCTTTTACCCCCACAGCAAGGCGGAGAAGCCTTTATAAACTCTCTTCCACCAACCCCGGTGCGGCAGAGAACCATCGTCCTTTTCACCCTCCAAGTATGGTAGAGAACCGAATCCTCTCGAACAACACTCTTACAAAAGTCTCCAAGGAACAAGGAAGATGCTCGAAGAACAAGTAAAAGAAATTCTCACAAATGGATAACCTTGTGAATTCCGTCACAATTCTCTCTTGAAAGATCTCTCAATACTCACTCCCAAACACTCTCCCAATCACTCTCCTTAGACTTCTTAAAAGAATTTTCACAGAAGAATTTTTCCTTTAGTCAGTTTTAAGTCATTTATATACTTGGGATAAGAAAAACCATCCAAAAACTGAATTTTCAAGTTAAAACTATACCTATCGTCCCGTACGATCGACGATCGTACTGTACGAATAGTTCAAAAATTGAACAATCCATCACGTACAAATAATGAGATGATTCGAACAGAGCGCTTCGTACAAACAGTTCATCCCGTACGAAAGTATTAGACAAACTGAACAGAGTGCTTCATACGAACATACCGTCCCGTACGAACCCTTGGATGAATCGAACAGAGCGCTTCGTCCGAAGATTTCATCCTGTATGAACCCTTGGACGAATCGAACAGAGCGCTTCGTACGAACAACTCGTCCTGGACAAACCCTTGGACGAATCAAACAGAGCGCTTTGTCTGATGATTTCATCTTGTAGGAACCCTTGGACGAATTGAACAGAGCGCTTCGTACAAACATCTCGTCCTGGACGAACCTTTGGATGATTCGAACAGAGAGCTTCGTCCGATCAGTTCGTCCCATACGAACCTTTAGATGAACCCAATTTTGAGCAGTTCGTACAGCAAAAACTCATGTATGAATAGAATTCATACTGTACGAACATGCCTTAGAAAAATTTTCTCGCCATATGGGTTCGATAAGGAGTACATATTCTACAGATCATCCCGTACGATATAAAATCATACTGTACGATCAGTTTAAAAATATAATATTTTTACTCCCCCATAGTGTGTGTGTGCACAGTTATCCAACTTACAATCACACTCTCTCTGACTCAAGAAAAAGAAAATTTTATAGACTTTATTTACCGTGAATAAGTGAACTTGAAGTCTTCAGCAATCTGGAGTGTGAATTTCCTGAAAAGTACTTTAGTACACACAACAAAAACTTAAATAATTGTTAGAAGAAGAATAACAAATAATAAACTTTTGTAATCATCAAAAACATAACTTGGATTATAATTTACTTAAACAAACAAATGTACCCAAATCATAACAATCTTCCCCTTTTTGATGATGGCAAAATAATTATTATTTAGTTAAAAAAAATGTCTCCTAAACTCTTACTTTCTTCCACAAATGTACACTCCCCCAAAATAATTGATCTCCTAAGCTCCCCCTAAACCCTAAATGGCACAAGGGAATAAGAGGTTAGAGGATCTAACACGGAATACAAAGGGAAGAGTAGAAAGGATAAAAGCAAATACACAAATAAGCAAATGTACCAGCACACATACATGAAAATACAATCAAACAAACATAGACAAATAAGCAATACAACAAATTTTACACAAGCAAATGTACAATCACACATACATGAGAATACAATCAAACAAAGAAAGGCAAATAAACAAAGACAGACAAATAATACAACACTCCCCCTTTTGACAACAATAAAAAGGGAAGACACTCAAAAGAGTTGTGGATTTGAAAAATGTTTAAGAAAGATTGACTACAATTTAATAATCACATGCAGCAAGTAAAGACTCAAAAAGATCTAGATTGCATAAAATAATGAGGAGAAGAAAAGTTGATCTATGATAATAATGTATTAGACAGATTAAGTAACCACAAAAATTGCACAGAAGATGAAATAAGATTATTAAAAATTCTAAATCAAAAGTGACAATCATTGATTAGTGAATTTAGAGAAAATGTTAAAGGAAAGGACAATTGGCGACCTTGCGCATCTTTTTCATAATTTGGGCTTATTTTGTGCCTCTTTTTAAATTTGGCGACATTGCTCATCTTTTATTTTATGGCACACTTTGTGCATCTTTTTGAGCTTTGCTCATTTTGTCATCATTTAATAAGCTTCTTTCCAACAACAATATCCCTTGATCACTTTTCCAATAATGAACACTTTGATATCAGAATTATAAGTAATATTAAGACATCAAATATATAATGATTTAGGCTAAGTAATGTAAGTCTAAATTAAGATAAATTAAGATCTTCTTATCTACACCAAATCATAATGAAATCTAAATATTTTAAGAATTTAATTTTATGCACAGAGTTTTTATTGTAATAAATTTTCAATTCATATTTTAGAAATCTGAACAACTACGATCAAGTGTGTTAGTGTAAGAAAAATTTCCAGTTAAAATACACAAAAGATATGCTCAAAAGCACTACAACATTTCTCATTTCAAAATGATTAAAGATACATCATACAACTATTTGTAAAACAAATATAATAGCAAGTTTTCTGATGCAGCACATAGAAAAAGTTAAACTTGCTAATCTCTCATACAACTCAACACAACAACAACACACAAAGACCAACAAAGAACAACAACAATCTCATCCAACCAAGCCAAACAGAAGAAATACTAAAAATCAGAGGGACCCTGATCTCGAGGAGGTGGCTGATTGCCAAACAACGCAAAATAGCTATTTAGCATTACAATGTTAGTATTCACAAATTCAAACTGATCCCTAACCTAAACTCTATCCTCGCTGTACTGATCATCTTGTCTCTTTAAATGAGCCTCTATGTGATCAAATCTTTGATCCATTCTCTCAAAATGTTGGACCATATTTTGATAGAAATCTTGAGATGGTCCAGATGCAGTTGAGGGTGCAGTTGAAGGAGCAGAAGCAGAAGGAGGCTCATCATCTGAGCTGTCAGCAGTACCTTCTTTCCTAAATAAAGCTTGAAAGGAAGCATCAGTGAAGTACAGTGGGAGTTCAGAAGGACCAGAAGGATGAATTAGGTTGTATTTCTTCTCTAGGATATAGCACACAACATGTCTTAAAGCAATATTTTTCTTCCTCTTCACACTAGCCAAACCAATATCAGAAATATAGTAGATGTAGTCTAAGATTAATTCGGCTTCATCTATAGGTTGGCCAGTCATAATAAAAAAAGTGGTTGAAGAAAGAAGTGGGGTCATATTAATCCGATCTCCTGCTTTAGGAATGATTGATGTCCTAAGCATATGCTGAATTATTCGTGCATTTTGGTCCAAGGAATCTACTCGGGAAACATGTGTGGGTGTGCTTACACCTCTAAGAACTCAATTTATTTCAGGTCTAGTGGAGAAGGTATGAGCCCTAGTCCCTTGAGTTCTCAGATGAATATATTCCCCTAGATCCTCCTTGGTTATCACTACTTTTTGCTTAAGGACAAAAGAAGAAATGACAATATGATCCTGGTTAAATGTCATGTTGGCCAAGAACACATGAAACAGATCCTTGTTAAAAGAATAGATTAAAGCCAAGAGAAAAGATAATTGGGTGGAGTCAAAAAGGGGCATTATAGTAAAGTGAATATTTTCCTACAACAGTATGCGGGAAGGGGTAACCTTAGACACAGCATACCTAAGGTATGCTTCCTCATTCTCCTCACTCAGAAAGTTCTCATCCCAGTTCTCCTAGCAATAGGACCCCTAGCAACACGTACTCTTTTGCCACTGCCAGACATTTTGAAATCTAAGCTCTAAAGGGTTTTAGAATGAAACTGAAATGAATGAAAATGACCCTCCTTTTTATAGAAAATGCCTGCAATCGTACTGTACGAATAGACTTCGTATAAGATGAACCTGACTTCGTACGAGATGAATGAAATTTCGTCCGGGACGGCCGAAAGCAGTCAAAATGAAATAGTTTTTCGTAAACTGCTCGTCCTGAGGCGTCCTTTCGTTCAGGCTTTTTGACTTCCTGATCGTGCAGACGATGACGTGTTCATCTGGGATGATCCGAAAATTTAAGATCGTTCAGGCGACGGTTAGGTTCATCCCTCATGCAAAATAACTTGTGGATCGTACAGACGAATGACATATTCATACTTACGATCATCAATAATAACTGTCTCTAACCACATTTCCTCCCAATTCATACGGAACGAAGTGCATGTACGATGATGTAATCGTACAGTATGATAAGGTAATCGTACAGTACGAATAGACATAAAATAAACTCTCATCTCTCTAATCTTACATGCTTTCAACATTCACTCAAGAAATAGAACACAAGAAAAATTTTGATTTTTCTTTTAAAATACAACACACAATAAACCAATAAAATAAATAACAATAGAAAATAAAACACATTTAATGAACAAACCAACAAATATATATAAAACTATATTTACAGAATTTTTAATTAAGCATTAAGATCAATTACACCTAGCCTTGTCCTTAGCATGCTAAATGTGTCAAAGGCTAAGGGTTTTGTGAAAATATCTGCAAGCTGATCTTTAGTAGCGACATGATGTAGTTCTATTCCCCCTTTCGCTACATGATCTCCTATAAAATGATGCCTTATGTCAATATGCTTGGTTCTAGAATGTTTTATCGGATTCTTTGAAATACAAAGGGCACTAGTGTTATCACAAAAGATTGGTATGGTGCCAATTGAAAAACCCAAATCATCCATTTGTTGTTTTAACCAAAGCACCTGTGCAATGCAACTCCCTAAGGCAATGTATTCTGCTTCAGCTGTAGAAAGTGCTACTGAATTTTGTTTTCTACTGGACTAAGATACTAATGAATTTCTAATGAATTGACAAGTCCCAGAAGTACTTTTCCTATCCACACTACAGCCTGCAAAATCAGAATCTGAGTATCCAATAATTTCCAAAGAAAAATTGTTCTTAAGTTACCAAATTCCTAAATTTTGAGTTCCCAAAAGATATCTTAAGATCCTTTTCACTGCTGTCAAATGAGATTCTTTTAGATCTGCTTGAAATCTAGCACATAAGCAAACACTAAACATGATGTCAGGTCTGCTTGCAGTCAAATAAAGCAAAGATCCAATTATACCTCTGAACTTCTTTTTATCAACAGATTTTCTCTTAGGATCCTTATCTAATAGTACTGAGAAACTCATGGGTGTATTTACTGGTTTAGTATTATCCATTTTATACTTTTTTAGGATATCCTTAACATACTTAGATTGACACAGAAAAATACCTTCCTCCTTTTGCTTTATGCTAAAACCAAGAAAATAACTCAGATCACCCATTAAACTCATTTCAAATTCACTACTCATTGTCTTTAAAAATTCATCACATAAAGTTTTATCAGTTGATCCAAAAATGATATCATCCACATATATTTGAACATTGAGTATTTCTTTTCCAATTCTTTTCAAAAATAGAGTGGTGTCCACACTTCCTTTAACAAATGATCCTTTTAATAAGAAAGTGCTTAACCTCTCATACCATGCTCGAGATGCCTGTTTTAGTCCATATAATGCCTTTTTCAATTTGAAAACATGATTAGGGAATTTAGAATTTTCAAACCCTGGAGGTTGCTCAACATAAACATACTCTTCTATTACCCCATTTAAGAAGACACTTTTGACATTCATTTGATACAATTTAAAATCTTTAAAACAGGCAAAGGCTAATAAAACTCTTATTTCTTCAAGTCTTGCTACAGAGGTAAATGTCTCCTCAAAATCAATTCCTTCAACTTGATTATACCCCTTAGCTACTAATCTAGCCTTATTTCTCACAACTACTCCTGAATCATTCATTTTGTTTTTGAACACCCACTTAGTCACAACTACACTTTGATCTTTTGGCCTTTCAATTAACTCTCAAACATCATTTCTCTTGAATTGATTCAACTCCTCCTGCATTGCCAAAATCTAAAATTCATCCAAAAGTGCTTGTTTTATATTAGTGGGTTCAATCATTGAAATGAACGCTGAAAGATTTACTTCTTCCCTCAAACCATGCCTAGTCCTTACTCTTTCACTTGGTTCTCCTAAAATCAACTCTTTAGGATGACTCCTTACAAATTTCCATTCTCTAGGCAATTGGTTTTCCCTTCTTTTTCAACCTTTTCTTCAACTTTTTGATCTTCAAGTTTTTGTGTTATTACCTCAACCTCATCTTCATCCAACTTAGACCCTTTACTATCATAAGATTCATCAAAAACAATATGTGTGGTCTCTTCAATTACCAATATTCTCTTATTAAAAACTCTATGGGATTTTCAACACTTGAATATCCTAGAAAGATTCCTTCATCTGATTTCGGATCAAATTTTCCTAGAAGAGTTTTATCATTATTATGAATGAACACTTTACATCCAAAAATATGTAGATATGAGAGGTTGGGACTTCTACCTTTAAGAAGTTCATGGGGTGTCTTATTCAATTTAGACCTTATGTACACCATATTCAACACATAGCATGCGATACTAACTGCTTCAGTCCAAAAATATTTAGGAAGTGAATATTCTGCCAACATGACCCTAGCATTTTTAACTAATGTCCTGTTCTTTCTTTCTATAACTCCATTCTGTTGAGGTGTCCTAGGAGCTGAGAAGTTGTGTTCAATTTCAAGAGATTTGCAAAAATCATTAAACATTTTATTTTTAAATTCTCCCCCATGATCACTTTGGATACTAACTATTTTAAAACCAAGTTTCCTCTGAATCCAAGTGGCAAAATCTCTAAACTCTTCAAATGATTCACACTTATAATTCAAAAATCTAATCCAGGTGAATCTAGTATAGTCATCCACAATAACATACCCAAATCTTTTTCCTCCTAAACTTAAAGTACTAACAGGCCCAAACAAATCCACGTGAAGAATTTCTAAGGATTTGTTAGTCCTAATTTCCTTGATCGAATTGAAAGAGGACCTCACCTTTTCTCCTAGTTGAGATGCATCATACAAGTGATCTTTAGTGAATTCTAACTTGGGTACTCCTCTAACTAGTTACTTTTGAGTGATTTTCCTAAGACTTTTCATACTAGCATGACAAAGCCTTCTATGTCACAACCATGATTCATTAGATACAGTTTTTAAACACAAGGCAGTAGAAGGTTTAACAGAATTAAAGTCTAGCATGTAAACTTTGTTAACCCTATCACCATTCAAAACAACAGTTCTATTTAAACTAATAACACAACTTGTAGGTAAAAATTTTATATGGTAGCCCTTGTCACATAATTGACTAATACTCAACAGATTGTGTTTCAAACCTTCAACCAACAGTACATTCTCAAACATAAAGTTTTTTAATTTCTAATTATAATTGTACCTACCTCTCTCTTGGTGGTATTATCTCTAAGTGTCACCTTGCCTCCATTTCTGGCTTCCAGCGATATAAATTGATTCATATCTCTAATCATATGCTTTGAGCAGCCACTGTCCAGGTACCAAATACTCTCACGAGGTCTTGTGTGAGAGTGTTCCCACAAAATGATCAAATGTTAGTCTTGGGAACCCAAACAACTTTGGGTTCACCTCTTGATAAATTTAAACCACATGCATGTGTGAAATTATGTGATTTATGTATCTTAGGTCTCCACACTAAATGTGTTCTATATTTAAGTATACAGGTGTGGGAAATATATCCTAAACTACTAAAAGAAAAATACTTTATCCCTGGAAAGGGATTCACCAACCTATTCTTCATAAAAATTTTCTTCTTAGATCTTGAATCAGTGATCTTGTGGTAGGATTCATGAAACTCTTCAAGTTTAGGTGGATTTCTATTTTCCTTCAGGCTTTTACCTGAACTTTAAGATAAGCATTAGCACTTTCTAGAATCGAACTGTCAATCTTCAACTCATGCTCTCTAGAATCCGATTCATCCATAAAAGTCTTAAAATTATTTTCAAGTTTAGCGTGAGATGATTTTAAAATATTATGATGTTTGTTTAAATCATCAAACTCATCCAACAAAGTCATATGATTGCTATCAATTAATGCATGATCTTTTCTAAAGATCTCATTTTCTTTCTGCAGCTCTAAAAATTCCAAATTCAACTTAGCGTGCAGTTTCTTAAGTTTCCTATATGTAGAGTGTATGCATTCAGAAACTTCAAATAATTCTTCATAGCTTAAATCACATACCTCATCCTCATCCGAATGGTCAAGATTGTCAGCCATTAAGCACAAATTGGTAACTTCCTCTTCAGGTGCTGTTTCTGACGAATCTGAAGCTGAGTCTGCCTAGAAAGCTCGTTGTATTCTCTTCTTACTCCTTCTGTCCTTCAGTTTCTCCTCGGCCTTACCTTTGCTAGGATTTCCTTTGAGATTGGGGCACTCTGTCTTGATGTGTCTTGGCTTCCTGCACTCATAACAAATGACTTCATTAGAAGCCTTAACATTCTTCTGGAACTTACCTTTGTTCCAATGCTGGGGTCTTCTCTACTCCTTTTTTAGGAAACTTCTAAATTGCCTCATCATCAGGGCAATATCCTCTTCGTCCTCAGGTAGTGACTGATCACTTTCAAAGTTATCCACCTTTAAAGTAATGTTCTTCTCCTTTCGCTTCTCACCTGCATCAATCTGCCTTTGAGTCATCGATTGCTCATAAGCAATTAGTGATCCAAGAAGATTGTCAACTAAATAAACGTTCAAATCTTTAGATTCTGTTATTACAGTTATCTTTGCATCATATGCAGTAGGTAAATAACGTAATATCTTATTAACTTTCTCTGCATTTGTCAACTCCCTACCTAAAGCATGCAATGAAGTGGCTATATATGTAAAATGAGTGTACATGTTAGAGATTGATTCATTCTGTTTCATACAAAAAAGTTCATAGTCGTGCAAGAGAATGTTCAATCTAGTTTGTTTCACTTCATTCGTGCCTTCATATGTGATGCAAAGTCTATCCCAAATTTCCTTTCCTGATTTACAGGTAGACACACGCATGTAATCTTCAGACTTTAAAGCACAAAAGAAACTATTCAAACACTTAGCATTCAGTTGAGCTAATTCATATTCTTCTACAGTCCAGTTTATAAAAGGTGTTTAAACTCTTATCCCTTCTACAATCCTAGTAGGTTCAGTATAACCATCCTGAACTAACATCCACATGCGATAATCAAGTGATTGTAGAAAAGTAGACATGCGAGTTTTCCAAAAATCAAATGGGATATTATCAAACAATGGTGGTCTAGTGATCGAGTATCCTTTCATAGTATTTCTATTTCCAAAATTAGCCATGATCAAAATTTCAAAAAGTATTTAAAACAGTTATTTTTGAAATTAGCTCTGATACCACTTGAAAGTGTGAATAGGTTGTTAGACCTATTGCTCATGCCCCTAGGCTAACCAAGAGGGGGGTGAATTGGTCCTTTAAAAATTTACTCTTGGGATTTTGGAAAATTTTAAAGCAAATCATACAGTACGGTATTACTTTGTAGAGTACAAACAGAGTTAATATCTGCTCTTTACTTAAGCACAGTAATTCAACCACAAGAAAATAAACTACAGAAATGTAAAATGTGAAAAAGTAAACAGTGAACAGAGAACACCAAAATTTATAATGGTTCGGTCAAACACGACCTACATCCACTCCCTAGAGACTCCTTCTCAAGGTATTGCACTAAAATCAAGTGACTCTCCTTTTGCCCCCACAGCAAGGCGGAGAAGCCTTTATAAACTCTCTTCCACCAACCTCGGTGCGGTAGAGAACCGTCATCCTCTTCACCCTCCAAGTGCGGCAAAGAACCATCATCTTTTTACCCTCCAAGTGCGGCAGAGAACCATCATCCTTTTCACCCTCCAAGTGTGACAGAGAACAGTCATCCTTTTTACCCTCCAAGTGCGATAGAGAACCGTCATCCTTTTCACCCTCCAAGGGCGGCAGAGAACCGGAATCCTCTCGAACAACACTCTTGCAAAAGTCTCCAAGGAACTAGGAAGATGCACGAAGAACAAGTAAAAGAAATCATCACAAATGGATAACCTTGTGAATCCCCTCACAATTCTCTCTTGAAAGATCTCTCAATACTCACTCACAAACACTCTCCCAATCACTCTCTTTAGACTTCTCAAAAGAATTTTCACAGAAGGATTTTTCCTTCAGTTAGTTTTAAGTCATTTATTTACTTGGGACAAGAAAAACCATCCAAAAATTGAATTTTTAAGTTAAAATCGTGCCGATCGTCCCGTACGATCGACGATCATACTATACGAATAGTTCAAAAATTGAACAATCCGTCCCGTACGAATAATGAGACGATTCGAACAGAGCGCTTCGTACAAATAGTTCGTCCCATACGAAAGTATTGGATGAACCGAACAGAGCGCTTCGTACGAACATACCATCCCGTACAAACCCTTGGACGAATCGAATAGAGCGCTTCGTCCGATGATTTTATCCCGTACGAACCCTTGGATGAATCGAACAGAATGCTTCGTACGAACAGCTCGTCCTGGACGAACCCTTGGACTAATCGAACAGAGCGCTTCGTCCGATGATTTCGTCCCATACGAACCCTTGGACGAATCGAACAGAGCGCTTCGTACGAACATCTCGTCCTGGACGAACCCTTGGGCGATTTGAACAGAGTGCTTCGACCGATCAGTTCATCCCGTACGAACCTTTGGGCGAACCCAATTTTGAGCAGTTCGTACAACAAAAACTCATGTATGAATAATATTCGTACTGTACGAACATGCCTTAGAAAAATTTTCTCGCCATATGGGTTCGATAAGGAGTACATATTCTACAGATTATCCCGTACGATATAAAATCGTACTGTACGATCAATTTAAAAATTTAAGATGTTTACTCCCCCATAGTGTGTGTGTGCACAGTTATACAACTTACAATCACACTCTCTCTGACTCAAGAAAAAAAAAATTTACAGACTTCATTTACAGTGAACAAGTGAACTTGAAGTCTTCAGCAATCTGGAGTGTGAATTTCCTGAAAAATACTTTAGTACACACAACAAAAACTCAAATAATTATTAGAAGAAGAATAACAAATAATAAACATTTGTAATCATTAAAAACATAACTTGGATTAGAATTTACTTGATCAAACAAATATACCCAAATCATAACACATAGCCTTCTCACAAACATACTTATTCTCACCGTATTACACCTCCTCAGATGTCTATGGGAATATGCTCTTCTTATAGAGGCCTTAGAGAGAGTTTCTCAGGGAGCAAGGATGTAGAACTTCACCAGATACGGCATGATGGATTCTTCTCTAATTTTCTCTTTTCTCGTGGACCCATATGGGTCTTTTTTGCCCAATGAGTCGTCTGGGGCTAGCGTAGCTTTGCTAGTGGGGGTTCTTAAGGTATCGTCGTATACACCAATAGTCTTGGAGTTAGTTCTTATAGTTGGGGCTTCTTTTCTAGAGAGTTGCCCCGCTGACTTGGTGAGTCCCTCATCAGGTATATTTTTATTATATGTTGTTTTTTTTATGCATTATCATTCTATTCTTCTTTATGCCCATTACCTGTAAATTTCTACGCAATGCCTAAGGGAGCAAAGTATACATCATAGATCCACTGTCATGTTTCCTTAGCTCCTAACCCTATGAATGCTGAGATGTATGCAAGTTACATAAATTTTTTGTTAGAACTAATATCCCATATTAACCCAAGATCTCCATATTCCATGGACAAGTTTACTGCCATAGCCGTCGACACCCTCGGCCTACTAGTATGCCTTCGGCTGGACAGTTCGAACCTAATCTATTGGGAGATGCTGTATCGTGAGGCAAATTTCCATATCAGATGGCAAAGGTCACTCTCCATTATACATACCAAAGTAACACTGCCAGAGTTACAGGAGTGGGTTAGCAGGTGCTGGGTGGTGGCTGATGTCGCTCATGACCAATTTGATAGGAATACTGAGGCTTTGAAGAGGCACAGATAGAGTTTTTCCAGCATGGACAGTTAGATAGAGGGACTTTCTTCCCATGTGAAGGGCCTATGTAGGGACATCAAGGGAGTGATGTCGAAGTTATAGCCTATTTTGGGTGTTGTCAATGTTCCAATCGCAATAGTACAATCAATTTCATCAATTTATGCATCATTGCTTTAGTATTCATGCCAATTTCACCAGACAGATTTAATTAAGCAAATTGATAGTTATTTTTGAGTATGGACCATGTTCTGATCATGATGGCATGGTTTGTTTTACGATCAGATGTTGTTTGGATAACACCACACATCAATTTTGGGTGTTGGTCATTCATTTTCATTGATCTCATTTGATTTGAATGTGAGGGATTCCCTCTTAGGTGAGTTTGGTGTCTTGATTGCAATGACACAGCACGTTTGACAATCGGAGGTCATTTGACCCTTCAAGTGATGTGCTACACCGACGCACGCATCACTTAAATCATCATTTTTGCCACTTTTTGTGTGTTTTAATGTGTAAGGGTCAACATTTCTTAATTCTTTATTTTGATCCTAGTGTTAGAGAGTTAGACAAATTGGTTTGGGCTTCAGAGATTTTCAAGATTTCTATGGAATTGTGAGACCTGAGAGCTTAGCTTTTGTTTCTGTGTTCGAGATCCGTAGGAAAATCCAAGCGAAGCTAATGGGCTATACTACTTCATCTTCTTTATATAGTCAAGGGCTTGGGTTGGATCAAAAAAGATTCAAGGTATACCAATGATAATAAAAAAAATGCAGTTGAAAAGAGTTTGCAAATCGTGTAGCCGTCTAAATAATCTTGTATTTTTTTATCTTAGGGGCTATTTGGTATAATATTTGAGATGGAATTTAAGAGGGCTTTAAGGTAAATCCGGCTATAAAGTTTTTGGAGGTCATTTAAATCTAATGCCTCCGTAAGTCAATGATTTATAGATTTACGACATAAATTCACATAAATCTGTGTAAATCTAAATCCCATCAAGAGGCGGCTTTAACGGGATTTGGCTGAAGAAGCATGCGAAAGAAAGAAAGATGGCTACCAAGGCATGCAACGAGGAAGAGCAAGCCGCATCCACGTCGTTACTTTCGATCCAACAAAGAACACTGAGGGGTGTGGTTTCAAATCCGATAGGAAGGAACATCGTTTAAGGAAGAAATTATTAAGCGAATCATTCAAAACTACCTCTCACGCGAAGCAGGCAAAGTTGAATGTCAACCAACAACCGGAGAAGAGGAAAACAAATCCTGCAGCCAAGGATGGCAGTGAGAAACTTGCCAAAGAATATACGCATAAATTAATTTAGTTTAATTAGGCTAATTAAAATTAATTAAGAATATATTATAATTATTAAAGAAATAAATAGTTAAATTAATTAATAAATATATTAAATTCTAAATCTTTGTAATTATAATTAGTTACTAATGGTAATTAAAATGAATAATTTTTAATTAATTCATAAATAATTAAAAATATAATCAAAATTAAAATTAATTAGCTATTTCATAATAAAATTATTATCTAATTAAATTATTTTTTATAATTATAATATATTGATAGTAATTAAATTATAATTAATAAGTAATTTGAATTTAAAATACTAATTAATTTTAAAGCATAAATTAAATTTTAATTTTTAATAAACTAATAGTCTTAAATCCAAGATTACATTGTAGTCTATAGGTATTTAGATCATTATTTCTCTGTCATAGTATCATGTACTTTTTCTGCATGTTGTAGTTTCTGTTGTACGAGTTCAAGTTGGATTTACTATGTGATATGAAGTTATCTTGAATTTATAACAAGCTTATTGATATAATTCAGCTCTATTTCTTCATATTTAAATCTCTAACTGCCATAAATTTTGAAATCTGATGCCAAAAAGTTTCTTAGGATTTAACAGGATTTAACATTTGTCATACCAAACAATTTTCAGGATTTAACAACCTCAGAATTTACTAAATTCGGATTTATAAGATTTACTATAAATCTCACTAAAGTTAAATCCAATTCAATACCTAGTGTTAGTATTCCTTACTGCCCTTGTATTTACTGTTTTACAACTATAGGTTTTGTTTACTATTAAATCCTTACAAGTAAATTTGTGAATAAATGTTTTGTTTTGAAGTGATAATGGTATAATATTTAGAAGCAAGAAAATACGTTTATTTATTTATCAGTTGAAATTATTGTGCAGGCATCAGTTATTTGAAATGGTAGTTCAATGGTTGAGTGGGTGATTTATTGGATAGTTTTTATTTATGTTGTATCATTTTTTTCAGAAAAATTATGTCAGATACCCTATTTAAAATTTTGATTAGGTTGTATATCAAAGTTCTCCGACATTTTTTTTCAATGCATGGAAACATAATTTTATGCTAATCTTAAAATAATTCTATGTGCTTTAAGCCCCATCTCAATCACTTTTTTGTAAGTCTTAATAGAAAATTCTTTCTATTTTGTTCCCCTCAATAATAAGCGAGGGCTATTTTTGGAGTGTTAACACTTTCTTACACTGGGATAGATTGTAGAAGCACCAAGAAACACCATTTCCGAATGAGGGTTATCGTATCCCAACCTTATTTTTATTTATTTATTTTAAAGTCTGCAACAAACCTTTTTTTTATTTTTTTATTTTAGTGAAAATTGCATAATTGTACAACCCTATAAAGCAACATTTATCATGGAATCTACTGTCTTAGATAGCTCAACTGCAACTACATTGCTTCATTCATCAACCTCAATCATACAGCCAGAACCTAATTCAAGAAAAAAAAAAAAAAAACAACCAAAAATAATAAAAAAAGCCTATCAAACCACCTAATCCTTTATCTACTGCTAACAAATGGATGTCATTGACCTCCTACCATCATAATAAAACTTAATTCGCACGCCAGCTGGTCCCTTGGGCATCAAGCAAAACAAATAAACTAAAGAATGGGATACAAGAAATCATTTCCTGTATCCTAACAACATTAGAATCGAACGAAGCTTGCACAAATGCCCTCAAAGAAGAAACTTTTCTTCTTTTTCATCTTAATCTCATCCACATTGTCCATCTACAAGCTCATCAAAATCACAGTGACAGCAAGGAGCCCTTCCATCCGCCTACCAAGAATCCCCTGCTCCCCAAAATACTCACCTTTTGTACCTCACAAGCTCACGCGTCACCCAATCTTCCAGGAAGAAGAGCCCCTCACCCTCAAAGAGCTCAACCTTCTCTCAAGCATTATAGCCCGAAATCAAAGCCGTAACCTTCTCTTCTTTGGTCTCAATCCGCAATTCCTTCCCCTTGCAGAAGCTAACATAGGGGGCTCGGCGATCTTCCTCGAAGATGATTTTGAAAGGATTCGAAAATTTCACCGCAAAACATATAGAAATGTTGCTGTTCATTTGGTCAGATATAATGGAAAGGCTGGCAATGCTTATGATCTACTTAAGCATGGAAGAGAGCATAAATATTGTAGTCGAAGAGCCAGTAAATATGTTGGCATCTCAAGATGTAGGCTGGCATTGAGTAGCCTCCCGCAAGAGATTTATAAGAAGAGTTGGGATGTTGTGGTGGTCGATGGGCCAAGAGGTGACAAGCCAGAAGCACCAGGGAGAATGGCTGCAATCTACACGGCGGCAATAATAGCAAGGATGGGAAGTGGTACTGATGTAGTTGTGCATGATGCGGATAGGATGATTGAGAAATGGTATTCCTGGGAATTCCTCTGTCATGAAAATTTGTTCTCTGTAAAAGGGAAGCTTTGGCATTTTAGAATCGAGGGGAGCTTGCAGCTTGATGGCTTTTGCTCGGAAAAGAAAGTTCAGGTTCTATGAGAACGTTTATGCTTCAATGTTGAGGCTAAACTGAAGAAGACTTGAAAGATAGACAATCGAGCTCGCAGTAATATATATAACAGTACCAATCTTATTTGACAAAAGGTAAACATTGGCAATTCCGTTTATAGTTATACAGCAAATGGAGGAATTGTATCATCGTTGAAATTAATTCAGCATATTATGAGAAAGATATCATGCATAAAAGAATTTGGCTGTTGAAATAATAGAAAGATTCTGAATTCTTTTAGCATTTGATTTGCAGGAGGGAAAAACTAAATACATGAGTAAGATCACAAGAATGTAATTGTTCTTCTACGTGAATGCATTTAACTAGACTTGCGCTCTATTTTCACTTTTAAAATTATTTGGAATGTGTATTTATATTTTCTGTAAAAAATAGATTAAGAGTTGTTAAGTCATGGTTGCATGACGCTGAATGAAGAACGATCAGAACTGAGTTATCAAAATTATTGACAATCTTTGAATTTATATGTATGTATGAGTGTTTCTAAGGAAATAAATTTATAAGGAGTGCATGTAATAAATATAAATGCGAATAAGAAAAGTAAGTAATTACAAAATAGAAGTATGAGACAACTCAAACTGAAGTATTGTGGTTTAACTAGAATCATCCTACATTCACTCCCCAAGATCTCTTGCCTAAGAATTCCACTAACTCCATATTTGGTGGTGAATAAGAAAAAAATTCAAACTTCCAGGCAGAGAATGTTCCTTGACAATCCCTCTTTCGCTAGGTAAGAAAATCCAAACTCTTCAAGCTATCAATCCAAGCACAAATCACCATGTTATTTCAAAAATAACTCTAATGAAATGGATGAAATGAAATTTCATACTAACAACAACCCTCTTAAAAGATTTACAAAGCTATTCCTATTTCTTCAACTGAAAGAGGAGGAATATAGCATTCAGTGTTGGACAAATTGTAAGAAATGCTTGAATTAGTTATTAAAATTCCATCAAGGAGTAATGACTTTTATAGGTTTTTCGGCTACAAAACGTGTGCTAAAATACTACAGACTTTTCACATAGTTTTCATATATTAAAGATCAGTAATATTATTCTTCACAAACTTGTACTCATATCAACATTGATTGTGAGTTCAGCCTATACTCAATGTAATAATTACAAATCAAGATGAGTTTTCCATCATTAAAAATAACGGAAATGTTTTTAAAATAAGGCGATTAACAATCTCCATATTTCTTTTTGGCACCAAATATATAAAGGTATAAAATATGAATAAAAAAAAAGTACCCCTAAACTATATTGCCGATAAAATTAATAGAGTAATTGACCAAAAAAAAAAAAGAAAAGAATATTAAAAAAATGAAATTGTAATAGTAAATTTAATACAATTCTAAAAAAAAAGTACATAAACTTATATTCATCTAAAATATTTTATTAATTGATTTCTTCCTTTTTCACACATAAGGTCGAACAATCATTTTAAAAAAAAAATCCAGTGTCAAATATTATTCACATATCAAAAGGTTTAATATTTTGATAAACTAAGCTAAGTGCTCAACTAAATAAGACAAATCTAATGAAAACAGGCACTCCTTAAATCAATAAACAAATTGCAAAGGTCCATTCAAGATTCCAATATAACTGGCGAAAGGACTTAACAAAAGAGAAATAAAATTCGCTTCAATCAGCTTGTGCCTGCCTATTAGATGCCACAACTATATTGTAGATCACCTGTTACCAAGCAGATTGAGATTCTAAATGGATCCTTATTTACTCAGCATAGCTTGCGACTACCCAGGCAAGTTTTCACCAACTTAGCTGTGGGCTCCGAAAATTTGCGCCCTAGCCTCCCGTGCTTTCGGGAAGTTTTAACAGATTAACTTCTGGGGTAAATTTTGGGAAGGGAGATTGGGTTTGAAGATAAGATACTACCCAGAATTTCACCCTCATTTTGTGGGGACTTTATGATATGAGTTCTGATTTCCTATAAGCGCAAGCCCCTATAGTTAATTACCCCACCCGATAACGAGAGAAAACTTTCGATTAAGGCTAGTCGTCAATCAGATGCGTAGAGATACGTAGTATCTGGCATATAGTAGTAGCATTGGTTTGGGTGTTTTGCAAATTGGATATTTAAAATTAGAAATTTCAACTCCTCGTACTTAAAGTGAATGGTAGGGGAATGGATGATGGATCCAATCAAGATCACAAGGTACGTCATCCCTGGCCAACGTGGTCCCTGGTCTACTTAATTAGAGGAGGTAGTCGACCCAACTTGATAGAAGGATCCTTGTCGGCAGTCATGGGTTGCTTCGTCCAAGGGTACCTCATAAACCTGGGGTGAATGTTTGTCTAAGGGGACAAATTTGAATCCACCTTAATAACAGAGGTTTTGTGTCCTATCGATTATATCCTATTGATTCATATCTGAAGGATTTGATGTCATTGGGGAACTTATTGGCTCTAGCCATAATCGTAATTTAGTGGTATCATTTGGCGGTGAACCACCTGCTTCAAACGACCCCGGTCATAACTATTTTCCTCCGGTGCAATTTGGCGGTGAAACCGTCAGTTACAGGATATGTGCCACATCCTCACTGTCAAGAGATGGTTTAAAATAAATCCTAGTGATATTCTTGACCATACATTAGCTCTTTATGAGCTAAAATAATTTTTCAATTTGTCCACCTCGACAAACTGCTGTGGAGGGCAGATGGATTTTGCTTTAGACATTTAATGGTTGAATTTCAATTTTAAATATTCTAGACTTGGATGATTTTTGGAATTTTGAGTTTTCATGGGTAATCTGGTGAAACTTTATATACTTTAAATTGACCCCTTCGACTGAGATCTACATTCAATACGGCCATCATTGGGGTATTTGTAGGGAATTGCATTTTTTTGACTAAACTTTGTCAACTCTGTTAGTCGCCGATAGAGGATTGGGTTCAAGTCAGATGTATAGTTTTGTTAATGAATTTTTCTTCTTATAGACCTTGAAGGCCTAATTTGAATGTTTAAAATAAATATCTCGATCAACGGCGTGACCGTATATTTATTTAATTGTTCGAGCCTTGTCAACTTTTATTGAACCATGTAGAAGGATCAGGTTCAAACTTGACTTCATTTACTAATCCACGCAACATCCCTAGATGTCATGTGTGTTCCCATAACACGCTCGCCAGGGCCCATGCAGGTACTTGATTAAATATGCATTTCTTTGTTTTCTTGTTATTTGTTTAAAAAGTGTTAAGTTTTTTGAAAAGATTAATTATCTTTGGGTGATTTAATTTCTTGAATTTAAAATTTTAAATTAGACGCAACATTATGAACGATATATCGTGTCAGGAGACGAGCATACCATTCCTTAATGGGTTCAATTTATAAAATTTAAATTTTATCTTGATTATCACAGTCAAATTCAAACAAAAACTACATATGACCCCGGAGGGTCAAAATGATTATTCACTCAGGTATTTAACTACGATAATTTGGATAAATTATCATTAATTTTATAATCGAAGTTATGACAATAATTGATATATCTTTCTGAGGGAAAAAGATATCAATGATTATTGGAGATTTTGAAAATAACGACAATGATCGTTGATTTTGACTCAAATTTTCCCAAAGATAATTATGCTTTTGAAAAATTGATTTTGAAAATTTATCTTGGTTACTAAATCTCCTACGAGCGTAAGCCCTCGTAGTTAATTACATCGTAGGAAACTAAAATTTTTTACGAATACCCTTGATTAAAATAGCGACAGAAATTTTATTTTTTGGATTTCAAAATTTGGTATAAAATGGAGCAAGGATTTGAAATTTAACTGGGATTAGATCAAGGTGAGCACTTATTTTTTGAGGCCAAAGGAAAAATGGTGGGAGGTGTGTTGCAAATTTGGTTTTGATGATACAAACATGTTTCCAGTGTATTTTGCTTGGCTAATCTGTTTCAAGCACAAAAGACCACGAGCCACTCAAGCCAAGTCAAGATCGGGTCCAAGTATGTCCAATGTACTATTTTTCATTTTATTGAGTCAATTGTAATGTAGCTGATCCCCTAGCTAAGTAACCTTGCACACACACACTCAGGGGGAGAGCTTCAGTGAATTAGAGTTTTTGTTCAGTTTTTGTTCAGATCGTTCTGGACAATCAGGTAAAAATAGAAACCCTAATTAGGACGACTAAGTTAAGAGGGTCTGATTAAGCAGATCGTCCTTGACGATCTTTGGATTGTACGGGACGATATGCTCAAATCAGAAATTCTCAGTCGCCAGATCAAGTTAGGCAAGTTTTTATTTTTAGTTATTTGGTCTGATCGTCCTAGACGATACGTGTATCGTCCTGGACAATTCAGTACAATCATGCCTAATTTAATCTGGTAATTAAGGAAAGCAATTTATTTTTGATTGATACGATCATATCATCCTGGACGATCGCAGGATCGTCCCGGACGATCATGATCGTCTAGTGCATTTCAGCTGTACGACCCGAACTGTGTTCAGGATGATTTGGGCACTTTTTGAACTAATCGTATAGGATGATATCCCTATCATCCTGGACGATCAAGTCATTTTTTGGTCGTCCAGCACAGATTTCTCTAGACTACCCGAACTGTCTTCTGGACGATATTCCTCGATTTGCACTAATCGTCCCGGACGATCGCAGGATCGTACGGGACGATATGAATAATTTTTTCTACTGTTCATCCAGAATAGCCAGATCGTCCAGGCTGAAACAGTTGAATTTGAACTGATCATACAGGGCGATATATCGATCATCCTGGACGATCGTGGCCGACCAGTTGAGATTTAGGGCAAATTTTAAGCCCTCCTATAAACGAACTTTTTCTTGAAACAAGAAAAATATTTTGCCACCTTCCTTCCCTGAGAAACCCTAGAGAGAGAGAGTTGGGAGAGAGAGAGAGAAGATCTTGTGAGGGGGAGTTAGTGAGGGATTCACTAAGGTTGCTCCAAGCATGGATCAGAGTCATCTTCTCCGCTCGTCGTCTTTCGTCTAGTCGGTGTTCGTCGTGGGAGGATCGTTCGCAAGAAGATCCGGGGTTCTCTGCCCGCTTCAGGTGGAAGCAAAAGGAGTTCAAAGGTTCTCTACCTGCTTCAGTAGAAGCAAAAGGAGGTCGGGTTCTCTGCCTCACCGTGTGGTGAAAAGGAGGTGTTTGTACAGGCTTCTCCGCCTTGCTGTGGGAGCAAAAGGAGAGACACTTTTTGTTTAGTGCAATACCCAGAGGGGAGGCTCCGGGGAGTGGACGTAGGTCAAGTTGACCGAATGACTATAAAATATTGTTTGCTTTTCTGATTCAGTTTTACACTTTACTTTTCCGATATTAACTGCTTGGGTGAATATCTGTGATTGATCTTTTCGTTCTTGTTTACTTATTTCCGCTGCTAAGTATCGAAAAGATTTTCATTGTTATCGTGAAATTTTTAAATAACCAATTCACCCCCCCTCTTGGTTAGCCTCAGGACTAATTCACTAGGGCTTAACATCCCTATCGAACTTTCAAGTGGTATCAGAGAGGGATTCAAAATTTAGGTTTAAAAACTTTTGAATTTGATCCATGGCTAACAGTAACAATCGTAATACTGCTGAAGGCTATTCCATTACAAGACCACCGTTATTTGACAATATTCCTTTTGATTTTTAGAAAATACGCATGTCTACTTTTCTGTAATCTATTGATTATCGCATGTGGATGTTAGTTAAGGACGGATATGAATCACCTTTTAGATTGATTAATAATGTGAAAACTGAATTGCCTTTTGCTGATTGGACGTTTGATGATCGTGATTTAGCACAGTTAAATGCAAAATGCTTGAACTATTTCTTTTGTGCTTTAAAATCTGAAGACTATATGCGTGTTTCTACTTATATAACGGGAAAGAAAATTTGGGATAAATTATGTATAACATATGAAGGTACAACTGAAGTCAAACAGTCTAGGTTAAATATCTTGTTACATGATTACGAACTTTTTTGCATGAAACCTAGTGAGACTATTTCAGAAATGCACACAAGGTTCACTCAGATTGTTACCTCTTTGTATGCTTTAGGTAGAAAACTTACTAACTATGAAAGAGTGAACAAAATTCTTAGATGTTTGCCTGCTTCTTATGATGCTAAGATTACTGTTATCACTGAATCTAAATATTTAAATACTTACTCTATTGACAGCTTACTTGGATCACTCATTGCTTACGAGCAAGGGGTGAACCAAAGGAAACTTGATGCAGGTGAATGCAAGAAAGAGAAGACAGTGGCACTAAAGGCCAAAGATTCAGATACTAGCACTTCCGGGTCTGATAGCGATGATGTTGCCTTAATCACAAGGCAATTCAAAAGCTTTCTAAGGAAGAAACATAAGAACTATCAGAAGTGGAACAAGGGTAAGTCCAATAAAAATTTTAAGGGTTCATCTGAATCTGTTTGTTTTGAATGTAGAAAGTCTGGACACATTAAGGCTGATTGTCCTACACTTAAAGCTCACCCAAGTAAGGAGAAAGGTGAGGAGAAACCAAAGTTTAGAAAGGACAAGAAGCGGATTCAGAAGGCGTTCTGGGCAGACTCTGCATCCGACTCTTCCGAGACTGTAGCTGAAGAGGAGGAAACAAACTTGTGTTTGATGGCTGATGATCACCCTGGTCAGTCAGACCAGGAAGAGGTATGTGATCTTACTTACGATCAATTAGTTGAAGTTTCTGAAAAAATTTATACATCGTATAGGAAGCTTAAGAAAACTCATGCTAGTCTGAAACTAGATTATTTGACTTTGCAAAAAGAGCATGATTCTGTAGTTAAAGATCATTCCACACTTGATTCCAATCACATGTCCTTGCTTGATAAATTTGATGATTTGAACAAAAAATATTCTGATTTAACTGTTGAGCATGATTTGTTAAAAATATCGTATGTTGAATTAGAAGTTGCTTTTAAGAAAGTGAATGATATGGCATGTGAGTTAGAAAGTAATGAAAGTGTAAGAACTTTTGAAATTGTAAGTTTGAATAAACATATTGAGTTCTTGAAAGTAAAAATTAGTGCTTTTGAAAAGAACAAAATACCGCCTACTTTTGAACAGTTTTATGCACCGCCACCTTTTGAAAAATCTGTTGCAAGTTCATCAAAGCATGTTTTATATACATCTAGGAAGAGGCATTATCACCCACATAGATTATTTAACCCTTTTCCTAGTGTTAGATGTTTTTCATGTGGCATGTTAGGACATATTTTCCACACCTGCACTGTTCACTGTAGTACACATTGAGTGTGGAAACCCAAACTGCCTGTTTCACAGCACAGCACGCATGCATTACATTCTTCTTTTCATAAGAAGGAACCCAAACCTGTTTGGGTTCCTAAGACTGACGTTTGATATTTTTGTAGGTGTGCTCTCACACAAGACCTCGTGAGAGCATGTGGTACCTGGACAGCGGATGTTCTAGACATATGATTGGAGATACAAATCAGTTCATTTCGCTGGAGGCCAGAGCTGGAGGCAAGGTGACACTTGGAGATAACACCACCAGGAAGGTGGTAGGCTCAGGGGCAAAGGATCAACAACGTCTACAAGCTGGATGTAAGTTACATTAAATATGATAATTCAATTTGCTTAAAAACTGCTGCTGATGAGTCTTAGTTATGGCATAGGAGATTGTGTCATGCCAGTATGAAAACCCTTAGGAGAGTCTCCCAAAAGGACTTAGTTAGAGGTGTGCCCAAGCTTAAGTTCACTAAGGATCACCTGTGTGATGCATGTCAGTTGGGGAAGCAAGTCCAGTCCTCTTTTCACTCTGTTAAGGACATTAGCACCTCCAGACCTTTAGAAGTTCTTCACATGGACCTCTTTGGACCCATTAGCACTGCCAGCTTATGGGGGAGAGTCTATGGGTTTGTGATTATAGATAATTATTCGAGGTTCACTTGGGTTAAGTTTTTGTCACATAAATCTGAGTCATTTGATGAGTTTAGATCTTTCTCTACTTGGATTCAGAAGAAGTTAGGATGTGAGATTATTACCATCCATAGTGATCACGGAGGGGAGTTTGAAAATGAAAGATTTGGAAGTTTTTGTAAGGATCATGGGATTAGTCATAATTTTTCAGCTCCTAGGACCCCTCAGCAGAACGGGGTAGCTGAAAGGAAGAACAGGACCTTAGTGGAAGCCGCTAGAGCCATCCTTGCCGAGTATTCACTTCCAAAATACTTTTGGGCTGAAGCGATGAACACTGCCTGTTATATGCTGAATAGGGTGAATGTGAGAGTCAAACTGAACAAGACACCTTATGAGATCATTAAGGGTAGAACTCCAAATCTGTCTCACCTCCATGTCTTTGGCTGTAAGGTTTTCATTCTGAATAACGGGAAATCACCCTTAGAAAAATTTGACCCCAAATCTGATGAAGGAGTGTTCTTAGGATATTCAAGTGTGGGGAAATCCTTTAGGGTGTTTAATAGGAAGACTTTGGTGGTGAAAGAAACAACCCATGTAGTGTTTGATGAATCTGATCCTAAGGAGTCTAGATCTAAAGTAGAAGATGAAGAGATTGTTGAGGTTACCCAAGGAGTTGAAAATACAAATTTGGAGGAAATGGTAGAATCTCAAACCACGTTACCTAGAGATTGGAGATATTCTTCAAGTCATCCTAAAGAACTGATCTTAGGAGACCCTTCTGAAGGTGTTAGGACTAGGCATGGACTTAGGAAGGAAGTAAACCATTCTGCCTTTATCTCAATGACTGAACCCACCAACATCAATCAAGCCTTGTCGGATGAGTTTTGGATTTTAGTTATGTAGGAAGAATTGAAACAATTTGTAAGAAATGATGTTTGAGAGTTAGTAAAAAGACCTAAAAATTAAAGTATTGTGGGAACCAAGTGAGTCTTTAAGAATAAGATGAATGATTCTGGTGTGGTGGTGAGAAATAGCAAGATTGGTGGCTAAGGGGTATAATCAGATAGAAGGGATTAATTTTGAGGAGACTTTTGCCCCTGTAGCTAGATTAGAAGCCATTAGAGTGCTACTAGCCTTTGCCTGTTATAAGGAATTTAAGCTGTTTCAAATGGATGTCAAGAGTGCCTTTTTAAATGGGGTAATTAAAGAAGATGTTTTTGTAGAACAACCCCCAGGTTTTGAGAATTCCCAATATCTAAATCATGTCTATTAATTAAAAAAAGCCTTATATGGATTGAAACAGGAACCTAGAGCTTGGTATGAGAGGCTTAGCACATTCCTGTTAGAAAGAGAGTTTGTTAAGGGGAGCGTAGACACCACCCTTTTTCTAAGGAGATTAGGGGATGACTTACTCATTGTCCAGATCTATGTTGATGATATAATTTTTGGATCTTCTGACAAATATTTATGTGAAGAGTTTTCTAAAATAATGAGTAAGGAGTTTGAGATATGTATGATGGGAGAATGTCCTACTTTTTGGGGTTTAGCATAAGGCAAACGGATGATGGAACCTTTCTCAATCAATCAAAATACACTAAGGACATTTTGAAGAAATATGAAATGGACAAAGCCAAGCCAATCAATACTCCCATGCCCTCCTCAGTTCAGTTAGATAAGGATTCAAATGGAAAATCTATTGATCAGAAGAAGTATAGAGGGATAATAGGTTCACTGCTTTACCTGACTGCTAGCCGACCTGATATCATGTTTAGTGTCTATCTTTGTGCTAGGTTTCAGGTTGATCCTAAAGAGTCCCACCTGACTGCTGTTAAGAGAATTCTTAGATATCTTTTAAGGACCCCAAACCTAGGAATTTGGTACCCTAGGCACAGCACCTCTTTTGAGATCATTGGATATTCTGATTCTGACTTTGCAGGGTGTAGGGTGAATAGAAAGAGCACTTCTGGGACTTGTCAATTCATAGGACAGTCGTTAGTCTTCTAGTCTAGTAGAAAACAGAACTCAGTTGCACTTTCCACTGCTGAAGCTGAGTACATTGCCTTAGGGAGTTGTGTGGCCCAAGTTCTTTGGTTGAAGCAACAAGTTTTGGATTTAGGGGTACCTGTTGGCATAATTTCTGTTCTGTGTGATAATACTAGTGCCAGCTGTATCTCTAAGAATCCAATCCAACATTCTAGGACGAAACACATTGATATAAGGCATCACTTCATTAGGGACCATGTTACAAAAGGGGACATTGAGCTACATCATGTAGCAACTGAAAATCAGCTGGCTGACATATTCACTAAACCACTGGCCTTTGACTCATTCAGCATTTTGAGAACTAGATTAGGAGTGATTGATATAAATGCTTGATTCTGATGACTGCTGATTTCTGATTGTTCGGATTGGTATTCTGTTTTCCGTTAGTTAGTTTTTATTTTTATTATTTGCTTTCAGTTGATTTTATTTTCTCTGCTGATTTCTACTTTAGCCTTACTGTTAGTTTTATTTGAGTATTTACTTTGCTGTGATTGTCTACCTGTTTTTATTCACTGGTTCATATCTTGCACTTACTGTTTTATGCTTTTTAAAATCTGATCACCGCTCACTACCTCTGATAATCTGAATTTTTGACTAGGAGTTTTTACCTTGTTTTGGTTTGGAAGCTGGTAAGCAGTGATTGATTCCACTGAATCTGTTAAAGGGAAGAAACATTGATGATTGTTTCTCTTCCTCTAACTCCTTTACTGGTGTATAGTTTCTTTTGGATAAAAATCCTCTTCAAAATTAAAATGTTAGTTGTTGAAATAGAGATTATTTTATCTTCCTATAGTAATCTGCCTCATATCAATAGTGTTTTTCAAAGTCTTGAGTCATTAGTTTGATTTTCTAAACCAAGTGATTGCATTTATCATATGCTGTATGGCTTTAATTTTATGAATCATTCTTCCTTACTGTGGAGAGTCATCTCCTATGTCTGGAAGATAATCTCACAGCTGAGACTCTTTAATGATTATGAAAAGGAGAAAGCTTATAAAAGATGCGCAGTGTGCCAGATAATTTAAAAAAGAGGCATAAAATGAGCCCAAAACTGAAAAGATCTAAAATTGCCAAATTGGATACACAAATATATCAAAAATCAAAAGATGCACAAAGCGCCAACCAATTTGAAAAAGAGGCACAAAATGAGCCCAAACCAAGCTTTCTTCCCTTTCAGATTGTTAAATGTCTTAGAAAAATTCGTGCGCCACTTAATATTTTCAAAAGCTTGAGTTTGAAAATCCTGATTTCTGATTTTTTACTTTGTAACACTATTATATCAGATATTTTTTTGGAACGAGGCTTGAAAGGATCTCTTTTCAAATCTAATGTCTTTTCTTCTTAATCGGATTTTTGTTTTGAAAGAGGTTTGCATCGATAAGGTGCCCGGGGTCAGAGTTACGAAAGTTGATTTTTCCAATCTTTTCTGGATTTCAGTGCTGTCAATCGTCCTGTTATTGGTTTTGAATCTAAAATCAAGGAAAAATTCTGATTTACTCGAGCAGCTTGATAAAAAAAAATCGTTGCTTTTATATGTTTTTGCTGTAAGATTTATTCGTTTTGTTTTATTTTTATTTCATGATTGTGTTTTTGGGATCCTGATCGATCATCTTCATCCTTCATCTTTTTCTGTTTTCTTCACATCGTCCTGGACGATACCACGATCGTCCTGGACGATCCCCTTCGTCCTGGATGATCCAAACATCATCCTGGACGATTCGTTCAAAATCGTCCCCACACTGCTCCTGCTGCTGAAAAATCTTAATTATTGGTGATCGTCCTGGATGATCCTTACATCGTCCTGGACGATATGATCCATATCTCCCAGATCCACGTGTCACCCGCTGGATGATTGGAATTCGGCCCGTCCGACATATTTATTGCATATCGTCCCGGACGATCCACCTAATCGTCTTGGACGATACTTTTCATCAATGGTCGTCCAGCCTGACTCCTCGGGATGATCGCCTGTGTCTAATCATCCTGGACGATATCTGATCGTCCTGGACGATCGGACCGCCTTTTTAACCAATCGTCCAAGACGTCATAAATGACCATATCGTCCCGGACGATCGTACGGGACGATCAGGCCGTTTTCTATATAAACAGCAGTTTCCTTCAGGTTTTTCACACTCGTTCTTCCACCCTCCTTCTAGTTCCCTACACTCTTGATTCCTCATGGCTGGTGGCAAACGTTCCCGTCAAAAGGGTGCCAGTTCCTCCCGGGGACATGTCGATCCTCGCTTCCCGAATGTCGCCGATCAGGCTACTTTCGAATGCTATCGTAACGTGGGGATCACGCACTCTAAAATTGTAAATCCCCGCACTCTCACTTATCCCATTCTAGATCTCTTCGCACACACCTCCCTCACCTTTATTCTGACCTTAGCCTTTCCCTTTTATCTTGAACTCCTTCAAATCTTCTTTGCCAACTTGCGTATTTCTGCGGACTATTCCACTCTTCGATCATACATCAATCAACGCCCCGTGGAACTCACGACCCACGATTTTCACAATATTCTTAACCTGTCTATCACTGGCGACAAACTTCACATGCTTATCACCGATCCTGACTATGATTGGAGTGTCGCCAATCACTTCCTTCGCAATACAAACGCACCCTATCATGACAACGCTTGCACTTCCCTTCTCAAGGACGCACGGACCATTCAGCACGTCCTTCATTCCTCCGTCATTCCAAAGGTGGGGGATCGAATTCACATTACCCCGCTACTGTCCTTGACCACCTACTACATCATGGCCCGTCGAGAATTTAATGCCTCTGATCTGATTATCCGATACATAGAACTCCTAACCACCATTAGAGATCCGGGTCACAGGAGTCGCCCAAATCTAGCTTTAGGTCATCTTATTCACTATGCCTTAGAGACAAAATATGACCTTCAGTATCTTGTTCCTCCTGATGTCCCTCCTTCCTTCTTAACAAACAACTCATTCCACGTCCTACACAGCACCCGACTACATCCGGAGCCCGCCCCGGATGTTGAGGAGGAAGAGGAAGAGTCCATTCCAGTTCCTGCTGCACTAGAGGCACCTGCTCCCCTTCGTATTGCCTCTCCCTTTGACCACCTAGTACAGCGTTTGGATCAGTGGGAGGCCAGATTTGACTCCTACGTGGTTGCCCAGAAGTAGCGGCACGCCGAGGACATCCAGCGCTTCACTGACTATGCTGCGCAGCAGTAACAGCAGCATGATCAGGACATCTCCTGGATTGGAGCCCACTTTCAGGACATTCACCATTACTTCAACCCTCCACCGCCACCTCCTTCTTTCGATCAGGATCCGCCTCAATTTTAGTTTCCTATTTTGTAGTTGTTCTCTTTTATGTTTTATTTCCGTGTTCTGTTTTTTCCTCCTCCTTTTTGTGATGTCAAAAGGGGGAGTCAGTTGTAGTCGTTTCAGTTTTTGTTATGTGTTATATTTTCTGTATTAGTTTGATTATTAAATGAAAATTTGAAAAAATATATATTTTTGATCTCCTGTTTAGTTTTATTTTAAAACTACTGTACAAATATTTGCCATCATCAAAAAGGGGGAGATTGTTATAAATTTGGTTTTGATGATGACAAACATGTTTCTAGTGTGTTTTGCTTGGTTAATCTGTTTCACGCACAAAAGACCACGAGCCACTCAAGCCAAGTCAAAATCGGGCCCAAGTGTGTCCAATGTACTATTTTTCATTTTATTGAGTAAATTGTAATGTAACTGTTCCCCTAGCTAAGTAACCTTGCACACACACACTCAGGGGGAGAGCTTGAGTGAATTAGAGTTTCTGTTCAGTTTTTGTTCAGATCGTCCTGGACGATATTCACATCATCCTGGACGATCAGGTAAAAACAGAAATCCTAATTAGGGAGACTAAGTTAAGAGGGTCTAATTAAGCAGATCGTCCTGGACGATCTTTGGATCGTACGGGACGATATGCTCAAATCAGAAATTCTCAACCGCCAGATCAAGTTAGGCAAGTTTTTATTTTTAGTTATTTGGTCTGATCGTCCTGGACGATACGTGTATCATCCTGGATGATTCAATACAATCATGCCTAATTTAATCTGGTAATTAAGGAAAAAAATTTATTTTTGATTGATATGATCATATCATCCTGGACGATCGCAGATCGTCCCGGACTAGCATGATTGTCTAGTGCATTTCAGCTGTACGACCCGAACTGTGTTCAGGATGATTTTGGTACTTTTTGAACTAATCGTACAGGACGATATCCCTATCGTCCTGGACTATCAAGTCATTTTTTGGTCGTCCAGCACAGATTTCTCTAGACGACCCTAACTGTCTTCTGGACGATATTCCTCAATTTGCACTAATCGTCCCGGACGATCGCAGGATCGTACAGGACGATATGAACAATTTTTTCTACTGTTCGTCCAGAATAGCCAAATCGTCCAGGCTGAAATAGCTGAATTTGAACTGATCGTATAGGACGATATATCGATCGTCCTGGACGATCGTGGCCGACCAGTTGAGATTTAGGGCAAATTTTAAGCCCTCCTATAAAAGAACTTTTTCTTGAAACAAGAAAAATCTTTTGCCACCTTCCTTCCCTGAGAAACCCTAGAGAGAGAGAGAGTAGGGAGAGAAAGAGAAGATCTTGTGAGGGGGAGTTAGTGAGGGATTCACTAAGGTTGCTCCAAGCACGGATCAGAGTCGTCTTCTCCGCTCGTCGTCTTTCGTCTAGTCGGTGTTCGTCGTGGGAGGATCGTTTGCAAGAAGATCTGGGGTTCTCTGCCCACTTCAGGTGGAAGCAAAAGGAGTTCGAAGGTTCTCTGCCTGCTTCAGTAGGAAGCAAAAGGAGGTCGGATTCTCTGCCTCACCGTGTGGTGAAAAGGAGGTGTTTGTACAGGCTTCTCCGCCTTGCTGTGGGAGCAAAAGGAGAGACACTTTTTGTTTAGTGTAATACCCGGAGGGGAGGCTCTGGGGAGTGGAAGTAGGTCAAGTTGACCGAACCACTATAAAATCTGGTTTGCTTTTCTAATTCAGTTTTGCACTTTACTTTTCCGATATTAACTACTTGGGTGAATATCTGTGATTGATCTTTTCGTTCTTATTTACTTATTTTCGCTGCTAAGTATCGAAAAGATTTTCATTGTTATCGTGAAATTTTTAAATAAGCAATTCACCCCCCCTCTTGGTTAGCCTCGGGACTAGTTCACTAGGGCTTAACATCCCTATCGAACTTTTAAGGTGTTTTAAGATTCTGAATCACTTCAAAAATATCATAACCTGTCCTAAGTGTTGGGTTTAGATTTAAATTGAAAGAGGTTTTTTATTTAAATTGTCAATTTTGTTAGAAGGTTCAGATTCAATTATTAGAAATTGAGGTCTTATAGCCTGAGCCTGCTGCAGAACCTAGGTCTAAGTTGGGTACTGAAAACCAGTAGCATGAACCTAGCTAATGCAATACAGGATCTGGACTTACTCTGACCTGGATTGGGGAGCCAGTTAACCAACTAAACACTTTAAAACCATGAGTTTGATCTTTTATGTGAAAGTGGTAGGGACGTTACTTAAGATAATTTTTTTTAGAATAAGGCTAACATTTAGAGTAGTCCTTAATTGGCCCTTTGACTTATATTGGATAGTATGAAGCTTAAAGTAAATGTAATTAAATTTTTGACTCATTTTAGTTTGTTTTTAATACAGTGCATGCTAGTTGACTCAATAAATGCTTAAATCAAATATGAAGTAATTTTAAAAATACTTAAAAATAGGTTTTATCCTTGACATTATATAGATTTCCCTTGATAAATCTACACCCTTATAAGCCATGTGATCTTCCAAAACCCGTAGGCAGGGAGGTGCCTAACAGTGGAAAGAAAGTGTAATAAAATGCAAGGTGAATTCCTAATGATCCTGGGCTTACTTCTTAAAATGTTAGAATTTTTATGTTATCTTAAAAATTTTAATTTAATTAAAGTAGAAAAAGTTTTAGTGATCCTTCACGAGCCTCTGATCGAGTTCCAGGCAAAATCAAAGATCGACATACAAAATCACCAAAAACTACTAAAAGTATGCAATTCTAAATCACAAATCAACACATTAATTATTAATCAAATCAATTAATATTCAAATTAAAAGTCCATATAACATGTGCCACTTAATATTATAACCCAGGGTCTGTAGAAAGTAAAGTGGCTGGGAACCACTAACAACAGCTCAGATTCTACTCTCAAGACTCAAGTGAATTTGAGAATGAGATTCTTCTTGATCTTCACTACTTCATTATTCTGTGGGGCTCCTTGGATCATCAGGTCTAGATATTCAAATGAAAATAAAATCCCCCTTGAAAAGGGAATTTTCTTTCCCCTTTGCATATTTGAAACTATCATAACTTAATCTTTCAAATGGAGGAGAATCATCCCCTAGGGGATGTTCTCTCCTTTTTGGAATCTCAGTTGGATACTTATGTATTTCCTCTCAAATATCACTTTGAATTACAACTCAATAAATTTGAATTACATTTAATAAAAATTAAAAATCTAGACTCGAACAACTTGGAGGGTTATCCTAAGCAATTATATTTAAATCATCCCAAGCAGTTAATATAATAAAATTTAAAATGCTCAAACCAACCAAACTTGGCTATGCACTTTTAAATTTTAATGAGAGACTTAGCATTCTGGAGCACTTGCAGAAATTTGATTAAATTAAATTTAACTTTGCCCCTTTAATTTTAATGTCCTTTATGAGCATAGCCACCTACATAAAATTGTATCAATATTTAAATCGCCTATATCATAAGGGTAAATCTAACGCCATTAATCACATCACACAGTATAGAAATAAATAAATAATCACAGCAATATTAATAACCAGCATGCAATAAAAGCTCAAAAATCCTAGCACACAATAGAAAAGTAAACATCAGCCTAGCCTGGGCCTATAAGTGGTTATCCTAGCAAACCATCTAAAGTGTATAAGGCAGGCCGTGTGGTTGGGGTAGATCTTAAACTTGGCTCACACCTAACCTTAAGGAAAAGAAAACTAGATGATCTTATGAGAAGGAAGTATTGCTTCCCATAAAGGATCGGGTTTGAAATTTGAAACTAGGATGGTGCCACAAAACTAGACCACCTTTATTCGATAACATTTCTTTTTGATTTTTGGGAAACTCGCATGTCTACTTTTCTATAATCACTTAACTATTGCATGTGGATATTAGTACAGGAAGGTTATACTAAACCTATTAGAATTGTTGATGCTATTAGAATTGAAATACCATTTACTGAATAGACTTTAGAAGAAATAGAATTAGCACAGTTAAATACAAAATATTTAAATAATTTTTTTTGTGCTTTGAAATCTGAGGATTATATATGTATTTCTACATGCGAAACTGGAAAAGAAATCTGGGATAGACTTTACATAACTTATGAAATAATAAATGAGATAAAATAATCTAGGTTGAACATTTTATTACATGACTATAAACAATTTCACATAAAACCAAATGAGTTAATTTCTGATATGTATACCATATTTACTCAGATTGTTACCTCATTGCATGCTTTAGATAAAAAACTTACAAATTTTTAAAAAATGTTAATAAAATTTTATGTTATTCACCTACTGCTTATAATACAAAGATAGCTGCCATAACATAGTCTAAAGATCTGAATGTATATTCCATTGATAATCTACTTGGATTACTTATTGCTTATGAGCAAGGAGTGAATCAAAGACAAATCGATGTAGGTGACAAAAGGAAAGAGAGAAATATAGCTTTGAAAGTTGATGATACAGATAGTAATAAATCAATTCCATAACATGAAAATGATATTGCACTTATAACTAAGCAATTTAAAAGTTTTCTTAAAAGAAAGCAATGACGACATCAACATTGAAATAAAGGTAAGTTTAATAAGAATCTAAAAGTTTCTAATGAAGTCATTTGTTATGAATGTAAAAATCTTGGACATATAAATACTGAGTGCCCAAATCATAAAGCTAATCCTAATAAGGAGAAAGTTAAGGAGAAAACTAATGTTTGGAAGGGCAAGAAAAGAATACAAACAGCTTTCTAGACTGACTTAGCTTCAGACTCTTCAAAAATAAAAGCAGAAGAGGAGGTTACAAATTTATGCTTGATGGCAGATAAACTTGATCATCCAGATCAAGAGGAGGTATGTGACCTATCCTATGATGAATTATTTTAAGTTTTTGAATAAGAAGCATGAACTATAAAAAGAACATAAAAATTGCATGCTAATCTTAGTATTGTGTATTTGAATTTATAAAAAGAACATAAAAATCTTAGGAATGATCATGCAGACAAAGATAACAATTACATGGCTTTGCTAGATGAATTTGATGATTTGAATAAGAAGCATGAACTATTGAAAACATCTTATAGTGAGTTTGAAAATGATTTTAAAGAATATATGAATGAATCTGATCGAAGGGAACATGATTTGAAGATTGATAATTTGATTTTGGAAAGTGCAAACTCATATCTTCAAATAAAATAAAAAGCTTTTAAGGAAAATAAGTCAACACCTATACTTTAATAATTTCATAATCCTAACCAAAAGCATACAAGATCAAAACCTAGGAAAAGATATTAAAACTCACATAGATTAGTAAATCTTTTTTTTTTGTGTGTTAAATATTTTTCATGTGGCATGTTGGGGCATATTTCCCATACATGCATTATAAATAGTAGAACACATTTAGTGTGAAAACCTAAGATGTATCAATCACAACATATTAAATATCCATCTGGATTATCATTGTCAAGAGGTAAACCCAAATTTATTTGGGTTCCTGTCTGATTGAAAAATATAGTTTTGAACAAATGTTTAATTTTCTTTGGAAAATGTTAGATTTCTGGAATTTTAATTTTATAATAGAACACTGATTATGAATGATATATCACCTCGGAAGGTGAACATATCGTTCCCTAATAGGTTTCGATTACAAATCTTGATTTATCCTGATTATCGTAGTCAAACTCAAGGAGAAACAACATATGATCCCGAAGAATCAAAATGATGTTTAATCCAATATTTAACTACAATAATCTAGTAAAGATATCATTAATTTCATAATCAAAGTTACAATAATAGTATGATATATCTTTCCAAAGAAAGAGGATATCGTCTGTTATCGATCATTTGAAAATGACGATAATGATCGTTGACTTTTGAATTTTCCAAACATAATTAATTAAAATTTTGAAAACTTGATTTTGAAAGTCTGGTCTGGGTTTCTAAATCTCCTACGAGCGCAAGCCCTCGTAGTTAATTACATCATAGGAAACTAGAAATTTTCATACGAATACTCTCGATTAAAATAGCGATATGAATTTTATTAAAGATTTCAAAGATTGATATCAAAGAAGGTTAAGGACTTGAATTTTCAAGTGGGATTGATTAAAGGTTGAGCAGTTCTTTCTGGAGTCAAAGGAAGAAGAGTAGGAGGTGTTTGAGATTCTGAATTACTCCAGAAATACCTCAAACTATCCTAAGTGTTGGGCTTGAATTAGATTGAAAGAGATTTAATATTTAAGTGGTCAATTTTATTAGAAAGTGGGAATTAGATTCCCGAAAGTTTGAGGTCTTAGGATTGAAGACATGTCTCAGAACCTAAGTCTAAAATGGGTACTAAAAATCAGTGACCTAGAACCTAGCTAATGCAATGCAATCTGGACTTATCCCGGCCTGGATTGGGGAGCCAGCTAAACCACCTAGGCGCTTCAAAACCATGAGTCGAAGTCTTTATGAAATAGTCGTTAAGGACGTTGTTTAAGATTGGTTTAAAGGATTGGGGTCGACATCTAGAGCAGATCCTAATTGACCCCTTTACATATATTGGGTGAAATGATTAAATAAAAATGTAATTAAGAATTAGACTCAATTTTAATTTGTTACTAATGCGATGCATGCTAGTTGACTCGATAAAATGCTTAAATCAATATGGAGCAGTTTTAAAATCAGGCTTAAAAAATAGGTTTTATCCAAGAGATTGCATAACATCCACTTGGACAGTACTGCACCCTAATAGGTCAGGTGGTCTGCCAAAACCCGCAGGCGGGGAGGTGCTCAACACGGATGAAAAAAGTTAATATGTATGCATGAAAAACTCCCGGCGGGTCTGGGCTTACTTCTTAAAAGCGTTAGAGTTTCTATCTGAGCCTAAAGTTTTTAAATTTTATTTAAGTAGAAATAGTTTATGACCGTACCCTCACGAACCTCAGAGCGGGTTCCAGGCTAAAACAAATACGACATGCAAGATCGCCAAATAAACTACTAAAAGCATGCGGGTCCTTAATCGCAATCAACATATCAATCAAATCAATTAAATAATTAAATTAATTAAATAAATGCTCAAACTGAAAGTCCATGGCAAGTGCCACTTAATTATACAACCCAGGGTCTGCAGGAAAGTAAAGTGGCCGGGTACCACTGACTATAACCTGGATTCTACTCCTAAGACTCAAGTGACTTTGAGATTTGAGTTTCTTCTCGTTCTTCACTTCTTCGCCTTCTTGGAACTCCTTGGATCGCCGGGTCTGGATACCCAAATGAAAAGAAACTTCCCCTGAATATGGGTGTTATCCTTTCTCTTTGGATATTTGAAATTCATCCTAATTTGGATCTCCAAATGGATAGGAATTCTCCCCTAAGGGATGTTCCTTCCTCTTTGGATTCCAAATTGGACGTTTAAATATCTCAATCTTAAAGTACTTAACAATTTACAACTCAAATATTATCTCAAATTACATTAATTAAAACTGAAAAATCTAGACTCAATCACCTGCAGGGTTATCCTAATAATCAGCAGTTTATATTTGACATCCCAAGCAGTTATATATTTGAAATTTAAAATACTCAAACCAGCCACACTTGGCCATGCTCTTTTAATTTTAAAGGGGGTCTTAGCATGCTTAGCACCTGCACAAAACATGTCAATTTTTTTAAAGCTTAATTATTTAATTACGCCCTTTAATTTAAGCCCTGTATGAGCATGGCCACCTGCAAAAGATTGAATTAGTACAAATCATCCCTAGCCTAGGGGTAGATCTAATCGTATAATCAAATCAACATAGAGTGCAGTAAATAAATAAACAATCACATCAACATCAATTACCTAAATCTAGCAACCAGCATGCAATGAAAACCATTGAAAACTCGGCACATGCAAGTAGCAGAAAAGTAAACACCGGCCTAGCCTAGGACTAGAGTTGGTTGTCCTAGCAAATCATCTAAAGTGCATGAGGTAGGCTGTGTGGCTTTGATATGTCCTAAATAGGCACTTGATTGAAGTTGCTTGATGTTCTAGTTGGTTGAAAGGTTTCAAGGGAATTTTAATTAAAATTTAAATCTTAATGATTTGAATTTGATTTTAAAATTGATTTTGATTATTTTTTGGATACCACCTTTGTTGCACACCGAGGCCGTGAAGTTTATTTCACCTTCATTGGGGCTAATTTAATAGCCTCGTAGGCCTGGGTTACCTAGTGGTACCCGATATAATTAAGTGTTTTGAGTTTGATTAATATTTAAATGTTAATTAATTTTTAATTAAGGTTGGTTGGTTGTCGGTTTTAAAGTTAAGTTAATGTTTTCTGGAATTTTTAATGATTTATTGAATTTTGAGATTTTGTAGATTATTTTAATGATTTAATTAAGGGTCAAAAGTTGACTTTTTTGATTTAAAGTGTTTTCTAGAAAGTTAATATTTTATTAAAATACTAGACCTTAATACGATCAGTTAGACAGTAAGTACGCTAAAATTAGATTTTTCTATATTTTATTATGAAGGTTTGAAGTTTTGACTTGAATTTGAACTAGGTTTGACCAAAAGTTGACTTATTTAAAATTAACTGATTTCTAGAAACTTAACATTTTTGATAAATATTAGACCTTAAGATGAGTTGTATGCCTTTGAGTTTGCTCAATTTGGAGTTCATTTGAATTAGTTATGAATTTTTGAAGTTTTGAGTATTTATTGAATTTTCAAAATTAGTTTAATTAAGGCCCTTTTTAATGATTTGAATCCAAATAACCTCCAAACTCCTTGAGATCAACTCCAAAGATCAGGAATGACCTAAGGAGTGATCTTCAAGAGTTTGGAAAATTTCTGGAATTTTTAATTATTTTTAATTAATTAAATTAATTAAATATTGAATTTCAATTAAACTTAAATTAAACTAAATTTTGAAGTCCAGTCAAGGGGCTTTTATTTTTCATTGATTAAGAGTTCAATTCTGGTCAGTGTAAGGTATTATATGTAAATTTTGGGGTTAATCTTGATTTATTACATTTTCTGGAAGGTTTTAAGGTTAATTAAGGGTTAATTTTTATTTAATTAATTAAGGGGCTTAATAATTTCAAAATCCAGGGGAAAATTTTTCTAGGGCTGAGAGTGTCACTAAGTTCAAGTGTTCAAAGTTTCAAGTCAATTTGAAGTGTATCCTAATTATTAAAAATATTCTAAGTCCTCTAATCAAGTCCTTAATTATTGTCCTTAATAATGTCACTAAGTTTAATTGGGTTTAAATCAAGGTTCCTAGACCCTTGGACACACATGTAAACATATCACAGCAATCATGTGTCCTAATGCTAAGCATAAAAAGAATTTTGAATTTTTAAATTTATGGGTCCAAAATGAACCCATACATTTGAAAATTCAATTCATAGAAATTCTGGTCAAAACATGACCCAAGAAAATTAGGGTAGTTTAAGGATTCCACCTAATATATGACAACCTAATTTGAGGTCAATTTGACCATGGGATTTTGAGAAATATGAGAAAAATAAAAAATGATCATCTCTGTTTTTCTCTAAACTCAATGGTCAAAATTGTTTGAAATTATTTTTAAAATAAAGTAGACGTCAAGAGCTTTCCAACAAGCCTAAGAACAACCAATTTGGATTAAAAATGAATTTTCTATGAATTTTGGAAGTTCTGGGCATTTAATTGAATTTTTTTATTCAATTTGAGCAGAACTGTGCAGGGTGCATGTTGTGGCTCGATCAGGGCCGTCCGATCGCACAGTTCAAAATGAACTGAAAATTCAATTGCCCATAACTTTCAATCCAACCGTCCAAATTTGATGAAATTTGAAACGTAGGATCTTGATACCCAACTCTTTTAACCCATGGAATTTCAAGGCTCCATGAATTGAGATTTGGGAGAAATCATTATTTAATCACAGAACTTAAAATGACAATAACTTACAATCTAGCCGTCGGATTTTTGATTTCTTAGGCTTGTTGGAAACCTGCTGAGCTCCTCTTCAACTTTGTAGAAGACCTCAAGACCTTTTTATTTCTGTATTGTAAGTTATATTTGAAACTCCTGATTCTCTCTCTAAATCCTCTCTCTTCACCAATGAGGGCTTTGGAGGCTAGATTTTGATGGGGAGAAGCAAGGGAGAGCTAGGGAAATGTCTGGAGAAACTCCTAGGAGATCTTAGAAGGCTAGAGAAGTTTTGGAGAAGAGAAATCAAGTGAGAGAAGGTTGAGTTGAGAACGAGGCTTGATTTCAAGTCTTTACCCTATTCAAAAGCTCTAGGGTATTTTGGATGGTCTTGATTGACTTAAAGGCTAGCTAGTATGTTGCCAAGTGTCTCCAAGGTTGTTATTTTGGCAGGGAATCAAAAGGACAAGAGGACACATGAGGTGTAAAGCTCATTTGTCCTCTATTTGCACATGGGAGAGATTAGAGCTTAATCCATGGCTTAAGCTAAGTATTCAAGATGGTTTGACCAAATATAAGAATGCAAACTTGGTCAACCTGACCATAATTTGGTTCATGGTGAATTTGACAATACTCAAAGCATCAATAGTGATGGATTAAAAGCTTGATAGGGATTTGATTGGCTTACTCTTGAAGTGAGGGTTAGAATGGCTAAAATGTGAAAGTTTTGACCAAGTCTAAAGAGTTGACTTAGTCAAATCTATATTGATAGTGCTTAAGTTAGTCTGGATGGATTTGAATCATGTTTTGAAATAGATTTGAGAACTTAAAGGATTTGATTTGATCAAATGGGCTGGAATAACCCATTTAGACCCTTAAGGAACACTTGAGTCAACCTAGGTTGACTTGGTCAACTAGGTTGACCCAGGAGGTGGGCCCAAGTTCAATAAATTTGAAATGATAAATGGAGACCAATGGAGGTGGTCCAAAGGTCAGAGGAGGTCATTTGGTCAGAATGACCTGTTTTGACCCTAAAGGGCCTGTTTGGTCAACCTGGTTGACTTGGTCAACCAGATTGACCCAGGGGCTGGTTTTGGGTTCGGTGTGTTTGGTTTAATGTTTAAAAATGGTTGGAAGTGATTCCAAGCAATTTGGAGGTCATATGGTTTGAAAAGTGCATTTAAACCCTTAAGGGGTATTTTGGTCATTTTGACGCTTGGTCAACTCGGGGTCAAATTGAATCCAAAAAATGTAGTTTATTGATCAATGAGTCATAATCAAGGGTCTGGAAGTGATTTGGAGCTTTGGAGAAAGCTCCAGGATCAAAATCCACTGGATGACAGGTCTAGTGGCATAGATTGTAAATATTTGAAGGTTTTACAGCCTTTGGATTTCAATTCAGTTTATGGGGTTAGAAATCTCAGAATGAGCTCAAATTTGGATGGTTGTCTCTAGATACATGTCACATCAGTGTGGAACTGATAGACCTTAAATCAGAGGTAATTTGATAGGGTTTTGAAATGTTCAAAAATTTACTTGAAAAGGCTCTTAGGACTTAGACCTTTGGCCTTAAAATTTAGTCTGGAAATCTTGATTTAAGTTGGAATTTGAATTTGAATGATTGGATTTGAATTACCCAAATCATTCATGATCATTTAAAAATCATAAATGATAGGATAGGATTAAAGTTTGATCAAATATAGAATTAGGGTTTGAACTAGAGTTTGGATTTTGAACTGGATTGAATTCTGGATTTTGCTTAAGGTTTGAATTAAGGATATAGATTAAAGTCTGGTTTGGTCTAGAGTTTGAATAGATTTGAGGTGTGGATAGATCTAAGGTCTAGGAGGATCCTTAGACCTAGATTGATCTAGAGTCTGGGTAGATCTAGGACATGGGTAGACCCTTAAGACCTAAAGTCTGGAAGAATCCTAAGGTCTAGGATCTAGGAGATCTCTAGAATCTAAGAAATCCTAGATTTCAGGATCTAGAAGATTCTTAGGGTCTAGAGTAAATCCTAAAGTATGAATTCTAGGAAAGTCCTAGGGTTTGGGATCTGGAAGAATCCTAGAATCTAGAAGAATCCTAGGATCTAGGAATCCTAAGATTTGGGATCTAGAATGATCATGGGATCTAAATGAATTTGAAGGAGTCCTAGGGTCTAGAGTAGATCCTAGGGACTGAAGTCTAGGAAGATCCTAAAGTCTAGGGAACCCTAAGGTCTGGGATCTATAAGGTTCTTAGGATCTAGGATAAATCTTAAAGTCTGGATTCTAGGAAGATCCTAGGGTCTGGATAGATCTGAGGTCTAGGAGAATCCTAAGATCTAAATTGGTCTAGAGTCTGGGTAGATCCTAGGGTTAAAAATCTAGGAGAATCCTAAAGTTTAAAAATCCTAGGATCTAAGATCCAGGATGATCTAGAAATTGAATAGATTTGGATTGGCTTAATGTTGAGTTTAATTTGAAGCTTAAATTGGTTTGAAATCAAAATAGATTTGAAATCTGAATTGACTGAAAGTCTGGATTGATCTAAGATCAGATTGATCCTATGGTCAAGATTAATTTGAAGAGATTCTAGGGTCTAGAGCAGATCCTAGAGATTAAAATCTAAGGAGATCCTAGAGTCTAGATTGGTCATAAGTTGTGTTGATCTGGGGTCAGAATTAATCAGTGGTCTGGATGGGTCCTACTGACCTCATACAAAAATGAGGTCAATAATTCCCAAGTCTAATGTTTGATAATTTTATAGAGACACTCTCATACAAGCCCTTGTAAGAGCATTTGGTACCTAGACAGTGGATGTTCAAAATACAAATCAATTTATATCACTGAGGGAAGGACTGGCGGCAAAGTGACACTTAGAGATAACACCACTAGGAGGGTGGTTGGTTCACGTAGGATTGGTAACACGAAGAATTTTCTGATTGAAAATATTTTATTGTTAGAAGGCTTAAAACATAACTTGCTAAGTATTAGGCACTTTGTGATAAGGGTTTTAACAAAAAAATTTTACCTACTAGCTGTATTATAAGCCAAAATGGAGTTGATGTGTTGCATGGAGATAGGGTAAATAATATTTACATGCTTGATTTAAATTGTGTTAAATCTTTGAATGCTTTTTTTATAAAAACTATTACTCATGATCTTGGTTATGGCATAGAAGACTTTGTCATGCAAGAATGAAAAATTTTAGGAAAATTATCTAAAAGGAATTAGTTAGAGGCATATCCAAATTAGGCTTCACTAAGGATCACCTGTGTGATGCGTGCCAATTAGGAACAGAAGTTAAGTCCTGCTATGATTCAATTAAAGATCTTAGAACTAGCAAACCCTTAGAAGTCCTTCATATAGATCTCTTTGGACCTATTAGCACTATAAGTCTAGGAGGGAAGGTTTTGGGTATGTGATTGTTGATGATTATTCTAAGTTCACTTTGATTAAATTCTTATCTCATAAGAGTGAATAACTTGATGAGTTTAGAAATTTTTTTACTTGGATTTAGAGGAAGCTAGGTTGTAAAATTCTTGCAATTTAGAGTGACCACGGTGGAGAATTTGAAAATAAAAATTTTGAAGTTTTCTATAAAGGGAAAGGGATAGATCACACCTTTTTAGCTCCTAGGATCCCTCAACAGAATGGGGTTGTTGAATGAAAGAATAGAACTTTGGTAGAAGCTACTAGAGCCATATTAGCTGAATATTCACTTCCTAAATATTTTTGAGCTGAGTGGTTAATACTACCTGTTATGTTTTGAATAGAGTGAACATTAGATCTAAGTTAAATAAGACATATTATGAACTTCTTAAGGGTAGGACACCTAACCTCTCACATCTATATGTCTTTAGATGTAAAGTGTTTATTTATAATAATGGAAAAACTCTTTTAGAAAAATTTTTCTAAGATATTCAAGTGTTAGAAAATCCTATAGAGTTTTTAACAAAAGGATATTGGTAGTAGAGGAGACCGCTCATATAGCTTTTAATGAATCTGATATTTCTAAAGGGTCTAGGTTGGAAGAAGAAGATGTTGAAGAAATTATCCAAGGAATTAAAAATGCAAATCTTAAAGAAAGGGTTGGAATAGAAAATACATTGCCTAGAGAATGGAAATATTCTAAAAGTCATCCTAATGAATTAATTTTAGGAGACCCGAGTGAAGGTTTTAGAACTAGGCATAAACTTAGCAAAGAAGTGAACCACTCAACATTTATTTGAATGATTGAACCCACTAATATAAATCAAGCACTTTCTGATAAATTTTGGATTCTAGCTATATAAAAAAGTTAAATTAATTTGTTAGAAATAATATATGAGAGTTGGTAAAAAGACCTAAAATCAAAGTATTATTGGAACTAAGTGGGTTTTTAAAAATATGATGAATGATTTAGGTGTAGTGGTTAGAAATATGGCAAGATTGGTGGCCAAGTGATATAATCAGATAGAAGGAATTGATTTTGAGAAGACTTTTTCCCCTATAGCCAGACTTAAAGTAATAATGGTACTTCTAGCTTTTACCTATTTTAAAGGATTTAAATTATTTCAAATGGATGTTAAAAGTGCCTTTCTTAATAGGCTTATGTTAAGCATCCTCCAGATTTTGAAAATTCACAATTTCCTAATCATGTGTTTAAATTGAAGATGGCATTGTGTGGACTAAAATATGCACCTAGGGCATGATATGAAAGGCTAAGAACATTCCTACTATAAAGATCTTTTGTTAAAGGGAGTGTGGACACCACTCTCTTCATAAAAAGAGTAGGAGATGACATTCTCATTGTTTAAATTTATATTGATGATATCTTATTTGGATCCACTAATAAAAATCTTTGTGATGACTTTTAAAAAATAATGAGTATGAAATTTGAGATGAGTTTGATGGGAGACTTGAGTTACTTTCTTGGTTTTAGCATAAAGCAGAATAAGGATGGCACCTTTCTTAGTCAGTCAAAATACATTAAGGACATACTTAAGAAGTATGAAATGGATATAACTAAACCAATAAGTACTCCCATGAGTTCCTCAATTTAGTTAGATAAGGACTTTAAAGGCAAATCTGTTGATCAAAAGAAATTTAAAGGGATAATTAGATCCTTACTGTATTTTACTGCTAGCACACCTAATATCATGTTTAGTATTTATCATTGTGCTAGATTTCAAGATGATCCAAAAGAATCCCATTTGACTATTATTAAAAGAATTCTTAGATATTTTTAGGAACTCAAAACTTAGGAATTTGGTATCCTAGGCACAATACTTCTTTTGAAATCATTAGATATTCTGATTTAGATTTTACAGGATGTAGGGTCGATAGAAAAAATACTTTTAGAACCTGTTAATTCATAAGAAACTCTTTAGTTTTCTGGTTTAGTAGAAAATAGAACCTAGTAGCCCTTTCTACTGATAAAGCAAAATATATAGCCTTAGGAAGTTGTGGCACAGGTTTTTTGGTTAAATTAACAACTTATGGATTTATGTTTTTTTAATTGGTACTATTCTAATCTTCTATAATAATACAAGTGTCATTTGCATTTCAAAGAATCTGATCCAACACTCCAGAACTAAGCATATAGACATAAGACATCACTTCATTAGGGACCATGTCACCAAAGGAGAAATTGTGCTAAATCATGTAGCTAAAGAAAACCAACTTGTAGATATTTTCACAAAATCATTGGCTTTTGAAACTTTCAGCACCTTAAGAACCATATTGGGTGTTATTGATATACATTCTTGAAAAATTGTAAGTTTGCAAAATTCGATTGTGTATGTTTTTTTTCCTTGTATTTATGTTATATTTTATTTTCTATTTTTTATTTGTCTTATTTTGTACTTCTTTATTTTGTCTTTAGTTTATCCTTTTATTGTTTTTGTTTTTGTGTTTAATGGGTCTTATTTAGTTTATTTTAGAAAAGCATCTTGATCATCATGTGCAAATCCAAAATTCCATTTCCATTCGTAGTCTATGAACCACTTTCATACTATACGAATTCTCCAGATTTTTTTATAATCTCTTTTCTGAGTTGGACAGATTAATTTTTGATAACTTTTCATGGTAATTGTATAGTAAGAACACCTCATCATCTATACGAATCATCAATTGTTCATATGTACGAACATATGGAAAAATGCTTTAGAATGAATTCATTTAGGGTTTAGGGTAGTCTTTGTTCAAAAATCATCCCTAATGAACACTTGTTCATCTGTACAATCAATTTTGATCAAGGACCGTACAAAATAACTCATTGGGAAGGTAATTTTATGAAAAGTCATTTCACTACAATAACTATTCTTAATAGTTTATATTCGTATATACAAAATTTTATTTGTAATGAATGAAGTTTAAAGTCATATGTATGAACCAAATTTTGTACCATACGAAATTGTCCAATTCCAATAAATTGGAAGCTAGTTTTTGAATTTGTTCACAATCTCTTTCACATTCAAGTTCTCTTGTGTTCAATCCTCTTTAAATGGCAAGCAGCAAAAAATGGGCACGCTACTCCAAAGGAAGTTCATCTCATACTGAATGAGATGATAACTTTATTTCAAGAGAGAACAAATAAACCTATGATCTTTTTGTTCAAGAAAAAAATTACCCCATCCCGTCTTCTTATACAAGAAGACAAAAATTTTTCAATTAAGCCTCTATTTGATTCCACTTTGTTTTCTTTCTTTCGCACATAGATCTATATATTCCACTCTGACACTTTTTATTATTTTCTTACCAATATAAAAAGGAGAGAGAATAACACCATAATGTCCTCATATGTCTTCCACCAATGAGTAGAAATCACTAAAGAGGATTTAGGCACATTTTTACATCTTAGAACTGAAGGAGTAAGGGCATATTCTATAATTTCAAGAAGTGATTTTGATTAGTATCCTTTAAATCAAACTCTTAGGGGTATACCTTTAATATAACACTGACTCCTTATTCATACTTCAAATTAAAATGCCAGAATCATCCAACATGTTTTAAGAACCTCTATTATTCCTAAAGTTGGTGATCAAATCAATATCACTCTTTTGCTTACTATAGTAACATACTACATAATGACAAACTCTCCAATTGATGAAGCCTAGTAAATTCTGGACTACATCAATAACCTTATTGACATCAGATTCCCTAACACTAGAAGGAAGAAGAATGTGGCCTTAGGATACTTGATTGCCTAGATCCTTGAGAAGAAATATAATCTTCTTCATCTTAATCCCCCAAATAATCAGTCATATATTTTACTTATGCTTCATTTCATATTCTTTTCCACTAGGATCAAGGGGATAAGGGAGATGAGTTTGGTGAAGAAGAGGGACCTACTCCTGCACCTGTTCCTAGACCTGAGCATCAATTCTACCAAGATTTGATCCAAAGAATCGATCGCCTCGAGTCTCATATAGATCAACGAATTGATCATGTTAAGATTCATTTGGACCAGCAGGACTATAGATATAATGAAGATATGAGCTGGGTTAGAGGATAGTTTGAGTCACTTAATACTTAAGTAGCTGCCATCAATAACTACTTTACCCAGTTTAGTCCTCCACAGCCTCCTCCAGATCAAGATCCCCCATAGTTTTAGTTTGGTTATGGTTATTGTATGTTTTGATAATTTAGTTTCGATGATGTTGCATTTAGATGCTTTTGTTTTAGGTTAGTTGTATTTGCTTTATGTTTGAGTCTGTGTTATTTTTTTTTTAAAAGTGATTGTTGTTGACTTGTTTTGAATTTTTTTAATCCTCTTAAATCGTTTATAAGTTACTATAGACTAATCTAAAAATGTTGATCTAAAAGATAAAAATTTTAAAGTTTTTGCATTACAAATTATAATCAGATTTAGATAAGCAGATCATCTTCATGTTCTAATAGACATTTATCTTATAGTTATAATTATTGCGAAAAGGTGACTTATTTTTCTTTTTTTTTTCTTGTTCAATGTGTTGATTGTATTGTTATCTATTAGGTTTTATGTTATGGTTTAATCTTCCTTATACGAGAAAATTTTTCTTTTATTTGAAGGATAATCACCCAAGCTAAGATTTGCTGATTTAGGTTGTGGAAAGAACAAAATGTCAAAAGATACACGAATTGTACCAAATTTGAAAAGAGGCATAAAATTAGCCCAACCTGAAAAGATGCGCAATGTTCACCAAATAAAGTTTAAAATCAAAAGATATGCAATTACGGTAACAAAAATTTCTCAATTATAATTAATAATGAGGCATAAAATGAGCCCACACTACATTTAGTTCTTTCCTCTATATCTCTAGTTCTTAAAAAAATCCATGCATTAAACAATAATTTTAACTATTGAATTTGAAACTATTGATTTTTATTCAATTATTTTGTTATAATTATTCTATTTGATATTTCTGCTTTCTAGAATGAATATTGAACCTGATAAACTATTCTTATCTTATTTGTTCTTTGATTTAAAATATGTATTTTTGCATCAGGAATTTAATATTTTTCTTGCAAATTTTTAAAATTCTTTTCCTTATCGACTTTTAGATTCGTCCATAACATCTTATATAGTTTGTTTTTTCTCCTCTTTTTGCTGATGTCAAAAGGGGGAGATAGTTTGTGTTTGTTTAAAGTCTATCTTCTTAATCTTGTGTTTGTGTTTTTGTGTGTTTGTCTTGTGTATTTCTTGCGAGTTGGTATCAGAGATTTTTATAAAAATCAAATAAAAAAAAAGTGGAGGACGAAATTCTTTTTCCCCATGAATTTTATTTGATCATTCATTGAGGGGGAGCTTAGGAGAAAAGAACTTTAAATTGTAATTCAAAAAATAATTATTTTTGCCATCATAAAAAAGGGGGAGATTATTGCAACTCAAGAATTAAGATTGAGATTGTGTTTTTTGATGATAAAAAAATATTATTGTTCTAATAATTTTATTATTTATCCTAGCATATATTAGATATTTCTATTTATTTTTGTGTGTACTAACATTTCAAGAAAATCATATACTACTCCAGACTGTGCAATATGAGATTTACCCAAAGTGTTACAGCTAAATAAAGAGAGAACCCCACTCTAATACCACTTGAAAGTTCCATGGCACAAAAAGAGGGGAGTGAATTAGTATTTTTGAAAAAATAATTTACATAAAATCAGAGTAATGCTTGGAAGCTTGTAAGAATATAAAATTTTTAAACCAAAAGCAAAAGCAAATATTTTTGTTTTTCAAGTTTTCAAAAATATATATTTTTTATTTTTTAATTATAAGCAAGATCTCAATCAAAGATTTAATAAGCACAAAGCTCACAAAGATAAGTAAAGTAAAGCTGAAAACTCATGAAATTAAATGTGAGGCAATAAAGAATACACAAACTAGATTTTATAGATGTTCATTGAAATCAACCTACTTTCAGTCATCAAAGGTCCCCCTCTTTGGGTATTGCATTATATCGCACTCCATTAGCATTTAGCTATGTGGAGAAGCCCTTTTCTTTTACCTGATGGAGAATAACCTTTATAGACACTTTTAGCCCTAAAGAATATTTCTACTTTGCCTCTCAACCAAAAGGAGATGTCACTCTCTCCTCCTCCTCGCACAGCCGAGATGCTAACCCTCCTTATCCTTAGAATGATTGAGATATAACTCCCACTTTTTGCTGCTCATTTTGAGATAGGTATCATCCCCTCATTTTTCTCCTTAGTATAATGGATATATTATTCCCAAGCCTCTTTGGCTTATAAGTCTTTTGCCCAAAGACTTTCTCTTAAAACTCTTCTCTAAAAGCTCCACAACCATAACTTGGAGGACCAAATGTGTAAGTTGATAGGAATAATCGGGTAAAACCATCACAACCCTTGACACCCTTAAGAAAACATTCTCCCTCAACCTCACCTCCTTTCTCTCTCTCTCTCTCAAGTTGATTGGACACCCTCTTACAATAAAGAAGACTTCCCCTCCTTCTTTAAAGCTTTCTCCTTAGAAAAATGCCTCTAGCTACTCAACTTTAGACCCTCAAGTCTTATGAGATTTAAATAGACTAGTTTATTTAAATTAAACCCTAATTTTAAATTTTATTGCTTAGGTTGTACAATATGATACTGAAATCCTACGATCCGATTGGTTCAATTCCTATCACAAATTATCCTATATGATGTTTAGTCATATAGTATTATTAGTTATATCAAATCACAGATCATCCATGATGAACTAGAGTTTGGCCAGCGAGCTCTATGTTTGATTATTCTATATGATGTGTATCATAAAATATGGTCATTAATTAAGATTTGATCCTAATTCAATTCATTAACCTATGAGACAAAATTAGGCAATATTCATTAATGATCATATAGTGAGAAAGACTTCAAATAATACAATCAGTTCAAATTTAAAATTTACCTAATTTTGATAACATAAATTTAACTGTGAGGTTTATCAAAATAGTCGATCGTCTAATATGTTTTAAGGTCGTACAATCTAGTTAGTTATAACTCAATTTATTAATATTATTTAACAAATACTTGAATTAATTTTTGTTTGATAAATTATACAGTATGTTTTGAATTGTATAATATTATTTGGATCATACATTATGATTACTAGAAAAATTCAAATAATCAATTTTTAATCCCTCACGTGAGTGCATGCTTGGTTCTCTATCTAACATATACTTAATACATAGAATGACTAAAGAAAATAAAAAATACCCACTCTATTGCAAACTGACTTAGGTCTTAATGCTGGTCTATTTTGAGTCTTGATTCTTTAATGCAGCTTAGTATAAGTTGTTCTTGAATTTGTTAGTGACATACAAAAGAAATTTACAATGCATGTAAAGCAAAAAAACAAGTAAATAATCACACCAATAATTTCTGTAATCATCAAAATACTAGGTTGGGCTCTTGGATTTCAACACATACTTGTGTACATAAGGAATTATCACATTCCCTCCCGCATTTGAAAGTTCAAATATCAAATCTTCAAAATTCAAAATTTAAAAAAATATGAATTTTACATTTTTAGTTAATAATTGCTAATACAAATTAAAATCATCATATTATAGTTTCTTATAATAATAATAATAATAATAATAATAATAATAATAATAATAATAATAATAAATTCTACATAATGGCTTTGCTCCTAATCTTTACTCCTTGTATCTTTTTAAACTTCCTTATTTTTCTTTGGTTTTGTGATTGATCCATTTCTTCTTTGATGGGCAACTTATGCCACATCATGTTATGTGGAATATTCATAATAAAAAAGGTAATGCTTGTCAATATATATATATAGCTCATTCTTTAGTTTAACGAAGGAGATTTAGGCTTTGTTTGGGATGGCTTTTTTGTTGTTTTCTAAAGTAGCCTTCTAGTACAAAAAATTATACTTCAAAAAAGTATTATACTAAATAGCTGTTTTAGAAAGCAGCAAGAAAGTCATCCCAAACGAAGCCTTTAACTTCATTTGGGACGGCTTTCTTACTACTTTTTAAAGCATTTTTTTAGTACAAAAATTAAAAAGCTGCATTAAAAATTTTCGTACAAAAAACTGCCTTAAGAAGAAGTAAGAAACCATCCCAAATGAAGTCATAGTTATTTGATTTGCACCTTGACACTGATAAATATTAAGCTACTTTTGTAAGAAAGAGACTTGCATTTTATTTGTTAACTATTTGTCCCACACTGTAGCCATCACCCATTAGGCCTAATCTATAATTGTAGCTCCCAAGCTTTTCACTATTGACTTACGCCACAGTATGACCTATGTCATAGCTACCACTTGCAAGACTTGCACCACAAAATTATATCTCAATAAGATTTGCAATTGTTGACCCTTATACATACAATCATGTGTAAAATGGGCTAAATCAGTGAAGTAAGCAATGCACGTGTCAATGCAACACATTACCTGAAGGGTCAAATGACATCCGATTGCTAAATGGATTGTGCCATTGTAATCAGGATTTTAAATTAGCCTATGTTGAGACCCCTCACGGTCAAATTGGATGAGACCGATCAAAAAGGATGATCAACACCTAAAATTAAGATGCGATGTTGCCCAAACAATGTTCAATCATAGAACAGACTTCACCGTTGCGTCTGGAATGTCATCGACATTTAAAAAATATATTTTATTTGGTCAATTGGGTTCGAATGAGGCGGTAGCAAGAATCACATGATGATAACAAGAAAACCAAAGAATTTAGCACTCGACATTACCCAAATGATGTATGATCATAGAACAGAGTTTGTCGTTGCATCTGGAACATCACCGACATTCAAAAACAATATTTTATTTGATCAATTGGGATCGATCAAGGTGGTGGCATGAATCTTGAGGCGATAACATGTAAATTGAGGAATTTAGCACTATATATTGCCCAAATGATGTTCGATCATATAACAGACTTTGTCGTTGCATCTCGAATGTTGCCGATATTTAAAAAACAAACTTTATTCAGTCAATTGGGACTGACCGAGGTGATGTCATGAGTCCTGAGGAGATGACAAGCATATCAAGGAATTTAAAACTCGACATCATCGAAATGACATCTGATCATAAAATAAAGTTCTCCATTGCGATTGGAATGTTGACAATACCTAAAATACACTGCCAATTTGCCCAGAGAAGATTCCATGGCAAAATCGACAAGTTAAATGAGATAAAATGCACGTAAATCGAGGAACATATGCAAAATGAGGTGATTTTGATAGATTAACATGTCGACATTAATTCAAATCAATAAATAATGATGATAGCCAACTAATATATTATCAACTTAATAAAATCAATAAAGGAAATCAAAGTCAAACAAGAAAAATTCCAATCAAATTAATGCTTACCTCGTATCGACTCTCGAAGTGCTATAAGGATCTCTGCTGAAATTCCCTAAATCCCACCATAAATCCTGCGACACTATCTAACTCAGTTAATTGCTGCCTCGTCATTAAACCAAGATAAAATGAATGTCTTTTCGAACTTTGTTTGGTTCGTTTTCTCCCAGCTTCGATTCAACAATCCCCCTTCCATCTCTTACACGCATGTCCTTCTCAACCAACCTCCCTCTCCTATTTGTGAACTCACACTGCAACAAGAAGGACTCCCATACATGAAACCTTCGCTTTACAACTCCAATCATATTTTAACATCCATCCCTTTCCTGATTCTCTTAGCTCTAGTTTCTCACTCGGCTCCAAGCTTCCACGTGATCTCAAGCTACACGTCCCACACGTTATAGTAAGATACCCTCCTCTTCAACCTTCCATCTAAGGACGATAACAACCAAATTTTTGCCACCTTAATCGGCTCCTATTCCTTTCATTTCAGTAAACCACCCCAAACTTTCCCAATCTCCCAACTGTCATGACTTTCGGCTCCTAAATCCATCCGCACCTTCTACACCACATCTAGGTAAGACCTATCCGATTAGCCTCTTCCAACTCCAATCAAACTCACCTAAACCTGCTCAAATTTTGCCTTTGTCGCCGTCCCCTATCCCCAAGCCACGTCAACTCCTATAGCTTCCTCTCCACCAGCAACTAACTTTTTCCCCCTCTTAGAATCGGACCCCAACAAAACCCGTGAGCTTCCTTACTTGTCTAGCAATTGCATCGAGCTCCTGAAGCTTTCTTTTGCTTCAAACGAACACTTCCACCCACAGTAAGCTATAGCCGGGCTTCCCTCTTTAACTCCTTGGATTTTAGTAAAAAAAAATCTTTCAAAGCTCACTACAGGTTCACGTAAAAGCTGTTCAAACTCTTACCCAATAGACTTCCTCTCCACCAGCAACTAACTTTTTCCCCCTCTTAGAATCGGACCGCAACAAAACCCGTGAGCTTCCTTACTTGTCTAGCAATTGCATCGAGCTCCTGAAGCTTTCTTTTGCTTCAAACGAACACTTCCACCCACAGTAAGCTATAGCCGGGCTTCCCTCTTTAACTCCTTGGATTTTAGTAAAAAAAAATCTTTCAAAGCTCACTACAGGTTCACGTAAAAGCTGTTCAAACTCTTACCCAATAGACTTTGTTCAGTCCTTTTTCCATGTGAAATACGCCACCTATACTCCTCCTACTCTCCCATAGAGCCATCCTCCTTTATTTAAGCCGACTATATAGCTTCCTTCTCCAACTAAATAGTAGCCCAGATAATCAATAACTCAGCCCACTTCTCCTTCCTTCATATATTACTAAGTTGCCTCAGCCCAACAACTCACCTAAACTCCATTTAATCAGCCCACTTCACTTCAAACCACTACCACAACCCAACTCCCCAAAACAACCCATTCTTATCTCCACTTCTAAAAATCATTTGTCCCAACCTCCAAACAACAGACCTCTTCCTATAGTAAGTTTTCCTATAATCTCTCAAATCAGATCAACTTCCTTTTCTTATATGTATATCTTATTTACCAATAACTGTTTATTTCTTTTTCACAGAAGTATTAATCTTAATAGTAACATCAGGTTAATATTAATACAAGCATTAATAATTAATTAGTAATTTTTATGTTAATATTATAGTTTCCATTAATATTAATATTAATATTAGCAACAATGCTAATATTAATATTAATATTACCACTAATTGAAATTAATATTCTTACGTGCATTAATATTACTATTAGTATTAATGTTATTTTTGATATTAATGCCAATATTTTGTTGCCATTATTAATAGTATTAACTCACGATATTATTAATAATGTGGTTGTCATTGTTGTTGTTGTCGCCCAAAAAAAAGAAAGAAAAATAAAGAGAGAAAAAATGATTCAAAAAAATGAAGAAAAATGCAAAAGAACGAGAAGGGATTTCTGTAATTCAAGCATTATTGAATTTTGTGCATTTTACAAATTTTCATCACCACCTTGGACAATTGTCATCGCAAAGGCATAAAGTTTCTAACTTAAAATCCTACACTAGATGCATGCGGTGATCCGACAGACCTCCCTACACACTCACATAGCACGGTGGGAGGGAACCTTGTGTGACACTCACGACGAGGCGAGTAAACCTCGAAGCGCTCATATAGTCTAACGAGGATAAAAAATAAGTACCCTTATGCGCTCATTTAGCATAGCGGGGGAAAGAAATTTTCCATTTTCCAAAACATGTACTCAAAGGCACTTAAGTGCTATGAAGCGTAGCTGGGATTGAAGAAAATGCAGCTGCAGTGTCATCTGACACCTACCTGAAGTGCTCACGTAGAATGGAGGGGAACGCTATGTCTCTTAAAATTCCCCTTAACAAGGGAGACAACAGGAGGCTCTCAAAATTTTCAATGACACAGGGGACTTGGCATCAAATGAACAAGGACTTAACTTGAACTTGATTCAATAAAATGGCTTAAGTGAAGTCAAACTAGACCCACACTTGAACTCAAGCTAAACAGTGGGCTTTAATAGGAACATGATTTAATTTGAATTTGAACATAGTATAACAAATAATCAATAAAGAACTTGATTTGAATAATGACATTAAAACTCCAATGGAATGATAAGGATTTATCACTTTAATTTGAATGCAAGTGTTAATTAAGAAAAATTGATTCATTCAAATCTCATGCAAGCAAGCAAGGACACATGCACAAATTCATTTTAAGCTTTGACATGGAATTTATTTGAACAATAATGAGCAACTTGTAATGATCATCTCTATCGGAATGAATAGATGGATGAATTCCATACAAAGCTCATCATACAAATTGGAAATCACCTTTGAAAATAAAGAACTTCCAAGTATAACTTGTTTGTAAAAAACTGGAAGATTGTGAAAAGTATGGATTGATTACAAAGCCATGATACAAGGACTTTGGACCCTTAAGTTGATGATTGCACAACAAGGTCAAAAATGCAAAGTCCTAAAGGACAAGGTTCTAGATTTTTAAACCAAGCCAGCAAGCAAGTAAAAGATTCATGACATGTAAGAGATAATGAATGCATGTGATGTTCACACAAGGATAATAGCTTGTTCATGAAGAAGAGATGTATAATGTGCACACAAGCGATGGGTGTGAATAAATATAATATATGTCATGAGTTATTTATGAATGGGATGCATAAGATGTACAACAAATGAGACATTCAACGGATGCTGGTTAACATATAAACAAAGAATACTGATGGCCAGCGAGTTTTAGGGTTGATGCACAAGGAAGGCATCAATTCATCAAACAATGTATATTGTGAAACCAGAAGTCTGTCACAAGCAAAATAACACATTTTGCAAGTGATGATCGTCAGCCGACAATGAACATTACGCTGTTCAAGAATCAATGATGATCGACATAAGAACACTAAAATACACACAAGCTAATGTAGCATCTCACTAACCAATGATTATACAGGGTCATGGTTAAATACAAAAATACCAAGCATTTAGTATTAACATACAAAGAACTGACGATGAAGATATATTCAAAAATTCGAAGCAAATGTCGGCTTCACGCAATCAATATTACTTGATCATAAGTGAATATATCATTCTCCTACCAGTAAAGATGTATGAAGTACAATGAGGATTAATGTCTACGAGCCACTACAAGGGACCCATCGTACACTCAACATATTACCTACAGGCAAATACTGAAGAAAACTACAACAGATATTGCCTTCTATGAGCTGCCATAAAAGACCCGCCAAATACTACTAAAATGTCCCCGTACGTACACTAAAATATGTATACACAAACATAAAAAAATGCACGTGAAACCCTATAAACTCGCATGGGTCCCAGCGAGCGTGTTGTGTTTACGCATATGATGTTTGAGGATGTTGTCCGGGTAAAGAAATGAACTTAAGTTTGAGCCTGATCCTTTTGTGTGATTGGTAGGACTCGACACGGATCGAATCATTAAACAGATATACGGTTACGATATAGACCAGGATATTTGTTTAATACATTTATATTAGGCCTTCAAAGTCTATAAGAGGGAAAATTCATTAAAAAACCATAACGTCAACAATGAACCCGATCCTTGCTGGTAGATTGAGTTGATAAGGTTCAACCCATAAATAAGATGACCCCATAAGTCACCTCGATAATGGCCTTGTTGAACGCAGATCTCAACTGGAGAGGACCCTAAATATTCAAGCAAATGCCACCCAAATGCCAATAAAATCAAAAATTCCAAAACTTGAAATATTTAAAATTGAAATCAACTGTTGAACGCTTAAAGCAAAATCCATCCATCCCCCGCAACAATTTGCTAAGGTGGAAAAATTCAAATATAACTTTAGCTCACAAAGAGCTAATGTCTGGTCAAGAATATTACTAACATTCATTCTCAAACAGTCTCTTGGCATGTGTCCTCTAACCTTTGGTTTTACTGCCAAATGACACCACACGTAAATGGTTATAACCAGGGCCCTCTGAATCCGGTGGTTTGCCACCAAATGACACCACTAAATTATGGTCATGGAAAAAAGTATTATGTTCCCCAATGACTTCAAATCCTTGAGATACAAATTGATAGGATATAATCATTAAGACATAAAGCCCTCTGTTAGTTAAAGTGGATTCGAATTTGTCCCCTTAGACAAACATCCACCCCCGGTCTATAAGGTATGCTTGGACAAAGCAACCCATGGCTTCCGACAAGGTTCATTCTATCAGGTTGGGTCCAGTATCTCCTCTGACTAAGTAGACCAGGGACCACGATGGCCCGGGACGACGGAACCATGGGATCTTGATCGGGTCCATTATCCATTCCCCCACCATCCACTTTAAGTGCAAGATAGTGAAATTTTAAATTTTAATATCAAGTTTTCAATACCCAAACCCATGCTGCTACTATATGCCAAATAATACGTATTTCTACGTATTTGATTGACGACTAGTCTTATTTGAAAGTTCTCTCTCATTATCGAGAGGGGTAATTTACTATAGGGACTTGCATCTATAGGAAACTAGAACTCAGAGCATAATGTCCTCGCAAAATGAGGGTGAAATATCTGGGTATTGTCTTACTTACAAACCCAATCTGCCTTCCTAAAATTTATCCTGGAACCTAATCCGTTAAAACACCCTGATAGCGCAGGAAGGCCAGGACGCAAATTTTCGGAGCCCATAGCAGTATAGCAAGAATATGAATTGTAGCTATAAACAATACTAAAACCTGCTTCATAGCATGACATGTTGTTATATGTTATAAAATCCATGAAGGAATCATCAACTAAAAACTATGACTTATCACTTGAGTTTTTAAGTATGGCCGTCATAGGTTTTGCTGCAACATTTTCAAGCAAAAATGCACAACTACCTCTCAGTATAGCAAAAACAATCCTAATATAATAAGTTGACAATCATTTTAACAATTCATTCGTTTGCATTGTATTTATGCCTGATCAAACTAAATAGCAAAAGCAATAGTATAAAAATCATTTTAAACTATTTGAAGCAATTCAAAAGGGTTTCACCTTATTACTTTTTGTTAATGAGTTTTCTACATCATGTTTTTTATCATACTAAACTTCTTTTGGGTAAGAGATTTAAAGAAGAAAGCTACGAAAAACAATATTTATGCTCACTCTCAGCTTTATTTCTTACACATGAAAATTTTATTCCATTTGTGAGAAACATTCATAGTTGATCAACCATGATAGTCGGTGATCCTGCATGTGCAAGGACCAACATAGATTGAGATTAGATCGATAATAGTTCTTTCCATCCATATAAAACTATTAACTAAAATATTGCCGAAAAGCTGATTGCTTGAAATAATACAAATATGATGGTTTCTTTAACTTCATGTGATACAATAATACATTAAACTAGAGTAGGGTGATATTAAATAGCACGACAGTGGGTTTTTAACAGCAGCCTGGTGCAATTTTTAACGGCACCGAAATACTGTTTTTAACAAAACATTGCATTATCACATTAGCTGTTTCTATGCTTCGACACCAAGACAAGTAAATGTGACTCGGAATGTGTGAGAATCATCGACCAATAGAAGGCAGTTTATTAGTTGAAAGTCCCATAATAATCATAGTAGTTGTTTGATAATGCATCATTATGAAGATGCTGTTCTGTTAACCGAGTAAAAGCTGCTCCACTTTCACTGTTTGCCACTCTTATTGCTGAATTAATCAACATCGTACTAGTCTAACCTCATTTTTAATCTCAGCCAATGGTTTGTAACAATCCTGCCCATGTATTAATTTACTTTCCTCTCATGTTTTATATGTAGTATGTACAGTTCGCTTGAGCAAGAAAGGGAAAATTGTTCTGGGTTGTTCTGCTTCTTCCCTTTGTATTTTCGTTCTCTGTTTTCTGTTGTTTCCCAGTTTACAGGAAACTCAGCCGCTGGAAGCTCAGCTACAGAATTTTAACAGTTCTGTAATAGCTTCTCGAGTTGAATGCAGCAGGTATGCAGCCCTACAAGATTTTGCTAAATAAAATACTGTAAGGACTGATTGAAGTAGATATGAAACTACACTGCACGAGCAAAGAATTCTAAATTTAACATGATTACGTATGCACTCAATGGCTCTGCGTGATTTGATAGAATTAGGAGAAAATAAATTATAATGAAAATCACAATTGCATTGAAATGAAATTTGTTTGTCTCACTTATTGGCTTACCACAAAAGTAGTTCAAAAGCAGATGAACTACTTTCTACAACAATATCACACCAAATGAAATTTATGAAATATTGTCCAAAGGGCATTATGATAGTCTTTATTAAGCTTACGATAAAGCTTATTGTCTTCTCCTCAACTTATTTTTGGAGTCATCCAAATTCCTAATTTGGGTAATTGGAATGTGACTACGATGTATGGAAATAAGGATTTACATGTGAGAAGGGCTTTATGGGAAAGTCTTGAGAGGCTTATACCTAATGATATCCCATCTGTTGTGGGAGGGGTTTTTAATTGTATCCTTTCTAAAGAGGATAAAAGAGGTAAGAAAAGATTTATATTTTCCCAAGGACCTAAGGCGATGTGAGCTTTTATGGCGAACAATGATTTCCATGATGTTGGTGTGTTGGGGCCCATATTTACTTGGTGTAACAATAAGGAGGGTGCTTCAAGAATCTTGGAAAGGCTGGACAGATGTTTGCTAAATTCAGCTACGTTACAAAGGATTCCTTTAGCTATGATTAAGCATCGTCCAAGAGTGGCATCTAATCATAGTCCTATTATGTTCAAGTTCAATAAGAGTTATTGTCCAAGGTAGAAAATGATCAGATTTGAAGATACATGGAAGTCTTACCCAGCTGCATGGAACATTGTGATGAAAGCTTGGAGGAAATCTGATTTTGGTAGTGAAGAAGAGATTTTACAAAAAAATATGAAAAGGCCCTTAAAGGCACTTTACTATTGGAACAAAAGTAAGTTGAAGAATTTAAACTCTCTCAAAGAAGAATTAAAAATCAAAATCATGGAGCTACAAATGAAAAAAAGTATTAATGGAAGACTTATTCTTGAAGAGATGTTGATGCTATTTGGTTAAAAAGTGTTTTTATTTTGGAAAAGATTAATTATCTTTGGGCGATTTAATTTTTAAAATTTTAATTTTGAAATTGAATGCATCATTATGAATGATGTATTGTCTCAAGAGACAAGCATACCATTCCCTAATGGGTTTAATTTACAGGATTAAAATTTTATCTTGATTATCATAGTCAAATTTAAGCAAGAACTATATATGACCCCGGAGGGTCAAAATAATTGTTCACTCAGATATTTAACTATAATAATTTGGATAAATTATCATTGATTTCATAATCAAAGTTACTATAATAATTGATATATCTTTAGAGGGAAGAAAATATCAATTATTATTGATCATTTGAAAATGATGATAATGATTATTAATTTTGACTTAAATTTTCCCAAAGATAATTAACTATGGTTTAGAAAAATTGAATTTGAAAATTTAACCTGGGTTTCTAAATCTCTTATGAGCGCAAGCCCTCGTAGTTAATTACATTATAGGAAATCGGTGTTTCCTATGAATGCTCTCGATTAAAATAGCGGTAGAACTTTTATTTTTGGGATTTCAAAGTTTGATATCAAAGAAGGTGAGGATTAGAAGTTCAATTGGGATTCAATCAAGTTTGACACTTATTTTAGAGATCAATGGATGAAAGGTAGGAGGTGCTTTTAAATTTTGAAACAGTTTAGAAGTACCATAGCCTATCCTAAGTGTGGGGCTTAAATTTGGATTAAAAGAGTTTTTTAATTTGAATTGTAAATTTTATTAGAAAGTTGGGATTCAATTCTCAGAGGTTGAGGTCTTAGAGTCTAAACTTTTCTCAGAACCTAAGTCTAAATTAGGTACTAAAAACTAGTGACCCGAACCTATCTAATGCAATGCAAGATCTGGACTTACCTCGGCCTGGATTGCGGAGCCAGCTAAACCACCTAGGTGCTTTAAAATCATGTGTCTGATCACTTATGAAAGAGTGGTTAAGGTTATTGATTAGATTATGTTTGAGGAGTTGGGGCCGACATTTAAAGCAGATTCCTAATTGGTCCCTTTCGACTTAAGTTAGATATTTAAACACTTTTATGTATGTATCTAATGCGATGCATGCTAGTTGACTCAATGAATGCTTAAATCATATATGAAGCAATTTTAAAAAAGGCTTAAAAATAGGTTTTATCCTAGATTGCACAGATTCCCCTTAACAGATCTGCACCCTCATAGACTAGGTGCTCTGCCAAAACCCGCAAGAAGGGAGGTGCCTAACAAAGGAAGTAAAGTGCAATAAAATACAATGTGAACTCCTAGCAATTCCAAGCTTACTTCATAAGATGTTAAAATTTTTATGTTATCTTTTAATTTAATTAAATTAATAAGAGTTTTAGTGATCCCTCATGGGCCTTCGATTGAGTTCCAGGCTAAAATAAAGATTGACACGCAAGAGCTCCAAAACACTACTAAAAGCATGCAATCCTATATTGCAATCAACATCAAAAAATTAATTGGATAATTAAATAAAATAAAATAAAAAAATGTCAATAAGAAAATGACTTTTAATATTACAACTCAGGGTCTATAGAAAGTAAAATGGCCGGGTATCACTAACAACAGTCTGAATTCTATTCCCAAGACTCAAGTGAAATTTAGAATTGGGATTCTTCTTGCTCTTCATTTCTTCGTCATTTTGTGGTTTCCTTGGATCGTTTAGGTTCGGATATCCAAATGAAAAGAAACTCCCCTTCGAAAGAGGTATCTTATTTTTCCTTTGGATATTTGAAATTATCCTAACATAGTCTTCCAAATATAGAAGAACTCTCCCCTAAGGGATGTTCTCTCCTCTTTAGAATCTAAGTTAGATACTTATATATCACCTCTCAAATATCACTTTGGTTTACAATTCAATAAATTTGAAATACATTTAATGAAAACTAAAAATATAGACTCGAACAACCTACAGGGTTATCCTAATCTCTTTTAATTTTTAAAAGGAAACTTAGCATTCTGGAGCACCTGCAAAAATTTTATTAATTTAAACTTAACTTTGCCTGCTTTAATTTCAATGCCTTGTATGAGCATAGCCATCTACATAAGATTATATTAGCATTTAAATCACCCCTATCCTAAGGGTAAATCTAACGCCCATCAATCACATCATAGAGTACAAAAATTAAATAAATAATCATAATAATATTAATAACCAACATGTAGTGAAAGATCAAAAAACCCTGCATACAGCAGAAAAGTAAACACTGGCCTAGCCTAGATCTAGAGGTGGTGCCCTAGCAAACAATCTAAGTGTGTGTAGTAAGCTGTGTGGTTCAGATATGTCTTATATTGGGTAATTAGTTTAAATTGTCTAAGGTTTAGATTTGTTGAAGTTTGAAGGGGAAATTTGGTTAGAGTTCATATATTAATGTGTTAAAGTTTATTTTAAAATGCATTTTATTGTTGATTAATTAAATGAACAAAGCCTCCTTAGGACATATTTGAATTATTTAATTTTTTTAATTAAGGGCCTTTTAATGATTTTGCTTCAAATAAACTCCTATTTCCTTGAAGTCAACTACAAAGCTTAAGAATGACCTAAGGAGAGATTCCTAAGTGTTTGGTATATTATTTGAAATTTTTGGATTTAATTTGAATTAATTATGGCTTTTCAAAATTTGGTTAATTAATGTATTTTTCAAATTACTTAATTTTGGAGGTTTTGATTGTTTTGATCTAAACATATTCTAAATTGTGTGGAATAACTCCCAAAGGTCAGAGATGATCTATAGGAATGTTTTCAAGAGTTTATAGTTTATTTAACATTTTTTATAATTTTTAATTATTTTAATTAATTAATTATTAATTTTCAGTAAAACTTAAATTAAAGTTAGACTAAAAGTTTAGTTATAGGGCTTTTATTTTTCTTAACCATAGGATCAAGTTTTAATCAATTAGATATATTATTTATAATATTTGGATTTAATTTTGATTTATTACATTTTCTTGAAGTTTTTGAGTCCTAAAAAGGGCTGATTTTTTTCTTGCTTAATTTTTTTACCTAATGACCTCCAAATCTAGTGAAATTTGGCCCTAAAATGTAAAATGTCACTAAGTTCAAAGTTCTTAAGTCTCACCCCTATTGGATGTGTGTATAATTTTCTAAAATTTGTCTTAGTTCACTAGACTTTTTCCTTAATTATTTTCCCTAGGTGTCTCTAGTGTTCTAATGGGTTTGAAATTTTGGTCACCTAACCTTGGGGAATATGCAAGCGTACTACAACAATTAGATAACCTAATTCTATCAATTTGGAGAGTTATAAATTTTCAAAATTTTGGGTCTAAAATGGACCAATTACTTTGTAAATTTCTCCTATAGTAATCCTTTGAGTATCTGGACTTAGGAAAAAATAAATGGAATGCCTAAGATGCTAAAAAATATTTCACCAAAATTTGGGCACAATTTGACCACTAGATTGTGAGAAAGTTATTAAAAATGGAGTTCAAATAACTCACAATCCAGTAATTAAAACATTTTTATTTTAATTTAGTAAATAGTAGGGCTCAAGACATTTCCAACGAGCCTAAGAACACTCAATTTGATGAAAAATTTGATCTTCTATGAATTTTGGAAGTTCTAGGCATTTAATTAGAATTTTTTATTCAATTTGAGTAGAAATAGTGGCAGCGCGCGTGATGGCGACACGTGGCGCGATCAGGGCCCTTCGATCGAAACTCAGTTCAAAATGAACAGAAAATTCAATTGCTCATAACTTTCAATCCAACTGTCCAAATTTTATGACATTTGAAATGTAGGATCTTGATACCCTAATCTTTCAACCCATGGAATTTCAGGCCTCCATGTATTGAGATTTGGGAGAAATCAAGATTTGATCATATAACTTTAAATGAAGATAACCTACAATCCAAACATCAGATTTTGATATTCTTGGGCTTGTTAGAAAGGTATTTAAATCCTCTATAACTTCCTTCAAGGGTCCAAGAGCTTTTGATGGCTGGCTTAGGATCTACTACAGCAATTATACTTTCTCTCTCTTTCTCTCTCTCTCTCTCTTCTCAAATTAGGCTCTCAAGCTTTACAACAACCTTTCTAATGGCTGGAGATAGTTTATTTATAGATGGGGAAGCTACCTTATCCTTAACATGAGCTGGAGGATGCTGGAATTGAAGGTTCTGGATGATAGAGAGTGGAGCCAAGGCTTTGAGTGAAGAGTGAGATAATCCCATTCCTCCTAAAGATTTCTTAGCTTAGATTGGAGAGAGAGAGACTTCATGCTACTGCCAACTAAACCTCCCAGCCATCAAATGCAAGAAGGGTTTGATTATTAGGGGATTTAACTTTACCAAGGTGACAAAGCCACCTAAGCCTTCTCTTTGTCCATTTTTTTGAGTATTTTGACTAGTCAAACTGGTCAAAATACTTATGTTGCATGGGGGAAGGTCTTATGAGCTGGTTTGATTAATTTAATAGGGCTTGAGTTTAAAGATTCAAAATTTGAATGCATTTGTGTGTATGGAAAGATCTTTGACCAAATCTAGTTGAGTTGACTTGGTGATTGTGGACTATAATTGGGATAGTTTTTGGAATGAATTTGAGGGTTCACTTGTTTTGATTTCGTCATAGGGGTTGATTTGGCTCATTTAACCGTTAAAGGGATATTTGGTCAACCTAGGTTGACTTGGTCAACCTAGGTTGACTTGGTCAACCAGGTTGACCCAGGGCTAAGGTTTGGGCTTGAAAGGTTTGATTTGATATTTGATGAGTAGTGAAGGTGGTTCCATGGTCTGGGGAAGTCATTTCAATCAAAAGTGACTATTTGGGCCCTTAAAGGGCATTTATGGTCAATCTAGGTTGACTTGGTCAACTAGGTTAACTCTGGGATTGGGATTTAGTCCAATAGGTTTGTTTAAGTATTTGGAGTTGAATAAAAGTGATTCCATCCAAAAATAGGGGTCATTTAATTCAAAATGACTTTTTATACTCTGAAGGGGTATTTTGGTCATTTTGACCCTTGGTCAACTGGGGATCAAAGTAGGTCCATCAAATTATAGTTTAATATTCAACATATGATAATCAAGGGTTTGGATGTAACTAAAGGGTTTGGAGAAGGCTTCAAGGTCAAAATCCACTAGGTGGTAGGTCAGTGGCATAGGCCATAAATAATTGAAGGTTTTATAACCTTCAGATTTCAATTTAGTTTATGGGGTTAGATTCTAGAGGCATGCCTAATCAATATGAAATTGATAGATCATGAATCGAGGGTCAATTGAATAGGGTTTCAAATGTTTGAAAATTCTTTGAAAAGGCTTTCAGGACAGGACCTTTGAACCTTGAATATTGATTTAAATTCTAGATTTGATTTGGATTGATCTAAGATCTGGTTGGATCTTAGGATTTGGATTGGTCCTAGTGACCTCAAACAAAAATGAGGTCAATAAATGGACCCCCAATTTTGTTAAAGAATTGAATAGTGCTTTGGTGTAGTTGTCAACTTGGTGGAACCAAAGAGCAAAGGCAAGGTGGTTGGAGGAAGGAGATACAAATTCCAAATTCTTTCATGATTATGCTTCTATAAAAAGGAATGTAAATTGGATAAAGAAAGTTAAAGATGAAGGTGATGTTATTGCGCATGATCAAGACCAAATTGATTTTGTGTTTATCATCTTTTAAAAGCATAAGTGGCAAAATAAGAAGTGTAAGTTAGAGGATTGGCCTACATTAAACGAAGAGCAAAAATTGATAATGCTATAAAAGAATTACTAGATGCTGATTTCAGCAAAGGTGAATTTAGTATAGTGGTTCATCAGTTTGGGTAATAATAAATCTCATGGGGTGGATGTATTACAGCTTCTTTCCTCAAAATATTTTGCGAAATTGTTAAATAAGAGACATGGGAAGCTATCAGATGTTTTTTTAAAATGGGTGAGATGCATGATGAATGGAAAGATACACTTGTCATATTAGTGCCGAAATGTACAAATCTCATATATCCTTCAAGCTTTAGACCTATAAGTCTTTGTTAAGCCATTTATAAAGTGGCTGCTAGAATGATTCTAAATAGATTGAAAGGTTGTCTTCCAAAAATTGTAACTAAAGAATCAGTTGCTTTTGTGTCGGGAAGATCAATTTCTGACCACTGTCTTTTGGCACAAGAAATGTTTCATAAGTTTAGATGTTCAAATTCAAAAAATGGACTTATGGTAGTTAAGTTGGATATGGAGCAAGCTTATGATAGCATGTGTTGGCTAACATTAGCTAAAGCTCTTAATAAAAGTTCATGAGGGGTGTTAAACCCTATAGAACTAGCCCGAGGCTAACCAAGAGAGGGGGGGGGGGGGGGGGGGGCGCGAATTGGTATTTTAAAAATTCTTTAAACAAAATGAAAAAAAAAAATTGAAATCTTTTTGAATATTTTAAACACAACCAATCTAAGCGGAAGCAGTTAACCAAAATCAGAGATTTCAATCACAGTTCAAATCACAAAAATAGGTGAAAATAAATACAAAAAAAGAACACGATAGATTTATTATGATTCGGTCAAATCTGACCTACACCCACTCCCCAGAACCTCCCGTTCCAGGTATTACACTAATCAGTAAGTGTCTCTCTTTTTTCCCCCATAGCAAGGCAGATAAGCCCTTACAAAATCTTTCCACCGACCCGATGAGGCAGAGAACCTTGAGTCCTTTTTTACCCTCTTGGTGAAGGCACAGAACCCGGAATCCTTTTACTCCCTCTTGGATTAGGCAGAGAACTTGATAATCCTTTTACGCCCACTTAGAGTAGGCAAAGAACCTAACAATCCTTTTACTCCCACCTGGACTAGGTAGAGAACCTGAATCTAATGCTAATGATCATCTCCCAGTGCCACAAACAAACCAAGGATGAAGAAGGAAGAAGAAGATCGAATCCTTGATTGGAACAACCTTTGTGAATCCCCTCACAAACTCCCCCTCACAAGATCCTCTCTCTCCCTCTCCCAAACTCTCCTTCTCCTTCTATAAGCTCTCTCTCAGGTTAAAACAATAGAAAAAGATTTCCTTAACAGCAATTAAAGGAGCTTAAATATGAGGCTTCAAAAATAGCCGTAATTTACAATTTGGCGGCAAAGATTATCCAGGATAATTTAAATATCATCATATATGATTAGTATAAAATAGCCATTTCAGCCAGTACGATCAGTATTACTCTCAACCATTTATAAAGTGGTAGCAAGAACGATTCTAAATAGATTGAATTGTTGTCTTCCAAAAATTGTAACTAAAGAACAAGTTGCTTTTGTGCCGGGAAGATCAATATTTGACCACTATCTTTTGGCTCAAGAAATGTTTCATAAGTTTAGATGTTCAAATTCAAAAAAGGGACTTATAACGGTCAATTTGGATATGGAGTAAGCTTATGATAACAAGTGTTGGCCAATATTAGCTAAAGATCTTAATAAAAGTTGTGAGGGGTGTTAAACCCTATATAACTAGCCCGAGACTAACCAAGAGGGGTTAATTGGTATTCTAAAAATTCTTTAAATAAAAAGAAAAATCTTCTTAAAATCTTTTTGAATATTTTAAACACAACCAATCTAAGCAGAACAGTTAACCAAAATTAGAAATTTTAATCACAAATTAGATCACAAAAATAAGTGAAAATAAATACGAAAGAATAAGTAGAAAGAACACATCAGATTTGTAGTGGTTTGGTCAAATCTGAACTACATCCCCTCCCCAAAACTTCCTGTTCTAGGTATCACACTAATTAGTTAGTGTAACTCCTTTTTCCCCCACAGCAAGGCGGAGAAGCCCTTACAAAATCTTTCCCCCAACCCGGCAAGGCAGAGAATCTTGAATCCTTTTTCACCCTCCTAGTGAAGGTAGAGGACGTAGAATCCTTTTACTCCCTCCTGGGGTAGGCATAGAACCTGACAATCATTTTACTCCCACCTGGAGTAGGCAGAGAACCTAACAGTTCTCTTACTCCCACCTGCTAAGCAGAGAACCTAGATCTGATGCTGATGATTGCCTCCCCAGAGCCACCAAGGAACTAAGAATGAAGAAGGAAGAAGATGATCAAATCCTTACTTGGAACAACCATTGTGAATCCCCTCACAAACTCCCCCTAACAAGATCCTCTCTCTCTCTCTCTCTCTCACAAAGTCTCCTTCTCCTTATCTAAGCTCTTCCTCAGGTTAGAATAGTAGAAAAAGATTTCCTTAACAATAATTAGGAGAGCTTAAATATGAGGCTTCAAAAACACCCCTAATTTATAATTTGGTGGCAAAGATCATATAGGATGATTCAAATATCATTCTGTATGATTAGTACAAATTAACCCTTTCAGCTAGTAGGATCAGCATTGCCCTGAATGGTCAGTTCAAGTATTAAAAGAATCATCCTATGTAATATTTCTAACGTCCTGGATGATTAGTTCATGAAAAGCTATTGATCATCTAATATGATGGCTGGCAATTAATTATTATCCTATGCATCACACGGTTCATCCAGTACAATATAGAGGTATCGTCTAGTATGATTACTTGAAAAGTTAAAGTTTTTGTCCTGTATAATAGGTGGCAATTAATTATTATACCATGAAGTGCTCTAATCATCCAAGATGATGGTCTCCAATCGTCCTATATGATTTGATCGATCAATTTAATTATAATTAATTCCCTAACCAAGGGATTATTTTAGGCATGATTACTATGGATTGTCCAGGACGATATGGATTATCCTGTATTATTAGAAGAAATTTTGAATTATGAAATCTTACCTAAATTATAATTGGTAGTTATTTGTTTCAATTTGTACTGATCATCCTGCACGATATAAATCATTAAGGATGATTAGTTAAGCTAACTTAATAATCAGGGATGCACTAATTAGGGTTTCTTTTTTTAACTGATCATCCACGATGATTTACAATCGTACTATACGATATGACCAAAAACTAGAAAACTCTATTACTCACAAAATTTCTTTCCCTGAGTGTGTGTGTATAAGGTTTCTTAGCTTATGGATCCATCACAGTATATTTAACTCAATACAAGGTAAAAGATACATTGGAATATAAATTACAGACTGACTCATTTCTAGTTTACCTAATCTTGAGCTGATTGACATTCCAAGTGAACCTATGGACCTGACAGGTTAAGTAAGCAAGGCAAATAGAAGAAGATTTCAAAGAATAGCAGAAGTAAAGAAACACTAATATTTGTTATCATCAAAATCACTGTACTTAGGCCCAAATTTTCAATAATCTCCCCCTTTTTTATGATGACAAACATTACTGTAAAACATTCCAAAGCCAGAAAAACTTTTGTTTTGTTCTTTAGCCCTTTTTTTCAATGAGACATAAAAAGAAGAACAAAAATAGAACAAAACTAGTTTTACTAAAACAGAAGCAAACGACACACAACCAACATACTACTCCTCTTTTTGACTTCATAAAAAGGAGGAAGAACGAAAACACTATGATAGAAAAGAAGAAAAAATGCTAAATAGAACAAAATATATAAAAGAGCACAAGGAAATAAAATAAATAACACTAGATAAAAATCAAAAGTAGAGAGTTTTTTAATTCGATCAATCTCAAGTAAATGACAAATTTCCCTTAATTTTTGGATTTAAAAACTAATAAGAATTAAATGACACGCTGAAATCCAAAAAAAGTTAGAAAATTAATTCTATAAACCCTATCTCGTACACTTTACTGGTTAAAATTCCTTTTAAACAAAAATCTAATTCATAAATAAGAAATTAGATAAGAAAAGTGATACTTTCAAACTCCATTCAAGAACAATATCTGATAAAATAGTATTTGCAAAGTAAAGAATCAGAAATCATGATTTTCAATCTCAAGTGTTTAAAGATATTAAGTGGCACATGAATTCTTCTAAGATCTTTAAAGATTGGAAAGAGAAGGAAGCTTATTTCTTTGTGGGCTATTTTTATGCCTCTTTTTCAATTATTTAGCATACTTTGCACATCTTTTTATTTTTGATACACTTTGTGTATTCTGTAATTAGTTGGCGAACATTACGTATCTTTTCAGTGTTAGGCTCATTTGCACCTTCTTTCATTTCTTTTGTTAGCTTGCTTCCTTTCATAACCTCTAAAGACTCTCAATTGTGAGATTATCTTCCAGATATAAAAGAAAAAAAAAATCACTCTCTTAGAAAAGAAAGAGTAAACCACAAAACATATACATACCCATATGATAAATGCAACTACCTAATTAAGAAAATATAAAAGTGATTCAATGATTTGGAACACTATTCATATAAGATATATTATTGTATGAAGATAAAATAGATCTCTATTTCAAAGCCCAACTTTTTAATTTTGAAATAAATTTTGATTTAAAAAAGAAAACTATACCATTAAAAGAGCTAAAGGAAGAGAACAAATCATGAATGTTTCTTCCCTTAACTATTTTGGAGGAGTAAATCACTACTTACAGAAAAAATAAGGCAAAAATCTCATTTAAAAAGCAAGTTCATCAGTAGAATTGAGTAGTGATTTGATTTTTAAAATAAGATTAAAAATAATAATTGGAAATCAATAACATAAAGCAAAAATTCAAAAAGGGAATCAATGAACAAATAAAGCCTAGCAAGAAAGACACATAAAATGAAATATACAGAAAGAAATAAACAAATAACCAAAAATAAGAAGAATAAAAACATTGACAGAAGCCATCATTTTCAAGCATGAATATCTATTACACCTAATGTAATTCTTAAGGTGCTGAAGGTTTCAAAGGCTAGTAGTTTTGTGAAGATATCTACAAGCTGATTTTTAATGGCTACATGATGTAGCTCTATGTCTCCCTTAGTAACATGGCCCCTAATGAAATGGTGCCTTATATCAATGTGTTTGATCCTAGACTATTGGACTGGATTCTTTGAATTGCAGATGGCATTAGTGTTATCACATAGGATTGAAATTGTACCTACAGGTAATCCTAAATCCAGAATATGTTGCTTTAACTAAAGGACTTGGGCCACACAACTTCCTAAGGTAATGTATTTAGCTTCAGTAGTGGATAGGGCAACTAAATATTTCTCTCTACCAGACCAGGAGACTCAGGATTATCATATGAATTAACATGTTCCAGAGGTGCTTTCCTATCAACTCGACATCCTGCAAAATCTGAATTAGAATATCCTATGATTTCAAAGGAGGTGTTATTCTTAGGATACCAAATTCCTAAGTCTTGGGCCGCTAAGAGATATCTAAGGATTCTCTTAACAGTAGTTAGGTGGGACTCCTTTGGATCAGCTGAAAATCTTGCACACAGATAAACACTAAATATAATATCAAGTCTGCTAGCAATCAAGTAAAGAAGTGATCCAATTATTCCCCTATATATTTTTATCAACAGATTTTCCTTTTGAATCCTTATCTAACTAAACACTGGAACTTATGGGAGTGTTTATTGGGTTGGCTTTATCCATCTTATATTTCTTAAGGATGCCCTTAATGTATTTTGACTTACTAAGGAAAGTTCCATCATCCTTCTACCTAATGCTAAAACCCAAAAAGTAAGTCAGATCTCTCATCATACTCATCTCAAATTCTTTATTCATCATTTTTAAAAATTTATCACACAGGTTTTTATTAGAAAATCCAAACAGAATATCATCAACTTAGATTTAGACAATCAATAATTCATCTCCTACCTTTTTTAGAAATAAGGTGGTGTCTACGCTTCCCTTAGCAAAGGTTCTTTCTAGTTGGAATGTGCTAAGTCTTTCATACCATACCCTGCGTGCTTGTTTTAGTCCATATAAAACCTTTTTCTAATTTGAACACATAATTAGGAAATTGTTAATTTTTAAAGCTAGGGGTTGTTCAACATACACATCTTCTTTTATCACCCTATTCAAAAAGACACTCTTAACTTCTGTTTGAAATTGTTTGAGTCCCTTAAAGCAGGCGAACGCCGGTAGCACCCTAATGGCTTCTAATCTACGTACAGGGGCAAAAGTCTCCTTAAAGTTAATCCCTTCTATCTAATTATACCCCTTAGCCATCAATCTTGCCTAATTTCTAATCACTACACCAAAGTCATTCCTTTTATTTTTGAAAACCCATTTAGTTCCAACTACACTCTAGTCATTAGGTCTTCCAACTAGCTCCCAAACATCATTCCTTACAAATTAATTTAATTCTTCTGACATGGCTAGGATCCAGAATTCATCAGATAAGGCTTGATTTAGGTTGGTGGGTTCAGTCATCAAAATTTAGGCAGAGTGGTTTACTTCTTTTCAAAGTCCATGCCTAGTTTTAACATGTTCAGATGGGTCTCTTAAGATCAATTCTTTAGGATGACTTAAAGAATATCTTCGTTCTCTAGGCAATGAAACTTCAGGTTCTACCCTTTTCTCCAGATTTATAGATTCTACTCCCTAGGTGACTTTTACAACCTCTTCATCTTCTTCCCTAGACCCTCCAGAATTATCAGATTCATCAACTACAATATGAGTGGTCTCCTCAACTACCATTGTTCTTTTATTGAGGACTATAGGATTTTTCAACACTAAAGTAATTTAAAAACACTCCTTCATTAGATTTTGGGTCAAACTTTCCTAGTTAAGACTTCCCATTATTCATAATGAACACTTTACATCTAAAGAAATGAAGGTGAGAGAGGTTAGGTGTCCTCCCCTTAAGGATTTCATAGGGTGTCTTGTTTCGCTTAGATATAAGATTTACCCTATTTAGAACATAATAGGATATATTCATCATTTCTGCCTAGAAGTATTTAGGAAGTGAGTATTCAGCTAACATGGCTCTAGCGGCTTCTACAAGGGTCTTATTTTTCCTATCAGCTATCCCATTCTACTGAGGGGTCCTAGGAGCTGAAAAAATGTAATCTATCCCTTGCTCCTTACAGAAAGTTTTAAATTTCTTATTCTCAAATTCTCCACAATGGTCACTATGAATGGTTTAGATTTCAGATTCTATTTTCCTCTAAATCCAAGTGGAAAAAAATTTAAACTACTCGAATGATTCACTTTTATGAGATAGAAATCTAACCCAAGTAAACCTAGAATAATCATCAACTATCACATACCCAAAGACCTTCCCTCCTAGGCTTAAAGTGCTGACAGGTCCAAAGAGATCCATGTGAAGGACTTCTAAGGGTTTGCTAGTGTTTATGACTTTGATTGAGTGGAAGGAGAATTTGACTTGCTTTCTTAACTGACAGACTTCACACAGGTGGTCCTTAGTGAACTCTTATTTGGGGACACCTCTTTTTATGTCTTTTTGGGTGATCTTCATATGGCTTTTCATGCTTTCATGATAGAATCTCCTATGCCATAGCCATGATTCATCAGTATTTATTTTTAAGCAAAGAGCAATATCAGCTTTAAAGTAATTTAGATCCAGCATGTAAACATTATTGATCCTTTTTCCTTACAAAATAATTTTGTCATTTGAGATTATAATGCAACTTATTGGTATAAATTTTATGCTGAAGCCTTTATCACAGAGGTGACTAATACTAAGCAGGTTATTTTTCACTCTATCTACAAGCAATACATTTTCAATGAAAAATTTTTTTGAATCACCAATTATATATGAGCCCACCACTCTCTTAGTGGTGTTATCTCTAAGTGTTACCTTGCCTTCTATCATGGCCTCCAGTGAAATGAATTGATTTGCATCTCGAGTCATATGACTTGAACATCCATTGTTCAGGTACCACATGCTCTAATGAGGCCTTTTACGATAGCACTCCTACAAAATCATCAAATGTCAGATTTGGGAACCCAAATACATTTGGCTCCCTTGTTATAAAAGAAGAATGAGATACATGCATGCTAAGCTATAAATTTTGTAATTTTGGTTTCCACACCAAATGTGTTCTACGGTGAATGTTGCAAGTGTGGGAGATATATCCTAGTATGCCATAAGAAAAATATCTAACACCAGGAAAAGGGTTTACGAATCTATTTGGGTTATGGTGCCTCTTCCTAGATTTTAATGATGCATGCTTCGTTGATGGGTTATAAAATTTTTCAAGTAAAGGGGGTGCTTTTGTTACAAACTTGGATTTGAGGATTACAATTTTGATGATAACAAATATTTCTGTGTTCTATTTTGATTGACTAATATTTCAAGTACAAAAGGTCAAATGTAATTCAAGCCAACTCAAGATCGGGTCTGCATGTGCTTCAATTTATCCTCTAGCTAAATAACCTTGTACACACACTCTCAGGGGGAGAGTTTTAGTGAGTTAGAGTTTCTGTTTCAAATTTTATTCATATCATCCTGGACGATATTCATATCATCATGAAAGATCCAGTGAAGGCAGAAACCCAAATTAGGGCTACCATATTAATTCAGTTTGATTAAGCAGATCATCCTGGATGATATGACCATCGTTCAGGATGATAGGCTCAAATTAAAAATTCTCAGCCGCTAGATTAAGTTAGGTAAGTTTTTATTTTTAGAGATTTGGTCTGATTTAAGCTTATCATCCTAGACATCCTGGACGATCCTTTACAATCATGCCTAAATTAGTCTGGTGATTAAGGAAAGTAATTAATTTTTGATTGATATGATCATATCATCCTGGACGATCGTCAGATCATCCCGGACGATACATACGAAATCTTGACCGTCCAGAGCACTTCACCAGGATGTTTTGGTTGTACAACCCAAGCTATGTATAGGATGATATTCTAATTTTTGAACTAATCATACAGGATGATAGACGTATCGACCTGAACGATTAAGTCATTTTGAGATCATCCAGTATAGGTTGCTCGAGACGACCCGAGCTGTCTTCTGGATGAAATTCTTGATTTACACTAATCATCCTGGATGATCGCAGAATCGTACAGGACGATCAGAGAAATTTTATCTACTAATCACCCAGAGAAACTAGATTGTCCAGGCTGATTGTTGTAATTTTGTACTGATCATACAGGATGATTAACCGATCATCCTGGACGATCTTTGACGACCAGTTAAGATTTAGGGCAATTTTTGAGCCCTCCTATTTAAGATCTTTTTCTTTCAATAAGAAAAATCTTTTACCACCTTCCATTTCAAAGAAAACCTTGAGAGAGAGAGAGAGAGAGAGAGCTTGGGAGAGAGAGAGAGGATCTTGTGAGGGGGAGTTTGTGAGGTGTTCACAAAGGTTGCTCCAAGCAAGGATCTGAGTCGTCTTCTCTGATTATCGTCTCTTATCTTGTAGGTGTCTCTGTGGGAGGATCATCCATAAGAAGATACAAGTTCTTTGCCTGCTTCAGGAGGAAGTAAAAGGAGTCCAGGTTGTCTGCCTGCTTCAGGAGGAAGTGAAAGGAGTCTAGGTTCTCTGCCTCACTGGGTTGGTGGAAAGGAGTTTTGTACAGGCTTCTCCACCTTACTGTGGGCACAGAAGGAGAGTCACTTAGTTTTAGTACAATACCCAGAGGGGAGGCTCCGAGGAGTGGACGTAGGTCAAGTTGATCGAACCACTATAAAATTTGATTTATTTTTTTTGATTATTTTTCCCATGTATTTTTCTATTGATGATTGTGATTATTATTTCATTATCATGAACACCTACACATCATCGCAAAATTATAATTTTGTTAAAATATTTTTAAAGATTTTTCTGAATTATTTTTACTCATAAATATTTAAAATAATCAATTCACCCCCCTCTTGGTTAGCCTCGGGACTAGTTCATAAGGGCTTAACATCTCTCACAAACTTTTAAGTGGTATCAGAGAGGGATTCAAAAATTAAGTTTAAAAACTTTTGAATTTTGATCGATGGCTAACTTTGGTAATCTTAATACTACTGAAGGCTATTCCATCACATGTCCACCATTATTTGATAACATACCTTTTGATTTTTGGAAAACTCTCATGTCCACCTTTTTATAATCAATTGATTATCACATGTGGATGATTGTTAAAGATGGTTATGAAACACCATTTAGACTTGTTAATGGCATTAAAATTTAACTTCCCTTTATTGAATGAACATTTGATGATTGTGATTTAGCACAACTGAATGCAAAATGCTTGAACTATTTTTTCTGCACACTGAAATTAGAGGATTACATACGTGTCTCTACTTGCACTACTAGTAAAGAAATCTGGGATAGATTATGCATTACTTATGAAGGTACATTTGAAGTTAGGCAATCTAGATTGAATATCTTACTTCACAACTATGAACTTTTTCCCATGAAACCTACTGAATCAATTTCTAAAATGTATATTAGGTTCACTCAAATTGTCACCTCCCTGTATTCCTTAGGAAGAGAGCTTACTAATTATGAGAAAGTTAGCAAAATTCTAAGATGTTTGCCTTCTTCTTATGATACCAAGATAACTGCAATTACTGAATCACAAGATTTGAATAATTATTTGATTGATAACTTACTTGGTCCACTCATTGCTTATGAGCAACAAGTGAACCAACGACAAATTGATGTAGGTGCAAAGAAGAAGGAGAAAATTATGGCACTGAAGGACAACGATACTAACACTAAGTCTTCTGGGTCTGATAGTGATGATGTTGCCTTAATCACTAGGTAATTGAAAAGTTTTCTAAGGAAGAAACATAAGAACTTTCAGAAGTGGAACAAAGATAAGAGTAGCAAAAATTTTAAAGGTTCATCTGATAATGTTTAATTTTAAGGAAGGAAGCCTGGACATATAAAGGTTGATTATCCTACACTTAAGGCTCACCCAAGCAAGGAGAAGGGTAAGGTGAAAACCAAGTTTAGAAAAGATAAGAAAAAGATTTAAAAAGCTTTCAAAGAAGATTCAGGATCCGACTCCTTTGAGACTGAAGTTGAAGAAGAGACTACAAACCTGTGTTTGATGGCAGATGATCATCCTGGTTAGTCTGACCAAGAAGAGGTATGTGAGCTAATCTACAATCAATTACTTGAAGTTTCTGAAAAAATTCATTCATCATATAGAAAACTTAAGAAAACCCATACCAGCCTGAAATTTGATTTCTTAAATTTAGAAAAAGAGCATGATGTTTTGGTTAAAGATCATTCTACACTCGATAGTAATCACATGTCCTTACTTGATAAATTTGACAAATTAAACAAAAATCATTCGAAACTAATTATTGAGCATGATTCATTAAAAACATCGCATGTTTATTTAGAAAAAGCTTTTAAAGAATTAGACACCATGACATGTGACTTAGAGAGCAGTAAGGGAACATTGAAATTTGAAATTGTAAGTCTTAAAAAGGAGAATAAATTTCTAAGTGTAAAAATTAGTGCTTTTGAGAAAAATGAAACACCTCCTATTTTTGTATAATTTTATGCATGTCCATCATTTGAAGAATCTAATTCAAAATCATCAAAGCATGTTTCATTCAAACCTAGGAAGAGGTACTATCACCCACGTAGATTAGTTAACCATTTTCCTGGTGTTAGATATTTTTCTTGTGGAATGTTAGGACACATCTCCCACACCTGCACTATTCACCATAGTACACATTGGGTGTAGAGGCCCAAATTGTATGTTTCATAACATAGCACACATGCATTGTATTCTTCTTTCATAAGAAGGAACCCAAATCTGTTTGGGTTCCTAAATCTGACATTTGATAATTTTGTAGGAATGCTCTCACACAAGACCTCGTGAGAGCATGTGGTACCTGGATAGCGGATGCTTAAGTCATATGACTGGAGATGCAAATTAATTCATTTTGCTAGAGGCTAGGGCTGGAGGCAAGGTCACTCTTGGAGACAATACCACTAGGAAAGTGGTAGGTGCAGGTATAATCGAAAACTCCAAGAACCTTTTGATTAAAAATATTTTTCTTGTAGATGGATTAATGCATAATTTACTTAGCATCAGTTAGCTTTGTGATAAGGGTTTCAGCATCAAGTTTCTGGCAAATACTTGCATTATAAGCTTAAATAATAACACTGTTTTGTAGGGCAAGAGGATCAATAATATCTACATGCTTGATTTAAATAATATTGAATATGCTACTTCATTTTGCTTAAAAATTGCTGCTAATGAGTCTTGGTTATGGCACAGGAGATTTTTTTATGCCAGTATGAAAACCCTTAGAAGAGTCACTCAAAAGGACTTAGTTAGGGGTGTCCATAAGCTTAAGTTCACTAAGGACCATCTGTGTGATGCCTATCAATTAGGGAAGCAAGTCCAATCCTTTTTCCACTCCATTAAGGACATTAACACCTCTAAACCTTTAGAAGTCCTTCACATGGATCTCTTCGGACCCATTAGCACTGCCAGCTTAGGGGGGAAAGTCTATGGATTTGTGATTGTTGATGATTACTTGAGGTTCACTTGGATTAAATTTTTGTCACATAAATCTGAGTCATTTGATGAATTTAAGGAAAGGGTAGAACCTCAAAATACTCTACCTAGAGATTAGAGATATGCTTCGAGTTATCCTAAAGAACTGATCTTAGGAGACCCTTCTGAAGGTGTTAGAACTAGGCGTGGACTTAGGAAGGAAGTAAATCTTTCTACCTTTATCTGGGTTCAAGCTCTGGGTACCTATAAGAGGAATTGAATCAATTTATAAGGAATGATGTTTTAGAGTTAATAGAAAGACTTAGGAATCAAAGTGTAGTGGGAACCATATGAATCTTTAAGAATAAGATAAATGATTCTGGTGTGGTGGTTAGGAATAAGGCAAGATTGGTGTCTAAGGGGTACAATCAAATTGATGGGATTTATTTTGAGGAGATCTTTGCCCCTGTAGCTAGATTGGAAGCCATTAGGGTGCTACTAGCCTTTGCCTGTTATAAGGGATTTAAGCTGTTTCAAATGGATGTCAAGAGTGCCTTTTAAATGGGGTGATAAAAGAGGATGTCTTTGTAGAGCAACCCACAGGTTTTGAGAGTTTCCAATATCAAATCATGTTTACAAATTAAAAAAGGTATTGTATGGATTGAAACAGGTACCCAGAGCTTGGTATGAGAGGCTTAACACATTCCTACTAGAAAGAGAGTTTGTTAAGGGGAACATAGACACCACACTTTTTCTTAGGAAAGTAGGAGATGATCTACTCATTATCAAGATCTATATTGATGATATACTTTTTGAATCTTCTGATAAAAATTTATGTGATGATTTTTCTAAGATAATGAGTAAGGAGTTTGAGATGAGCATGATGGGAGAATTGTCCTACTTTTTGGGGTTTAGCATAAGGTAAATGGATAATGGAACCATTCTGAATCAATCAACACTCCCATGAGTTCCACTATTCAGTTAGATAAGGATTCAAATAGAAAATATGTTAATCATAAGAAGTTTAGAGGAATAATTAGATCACTGCTTTGCCTGACACTAGCCGACCTGATATTATGTTTAGTGTTTATCTTCGTGCTAGATTTCAAGCTGATTCTAAGGAATCCCACCTGACTATAGTTAAGAGAATCCTTAGATATCTCTTAGGGACCCCAAACTTAGGGATCTGGTATCCTAGGCATAACACTTCTTTTGAGATTATTGGATATTCTGATTCTAATTTTGTAGGATGTGGGGTGGATAGAAAGAGCACTTCTGAAACTTCTCAATTCATAGGATAGTCTTTAGTCTCCTGGTCTAATAGAAAATAAAACTTAGTTGCACTTTCACTACTGAAGCTGAGTACATTGCCTTAGAATGTTGTGTGGCCCAAGTCCTTTGGTTGAAGCAAGAAGTTTTGGACTTAGGATTACTTGTTCGCACAATTTTAGTTCTATGTGATAACACCAGTGCCATCTGTATTTCTAAGAATCCAATCCAATATTCTACAACTAAAAACATTGACATAAGGCATACTTCATTAGGAACCATGTTACAAAAAGGGACATTGAGCTACATCATGTAGCAATTGAAAATTAACTGGCTTACATCTTTACTAAACCACTGGCCTTTGACTCATTCAACATTTTGAGGACTAGATTGGGTGTGATTGACATAAATGTATGAATTTGATGACTGCTAATTTTTGAATTTTCTATTTTTCATTCTATTTTTATTAGTTATTTATTTTATTTAATTATCTGTTTCCTGTTAGTTTGTATTTTCTGCTGATTTTTGTTTTAGCATTGTTGTTTTCTTGATTTGAGTATTTATTTTAATGTGATTTTTTACTTATTCTTGATTTACTGCTTTTTTAAAATCAGATCACTGCTCACTACTGCTGATATACTGGATTTCTGACTGAGAGTTTTGCCTTGTTTTTATTTAGAAGCTTGTAAGCAGTGATTGACTCCACTGAATCTATTAAAGGGAAGAAATATTGATGATTGTTTCTCTTCCTCTAACTGCTTTAATGGTGTATTATTTCTTTTGGATAAAAATTTTCTTCAAAATTAAAAAGTTGGTTTCTGAAATAGAGATTTATTTTATCTTCCTACGGTAATCTACCTCATATGAATGGTGTTTTCAAAGTTTTAGATCATTGTTATATTTTTCTTAATCAGGTGATTGCACTTATCATATGATATATTAGTTTTGTTCTGTGAATTACTCCTCCTTAATGTAGAGAGTGAGTTTTTTCCTCTATTATGTTTGGAAGGTAATTTCAGAACTGAGATTTTTTAACGATTATGAAAGAAAGCAAGCTTATAAAAGATGCATAAAGAGCGCCAAAATAAAAAGAGGCACAAAATGAGCCCAAAGTTGAAAAGATGCACAATGTCGCCAAATTGGAAATATACTCAAAGTGTATCAAAAATCAAAAGATGCGCTAAGAGCGCCAAACAAATTGAAAAAGAGGCATAAACTGAGCCCACAAAGAAATTGACTTTCTTCCCTTTCAGATTTTGAAATGTCTTAGAAAAATCAATGCACCAAGTAATATTTTCAAAAGCTTGAGATGAAAATCATGATTTCTGATTCCTTACTTTGTAATACTCTTCTATCAGATATTTTTTCTAGAACGAGGCTTTAAAGGATCTCTTTTTGAATCTAATTTCTTTTCTTCTGAATTAAACTTTTATTTCAAAGGAATTTGAACCTGTAAGGTGTACGAGGTAGGAGTTACGAAAGTTGATTTTCTAACTTTTTTTGAATTTTTGTGTGGTCGATTTTCATCTTAATAGCTTTTGAATTAAAAATTAAGAAAAATTCTATTTCACTGGAGCTGATCGATTAAAAAAAAATCATTATTTTCACTGTTGCTTTTCTTGTTTCTATTTTTTATTTGATTTGATTTTGGATTTTCCTTTTTTTATGTGTTTTTAGAATCCCTGATCTTTCCTCTCTATCCTTTATATTTTTCACTTTTTTCTTCACATCATCCTGGATGATCCCCACATCGTCTTGGATGATCCAACATCATCCTGGACGATCCAATCAAATAATCCCCACCATGATCCAACGGCTGGTATGCACCAATTATTAGTGATTATCCTGGACGAGACACCTCATCATCCTGAAAGATCCACATGGCAACAGTTGGACAATTTAAATTTAACCTGTCCGATTCATTTATTAAATATCATCCTCGATGATCCACCGAATTGTCTGGGATGATACTTTTCGTCAAAGGTCATCCAGCTGGACTCCTTGTGATGATCGCCTGTGTCAAATCATCCTGGATGATATCTAATCATCCGGGATGATCAGACCACCTTTTTGACCAATCGGCCTGGACGTTATTATTACCCCTATCGTCCTGGACGATACTGCAATTGTCCGGGATGATCCGGCCGAATTCTATTTAAACAGCCATTTTCTTCAGATTTTTTCACACATTCTCTTCCAATCCTTGCTCCAATCCTTTTCAAATGGCTGGTGGCAAATGCTCTCGAGATCCGGGTGCTAGTTCGTCCTGGGGAAATGTCGATCCCAAATTTCCTGAAGCAGCCGACTAGGCTGCCTTCCAGCGATACCTCAAGGTGGGGATCACCCAAATCTAAAATTATCAATCCCCACATTCTGACTTATCCTATCTTAGATCTTTTCGCCCACACTTCTCTCACATTTATCCTGACTTTAGCTTTTCCATTCAGTTCTGAGCTTTTACATGTTTTCTTTGCGAACCTTCACATCGACTCCTCTTACTCCACCCTCCGATCCTTTGTCAATCGCCACCCTATCGAGCTTACCTCCCAAGACTTTCATGATATTCTTCAACTCTCAACTTCTGGCGACAAACTCCATCTCATCACCTTTGACCTTGATTTTGACTTGAGTGTTGCAAATCATTTTCTTCGGGGCACCAATATCCCCTATCATGATAAGACATACTCCTCTTTACTTAAGGATGCTCGGACAATCTAGCATGTCCTTCACACCTCTATTATTCCAAAAGCTGGAGACCGCATCCATATCACCCCCTTACTCTCACTAACTACCTATTACATCATGGCCCGCCGTGAATTCAATGCTACCGATCTGCTCTTTTCAATACATGAAACACCTGAGTAGCATTAGGGATCCGGGCCACAGATGATGCCCAAATCTAGCTCTAGGACACCTCATTACATATGCTCTCGAGACCAAATATAATCTGTAATATCCGGTACCACCCGATGTCCCCCCTTCCTTCTTCTCCAATAATTCCTTCCATGTTCTGCACAGTATGAGCCTTAATCCGGAGCCTACCCCGGATGTTGAGGGAGAAGAGGAAGAAGCTGCTCCAGTACCTACACCTGCTCCTCTCCAGATAGAGTCACCACTAGATCACCTGGTGCACCACTTTGACTAGTGGGAGGCTCGCTTTGACTCCTACGTGGCAGCACAAGAGGAGCAGCATGCTGAGGATGTTGCTCACTTTAATTCATTTGTGACTCACCAATAGCAGCAGCACGACCAAAAAATTACCTGGTTTGGTGAGCAGTTCGCCACCATTCACAACTACTTTCTTTCACCATCACCTCATCTATCTAATTAGGATCTGCCCCTCTATTAGGTTGTTTATTTTAGTTTTGTTATGATGTTTTAGTTTGTTGGTGTTTTATCTTTTCTGTTTCTCCTTCTTGTGATGTCATAAGGGGGAGTTATTTTTGTATTACTAGTAGTTACTCTTGTTGTTTTTTTATGTTGTAGTAGTTTCGTTTGTTGTATTGAATGTCACTGGTTATCAATGATTAGTAAAATTTATCTTCTCTCACCTGTGCTTTAATTACTGCAATCTGGTTGATTAAAAACTACTAAATAAATATTTGCCATCATCAAAAAGGGGGAGATTATTGGAAACCTAGATTTAAGGATTACAATATTGATGATAACAAACATTTCTGTGTTCTAATTTGATTGACTAACATTTCAGGTACAAAAGATCAAATGCAATTCAAGCCAACTCAAGATCAGGTCTGCGTGTGTTTAAATTGTAATTTTTCCCTTTCTTGAGTAAAATGAAATGTAATTGATCCCCTAACTATGTAACCTTGCACACACACACTCATGGGGAGAGTTTTAGTGAGTTAGAGTTTATGTTTGAAATTTTGTTCATATGATCCTGGACGATATTCATATCATCTTGGATGATCCAGTGAAGACAAAAACCCTAATTACGGCGACCATATTAAGCGGTTTGATTAAGCAGATCATCATGGATGATATGCCCATCTTATAGGATGATAGGCTCAAATTAGAAATTCTCAGCCGCCAGATTAAGTTAGGTAAGTTTTTATTTTTAGAGATTTAGTCTGATCGTCCCGTATGATATATGTATCATCATGGACGATCCTCTACAATCATGCCTAAATTAGTCTAGTGATTAAGGAAAGTAATTAATTTTTGATTGATACAATCATATCATTCTAGATCAACGCAAGATCATCTTAGGCGATACATGAAAAATTCTGACCGTCCAGAGCATTTTACCTGGACGACCCGAGAAATATACTGGATGATATTCCCAATTTTGAACTAATCGTACAGGACGATCACGATATCATCCTAGATGATTAAGTCTTTTTAAGATCGTCTAGGATGTTTTGGCTGTACGACCCAAGCTGTGTATAGAACGATATTCTCATTTTTGAACTAATCGTACAGGATGACATACGTATAATCCTGAACGATCAAGTCATTTTAAGATCGTCCAATATAGGTTACGCCAGACGACCCGAGCTGTCTTCTGGATGAAATTCTTGATTTACACTAATAATCCCGGACGATCGTAGAATCATACGGGATGGTTAGAGAAATTTTGTCTACTAATCACCCAGAGAAACTAGATCGTCCAGGCTGATTCTTGTAATTTTGTACTAATCGTACAGGATGATCGACCGATCATCCTGGACGATCTTTGACGATCAGTTGAGATTTAGAGCAATTTTTGAGCCCTCCTATTTTAGATCTTTTTCTTTCAATAAGAAAAATCTTTTGCCACCTTCCTTTCTAGAGAAAACCTTGAGAGAGAGAGAGAGAGAGAGAGAGCTTGGGAGAAAGAAAGAGGATCTTGTGAGGGGGAGTTTATGAGGTGTTCGCAAAGGTTACTCCAAGTAAGAATCTGAGTCGTCTTCTCCAGTCGTCATCTCTTATCTTGTTGGTGTCTCTGTGGGAGGATCATCAGCAAGAAGATTCAGGTTCTCTGCCTTCTTTAGGAGGAAGCGAAAGGAGTCTAGGTTCTTTGCCTGCTTCAGGAGGATGCGAAAGGAGTCTAGGTTCTCTGCCTCACTTGGTTGGTGGAAAGAAGTTTTGTACATGCTTATCCATCTTGATGTGGGAGCTGAAGGAGAGTCACTCAGTGTTAGTGCAATACCCGGAGGGGAGGCTCCGGGGAGTGGACGTAGGTCAAGTTGACCGAACCACTATAAAATCTGGTGTGTTCTTTCTGATTATTTTTTGCACTTTTTTTCTTTTGATGATTTTGTGATTTTGATTATTATTTTATTATCGTGAACATATGCACATCATCACGAAACTATAATTATGTTAAAACATTTAAAAATATTTTTTCTAAATCATTTTTGCTCATGAATTTTTAAAATAACCAATTCACACCCCCCCTCTTGGTTAGCCTCGGGACTATTTCACAAGGGCTTAACATCCCTCACGAACTTGCAGTTTTATTTTATTCTAATGTAATATTTTGTTCTCTTAGAAACTCATTTACCTTACCATAACTTGACACTTCCAGTTTCAATTTATGCTCAATATTATCTGAATTCCATGCAATAGTTTTTAATTCTTTGAATGTTTTTTATAAATTAACATGTGATGTTTTCAAGGAAACATGTTCAACAGTTAAATCAAGATGATTTTTGTTTAAAGAATCAAATTTATCTAGTAAAGCCATGTGATTACTATCTAGAGTGGAATGATCTTTCCTCAGAATTCCATGCTCTTTCTACAGATTTAACAATTCAACTTTGAGGCTAGCATGTGCTTTCTTGAGCTTCCCATATGAAGAATGAATTCTTTCAGAAATTTCAAATAATTGATCATATATAGGCTCACATACCACTTCTTGATCAGAGTGATCAAGATGATCAACCTCCTCTTCTGCTTCAATTTTAGAGGAATCTAATGCTGAGTTTGCCTAGAAAGCCTTCTGGATCCTTTTCTTATCCTTCTTGAACTTAAGTTTTTCTTTACCCTTCTCCTTGCTTAGGTGAGCATTCAGAGTTGGGCAAACAGACTTCAAATGCCCTGGCTTCCTGCATTCAAAATAAATAACATCAGTAGAAATTTTAGAATATTTATTATTCTTACCTTTATTCTGTTTCTGATGATGTTTTTTTTTTCCTTAAGAAGCATTTAAATTATTTTTTTTAAAGCAAAGTCATCATCATTAGAACCAGAAGGATTAGTGTCAGAATCATTAGCCTTCAAGGCTACAATTTTCTCCTTTTTCTTTTCACTTACATCAAGCTACCTTTAATTCACTTCTTGCTCGTAAGCAATTAGTGATCCAAATAAGTTATTAATATAATAAACATTCAAGTCCTTAGATTTCGTAATGGCAGTAATTTTTGCATCAAAGGAATAAGGTAAACATCTCAGAATTTTGTTCACTTTTTCATAGTTTGTGAGTTTCTTCCTAAGTCATGCAGAGATGTAACAATTTGTGTAAACCTAGTATACATTTCAGAAATTGATTCAGTAGGTTTCATGCGAAAGAGTTCATAGTCATGAAGCAAAATGTTAAGTCTAAATTGTTTAACTTCAGTTGTTCCTTCATGTGTTATGCATAATCTATCCCAAATCTTTTTTGGTAGTACAAGTAGAGATACGCATGTAATCTTCAGATTTTAAAGCACAAAAGAAATAATTCAAATATTTGGCATTAAGTTGTGCTACATCTTTATCATCATATGTCCATTCAACAAAAAGAATTTCAGTTTTAACATCTTTCACAAGTCTATAAGGTGCATAATAACCTTCCCTAACAAACATCCACATACGATAATCAATTAATTATAAAAAGGTGGACATGCAAGTTTTTCAAAAATTAAAATGAATATTATCAAATAGAGGTGGTCGAGTAATTTAATAACCTTTTAGGGTGCTACGATTACTGAAGTTAACGATTGATCAAAATTTAAAAGTTTTTTAGAGCTTGATTTTATGAATCCCGCCCTGATATAACTTGAAAGTTTATGGAGGTGTTAAACCCTATAGAACTAGCTCGAGGCTTACTAAGAGGGGGGGGGTGAATTGGTATTTTAAAAATTCTTTAAATAAAATGAAAAAAAAATTTTAAATCTTTTTGAATATTTTAAATATAACTAATCTAAGCGAAAGCAGTTAACCAAAATCAGAGATTTTATTCACATATCAGATCACAGAAATAAGTAAAAAAATATATAGAAAAATAAGTAGAAAGAACACAGCAGATTTATAGTGATTCGGTCAAATCTGACCTATGTCCACTCCCTAGAACCACTCATTCTAGGTATTGTACTAATCAGTTTGTGTCTCTCCTTTTGCCCCCACAGCAAGGCGGAGAAGCCCTTACAAAATCTTTCCATCGACCCAGTGAGATAGAGAACCATGAATCCTTTTTCTCCCTCCTGGTGAAGGTAGAGAACTTAGAGTCCTTTAACTCCCTCCTGGAGTAGGAAAAGAACCTAACAATCCTTTCCCACCTGGAGTAAGCAGAGAACTTGGATATGATGCTAATGATCATCTCCCTAGAGCCACCAAGGAACAAAGGATGATGAAGGAAGAAGAAGATCGAATCCTTGCTTGGAGGAACCTTTATGAATACCCTCATAAACTACCCCTCATAAGATCCTCTCTCTCTCTCCCAAACTCTCCATCTCCTTCTCTAACCTCTCTCTCAGGTTAGAATATCAGCAAAAGATTTTCTTGATAGAAATTAGGAGAGCTTAGATAGGAGACTTAAAACATTTCCCTAATTTATAATTTGGAGGTAAAGATCATCTAGAATGCTTTAGATATCATCCTATATAAATATTACAAAATAGCCCTTTCAGCCAGTACGATCAGTGTTGCCCTGTATGATCAGTTCAAGTATTGCAAGAATCAGCCCGTATGATATTTCTATCATCCTAGGTGATTAGTTCATGAAAAGCCATTGATCATCCAGCATGATGGCTGGTGATTAATTATTGTCCCATGCAGCACACGGTTCATCCAGTATGATGTAGAGGTATCGTTTAGGATGATTAGTTGAAAAGTTAAAGTTTTCATCTTGTAAAATTGATTGCGATTACTTATCGTACCATGCTGTGCTCTGATTATCCAGGATGATGGTCTCCAATCATCCTATATGATTTGATTAATCAATTTAATTATAATTAATCCCCTAATCAAGGGATTATTTTAGGCATGATTGTCATGGATAATCTAGGATGATATGGATCATCCTGTATGATTATAACAAATTTTGAATTATGAAATCTTGCCTAAATTTTGATTGGCAGTTGTTTGTTTAAATTTGTACTTATCATCCTGTTTGATATAAATCTTCCAGGATAATTAGTTAAGCTAACTTAATAATTAGGATGCCCTAATTAGGGTTTCTATTTTTAACTGATCATCCAGGATGATTTAAAATCATCTTGTAAGATATGATCAAAAACCAGAAAACTCTCTAACTCCCAAAATTTCTTCCCCTGAGTGTGTGTGTGTGTAAGGTTATTTAGCTTCAGGATCCATCACAGTACATTTGACTCAAGACTAGGTAAAAGATGTATTGGCATAGAAATTACAGACTGACTCAATCCTAGTCTACCTGATCTTAAGCTGAATGACATTACAAGTGAACCTATGGACCTGACAGGATAGTAAGCAGAGCAAATAGAAGTAGATATCAAAGAATAGCAGAAGTAAAGAAACACTAATGTTTGTTATTACCAAAATCAATGTACTTGGGCCCGGATTTACAACACTTAACTGGTATGGTTTTCCTTCCAAATTCTCTAATCTTATTATGGAATGCGTTCAAGCAGTCTAGTTTTCTATTCTTATTAATAGAAGGATCTCTAGTTGGATCAAGGCTAAGAGTGGATTCAAACAAGGATATTCCTTATCTTCCTATCTCTTCATTACGTGTTCTCAATTATTGTCAAATGTTGTTCAATAGAGAGGAGTGGACTTGGGGATTAAACTTTCACCTCATGTAAAAAGGATATCCCATAAGTTATATGCTGATGATGTGCTTATGTTTTCTATGGCAACTCTTAAGTGTGCAAAAGTTATTAAGCAAATTGTTAAAAAGTTCTGTGGATGGACGAGCCAGAAGGTAACAAAAAAAAATTGAGATTTTTTTTTTTTGGAAAATCTTTTGATGTGAGAAGAAAGAAAAAGATTTCAAAAACTCTTAGGTTTAGAATGGTGAAAGCAATTAATTACTTGGGAGTTAAGATTGTTTGAGAAGGATAGTTACATCAAATTTTCAAAATATTATGGACCATGCATTATAAAGGCTAAATACATGGGGTAATAGATGCTCATCGTTGGATCGCAGAATTTTGCTTATAAAATCTTCTTTATTATCAATTCCTATTTTTTTAACAACCCTTTTTATAGTGCCTAAGGGGTTGTTAAATGATTTAGATAAGCTTTGAAGAAATTTCATTTGGCATTAAGGATAAGGGGAGACAAGGATTGCATTATGTGGCTTGGAAGGAGCTTTGTAAACCCAAGAGGTTACGTGGATGGGGACTTCATTCAGTTGTGAATAAAATTAGTCCATTAAGGGCATGACTAACATGGACATTCATTCAAAATCCAACCGTAATATTAGTTCTAAGTATAAAAGGGATGTGTGGAATGTTGAAAGAAAGGGAGGTTCATCTTCTACATGGAATATTCTATTGAATGGGGCCAAACATCTTAAGCCTACCATAAGTTGGAAGTTAGCTAACAGAAATAAACTAGACATTATAAAGGATGTTTGGATATTGGATAGAACTTTTTGTGAATGGAAAACCTTTGTTGATCTTAGCAATTTTCAAGATAAAAAAGTTTAGGAATTAATTACACAAGACGAAACCTGGAAGCAGCCAGAACTCCAAAAAAACTTTTATAACAATTTGATTTCTTGATAATGAAGGTTCCAATATGTTCAAAATTGGAGGAAGATCAAATAGAGCTGATTTATCAACATTCTGGGAGATCAATTACAGCATTAGCTTATGAATCAACATTAGAAAATCAGATGGATGATGAGGTGAATAATTTTACAAAATGGATCAGTAAAGTGAAGCTCAAATTGAATATTAAGATGTTCAGGTGGAGACTTACTAAGAATGTACTTCCTACTAATTAGTTTCTCAGTTATAGAAAGCTATAAAAAATAAATACTTGTGTTAGAGGTTGCAATGAAGTTGAGAACTTTTAACATATTGCTGTTACATGTACATACTTAGTGGAGATTATTATTAAACTTAAAAAATGGGGATGTCAAGTTCCTATTTTTGGTTCGTTTAATAACTGCATGATGGAGCTAAAAAGAATTTCAAAGTTCAATCATAATATTGCTAGATTATACTGTATAACTGACTTCTTCTTTTGGAAATCATGGAATGATGTGAAACATGGACTTTCGACGCCTTATGTTGATTTTTCTATAGCAAATGTTTTCTCAACTTCTTTACACCCATTTCATGATCCAATTCTAGTTGACTGGGATACTAATCTTCGGTTGGAGTTTGGAAATGTTTGGCATCCCGAACCACTAGATTGGATCAAAATCAATGTTGATGCTTCAATCATGGAATCAAATAATGCAGGAGTTGGAGGAGTTATCAGGAATCATAAAAGGAGGATTATTTTGGTATATGGTAAACAATTATATCATTTGTATATTTCCCAATTAGAATTGGAGTCTATCAAGTTAATTAGAGAACACCGCCAAGAGTGGATGTTTCAATGCAAGGGTGTTGTGATTGAAGGAGATAACATCAATATTATCAACATGCTTCAAAATTCAATGAGGACTTCAAATTGACAGAAAGAAAGGGTTTAGTATAAAGAGTTCTTCTTTCTTAATGATTTCAATAATGTAGTTTTCCATCATGTATCTAGAGAGGTGAATAAGGTGGCTGATTTATGTGCCAAATTTGATTTATGTAGTTCTTTTGTTTGGGACATTTTTATTTCTACTTCCATTCCTTGTTCTTTGTTTAACTTGTTAAAGAAGGAATGTGATAGTTGTGGTTCTTTTAGTAGGTTGTAATAAGTTTATTAATGCAATGTTGCAATCTTTCAAAAAAAAAAAGATAAAGCTTATTTGCAGACGTGCAAAATCATACCAAAGAAGTAAATTGTCAAATATATGCTCCTGTTAGTGAAACAAATGAACCTATGAAACACATTTTTGGGAGGTTTGTTTTAGAGCAAAAATCACAGGTGTTAAACTTAAAATCAAAATGGTTATCTTCCCAAATTTGATATAGAAATCTAGTTTTATTATGGTGGTTAGCTCATATATCCATACATTTACAACGTAAACTTAGGATGCATAATATTAAATCAGTATTTGTTTATATCTCCACACTGAAGTTATCAATCTTAGGCTTGGTTTGGGATAGCTTTCTTATTGCCTTTTAAAACAACTTTTTAGTATAATTTTTTTTAAAATTAAAAATTTTTGTACTAGAAATCTATTTTAGAAGCAAGAAGAAAGTCATCCCAAATGAAGCCTTAGTGAGCATTTGTTGGTTTCATGGATGAAATACAGCTTCCACTGATAAACCAAAATCATTTTTTTTTAATGATAACACGTAATTAAATTATCCATTCAACAACTGATAACTAAATAGAAAGATCGTAGTAAAATGATTTTGGTATGGGCATCAAGGTGAAATAGTGAACATGATGTTTACTTCAAAGGATACATGTCAACAACAACAACAATAACAAGCCTTTGTCCCACTATGTGGGGTCGGCAACATGAATCCTTTTTCTCCATTGTGTCCGGTTCAAAGTCAAATTCTCGTTTAAATCTAATAGAGAAAGATCATTTCTAATATTTTCTAACCAAGTCTTTTTAGGTCTACCTCTACCTTTCTTAATATAAGTCAAATCTAATACCTCTACTTTCCTAACTGGGTCATCGGAAGGCCGTCGTTTTATGTGACCAAACCATCTAAGGCGACTCTCTCTAATCTTATCCTCCACTGGAGCTACTCCAACCTTTTCACGTATATGCTCATTTCGTATCCTGTCTCTAAGAGTAAATCCACTCATCCACCTAAGCATCCTCATCTCCGCAACACATAACTTAGTATTATGCTTCTCTTTTAATGGCCAACATTCTGCACCATAAAGCATTGCAGGTCTCACCACCATCTTATAGAATTTTCCCTTAAGTTTAAGGGGGACTTTTCTATCACATAACAAGCCCGATGCATTCCTCCACTTCAACCATCCAACTTGAATTCTACTGATAACATCCCCATCTATTTCACCATCACTCTGAACAATAGATCCAAGATATCTAAAACGTGTACTCTTATTAATGACTTGATCGCCCAAAGTCACAATCCCCTCACTAGGTCTATTACTGCTAAAATTACACTCCATATATTCAGTTTTAGATCTACTCAAGCGAAAACCTTTAGACTCTAAGGTTGATCTCCAGACTTCAAGTTTACCTTCAACTCCCTCTTTAGTCTTGTCAACAAGAAGAATATCATCAGCAAAAAGCATACACCAGGGTACATCCTCTTGTAAATGTCTAGTGAGAACATCCATGACTAACGTGAAAAGATATGGGCTTAAAGCTGATCCTTGATGTAATCCAACCGAAATAGGGAAATACTTGGTCAAACCACCTTGTGTTTGAACACAAGTAGTAGCTCCTTCATACATATCTTTAATGATTTGAATATAAGCATTATTAACTCCTTTCTTTTCAAGAACTCTCCATAGCACTTCTCTTGGAACTTTATCATATGCTTTCTCTAAATCAATAAATATCATATGTAGATCCTCCTTATTCTCCCTATATTTCTCCATCAAACCTCTCAATAAATGTATGGCTTCCATAGTAGACCTACCAGGCATGAATCCAAATTTATTTTGAGAAACATTAGTATCACGCCGCAGCCTACGCTCCATAACTCGCTCCCATAGTTTTAAAGTGTGACACATTAACTTAATTCCTCTATAATTCGCACAATCTTGTGCATCACCTTTATTCTTATAAATAGGAATCAATACACTCATTCTCCACGCATCTGGCATCTTTTTAGTCTTCAAAATATTATTAAAAAGTTTAGTTAGCCAAGAAATTCCTTCATCTCCTAAGCATTTCCACATCTCTATTGGGATATCATCAGGTCCAACAGCTTTTCCACACTTCATTTTCTTTAAAGCCTCTCTAACTTCGATTTTACTAATACGCCGATAAAAATAGAAATCTTTATTTTCATTTAGGATGTTAAGGTCACTAAAGTCAATTGTATTCCTACAATCTTCATTAAAAAGTTTATCAAAATATCTCATCCACCTTTGTTGAATATCATCTTCTAAGAAAAGTACTTTTTGATCTTCATCCTTAATACACTTCACTTAAATTAAATCCTTACTACTCCTATCTCTTTGTTTGGCTAGCTTATACATATATCTTTCTCCCTCCTTAGTATCTAATCTATTATATAAATCATTAAAAGCTAAGATCTTTGCATCACATATTGCTTTCTTAGAATCCTTACATGCCTCTTTATATCTTTCCCAATTATCAGAATTTTTACATCTAAACCAATTTTTATAACAAATCTTCTTATTTTTTATCTTTCTTTTGCACAATTGGATTCCACCACCAGCTATTTTTACTATTAGGGGCTTTTCCCTTTGATACTCTAAACACATCTTTAGCAATATTTTTAATATCACTAGCCACTTTTTCCCACATAACATTAGCATCCTCATGCACAAATAAAATCTTAGAATCTAAAATCTTACTCTCAAAAATATTTTTATTACTATTCTTTAAATGCCCCCATCTAATCCTAGAAAATCGCTTTACTTTATTTTTTATTTTCTGTCCTTTCATCTTAAAGTCTAAAACTAATAAGCGATGTTGGGTACATAAACTTTCATTCGGAATAACTTTACAATCTTTGCAATCTAAACGATGTACTTTTCATATAAGAAAATAATCAATCTGAGTTTTACTATAACCATTCTTATAAGTGATGAGATGCTCATCTCTTTTCTTAAATAAGGTATTAGCAATTAAAAAATCATAAGCTAAAGAAAAATCTAGTATGGTCTTACCACCTTCATTAGTCATTCCAAACTCATATCCACCATGAATGCTTTTAAAATCATTTACCTCTCTACCAACATGTCCATTTAAATCTCCTCCAATAAAAATTTTTTCTTCGAGAGGTATCTTTTGAATTAATTCTTCTAAATCTTCCCAAAATTTTAATTTTGAACACATATCCAAACCTACTTGAGGAGCATAAGCACTTATAATATTAATAATCTTAGCATCAACAACAATCTTTAAAGCCATAATTCTATCTCCAATTCTATTAATATTTATAACATTATCCTTCAAACTCTTATCTATAATCACGCCTACACCATTTCTAGTACGACTCTTACCTGAATACCAAACTTTAAATCCTAAACTATCAATCTCCTTAGCCTTCTCTCCAACCCATTTAGTTTCCTGAATGCACAAAATATTTATCTTCCTATTAATCATAATATCTATTAATTCCATTAATCTTCCTGTATGGGAACCTATATTCCAAGTTCCTATCCTAATATTAGTATCATGGACTAGCTTCTTTGCCCACATCCGTCCTTGATGTGGGAACCCTTGCCTATTTAACACTGCACCCGGGCGCCGATGCAGCGGCCCTTGCACACTTTTCACTGTATTCAGGCAATACAGTGCGTCGCTTCCAGGGAACGCCCTAGCATTAACACAATTTATTAAAGGATTCATGTCATGGTTATTCGACAAGTTTTACGCTGGCTGTCGACTACCTAACGCAACCCTCCACTTTTCTCATCCAGGACTTGGGACTTGGCAACGGCAGTGTTAAAGGATACATGTCAGATTGTAATAAATTATTTATTGACATCAACTATATTAGATTTAAGAGATTAATGTAAGGTTTATAATTGTTAACCAAATATTTCCCTTAAATAGCTGAAGAAACTGACTAAATAAATAATATTTTTTTATGTTATTCTTTGGGTAGACATATGCCTATGTGAAAGGTTGAGAAAGCTAAACTACTAATGGAAGATGTTCTAATCATAGCTGCTATTGAGGCAGTAATGAATGTAGATAGTGCAAGTCCTGAAGTAGTGGTAAATCCTGCACTATTAAATAGAAAGATATTTCATCAACAGTTAGCTGCTGCAGGAGAAGAGAATCCTGTAAGAATAGCGAACTCTCCTCCCACTTTGTCTCGTAGGAATTTTATTTTTCCTTCCTTATTAGAGAGAAAAAGGAAATTCAAATATATGTTATATTGATTAATTCAGGACTGTGTCACTAGTTACAGTCAGTCCAAGGGTAAATTTCTGAGAAGTATTAAGGATTTTATTTCTATTAGAATACAAGTACATTCAAGTAGAGGGTGAGATGCATCTCTTAGTACTAAGAGAAGGGTATAATTCCATAAATCAAGACCAAGTTGACCACCAGTTACTACATGTCCTTATCAAGAATCGAAGAGGTTTTTAACTCCTAATAATCGTCCACCACTGTCTAATTATAGAAGTCAACAAACTCCTATCAAATCCTTGAGATATGGAGTATTGACCCACCAACTGTATAACCCCATATCTCCTCCATCTTCAACCCAATATAGAAATCTTCTAGCTAGAAGCTCTAGTTATTCCCTAAACCAGCACAGATCAAGGACTGACCAACATCATTTATAAGGTAGCATATCATCCTCTCATTTTGATTGGAGGAGGCCGAAGTTTATAAATTAGCCAACCTTATTGTCTATACGGGTAGCGTTTGTAGACCTAAAATGGTTACTACTCCAACTACATTAATGACTTATATAAATAATGCAATGGAGGAAAAATCAAAGAAAGGGAAATATATAGCTAAATCATCATTAGTTAGAGAGTATATTCCTGTAGATCTAGATCGTGTGGAGGGGAAATCAATGGAAAAAAATAATGGATTATTTGAAGGAGAGTAAACGTCAAATCAATGAACAAGAAGCTGTAGAATATGTAGAAAAGAATGAAGAGATGTTTGGTAGTTTCAACATGGTAGATACTTACTCATCTCTAGAAGGAGAGAAGGAAAAGGGTAAAGGTGAAGTAAGAGCTTTTGATGATGAAGCTAATGAGCATGTTACTACAGATTCAACTCAGTAACTTTCTTTATAGTTAAATGAGAAAGATGAGCATGTTTTGAGAATGCACAAGAAACTAAAGGAGTTGATGGCTTTGATTTCTATTATGCAAGGTAAAGTGCCTCTTGTCCCAGATACTCAAGTCAAATCTCCCCTAAATGAATAAGTGCAACTTAAAAGCAAAAATAAGGGGATTAGGATAAAACAAGAGAAACTAGCGAATAGAACTATGAAGTTAGAATCACCATTTGTGCAATCAGTAGATATCAAGTAGATGGTAGAGAAACAAGTCAAAGAAGCATTAGCTAAATCTTAAGGAACATCATTTATACTAAAGGGTAGGCTGTATTAAGAAGAATATGACTTGGTCCCTTTTGCAAAAGTATTTGTACCTTATTCATTAAAAAGTTTTGATGCTATGGGTAATCCTAAATAACTCCTTACCTATTTCAGAGCTAGTTGCTATAATTTTGAAGGTAGCAATGCACTATTGTTTAGACAATTTATTAGTAGTTTATCTAGTATTTCATTTTCTGGGAACGTTGAACTATCCAATGAGTTCGTACATACTTTTAGTGAATAAGAAGGGTTATATCTAAAGGGGTTTGCTGATCAAATACATCACATCACTATCAGTGATCTCATAGTATAAAAGCAGAAACCAAGTGAAAGTTTAGTAGAATATATTCTGAGATAGATAAGCCTTAACATGAGGTGTGAGCCACAGTTGCAAGGAATGCATGTTATAGAGATCCTTGTGAAAAAATTTTTACAGTCTAGTTGCCTTCTTGCAGAAAGACTTTACGATCAAGATTTTTGAGAAGTTATTAATTAAAGCTTTAAACCTTCAAGAGGAAATCTCACAACTTTCATTTCTTAAATATTTGTCTTCTTTAGAAATAAAGAAAGTAAAACCTCTGAAGCTTTTAGATAATAGATAAGGAATATTGTCTCTGATAGAAAAGGGGAAATAGTCAACACAGATTCAGGTAGAGAATCTAAGTTGACCTCTAATGGGGGCAGTGGAGTAACCTAAAGAATTATTAAATTGATTTAGGGCTCTATCAATCTTTAAATAATGCTTAGGTTTTCTTTTATATAAAAATTATAAAAACTCTACTTAATATATGTAAATATATATGTCAAATCAAGTAATATAATGATAGAGTAGAGTAGCAATCCTACAAGGAAGAATATTTAATTGTAAATACTAGTCCTTTCTGCTTCAACAACAATAATTATCCCACTCAATTAAAATAAGTTTTGGTGGATATTTAATCACTTAATTTTAAATAAAAAATAATTAAATGAAATACTATTTATATATTTTTTTATTGGTTAAATATAAATATAATATATTTCTTAATAATTCTCAATTATATTGATGTTATTCAGAGCATATGCATCACTGATCGCTCAGTCAAGTGTGAAGAGATAAATGACAGATTAAACTCTTTTAATCTCAATACCTCTCAAAACATACATAGTTTGCGACCCTATAAAAATCTTAGAAGATTAAGTAAAGTGTGTACTGTTAAAATCCCCTCATGATAATTCATATATATAAATTTGATACATGACAAGTACTATGCCTATGCTTGCATCATACAATTTAACATACCTTTTTGTGCTTGCTTTTCTATTCCTAGTCTCTACATTACACCTGATATTAACTACACATAGAGCCACCATATGTATTAAATGAAGACCTGGTATATTGAAAACATCATGAAATTATTGATGGAGAGAATTCTTTTGTACTTCATATTTCACTTACACCATCAATTTATAACTAAAGAATTTAGCCAAACTTGAAGAATAAGTGAAGCATATTCATTTTCATTAATTGCACGAAAGAAAAAAATTATAAAAGAAATGATATCAGTGGATGGTTTATTGATCGCCTCTACAATCCTCCTTGAACTTACAAAATTACTTCTAAAAATATAAGACAAACACTCTAATGTAATGTATCTAATACTTCTCTGAATTCCCTTTGTTATCACTCATAAGGAAAAATCAAAGAAGCACTATAAAGACTGAAATTAAATAAGTGATTGAAACTCTCCTCCTTGAACTTACAGAATTACTTCTAAAAATATAAGACAAACACTCTAATGTAATGTATCTAATACTTCTCTAAATTCCCTTAGTTATCACTCATAAGAAAAAATCAAAGAAGCACTATAAAGACTGAAATTAAACAAGTGATTGAAACTCTCCTACAAACATTACAAATTGACTATTTATAAAAAAAACTCAGAAAATAAATTCTGGCACTGCGGCACTCGATGCACAAAAAATGAACTAACACTGCAACACTAAATCATTTCCTCCATTGCGGAGCTTGCTAACGTGGACCAGCAATTTAATAAATCAATGCATGGCTTCCCTAACAAATTATGGCCTGAATAGTTATAACTATAATGTCACGGCATTGCTGATAGTTGAGCATTGTTACATCATGGTGTTGTGTAAACAGAGCCTGGGCTTTGCTACACTGACTCCTCCTTTGCTATGACATTAGGATAGTTAGGTGGGCTTTGCGGCCCTCACTCCTCCTATACTGCGGTGCTTTCAAACACATATTGGGGGTTACCATGTCCATATTTTGATGCTCCAGTGGTTTCAATAATTGCACCATGGTGGTATTATGTTTGACACCGCGATGTTGTACTATACATAAAAATTTTACCCATTTCCTCTATTTTTTTTTGTACAAACACAACTAAAACAACACATTTTTACTGAAAAAATTAATAATTAAAATATAACATTATTTAAACTTTTCAAATTCTGCCTAGCTTAAACTCTTGCTTGTCCTCAAGCAAATAAAAGTTTGTAATTCTAATTAAGTGATTAACCAAAACAAAAAGTGAAAATTTAAAATTACTAAAGTATAGGATAATACATCACAATCAAGAATTACTCAAAAAGAATCAAAGTTATTCTTCTAGTTTATAAAAATACTAAAAATTAAACTTAGATAATAATTCTTATTTCTTCCTAATTTAAAATTATAGGTTATATATTTTATCATTAACTTTTGAATGTTGAAGTGAATAATGTAGTTTTAATAATTGGATATAGTTGTAGTTAAAATTGTACTTTCATTAGTTCATAATCCCTTGTATTAGCTCTTTCTCATCTTATCCTTTATAATTTTTGTGTAAGATTGTATTTCAAATCTTTAGCTTTTATTGATACCAATTTTTGAATGTACTCTTCTTATTCTTCTGATATTTTTTATTTCTTTTTCTTTTAAAGAACTATTTCTTGTTTTTTTCTTTTTTTTACTTTTGTTGAGTACATAATTAATGATTTTCAATATTAGCTTTCACATTAAGTTTCTCATATAAAAGTTAAATTTAGAAAAGTATATCTTATAAATTTAAGTTAGGATAATAACTCCAATGGTTTAATGAGTATATATTTGTATTTCCAACTTATGAAGTATAAGTAGAGTTTATTCAAACTATGATCTAGGGTTTTAATATTATCCTAATTTTTCATAATTTTTAATTATCATTTTTATAAAGCTTAATTAAATAATTAGAATATAAAAGTAATTGGAGGATAATAATAATTTAAGTAAGAAGATAATTTGCTAATATATAAATAAACGCATAAAAAAACACTACAAACACATACTTTCATATTAGTGATAAAAAATGCATAAAATATGTGTTGAAAACAAAACATGACATAACATTTATAACATGACATAGTTATAGGATAACTAGTGCACACGACACCAACATTCAATAATGACTCTCAAAACTAAAATTTTCAATTAAGTTCAACTATATAAGCAGATATCTTGCATCACTTCCTCCTTGTATAAAAAATAATAAAGTTGAAAAACATAAAAATATGCACATCCTTAAAAATTATTCACTACTCTAATGACATGGTTTGCAAAGTTTTCTTATCTTGTATCCTGATGGAACCATTAAGAAAAATTCCACAGATAGTGAAAGAACCAATCCTTCTAGATTTGATTTTCCCATGGCAATACTTTTTCTTATAATCAAATAGTAACACCTTACCCTAGAATGAAATCTTACATGAAAACTCTACCACCATGCATCTTCCTTATTTCCACCATGTACTTCTTATCTTCAAGCAAATCCTCTTTAAATTCTTTCAACTTAGTAATAATGGAATAACTTTACATATGGAGAAGTGAAAAAAGATTCCTCATTCTTAGTATCATTTCATTTTGGTTCTTTAAAGAAGAAGATATATGCTTTTTTTTTGAACAAGCAAAAAGAAAATTTGCATTAAAACCAAAACAAGAAGAACTACAAGCAACCACCACCTGATTCCTCCTTCACTATACGTAGAAATGAAGGAGGAATCTTATTCACAGTGATATCATCCCAATAGAATAAACCAAAGATAGCATAGTTAGCGCATAAATCAGCTAACTTATTACAACTCCTATCAATACAATTGAACAAGATAAAATCAAAATTATTTGTGAAAGAGAAGCCCTTCAATCTACCCTGTCTCCACTCCTTTTTCAGTAACTTGATGATATTGGCATTATCTCCTTCAATTATAAGACCTTTAAAATCCAGCATCCAATCTTCAAACACACGTTCAATTGAAGTAATAGCAAGGAGTTCTAATTGAGCAATGTCCCAATGCATTCCAGAATACCCAAAAGTTGAAAGGAATCTTCCTCTATGATCACGAAATACTCCACCCAAACTAGCTCTATAGGAGGATAATAGAGCAGCATCCACATTCACCTTGAGCCAATCGGGTGGAGGAGGATGCCAACAATTTCGAAACAACAATCGCTGATTAGCATCCAACCGGTCCGAGCTAAAATAATTGAATTCAGATGAAACTGTTGCATAACAAACTGCTTCCACTGCCACCACCAGGGAAGACTTCCCACTTTTCCCATGAACCACTTCATTTCTATTCTTCCAGGAAAAATAAATCACATTACAGAATAGTGTAATCAAAGATATATGCTTGATTCTACCCATCGCTTAGACTTTTGATTTACAAAGAGAAACAATTATGATACTCACTAAAGAGTAGGTTAGAAAGGAAAAGAGAACTTCCTCTTAATTGATTTTATAGATTTCAATGGGAGGGAAGTTTGAAAACTTTCAAATTTCAATCATTAAGTCCGATCGGGGGGGCTGCGGCGTTCAAAGGTATGGCGGCTGGGCACTCCTTCTTTTATCTCAAATGTTTTTTTTAAGTATATTAAGAAAAACATAACTTGAAAAATAGGGTTGCCTCCCTAAATGTGCTAAGTTCATAGTCTTCAACCATACTAGATAACTAACTAGATCTAAGGTTGGGTTGCATCCCAAAAGGAGCTACGTATATAATCTCCAACCAATCTTTGCCCGAATTTTCCATTTGGCTAAGGTGGATGATTGCTATTCTTTAGTTGGGTCCCATTGGTGTATCTTTTCTTCTCTTTAGGATTAACTTCAATTTTACTAGGAAGAGATCCAATGGATCTACTACTCACAGAAATTACAAGCTGACTTAGTTGAGTTTCTAAATTTTCAGTTGAAGCAGCTTGGTTTTGTAATTGAGTTCCCAATTACATGAAAATATCTTCTAGTGGTCTTTTATTTCCACACTAATTTTCTTGATTAAATCAAGGAATGCAGGACTTGGATTATTGATAGCTTGATTTTGATTGTTCCAATTTATGCCTTTGTTATTTTGACCATAATTCTATTGATTTCCACCACTATTATTTGACCAAATAAAATTTGGGTGATTCTTCTAATCTAAATTATATGTATTTGAATAGGAATTATTTTATCTTTCAATAAAATTTATATGTTCAATCCCTTGGATATCATTTTCTTCCATTAAGTTTTTATCTTCCAAATATAAAGATGAATTAGAATTTAAGCCTAAACTGCTCAATTTCTTTGATATTGCTGCAACTTGTACAGTTAGAATAGATAAAGAATCATCAAAAACTCTTGCTACTCTCTTAGGATTCACCCTTTTAGTAGTCCACTTAATTTTATTTATTATCATTTCTTCAATTAATTCATAATCATCTTCAAAAGGCTTTGACATTAAAGAACCTCCAACAACAACATCATTATGGCACTAAGGGATCTTACCAATCCATAGTAAAAGGTTTGAATTATCAACCAATTAGGTAAGGCATGGTGAGGGCACTTCATAAGCATCTCCTTGAATCTCTCCTAACTCTCATAAATAGATTCTCCTTCTAACTAAGTAAAAAAAGTAATGTCATTTTTATGCTTAGTAGTCTTATAAGGTGGGAAATACTTTCCCAGAAATTTGTGGGCCAACTCATTGCATGTGGAAATAGAGCTTGGGGGTAAAGAATTTAATCATATTTTTGCCTTATCTTTTAGAGAAAATGGCAATAATCTAAGTCTAATGGAATCATCACAATCACAATTACACTTAAATGTTGAATAAATTTCTAAGAAATTTGCTAAATATAGGTTAGGGTCTTCAATGGGAGTTCCCCCAAATAGAGAAGTTTGTATCATCTAAATGATTCATGTTTTAATTCAAAATTTTTTTCTTGGATGGTGGGTCTATTTATTCTTTGGTGAATTCTATCTAGTAAAGGGTTTACAAAATCCTTAATAGGTCTAAAATGATCTATGTTTTGAATTGTGTCGACCATTTTATAATTTTTTTTTGTGGTTCTAATTATATAAAGGGTTCTCTCAATTTTAGAATCAAAATTTAAATGTGCCTCCCCTTTGTGTATTGTAAGCATGCAATGATAGATAGGTAATAAGTATATTAAAATAAAGGAATAAAAGAATATAGTAGGACTAATTATGCAATTGATTCAATAATATAGTAAATTTGAAAATAAAATAAATTCATCCCTGGAAATGGCACCAAAAACTTGGTGGGGGCGGTGGAGTAACATAAAGAATTATGAAAATAATTTAGGACTCTATCAATCCCTAAACAATGCTTAGGTTTTCATTGATATAAAAATTTTAAAAATCTCACTTAATATGCACAAGTATTCATGACGATTCAACTAATGTAGTGACAGAGAAGAGTATCGATCCCACGAGAAAGAATATTTACTTGTAAATACTAGTACTATCTACTTCAACTACAATAATTATTCTACTCAATTAAAGTAAGTTTTGGTAGACATTCAATCACTTAATTTAAAACAAAAAATAGTTAAATGAAATACTATTTTGATAAATTATTTTGGATTGATGAATATAAATATAATATGTTTCCTAATATTTCTCTTTTATATTGATGTTATTCACAGCATATATGTAACTGATCGCTCAATCAAGCATGAAGAGACAAAGGTCAAATTAAACTCTTCCAACCTCAATACCACTCTAAAGACTTATAGTCTGTCACCATATGAAAAATTTAGAAGAGTAAGTAAAGCATGTACTATTAAAACTCCCTCATGATAATTAAACTCTACAAATTTTATATATGATAAAAACTATGCCTATGCTTGCATCATACTAATCAAACATACCTAGTTGTGCATGCTTTCCTATTCCTAGGCTCTATACTACATTTGATATTAACTACACATATGACCACTATATACAATGGTAAAATGAGGACCTGGTATATTAAAAATATCATAAAATTATTGATGGAGAGAATTCAATAGTAGTTCATATTTATTTACACCATCAATCCAAAACTGTAGAATTTAGCTAGACATGAAAAACAAGTGAAGTATATTCATTTTTCATTAGTTGTACAAAAAAAGAAAGTACAGAAGAAAAAATATCACTAGATGGCTTAATGATGTCTATACACTCCTCCTTAAACTTACATAATTGATTCTACAAACATAAGTCAAATACTCTAATAAAAAAATATAGTACTTCTCTGAATTCCCTTAGTTGTCACTCCTAAGAAAAAACAGAGAAGAACTATAAAGACTAAAATTATACAAGTGACTTAACTCTCCAACTAACATTACAAATAGAATATTTATAAAAAAATATAAAAAATAGATTCTAACATTGTGGAGCTCGAGACACTTGCTTTGCGATGCCCATAAAATGTACTAATGCTATAGAACTGAAGGGTTTCCTCCAGAGCGGTGCTTGCTGACATGGACCTATAATTTAATGAATCAACATATTTCTTCGATGGCTGATCATAGCCAAAATAGTTATAACTATAGAGCCATAATGCTATAGATGGTTGAACACAATGACATCCATATGTCACTCGCTTAACTTAGCGACACTAGAATTTGGCTCAGTAATGCTATGCAGATAGTGACTGGGCATTATAGTGCAGACTCTTTCGATGCTACGGTGGTAGGATAGTTAGCTAGGCTTTGCGACGCTCCCCCTCTGATGCTATGATGTTGTCAAACATTGACTAGGCACCGTCATATCCATATTTGGGCACTTCAGCGATGTCAATGATGGTGCCATAGAGGTATTATGTCTGATACTATAATGTTAAACCATATTTAAAAATCCTTTTCCTATATTTTTCTATACATGAAAGTTTGTTAGGGATGTTAAACCCTTATGAACTAGCCCGAGGCTAACCAAGAGGAGGGGTGAATTGGTAATTTTAAAAATTCATGAGAAAAAATAATTTTAAAAATGATTTTGAATGTTTTAAAGTGTTTACAGTTTCGCGATGATATGCAGATGTTCAATAATAACAAAATAATAATCATAATCACACGATCATCAACAGAAAAATAAATATAAAAAATAATCAAAAAGAACACACCAGATTTTATAGTAGTTCGGTCAACTTGACCTACGTCCACTCCCCGGAGCCTCCACTCTCGGTATTGCACTAACACTAAGTGACTCTTCTTCTACTCCCGCAGCAAGGTGGAGAAGCCTGTACAAAAACTCCTTTCCACCAAATCGATGAGGCAGAGAACCCTGACTCATTTCGCTTCCTTCTGAAGAAGGTAGAGAACCTTACCTCCTTTTGCTTCCTCCTGAAGCAGGCAGAGAACCTTACCTCCTTTTTTCTTCCTCCTAAAGCAGGCAGAGAACCTTGATCTTTTTGCAGACGATCCTTCCATGGAGACACTAAGGACAGGAGACGACGACCAGAGAAGAGGACTCAAATCCTTGCTTGGAGCAACCTTTGTGAACACCTCACAAACTCCCCCTCATAAGATCTTCTCAGAGCCTCCCCTCCCAATCTCTCTCTCTCTCTCCTCCTCAAAGCTCTCACAGGAAAGGAAAGTGGCAAAAGATCTCAACGGTGAACAAAAGAGATCTTAAATAGGAGGGCTAAAAAATTGCCCTAAAGTTTAATTTGATGATTCTATTCGTACAGTACGATCTAATATTATACAGTACGATCAGTTGAAAAGCCTTTTCATCCAGTACGAATACAAACAAATAGTTCAAAAATTTTAAGAACATCGTATAGATAATCCATAGATCGTACTGGATGATCATTTTATTTTTAATTATTCATACAGGATGATCTATGGGATGAACGAGATTCATCTCTATTCATCATCTGGCACTATAATATCTATACAATATGATTAGTTCATTTCTTATCATCATCCCGTATGATGTAAATATCGTTCAGGATTGGTTTCATTTTGTACGATATATGGGATGACCCAAATCATCTCTATTCATCATACAGTATGATTGATATCGTACAGTATGATCAAGTGTAATTAAGAAATCATAATTTAATTACTTGATCATGGGGGATAATTTTGGCAAGATTTAAAATATTCACACAGTACCATTATAATCGTACAGTATGATTATAATCGTATAGTACAATTAGTTCAAAAGATCAAAATTCAAAGCTTACCAAAACTGTCCCGGCGGTTAGGGTTTTCATGTTAAAATAAATTGTATAGTATGATATAGATCATATAGTATGATTAGTTTATAAAACTAATCATCCAAAATTAGCCATTAAGCTTGGGTTTAAATGGTAGTTTGTACAGTACGATGGAAAATCGTACAATATGATTTTGTAATAAAAATTTAATCTGAGTAAAAAATATTTTAACTCTCCCCCTATATGTGTGTGCAAGGTTACTTAGCTTGGGGATCCATTACATTACACTTGACTCAAGAAAAATGAAAAAATATATTGAACCTGAAACACAAACAGACTGACTCGATCTAGAGCTGGCTTGAATTATAATTGATCCTGTGAACCTGAAAGGTTAGACACTCAACCAGAAATGAAAAGGTTTGCTATCATCAAAATTATAGTTCTTGAATCCAAATTTGCAACAATCTCCCCCTTTTTGATGTTGACAAACATTTATTAGTAATTCTAAATTTAGTAAATAAACATGATGAACATTTATAATTCAAAACCTTCAAGAATTGAACATTGATAGTTCAAAATATTAAACTGAATATTTACAATAGCTCACAACATAAACTACTCCCTCTTTTGACATCTCAAAAAGGAAAAATACAACCTCAACACAAAAGAAGAAAAATAGTACAAAAATAAAATAAAATATCAGCAAAAGCAAAAAGACTAGTAAAAAAGGGGGATCGTCTAGAATGATGTGACCAATAATGAAAGAAAATGAAGAATGGAGAGGAATGATCAGGGATCCCAAAACACAATAAAGAAAAAAACAAAATCAAATCAAATACAAAGAAAAAATTGAAGCAAAAAAACATTAAAAGACCTTTTTTTTAATCGATCTGCTCCAGTAAATCTGAGTTTTCCTTAATTTTTAATTCAAAAGCTAAAAAGAAGAAAATCGACAATGCTGAAATTTAGAAAAAGTTAGAAAATTAATTATCGTAACTCCTACCTCAGACACCTTACGTGTTCAAATTTCTTTCAAATAAAAGTCTAATTCAAAAGAGAAGAAATTAGGTTAAAAAAGAGATCGTTTCAAGCCTTGTTCCAGAAAAAATATCTGATAAAATAGTATTATTAAGTAAGGAATCAAAAATCATGATTTTCAATCTCAAGCTTTTGAAAATATTAAGTGGCGCATGGATTTTTCTAAGATATTTAAAGATCTAAAAGGGAAGAAAGCTTATTTCTTTGTGGGCTCATTTTGTGTTTATTTTTCAATTTATTTGGTGCTCTTTATGCATCTTTTGATTTTTGATACACTTTGTGTATCTTTTCAATTTGGCGACATTGCGCATCTTTTTAGCTTTGGGCTCATTTTATGCCCCCTTTTTTTCAAGCTTGCTTCCTTCAATAATCTTTAAATATCTCAGTTGTGGAATTACCTTCAAGACGTAAGAGAAGAAAAAACTCACTCTCTTCAGTAAGGAGGGTTAACTCATAGAACAAAATCATACTCTATGTGATAAGTGCAATCCCTTGATTAAGAAAAATATGACAATAATTCAAAGTTTTAAAAATACTATTCATATGAGGTAGATTACTGTAGGAAGATAAAATTGATCTCTATTTCAAAAGCCTACTTTTTTATTTTGAATAAGATTTTTATCCAAAAGAAATAATACACCATCAAAGGAGTTAGAGGAAGAGAAATAATCATCAATGTTTCTTCCCTTTAACAAATTCAGAGGAGTCAATCACTACTTACAAGCTTCCAAAAAAAAGGCAAAACTCTCAGTTAGAAATCCAGTTTATCAGCAGTAGTGAGCAGTGATCTGATTCTGAAAAGAATAACTAGTAAATAAATAACAAGAATAAAAGCAAAAACAAACAAAAATCAGCAAATAAAAATCAACATGAAATAAGTAAATCTGATAAACAAATCAAACAAACGGAAATCAGTAGAAAAAAATAAAAAAGAAATTCTAAAATGAAATAGACCATCAAATCAAACAAAAAAACTAAACGAAAAAATAAAAAATGGAAAATTAAGATATTAGCAATCATCAGATTCAAGCATTTATGTCAATCACATCCAGTCTGGTCCTTAAAATGCTGAATGAGCAAAGGCCAGTGGTTTAGTAAAGATGTCAGCCAGTTGATTTTTTGTTGCTACATGGTGTAGCTCAATGTCCCCTTTTGTAAAATGGTCCCTAATGAAGTGATACCTAATGTCATTGTGTTTGGTTCTTGAATTTTGGATAGGATTCTTAGAGATACAGATGACACTAGTGTTATCACGTAGAACTGAAATTGTGCCAATAGGTAATCCTAGATCCAGAACTTATTGCTTCAATCAAAGGACTTAGGCCACACAACTTACTAAGGCAATATACTAAGCTTCAGCAGCGAAAAGTGCTATAGAATTTAATTTTTTACTAGACCAGGAGACTAAAGACTATCCTATGAATTGGCATGTTCCTGAAGTGCTCTTTTTATCCACCCTATACCCTGCAAAATCAGAATTAGAATATCCAATAATCTCAAAAGAAGTGATATACTATTTTTGATTGAAAAAATAGTATATAGTTTTGAAGAAGATTTAATTTTCTTTTGGAAATTCTTAATTTATGAAATTTTTAATTTTGAAATTGAATGCTTATTATGAATGATATATCACCTCAAAAGGTGAACATATCGTCCCCTAATAGGTTCAAATTTCAAAACATTGAATTCATCCCAATTATCATAGTTGAATTTGAGAAAGAACTACATATGACCCCGAAGGGTCAAAATGAGTATTCAATCAAATATTTAACTACAGTAATTTGGATAAGAGGATTATTGATCTCATAATCAAACTTATGAGAGTAATTGATATATCTTTCCAAGGAAAGAAGTTATCAATCACTATTGATCGTCTAAAAATGATGATAGTGATTATCGAGTTTGATTTTCCCAAAGATAATTAATTTTGGGTTTTGAAAACTTAATTTTGAAAATCAAGTCTAGGTTTCTAAATCCCCTACGAGCGTAAGCCCTCATAGTTAATTATATCGAAGGAAACTAGAAATTTCATATGAATACTCTCGTTTAAAATAGCGATACAAATTTTATTTATGATTTTCAAATCTTGATATCAAGGGAGGTAGGGACTGGAATTTCAAGGATTGGTTAAAGATTGAACAATTCTTTCTAGAGTCAAAGGAAGAAGAGTAGGAGGTGTTTTGAGATTCTGAATAACTTCAGAAAAAACACCAACATATCCTAAGTGTTAGGCTTGATTTTGATGGAAAGAGATTTAATATTTAAGTGACTAGTTTTATTAAAAAGTGGGAATTAGATTCCCGGAGGTTGAGGTCTTAAGATTAAAAATCTTCCTCGGAACCTAAGTCTAAAGTGGGAACTAAAAAATTAGTGACTCAGAACCTAGCTAATTCAATGCAAATCTGGACTTACCCCAGCCTGGATTGGGGAGCATGCTAAATCACTTAAATGCTTCAAAGCCATGTGTCCGGTCTTTTATATGTAGAGTGATTAGGGACGTTATTAAAGATTAGTTTAAGGAGAACGGGGCCGACAACTAGAGTAGATTCCTAATTGGCCCCTGAATATATATTGGGTGAAATACTTAAGTTAGAAAGGTAATTAAGAATTAGACTCAACTTTAATTTGTTACTATTATAATGCATGCTTGTTGACTCAATTGAATGCTTAAATCAGGATGAAGTAATTTTAAAATTTGGCTTAAAAATAGATTTTATCCTAGAGATTGCACAACATCTCCTTGGACAGAACGGCACCCTAATAGGTCATGTGGTCTACCAAAACTAGTAGGCAGGGAGGTGCCTAACATGGAAGAGAAAAGTCAATATGAATGCATGAAAAACCCCCAATGAGTCCGAGCTTACTTCTTAAAGGCCTTAGAGTTTCTATCTGAGCCTAAAGTTTTTAATTTTAATTAAAGTAGAAATAGTTTGACCGTACCCTCATGAGCCTTCGATCGGGTTCCAGGCTAAAATAAAGATCGACATGAAAAAGCGCCAAAAAAACTACTAAAAGCATGCAATCATAATATCACAATCAATGCAAGTAATCAAATTAATTAAATAATTAAATTAATTAAATATTCAAAATGAAAGTCCATAGGTAAGTGCCTTTTAATATTACAACCCAGGATCTGCAGGAAAAGTAAAGTGGTCGGGCACCACTAACAACAACCCGGATTCTACTACTAAGACTCAAGTGACTTTGAGAATTGGAATTCTTCTTGTTCTTCACTTCTTTGTCTTCTTGGAACTTCCTTGGATTGTCAGGTTTGGATATCCAAATGAAAAGAAACTCCCCCTGAATATGGGTGTTATCTTTTCTCTTTGGATACTTTGGAATCATCCAAATTTAAATCTCCAAATGGAAAGAGACTCTCCCCTAAGGGATGTCCATTCCTCTTTGGATTCCAAATTGGATGCTTAAACATCCCATTCTCAAATCACTTTAAACAATTTACAACTCAATTTACATTCATATTATATCAATTAAAATTAAAAATTTAGACTCGATCCTACAGGATTATCTTAAAAATCAATAATTATATAAACATCCCAAGCAGTTAATATATATTTGAAATTTAAAATGCTCAAACCAGTCACACTTGGCCATGCTCTTTTAATTTTAAAGGGGGACTTAAGCAGATTTTTGAAGCACCCGCAGAAAACAGCATCAATTTTAAAGTTTTAATTATTGCCTCCTTTAATTTTAAATGTCTTGTGCGAGCATGGACACATACATAAGATTGAATTAGTATAAATCATCCCTAACCTAGGGGTAGATTTAATATACCATCAACCAAAATATAGAGTGTAGTAAATAAATAAATAATCACAGTAATTATACTACTAGCAAATAGCATGTAGTAAAAGCTCAAAAACCCAGCACAAAGCAGAAAAATAAACATCGGCCTAGCCTATGACTAAAGGTTGTTGTCCTATTAAACCATCTAAAGTGTTTGCAAGGGTTGTGTGGGTTTGATATGTCCTAAGTAGGATAATTAGTTAAAATTATTTGATGATCTAGTTGGTTGAAATGCTTAAGAGAAATTTTTAATTGATGTTTAAATCTTAATGGTTTAAATTTAATTTTAAGTTTGATTTTGATTTTTTGTTAGGTACCACCTATGTTGCACACTGAGGCCATGAAATTTATTTCACCTTCATTGGGGATAATTTAATAGCCTCGTAGGCCTGAGTTACCTAGTGGTACCCGATATAATTAAGTGATTTGAGTTTAATTAAGGGTTTGATGTTACAAATCTGGTTTTGATGATGACAAACATGTTTCCAGTGTGTTTTGCTTGGCTAATCTGTTTCAGGCACAAAAGACCGCGAGCCACTCAAGCCAACTCAAGATCGGGTCCAAGTGTGTCAAATGTATGATTTTTCTTTTTATTGAGTCAATTGTAATGTAACTGATTCCCTAGCTAAGTAACCTTGCACACACACACTCAGGGAGAGAGATTGAGTGAGTTAGAGTTTCTGTTAAAAATTTTGTTCTGATCGTCCTGGACGATCTCCACATTATCCTGGACGATCCAGTTAAAACAGAAACCCTAATTAGGGCGACTAAGTTAAGAGGGTCAGATTAAGCAGATCGTCCTGGACGATCTCCGGATCGTACGGGACGATCTGCCCAAATCAGAAATTCTCAGCCGCCAGATCAAGTTAGGCAAGTTCTTATTTTTAGATACTTGGTCTGATCGTCCCGGACGATACGTGTATCATCCCGGACGATCCAGTACAATCATGCCTAATTTAATCTGGTAATTAAGGAAAGCAATTTATTTTTGGTTGATACGATCATATCGTCTTGGACGATCGCAGGATTGTCCCGGACGATCTTGATCGTCTAGTGCATTTAAGCTGTACGTCCAGAACTATGTACAGGACGATTTGGGGCCTTTTTGAACTAATCGTACCGGACGATGACCCTATCGTCCGGGACGATCAAGTCATTTTTTGGTCGTCCAGCACAGATTTCTCTGGACGACCCGAACTATCTTCTGGACGATTTCCCTCAATTTGCACTAATCGTCCCGGACGATCGCAGGATCGTACGGGACGATATGAACAACTTTTTTTACTGATCGTCCAGAAGAGCCAGATCATCCAGGCTGAAACAGCTGAATTTGAACTGATCGTACAGGACGATCTACCGATCATCCTGGACGATCTTGGCGGACCAGTTGAGATTTAGGGCAAATTTTAAGCCCTCCTTTAAAAGAACTTTTTCCAATTTTTGGAAAAATCTTTTGCTGCCTTCCTTCCCTGAGAAACCCTAGAGAGAGAGAGAGTTGGGAGAGAGAGAGAAGATCTTGTGAGGGGGAGTTAGTGAGGGATTCACTAAGGTTGCTCCGAACACGGATCAGAGTCGTCTTCTCCGCTTGTCGTCTTTCATCTAGTCGGTGTTCGTCGTGGGAGGATCGTTCGCAAGAAGATTCGGGGTTCTCTGCCCGCTTCAGGTGGAAGCAAAAGGAGTTCGTAGGTTCTCTGCCTGCTTCAGGAGGAAGCGAAAGGAGTTCGAAGGTTCTCTGCCTGCTTCAGGAGGAAGCGAAAGGAGGTCGGGTTCTCTACCTCACCGTGTGGTGAAAAGGAGATTTTTGTACAGGCTTCTCCGCCTTGCTGTGGGAGCAAAAGGAGAGACACTTCTGTTTAGTGCAATACCCGGAGGGGAGGCTCCGGGGAGTGGACGTAGGTCAAGTTGACCGAACCACTATAAAATTTGGTTTGCTTTTCTGATTCAATTCTGCACTTTAATTTTTTCTGATATTAACTACTTGGGTGAATATCTGTGGTTGATCTTTTTATCGTTGTTTTAATTTGTTTCCGCAGCACGTTATAAAAAGATTTTCATAGTTATCGTGAAATTTTTAAATAACCAATTCACCCCCCTCTTGGTTAGCCTTGGGACTAGTTCACTAGGGCTTAACATCCCTATCGAACTTTCATTTGAGAGTTCATAAATTTTATTCAAATTGATTGATTGCTGGTTTTAATGTTATATTGATGTTTTCTGGAATTTTTGATGATTTATTAAATTTTGAAATTTTCTGGATGATTTTAATGATTTAATTAAGGGGTCAAAAGTTAATATTTTGATTAAGTGTATTTTTTGAAATGTTAATATTTTATTAAAATACTAGACCTTAATATGATAAGTTAGACTTTAAGTACATTGAAATTGGATTTTTTTATATTTTATTATGAAGATTTGAAGTTTTGGGTTCATTTTGAACTAGATTTGACCAAAAGTTGAATTTTTTAAATTTGATTGATTTTTGGAAACTTAACATTTTTAATAAATATTAGACCTTATGATAAGTAGTATGCCTTTGAGTTTGCTCAATTTGGAGTTCATTTGAATTAGTTATGAAGTTTTGAAGTTTTAAGAATTATTAAAATTTTCAAAATTAGTTAATTAAGGGTGTTTTATTGATTTGAGTCCAAATGACCTCCAAACTCCTTGGAATCAACTCCAAAGTTCAAGAAAGACCTAAGAAGAGATACCTAAGTGTTTGAGAAAATTTTGGAATTTTTAGTTATTTTTAATTAATAAAATTAATAAATATTAGATTTCACTTAAAATTAAATTAAGTTTAAAATTGTTGTCCAATCAAGAGGCTTTTATTTTTCATTGATTAAGGGTTCAATTTTGGTCAGTTAGAGGTACTACTTGTAATTTTTATATTTAAATTTGATTTATTACAATTTCTAGAAGATTTTAAGGCTTAATTAAGGCTTGATTTTGATTAAGTTAATTAAGGGCCTCAATGACTTCAAAATTCAATGAATAATTTTCCTAGGGCTGACAGTGTCACTATGTTCAAATTTCCAAAGTTTCAAGTCAAGAGGATGTGAATTCCTATTATTAGAATTTTTCTATGTTTTATAACTCAAAGTCCTTAATTATTGTCCTGAATGATGTCATTAGGTTTAATAGATTTAAATCGAAGTTTCTAGACCCTTGACTTAACATATACATAGCATGCATAAATACATAAACACATTCAACACCTAAATCTAGGAGAGCCCTAAGTGTGTGTGCGCACTTACACATGTAAAAGTTAAGGGTAGTAACATGAGCATTAACTTGATTAATGAATAATTAGATATTAATTATTCATTAATCCTTCCCCAAGATTTCTATTCACATATTTCATCTATGTTTAAAGTTCTAAATGGATTTCTCAAATATTAAGAATTTAAATATATGTATAATCTCAAAATAGGCTTTTAAATATAAATATACATATGAACATATATGAATATAAATATAAAATTTAAAATACATAAAATATCATTAAAATAAATTTAATATTTAAATGAGAAATCCTGTGAGTTTTTAATGTTATTTAAAAATAAATATCAAGTTTGAAAGTAATTAGTTTAAGTTTTAATTAAATATTAATTAATTAATAAAATAATTAAATAATTATTATTAATTAAATTAAATTTTTAATCTCAAAAATTGATTTCAAATTAAAGAACTCAATTTTCTGAAAATTTTGAGATATTATATAAATTTTTTTTATTTAAAATGAATTTATTACAAATTTTTGAAGTTTAAACTATTTAAAAGGATCTTTTAATTAATTAAAAAATTAATTAATGATTAAAAATAAATTTAAATTTAGTTAATTAAACCTTAAACCACTTCTGAAATTTTAGAATTATTTAAAATGTTTTCTTTGAAAAATTTTTTTAAAAAAAATTTGTTTAAATTATTTAATATTAATTAAATATTATTTAATATTTAAATATTTGATTAATAAAAAATGTAAAATATAATTAAATGAATTTAATTACAAAATAATAATAAGTTAAAATAATTATTCAATTATTAAATGTTTGATTAAAGAAAACTTCAAATTCAATTAATTAAAATTAATTAATTATTTAATAATTTAAATATTATAAATCATTTAAATAATATTAAATACTTTAATTAAATTTTATTTGAATTATTAAATATTTTCTTTAAAATTAATTTTTAAACTTAAAGATGACTTAACATTTAATTAATTAAATGTTATATTAGTTATTAAAATATTAAATAATAGTAAATATTTTTAAATTATATTTTAATTTTAAAATATTTCCAATTTTATATTATAATTTAAATAAAATATTTAAAAGTAAAATTTTAATAAGAAAATAAAATAGTTAAAGAAGTTTTTATAATATATATATATATATATATATACATATATTTTAAATTTAAAATTAATTTTACTAATTTTTTAAAATGATTTAAAATAAATATTTAAATCATTTTAAATAACCCGACGGTGGAGGAGGACACGTGGCATGCTCCCATTCGTTGATCCAAATAGCGGCCAATCATTGCTTAGCGGCGCAATTACTGCGCCACCGATAATGATTGCCGAATAATAAAATCGCAGACGCGGTTTCAATAATCCGCGTTAGCAATGGCTCTGAGCCTTTGGATTTCCTGCGGTATGGAATCAAAGGCTCAGATTGAGCCAGACGGTGAGATTAACCACGGGATCGGATCCACGGTTAATCCACGCAGCTGTAAACACTACATAACCCGAGCCCTAAATGAGTAAAATAGCTCGTTCTCTTGATCTGATAGAACAAACTTAATAAAATTTTAAACCTAGATTATATAGATGAACAGAAATTATGTGGGCTGTTTGTTTTGGCTTGAAACAAGCTCAATAAAAAGCTATTTAAACTAGTGTAATCTTGGCTAGGGTTTGAGTTTTTGAAAGATTTTATCGAAGGATTTCAGATTTCCTGATATCTCTGAACTTGTTGACTATCCACGCTTAGATTTTTAAAAGAAACCACCAGCTCAAAATGTCTGGATCGGTCGCTTCAAGCTTTGGACGGAGGTGTGGTTGTTTCACCGAAAAGATCACCGCCGGTGACGTGCAACCACTTGGATTTGGTTGTGGGGCGATAGGAAAGGTCCTGGGGAATTGAAATGAAATAAGAGTTGGGTCTGGGAGGCTGAATGTAGTGAGAGAGAGTAGAGTGTTGGAATGAGGCTTCCTTAGGGTATATTGCCCCTATTGAGATGTCCTCTGCTTGAATGTGTGGCTAGGATTGCTTTGGTAGGTAACTGGGATACTGCCATCTATCCAGGGAGTAGGTGGGAGCAGGGGGTATCAAGGACACAAGGACTGATGATGTGTAAAGGCCCCTTTTGTCCTATATGAGCCTTTGGAATTGATAACAGCCCTTTGATCCTAATCGAAGGGCTAGAAAATGACTTAAGAAGACTCTAGAGAGAGTCTAAGTAGCTGGAGGGATTTGAACTAAAGTGGAGAGGAATTAACATGGAGATTTTGACCATTTAATGATCATTTGACCAGTTATTGACTGGTTTGACCAGTCAATGGTCCCTTGAGGCTAAGGTGGCATGGAGTGGATGGGTTTGAGCTAGCTTGGAGTTGTTTCAAGGGGTTTGATGGGGTGGCATTAGAGTTTCAATATTTTAAAAGGGTTTGAGCTAGTTTGACCAAGTCTTAATGTGTTGACTTGGTCAACATGACTTGAATTAAGTTCGCCAAGGTTTAAAGCATAATTAGGCCATGGTTTGGAGCTGATTTGAAGTTTGAGTGAGGTTTGAAATATCAAATGTGTTAGAATAACCCATTAAAAAACACTAGAGGGTATTTAGGTCAACCTAGGTTGACTTGGTCAACCAGGTTGACCCAAGACCTGAATTTGGGTTTATTGGATTTGATTTGATGTTTTGAGTGTTTTAAAAGTGATCTAGAGGATTGAAATGATCATCTGAGTCAAATGACCCATTTAGGCCCTTAATGGGTTATTAGGTTGACCCTGATCCAACAGGTTGACCCAGGAGCTGGGAATGGGCTCAACATATTTGAAATAACCTTTGGAAACTAATGGAGCTAGTCCCTGGGTCTGGAGAGGTCATTTAGTTAAAATGAACTATTTTGACCCTTAAAGGCCTGTTTGGTTAAGCTAGTTGACTTGGTCAACCAGGTTCACCCAGGGTTTAGGTTTGGGTCCAACAGGTTTGGTTTGATATTTAAAACTTGCTGAAAGTGGTTGCATTTGATTTGGAGCTCATTTGATCAAAAGTGACTATTCACACCCCTAAGGGATATTTTGGTCATTTTGATCGCTGGTCAACTGGGGGGAAAAGTGAGTCCAACAAAATGCAGTTTAATGCTCAAGAGGTCATAATCAAGGGTTTAGAAGTGATTTGAGGGTTTGGAGAAGGCTCTAAGGTCAGAATCCACTCGGTTGTAGATCTAGTGGCATAGGTTGTAAATATTTGAAGGTTTTACAGCCTTTGGATTTTAATTCAATTTTTGGGGTTAGAAACCTTAGAATAAGCTCAAATTTGGAGGGTTACCTCTAGAGACATGTCACATCAGTATGCAACTATTAGACCATGAATCAGAGGTCATTTAACTGGGGTTTAAAGTGTTCAAAGATTTATTGGAAAATACTTTCAGGACTTAGACTTTAAACCATAGATTTGATCTGGATTTTTGGTTTTGAGCTAGATTTTGAATTTGAATTTCTAGATTTGAATAAAGTCTAAATTGAATTGAAATCTAGATTGATCTAGCAAAATCCTGGGGTTTAGAGTGGATCCAAGGGTTTAGATCAGCTTAAGGGGATCCTTGGGTCTAGAGTAGATCCTAGGAATTGAAGTCTAGGAAAAATCCTAAAGTCTGGGTAGATCTAGGATATGGGTTGATTCTAGGACCTGAAGTCTTAAAGAATCCTAAGATCTAGGATCTAGGAGGTCTCCAAAATCTAAGAAATCCTAGGTTCTAGGGTCTAGAAGAGTCTTAGGATCTAGAGTAGATCCTAAAGCCTAAAATCTAGGAAGATCCTAAGATTTTTGGATTCTAGAATGATCTTGAGCTCTAAAACCTAAGAAGAATCCTATGGTCTAGAATAGATCTTTAGATCTATAATCTAAGAAAAAATCCTAGGGTCTAGAATAGTCTGGAGACTAGATTGATATTAGATCAAGATTGATTTGAATCTGTATTGATATAGGATCAGAATGATCCTAGGGTCAGGATTGATCCTAAGAATTGGAAAGATCCTAAGGTCTGGATTGATCCTACTAACCTTATACAAAAATGAGGTCAATAAATGGACCCCCAATATGTGTAATAGAATGAAGTTCTAATGCACATATTGGCGTTGACCGAATAAAATGGCCAAGTCTGGAGTTTTGACCCTAAGGGGAAGCAAAATTTTATCCCTAGGGAATAAGGTTTTGAATTAATTCTGGGGTAGTGCCCTAAGGGTAGCTTACTATATCACTAGTAGATCTAGTCTTAAGGGATGGACTATCTAACCCTAAGGAAAGGAGATTGAGTGATTGTATAAGAATGAAGAACTACTAACTATAGCGGATCGAATTGAAATTTGATACTAGGGTAGTGCCACGAAGGGCGTACTCTGCCACTAGTGGATCTGATCCAAAGGGAAGGAGTAAAAAACTATCCTTAAGGAAAAGAAGGTCTGGATGATCGTATAGGAAGGAATAATTCCTAACTATAGAGGATCGAGTCTGGATTTTATTCTAAAGGAAAGGAAATCCTAACCTTAGAAAAGTGTGTTGCAAATCTGGTTTTGATGATGACAAACATGTTTCCGGTGTATTTTGCTTGGCTAATATGTTTCAGGCACAAAAGACCGCGAGCCACTCAAGCCAACTCAAGATCGGGTCCAAGTGTGTCAAATGTATGATTTTTCCTTTTATTGAGTCAATTGTAGTGTAACTGATTCCCTAGCTAAGTAACCTTGCACACACACACTCAGGGAGAGAGATTGAGTGAATTAGAGTTTCTGTTAAAATTTTGTTCAGATCGTCCTAGACGATCTCCACATCGTCCTGGACGATCCAGTTAAAATAGAAACCCTAATTAGGGCGACTAAGTTAAGAGGGTCTGATTGAGCAGATCGTCCCGGATGATCTTCGGATCGTACAGGATGATATGCCCAAATCAGAAATTCTCAGCCGCCAGATCAAGTTAGGCAAGTTCTTATTTTTAGATACTTGGTCTGATCGTCTCGGACGATACGTGTATCATCCCGGACGATCCAGTACAATCATGCCTAATTTAATCTGGTAATTAAGGAAAGCAATTTATTTTTGGTTGATACGATCATATCGTCCAGGACGATCGCAGGATCGTCCCGGACGATCATGATCGTTTAGTGCACTTCAGCTGTACGACCTGAACTGTGTTCAGGACGATTTGGGGGCCTTTTTGAACTAATTGTACAGGACGATGACCCCATCATCCTGGACGATCAAGTCATTTTTTGGTCATCCAGCACAGATTTCTCTGGACGACCCGAACTGTCTTCTGGACGATTTCCCTAATTTGCACTAATCGTCCTGGACGATCGCAGGATCGTACGGGACGATATGAACAATTTTTTCTACTGATCGTCCAGAAGAGCCAGATCGTCCAGGCTGAAACAGCTGAATTTGAACTGATCGTCCTGGATGATCTTGGCTGACCAGTTGAGATTTAGGGCAAATTTTAAGCCCCCCTTTAAAAGAACTTTTTCCAATTTTTGGAAAAATCTTTTGCTGCCTTCCTTCCCTGAGAAACCCTAGAGAGAGAGAGAGTTGGGAGAGAGAGGGAAGATCTTGTGAGGGGGAGTTCGTGAGGGATTCACTAAGGTTGCTCCAAGAACGGATTAGAGTCGTCTTCTCCGCTCGTCGTCTTTCGTCTAGTCGGTGTTCGTCGTGGGAGGATCGTTCGCAAGAAGATCCGGGGTTCTCTGCCCGCTTCAGGTGGAAGCAAAAGGAGTTCGAAGGTTCTATGCCTGCTTCAGGAGGAAGCGAAAGGAGTTCGAAGGTTCTCTGCCTGCTTCAGGAGGAAGCGAAAGAAGGTCGGGTTCTCTGCCTCACCGCATGGTGAAAAGGAGGTTTTTGTACAGGCTTCTCCGCCTTGCTGTGGGAGCAAAAGGAGAGACACTTTTGTTTAGTGCAATACCCGGAGGGGAGGCTCCGGGGAGTGGACATAGGTCAAGTTGACCGAACCACTATAAAATCTGGTTTGCTTTTCTGATTCAGTTTTGCACTTTACTTTTCTGATATTAACTACTTGGGTGAATATCTGTGGTTGATCTTTTTATCGTTGTTTTAATTTGTTTCCGCTGCACGTTATAAAAAGATTTTCATTGTTATCGTGAAATTTTTAAATAACTAATTCACCCCCCCTCTTGGTTAGCCTCGGGACTAGTTCACTAGGGCTTAACATCCCTATCGAACTTTCAAAGTGAATTTAAAAAGATACTAGGGTAGTGCTGGGGATAGCGTACTCTACCACTAGTAGATCTGGTCCTAAGGGAAGGAACATCTAACCCTAAGGAAGTTGAATGATCGTATAGGAAGGAAGAACTCCTAACAATGAAGGCTCAAAATTGAATTTTGATACTAGGGTAGTGCCATGAATGGCGTACTCTACCACTAGTGGATCTAATCCTAAGGATAAGACAGAAAACCTATCCTTAAGCAAAAGTTGAGTAAATTCAGGAAATTTAAATTGAAATTGAAATTGAGGAGTCTAATCCTACGGAAAAGAGAATACTTATCCCTAAGGAGAAGAGAACCTGGATGGTCCTATAGGAAGAAGGAACTTCTAACTACAGAGGTTCTAGTTTGAATTTGATACTAGGGCAGTGCCACGAAGGACGTACTCTACCACTAATAGATCTAATCCTAAGGGAAAGAAGAAGAACCTAGCTCTAAAGAAAAGAAGGTTTGATTTTAGAATTTGAAATTGAATCCAGGACCGTGCCACAGGGGACTTATTCCATCACTGAGGAGTCTAATCCTAAAGGAAGGAGAAAAGCCTAACCTTGAGGAGAAGAAAGCTTAATTTTGGAATTTGAAATTAAATCCAGGATGGTACCATAGGGGACTTATTCAATCACTGGGGAGTCTAATCCTAAGGTAAGGAGAATACTTACCCTAAGGAAAAGAGAACTGGATGATCTTATGGGAAGAGAGTATTTCTTCCTATAGGAGATCAGGCTTAAAGTTTTGAATTTTGAAACTATAATGGTGCCACAGAGAGTGTTATCCATCACAAATAGATCTAATCCTAAGGAGAGAAAGCACGATGACTCACATATATACTTAAGGAAAAGAAGACTAGAGGACCCTAAGGGAAGGAAGCATTGCTTCCCATTGAAGGTCGGATCTGGAATTTGAACCTAGGATGGTGCCACAGAGTGTATTCTCCGTAACTAGAAGATCTAATCCTAAGGAAAGAAAGCACGATGACTCAAATCATTCCTTAAGGAAAAGGAAACTGGATGATCCTGTGGGAAGGAAGCATTGCTTTGCACAGAATCGGGTCTGGATTTTGATTCTAGGATGGTGCCACATAGGGTGTACTTCATACTAGAAAATCTAATCCTAAGGAGAGAAAGCACGATGATTGACATTTGTCCTTAAGGAAAAGAAAACTAGAAGATCCTATGAGAAGGAAGAATTGCTTTGCATAGAATCGGGTATGGATTTTGGACCTAGGATGGTGCCACAGAGGGCGTGCTCCATCACTAGAAGATCTAATCCTAAGGAGAGAAGGCACGATGACTCACATCTATCCTTAAGGAAAAGAAAACTGGAAGATCCTGTGAGAAGGAAACATTGCTTCGCACAGAATCGGGTCTGGAGTGATCGTGTGCGAAGGAAACTTACTTCACACAGAGGATCGAGTCTAGATGATCATATGTAGAGGAAACTTGCTCTACATAGAGGATCAGGTCTGGTTGATTATGAGTAAAGGAAACTTACTTTACATGGAGGATCGGGTCAGGATGATCGTATACGAAGGAAACTTCCTTCACATAAAGGATCGAATTGAATTTTGTATTTTGAAATTAGGATGGTGCTATAAAGAGCGTTATCCATCACTAAAAAATCTAATCTTAAGGTAAGAAAGCATGGTGACCTGTATCTAACCTTAAGAAAAGAGAAATGGGAAATTGAAATTGAAAAACTTGAACAAGATTGAGTCGAATTGATTCAAAATTTGAAAATTTTATTGATTTGAAATTCGAGCTACATTAAGCATAGTATTTCTTCAGGAATCGTCCATTTACAAGAAGCATTAGGTGATTTTCTTTACAATCCAATGGATGATACGAGCCTCCTTCGTAGATTGCTTTTGTTATTAAGGGTCCTTCCCAAGTTGGTTCAAACTTCCCGTCGAGCTTTTGGTGGGCTAAGATAGGCCTCCAAAGAACCAAGACCAAGTCACCTACTCAGAAGGTTCTAGGTCACACTAACTTATCATGAGCTTGAACCATTCTAGCTTTATAGAGTTCTAGATTTTGTTGGGCTTAGAGATGACATTCTTCAAGACCCTCAAGTTCTTCAAGTCGAAGTTGTGCATTCTGTTCTGTTGTAATCTAACTCTTGACTGCAGTTCTGAGTGAAGGGATTTGAATTTCTAAAGGGAGTACGGCCTTAGACCAATACACTAGTGCAAATGGTGTGGATTGGGTCGGGGTTTGATATGTGGTCTGATAGGCCCACAAAGCTTCCACCAACCTCTCATCCCACTGATGTTTATTATTATCCAGGGTCTTTTTGATGATTTGAACCAAGGTTTTATTAAAGGCCTCAGCCAATCTATTAGCATGTGGGTAATAGATCATTGAGTATCTCCAATCAATATCATGGTGACTTGTAAAGTTATTGATTTTTGTAGACTTGAAAGCGGACCCATTATTGGATATGATTCTACGAGGTACGCCAAGTCGATATATGATGTGGTCACAAAATAATTTTATTACATGGTGTGATGTTTCATTTCTCAGTGGAACTACTTCTGCCCACTTTAAAAAGTAATCGGTCACTGCTAAGATGAAGTGATGACCCCTTGAAGAAGGATGGTCAATTGGCCCGACGATATCCGTGCCCCCAACTTTTAAAAGGCTACGAAGCTATCGTAGGATGTAACATATTAGGCGGCTGATGTAAAACCACACCACGAACCTGACACTGATGATAATACTTTGTAATTTTCATGCAATCATTAATCATTATAGGCCAGTAGTAACCAAGACTTTTGATTTTCATTTTCATCTTAGGACCCGGTTGATGAGCACCGTACAGTCCAGCATGGACTTCATTAATGATCTTCAGGGCCCTTTTGTTTGTCTAAATAATGGAGCCACATCTGATCGAATGATCGTCGGTACAACGTATCGTTGACTAGTGCATATGACAGGGCATATTTCTTGATTTGATTGGCAAGAGACCTGTCGTGGGGAAGCTTACCTTCTCGAAGGTATTTGATTATTAGTTGTCTCTAATCTTCTTCTTCATCGACTGCTTAAGAGGTAGAAATGACCTAGGGAGATTATTTATTGAGGTACTCCATATCTATAGGAGATAGGACTTGACGACCCTGAACTTTTATCGGGATGAACTCTTCTTCTGGACAAGCAAATTCCTTCGTAAGCTTTGCTGGGGCATCTGTCGAAGAATTACTTGCACGAGGAACCCTATACATCGTTACAATAGGAATTTGCTTAAGCAGGTGCATTATGTATTAGTGATATTTAGGGAGTTTAGGATTCAAGACCTTATATGTCCCTGCAATCTGGTTGATCACCAGTTGAGAGTCACCATAGATCTTAATCTCTTTAATCTCCATTAGGATTGCAAGTTCCAAGCTAGTTATCAAAGCTTCGTACTCAGCCTCGTTGTTCGTATAAGATTCTGATAAGTGGTAGGAAAAGTTCAACATTCCCTTATCCGATGTTATGAAAACCAGACTGACTCTAACTTTTCCAAGAATTATGGATTGAGGTGTTTTGCCTCGTTGAGAGGACGCTGCACCATCAAAATACATTTCTCGGGTTTGAGTATTGGATTCCTCGAAACTCATGATTTGCTCGTCAGGTAAATCATCGTCTAGAGGAGATTCCGCCGGCAACGGATGTGCCGTAAGGAAGTCGGCGATGGCCTGCCCTTTCACATCATACAGAGGAATGAAATAGATTTCAAATTAAAGCAATATCATAGACCAATGAGCCAGATGTCCTAACAACATGGGCCAGGTCGTAAGATATTTTAGGGGGTTAACACTGGAAATCAAACTGACTTGATGAGAAAGCATGTAATGTCTTAGTTTTTGTGTTACAAAGACTAAGGCAAGGTAATATTTCTCAATCATTGGATAACAGATTTTCGTTGGAAGTAATCTCTTAGTAAGGTTGTAGAGAGAGTTCTCTTTCCCATCGTCATTGATTTGAGATAGGAGGGCCCCGAGAGATTCGTCAAGGGCTACAGTGTAAAGGATTAAGGGTCTCCCCAGAATGGGGGCTGCCAAAACTGGTGGATTTGTACGGTATTGTTTAATATACTAAAAAGCATTTTGACATTTCTCATCCCAAATGAATTTGGCATTCTTTTTAGCCAGGACAGAGAATGGTTGACATCTTCTAGAAAGATTGGAAATGAATCTTCTTATACATGCCAGCCTTCCCTGAAGAGTTCTTAGTTGAGTGAGACTCTTAAGAGGCGGCATATTTAAGATAGCTTCGATTTTGGCAGGATCAATTTCAATTTCAAGGTGCCTGACTATGAAACCTAAGAATTTCCCTTATGTGATGCCAAAAGTGCACTTCAAAGGATTCATTTTGAGGTCGTAGCAATGCAGTCACCCAAAGACAGTTCTTAAGTCATAAAGATGAGCCTCTTTCACTCTGCTCTTGACAACTAAATCATTGATGTAGCATTCGACTTGATTATGGATTAAGTCATCAAAGATATGAGTCATGGCTCACTGGTAGGTTGCACCAGTATTTTTGAGGCCAAAAGGCATCACTTTATAACAAAAGATCCCTATAGGACTCCTGAATGCAGTATTTCTCTCATTTTATGGGGCCATCTTGATTTGGTTATAACCAGACGAGCCATCCATAAAGGAGAAAATAACATGCAAAGAGGCAATGTCCACCATATGTTTTGAGATTGGCAAAGGAAATTCATCATTAGGACATGCCTTATTCAAGTCTCTATAGTCAACATAGACTCGAATTTGACCGTTCTTCTTTCAAACTGGCACGACGCTAGCTACCCAAGAGGGATATTATTCCTCTCAAATAAATCCAGCTTCAACCAACTTCTTAACTTCAGAAATGACTTGTTGTTTGATCTCCAAATGCATGTGTCGTGGAGCTTATTTTACAGGAATGGCATCATGCAAGATTCCAAGTTTATGGACTGCTACGTCAGCAGACAACCCTGACATTTCATCGTATGTCCAGGTGAAGCAATCTTTAAACTTAGAGAGAAGTTGAATTGCATTCTTAGACTTATCCTTGCTCAACAAGGAACTTATGAAAGTGGGGCGAGGGTCATCCTCTATTCCAAGGTTGATTTCCTTAAGTTCATCGACTGTTAACTTAATTTCTTCTTCAAATTCAGGGGGTGCATCCCGAACCTGAAGTTCAACAGAATCATCTAAAGTCACCAAACAAAGTCCATCGAGTGAATCGATGACTTCAGTAGGGACATTTTTAAATTCAGGACGACTAGTTATTATTAGACAGAATTCATCATCGTCAAATGATCTAACGGTACCAAAGCCGATACAAATTATCTAATGTTTATTAAGCTTTGAATTCCAAAGACTTTCGTGGTATCTAGCTTGAACCTTAGTCCATTGACTCGGAGCAAAACCTTTAGCAAGAAAGTAGCCAAAAGGTAGTTCCATTAATTCATTAAAATTTGCCTCCTCAAGGATTACATCATCTTCATTCCTTGAAGAGGAAGAGCCAGGGAAGAACTTTTAGACTTTTCTTACTTCTTCATCGAAGTTAGAGGCATCCTTAGTTACTAACCCTGAGACCCTATCAGCAGACAGTGGGGTTAAGGTCAAGGATTTAACTGCCCCATTAAGCTTTTCATATAGAGTCAATTCAGGCTCATCACTTTGAATATTTGATTTCGTATCCTCTTGGTCGCTATTCGATTCTAAAGTGAGATTAACTTCAGAGAAGGATTAATTTTTGTATACTCAAAAGCAAATCTGGCACCCTTTTTCTTGATTCTTCATCAGAACTTGTTTCAAGTTCAATGTAGATTGGGGGATTTCTTTTTTCAACTGAAGGGTAGCCTCGACCGCGTGCTCTTTGGGCCATCCTCCCACCACTTTGAGGTAAACTATTTAGAGGCCTAAAGATCACACGCTTGATGTCATCTTCACTACTTGAAATCTGCCTCTTTTAATTCTTGACTTTTTCTTTTCTTAAATTTTGAATTGCTTTTAAACTTTAATTTTCTACTTTTTCCTCCTTGATGTTGATGTCTACCTTAGAACAGGTAGTAGACCCTTTAGGTACATAGTATGCTGCATCCTCGTAGATCTTAATCTCGTGAATAGAGAATGGTTGCAGATCACCCTTAATTTCAAATTCAATACCATCTCGTTGATACTTGATGCACTGAAGTAGGGTAGAAGGAACCATCCTATATTCATGGATCTAAGGCCTACCTAAGAGTGCGTTAAAAGATATGGCCGAATCAATTATATAAAATTTTGCCTCAGTTTTTAATTATCCTATCTCTAAAAGAAGGGTAACTTAACCTAAAGCCTTCTCGCCCTTTTCATTGAACCCACAAAGCACTAACTTGCCAGTTGAGAGCTTGCTAGTATCAATTCTAAGGTATATGAGAGTCTTTATATTCATCACATTGACCGATGCACTCGGATCAACGAGAACTCTTGATAACTTAAACTTGCTCACATTTATGGTGACGTAAAGTGGACGGTTGTGTTCGGCAATTTCGAGGAGTAAATCTTCGTCAGAGAAGATAACCCCAGGGATTTCTTTAAAGTACAAAGCTTCTTCCTCAGAAGTTGAAGCTAATTAAGCTAAGCAAATCTCTGGGTTAGAAGTGCTTTAATTAGAGTCTCCCTCATCTCTTTAAAAAGGATAATGGCATCATAAATGCTCAACTTAGTAGGTAACTTCCTAAGGTGAGCTAAGATATTATAATTAACACTTGGAACATTAACAATAGGACCCAGTGGACTTGAAAAAATTGGAGTTGATTATTGAGTAAGGCTTTGAAATAGATCATTAGAAATAACTTGTTTTCTTTTATCCTGAAGAGGTAGCCTAGGGGGTAAGACCTTGCCACCACGTAGTTGTACTTGCACGATTTCATCAGAAGTGTTAACTACAAGGAGATCTACATTCTCCTTAGGCGATTGATTGTTATTATCTGAGTGAGAGTCAGAATCTGAAAATTCAATCATGACAGGACTCACTTGAAAGTTAATTTCAGGGGTTTCACCATCTGATAAGACATCAAATTCATTTCTCTCTTGAAGAGTTAAATCTGGGGAGCTGAGTGTTTGAATTTCTTGATTGATCTCAGCTTGTTCTTGATTGTTTTCAATAGAAGAGTCATTTTGATTTACATTCTTAATATTAATCATAAAAATATTAGCAGAAGGATCAGATTTTTTATTAAATTTTTGACCCTCTGCCTTTGATGGGGCAAAGTAAAAGTCAGATAATTTCAATGGTGATAGTGGTTTTGAGCCACCATCTACCACTTGTACATATCTCTCATCAACAAATTTCCTCACTACAAAAGGTTCACTCTTTTCATTTTTATTTAATATATTTGTTCCTAAGACTACTAGAGAGGAAACTATCCCAACATCCTTCTACGAAGCCTCGAGGTCAACCTCCCAGATCGGGTCCCAGGCTCTCATCGGTAACTGTTGAGAAAGATGAAAAGACTTATTAATCAACTTTTTAAATGCCCGAGATAGTGCTATATCCCAACCATCTTCAATGGACAGAGAAGAGTTAGAATTCTTACCTGAAATGGATTTGACAGACCCCTGATCTGGATCGACCAGGTACTCCTTTGGAATTATGCTGTTACCTTGATGAAAATTCTTTTTGAGCCAGTCCTTGAAGACAATGCAGTCTTCGATTGTGTGGCCTAACATGTGATGGTATGGGAAAAAAGTTGGATCATCCTTCTTATTTGCCTCTTCCGACTTCTTAGCCTCCGGCAATCGAAAATCTGGCTTCTTATGAAGACTCTTAAAAATCTTTCTCACTGACTCCCTTTTAAATGGATATGTATGAGCCAATATCTTTTTAAAAGAAATAGGATGAGAATCTCTTGTAGGTTGAGAGGTTACCTGAAAAGATGGAGATTTCTGAGTTTGTTGAACTGGAGGATTACTAGTCTGAACATTCATTAGTTTCTTCCCCTTATCGACAGCTGAAATGATTGTTGTTCTCTTTTCAAAGGACTTCAATGGTTTACTAGCTTTCTTCTCATCATTAGAATCCTTCAGGAATGGAATTTTAGAAGCCTCTTCCTGTAGATTACTAGCCTAATTCAAAAATTTTTTGAAGGTTTTGATAGTGAAACCCTTCAGAAGAAAAGCAATAGGCCCATGGATGTTCTTTAAAAGAATCTCCACTGCATGTTGTTCTTGCAACTAGGGTTCACACTTCATCGAGAGGTTTCTCCACCTCAAGATGTACACAACTAAAGACTCTCCCGGCTTTTATTTTTCAATGACGAGATCACCAATGGTTACACACTGCTGAGCTCCTGATAATTTCTTTAAGAATAGACTCTTGAGCTTTGTGAATATTTTCACTGAACCGTTAGGTAGATCCGTGTACCACTCAAAAGTAATATCGAATAGACTACTCATAAACTGGCGAAAGAGTAGAGCATCTGACCCTCCTACGTTGCAACAACTCACTCAAAAGTGGGCCAGGTGCTGTCTCGGGTTTTTTAAACCACTAAAAACTTTGAATTAAGGTGGCACAAAGCCTTTAGGATAGGTGACTAAATCATATTCTTCAAAGTAGGGTCTACCCTTTAGAATAGATGCAGTCCCTTGAGAGTGGGCTAAGGCCTCCCTTACCTGGGTCTCAATCATCTGGAGGATATCGTTATCAGCTGGAGAGGTTGGGGAAGCAATTTCTAGAGTTCTGGGGCTTGATTCTATCTTCTTGCTATGCTCACCCATTGTATTTGTTATAGGTTACAACTGCTCAGACTGAGACTGTCGAGCTTTAATCATTTAATTCTGTATTTGTTCCATTCTGAGCATCATCTGTTCAATCTTATTCTCCAGACTCTTGATGTATTCATCTTTCTCATTCAACTTGATTAATCCATCAGAGTCTAAATCAACAACTGCAGAGGCTTCTTCCTTACCAGATCAGTGTCTTCAAGACTCAACATCTTTATTTGATGCTCGAGTTTCAACCATGCAAATATTTCCAGCTGAATCCTCTTCCATTAAATCATTAATGTCTAGATCAAAGGCTTCAATTGCCTTCCTCTTAAGTATATCTCTTATCTCTTATACCACCTCATTGACTGGTCTACCCTCGATTGATTTAATGTCGATGGGTAAGGACCATTTATAATTAATCATCTCTTCAAATTCTTCATTGCTAAACTTGGCAAGAACTTCTTGAATCTTTAAGTCATCAGCAGTAGGTTCCACTACTAACTGATCTAGCATTTCCTGATCCTCATCTGGCACTATCCCCTCCCCTCTGACTATCCTTGGGTCGATAGTCGCAAGGGTGACATCCTCAATAGGGTGAGGGATATCCAACTTAATAGGTGATGAAGGAGTTTGATAAGGGGGAACTCCAACATCTACGAGAGTAGAATCCTCACATTCCTGGACAAGGAGTCAGGGGACCTTAATAGGTAACTGAACTTGAGTATCTCTTATCTGGATCCCAACAGATCTTCTTATCTTTATTGGTATATACGGCTCATCGAAAAGCATGGGCCTCTTGCCCTTGACATTAACTAGCTTAAGATCTTTGACGATCTCTTTTATCTTGGCTATCACAGGGGCCAACTTTGAGAACCTCAAAGGGGGAACTGGAGATCTACCACTGAGAGGGTGACTCCTACCAGATCCAGTTAAAACTATCTCATCCATTTTTACAGATGGGAGATGAGGCACCTAGTGATATTCATCCACTAAGACTGAAGCGACTAGTTGCATAACAAACTTTTTATTTCTCCTCACTGGCTAAGGAGTGAGGTTTCTTGCTTTAGACCTCTCTTCCTTTAACACTTTTTTTTCAATTTTATGTGAGATCACCCCCTTCAGGTGGCTCACATACTACTCTTTAGTTTGACTTGTCTCAGTAGCACAAGCATTGATGATGTTCCTTAACATCCAGGTTCTTAGAGTATGCTTCTCTTTTGTGGTCTTCTTAACAAAATAGTCGACCGGGCTAGGTGGAGAGCTAGCAATCTATGTGACCCTCTCCTCCCCTATAGTAGCTGCGAGGGGATAGAAATGACCCCCTTTTAGGAGTAGCGAAGAGGCAGGGACAGGTAGGTCCACAACAGCCTCAGGCTCAACTAAACTCAAAGCCTTTTGCTCAGCAATCTTTTTGGACTTCATGATTTTCTTTCTCACCCTTCTCAGATAGTTCTTCCTGGCACTGTTGGTGCCAAACAATGTTCCTGAACTAGAAGACCCTTTCTTAACAGTGGATTTGACTTCAGGTTTCATATCCTCATTCTGGACTGAGGGTGCAGAAGGTGTGAGGGTAGCGCCTGATGCCAGCTCTAGCATGGGGAGAACGTCACTTGTCTTCCCCATAGCTAACTCAACCACTGGGCTATTCTTGCCCTCAGCATTAAGGTTTATAATTTTCCCACCATTCACAAATAGTTTGAAAGACTTAAATCCCATTCCAAACTGAATAACATTGTTGTGAATTAGCTCTTCGACTTGAAGGTCTCAGTCAATTGAGAACAGAAGTTTGCAAGCCATTGCAGAGAATTTGATTTTCTGAAATTTGAGAGAGAAGACTTGAATCAAAATTTTGAATTTGAATTTGAAAAGAAGTTTTCTATATTTTATCATATATATCAAATTATAAGAACTATAATATGATATATAATGATAAAATATAGACATCAATTTTGACTTGAGGAAAATTTGAGTCTTTGCTATATATGTTCAACTACAAGAGAATGTTGTAGAGAGACATATATAAATAATGATCAGGATTTGATTTGAACAAATTTAACTGGAGATTTGAAATTTTGAAAATTGAAGGATTTTCCTTGAGTATTTGAAACTAATAAGTTAAGTTTGATTTCAACTTAATAGTTAATAAATTTCAAGGAAAATCAAGAAATTTCAACTCGACTCTCTTACCCTATTGAGTAGGCTAGGGATAAGATGTCAGAGATTTGACTTGATAGAGTAGGCTGGATCTTTGAATTTGAATTTAGAAGTGATTGAATTTGCACTTTACATGTTATACTATAAGAGAGTATTGTAGTAGTGCATGTGACAACAAAGATTGATTTTTGATTTGAAAGGAATTTTAGTGACTCAAACTTTTGGCTGTATTTCCCTTTATTTTTAAAACTCGAAGTGTTGAATTTGCATTCAACGCAACAGTTTACAAATTTTAGGGAAGATCTTAAGAAAACAACTTGACTCTTTTCATTTCAAAGATGGTTCAAAATGAAATGTCAAAGATTGATTCAATCGGAAAAATTTGAAGAGGCATTACATATATTAAACTACAATGATTGTAGTAGAAAAATAGATAGCAATAGAATTTAGACTTGAATGATTTCGAAGGGATATTTAAAAAGTTTGAAAATCTGGTGGCATCTCCCCTTATTTTTGAAACTAGAAGTGTTGAACTTGCATTCAACTCAATGGTTTACAAATTTTAGGGAAGAGCTAAAGAAAACAACTTGACTTCTTTATCTCGATAAGTGATTGGGGGTAAAATGTCAAAAATTGATTCAACCAGAAAAATTAAAGGTGCATTGTATATATATACAACTACGACGATTATTGTAGGAGAATATATTATAATAATCGCTAGAATTAAACAATTAGGAAAAGGAAAAATTCAAAAATCCGACAACATCTCCCCTTATTTTGGAACTAAAGGTATTGAACTTGAATTCAACAAAAAGGTTCACAAAACTTTGAATAGGGAGATGTTAAAAAGTTAACCCAACTCTTTCATCCCAATGAGTGATTCAGGATTGAAATGTCAAAGATAAACTTTGCCAGAAGTATTGAATTTTAACTTGAATTCAAAAAAAATGACTTTGCCACCTAATCATACATATTAGATTGTAGGAATTATGATCTTATAGATAATGATGTTGGGCATAAGTTACTAGAAGCTTGAGAAAGATTTAGAACTCAATGAGGATGTTGAAAATTTTAAAGTTGAGGAACTTTTTATAAGTTATATAACTTAGCATGCTATCGATTAATCTAAGCACGTGAGTTTCTAACATTTACAGAAAGGTTTAAACGGTATTTGGATTGACTCTTTTGCTCTACCAATTAACTTGGAGGCAAAATGTCAAAGCCCAACATTGATGGAGGTTTCCTACTCTCACCTCTCTTTTCACATGTCTTAATTGAGTTCGCCACACTCACCCAAGGAAGAAATGGGTAGAGGTACCAACAGAAGAAAAGTAGTCAAAACTATCGATGTAATAAAATTCGTAGCACTATTAAAGATGGAGAGAGAGATTTTCCCCAACGGAGTCGCCATTTTTCTATTTTGATTGAAAAAATAGTATATAGTTTTGAAAAAGATTTAATTTTCTTTGGGAAATGCTTAATTTCTAAAATTTTTAATTTTTAAATTGAACACTTATTATGAATGAAATATCACCTTAAAAGGTGAACATATCATCCCCTAATAGGTTCAAATTTCAAAATGTTGAATTTATCCCAATTATCGTAGTTGAATTTGAGAAAGAACTACATATGACCCCGAAGGGTCAAAATGAGTACTCAATTTAATATTTAACTATGGTAATTTGGATAAGAGGATCATTGATCTCATAATCAAACTTACGATAGTAATTGATATATCTTTCCAAAGAAAGAAGTTATTAATCACTATTGATAGTCTAAAAATGATGATAATGATTGTCGAGTTTGATTTTCCCAAAGATAATTAATTGTGGGTTTTGAAAACGTAATTTTGAAAATTAGGTCTAGTTTTCTAAATCCTCTACAAGCGCAAGGTCTCGTAGCTAATTATATCATAGGAAACTAAAAATTTCCTATGAATACTCTCGATTAAATTAACGATATGAATTTTATTTAAGATTTTCAAATCTTGATATCAAGGGAGGTAGGGACTAGAATTTCAACAGGGATTGGTTCAAGATTTATTAGTTCTTTCTGGAGTCAAAGGAAGAAGAGTAGGAGGTGTTTTGAGATTTTGAATAACTTCAAAAAATAGCCCAACCTATCCTAAGTGTTGGGCTTGAGTTTGATGGAAAGAGATTTAATATTTAAGTGATTAGTTTTATTAGAAAGTGGGAATTAGATTTCCGGAGGTTGAGGTCTTAAGATTAAAAATCTACCTCAGAACCTAAGTCTAAAGTGGGTACTAAAAAATCAATGACCCGAAACCTAACTAATGTAATGCAAATCTAGACTTACTCCGGCTCGATTGGGGAGCCAGCTAAATCACCTAAGCACTTCAAAGCCATGTGTCCGGTCTTTTATATGTAGATTGATTAGGGACATTATTTAAGATTAGTTTAAGGAGAATGGGGCTGACATCTAGAGCAGATTCCTAATTGGCCCCTGCACATATGTTGGGTGAAATGTTTAAGTTAGAAATGCAATTAAGAATTAGACTCAATTTTAATTTATTACTAATGTAATGCATGCTAGTTGACTCGATTGAATGCTTAAATCAGGATGAAGCAATTTTAAAATCAGGCTTAAAAATAGGTTTTATCCTAGAGATTGCATAACATCACCTTGGACAGAACTGCACCCTAGTAGGTCAGGTGGTCTGCAAAACCCGCAGGCGGGGAGGTGCCTAACACGGAAGAGAAAAGTCAATATGAATGCATGAAAAAATCCCGGTGAGTCTGGGCTTACTTCTTAAAGGCGTTAGCGTTTCTATCTGAGCCCAAATTTTTTAATTTTAATTAAAGTAGAAATAGTTTGACCATACCCTCACGTGCCTCCGATTGGGTTCTAAGCTAAAACAAAGATCGACATGCAAAAGCGCCAAAAAAAACTACTAAAAGCATGTAATCTTAATATCGCAATCAATACAAGTAATCAAATCAATAAAATAATTAAATTAATTAAATAAATATTCAAAATAAAAGTCCATAGGCAAGTGCCTTTTAATTTTACAACACATGATCTGCAGGAAAAGTAAAGTGGCTGGGCACCACTGACAACAACCCGAATTCTATTATTAAGACTCAAGTGACTTTGAGAATTAGAATTCTTCTTGTTCTCCACTTCTTTGTCTTCTTGGAACTTCCTTGGATCGTCGGGTCTGGATATCCAAATGAAAAGAAACTCCCCATGAATAGGGGTGTTATCTTTTCTCTTTGGATACTTTGAAATCATCCAAATTTGGATCTCCAAATGAAAAGAGACTCTCCCCTAAGGGATGTCCCTTCCTCTTTGGATTCCAAATTGGATGCTTAAACATCCCATTCTCAAATCACTTTAAATAATTTACAACTCAATTTATATTCAAATTACATCAATTAAAATTAAAAATTAAGGCTCAATCTTGCAGGGTTATCCTAATAATCAATAATTATATAAACATCCCAAGCAGTTAATATATTTTTGAAATTTAAAATGCTCAATCCAGCCACATTTGGCCATGCTCTTTTAATTTTAAAAGGGGACTTAAGAAGATTTCTGAAGAACCTGCAAAAAATAGCGTCAATTTTAAAGCTTTAATTATTGCCCCCTTTAATTTTAAATGCCCTGTGCGAGCATGGCCACCTGCATATGATTGAATTAGTATAAATCATCCCTAACCTAGGGGTAGATCTAATGTACCATCAATCAAAATATAGAGAGCAGTAAATAAATAAATAATCACAGCAAAATCTACTACTAGCAAACATCATACAGTAAATGCTCGAAAAGCCATACACACAGCAAAAAAATAAACACCGGCCTAGCCTAAGACTAAAGTTGGTTGTCCTAGCGAACCATCTAAAGTGTGTGTAAAGGTTGTGTGGGTTTGATATGTCCTAAGTAGGATCATTAGTTAAAGTTGTTTGATGTTCTGGTTAGTTTAAAGGCTTAAGGGAAATTTTTAATTGAAGTTTAAATCTTAATGGTTTAAATTTGATTTTAAGCTTGATTTTGATTGTTTGTTGGATACCACATTTGTTTCATACTGAGGCAATGAAGTTTATTTCACCTTTCTTGGGGCTAATTTAATAGCCTCGTAGGCCTGGGTTATCGAGTGGAACATGGTATAATTAAGTGATTTGAGTTTGATTAAAGGTTTGAGAGTTGATAAATTTTATTCAAATTGATTAATTATTGGCTTTAATGTTAAATTGATATTTTCTAAAATTTTTGATAATTTATTAAATTTTGGAATTTTCTGAATTATTTGAATGATTTAATTAAGGGGTCAAAAGTTGATATTTTGATTAAGAGTGTTTTCTGGAATGTTAATATTTTATTAAAATACTAGACCTTAATACGATCAGTTAGACTATAAGTACATTGAAATTAGATTTTTCTACATTTTATTATGAAGATTTGATGTTTTGGGTTGATTTTGAACTAGAATTGACCAAAAGTTGAATTTTTTTTAAATTTGATTGATTTCTGGAAACTTAATATTTTTAATAAATATTAGACCTTAAGTTGAGTTTTATGCCTTTGAGTTTGCTCAATTTGGAGTTCATTTGAATTAGTTATGAATTTTTGAAGTTTTAAGAATTATTAGAATTTTCAAAATTAGTTAATTAATGGTGTTTTATCCATTTGAGTTCAAATGACCTCCAAATTACTTGGAATCAACTCCAAAGGTCAGGAAAGACCTAAGAAGTGAAGCATTTGAGAAAATTTTAGAATTTATAGTTATTTTTATTTAATTAAATTAATTAAATATTAGATTTCACTTAAATTTGAATTAAGCTTAAAATTGATGTTCAGTCAAGGGGCTTTTATTTTTCGTTGATTAAGGGTTCAATTTTGGTTAGTTAGAGGTATTACTTGTAATTTTTGGATTTAAATTTGATTTATTATAATTTCTTGAAGGTTTTAAGGCTATATTAAGGCTTGATTTTGATTAAGTTAATTGAGGGGCTTAATGACTTCAAAATTCAATGGGTAATTTTTCTAGGGCTGAGAGTGTCACTATGTTCAAATGTCAAAAGTTTCAAGTCAAGAGGATGTGAATTCCAATTATTAGAATTTTTGTAAGTTTTCTAACTCAAAGTCCTTAACTATTGTCCTTAATGATGTCATTAGGTTTAATAGGTTTGAATTGAAGTTTCTAAACACTTGACATAACATATACATAGCATGCACAAATACATAAACACATTCAACACCAAAATCTAGGAGAGCCCTAAGTGTGTGTGTGCACCTACACATGCAAAAGTTAAGGGTAGTAACATGAGCATTTACTTGATTAATGAATAATTAGATATTAATTATTCATTAATCCTTCCCCAAGATTTCCATTCACATATTTAATCTATGTTTAAAGTTCTAAATGGATTTCTCAAATATTAAGAATTTAAATATATGTATAATCTCAAAATAGGCTTTTAAATATAAATATACATACATATATATATATATATATATATATATATATATATATATATATATATATATATATATATATATATATATATATATATATATATATATATATATATATATATTTAAAATTTAAAATACTTAAAACATCATTAAAATAAATTTAATATTTAAATAAGAAATCCTCCGATTTTTAATGTTATTTAAAAATAAATATTCAAGTTTGAAAGTAATTAGTTTAATCTTTAATTAAATATTATATAATAATTAAAATAATTAAATAATTAATATTAATCAAAATAAATTAAAATTTTAATCTCTAAAATTTGTTTCAAATTAATGTACTCATTTTTCTAAAAATTTTTAGATATTATATGAATTTTTTTGATTTAAAATAAATTTATTACAAATTTTTGAAGTTTAAATTTTTTAAAAGGGTCTTTTAATTAATTTAAAAATTAATTAACGATTAAAAATAAATTTTAATTTAGTTAATTAAACCTTAAACCACTTCAGAAATTTTAGAATTATTTAAAATGTTTTCTTTAATTTTTTTTAAATTTATTAAAATTATTTAATATTAAATAAATATTATTTAATATTTAAATATTTGATTAATAAAAAATTGTAATATATAATTAAATAAATTTAATTTCAAAATAATAAAAATTTAAAATAATTATTCAATTATTAAATGTTCGATTAAAGAAAACTTAATAGTTCAATCATTTTAAACAACCCAGTGGCGGAGGAGGACACGTGGCGCGCTCCTGTTCGTTGATCCAAACTGCGGCCAATCATTGTCTGGCGGCGCAATGATTACACCGCCAGCAATGATTGCCGAATATTGAAACCGTAGACGCGGTTTCACTAATCTGTGTCAGCAACGGCTCCGAGCCATTGGATTTCCCGCGGTATGGAATCAAAGGCTCATATTGAGCCTGACGGTGAGTTTAACCACGGGATCGAATTCGCGATTAAGCCGAGTCGCGGAACGGCTAGATCACGACTGCTGATCCTAAGATCAACGGTCCCGATCTCATGCAGCTATAAACACTGCGTAACCCGACCCCTAAATGAGTTAAACAGTTCGTTCTCTTGATCCGGTAGACCAAACTTAATAAATCTTTAAACCTAGATTATAGAGATGAATATAAATTATGTGGGTTGTTTGTTTTGGCTTGAAACAAGCTCAATGAAAGCTATTTAAACTAGTGGAATCTAGGCTAGGGTTTGGGTTTTTGAAGGATTTTACAGATGGATTTTGAATTTCTTGATATCTATGAACTTGTTGACTATCCACGCTTAGATTTATGGAAGGAACCACCAGCTCAAAATGTTTCGATCAACCGCTTCAAGTTTTGGATGGAGGTGTGGTTATTTCGTCAAAAAGATTATCGCTGATGACATGCAACCACCTGGATTTGGTAGTGGGGAGATAGGAGAGGTCCTGGGGAATTGAAACGAAATAAGAGTTGGGTCTGGGAGGCTGAATGTAGTGAGAGACAGTAGGGTGTTGGAATGAGGCTTCCTTAGGGTATTTTTCCCCTATTGAGATGTCCTCTGCTTGAATGGGCGGCTAGGATTGCTTTGGTAGGTTAGTGGGATGCTTCCATCTGTCTAGGGAGTAGGTGGAAGAAGGGGGTATCAAGGATACAAGGACTGATGATGTGTAAAGGCCCCTTTTGTCCCATATGAGCTTATGGAATTGATAGCAGCCCTTTGATCCTCATCTAAGGGCTAGGAAATTACTTGAGAAGACTCTAGAAAGAGTCTAAGCAGTTGGAGGGATTTGAATTAAAGTAGAGAGGAATTAACATAGAGATTTTAACCATTTAATGATCATTTGACTAGTTATTGACTAGTTTGACCAGTCAATGGTCCCTTGAGGCTGAGGTGGCATGGAGTGGATGGGTTTGAGCTGGCTTGGAGTGGTTTCAAGGGTTTTGATGGGGTGGCATTAGAGCTTGAATATTTTAAAAGGGTTTGAGCTAGTTTGACCAAGTCTTAATGTGTTGACTTGGTCAACTAGACTTGAATTAAGTTGGCTAAGGTTTAAAGCATAATTAGGCCATGGTTTGGAGTTGATTCGAAGTTTGAGTGAGCTTTGAAATATCAAATGGGTTAGAATAACCCATTAAAAACACTAAGGGGGTATTTAGGTCAACCTAGGTTGACTTGATCAACTAGGTTGATCGAAGACCTTAATTTGGGTTTACTAGATTTGATTAGATGTTTTGAGTGTTTTAAAAGTGATCTGGAGGATTGAAATGATCATCCGAGTCAAATTACCCATTTAGGCCCTTAATGGGTTATTAGGTCGACCCTGGTTGACTTGATTAAACAGGTTAACCCAGGAGCTGGGAATGGGCTTAACAAATTTGAAATGACATTTAGAAACCAATGGAGGTGGTCGTAGGGTCTGGAGAGGTCATTTAGTCAAAATGACCTATTTTGACCCTTAAAGGCCTGTTTGGTCAACCTGGTTGACTTGGTCAACTAGGTTGACCCAGAGTCTGGTTTGGGTCCAACAGGTTTAGTTTGATATTTAAAACTTGCTGAAAGTGGTTGCATTTAATTTGGAGCTCATTTGATCAAAAGTGACTATTCACACCCATAAGGGGTATTTTGGTCATTTTGATCCCTGGTCAACTGTGGGGAAAAATGAGTCAAACAAAATGAATTTTAATGCTCAATAGGTCATAATCAAGGGTCTGGAAGTGATTTGAGGGTTTAGAGAAGGCTCCAAGATCAGAATCCACTGGGTGGCAGATCAAGTGGCATAGGTTGTAAATATTTGAAGGTTTTACAGCCTTTAGATTTCAATTCAATTTCTGGGGTTAGAGACGTCAGAATGAGATCAAACTTGGAGGGTTGCCTCTAGACAAATGTCATATCAGTATACAACTGATAGACTCTGAATCAGAGGTCATTTGACTGGGGTTTGAAGTGTTCAAAGATTTGTTGGAAAAAGATTTTAGGACTTAGACTTTAAACCTTAGATTTGATCTGGATGTCTGGTTTTGAGCTGGATTTTGAATTTGAATATCTGGATTTGAATAAAGTCTATATTGAATTGAATTCTAGATTGATCTAGAGGAATCCTGGGGTTTAGAGTGGATCCAAGGGTTTAGATTAGCTTAAGGGGATCCTAAGGTCTAGAGTAGATCCTAGGGATTAAAGTCTAGGAAAAATCCTAAAGTCTGGGTAGATCTAGGACATGGGTAGATTCTAGGACCCGAAGTCTTAAAGAATCCTAAGATCTAGGATCTAGGAGGTCTCCAAAATCTAAGAAATCCTAGGTTCTAGGGTCTAGAAGATTTTTAGGATCTAGAGTAGATCCTAAAGCCTAAAATCCAGGAAGATCCTATGATTTTTTGATTCTAGAATAATCTTGAGCTCTAAAATCTAAGAAGAATCCTAGGGTCTAGAATAGATCTTAAGATCAAGAATCTAAGAAAAAATCCTAGGGTCTAGAATAGACTGAAGACTAAATTGATCTGAGATCAGGATTGATTTGAATCTGGATTGATCCTACGGTCAGGATTGTTCCTAAGGATTAGAAAGATCCTAAGGTTTGGATTGGTCCTACTATCCTTATATAAAAATAAGGTCAACAACCTAGGATACTAGATTCTTAAGGTTTGGGTCCTTAAGAGATATCTGAGGATTCTCTTAACTACAGTCAGGTGGGATTCCTTAGGATTAGATTGAAACCTAGCATAAAGATAAATACTAAACATGATATCTGGTTGGCTAGTAGTCAGGTAAATAAATGATCCAATTATTCTTCTAACTTCTTCTAATCAACAGATTTTCCATTTGAATCCTTGTTTAACTGGACACTTGAACTCATTGGAGTGTTTATTGGCTTGGCTTTATCCATTTCATATTTCTTCAAGATATCCTTAATATAATTTGATTGATTGATAAAAGTTCCATCATCCATTTGCCTTATACTAAACCCAAAAAAGTGGGACAATTCTCCCATCATACTCATCTCGTACTCCTTACTCATTATTTTAGAAAAAATATCACATAAGTTTTTATCAGAAGATCAAAAAAGTATATCATCAACATAGATCTGGACAATGAGTAAATCATCTCCTACTTTCCTCAGAAAAAGGATGGTGTCGATGTTCCCCTTAACAAACTCTCTTTCTAATAGGATTATGCTAAGCCTCTCATACCAAGCCCTGGGTATCTGTTTCAATCCATATAAGGCCTTTTTTAATTTGTAAACATGATTAGGATATCGCGAACTCTCAAAACCTGAGGGTTGCTCTACAAAGACATCTTCCTTTATTACCCCATTTAAAAAGGCACTCTTGAAATCCATTTCAAAAAGCTTAAATCTTTTATAACATGTAAAGGCTAATAACACCCTAATAGCTTTCAATCTAGCTATAGGGGCAATGGTCTACTCAAAATCAATTCTTTCTATTTAATTGTACCCCTTAGCCACCAATCTTGCCTTATTTTTAACCACCACACCAGAATCAATTATTTTATTCTTAAAGACCCACTTGGTTCATACTACACTTTGATCCTTAGGTCTTTCTACCAACTCCTAAATATCATTCCTCACAAATTGATTAAGTTCTTCTTGCATAGCTAAGATCCAAAATTCATCAGAAAGGGCTTAGTTGATGTTGGTGGGTTCAATTATTGAGATAAAGGCAGAATGGTTTACTTCCTTCCTAGGTCCATGCCTAGTTCTAACACCTTCAGAAGGGTCTCCTAAGATCAGTTCTTTAGGATGACTCGAAGAAAATATCTCCAATCTCTAGGCAAAGTGTTTTGAGGTTCTACACTTTCTTCTAGATTTGTATTTTTAACTTCTTGGGTAATCTCTCCTACTTCCTCCTCTTCCTCAGCTCTAAACTCCTTAGGATCAGATTCATTAAATACCACATGAGTAGTCTTCTCCACTACCAAAGTCCTCTTATTAAACACCCTAAAGGATTTCCCCACACTAGAATATCCTAAGAACATTCCTTCATCAGATTTTGGGTCAAATTTTCGTAAGGATGATTTTTCATTGTGAGAATGAATACCTTACACCCAAAGACATGGAGGTGGGACAGGTTTGGAGTTCTACTCTTAATAATCTCATAGGGTGCCTTATTCAGTTTGGATCTAACATTTGCCCTATTCAACACATAACAGGTTGTGTTCACCGCTTCTACCAAAAGTATTTTAGAAGTGAATACTCAAAAAGCATAACTCTAGCGGCTTCCACTAAGGCCCTGTTCTTCTGTTCAGCTACCCCATTCTGTTGAGGGGTCCTAGGAGCTGAAAAGTTATGCTAATCCCTTGCTCCTCAAAGAAGGTTCGAAATCTCACATTTTTAAATTCTCCACCATGATCACTATGGATGGTCAAGATCTCACACCCTAACTTCCTTTGAATCCATGTGGAGAAAGATTTAAATTCATTGAATGACTCAAATTTATGTGATAGAAACCTAATCCAAGTGAACCTCGAGTAATCATCAACAATCACAAATCCATAGACTTTTCCCCCTAAGCTGGCAGTGCTAATGGATCCCAAGAGATCCATGTGAAAGACTTCTAAAGGTCTAGAGGTTCTAATGTCCTTAATAGAGTGGAAAGAGGATTGGACTTGCTTCCCTAGCTGACAGGCATCACTCAGGTGGTCCTTAGTGAACTTAAGCTTGGGGACACCTCTAACTAAGTCCTTTTGGGTGACTCTTCTATGGGTTTTTATGCTGGCATGACATAATCTCCTGTGCCACAACCAAGACTCATCAGTAGTATTTTTAAGCAAAATAAAGTAGTACATTCAATATTATTTAAATCAAGCATGTAAATGTTATTGATCCTCTTGCCCTACAAAATAGTATTATTATTTAAGCTTATAATGCATGTGTTTGCCAGGAACTTGATGCTGAACCCTTTGTCACATAGTTCACTGATGTTGAGCAGGTTATATTTCAGCCCGTCCATAAGCAAAACATTTTCAATCAAAAGGTTCTTGGAGTTTCCAATTATACATGTACCTACCACTTTCCTGGTGGTGTTGTCTCCAAGAGTGACCTTGCCTCTAGCCCTGACCTCCAGTGAAATGAATTGATTTTCATCTCCAGTCATATGTCTTAGCATCTGCTATCCAGGTACCACATGTTCTCATGAGGTCTTATGTGAGAGCACCCTATAAAATCATCAAACGTTAAATTTGGGAACCCAAACATGTTTTGGTTCCTTCTTATGGAAAGAAGAGTGCAATGCAGCTATGCTATGCTGTAAATCATGCAATTTAGGCCTCCACACCCAATGTGTACTACAGTGAACAGTGCAGGTGTAGGAGATATGTCCTAACATGCCACAATAAAAATATCTAATGCTAAAAAAATGGTTAACTAATCTACGTGGGTGGTAGTGCCTCTTCCTAGGTTTGAATGATGTATATTTTGATGATTTTGAATGAGATTCTTCAAGTGATGGAGGTTTATAAAATTGTGCAAATGTAGGAGGTATTTTATTTTGCTCAAATGCACTGATTTTTACACTTTAGAAATTCATTTTCCTTTTTGAGACTTGTAATTTGAAATTTCAAATAGTGCTCACTACTATTTAAATCACATACCATGATGTTTAGTTCTTTAAAAGCTCTTTCTAAATCAACATGCGATGCTTTCAATGAATCATGCTCAACAATCAATTCAGAATGCTTTTTATTCAACTCATCAAATTCATCAAGTAATGACATGTGATTGCTTTCAAGTGTAGAATGATCCTTAATCAAAACTTCGTACTCTTTTTTCAAGTTTAAGAATTCCAATTTCAAGCTAGCATGTATTTTCTTATATTTCCTATATGATGAATGGATTTTTTTTTGAAACTTCAAGTAATTGATTGTAGGTTAGCTCACATACCTCTTCTTGATCAGACTGACCAAGATGATCATCCACCATCAAACACAAGTTTGTAGAATCCTCTTCAACTTCAATCTCAGAGGAGTCAGATACTGAATCCACCAAAAAAGCCTTTTGGTTCTTCTTCTTGTCCTTCCTAAAGTTGGGTTTCTCCTTACAATTCTCCTTGCTTAGGTGAGTCTTAAGTGTAGGATAATCAGCCTTTATATGTCTAGGCTTCCTGCATTCAAAATAAACTGTATCAGAAGAACCTTTAAAATTTTTGCTACTCCTACCTTTGTTCCACTTCTAAAAGTTATTGTGTTTCTTCCTTATAAAGTTTTTGGATTACCTAGTGATTAAGGTAACATCATCACTATCAGACCCGGAAGAATAAGTCTCCGTATCGTTGGCCTTCAGCGCCACAGTCTTCTCTTTCTTCTTCTTACCTGCATAAAGTTGTCTTTGGTTCACCCCTTGCTTGTAAGCAATGAGTGATCCAAGTAAGTTATTAATATAATAAGCATTCAAATCCTTAGATTCAGTGATCATAGTTATCTTGGCATCATAGGAATAAGGCGAACATCTCCAAATCTTGTTAACTTTCTCATAATTAGTAAGCTCTCTTCCTAAGGCATGCAGGGAGGTGACAATTTGTGTGAACCTAGTATACATATGAGATATTGACTCACTAGGTTTCATGTGAAAGAGCTCATAGTCATGATGCAGTATATTTATCGTAGATTATTTAACTTTAGATGTACCTTCATAAGTGATACATAATCTATCCCAGATTTCTTTACCAGTCATGCAAGTAGAGACATGCATGTAATCCTCAAATTTTAAAGCACAGAAAAAATAGTTCAAGCATTTTGTATTTAGTTGTGCTAAAGAACGATCATCAAAGGTCCATTCGGCAAAAGGTAGTTTAGTTTTAATACCATTAACAAGTCTAAAAAGTGCTTTATAACCATCTTTAACAACCATCCACATACAATAATTAATAGATTACAAAAGATGGACATACGAGTTTTTCAAAAATCAAAAGGTTTGTTATCAAACAAAGGTGGATGAGTAATGGAATAACCTTCAGCAGTATTTCTATTACCAAAGTTAGCCATGGATCAAATTCAGAAGTTTTTCAAAAGTAGATTTTATGAATCCCGCTCTATTACCACTTGAAAGTTCGTTAGGGATCTTAAGCCCTTACGAACTAACCCGAGGCTAACCAAGAGGGGGGGTGAATTGGTAATTTTAAAAATTCATGAGTAAAAATGATTGAGAAAATCTTTTTGAATGTTTTAAAATGTTTACAGTCTCGCGATGATGTGTAGATATTCAATAATAATAAAAAAATAATCACAATCACACAATCTTCAATAGAAAAATAAATGCAAAAAATAATTAGTAAGAACACACCAGATTTTATAGTGGTTCGGTCAACTTGACCTACATCCACTCCCCGGAGCCTCCCCTCCGGGTATTGCACTAACACTAAGTGACTCTCCTTCTGCTCCCACATAAGGGCGGAGAAGCCAGTACAAAAACTCCTTTCCACTAACCCAGTAAGGCAGAGAACCTAGACTCCTTTCGCTTCCTCCTGAAGCAGGCAAAGAACCATACCTCCTTTTTCTTCTTCCTGAAGTAGGTAGAGAACCTTACCTCCTTTTGCTTCGTCTTGAAGCAGGCAGAGAACCTTATCTCCTTTTACTTCCTCCTGAAGCAGGCAGAGAACCTTGATCTTCTTACAGACGATCCTTCAACGAAGACTCTAAGGACAAGAGACGACTACCGGAGAAGATGACTCAGATCCTTGTTTGGTCTAACCTTTGTGATCACCTCATAAACTCCCCCTCATAAGATCTTCTCTCTCTCTCCCAAGCTCTCTCTCTCTCCTTCTCAAAGTTCTCACAAGAAAGAACAGCAGCAAAAGATCTCAACGGTTGAACAAAAAAGATCTTAAATAGGAGGGCTCAAAGATTGCCTTGAAATTCAATTTGATGATCCTATTCGTATAGTACGATCCAATATCATATAGTACGATTAGTTCAGGAATAGTTTCATCCAGTACGAATGCAAATGAAACGTTCATAAATTTTATGAACATCGTATAGTACGATCCATAGATCATACTAGACGATCATTTTATTTTCAACTATTCGTACGAGATGATCTATAGGACGATTGAAATTCATCTCTGTTCATCATCCCGCACTGTAATATTCATATAGTATGATTAATTTATTTTAGATCATCATCCTATATGATGTAAATATCATCTCGGATGATTAGTACAAAAAATTGTGGTTTTATCTGGTACGATATATGGGACAACCCAAAATCGTCTCTATTCATCGTATAGTATGATTAACATCATACAGTATGATCAAGTGTAATTAAGAAACTATAATTTAATTGCTTGATTATGGGGGATAATTTTGGCAAGATTTAAAATGATCGTATAGTACGATTATAATCGTACAGTATGATTAGTTCAAAAAATCAAAATTCAAAACTAACCAAAACTATCATGGCAGCTAGGATTTTCATGTTGAAATAAATCATACAGTATGATATGGATCATACATGCATATCATACTGTACGATTAGTTTATAAAACTAATCATCCAGAATTAGCAGTTAAGCCTGGGTTTAAATGGCAGATCGTATAGTATGATTAAAAATCATACAGTATGATTTTGTAAAAAAAAATTAATATAAGTAAAAAAATTTTAGCTCTCCCCCTATGTGTGTGTGCAAGGTTACTTAGCTTGAAGATCCATTACATTACACTTGACTCAGAAAAATGAAAAAATATATTGAACCTGTAACACAAACAGACTAACTTGATCTTGAGCTGGCTTGAATTGTAATTGATCCTGTGAACCTGAAAGGTTAGACACTCAACCAGAAATAAAAAGGTTTACTATCATCAAAATCATAGTCTTTGAATCTAGATTCACAACAGGTATTTTGGGTAGGAGCAATGAATACTACTTTATATATCTTGAATAGGGTGAATGTTAAATCAAAATTGAATAAGACACCTTATGAGAAGGGTAGGAAAAAATCTTTCACATCTTCATGACTTTGGATATAAATGCTTTATCCTTATTAATGGAAAATATACTCTATGAAAGTTTGATCCTAAGTCTGATGAAGGCATCTTCTTCGGCAATTCCTCTGTAGGTAAATCCTATAAGATCTTTAATAAGAGGACCTTAGTTGTAGAGGAGTCTGCCTATGTGGTGTTTGATTAATCTGATAATTCTTATGAGTCTAAGTTAGAAGAAGATGAGGAATTAGAGGTTACCCAAGGAGTAGAGTCTATTGACCTAGGTGATATAGAAGATCCTCAGGAGCCATTACATAGAGAATGGTGATACTCAACTAGTCTTCATATGGAGCTCATCTTAGAGGATCTGTCTTGAGGAGTTAGAGTAAGGCATGGACTTAAGAAGGAGTTTAGTCATTCCATGTTTATCTATTTGAAATAACCCACAAATATAAACCAAGACATTTCTGATAAATTCTAGATCATAGCTCTGCAAGGAGAGTTAAACCAATTTGTTAAGAATGATGTATAAGAGTTGGTTAGCAGGCTTAAGGACTAGAGTGTAGTAGGTACCAAGTGAGTATTCCAAAATAAGATGAATTATTCTAGATTATGGTTAGAAATAAGGCTAGATTAGTAGATAAGGGGTATAATCAAATTGAAGGCATTGATTTTAAGGAGACCTTTCCCACTATAGCTAAATTAGAAGCCATCAGAGTACTGCTAGCTTTTGCATAATTTAGGGGCTTTAGGTTGTATCAAATGGAAGTAAATAGTGCTTTCTTAAATGGGGTTATAAAGTTAGATGTCTATGTAGAATACTTCAAGGATTTGAAAATTAAACCTTTAACAATCATGTGTACAAATTGAGAAAGGCTTTATATGGGTTGAAATAAGCACCTATGGCATGGTATGAAAGGCTTAGTATATTTCTCCAAGATATCATTTATTAAGGTAGTGTAGATACCACTTTATTTCTAAAGAAAGTTGGGGATGATCTACTCATTATATAAATACATATGGATGATAAATTATTTTAATAAATAAATGAACATTTTTGTAATGATTTTTCAAAAACTATGAGTAGAGAGTTTGAGATAAGCATGATGGGTAAGATGACATATTTTCTTGGATTTAGTGTGAAGTAAAGGGATGATGGTACCTTTCTTAGTCAAAGTAAGTATATCAAGACAATTCTAAAGAAGTATAAGATGAAAGTTGCTAAAGTAAATAATACACCCATGAGGTCTACCATTCAATTAGACATGGATGTAAATGAAAAATCAATAGATAAAAATTTATAGGGAGACAGTAGGATAACTTATGTATTTGACTGCTAGCAGACAAGATAAAATATTTAGTGTTTGTCTATATGCTAGATTCTAAGCTGATTCGAAAGAATCCCATATGAGAATAGTTAAAAGAATCTATAGATACTCTATAGGCACTCAAAGTTTAGGTATCTGGTATCCTAGACATAGCTCTTCATTTGAAATCATAGGATATTCATACATAAACTTTACACAGTGTAGAATAAATAAAAAAAGAACTTTGGGACAAGTCAGTTTATAGGGAAATCATTATTTTCCTAGTTTAATATAAAGTAAAATTTAGTAGCCCTTTCCACCACTAAGATAGAATACATAGTTGTAGGAAATTGTGTTGCTCAAGTCTTATGGCTAAAGCAACAAATCCTAGACCTTACAGTCTCTGTAGGCACTGTACCAATCATATGTGATAGTACAAGTGCTATCTGTAATTCCAAAAATCCAATTCAACACTCCTGCACTAAGCATATAAATATCAAACATCATTTCATTATAGATCATTTAGTTAAGGGAGATATAATGCTATATCATGTAGCAACTTAGAATTAATTGGTAGACATTTTCACCAAACCCCTAAACTATGACATCTTTAACACATTGAGGACCAAATTAGGTGTCATTGACATTCATGCTTGATTTAGGGTAGAAGTGAAATCAACATCATGAGTAGTTATTTGGTTTGTGTGTTTTCTTGTTTGCTATGTTTTTTAATTTATTTTAATTTATTATTTTTTATTTTGGTTTGTTTGTTTGATGCTACATGTTAGTAAAAGCCTTCCTTGATCATTACATACCAAATAAATTAAAAAAAATTCATTAAGAAAAAAATGTTCACATCGTACTGTACAGAAATCATTCATACTATACAATAAGCAGACCTTAGCACAACTTTTCCACTCATGAGATCAACATCCCAGATCTGACAAATAATTGATGATCATACTATATAACCACCTCTTCGTACTATATGATCCATGTGTCAACAACCATTGGATGAATTTAAATTGGCCAGCATGATATTAATTATGAAACCATACATTATAAACACAAGTCCATACCATATGAACCTTTTGGTTAAAAGTTGTACCAAATGACTCCTCAGGATGAACGCCATTATGAAGATCATTTAGTCCAATCCTGATCAAACTATATGATTTGAATATTTTTTGATTGGTTGTAAAGACTATTTAACTTCTTCTGATTGCATTGTACGGTATCTAATTATACTGCACAATCTGCTTAAATCTATAAAAGAAAGGGAAGTTCTAAGGATTGAATCACACCACTACAAGCTTTCTCTTATAATAGCCTTTAAGTTTTCATCCTTTGTAGTCCACAATGGTAGATGGTAAGAAAGCTTATATGCTAGAAGGAAGTTCATCTCATTGTCCTATTAGTGACGACTTTTAGATAATCAAGAATGAATCTACTTACCACCATTTTTAAGAAGCCCACATCACACCTTCCCACATCCTAAACAAAACAATTCTTAATTATCAATTTTAGAACTCTTTGTGTCCACCACTCTCAATTTTTGTTAACCCTTACTTTCCGCTTTAGTTCTAAACTCTTCTTTGAATTCTTTGCGAGCCTACAAGTAAATGTTTAATTCACTTCTATGAACTCCTATGTCTATTGTTATCCTACAAAAATAACCAAATAGGACCTTACTGAATATTTACATCTTCGTACAAAATGAGTTCAACCACTTAACTTAACATCTAGGGGTGATTATGATTGGACCACTATAAATCTGACCCTTAGGAATACCCCATTAAATCAACACTAGGCACTTATAAAATCACATAACCAGAAAGCCCATATCAACTAGTGTTCTTTGCACTTCTATTCTTCCTAAGGCTGGAGATAGATTAAATATCACCCCACTTCTGAATGTCACTGCTTATTTCATCATATATGGCACTGTGTTTGATGAATCCCACAAGATGATTAGCTATTTTCAAAATCTTATTTGAATTTTCTAACCATCAAGCCAACATATGCAGAATATTGCTTTATGACAATTAATCACCTTTGTCCTAGATTAGAAATACTGACTTCTGTATCCCACACCAGTAGATAAATTTCTGATCTTATACTCCAATGGTTCCTTCCATATTTTGTTTTGTCGACCCCAAGGGGATGAGTTTGAAGAAGAGCACAAGTTTAATGAGACCACTTCCAGCACCTGTACTAACAAGAACATCGGCTCACTAGTTTTAGGCCTATGGCTCAATCTTGGAATAACTTGATTGCTTGAAGATGCAATCAGCTACACAATATTAAGAGACTACTCAGTATTATGAGTGGCTTCACCAATAGCGTGAGATTTTCCAAATATAGCATAAGCTGCATCAATAGTAGTACAAGGAGATCCAATATATATATATAAGAAGCAGAATGGCTTGCTCCAGTAGCACCATTAGCAGATCTAGCAGTAGCATGAGGCAGATTGAGCCTAGTTTAGTGACTTGTTTTCTTACCTTTACTAGTATTTCCAAGCACCACCTCCACCTAATAAGGGATTTTCTTACTTCTAGGCTTGTCTGTGTTGTGCTGCAATCTTTATTTTTATTTGAGTCTCCTTTCTATTTGGTTGACTCTCATTTTTGGTGATGTCAAAAGTGGGAGTATGTTCATTAGTTTTACATGTTTGGTTTTTTATGTAGTTTAGCTTCTACTTATTCTCTGATTATGCTAGTTGAATTTTCTTTATTATTCCTATTTAAAAAAAAAATAAAAATGAAAAAAAACTCCCCTAATATTAAAATAATTCACTCAGTAAGGAAGAGATTAGGAGATAATAAATTATACTTAAAATTTCAACCAATAATATTTGCTTTCATCAAAAGGGGGGTGATTATTACAATTTCGGACCTCGAGCATGTTATTTTGATAATAATAAGTATTATTCGATTTTTTATTTTTTATCCTAATATTATTACTGGATATTTGCCTTGTACACACTAACATTTCAGGTATAGAAGAGTAAGCATTTTTGCTCATTTTTCCTATATTTAATGATTTAAAAGTCCTATAAAAGGAGTGTGCCAGCTTAGCGACTGTGCACACACATGCTAGGGAGTGAAAACTTAGATTTTAAAATTTATGCAGATATACTAACCACATTATACTGTATGATCTATTAATCTAAAATTAATTAAAATAGCTAATTGAGTAACTAATATTTTTAATGAATCAAATTATACAAACTAGACCGTACATGGTGATCAGTTTAAATCAAATCCCTAGCTGCCAATCAGATTTAGGTAAGTATTTTAAATTTTGAATTTATAACTGATCATGTTGTATGAATCAATTCATACTATATGATATTTAAAATATCATCTAAATTAATCCCCATGATCAGTTAATCAAATTAAGGTTTAATTAATATGGAAGATCATGTAGTACGATGTTGATCGTACAGGAGGATTGGTAGAGAAAAAAAATTGATTGTCCTAGGGATCATTATGGATGAACCTTAATTTATTAAACTAATCATATAGTATAATGCAATCATACTGAATGATTAACATAGATGATGTTTGATCATCCCAGATCGTCCTTTGTAATCTTTAAAGAATGAACAAATTGTACCATATGATCCAAGTATCATAGTATATGATCAGTATGCTATATTTGAATAGATCATACTGTTACTCATCCTTCATATTAAATGATCTGGGATATCTTGAACTAATTGTTCTATATGATCCCTGATAAGAGTGTACAAGTAGAGTTAGCTAACTTAAATTTTATGGTTAATTTGAGCCTTTATTTAAATATTATACCTAATTCAGCTTAGAAAATTATTTGCCGCATTTTCTAAGGAGAGCTTCCCTGTCAATGGTTTGAAGAGGGAACATTTCTTTGAGAGAGAGAGTGGTGAGGTTTTGAGGGAGAAGATTCTTGTGGGAATAAGAGAGTGTGTGAGAGGGATTTTTACAAACAGTCTTGCACCTTCTTCCTCCATGGTCAGTGTCTTTATTAAGGGGAAACTCCCAGAAGAGTCTCTACATTGAAAGGATTCGGCCACTATGCCCCACTATGAAGGTGAAAGGGATTTAGCTTCCCTGTTGAACGAAGGAGGTGAAATGGATTCAAATACTCTATCACTACGAGAAGGTAAAAGGGATTCAACTACTCCATCGCACCAAGGAGGTGGAAGAGATTTGTAATGGCTTCTCCACCTTGCTGTTGTGGTAAAAGGAGGATCACTAAGTTTTAGTGCAATACTCAGAGTGGAGGACTTTGCGGAGTGGATGTAGGTCATGGGTGATTGAACCTTTATAAATCTCTGGTGTGTTTATTCTTGCTTTTGCTTTTACTTTTCCATATTTTTTTCTTGCATCCTTACTTATTGTAAAATTTTTGATTTGTGAGTTGGACTGTGCATCAAATTTATATCTTATTTTTGCTCAAAAAGAAAGACAAAAAGATTCAGAAATCAAAAAATCAAAAAAAATTTTATTTGCAAGTTCTATTTAAAATCAAAACAAAGTTTTGTTTAGATTTGTGAATTTGATTCTTTAAAAAAATCATCTTGATTTAACTGTTGAGTATGTTTTCTTGAAAACATTGCATGTTGATTTAGAAAAGGCTTTCAAAGAACTAGATACTATTGCATGTGATTTAGATAGTAGTGAGCATGCATTGAAACAACAAGTGGCAAGCTATAAAAAGGCAAATGAGTTTCAAAGAGAAAAGATCATTGCATTAGAGCAAAATAAAACACCACCTTCACTTATAGTGTTTTATAAAACATCAACAAAGCATACATCATTCAAACCTAGGAAGAGGCACTATAACCCAAATTGATTAGTAAACCCTTTTACGGGTGTTAGATCTTTTCTTGTGGCATGCTAGGACATATCTCCCACATTTACAACATTCTCCGTATAACATATTTGGTGTGGAGACCAAAATTACAAAATTCACAGTATAATGTGCATGCATCGCATTCTTCTTTCCTTCACAAGGGACCCAAACCTGTTTTGGTTCCCAATTCTAACATTTGATGATTTTGTAGGGGTGCTCTCACAAAAAGTCTCGTGAGAGCATATGGTGCCTTGACAGCGGATGTTCAAGGCATATGACTAGAGATGCAAATCAATTTATTTTACTGGAGGCCAGGGCAGGAGGCAAGGAAACACTTAGATACAACACCACCAAGAGAGTGGTAGGATTAGGTATAATTGGTGATTAAAAAAATTTCATCATTAATAATGTTTTGCTTGTAGATGGATTAGAACACAATCTGCTCAGTATCAGCCAGCTCTGTGATAATGGCTGCAACATAAAATTTCTGCCAACTTGCTACATTATAAGCTTAAATGACAAAATTATTTTGCAGGGAAAAAGGATCAATAATGTTTACATGCTGGATTTAAATTACTTTAAAGCTGATATTACTATTTTCTTAAAATCAATTACTGATGAATCATGGTTGGGGCATAGGAGATTATGTTATGCAAGCATGAAAAGCCTTAGGAAGATCACCCAAAAAGACTTAGTGAGAGGTGTCCCCAAAAAAGTGTTCACTAAGGTCCACCTGTATGATGTCTGTTAGTTAGGAAAGTAAGTCAAATCGTCCTTCCACTCTATCAAAGACATTAACACTAGCAAACCCTTAGAAGTCCTTCACATGGTTATCTTTAGACCTATAAGCACTTCAAGCTTAAGAGGGAAGGTCTTTGGGTATGTGATTGTTGATGATTATTCTAGGTTCAATAGGGTTTAATTCCTATCTAATAAAAGTGAATCATTCAAAGAATTTAGATCTTTCCCACTTGGATTCAGAGGAAATTAGGTTGTGAAATTTTGACAATTCATAGTGATCAAGGTGGAGAGTTTGAAAATGAGAAATTTGAAACCTACTGTAAGGAGCAAGGGATAGATCATAATTTTTTAGCTCCTAGGACCCCTCAGTAGAATAGGATAGCTAAATGGATGAACCAGATCCCTGTAGATGCCGCTAGAGCCATGTTAGCTGAATATTCACTTCTTAAATACTTCTGGATAGAAGTGATGAATACAGTCTATTATGTTCTGAATAGGGTAAATCTTAGATCTAAGCTTAACAAAAAACCCTATGAAATTCTAAAGGGTAGGACACCCAACCTCTCTCACCTTCGTGTCTTTGGATGTAAAGTGTTCATTCTGAATAATCGAAAGTCTCAACTAGGAGTGTTCCTAAGTTACTCAAGTGTTGAGAAATCCTACAGAGTCTTCAATAAAAGAACCCTGATTGCTAAGGAGACCACTCATGTTGTGTTTGATGAATCTGATAATTTTGGAAGGTCTAGGGGAAAAGAAGAGGAGGTTGTAGAAGTCACCCATGGAGTAGAATTTGCCAATATAGAGGAAAGGGTAGAACCTAAAGTTACATTGCCTAGAGAATGGAGATATTATTCATGTCATCCTAAAGAACTAATCTTAGGAAACCCATTTGAAGGTGTTAGAATTAGGCATGGACTTAAAAATGAAGTAAAGCACTCTGCCTTCATTTCAATGACTGAACCCACCAACCTATATCAAGCCTTATCAGATGAATTTTAGATCCTAGCCACGTAAGAAGAATTGAATCAATTTATAAGGAATGATATTTGGGAGCTAGTTGGAAGACCTAAGGACCAGAGTGTGGTAGAAACCAAATGGGTCTGTAAGAATAAAATGAATGATTTTGGTGTAGTGGTTAGGAATAAGGTAAGATTAGTGGCTAAGAGGTACAACCAAATAGAAGGGATTAATTTTGATGAAACGTTTTCTCCAGTAGCCCGATTAGAAGCAATTAGAGTGCTACGGGCCTTTGCTTGTTATATGGGATTTAAGTTTTTCCAAATGGATGTTAAAAGTGCCTTTTAAAAATGGGTAATAAAAGAAGATGTGTTTGTAGAGTAACCCCGAGGCTTTGAAAATTCCCAATTTCCAAATCATGTCTTTAAATTAAAAATGGCTTTGTATGGATTTAAACAGGCACCCAGGGCATTATTTGAGAGACTTAGCACTTTCCTACTGGAAAGAGAGTTTGTTAAGGGGAGCATAGACACCATCCTTTTTCTGAAGAGAGTAGGAGATGAAATACTTATTGTCCAGATCTATGTTGATGATATATTATTTGGATATTTTGATAAAAATTTATGTGATGATTTTTCTAAAATAACAAGTAAGGAATTTGAGAAGAGAATGATGGGAGAATTATCCTACTTTTTGGGGATTAGCATAAGGCAAACAGATAATGAAATTTTTCTTAATCAATCAAAATACATTAAGGACATCCTAAAGAAATATGAAATGGATAAAGCTAAGCCAATAAACACTCCCATGAGCTCTAGTGTTCAATTAGATAAAGACATAAATAAAAAATCTGTTGATAAAAAAAATACAGAGGAATAATTAGATCACTACTTTACTTAACTACTAGCAAACCTGATATTATGTTTAGTATTTGTCTATATTCTAAATTTCAGGCTGATCCAAAAGAGTCCCACCTGATTGCTATTAAGAGAATCCTTAGATTTCTCTTAGGGACCCAAGACTTAGGAATTTGGTATCCTAGGCATAGCACTTCTTTCAAAATTATAAGATATTCTGATTCAGATTTTGCAGGATATCGAGTTGATAGAAAAAGTAATTCTAGGGCATGTCAATTCATAAGATAATCCTTAGTCTCCTAGTCCAGTAGAAAATAGAACTCAGTTGCCCTGTCCACTGCTGAAGCTAATTACTCAGCCTTAGGAAGTTGTGTGCCCCAGGACCTTTGGCTAAAGTAACAAATTTTTGATTTATGACTTCTGTAGGAAAAATCCCAGTCCTATGTGATAACACTAGTGTCATATGCATTTCTAAGAACCCAATCAAACACTCCAGGACCAAACATATAAATATCAGGCTCCACTTCATTAAGGACCATATTAACGAAGGAGACATAGAGCTACACAATTTAGCCACTGAAAACCAACTTGCAAATATCTTTACAAAACCACTAGGATTTGAAACCTTTAGCTCCTTAAGAACCAGATTAGGTGTGATAGATATTTATGCTTGCAAATGATTCATTATATCTATGTTTTTATTTTTCTTATTTTTTTATTTCTTTCTGTAAGTTATATTGTGTATGTTTTTTTTTGCTAGGCTTTATTTGTTTATTGATTTCCCTTTTGAATTTTTGCTTTATGCTTTTGATTTCCCTTTTTTTATTTCAGTATTTTAAGAATCAGATCACTGCTCACTTCTGCTGATGAACTTGCTTTCTAAATGAGATTTTTGCCTTCTTTGTTTTAGAAGTTTGTAAGCAGTGATTGACTCCTGTAACACAGTTAAAGGAAGAAATATTGATGATTATTTCTCTTCCTCTAACTCCTTTAATGGTGTATTTTCCTTTTTGAATCAAAATCTTTTTCAAAATTAAAAAAATGAACTTTGAAATAGAGATCTATTTTATCTTCATACAGTAATCTATCTCATATGAGTAGTGTTCCAAATCATTGAATTAATTTTATATTTTCTGAATCAGGTGGTTAGATTTATTATATGAGAATGATTCTATTTTGTGGTTTACTTTTCCTTATCTAATACAATGAGTTTTTTCTTCTCTTATATCTGGAAAATAATCTCACAATTGAGAGACTTTAGAGGTTTTGAAAGAAAGGAAGCTCCCAAAAGATGCACAAAGTGTGCCAATCAGCTGAAATAAAGAGGCACAAAATGAGCCCAACACTGAAAAGATGCGCAATGTTCGCTAATAAATTGAAAAGATACATAAAGTATATCTAAAATCAAAAGATGTGCAAAGTGCACCAAATAACTGGAAAAAGAGGCACAATATGAACTCTCAAAGAAATAAGCTTCCTCCTCTTTCAAATCTTTAAAAATCTCAAAAGAATTCATGTGCCAGTTAATATATTCAAACACTTGAGTGAAAATCATAATTTCTAATTCTTTACTTTATAGTACTATTTCATCAAATATTTTTCTAGAACGAAGTTCTAAAGGATCACTTTTATTATCTAATTTCTTTTCTTCTGAATTAGATTTTTATTTAAAAGGAATTTGAACCTATAAGGTGTCTGAGGTAGGGCTTACAAGAATTAATTTTCTAAGTTTTCTGGATTTCAGCGTATCATTTCATTCTTATTGGATTTTAAATCCAAAAATCAAGGGAAATTTGTCATTTATTGGAGCTGATTGATTAAAAAAAACTCATGTTTTTGACCTTTTATTTTTTTTTTATTTTTATTTTTCCCTTATTCTTGATATTTTTTACTTGTTTTTTATTTTTGGGACTTCTTCTGATCAACTCTATCCACCCTCAAATTGTTCAAACTACTCAATTTTTGTTCTATGAGCAGTTCTCCTCTCTCTACTCTTTCTATCCACCACCACCTCCTTCCGATCATAGTCCCTTTGACTTTTAGTTGTTTTTTTCTATTATTATATAGTTTTTCTGACGTCCTTTGCTATTTCTTTCTAGTGTTTTCTAGTTCCTCCTTTTTCTGTGATGACAAAAGGGGGAGTAAGTATGTTCGTAGAAGCATGTGTGCCTATAATAGTTGTTCATTACTTAGTGCTTATTATTGTGTTCCTACTTAATTATTTTGTTTATGTTATTCTATTTTTTCTCTTTTTTGTGTTTTTCTTTTGTCACCTCCACTATTTTTCAAAGAATTATCTTAGTAAGGGGGAGTTTAAGAAATAACAAAACACCTTTGAAAGCTTTTAACAATAATGTTTGCCATCATCTAAAAGGTGGAGATTGTTGTAAATCTGGGCTCAAGTCTTGTGTTTTTAAAAATAACAAACATTACTTTTTATATTTATTATATTATCTCCTAATAATTAAAGTTCATTGCATATATGTTTCTCTGTGGAATACTAACTTTTTTGGTCCACAAGATCAACTGTAATTCAAGCCAGCTCAAGATTGGGTAGATTAGGACTGAGCTAGTCTATAAATTTAATTTCAATGGTTTTACTATTTCCTGAGTCAAATGTAATATGGTGGATCCTGATGCTAAGTAACCTTGCACACACACACTTAGGGGGAGAAATTTGGTAAGTCAAAGAGTTTTTTATTTTTGATCATATTGTACAGGACGATCCAAAATTATCCTAGATAATCAGTTAAAAATAGAAATCCTAATTAGTTAATCTGAGTCAAGTAAACTTAATTGAGAAAATCATCCTTGATGATCCTCCCATCATCCTGGATGACATGCTTAAACCAAAATAACGAGCCGCCAAACCCAATTAGGCTTATAACCCAACTGGTCATCCTAGACGATTCATAAACAATCATGCCTTAATTAATCTGGTGATTAGGAGTGTAATTAAAGTTAGATTGATTGATTGTATCATCTGGGATGATCGCACAATCGTATATGAGGATCTGTAACAAAGCCTGAGTGTTCTCCTAGACGTCCTGAACTATCTGCTAGATGATAATATCTAATTTTGAACAAATCGTATAGGACAATCACAACATTGTCCTGGATGCCCAGTTGTATTTTTACATATCACCCTGATTTATCTCCTGGATGTCCCAAACTATCTACTGGATAAAAGTGTAGATTTGAACTAATCGTACAGGATGATGACCACATTGTCCTGGATGATCAGAATAAACTCTGTGTTTTAATCGTACAAGAAACCCATATCATCCAGACTGGAAGGGAAGATTTACACTAATCGTAAAGGATAATCGACAGATCATCATGGACATTATTGCCAGCAAGTTAAAATCAGGGCACTTTTTGAAGCCTATGTATTTAAGCTCTTTAATTATCTCTTCAAAAATCGTTTGCTATTTTTCTAACCAGAGAGAGCTTAGAGGAGAGGGAGAGTTTGGGGGAGAGAGAGAAAGGATCTTGTAAGGGGGAGTTTGTGAGGGAATTCATAAAGGTTGCTCCAAGCAAAGATTCGATCATCTTCTTCCTTCTTCGTCCTTGGTTCCTTAGTGGCTCTAGGGAGACGATCATCAGCATCAAATCTAGGTTCTCTACTTACTCCAGGATGGAGTAAAAGGATTGTCAGGTTCTCTACCTACTCTAGGAGGGAGTAAAAGAATTGTTTAGTTCTCTGCTTACTCCAGGAGGGAGTAAAAGGATTATGGGTTCTCTACCTTTACTAGGAGGGTGAAAATGGATTTATGGTTCCTTGCCTCACCGGGTCGGTGGAAAGATTTTATAAGGGCTTCTCCGCTTTACTGTGGGGGTAAAAGGAGAGACACTATAGTTTTTGGCAATACCTGGAGGGGAGGCTCCGGGGAGTGGACGTTGGTCAAGTTGATCGAAGCACTATAAATCAGGTGTGCTCTTTTCATTTACTTTTTTGAACTTTAATTTCCGTATATTTCTTTGATCTGATCTGTGTTGAAATCTTTGGTTTTGGTTATCTACTTCCACTTAAATTATTTGTATTTGAAATATTCAAAAAGATTTTAAAAAGATTTTTCTATTGTTTAAAGAATTTTTTAAACATACCAATTTAACCCCCCCCCCCCCCCCCCCTCCTCTAGGCTAGCCACCGGCTAGTTCTATAGGGTTTAACACCCCTCACAAACTTTCAAAGGACAATAATTAAGGCATATCTCTAGTAAAATTAGGAAAATCATAGAAAATTATACACAATTCCAATATGGGTGAAACCTTAAACACATAAACTTAGTGACATGACACACCTTAGGAATTAAATTCACTATCATTTGACATTAATTGACCTTAAAACAAAAATAATAAAAATAAGCCCTTAATTAAGGGATAAATATGTTTAAATTCATAATAATTCAAATAAAATTCATAAAAATATATAATGAATTTTAAAATTAATTAACTCATAATTAAATATTAATTAAATTAATTTATTAAAAATACAATACAAATCAAATTAATTCCAAACATTCAAAGATTTAAACATTGGTTATCTTTAACCAATGTTATCAATTTCATGAATTTTAGAGTTAATTATACATCAAAATTAGATAACCTTACATCATGTAATAATGAAGACATTTAAAAAATGCATTAAATTTTTAATTTCATATATAACTAAGATTATAAATATAATTAAAATATACATAATAAATTTAAATAAAAAAAAATTAACGATTAATAATTTAATTTAAATGAAATTTTTGAATAAACTTTAATAATAATTCATTAATATTTTATTAATAATTAATTAAAATTCTTTAAATTTCAATAATTGATTAAAAATTCCCAATAATTCAATAAAAATAAAACTTTCAATAAAAATTTAACACATAAAGGAAAAATTAATTTGATAAATACTTTAATTAAATTTTTTTATTCAAATAAATTTGATAATTAATATTAATTAAATAATAAAGGCTTTATGCTTAATACTTGATTCCATTTAGAGGGCATTTTAGTATTAAATTCAAAGATTTTAACACACATTAAATCACCCCATAATCTCCTTATGTGAATCATGACTCCTTTTAAGAAGGCATTCACGTATTTGATTTTGAGATTTTTCATAAACTGTAATAACCAATTAAGGGTTTCGTGCATCATGCTAACCTCCACTTTTACAAGGCATGGTTGTATAAAATTCATAACCCTTAATAAAGCATTAATAAATTATGGACGGAGAGCGAAGCGATGAAGCGGCGATTTTGACGGAGCATTGGAGGTTGGAAGTTCTCCGTCAGTCTGGTGTGGCCGATGGAGGGCCTAGGTGGATCTCTTTTTCTAATTCCAGAGTTGATTTGATTCTGGATGTTGGTGTTTTTGGTAGGCCAAATTGTTTGAATGGGCATTTGGTTGACCTTTGGCGTGCAAAGTTTCTATGCTGGCCTGTAATGGCTGTTAGATTTTCTTGGAATGGTTTTTCAACCCTCTTCAGATCTGATTTGTTTACGGATGAATGTGATTTTGCTTTTGCAAAATTTTTGAGGTTGTTTTGGATGGAGATTATCTTTGTGAAGGTTCTCTGTCGGCTTGGTATTTCTATCGGTTGTTCTTGGTTTGATTTTTTATCTGGGGTAATTTTTGATCCCTTCTTGTATGGTTTTCGGTTGTTCTGGATTTGGAGCGAACATGGTTTTTTTGGAATCCTTTCTTGCAGAGTTGATCGGACCACCGTTTTGACTGTTTTGGTCCATTGGCGCGGTATGCCTGATGAAGGTTTGTGTGGCAGAGGTTTTGGGGATTCAATTTTTCTGCATTTGCGTCCAAAGTTGTTCTTGGACTACTTCTTATTTGGTGGTAGTTTTAGGGGTTCTACTGAAGTGAAGCAGATCATTTACATTGGTTTCTTGGCATACCAATGTGAAGATTCTTGGATGGATCGTGTTGGATGTTATAATAGAGTTTTTGTTTTTGGTAGAAGAATTGGTGGTTTGCTGGTCAATCCTTCAGCAATTATAGCTCGTTCAGGCAGTTGTTCAGAAGGTTTCCAATTGCTTGGTGTTGGTTCTTATATGGAAATTTGTTTCAAGGTGGTTGAGAATGCGATTGACAGTATGTCAGTTGAACCTATTGTTGGCACGATAATGGTGCAAGGGTATCCGCTGGAGCTGATCATTAATGTAGCTTCATGGAGTCTTTCTACTGGATTGGATAAGGAAGAGAGTAATTGTCTTCCTAGAGGGTTTTCGGATGGCTTGGAATGGGAGCTTACCCCTTCTATGGGATTTCTAGTGGATGGTACTGCCTTGGAGGTTGCTGGTACTAGTTCTATGAGCGGGAAGTGTTATGTTTTCTACTGTATTTGTATGGTCTTTTCATGGAAGATATGAAGTGGACTTCTATGTTGTATATGCTTATGGTTGGAGAAGGTGTTTTCTTTCAAGTGGTTTGTGGCAAGGTTGTTACGGTTTATGGTGTGCTTCAGATGGCAGTGATTGGTTTCTTCCATGGGAGCTAGTCTTTCAAAGGCTTTAAAGGTTATTGGTTTGTTTTCAGATATTCACGACTTGTTGGCAGTTCTCCTGAAGGATGCAAGGTTGGTGGGTACTAAAGACTTGGAGGCTCAGAATGGTTTCTGTAATCTAAAGCTAGTTGGCACTTCTGTGGATTCGTTGGTGGTTGTTGGAGGCTCATTAGGAGTTCTTCTCTTGTAGTTGTTTTTAGTTATTTTGTTTCTCGTGTAGGTTCTTTTTGCCTCTTTGGATTTAAAGTAATAATATATGAGATTCTTACTAGTTCGCATTTTCTACCTTTTGGGAACTTTGGGACACTAACCAACCTTTTAGGTTGTCTAAATGTTTGGTGTCCCCATCACCCCAATGGGTTTAAAATGGGAATTGGGATATCACATATCCATTATGATAGATGCAAAGGGATTGTTTTGCTTTTGCTTTCTAGTTTGTAATTGTTTTTCCTTTTATTAATGCTATATGCATCCCTTAAAAAAAAATAAATTATTGACCTTATGCATCATGCTTGATTCCACTTGAAGGTTATGTGTATTTATTTGAAAGAACCATCTTCTATCCCTTAATAAATAATTAATATATCTTCAAGGCTTCATGTGATCATTTATCCTACACAACAAGAAAATTGCTCATTACTGGCGAATTTTTCTGATGGCTTTCGGCATATTAGACTGAAATATTTCTGACTGATTGTAAGGCAGAATTTCTGGCAGCTTTCCGACAGATTTTATAGGGCTTTTTCGATGGATTTTATTAATTTCTAAAAATTATATATTCCTAATTTAATTAATTAATAAATTAATAACTTATTTTAATTACTAATTAATTTAATAATTTAATTTAGTTAATTTTTAATTTAATAACTTAGTTTAATTAATCATTAATTTAATAACTTATTAATATAATTTATTAACTTTAATATTTTTTAATTAATTTTAAATTATGATTTTTGTATAATTATAATTTAAATAAAAAATGTAACTTCTTCAACACATTTGCCTCTCCAGCAAATTGGTTGGATCTTTAGAATATTTTTTAGACCCAATTTGAATCTCACGGGCGTTAGCGCAGGTGGGGAGCAGGGCAGGCAACAGGGGCGGGCAGCAGGCAGGTGTGGGATGGCAGCCTGGAAGGTAGTGCAGGTGGGCAGCGGTTAGTGCTGGATGGCATCCGAGCAGCACGGGAGGGTGGGCAGGCAGTTTTGATGGGCAGCAGGCAGTGCAGGTTGGAAGACGGGCAAGCGACTTCTTTTTTTTAATTTATTGACCAGCTTATTCCGCTGGATAGCAGCACAAAAATTTTTAGGGGCAATTTTTTGCCTAAAAACTTTTCCAGTAGCTATTTATACACCAAAATTTTTTTCCTATGTGGGGTTTATCGACGAAATACTTTACGCCATAGATCCACCGATGAATTCTATATCTGCAAAAAAATAATCAATTTTTGCAGGTAATCGGTGATTTTTTTGTTGTGCTATATGGGGGATGATTTCATTATTGTCATAAGTCTTAGTATTTAAAAGTCTGTATCCCTTGCATTTGGGTTATTAATTTATAAATTCTTTAGAACTAAATAATAAACTCCAACCAATAAAACTAAAATAAATATTAATTAAATAACCTCTTTTTGGCCTTAATAAATAAGCACTTTAAACTCATGCAACTTGAACATTAAACTTTTATAAGACATATCAAAGCCATAAAGCCTACTTCAGACACTTAGATGGTTTTTTAGGAAAACAAACTCTAGCCTAGGTTAGGACGATGGTTTGAATTACTTGCCGGGTGATTTTCTTGGAGGATATCCTATATTTTTTATTTATATTTTTGTAACTGTGAATGTCACATTCTAATTTCTGTTGGTGCTCTTAGGCTTTTTAAGGATTGTATTAGAAGCATTAGCTTATTACATGATTACTCTGCATATTTTATATTTCTATATGGTTATTATTTTTTATATAATCCTTTACATTCCTGTAAGAGTTAAATTAGAATGTACAAGGGATTGCTGTAAATGTCCGAGTCCTTGTAAATTATAGATTGTATATAGATTAAGTTATATAGTATCCTGAATTGTAAAAGGGTCAAATACAACTACTTATACATGCAAATGGGGCTCCGAAAGATGATATCATCTCCTGTCAAGGATACTATCTTTTAGAATAAATATATGAATTTATCTTTATGATTAAATGATAAATGAATATTCTTTTTCATCCTTATGGGTAAATTGAATATTCTCTATATAATTTGATTATGAAAATAAATTCATTAATATACATTCATAATTAAAACGATAAGTGAATATTCTAATTTTTCCTTAGAGACAAATTGAATATACCTTATACTATTTTGGTTATAAAAATATAGTTATTGATTTAGTTTCATGATTAAAATGATATGTGAATATTCCTTTTACTATTTTAGATGAATTGAATATTCCTTATGTTGTGTTTAATCATGAAAATAAATTAAAGATTTCTCTTCTCAAATCGATAGTGAGAAATTAGTCTATTCTTTGGCACAATATAATGTCAATTTATATATATTTGACTAAAGAAATCTTAAATGAAAAATTGAAGCAAATATTGTGGGGCAACAAGGAATAATTTGTTCACAAAATTTTCTGTGACTTCACTGGGAATTAACTTCTCTCGCCATTTTTAGTGAAGACAAAACTTTTAAAATCCATATATATTTAATTAAATGTTTGTGCTATTGGACTTTATGTAGATGCTTATTTATTCAAATTTTAATCATGTACATGTATATTTGGTTCAGTCTTATATGTTCTTGCTTTGTACAATCTTATATATACCTATTTTGCTTACCTAGTTCATCCTTGTATTTGCATGTTGTGTTCAATTTAGCATACTTGCATGTTTATTTACATTATATTCTATGCTTACATGACTAAGCATATCCTATGGTTACTTGGTTTTGTCCTAAAAACCAAGTGGAATAGGCCAACCGAAATACTGAATCGGTCCTAAGTCTGGTAGGGGTTCTTCCTATTTATAGTCTTGCTTTTGCATTTCTAATTATATGTCAATTTAAATTTTAAGCATTAATATCTCATGGTTACTTTGTTTCATCATAAAAACTAAGTAGACTAAGCTAACCAGAATACTGAATTGGACCTTTGTTTGGTAGTCGTTACGTCTGCTTGTAGTCTTGGATTTGCATGTACAATTGTATGTTTATTTAAATTTAAAATTATTATTATATTCTTACAAGAGTAAGCATATCCCATGGATACTTGGTTTCATCTAAAAAACCAAGCAGACTAGGCCAACCAAAATACTGAATCGGTCCTAGGTCAGGTACGGGTTCTACACATTTATTATCATTCATTTATATTTACATTTGTATTTGTTGACCCCATTTTTTAATGAGGTTAAATCTACTCATATTAAACACAAATCTTTAAACCTAAATCACTAAAAAACTTTTCAAATCATAAGCCATACTCATCACTTTATCTTGGCATGGTGATTTCACCATTGACCCTTGAAACCATCACTTGACATTCACCCTTGACTGTCATTTGATCATATCATCTACCACTTGATAATCACCATTCATATTTAGTGAAATAATCATTACAAAGATCAATTTCCTCCAATCATTGACCTTTATTCTTCAATTCAAAACCTAAATTAAAATCAATCCCTAAATCCATTAGTTGACAGACTCTAGTGATATTCAGCTGAACACTTGTTCAATCACTGATGATCAACATTAATTGTCAATGATCTGAGCACTTCAAACCTTAAATCCTCCCAAATCATTATATAATTCAAATTTAAATCCAATTTAGTGACTAAAATAAGTGATCAATTTAAAACTCCAAAACCTAGTGTTACTGTGAATCCCAAAACCCCTTGGTCCATAACCTATTTTTGGAGAAATTTTCCTTATCTTGAAACCTGACCAATTGATCATATATTCATGATTAATCTCTCATATCTTGATCATGCATGTCCCTAGGGTCAACCACATTAGTTTGAAGTTATTTCAAGATCCCTAACGTGTAGAACCCAAACTTTTTTTTTTTACAAAACCTTCAAATAGTTATAGCCTATGCCACTAAACATGGAATCTTGTGATTTTGACCTTGGAGGCATCTCCAAACTCATTGATCATGATCATCATCACTAGCATGATACATTAAATATATATTGAACATTGATTAGCCATTGTTGACAATAAAACCTTAAAACCCTAAACTAGTAAAATTAAATTTTCCTTAAACCAGAACACATCTCAATCAAAACCAGCCATGCAACCTTTTCCAAACATATCCAGAATATGATATGGAGTGCATTAAAAAAAAATTCCCAAACCCTTGTCAACCCTGGTTTACCAAGTTAAAGTAGGCTAACAAAATTTCTCTCTTGCCCTTTAAACTACATTATATGCATGGAAACCCAACCAAACTTTGAACAACCTCCAATAAATCCTAAGCATTATTTGGAATGTATTAAACCAAGTTTCAACCTTTGGTCAATCCAGGTTGACAAAGTTAGCCTAGGTTGACCAAAGGGTCCTTTCCCACTAAAACATGCATTTTGGACTAAATGATCCCACCAAGCCTTGAAACCACTTCTAACATATCCAAAATAGCTTTTGGAATGAGTTGGAGCCACCCTTGACCCTTGGTCAAACTAGGTTGACGAAGTCAATCATGGTTGACCAAAATATGCCACACACTTTTAAAAATTAATTTCTCATGACTTTGGCCAAATCATTGAATCAAACTCATGCCGACTATTCATGAAGTCAACATGAGTCTCTTAAAAAATTTCCTACCATTAGGACTACATGGTTTCGCCAATGGGGTTGAACCAAGTGCTGAAAATAAGATTTTCTTAATCTAAATTACTACCCTGATCAAAATAAATTCAAAATTTTTTGTAGCATGTGTGTATTAATACCATGCACACACCCCAAGAGTTTGAGCCCATGATTTGACGTGGTTTAAAAATATGGGTCGAACCAAAATAATAAAAACCCATGTTTTTAGACCCTAGACCGATGAAACTAAAATTAGACAAAACCAATGGCCTGCATGCACTCTAGAACATTCTCCCCATACGTCATGTCAAGCCCATGCCACCTAAGTAGCTAAGAAGGCAAGATTCCCGTAAACAACCTCTCTCCAATGATTGGTTCAACCATAACTTTCCTAATAACAACTCATAAGCTTCCAAACTCTACAGAATATTCTCTTAGATCCTATTATTAGTCTCTAATAGAAAAGACCGCTAGCCATGGCTAAGGTGGCAAGATCGAGGCCCTCTATTACATTTTCTCTCTCCTATAAACAGCCCCTTTTCTCTTGAGAAAAGAGTTGATCAATATGATTATCTAAACTCTTAGCAACCTCCGTAGCACTCCCGTAGCCTCTCTAGCCATTCCATAGTTAAAAAATCTCCCAACCCATCCTGAAAGAGATAATAAGAGAGAAAAAGGATAATTTCTCTCAAACTCTTGATCTAGCCACCATACGCTCATAGAGTATTCAAAGAAGTTTTAGAGGCTCTCACAAGCTTTCCAACAAGTCCAAGATCTTGCAAATTCATCAACGGGTTAGTGAGATATCTTGATTTGAAGTTTTAAATTCAAATTGTATTTTTTGATAGATCTCAATGCATGGAGCACCCAAACTTTATGCATTGTAAGATTAGGAAACATAGAATCTACATTTCAAACTTTGTTATATTTTGACGGTTAGTTTAAAATTTATAGGCATTTAGAGATATATTTCATTTTGAACCAATCGCTATACATGCGTGATTTGGACCTTCCAATTGCACGTGTATTATGATTAGACTGTCCAAATCATGCCAAACAAAATCATCCATGTTGTAGGTAACAAACCTGGACCATGTGGTTCCTCCAATGGTCGACGTGGCACCATATGGATGCTTAGATCTGATCATGCTGGATCAGATAGTGATGTTTCGCTGCTTATGTGGATAAGTGGATTGACACGTGTTAATGCCATATACGTCGTACCATTTTTAGTGCTAGTCGTTGCCAATGATTGGTTTCAAAATTTTAATTAGATTTAAATGCATTTGAAAAAGAATTAAATGCTCATAAACTTCCAAAATTCATAAAAGATCATTTTAAATCCAAATTAGGTGTTCTTAAGCTTGTTAGAAAGCTTCTGAGCTCTACTTTATTTTAAAAACATTTCTAATAGTGTTTGATTAGTGGATCATGAGTAAAATAGATATGTGGTATTTCTAATTTTCTTGAATATCTCAAGATCTAATGGTCAAATAGAACTCAAATTTGGATGGTATATATTAGGTTACATCATTGACCTACCATAATTTTCTTAGATCTTGGTTTGAATAGATTTTATATGATTTCAATTGCAAGTTTAGGGTCTATTTTGGACCCATAACTTTGACAATTCATAACTATTCATGCACTTAGAATTAGATTTTTATTTCTCTGTGGTGCATTTAAGTATGTGTAGGGGTTAGTTAGCAACTAATTTCACCAATTCCAAAAAATCTAGATCCTAAAACTAATCACCAAATCTATAGATCTGTTTAGGTTTTGTTATTGATTTTTTAACATAGGGAGACCTTAATGAATCCAAATTAAGTGGGTTTAAAGCACATGTAACCATGTACCTATATTTCAAATTTCACTGAATTTAGAGCTTATTTGGTTAATCATTTAGTAAACCCAAGATTCATGTACATAATTGACTTGAATCTTTGTAAATTCATAATAAATCCATAACTAAAAAAGTTACATTTAATATACAAATGCTCAAAATTAAAAGATTAATAGAGGAAAATTAAAACCTCCTTAGAATTCGTTTAAAATAAAAATTAATTAAAAAATTAAAAAATTTTGATGTTTAAAATAAATAATTTAAAATATATAAAAATTACCAAAATAATTTTAAACACTTGAAATCATCCATAAAGGTCAATTATGACATTTTGGAAAAATTCAACATGTTTGAGTTAATTTGGTGCAAAAATAAGAAAATAACTCTAATTAAGTAATTAAATAAATCTGTTAAGTCATCAAACTTAAATAATTCATAACTAATTACAAAAAGATTAAAATTTAGTAATCTCAATGACATTAAACTCATTTCTGAGTCTAATATTTATATAAAATATAAAACTTCAACATTTAATGTAAATAAAAAGTCAATATTTTGGTCAAACTTAATACATAAAATGCGTTAAACTTGTAAAATCCATAACTATTTCCAGAAAATTCCAAATTCATTAAACTCAAAACAAATGTACTCATCTCTAATTCTAGTTTTTATAAATAATAGAAAATTCTAGATAATGAAATTAGAAAGCTAAGAAATAAACCCCACAATAAATGTATCTAAATATTTATTAAAATATAAAAAATCAATAAATCATTAAGATATTAGTAAATCATTAATATAATTAAAATAAATCAATAAATAAGATTAAATAAACAACTTCATTCTTCTCATTGATATTTTTTAAATTGGACTACCTCGGGCTGTGAGGCTGCGTGTCCTAAAGAGGCCATGGTCCTTGCGCTTGTTGCGATAACGAAATGAAAGAATTTAATAGAATGTAAACATTAAAATTATAAACTTAATAAATTAGTAATTAGTTAAATTAAATTGATTTTAAAATTATTTCTAAGAATACTTAGACATTATAGCTTCCTTATGTTTGCTTCCTTTCAGGAGGGCAAAGGTGTATTGACTTGGGAAGCTTTAGGGACCAAAACATTTAATTAAAATGAAAGACTATGTGCTATCAATCTACCACACTTCTAGAGAGTCGCTAAAATTACATTTTTTGAGTCTAGGATATACTGATCAAGAACTTCTAGCACTTAGAAGTTGTTGAACGTTTTATTATTTAAAACCTAAAGTTAAACAACTTCAATAATTAAAACATTTTTAATAAATATTAAAACCTCTAAATCATTAAAACTTAAATTTAAACTACCCTTTAAAGATCTTAAACAAATAAATCCATTTATATATATTATAAACTAGTAAAGCCTAGGAACTATTCAAGCCACGAAAGCTTTCTACACGCGCTTAAATGGTTTACTAAGTCAACCAACTCTAGTCTAGGCTAGGTAAGTGGTTTGATTTGCCTGCTAGGAGCATTACTTGGAGAGTACCTTGTGTATGTTTATTTATTTTAAGTAATTTGAATGTCATATATTTTAAATTCTTGTTGATGCACTTAGGCTTTTTAAGGACAGCATTAGAAGCATTAGGTTATTACACAACTACTTTGCACTTTTATATGCTCTTATAAGGCCTTTAAAATTCGACAAGAGTTAAAGCAGAATGTGCCCAGGAATGATATATACATATACAAGTAATTGTAAAAGTAAAATATATATAGATCGAGCTGTACATCATCTTGAGTTATAAAAATTTAAATATACCTGGTTCTACATATACAAATGGGGCTCCAAATGATGATATCCTTTCTTTTGAAGGATACTCTCTTTCGCTTTTCCATAGAAAACTTGGATATTTAATATCATAAGCAAGTATATTTGAATATATATATATATATATATATATATATAGAAACCCAAGTTATTTTGGTGGAGCCTAGCCCCCTTTCTTTCTACAGAGTTTGAATCTATTATAAATTATCAAATCAATAAATAATTTTTTTTTAAATTTAGTCCTTCATTTATTACATTGCTTTATGCATTGCATTCATATGGGTGATAGTTTACATTAGTGGGTAGAGATTGTTCTAAGTTTCTTTCGGTGTATATATTATGGACATTGTAGGAATATGATTACTAGTTTTAGGATGATACGGTGCTGCATACCAAATTCACAAACCCTTTTTCCTATTCATGCATACATGCATAAATTTTATTTCTACAATGTACATTAAGCCAAACACTTATGGCCAACGACGACAAGGTAGTGGGGTCATCGCTTTTCCTGTGGTATAGGGACATTATGCTACAAAAAAATTTTAGAAATTTTTGGAGTTAGAAAATTTAGTTAGGTAAATTAAATAAGATAAAATTTAGAGTTCTTAGTGAGTCTTCTTACTAGTTTCGTTAGAACTTAAAGTTTAAATTACACATCTAAAGTTATAAATTTTAGAGTTCAGCACATCTTTTCATCTCTTAGGATAGAGCTTAGTTTATCATGCATTGCATCTAAGGCGATTGATTATATATTATGATTTTTAGCTGGCAACTCACTCCAAGCACGTATAAGTTCAGATTATAAACACCTCATCAAATTTTTTTAAAATACAAAAAGTCTAATCTAAATTTTGAGGATAACTAAATAATTCATATTCTAAAGCTTATACATTAAATCTTATTAGCCCAAATAATATTTTATATCCATATATTTTTGAAAATCTTTAGTCTTCACTTTAATCGAGAGTATTCTCTTAGAAGATATAATTAACTATAGAGGCTTGCCCCTATAGGAAGTCTATAATCTAAAAAAATAAGCCCTATCTTAATTTCTTTCTAAGGTAAAGGAAAGATTTATGGAATACAGACCTTAGCTTTAAACATTTGATTAATTTCATAATTGAAATGATAGGTGATTGATTCTTTTATCGTTCGAGGCTAATTGAATATTCCTTGTGCATTGTTCAATCATGAATGAAAATTTTGTCTTCTCAAATCAATAGTGAAATATTAGTCTATCCTTAAGGATCTATAATATCAATCGATGAAGATTTGATTAACAAAACCTAAAATATAAATTTAAAAGATAATTTTTGTGACATTGCATTTTGGATGTCAAATTTGCCGACAGATTTTTCTGGTGACTCCACTAGGGATAGTTTTGTCTCTCCATCTTTACTGAAGACTAAATTTTTTTAATATATATATATATATTGGGGCTATTAGATTGAATATAGACTCAAGCATTAGATTATAAATTCTAAAGTTATTTCTCTATTTTGTTTAGAGTCCTTTCTTTGATGTCTATCTAAATCTAAATTCAAATCAAGTTCATACCTTCTTCCAATATCCTAACTTGAGAGTCTTTAGATAAGGGTCCTAGTTTAATGTTATTTTAAAAGCTAAGTTCAAATCAAACTTCAATCATCTCTTTAAATTTCAATTCCATATACCACTCTAGTATATGTTTGCATAAGCTGGATCCATTTAAAAATAAGAAATTTATGGTCAATCTTAATTTATTCATGTTTTAGAGATTCAGTAAACTTCTCAGTATATTCTTCAAACTTATATCTTCTTTAAAGATCAATGAATTTTTAAGAATCATATACTTTTTTTGGTCAAATACAAACATAATGACTGGAAAGTTGGTCTTCTCTTTCTCGTATAATGCAAACTTCACTGTTATTTACAATTCATTTACTGAGACAACTGTGATCCTATTTGGATCAATGAATAATGTTTAGTTCAGATCAATGAACAACATTTAGTTCACTTCCATTGAACTACAACTAATGAGGTCAAGGTTGAGTCTATATTGGTTAAAGTTGTTAAGAATACACTCTTGTAGATCCTCATAATGTAGTAATAAAATCAATTGAGGAAATCATGGATCATATAAAGGAGAGTATTTGACAAATAGACAAGCAAGAAGTTGCACAAAAATGTAGAAGTAAACTCATAAGATGAAGAGGTGGTTGTATGCTTGGTGGATACTTGATCATCTATACAAAAAGATAAGAGGAAGATAAAAATGAATCCATTAGAAGTTTAAAACGAAGAGGAGTAAGAACAAGATGAAGAGTATGTTCCTAATATAACTAGAAGTCTTGAAGATCAGCTAAGTTAGAAAGATGAGCAAATAGCTCTGATGGGGAAGAAAATGGAAGAGCTGGTGGTTGCTATAGCATCCCTCTAAGGAAAAGTGGTTCATTCTGCTAAGGCTCAGATAGACTCAGTTCTAGTAGAATCTATCCAAAACTGTAATAAACCTTGAGAGGTAACTAAAGAAAATACTATTGTGGATTTGAAATCAGAGAAAGAAACAATGAAAGTAGTAAATATTAAATAGATGGTAGATCAACAAGTCAAGGAAGCTTTTGCATAGTCTAAGGGTATCTTATCTATTATGAATGGTATACCCTACCCTGTCTTGGTTCCTTATCCTAAAAGACTTCTTCCACCATTTTTAAAAATTTTGATGGAATAGGGAATCCAAAGCAACATTTAGTGCATTTAAGGGCTAATTCTTGTAATGCAGGAGGCAGTGATGCTCTGCTATTTAGATAACACATGAGCATTTTAATAGGTGTTACATTTAAATGGTATGCTTAGATACCTAATGGGTCAGAGAAACATTTGTACAATTAGAATAGAAGTTCACTAAAAGTTTTGTTGGAGCACATCATTATGTCACAGTAGGTGATTTGGTAGTGGAAAAATAGAAACTTGGTGAAAGTTTAGTTGACTTTATTCTTAGGTGGAGGAACATTAGCATGAAATGCTAGCCTCACTCCAAGAACAACATGCTATAGAAATACTTCTAAAGAATATTCATGATTCAATCACCTTTTTACTGAAAGGATTTCTAATAAAAACTCTTGAGAAGTTGTTGAATAAAGCCTCTAATCTTCACGAGGAAATATCTCAATTGACTTTCTCAAAAGATGCATCTCCGATAGAAATTAGAAAATTAAAATCTTAGCAGGAGTTGGAAAAGTAGTCTGGGTTAATATCTGAAGGTGATAAGGGTTACCATTCTATACAAAATTAGATAAAAAATTTAGGTCATTCTACACAATATCAATAGTATAATAGGTCTCATAATCACCAATTTAAATCTCACTCCGATCTTACCACCGAAGAGCAAAGAGAAGGGTTTGAGGCTCTAAAGAAAAAGTGTTATACATTTAGAAGAGAGGCTGTTAATATGATCTTTAAGAATCTTTTAAAAAAATCACAATTCAAACTTTTTGAATCAAAAAATCCAGAAGATGTGTATGGATAAATTTAATGTCCAAAATACAAATGTCACACAAGATTTTCTCTAAATTTATACTTTGGGTTTCTATAATAAAATTTGCATGGATTCACATTATACTATCCTTATGGATAAACTAATGATTCACTAGAAGAGAAACTTTCCATTCTTGAATGAGCACTACATAGGGAATATTCAATTATACATGAAGGATAAAAGAAATAATCACCTATAATTTCAATTATGAAATTAATTCAATGTTTAAAGTTTAGGTTTGAATTCCAAAAATATTTCCCCCACCTCAGAAATAAATTAAAAGCGGGTTTATTTTATTCTAGGTTATAGACTAAATACAGGGGCTGTTGCAAATCTGGGCCCAAGTATAGTTATTTTAATGATAACAAACATTACTATTTTTTTTTCTTCTGCTATTCTTGGATATCTATTTTGTTTTCCTTGCTCACTAATCTTTTAGGTCCACAGGTTAACTGGAATGTCAATCTGCTTAAGATCAGGTAGACTAGGATTAGTCTGTAATTTTTATTTCAATACATCTTCTACCTTTTCTTAAGTCAAATGTACTGTGATGGATCCTAAAGCTAAGTAACCTTGCATACACACACTTAGTGGGAGAAATTTAGTGAGTTTGAGAGTTTTCTTATTTCTAATCATATCATACAGGATGATTCTAAATCGACTTAGATGATCAGTTAAAAATAGAAATTCTAATTAGGGCATCCCTGATTATTAAGTTTGCTTAACTAATCATCCTGGATGATTCATATCATATAGGATGATCAGTACAGATTGAAACAAATAGTCTCCAATCATAATTTAGGTAATATTTTATAATTCAAATTTTTTTCTAATCATATAGGATGATCCATACCATAGTGGATGATTGATGACAATCATGCCTAAAATAATCCCTTGATTAGGGGATTAGTTATAGTTAAATTGATCAATCAAATCGAAGAGGATGATCGGAGACAATCATCCTGGATGATCCTAGTACTACACAGTTTAATAATTAATAGTCACCCATCGTACAAGATGAAAACTTTAACTTTTTCAACTAATCATCCTGGATGATATGCTGCATGAGATGATAATTTTTGTGAGATTGGATGAATCGTGTGCTACATGGGATGATAATTAATCACCAGCCATCATATTGGATGATCAATAGCCACTCATGAACTAATCTTTTAAGATGATCAAAAGATCATACAGGATGATTTGTTCGAATAATTAAACTGATCTTACAGGGCAATGCTGATCATACTAGCTGAAAGGACTATTTTGTACAAATTATACATGATAATATTTGAATTGTCCTAGGAGATCTTTGCCGCCAAATTGAAAATTAGGGCTATTTTAAAAGCTACCTATTTAAGTTCCCTTAATTACTGCTAAGCAATATTTTGCTTCTATTCTAACCCAAGAGAGCTTAGAGAAGGAGAAGGAGAGTTTGGGAGGGAGTGAGAGGATCTTATGAGGGGGAATTTGTGAGGGGATTCATAAAGGTTGCTCCAAGCAAGGATTAGATCATCTTCTTCCTTCTTCGTCATTTATTCCTTGGTGGCTCTGGAGAGACGATCATCAGTATCTAATCCGGGTTCTCTGCCAACTCCAAGAGGGAGTAAAAGGATTATCATGTTCTCTGCCTACTCCAGGAGGGAGTAAAAGAATTTAGGGTTCTCTGCCTTCACCAGGAGGGTGAAAAAGGATTCAAGGTTCTTTGCCTCACTAGGTCGATGGAAAGATTTTGTAAGGGCTTCTCCACCTTGGGCAAAAGGAGAGACACTAACTGATTAGTACAATACCTAGAATGGGAGGTTTTGGGGAGTGGACGTAGGTAAGATTTGATCGAACCACTTTAAAAATATGTGTGCTCCCTTTTATTACCTTTTTCATATTTTATTTCTATACATTTTTATGATTTGTTTTGTGGTTGAAATCTTTGATTTGTTATCTACTTTCACTAAAGTTGTTATAGTTTTAAAATATTTAAAAAGAAAAAAAAAGATTTTTCTTTTTGGTTAAGAATTTTTAAAACACCAATTCACCCACCCCCCCCCCCCCCTTCTTGGTTAGCCTCGGGCAAGTTCTATAGGGTTTAATCACCCTCACGAACTTTTAAGTGGTATTAGAGTGGGATTCAAAAATTAAGTTTTAGAAAACTTTTGAATTTTGATAAATGGCTAACTTTTGTAATCGCAACACCACGGAAGGATATTCAATTATTCGACCACCTCTATTTGATAATATTCCTTTTGATTTTTAGAAAACTTGCATGTCAACCTTTTTATAATTAATTGATTATCGCATGTGGATGCTAATTAAGGAAGGATATACGACACCTTTTCATCATGTTTATGGCATAAAAACTAAAGTTCCTTTTTTTAATGGACTTTAGATGATAAAGATTTACCACAACTTAATGCCAAGTGTCTAAACTATTTTTTTATGCCTTAAAATAGGAAGATTACATGCACGTCTCTACTTGTAATACTGGAAAAGAAATTTGGGATAGATTATGCATTTGTATGAAGGAACAACTGAAGTTAAATATACTAGACTGAACATTTTGCTTCATGACTACAAACTCTTTCACATGAAACCTAGTAAATTAATTTCTAAAATGTATATCAGGTTTACACAAATTATTACATACCTTCATACCTTAGGAAGTGAACTCACAAACTATGAAAAAGTGAACAAAATTCTGAGATGTTTATCTTATTCCTTTGATGCAAAAATTATTGCCATTACTAAATCTAAGGACTTGAATGTTTATTCAATTGATAACTTACTTGGATCACTGATCGCTTATAAGCAAGGAGTGAACCAATGGCAGCTTGGTGCAGGTGATAAGAAAAAGGAGAAAATTATAGCCTTAAAGGCTAATGATTTTGACACTAATTCTTCTGGATCAGAAACTGATGATATTGCTTTGATGACTATATAATTCAAAAGTTTTTTAAGGAAAAAGCAAAAGTATTATCATAAATGGAACAAGGGTAAGAATTATAAAATACTAAGGTTTCCTCTGATGTTATTTAGTTTGAATGCAGGAAGCTAGGGCATCTGAAGTCTAATTGCCCAACTCTTAACGCTTACCTAAGCAAGGAGAAGGGTGAAGAAAAACCTATGTTTAAAAAGGGCAGGCAAAGGACATAAAAGGCATTTTGGGCAGACTTAGTATAGGCTCCTCTGAAATTAAAGCTGAAGAGGAGGTAACAAACATGTGCTTAATGGCTGATGATCATCTTGATCACTCTGATCAAGAGGAGGTATGTGAGCTTACCTATAAATAATTGTTTGAAATTTCTAAAAAGATACATTCTTCATATATGATGCTTAAAAAGTTACATAAAAGTCTCAAATCTTATTTCTTAATTCTGTAAAAAGAGCATGAATGCTTAAGGAAAGATCACTCCACTCTGGATAGCAATCACATGGCTTTGTTAGATGAATTAAATAAAAAGTATTCTGATTTAATTACTGATTCAGATTCATTAAAAATATAGCATGTTGATTTAGAAAAATCTTTCAAGATTAGACAATAGTGAGCATTCATTAAAATGGGAAGTGGAAAGCTATAAAAAGGCAAATGAGTTTCTAAGAGAAAAAAATCATTGCATTAGAGCAAAATAAAACACCACCTTTACCAGAAGAATTTTATAACCCATCAATAAAACATGCATCATTCAAACCTAGGAAGAGGCACCATGACCCAAATAGATTAGTAAACCATTTTCCTAGTGTTATTTATTTTTCTTGTGGCATGCTAGGACATATCTCCCATACTTCCACCATTCACCGTAGAACAAATTTGGTGTGGAGACCTAAAGTTCAAAATTCATAGCATAGCATGCATGCACTTCATTCTTCTTTCCATAATATGGGACCCAAATTTATTTGGGTTCCTAAATTTGACATCTAATAATTTTGTAGGGGTGCTCTCATAAAAGGCCTCATGACTACATGAGGTACCTAGCCAGTGAATGCTAAAGGCATATGACTAGAGATGCAAATTAATTAATTCTGCTGGAGGCCAAGGCAGGAGGCAAAGTAACACTTTGAGACAACACACCCAAGAGAGTGGTGGGCTCAGGTATTACTGGTAATTAAAAAAAATTTATCATTGAAAATATTTTGCTTATAGATAGATCAAAACACAATCGGCTCAGCATCAGCCAGCTTTGTGATAAAGGCTTCAGCATAAAATTTCTGCCAACCAGCTGCATTATAAGGTTAAATGACATAATTATTTTTCAGAGAAAAAAGATCAATAATCTTTACATACTGGATCTAAATTACTTTAAAGTTGAAACTATTCATTGCTTAAAAATAACTATTGATGAATCATAGTTATGGCATAAAAGATTTTGTCATGCAAGCATAAAAAAACTTGGAATATCACCCAAAAAGACTTAGTGAAAGGTGTCCCCAAACTCGAGTTTACTAAGGACCACTTGTGTGATGCCTACCAGTTAGGAAGATAAGTCAAGTATTCCTTCCACTCAATCAAAGACATTAACACTAGCAAAGCTTTAGAAGTCCTTCATATGGATCTCTTTAGACCTGTCTGCACTTTAAGCCTAAGAGGGAAAGTCTTTGGTTATGTGATAGTTGATGATTATTCGAGGTTTACTAGGGTTAGATTTCTATCTCATAAAACTGTATCATTTGAGGAGTTTTAATCTTTTTCCACTTAGATTCAGAGAAAATTAGGTTATGAAATCTTAACCATTTATAGTGACCATGGTGGAGAATTTGAGAATGAAAAATTTGAATCTTTCTATAAGGAGCAAGGGATAGATCACAATTTTGCAGCTCCTAAGACCCCTCAGTAGAATGGGGTAGCTAAAAGGAAGAATAGGACCCTAGTAGAAGCTGCTAGAGCCATGTTAGCTGAATACTCACTTCCTAAATAATTCTTGGCAGAAGCGATGAAAATAGCATGTTATGTTCTGAATAGGGTTAATCTTAGATCCAAGCTGAACAAAACACCTTATGAAATTCTTAAGGGTAGGACACCCAACCTTTCTCACCTTCATATCTTTAGATATAAAGTGTTTATTTTGAATAATGGAAGTCTCAACTAGGAAAGTTTGACCAACATCTGATGAAGAAGTGTTCCTAGGTTACTCAAGGGTTGGGAAATCTTATAGAGTCTTCAAAAAATGAACACTGGTAGCTGAGGAGACTACTCATGTTATGTTTAATGAATTTGATAATTCTGGAGGGTCTAGGGAAGAAGAAGAAGAGGTTGTAGAAGTCACCCAAGGAGTAGAATCTATAAATATGGAGGAAAGGCTAGAACTTGAAAGTTTGCTGCTTAGAGAATGGAGATATTCTTCCAGTCATCCTACATAATTGATATTAGGAGACCCATCTGAAGGTCTTAAAACTAGGCATGGACTTAGAAAAAAAGTAAACCACTCTATATTCATTTCAATGACTGAGCCCACCAACCTAAATCAAGCCTTCTCTAATGAATTCTAGATCCCAGCCATGCAGGAAGAGTTGAATCAATTTGTAAGAAATGATATTTGGGAGCTAGTTTGAAGTCCTAAGGACTAGAGTGTTGTTAGTACTAAATGGGTTTTCAAAAATAAAATGAATGATTCTAGTGTAGTGGTGAGAAATAAAGAAAGGTTAGTGGCTAAGGGCTATAATTAGATAGAAGGGATCAACTTTGAAGAGGCCTTTGCCCTTTTTGTTTGATTAGAAGTCATTAGTGTACCACAATCCTTTGCCTATTTTAAAGGATTCAAACTATTTAAAATAGATGTTAAGAGTGATTTTTTGAATGGGAGATAAAAGATGTGTATGTTGAACAACCTCCAAGATTTGAAAATTCACAATTTCATAATTATGTGTTCAAATTAGAAAAAGGCTTTATATGGACTAAAACAAGCACCCAAGAAATGGAATGAAAGACTTAGCACTTTCATACTAGAAAGAACCTTTATTAAGGGGAGCGTAGACACCACCCTATTTCTGAAAAAGATAGGAGATGAATTACTGATTGTCCAAATCTATATTGGAGATATTCTATTTGGATCTTCCAATGAAAAATTATGTGATAAATTTTTAAAAATAATAAGGTATTTGAAATGAGTTTGATGGGAGAACTGACTTACTTTCTTAGATTTAGTATAAGGCAGAAGGATGATGGAACGTTCCTTAGTTAGTCAAAATACATTAAAGACATTCTTAGGAAGTATGAGTTGGATAAAGACAAGCTAATCAACACTCCCATGAGTACCACTGTTCAGTTAGATAAGAATTCAAATGAAAAATCTGTTGATCAAAAGAAATACTGAGGAATAATTAGATCACTTCTTTTCTTGACTACTAGCAAACCTGATATTATGTTTAGTGTTTATCTCTGTGCTAGATTTCATGCTGATCCAAAGGAGTCCCACCTGACTGCAATTAAGAGAATCCTTAGGTATCTCTTAGGGACCCAAGACTTAGGAATTTGGTATCCTAGGAATAACACCTCTTTTGAAGTCATAAGATATTCTGATTCAGATTTTACAGGATGCCAAGTTGATAGGAAAAGTACTTCTGGGACAAGTCAATTCATAGGATAATCCTTAGTCTCTTGGTCCAGTAGAAAATAGAACGCAGTTGCCCTATCTGCTGCTAAAGCTGAGTACATAGCCTTAAGAAGTTTTGTGGCCTAGGCCCCTTAGTTAAAGCAACAAATTCTGGATTTAGGATTGTCTGTAGGTATAATTCTAGTCCTATGTGTTAACACTAGTGTCATCTATATTTTAAAGAATCGAATCCAACACTCTAGGACCAAACACATCGACATCAGACACCACTTCATTACGGACCATGTTACTAAGGGAGACATAGAGCTACACCATGTAGCCACTAAAAAGCAGCTAGCAGATATCTTCACAAAACCATTGGCCTTTGAAACTTTTAGCACTTTAAGAACCAGATTAGGTTTGATTTATTTGTTTATTTCTTTTCATGTATTTTTATTTTATAATTTTGATTTGATATTTTTTTTTAGTATTTTAAAAATCAGATCACTGCTCACTTCTGCTGTGAACTTGCTATTTAAATGGGATTTTTTTCCTTATTTTGTTTTAGAATCTTGTAATCAGTGATTGACTCCTCTAAAATAGTTAAAGGAAAAACATTTATGATTGGTTCTCTTCCTTTAACTCCTTTAATAGTATATTTTTTCTTTTTAAATCAAAATCTATTTCAAAATTAAAAAGTTAGACTTTCAAATAGAGATCTATTTTATCTTCCTATAATGTCTATCTCATATAAATAGTATTCCAAATCATTGAATCACTTTTGTATTTCTTAATCAGGTGGTTGTATTCATCATATGAGTATGATTCAATTTTATGATTTACTCATCCTTATATTAGAAAGTAAGTTTTTTCTTCTCTTGTGTCTAGAAGCTAATCTCATAGCTGAGAGTCTTTAGAGATGAAAGAAAGCAAGCTCACAAAAGAAATGAAAAGAGTCACAAAATGAGCCTGAAAGTTTGATAGGGATGTCAAGCCCTGATGAACTTATCCCGAGGCTAACCAAGAGGGTGGGTGAATTGGTTATTTAAAAATTTGAGAGAAACAGGAAAAATCTTTTCGATGATTTGCAACGGAAACAAGTAAACACATAAACGAAAAGATCAACCACAGATTTCACCCAAGCAGATAATAACAGAAAAATAAAGTGCAGAAAATAATCAGAAAGAACACACCAGATTTTATAGTGATTTGGTTAACTTGACCTACGTCCACTCCCCGGAGACTCTCCTTCGGGTATTGCACTAATACAAAAGTGACTCTCTTTCTACTCCCACAGCAAGGTGGAGAAGCCTATACAAAACTCCATTCCACCAACCCGGAGAGACAGAGCACCTAAACTCCTTTTACTTCCTCCTAAAGCGGGAAGAGAACCCAGACTCCTTTTGCTTCCTCCTGAAGCAGGCAGAGAACCCGAACTCATTTCACTTCCTCCTGAAGTGGGCAGATAACCCGGATCTTCTTGCGAACAATCCTCCCACAAAGAACACCGATAGTACGAGAGACGATGAATAGTGAAGATGACTTTGATCCTTGCTTGGAGCAACCTTTATGAATCTCTCATAAACTCCCCCTCATAAGATCCTCTATCTCTCTTCCAAACTCTCTCTCTCTCTCTAGGGTTTCTCTGTAAAGGAAAGTGGCAAAAGATCTTTTATAGGAGGGCTCAAAATTTGCCCTAAATCTCAACTTGTCTGTCAATATCGTCCAGGATGATCGATAGATCCTTGTGTATGATCAGTTTAAAATTACCTATTTTAGCCTGGACGATCTGGCTCTTATGGATGATTAGTAGAAAAAATTGTTCAGATCATCCAGTACGATTCTGCGATCGTCCGAGATGATTAGTGTAAATTCAGGAATTTCATCTAGAAGACCGCTCTTGTTATCCAAAGGAACTTGTGCTGGACGACCTGAAAATGACTTCACATCCAGGACGATATTGATATCGTCACTAGACTAATTTAGGCATGATTGTACTAGATCGTCCAGGATGATACATGTATCATCCAGGACGATCAGATCAAGCCTCTAAAAATAAAACTTACCTAACTTGATCTAGCGGCTAAGAATTTTTGATTTGAGTCTATCATCCCATATGATGTATGGATCATCCAGGATGATCGACTTTATTAGACAAACTTAACTTGGTCACCCTAATCAGGGTTTCTATTTCACTTGATCGTCTAGGACGATGTGAATATCATCCAGGACGATCTGAATAAAAATTAAACAGAAATTCTAATTCACTCAAGCTCTCCCCCTGAGTGTGTGTGTGCAAGGTTACTTAGCTAGGGGATCAGTTACATTACATTTGACTCAAGAAAAGAAAAACATTACATTTAGACACACTTGGACCTGATCTTGAGTTGGTTTGAGTTGCTTTTGATCTTTTGTACCTGAAATGGGTTAGCCAAGCAAAACAAAATATAAACATATTTGTGATCATCAAAACTATACTTTTTGAAACCAGATTTGAAATAATCTCCCCCTTTTTGATGATGGCAAATATTAGTGGAGTAGTTTAAAATAAAATAACCAGGAGTTAACCAACGCACATACGAAAAATAAATATCTTTCCAAATTTCACTGAACAACTAGAACAGTACAGGAAAATAACTACAACTAAAATAAACAATACAAAATAAGATCAATACATAAAATAAAAACTAATACAACTAACTCCCCCTTTGACATCACAAAAAGGAGGAGGAATAGACACAACAGTACAGATAGAAAATAGCACAATACAAAACTAAAATGGAGGCGGATCCTGATCAGAAGGAGGAGGTAGTGGCGGCATAAAGTAACTATGAATGGCAACGAAGTGTGCTCTAAACCAGGTAATGCCCTGGTCGTGCTGCTGTTGCTGCTGAGCAACGTAGTCATTGAAGCGCTGCAGATCCTCAGTGTGCTGCTACTCCTGGGCAGCAACATAAAAATCAAATCGGGCCTCCCACTTGTCGAACTGCTGCACCAGATGATCAAAAGGGGAAGCAATACGAAGGGGAGCAGGTGAATCAGGTGTAGCAGGAATAGGACCAGCTTCTTCCTCTTCCTCCTCAACATTCGGGCGGGCTCCGGATGTAGTCGGGTACTGTAGAGTACATGGAATGAATTATTTATGAAGTAGGAAGGAGGGACATTGGCAGGGACTGGATATTGCAGATCATATTTTGTCTCCAAAGCATATGCAATGATGTGTCCTAAAGCTAGAATTGGACATCGTCTATGGCCTGGATCCCTAATGGTAGTGAGATGCTCGATATATATGAAAAGAAGATCAGTAGCATTGAATTCCTGATGGGCTATGATGTAATAGGTGGTTAGAGGCTGTAAAGGGGTGATGTGAATGCGATCCCCAGCATTTGGGATGATGGAGGAACAAAGGACATATTGAATGGTACAGGCATCCTTAAGGAGGGAAGTGCAAGCATTGTCATGGTAGGGTGCGTTGGTATTTCTAAGGAATCGATTGGTGACACTCCCATCATAATCAGGATCAGAAATAAAGTTGTGGAGTTTATCGCTAGTGATAGAGAGATAAAGGATATTATAAAAATCCGGGGCTGTGAGTTCTACAGGTCGCTGATTAACATAGGAGTGAAGGGTGGAGTAGTCAGCGGTGATGCGAAGATTTATGAAGAACACTTGGAGAAGTTCAAGGCTAAATGGGAAGGCCAGGGTGAGGATGAAGGTGAGGGAGGTATGCCCAAACAGATCTAGGATAGGGTAGGTAAGAGTGCGGGGGTTTGCGATTTTGGATTGTGTGATTCCCACTTCAAGATATCATTCAAAGGCAGCCTGATCGGCTGCATTTGGAAAGTGAGGATCAACATTTCCCCACGAGGAGCTCGCACCCTTTTGCCTAGATCGCTTCCCACCAGCCATTAGAAACACAAGAGAGGAATTATGGAAGGAGAGATGTGAAGAAAGTTGAAGAAAATGACTGTTTAAATAAAAATTGGCATGATTGTCCCAAACGATTGCAGGATTGTCTAGGACGATAGGAGTAATTATGACGGCTAGGACGATTGGTCAAAAAGGCGATCGGATCATCCGGGACGATCACAGATCATCCAGGACAATTAGAGATAGATGATCGTCCTAAGGAGTCAAGCCGAACGACCGTTGATGAAAAGTATCGTCCAGGATGATTAGGTGGATCGTCTAGGACGATATGTAATAAATATATAGGACGGGCTGAATTTGAATCGTCAAACTGCTAACACGTGGATCATCTGGGATGATGTGGTGTATCGTCTAGTATGATGACCAATAATTGGTGCTTTCTCAATCGTTTGATCAGGATCAAGAAGTTTGGATCATATCATCCAGGATGATGGATGGATCATCCAAGACGATCACCAATAATTGATGCATCTCAGCAGTATGACCAGAGTGGGGACGATTTGAAGGGATCATCCAGGATGATGTATGGATCGTCCAGGACGATGTGGGGATCATCTAGGATGATGTAAAGAAAAAATAAAAAAGATGGAGGATGGAGATGAAAGATCAGGGATCCCAAAAATACATATAGTAAAATGAAAAATAAAAGCAGAGTAAATAAAACTCAAAATGAGATACACAAAAATAATGATTTTTTTAATCGATCTGCACCAGTAAATCAAAATTTTCCCTTGATTTTAAATCTAAAAACCAATAAGAAGATGATCGACAACGCTGAAATCTAGAAAAAGTTGGAAAATTAACTTTCGTAACTCCCACTGCGGACACCTTATAGGTGCAAATTCCTTTCAAAACAAAAATTCAATTCAGAAAAAAAGAAATTAGATTTAAAAAGAGATCCTTTCAAGCCTCGTTCCAAAAAAATATCTGATATAATAGTATTACAAAGTAAGAAATCAGAAATCATGATTTTCGTCGCAAGCTTTTGAAAATATTAAGGGTGAAATGGAATAAAGCCTATTTCTTTGTTGGCTAATTTTGTGCCCATTTTTCTTTCAATTTGTTTAGTGCTTTGCGCATCTTTTAATTTTTGATACACTTTATGTATCCTTTCAATTTTTTGGCGACATTATGCAACTTTTCAGTTTGGGCTAATTTTGTGCCTCTTTTCATTTTGGCACTCTTTGCGCATCTTTTGTAGGCTTTCTCCCTCTCAAAATCATTAAAGAATCTCAGCTATAAAATTACCTTTCAGACATAAGAGATGACAAAGCTCAATCTCTACAATAAAGAAGAGTAATTCACAAAATAAAAATCATACATCGTATGATAATTACAATCACTTGGTTCAGAAAATCATAACAATGACTCAAAACTTTGAAAACACTATTTATATGAGGTAGATTACTGTAGGAAGATAAAATAGATCTCTATTTCAAAAACCAACTTTTTAATTTTGAAGAAGATTTTTATACAAAAGAAACAACACCATTAAAGGAGTTAGAGGAATAGAAATAATCATCAATATTTCTTCCCTTTAATAGATCCCGTGAAATCAATCACTGCTTACCAGTTTCCAAATAAAAATAAGGAAAAACTCTCAGTCACAAATCCAGTTTATCAGCAATAGTGAGCAGTGATCTGATCTTGAAAGAGATAAGATAGTAAACAAAAGAGATGAAATAGTAAATAAAAATAAGTAGGAAATCTCATTAAAATAAATACTCAAATCAAACTAACAATAAGGCTAAAATAGAAATTAGCAGAAAAACAAAAACAACAGAAAACAGATAATCAAATAAAATAACTAACTAATAGAAACACAATGAAAAATAGACAAATCAGAAATCAGTAGTCATCAGAATCAAGCATTTATGTCAATCACACTTAATCTGGTCCTCAAAATGCTGAATGAGTCAAAGGCCAATGGTTTAGTAAATATGTCAGCCAGCTGATTTTCTGTTGCTACATGATGTAGCTCAATGTCCCCTTTTATAAAATGGTCCCTAATGAAGTGATGCCTTATATCAATGTGTTTGGTTCTAGAATATTGGATTGGATTCTTAGAAATGTAGATGGCACTAGTATTATCACACAGAACATAAACTGTGCCCATAGGTAATCCTAAATCTAAGACTTATTGCTTCAACTAAAGAACTTAGGACACACAACTTCCTAAGATAATGTACTTAGCTTCAGCAGTGGAAAGTGCAATTGAGTTCTATTTTCTACTGGACCAGGAGACTAAAGACTAACCTATGAATTGACAAGTTCCAGAAGTACTCTTTTTATCCACCCTACATCCTACAAAGTTAGAATCAGAATATCCAATAATCTCAAAAGGGGTGTTGTGCCTAGGGTACCAGATTCCTAGGTTTGAGGTCCCTAAAAGATATCTAGGAATTCTCTTAACAGTAGTCAGGAGGGACTCTTTAGGATCAGCCTGAAACCTAGCACAAAGATAAACACTAAACATGATATCAGGTTGGCTAGAAGTCAGGTAAAGCAGTGATCCAATTATTCCTCTATACTTCTTCTGATCCAAAGATTTTCCACTTGAATCCTTATCTAACTGAACAGAGGAGCTCATGGGAGTGTTGATTGGCTTGGCTTTGTCCATTTCATATTTCTTCAAAATGTCCTTAGTGTATTTAGATTGATTGAGAAAGGTTCCATCATCCAGTTGCCTTATGCTAAACCCCAAAAAGTAGGATAACTCTCCCATCATACTCATCTCAAACTCCTTACTCATTGTTTTAGAAAACTCATCACATAAATATTTATCAGAAGTCCCAAAAATTATATCATCAACATAGATCTCGACAATGAGTAAATCATCCCCTACTCTCCTCAGAAAAAGGGTGGTGTCTATGCTCCCCTTAACAAACTCTCTTTCTAACAGGAATATGCTAAGCCTCTCATATCAAGCTCTGGGTGCCTGTTTCAATCCATATAAGGCCTTTTTTAATTTGTAGACATGATTTGGATATTGTGAATTCTCAAAACCTGGGGGTTATTCTATAAAAACTTCCACTTTTATTACCACATTTAAAATGGCACTCTTAACATCCATTTGAAATAACTTAAATCCCTTGTAACAAGCAAAGGCTAGTAGCACCCTAATGGCTTTCAATCTAGCTACAGGGGCAAAGGTCTCCTCAAAATCAATCCCTTCAATCTGATTATACCCCGTAGCCACCAATCTTGCCTTATTCCAAACCACCACACCAGAATCATTCATCTTATTCTTAAAGACCCACTTGGTTCCCACTATACTTCGATTCCTAGGTCTTTCTACTAGCTCCCAAATATTGTTCCTTACAAATTGATTCAATTCCTCTTGCATAGCTAAGATCCAAAACTCATCAGAAAGGGCTTGATTGATGTTGGTGGGTTCGGTCATTGAGATAAAGGCAGAGTGGTTTACTTCCTTCCTAATTCCATGCCTAATCCTAACACCTTCAGAAGGGTCTCCTTAGATCAGTTCTTTAGGATGACCCAAAAAATATCTCCAATCTCTAGGCAAAGTGGTTTGAGGTTCTACCCTTTCCTCCAGATTTATATTTTTAACCCCTTGGGTAATCTCCCCTACCTCTTCTTCTTCCTCAACTCTAGTCACCTTGGGATCAGATTCATCAAATACAACATGAGTTATCTCTTCCACCACCAAAGTCCTCTTATTAAATATCCTAAAGGATTTCCCACACTAGAATAACCTAAGAACACTCCTTCATCAAATTTGGGGTCAAATTTTCCTAAGGATGATTTCCCGTTATTCAGAATGAAAATCCTACAGCCAAAGATATGGAGGTGGGACAGGTTTAGAGTTCTATCCTTAATGATCTCATAAGGTGTCTTGTTCAGATTGGATCTAAAATTTACCCTATTCAGCATATAATAGGCAGTGTTCACCGCTTCAGCCCAAAAGTATTTTGGAAGTGAATATTCAGTAAGCATGGCTCTAGCGGCTTCCACTAAGGTCCTGTTCTTCCTTTCAGCTACCCTGTTCTGCTGAGGGGTCCTAGGAGCTAAAAAATTGTGACTAATCCCTTGCTCCTCACAAAAAGTTCTAAACTTTTTATTTCCAAACTGTCCACCATGATCACTATGAATAGTCAAGATCTCACAACCTAACTTCCTCTGAATACAAGTGGAGAAGGACTTAGATTCATCGTATGACTCAGATTTATGTGACATAAATTTAATCCAAGTGAACCTCGAGTAATCATCAACAATCACAAAACCATAGACTTTCCCCCCTAAGCTGGTAGTGCTAATGGGTCCAAAGAGATTCATGTGAAGGACTTATAAAGGTCTAGAGATGCTAATATCCTTGACAGAGGGAAAGGAGGACTAGACTTGCTTCCCTAATTGACAGGCATCATACAGGTGGTCTTTAATGAACTTAAGCTTGGGGGCACCTCTAACTAAGTCCTTTTGGGTAACTCTCCTTAGGGTTTTCATACTAGCATGACATAATCTCCTGTGCCACAACCAAGACTCATCAGTAGTAATTTTTAAGCAAATTGAAACATCAGCTTTAAAGCAACTTACATCCAGCAATATTATTGATCTTCTGTCCCTGCAAAATAATTTTATCATTTAAGCTTAAAATACAGCAAGTGGGCAGGAATTTGATGTTGTATCCTTTATCATATAGTTGACTGATGCTCAGAAGGTTGTGTTTCAGTCCATCTACAAGTAAACCATTATCAATCATAAAATTCTTTGAATCACCAATTATACCTAAATCTACCAACCTCCTGGTGGTGTTATCTCCAAGTGTAACCTTGCCTATAATCCTGGCCTCCAGTGAAATGAATTGATTTGCATCTCTAGTTATGTGTCTTGAACATCTGCTGTCCAAGTACCATATGCTCTCACAAGGTCTTCTGTGAGAGCACACCTACAAAATCATCAAACGTCATATTTAGGAACCCAAACTGATTTGGGCTTCTTCTTATGAAAAGAAGAATGCAATGCATGTGTGTTGTGCTATGAAACAGGCAATTTGGGCCTCCACACCCAATGTGTACTATGGTGAACAGTGCAAGTGTGAGAGATGTGCCCTAACATGCCACAAGAAAAACATCTAACACCAGGAAAGGGGTTAACTAATCTATGTGGGTGATAGTGCCTCTTCTTAGGTTTGTATGAAACATGCTTTGATGATTTTGAAGTAGATTCTTCAAAAGTTGGAGGTGCATAAAACTATGCAAAAGTAGGAGGTGTTTCATCTTTCTCAAAGCATTGATTTTAACTTTAAGAAATTCATTTTCTTTCTTCAAACTTGCAATTTCAAATTTCAATGCTCCATTACTACTCTCCACTTTACATGCCATGTTGTCTAATTCTTTAAAAGCTCTTTCTAAATCAACATGCGAGGTTTTCCATGAATTATGCTCAGTAATCAGATGAGAATACTTTTTGTTCAGTTCATCAAATTCATCAAGTACAGACATGTGATTGTTGTCAAGTGTGAAATGATCTTTAACTAAAGAATCATGCTCTTTTTGTTAATTCAGAAATTCTAGTTTCACGCTAGCATGAGTTTTCTTAAGCTTCCTATACGATGCATGATTTTTTTTCAGACACTTCAAATAACTGATGGTAAGTAAGCTCACATATCTCTTCTTGGTTAGACTGACCAGGATGATCATCTGCCATTAAACACAAGTTTGTTTCCTCCTCTTCAGCTTCAGTCTCAGAGGAGTCAGATGTAGAATCTGCCAAGAATATCTTTTGAATCCTCTTCTTATCCTTCCTGAATTTGGGTTTCTCTTCACCTTTTTCCTTACTTGGGTGAGCTTTAAGTGTAGGACAATCAGCTTTAATGTGTCCAGGCTTCCTCCATTAAAAATAAACCATATCAGATAAACCTTTAAATTTTTTACTGGACTTACCCTTATTCCACTTCTGAAAGTTCTTATGTTTGTTCCTTAGAAAGCTTTTGAATTGCCTAGTGATTAAGGCAACATCATCGCTATCAGACCCGAAAGAATCAGTGTCAGTTTCGTTGGCCTTCAGTGCCACAGTTTTCTCCTTCTTCTTCTCACCTGCATCAAGCTGTCTTTGGTTCACCCCTTGCTCATAAGCAATGAGTGACCCAAGTAAGTTGTCAATAGAATAATTATTCAAATCTTTCGATTCAGTAATTGCAGTTATCTTAGCATCAAACGAAGAAGGCAAACATCTCAAAATCTTGTTCACTTTTTTATAATTTGTAAGTTCTCTTCCTAAAGCATGCAAATAAGTGACAATTTGAGTGAACCTTGTATACATTTCAGAAATAGACTCAGTAGGTTTCATGCTAAAAAGTTCGTAGTCATGCAGCAATATGTTTAACCTAGACTGTTTGACTTCAATTATATCTTCATAAGTGATGCATAATCTATCCCAAATTTCTTTGCTAGTTGTACAAGTAGAAATATGCATGTAATCCCCAAATTTTAAGGCACAAAAAAATAGTTCAAATATTTGGCATTCAGTTGGGCTAAGTCACGATCATCAAAAGTCCAATCAGTGATAGGCTATTCAGTTTTAACATTATTAATCATTCTAAATGGTGGTTCATAGCCATCCTTAACAAGCATCCACATGCGATAATCAATTGATTGAAGAAAAGTGGACATGCGAGTTTTTTAAAAATCAAAAGGTATATTATTAAACAATGGCCTTCGTGTAATTGAATAACCTTCAGCAGTATTACGATTACCAAAGTTAGCCATGGATCAAATTTAAAAGTTTTTCAAAACTAGATTTTATGAATCCTGCTCTGATACCACTTGAAAGTTCGATAGAGATGTTAAGCCCTGATGAACTTATCCCGAGGCTAACAAAGAGGGGGGTGAATTGGTTATTTAAAAATTCGAGAGCAACAGGAAAAATCTTTTCGATGACTTGCAACAAAAACAGGTAAACACATAAACGAAAAGATCAACCACAGATTACACCCAAGCAGATAATAATAGAAAAATAAAGTGCAGAAAATAATCAGAAAGAACACACCAATTTTGATAGTGGTTCGGTTAACTTAACCTACATCCACCCCCAGAGCCTCTCCTCCGGGTATTGCACTAACACAAAAGTGACTCTCCTTCTGCTCCCACAGTAAGGCATAGAAGCCTGTACAAAACTCCTTTCCACCAACCCAGTGAGGCAGAGAACCTGAACTCCTTTTGCTTTCTCCTGAAGCAGGTAGAGAACCCGGACTCCTTTCACTTCCTCCTGAAGCAGGTAGAGAACCTGAACTCGTTTCGCTTCCTCCTGAAGCGGGTAGAGAACCCGGATCTTCTTACGAACAATCCTCCCATAAAGAACACCGACAGTATGAGAGACGATGAATGGAGAAGATGACTCTAATCCTTGCTTGGAGCAACCTTTGTGAATCCCTCACAAACTCCCCCTCACAAGATCCTCTCTCTCTCCCCTAAACTTTCTCTCTCTCTAGGGTTTCTCTGTAAAGGAAAGTGGCAAAAGATTTTCTTGTTGGAAGAAAAAGATCTTTTATAATAGGGCTCAAAATTTGCCCTAAATCTCAACTGGTCGGCCAATATCGTCCAGGACGATCGATAGATCATCCTGTACGATGAGTTCAAAATCACGTATTTCAGCCTGGATGATCTGGCTCTTCTCGACGATTAGTAGAAAAAATTGTTTTGATCGTCTTGTATGATTCTACGATCGTCCGGGATGATTAGTTTAAATTTAGGAATTTCATCCAGAAGATCGCTCTGGTTGTCCAGAGGAACTTGTGCTGGACGACCTGAAAATGACTTGATCGTCCAGGACGATATTGATATCGTCCTGTACTATTAATTCAAAAAGTGCCAAAATCATCCTGATCACCACTCTGGACGTACAGGTGAAACACACTAGACAGTCATGATCATCCCAGATGATCTTACGACCGTCCTGGATGATATGATCATATTAATTTAATATTAATTGCTTTTCTTAATCACTAGACTAATTTAGTCATGATTGTACTGGATCGTCCAGGATGATACACGTATCGTCTGAGATGATCAGATCAAATCTCTAAAAATATAACTTGCCTAACTTGATCTGGCGGTTGAGAATTTCTGATTTGAGCCTATAATCCCGTACGATGTATGGATCGTCCAGGATGATCGGCTTAATTAGACAAACTTAACTTGGTCGCCCTAATTAAGGTTTCTATTTTCACTTGATCGTCTAGGACGATGTGAATATCGTCCAGGATGATGTGAATATCATCCATGATGTTGTGAATATCGTTCAGGATGATCTGAATAAAAATTGAACAAAAACTCTAATTAACTCAAGCTCTCCCCCTGAGTGTGTGTGTGCAAGGTTACTTAGCTAGGGGATCAGTTACATTACATTTGACTCAAGAAAAGGAAAACATTACATTTAGACACTCTTGGACCCGATCTTGAGTTGGCTTGAGTTGCTTTTGATCTTTTGTACCTGAAATGAGTTAACCAAGTAAAACAGAATACAAACATGTTTATCATCATCAAAAGTATGCTTTTTGAAACCAGATTTTCAACAGAGCCCAACGCCAAAAAGATGTATAATGTTTGCCAATTAATTGCATAATACACAAAGTGTATCAAAATCTAAAGATGTGCAAAGTGCGCCAAATAACTTAAAAGGAGGCACAAAATGGGCCCACAAAAAATTAAGCTCCCTTCTCTTTCCAATCTTTAAAGATCTTAGAAGAATTCATGTGCCACTTAATATCTTCAATCACTTGAGATTGATACTCATTATTCCTAATTCTTTACTTTACAATATTATTTTATCATATATTTGTTGGAATGATGTTTGAAAGGATCACTTTTCTTATCTAATTTATTATTTCTAAATTAGATTTTTGTTTAAAAAGAATTTTAACCTGTAAGGTGTACAAGGTAGGGTTTACAAAATCAATTTTCTAATTTTTTCAAGAATTCAGCCTATCATTTCATTCTTATTGGTTTTTAAATAAAAAAATTAAGGAAAATTTTTCATTTACTCGAGAATCATCGATTCAAAAAAACTCTGATTTTGATTTATGTATGATTTTATTTGGTTTTATGTTTTTTATGTGTTTTTATGTTTATATTTTTTTGTTAAAGTCCTCTTGATCATCACTTTCCATTCCTAATTTTTTTTTGTTTTGCTCACATCATCCAAGACAATCCAAATCATCCTATACAATCTGAACAAAGATGCATCTCACAAATCATAGCACATCCAACAGTTGATATACACCATTTATTGGTGATCATCCCGTACGATTTGTACATCGTATTGGATGATCCATGTGGCAAAAGTCACTAGACGAATTGAATGCTGTTAAGCTGATCCATTATTGCTCATCCTGGATGATTCACCTGTTTGTCCTGGATGATATATCAAGTTAATATTCATCCTATTGACTCCTCGGGCACATCGTACTTTGTATAATTTTCCCTGATAATATCTGTTCCTCCTAGATGATAAGAACAACTTTTTTGACTGATCATCTGGATGACATTATTACACCAAATTATCCTGGATGATATCACGATTGTCCTGGATGATCTTCCTGATTCTATTTAAACAAGCCCAAATCTTTGAAATCTCCACACCATTTTAACCTTCTTTAACAACTAATTATCTTGATCCCTTCCTTCTCCAAATGCTGAGGTTAAATGATCTCAGACAGTTGTGGGGCCATTTTCTCGATGAAATATCAACCCTCACTTCATTGAAGCTACTGATGAGGAAGCTTATCAATAGTACAAAGCTGAAGGGATTATAGATTCCAAAATTGTCAACCAAGAAGTCTTGACCTTCCAGGTACTATGTATGTTTGCCCACACCACTCTTGGCTTCATCCTTACACTTTCCTAACCCTACAATGTTGAACTCCTTAAAATTTTTTCCAGACTTCGCATTAATAGTGAGGGCACTACCCTTCAATCATACATAAATAGAAAGCCTGTCGAAATCATGTATCAGGACTTCCACAATATCCCCCAACTTCCACAATTGGTGAGAAAGTCCACCATGTCGCGTCTTACACTAAGTATAACTGGTCACAAGAGAATACTATCCTTAGAGAATCCAATGTGAACTACCACATAGCCCATGCCAGCACATTAGTTTCGGAAGCCCATGACATCTAGAATGTACTTAGAAACTCCATAATTCCCAAAGCTGGTGATAAGATAAACATCACTCTTGCTCTTTCCCTTACGACCTACTACATTAGGGTTCATATGGATTTCAATGCTGCTGACCTTCCCATTCTGTATATTAAAAATCTGACTGTCATTAGAGATCCCTGCCAAAAGAGACAAACCAATCTAGCCATAGGCCACAACGTTGCCTTTGTCTTAGAATCTAAGTATAATTTTCAATACCCTTCACCACCAGATCACTTTCCAATGTTCTATTCCAAAATCTCTTTTCATGTTCTTCAAAGTGCCACTCATCACCACGGTCGCTATCGTGACAGTGAGCTAGAAGAATAAGAGAGATGTCCAGCACTGATAGCGGTACCTGAACCGATACACCAACATACTCAGTATGACCAGTGGGAAGTAAGGTTTGACTTCTATGCCACTCAGCAGCAGTAGAAGCTTGACCAGGATATGGCCTGGTTTGGGGAGCAGTTTGCCTCTTTTTCTTAATACTTTCAGCCACCACCACCTCCACCTATTCAGAGTTTTTCTTTCTAGTTTGTTAGTGTTTTTTGGTTTTTGTGTGCGTACTGGACTTTATTTCTGTACTTTTATCTGTCTTAGTATTTTTCTTTCTTCCTCCTTTTTATGATGTCAAAAGTGGGAGTAGTATATTAGTTGCATAGTTTGCTGCTTAATATATTATTTGCTTATGTTTTAATGAAATTTATTTTATTCTATTTATGTTCTATTTTTTTTGTCTCATTTAAAATAATAATAATAATAATAATAAGAATAAGAAAAGAACAAAAAAAATTTCTTAGCTTTGAAATTTTTACAGCAATGTTTGCCATCATCAAATAGGGGGAGATTGTTACAAATGTGGGCCCAAGTACAGTTATTTTGATGATAATAAATATTATTATTTCTTTACTTCTGATACTCTTGGATATCTATTTTGTTTGCTCTGCTCACTAACCTTTCAGGTCTTTAGGTTCACTTGGAATGTCAATTAGCTTAATATCAAGTAGACTAGGATTGAGTAAGTCTGTAATTTATATTCTAATACATCTTTTACCTTTCTTGAGAGATTGCTACAAATATGGGCCCAAGTACAGTTATTTTGATGATAACAAATATTACTATTTCTTTTCTTCTGATATTCTTGGATATCTATTTTATTTGCTCTACTCACTAACCTTTCAGGTCTTTAGGTTCACTTGGAATGTCAATTAGGTTAATATCAAGTAGACTAGGATTGAGTAAGTCTGTAACTTCTATTCTAATACATCTTTTACCTTTCTTGAGTCAAATATACTTTGATGGATCCTGAAGCTAAGTAACCTTACACATACAAACTCAGGGGGAAGAAATTTTATGAGTTTGAGAGTTTTCTATTTTTTGATCATATCATACATGATGATTCTAAATCATCCTGAATGATTAGTTAAAAAAGAAACCCTAATTAGGGCATCCCTGATTATTAAGTTTGCTTAACTAATCAACCTGGATGATTTATATTATACAGGATAATTAGTGCAGATTGAAACAAATAGCTGCTAATCACAATTTAGGCAAGATTTCATCATTCAAAATTTGTTCAAATTATACAGGACAATACATATCATCCTTGACGATTCGTGACAATCATGCCTAAAATAATCCCTTGATTTGGGGATTAATTATAGTTAATTGATCAATCAAATCATATAGGATGATCGGGGACAATCATCCTGGACTATCCGACCACTGTATGGTATGTTGATTAATCGTCACTTATCGTACACGATGAAAACTTTAACTTTTTCTACTAATCATCCTAGATGATACCTCTACTTCATATAGGATGTCCCATCTGCTACATGGGATGATAATTAATCATAAGGCATCATACTAGAAGAATCGTGTGTTGTATAGGATAATAATTAATAGTTAGCCATCGTACAGGATGATCAATAGCCACTAATGAACTAATCATCCAGAATGATCAAAACATCGTACAGGACGATTTGTTCAAATACTTGAACTGATCATATAGGGTAATGCAGATCTTACTAGCTGAAAGGACTATTCTGTTCAAATCATACAAGATGATATTTCAATCATCCTGGATGATCTTTGCCGCCAAATTGAGAATTAGGGTTATTTTTTAAGCTTGTTATTTAAGTTCTCTTAATTGCTGCTAAGCAATATTTTACTACTATTCTAACCCAAGAGAGCTTAGAGAAGGATCAAGAGAGTTTGGGAGGGAGTGAGAGGATCTTGTGAGGGGGATTTTGTGAGGGGAATCACAAAGGTTGCTCCAAGCAAAGATTCAATCGTCTTCTTCCTTCTTCATCCTTGGTTCCTTGGTGGCTCTGGAGAGATGATCATCATCATTAGATCCATGTTCTCAAACTACTCTAAGAGGGAGTAAAAGGATTCTGGGTTTTCTACCTTCACCAGGAGGGTAAAAAATGATTCAAGGTTCTTTGCCTCTCCGGGTCGGTGGAAAGATTTTGTAAGGGTTTCTCTGCCTTGCTATGGGGGCAAAAGGAGAGACACTAACTAATTAGTGCAATACCTAGAACGAGAGGTTCTAAGGAGTAGGTGTAGGTCAGATTTCACAGAACCACTATAAAATTCCGTGTGTGCCTTTTTATTACCTTTTCTGCATTTTATTTCTGCACTTTTCTGTGATTTGTTTTGTTGTTGAAATCTCTTATTTTGGTATCTACTTCTTCTTAAGTTATTACAGTTTTAAAATATTTAAAAAGAAAAAAAAAAGATTTTTCTTTTAGGTTAAGAATTTTTAAAACACCAATTCACCCCCCTCCCCCCCTCTTGGTTAGCCTCGGGTAAGTTCTATAGGGTTTAACCACACTCATGAACTTTCAAGGGCAAGCCCTCATAGTTAATTACTTCTCCTAGGTGAATACTCTTGATTAAAGTGAAAACTAAGTATTTTCAAAGACATATGGATCTAACAAAATGTTTATGCTAAAAAGATAAATGTATAATTTCTTGATTATAAATTCTCTAGTTGTCCATAAAATTTAGATTTAGACTTTTTAGATTTTAAAATAATTAAATGAAAATATGCAAAGATTGAAGAGGTGTTTACAATTTGGACTTATATTTACATGGAGTGAGTTGTCAACTAATAATCCTAATGCACAATCAATCACATTAGATTTAATACATGATAGGCTAATCTCTATCCAAAGAGATCAAAGGATGAGTCATACTCGAAAATTTATGACTCAAGATGAGTAATTATAACTTTATGTTCATGTAAAACTAGTGAGAAGACTCAATAAAAACTATAAATTTTATCTTATTTATTTTTCCTAACTAAATTTTATGAACACCAAAATTTCTTCAAAAATTTTGTAGTATAATGGCTTTATACAAAACAAAAAGCATAGCATCTTCGTTGCAAAATGAGGACCACTCTATCTTTCTCATGTTGGGCATAAATGTTTGGCTTAATGTATGTTATAGAAATAAAATGCATGGATGTATGCATGTATAGGTAAATAGGTTGGTGTAAATGGTACCCAATACCTTATAGCCTTAGAACTAGTATACATTTTCCTACAAAGTCTGGAACATATACACAAAAAGAAACCTAGGAAAATTCTACCCGCTAATGCAAACAACCACACATATGAATGCATAGCATGAAGCAATGTAATAAATAAAAGACTAAATATAAAAAGTAATTTACTTATTCATTAATTTAATAACTCTATAGAAAAGTAATGAATCCGGCTCCACCACAACAAACTTGGACTTTTAGTCCTACCATCAAGTTCTAAGTTTTCTATGGAATTACAATAGAAAGTATCCTCCAAAGGAAATGATATCATCTTTTGGATCCCCATTTGTATATCTATAAGCAGATATATTTGGTTGTCACAAGCTTACCATTAGCTTCGACTTATACTCTTCGCTCTAGTGACTCCATGGAGATTCTAGGGTTTCATTCTCGGCTTCTTGTTTTGCTCATCATGGATCATTTTGTGTTACTTTTGTTGAAGGTTTTTCCTCACTTGCGATCTCTTTATTCTTCCTAGTAATTTTGTTTTAATTTTTAGTCACCTTCTTGTAGGTTCTGGGAGATGATGGCTCCGTCATCATCGAACTATTGGTTCTCCTCAACTATTGTTGATAAATCATGATCATTCAAGGATGTTCTTATGGGAGAGTCCTTAACTTTCGGATCTAAGTTGGATTTCGTTCAAACTTCTTATGAAGGTTTTCCAGCTCTGATGTTTAACGATAAAGTGATTTCTCATTTAGCTACTCCTTTGTCTTTACTTTCATAGGTAAATTTTCTTTACGTAGGCCAAATCTTAATGTAATACCAAAGTTTTTTAAAAACCTAAAACTATCTAATTCCTATTCCATTTGTTTGATGGATCAACACCATATTGTGATACAATTATCTATCGATTTGGATTTTAGCTGCATTTTTTTGAGAAGATCGTATTACATTCAAGGTTGTTAAATTCATTTGCTTAAATGGATGCCTGACTTTGATGTTAGGGAGGAATCCCTGATTGCCCCAGTTTTGATTTCATTTCCAAATCTGAGGCTTCACTATTTTAATTCATAAATCCTTTTTGCTTTGGCTTTAGTCTTTGGTGGACTATTGCAGACAGATCAAGCAACTACGTCTATATCCTAACCATCCATGGCTCATGTAATGGTTGAACTGGATATTTTGAAAAACAAACATCCTAAGGAGATGTGGATTGGTTCTGAACTTAATGGGTATCAATGAAAAGTAGAATTTACATCCTATATTTTGTACTTATTATAAAATGCTTGGTCATTACAATTCTGAATGCTTTAATTTACATCACCATTTACGTAAGCATAAGGAAGTTCCTAAGGATTTGGAAGGGGAAGCTATTACTAATTCTGCACAGGAAAGGCTAGAGGAGTCAAACTCGGTCCGAGAGATCCACTGTAACATCCTTAAACTGATTGGAAATGTAAATCATGCTCGGAATGTGCCCATGGAGGTTGGTATTGCTAGAAAAGAAATCAATGATGAGGACTCAATCCTTTTAGTGTTCAGGGTGTGATTAAGGCCTCTACGGCTGGTCTTGTCTTTACTAGTTGTAATGTTGGTGATGTGGAGGAACAAAGGGTGGTTTTAATAGTGAGGAACTGTTGGATGTTATGGTTGCCTAGCATCACAATACTCTAATTTGTTTGTAATCTCCTTCCTCTACTATCAAGAATTTATTTGAACATAATCCTAACGCCATAATTCATGAACAGGAGTTAGGTGAACAAAACTCGGAAGAAGGAGAGCTAAGGAAATGTTCAATGTGGATTGTTCTTTCAATCAGGTTTTCAACTTGGAAAAGGTTGATATGGAACAGGGTGAACTTCATCATGTAGAGGAGGGAGAGCTACTACATGATAAAGTGGAGGAAATAGAACAAGAGTTGCTGAATAGCAACAATGTCAAGGGTAATGGTAGTAAGATTGCCTCAACTTCTACTAATAATGTTGATTGTAGCAATGATTATGCTAATGATTCTACTAAGAAATATGTTGAGCATCCTCATGTCAAAAATAAGAAAAACAAGAAGCAAAAAGATGTTAATTTGCACTCACCAAGATCTACACGATCTCAAACTTTAAACAAATAATCATTTTTATGATTGAATCCATCATTTAGAATTTTAGGTGCATTAGTTTCCCTTCTTCTAGAACTAGGGTTAAGATATTATCTCATATTCATAATGTGGTGCTTTTAATTTTACTGAAGCCTCTTATTTCTGCTGCTAAGTTGGATGCTACCTCTCATTTTTTAGATTTTAACCATAGTTTAACAAATGTTTCTAACAAAATTTGGGTTTTTTGGAAGGGTCCTATTGTTATTTATATTATTGTTGATTTTTCCCAAGAAGTGCATCGCAACATTCAATTTATGCAAATTAATTATTGTGCTTCTTTTGTCTATGCTTCTTCTTTTTGTGGTATTAGAAAAGATTTATAAAATCAATTTACTACCTTTCATTATATTATTAACATTCCCTGGTTTGTGTGGGGTGACTTCAATACTATCACTAACCCTGCAGAAAGAATTGGTGGTTCTAATCCCATTTATCAGTCTGTGGAGGATTTCAATAATATGATTTTGGACTGCAATCTTGTTGATATTGGTTTTTCTGGTAATACTTTTACTTGGAATCATAGTAGTATGTGGCAGCATTTAGATCGTGTGTTTTGTCATGATTTGTGGATTAATTCTAACAATAACTCCATTGTGGAGCATCTTATTAAAACATTCTTGGATCATTCTCCTCTTCTTATTGATATTATGTTAACGCAGAATGATAATTCTTTGCTCTTTAGATTTCAAAATATGTGGCTTTTAGAGGACTGTTTGTTAACTATGGTCCAAGAGAATTGGCAGGCCCCTTTGCATCCTGATAATTTTATTTTGGGTATGAATAGACTTTGGTTTAAACTCAAAAGGCTTAAGTATAAAATTAATTGGTGAAATAGAAATGTTTTTAAAAATTTATTTTCCAATATCATAAATGCTGAAGATAAGGTTATTGCTATGGAACCTAAGTGCCAACTTGACCCTTGTGATGATAATTTGAGGAGTCTTCAGGAGATAAAGAACACTCTTTTCAAGCTTCAAGAAACAGAGGAAGTTTATTGTAAACAAAAAGTTGCCTCTAAGCATATCATTAAGGATGACAAAAATATGAAGTATTTTCATGCTTTGGTTAAGAAGAATAGAGCCAAGAATTTCATCCATAAATCAATCTTTCTAATGGTACATATACTGAAAATGAAAGGATATTGCCAAGTCTGCTTTGGACCATTTTAAAAAAAAAATTAATAAAAGTTTCAAACCTATCCTTATGGATTACTCTGATTTCATACCTCGTATAATTAATGAGGATGATAACAATGCTTTAACCACCCCTCCTTCTCTGGAGGAAGTTAAGCAAATACTTTTTTTATGAATATTAATTTTGTTGCTAGTCCTGATGGTTATACTACCAACTTTTTTCAAAAAGTTTAGAACATTATTAGTGTGGATTTATATGTCATTGTTTTGGATTTTTTTGCTTGCAACATCATTCCTAAATTTTTTCTAGTACCTTCATTGTGCTTATTCCTAAAAAGGTTGCCATTAATACTTGGGATGATTTTCATCCTATTATTCTTTTCTCCTTTTTCAATAAATGTATATCCAAAATTTTATTGAATCATCTTATGCCCTTGCTTGCTAGAATCATTTCTCCTAATCAAACTGTCTTTGTTAAAGGTAGATCTATTACTGAGAATATCTTATTTGCTAAAGAGCTCATGCATGATTTGGATCTTATTTGTTCTACTGGATTATCAAGTTCTCTGCCTACTCCAGGAAGGAGTAAAAGGATTATCAGGTTCTCTACCTACTCTAGGAGGGAGTAAAAGGATTTCGGGTTCTCTGCCTTCACTAGGAGGGTGAAAAAGGATTCAAGGTTCTCCGCCTCAACGGGCTGGCGGAAATATTTTGTAAGGGCCTCTCCGCCTTCTTGTGGGGGGCAAAAGGAGAGACACTAACTGATTAGTGCAATAACTAGAACGGGAGGCTTTGGGGAGTGGACGTAGGTAAGATTTAACCAAACCATGATAAAATTCGGTGTGCTCTTTCTTATTACTTTTTTTGCATTTTATTTACGCATTTTTTAGAATTTTTTAAAAACACCAATTCACCCCCCCCCCCCCCCCCCGCACCCTTTCTTGGTTAGCCTCAGGCTAGTTCTATTGGGTTTCTAAACCCCCATGAACTTTCATGATCAACGACTATAATAACCTTAATTTTCTCTATGATTATTCCCTCCAGCTGTGCAGCCATCACAGGCTTAGAGGTGCTAGCAATATTTTGTGGAGTGGGCTGGCAGACGACATTATGGACCTCATAACCACCTTCAGGAGCAGTCTGTTCTCCTGATACTTCAGCCCTTTGGAGGTTTAATGGATTGATAGGAGGGGTGGGCATGGGACCAGCGGTAGTATTTCTTAGCAACATTTGCATCATTACCACCATCGAGGCCATCATCTCAGTCATTTTCTCATCCAACTAGGAGATTTCCATGTCTTTAGCTGTTATTTGTAATCTCATTTTCTTTCGCATATTAGCAAGCATGACGTTCTCAATAATAAAGGGAATTTCTTCAACTTCTTACTCTTCTTCCTTCGAAGAGTGGTCATTTCTACTGGCAACATACATAGCCGAATAGAAGCCTCATTGTATTCATCTTAGTGATCGATCATCTTCATCACCATCTTCATCTTCATGTTCATGCCTTATCATAGAAATAACTTCCATATCCTAGTGGCGGTGCCACCAGATTTCTGGCTCTTTATTGGGTAGAAATATTTCCTTGACTTGCGGGCTATATTCGAAGCCAATTTATTCCTATGATAGGGTCAATAAATGATAAGATCCCTCGGAGGATTCTACGGGGTGTCGACCATTAGGATGGATGTCATCATGGGCCTTCCTTTGGACCCACTTCTGACGTTGTCTATTGGAGAAAGTGGATCTCGGGGAAGCCACACCGGATGTCACGCCCAAGTTAATTACCTTTTCTCTCTTTTCTTCCTTTTCTTCTATGTGAGGCTTCGACCTCCAGACTTCCCTTCATTTCCATCCAGACCTTTCAGTGGTGGATCCCTGAACATGCTGTTCAGGTGTCACACCCTAATGTTCTCAGCATGGGGTTATTCTTCTTTCTCTTTTTTTTATCCACTACAATAGATAGGCATTCTCTCGATGGATTAATCCTAGCTTTGATCACTAAAGGCTGCTAGAACTTCTTTTTACGTCATTTCTCCTTCACGGTCTTTAAGACCCTTAAACTCGAGCCGATAGTGTTTTAGGCTCTTTCTTCTTCTAGGGAGATGGGGATTCAATTTGTTGGTCTCAGAATGACTTCTTTAGCTCTCCATTGGAGTTATTTCGCTTAACCCATCTGAGGCTCACGAATCCATTCTAGGTAGGAATTATAGCTTCTTGCTCTTTAGCCGACAGGTTGGATGGGTGGACCAGAAGTTATTGATGCTAAGCTCAGAGCTCAGCATTCATCTTTCTCCTCGGCCTTCTTATTAGTTTTCCTCTAGGTGAGGAAACTTTATCATTATTTTTCCCAGGTGCAGTAACCCAGTTCGCAGAGTTGTGGTGTTTAAATCCATCACTGAAATCCTCCCACTAGTTACAATCCTCTAAGTGGCTGGTGCTCCAGGCTATGAAAGTCTTTCAAACATGGAAATCCTCTTACAAGGATCTTCAATGGCATCGGCATCCGACGTGTAGAAGCTTAAGTTGTAGGTCCCTACACTAGTAGATATATGCGATGAGTAGAAGTTTCAGTAGAATGGGGCCTCCTAGCGAGCCGATCAGAATCTATGCTGCATATAGGGATGGGAGCATCCCATATAGTAGTTACTAGAAATTCGAGCCCAATAAACTGGATGGTGGTTCCAATGCTTTTAGTATTAATGATCGCATTTGCTATTTGACTGCGAGCGCCACATCCCAACTAGACGATAAAGGAAGTGTTATGTAGATTAATCTGCAAGAAAAAATATAAGGGTTAGTAATCAACATTTTATACATCACCCCACACTTTCAAAATGCAGAAACTTACTCATAAAATAATAAAAAAAGATAAATAGTATAAGAAAGTAATTAAAATAAAATTTAAACCCTGCTTATTGATTTTTTTCTCAATGAATTGGTTAAGCGATCATTTTTAGAATATTTAAAATTTTACATCGTCAAATGATCATTCTACAAAATTTAAAATTTTTTAGTCCATATTAGTATAAATTCCACTATATTACCTTAGACGACTAGGCAAAGATGGAAAGAGAAACTAAACCCTAGCAGATTCGCTTGAAATCTTTGGGATCCAAAAATTCATACCCCAGCCTCCTCGCAGCTTTCAGGAGAATTTTAATGCTTTAAGATCCAGATTAAATTTTGGGAAGGCAGAATGAGTTTGTAGATAAGTAACTACCTAGAGATTTCACCCTCATTTTGCGAGGACTTTATTATCTAAGTTTCAGTTTACTATAGGCGCAAGCCCCTATACATAATTACCCCTCCCAATAATGAGAGAGAACTTTTGATTAAGGCAAGTCATCAATCAGATACTCTATATCCAAAGATATGTAGTATCAGACGTATAGTAGTAGCATAGATTAGGTATTAGAAGTTTGATATTTAAAATTGAAAATTTTGCTACCTCATACTTAAAGAAGATGGTGGCAGAATGGATGATGGACCCGATCAAGATCCCATGGTTCCGTCATCCTGGGCTATTGTGCTCCGTAGTCTACTTAGTTAAAGGAGGTAGTCAACCCAACCTGACAGAAGGATCCTTATCAGTAGCCATGGGTTACATCGAGCAAGGGTACCTTATAAACCTAGGATGAATATTTATCTTAGGGGATAAATTTAAATCCCCCTTGGCTAACAGAGGGTTATGTGCCCTATTAATTATATCATATTGATTCATATATCAAGGATTTAATGCCATTGGGGAGTATACGGGCTCTGGCCATAATCATAAATTAGCGGTGCCATTTGGCAGAGAACCACCCAATTCAAAGGGCCCCGATTAGAACTATTTACCTGTGGTACCATTTGACAGCAAAACTACCGGTTAGAGGACACGTGCCACATGCTTACTGGCTAGAGACTTTTTGAGAATGAATCCTAGTGATATTCTCGACTAGACATTAGCTCTTTGTGAGCTGAAGTTAGTTTTAAATTTGTCCACCTAGATAAAGTATTACTGAGGGTGGATGGATTTTACTTTAAGCGTTTGGTGGTTAATTTATTTTTAAATATCTAAATTTTAATATTTCTAGAATTTTGAATATTGCGGGTATTTGGGTGGCATTTTGAAATATTGGAATTAACCCTTCTAGTTGAGATTTACGTTCAACACGATCATCATTAGGGTAGTTATGGAGAATATGTATTACATTGACTGAACCTTGTTGACTCTGTCAACTTGCTGACAGAGGATCAGGTTCGTCATTGGTATTGTGTCTTTATTGGTGAATTTTTTTTATTAAAGGCCTTTAAGGTCTAATACGAATATATTAAGATAAATATCTCTGTCGATGCCAAGGCCATGTATTTATCTACTGGTTTAAGCCGTGTCAAATCCTTTCTACTCACATAGGAGGATCAGGCTTGAACTTAGGTTTACTGTCTGACCTGCACAATATCCTTAGATATCATGTGTGTGGCCATAATATAATTATCGGAGCCCATATGGGTATATAATTGAATGAGAACTTTCACATTTATGTGTATACATATTGTACATATTACAGTGCATTTGTGGGGGAATTTTAGAATATTTGATGGGTCTTCTACGGTAGTTTGTAAAAGCTTATATTTCCTGTAGCTCATCATAATTTGCCCATTGTATTTACAAAGAATTTCCCATAGTAACTCATAAGCATCTGCATTTGATATGATCCTTTGGCACTTTATGTTGCAACTCGAGCTCACGAGTTTATATTTTTTATGATAATAAATATTATGGCTCACATCTTTATATTTCAAAGTATTTTATATTCTATACTTATTTGTGTGCATACTAACATTTCACGAAAATCATATACTACTCAAGATTACTAAAGATTTTAAGATAAGTTAGAATAAGATTTCATGTAATAGAGTCTGTATATCTTTATTTTTTATTTCCTGAGTTTGAACAAGTGTGATTGCAATTGGGTAACACTGCACACACACACAGGGGGAGAGAGAGACAAAACTTGAATTTTTGATACTAATCATACTAGATGATCTTCAATCATACTGTACGATTTGGACTTAGTGCTTTTTTCCTCTAACATGCAGTTAATCAAATCATGGCTTGAAATTTTGAACAAATCGTACTATGCAATGGTTATTCGTATAGATGACTAACAAAGTATGAAATTGGGATTGTACCAGTTTGTACCAAATGAAGCCTTAATTTTTTGAACTGTTCATACTGTACATTATCAGTTCATATAGATGACTAACAGAGTATGAAATTGAGTTCGTACCAGTTAGTATAGATGAATTTGAACTATTCGTACGAGATGATATACATTTATACGGATGACTGAATTGAGTTCGTACCAGTTCATACAGATAAATTTAAACTATTCGTAGGGGATGATATACATTCGTATGGATGACTGAATTGAGTTTGTACTAGTTCGTACAGACAAATTTGAACTGTTCGTACCAGACGATATACATTCGTATGGATGACTAAATTGAGTTCATTCCAGTTCGTACAGACAAATTTGAACTGTTCATACATGTCACTATACGTTCATACAGATGGATCGTAGGAGATGATATGCGATCATACAGTACAATTGCAGGATAGTTTTCTTTTAATTTTTAGTTTTTGGACCAATTTTCATGTCTTTTCTATAAAAGGGGTCCTAAAAGCTGTCACATAGCACCGTTGTTATGAACTTCTCTTGAGAGTGGCCATTGGGTGTGAGTGTTTGGGAGAGATTCTTAGAGTGGAGTGTGAGAAATCTAGTGAGGAGGAGTTGTGAGGGATTCATAAGGTTTCCAAAAGCGAGGATCTCTTTGTCTTCTTCCAGTTTCTGCCCATCTCCTCTAGAGGCTCTTGAGAGAAGATTTTCAATATTGTGTCAAGGTTCTCTGCCTTCATCAGGAGAGTGAAAAAGGATGAAGGTTCTCTGCCTTCACCAGGAGAGTAAAAAAGGTTGAAGGTTCACTGCCTTCACCAGGGGAGTGAAAAAGGACAATGGTTCTCTTCCTTCACCAGGAGGGTGAAAAGGATGATAGTTCTCTACCTTCACCAGTGAGGGTGAAATAGGACGACTATTCTCTAACACATCGGTTTGGTGGGAGACGATTTGTAAAGGCTTCTTCACCTTGATGTGGGGGCGAAAGGAGAGTCACTATTATTTAGTGCAATACCTGAAGAGGGAGTCTTCAGGGAATGGACGTAGGTCTAGTTGGACCGAACCACTATAAAATTTGGTGTTCTTCTATTCTCTTTTTTTGCATTTTTATTTTATGCACTTTAATATTTTGTGGTTTAGAAATCTTTTGTGATAATCATATTCAAACAACTACATATTTTAAGATTAGAGATTTAATTATCTAAAAGATTTTAAAAGATTTTCAAAATCTAAGAATTTTTTAAAAAACCAATTCACCCCCCTCTTGGTTAGTCTTGGGACAATTCTATTAGGTCTTACAACCTACACAAACTTTCACTTTGCTCATAGGTGACATTTAGTGTGTGCGATGGGTCTCCTACAAGGGCCTATAGGCACTTATATTTGCCATATATTTGCTACCCTTGCTCATAAATAGTTTATTATTTACCCAATAAATCTACTTCAATGGCACGTAGGAGTTTGAATTTGTTGTGCATCTTCTATTTTTGTATTTGGCAGACCAGTGTATTTGTTTATGGCTAAATAGTGTTAACTGCATAGAAGCTGCATTCTCCTTAAACTATTCAAAGATGCCATGCCTTTCAGTTCATTATATATTTAATTCCCCTTCTTGTTGAAGATGGATGTATTCACTTGCCCCTGCCTTACTATGGGTTGTATGAGTATCTTTACATTTGTCATGTGCTTTTGCATATGCGTTGAGCTTGAACTCAGGATGTTGTGTCAAGTACCTGAAAGCTAGTTTTTTCACCTCAAACTCATTGGTTGTGTAAATCATTATGTTTATAGTACATTGCTTTACTTCACCAATGTACTTCTAGACATTGAATCATTGTTGATAATACAACTATTGTATTTCTTCATGTTTTTTCAGTTTCCAGTTCTATTGCTTGCATATGAGTCATGTTAAGCATTATAAATCTTGTAGCAATCTCGAGGATAAATTGTAGCTTGCATGATGAAGCTTCATCATTGATATTCCCATAGAATTGATTGCATACACCTTTTAATTTTAATTACTTACGGACTTCACTCGCTTATTTGCATGATGATATTAATTATCATTGCATTCATTATATATCCTTGTAATTGATGCAATTGTTCCAACTCAATCAATTGCTTGAGCTTTCATTATCATTTACGAGTGAGTGGTAGAGATGTTACTGCATTCCTCATATGCCCTTGCTTACATGATTAATGTTATTACTTTTGCTAAATTGTCAGTCTTCTTCTTCATGTAAATGAACTCTTGAACTCATATAAACATCATGTTCATTGATGGGGCCATGTGAATACATCTCAATGGCACCTTTTGTGACATGGATGGACCACTTATAACGAGTTTGTTGAGTCTGAACTAACAATTTTCAGTCGACTACACTTCTTGCAGCCCTCTAAGAGAGATGAGATTGTGGCAATTTGTAATCGTTAATTTTCCTGAGTGCTACAAATCTTGCTATTTCATCAACCAGAGGAAGAGAAGTGATGTATGAAGAACAAAGGACCTTTAATGTTTGGAGCAGAATAGATTTTGAAATGTTGCGGTAGTTGTTGGTGTATTGTTTCCAATTCAAAGCTTTCCACCCAACACTATCGATCTTTAATTTCCTGACATTAGGAGGCAAAGAGGTTAATTCTCATAAATTTGGGTGGTCTTTTAGGCATAACTTGGTTAAGCAAGGAAATAAACATTCATCTACTGCTACTTCATCAAACTAATCTTCTAATGCTTCCAATTTCTTAATATGTAGCACCTATAGTGATGGAAAGACACAATCCTTGATATTTTCGCCAAATTTTTTGTCAAGTTGTTTTAGTTTTAACGTGTTAATACCATGATTTACGGAAGGAAAGTTTCCCAAAAGGTGGAAGAATTTGCTACTCCAAGCATTCGTCCAATTTGATGTACCTAAGATTGAAGATTGAATAGGATATATTCATCCATATTGTAGACTAGACACCCATAATAGCATTTGTCCTCAATTTCTTTAGTTTGTTGTGTGGCTGAAGATTGTCAAGCACCTCCTCATCTATATTCAGATCACTTATATTTCTAAGATCGTTCAAGAAGTAACAAATTTTAGGCTCCAACCCACATACTCAGGCATCACCCCATGCGAAGGACAAATCCATGAGATTCCTCTTGGCGCATAATTTAACACTACAAGCCTCCTTAGCATCTCTCACATTTTCAAGAAGTTTGATTCTTAAATTGTGAAGTTCATTCATATGCTACAACTTTAATCAGCACGATCCCGACCCTTGTATAGTTGCATATCAACTTTTATTTCGATAATCCAAGTTATCATTTTCATGCTTATATCATGGTTGCAAATTCGTTGATCTAATAATCGATCCCCTGTAGTTCATTGTTCAAGTCCCTTGTATCCAGTTCAAGTTCAAATCAAGTTCTTATTGGTTGAGCTTGATTCAAATTCTTTGTTTTGTTGTTCAAGCTAAAGTCCCACATAGTTCAAATTCTAGTTCCTTATTTATTCATTGATTTGAGTTCAAGTTCTTTTGCATTATGGTCAAATTTAATTTCCATTCATTATTAAAGTCAAATTCCTTGTTGTTTATTTAGGTCCGAGTTCCCTGCATTGTGTACAAATTCAATTCCTCGATTCACTAAAAATTCTGGTAGCCTCCCGGCGTCTCCCCTATTTAGAGGTTTCAAAAAATAGGCTAACAAATTTTGTTAGATTCAGGCTTAAGGGTGGTTAAATGGGCTCAGTCAGCAAGGGTTGGATCAGTCCGGGATGAAAGAGGCTCAAGTATAAGAGATTGTCATTAGTTGAGTGTGTTTTGCGGCTAGGGTAGAAGCTCTATTCAGCTATTATAAATAGCTATAGGGAAGAGAAGAGAAGGGCAATGGAGCTCGGGCGTTGGTGAGATGGAGTCGACTAGAGCTTGGTGCTAGAGGGATTCAGTTAGGTAGGGCTTCGACTTGAAGGAAGGGTTCAGTTGGATCTGCTTGCGGTCGGTTAGAGCAAGTGTGGTCGGACAAAGGTTGTGTGAGTTGGAGTCTGGTGTCGGGATTGGTTCTGGAGTCGGGTTGCTATTTGCGTGAGAGATATTGAGGAGGTCAAATAAGGGCTTTTGACTTGAAGAGGGGGTCAGATGAGGGCCGATCTTGAGTGGGTTGAAGGCTCTGAGGCTTTGATCTACAGATGCAAGGTGAAGAGGAGATGGCCTGGAGGAAGAAGAGTAGCAAACAAGAGCTTCTCTCTCGTTTTAACAATGCGAAAGGGCATCAATCAAGGCAAGCAAATTTTGGAACGGTGCCAAATGCACAGGTATTTTGTGGGATTTCTGGAATTTTTAGCGGATTTTGGGTTGGGTTTTGGCTTTACGTTGGGTGGTCAACAGCTAAATTTGAGTTGAAATGTCACTTCCAATACTCTTTTGAGTCTTATGTCAAATTTCATTTGTGTTATAAAATTATTATTCTTGTTAATGACAAATGTGATTCTTTGGGAGTTAGTGATAATGAATCATATAAGCAAATTAATTAGATTTGTATAACCATAAAGATTATGTATTTTTGGCACAAGGAAAAGTAAATCTTTGTAATAGTCCATATTAAGGCTTGGTCAATATTGAAAGTTTGTTTAGTAGCATTATAGTAATGAACTTTATGCCATAATTAACATATTTCTTGAAGTAAAGATAAACATCAATATCATTTTCTGGGCTTTTTTTCCTCCAAGTATAATAGTAGATAGAATGAAAAAAGTTAGTTTCATTTTGATGGAAGAAGGTGTATTATAAGAAACCAAAATCACAGGACAAATATTATATGTATTATTCAAAATCTTAAATGGATTGAACACATCACTAGAAATCAAGGCAAACATTACATGGATCTAAATAAAAATCAAGATACCAAAAGTTTAATAATTTTCATGCTTCTCCATTAGTTGGATATCATAATGAGCCATCTATATTTTTATTCTTAGAATGCTAAATCATTTATTCTGCAACTTTGTTTTAATTTTGAATAATATTTGAAGACTACGAATTAATATGAAATATAAAAAATAAAATAAAATAATAAGAGACATTTGTGGATTATCTTTTCTCTTATTAAAATATTCTTTTGAGTAACATCTAATCTTGAAGAACTGTAGGCATGGCGTGGCTATTGACAAGATCGAGCTTCTTAAAATAGGATACAATCATTAGAAAATGCATTTATCTTGGTGTACCCTTAATTAAAAATTTTATTATCTTTTCACTTTGTGTGTGCTCTTAGGTAATGATGTTCCTTATGGAAAAGCATCAATTAATAACTCTGTCAATATATCAAAAGATTTTGTTGCCCAAGATTATAAGTGCTATTAGCACATATGGACAGCTGACACCTGTCCAACTTAAAAATATTTATATGTATATTTATCTTATATAACGTGGCAGTAGATAACTGGTCATCTTGTACAGGAGCCACTATCCATTCTCTATATATATCGCATGTACTTCTATTTGGATAACACAATAGTTTTTCCTGTTCAATATCTTCTTCCTGCATTCCACTTTCTTCTCTATGTTCTTGTTCTTGTTTTCAACATGGTATCAGAGCACGTTCATTGAATCTTGCTTGATGGCGAACTCAGCCACTTCCCAGCTAGACGAACGTAGTGATCCGGCAATCTCAGAAGAACCACTCATGTCCCCAACTTTGAAATTCGTTGTATCAAACATCAAGAACATTGTGCCCACTTAGTTAGCTATGGATAATTACTCGCTATGGCGATCTCAGATTTTGAAAAATGTTCGTGTTAATGGCTTTGATAAGTTTCTTTACCCGGCATTTCTTTCTCCATCTCGAGTTCTTCAAATTTCTGACAAAACATCTACTCTGAATCCTCTCTATGCACAATGGATTCTTACTAATCAGAATTTAGCTGCCACCATTAGCTCCATGATTTCTTCTTCCATCTTACCTTATGTCATCAATCTTGATTCCATGGCAGAAATTTGGATCACACTTCAAAAACATATTCAATATACCAATCACTCCAAAGTGATTCAACTCAAGAATGAGTTGTATAACATCTTTCTCAAGACCTCCACTATGACTCAATATCTCTCTGAAAGTAAGATCTTTGTTGATCAAATTATGGCTACTGGGTCTATCATCGACACAGAGGATATCATTCTTTATATCCTCAATGGCCTACTTGCTTCGTATTAGTCATTCAAAATGGTGATTTGCACTATGTTAACACTGATCAGCCTCGATCAGCTATATCCTCTTCTACTCAGTAAGGAAATCAATATCGCATCTGATGCAGCTCGTGGTGCCCTGGCAAATGTCTCCAGCATGGCATTTGTTGGCATCGTTGAAATCCTCAATATGTTCCATTATCCACGAGTAGTCCAAACAAAGCTTTGGTTGCCAGCTCCGAGAACTCTTATACAAATTGGTACCTGGATTTTAGAGCATTATCTCATCTTACTAATTCCCTTAATAATTTGACCATATCCACTCCCTACCAAGGCTCTGATAGTCTAACTGTCGGAGATGGTCATTCTATCAGCATCTCACACTATGGGGTAGTCTTGTTACCTACCCCCTCTCATAAGTTATACTTATCTCGTAATCTTTATACACCTTATCTTTGTTACAATCTTTTATCTATTTCCAAACTAACACGTGATAATAATATTTCTATTATTTTTGATCCTTTTGGTTTTACCTTTGAGGATCTGAAGACGCATCAAGTTCTTCTTCAAGGACCATGCAATGATGGATTATATCCTATACAGACCATTTCTTCCATCTCTTCCATTCAGGCGCTCTCAACTGCCCCAACTCGGTCCATCTCTTAGCATAATAGACTTGGTCATCCACATCAGAAAATCCTTGATTTGATATCCATATATAATCCATAACTCAATTTAGATGTTAATTCATTTTTGTGCCAATCTTGTAACACGTCCAAAGGTCATAAACTTTCATTTGACAAATCTAAAAATCATCAAACATCTCTTTTAGCATTAATTCATTCAGATGTCTGGGGTCCCGTACCTGTTGATTCGATTAAAGGGTATAAGTACTATGTTATATTCGTCAACAATTTTCTAGATTTACCTAGTTATTTCCTATGAAAAATAAGTCTGAAGTTACCAACATCTTTATTGCCTTTAAAGCTCAAATTAAAAATTATATTTCTTAAAAAATTAAAACTTTGCGAACTTATGGCGGTACTGAATATACTAATCACCTGCTAAAGCAATTTCTATAAAACAATGGCATTTCTCATCAAATGTCTTGTACATATACACCCCAACAAAATGGGGTTGCTGAACGTAAGCACAGACATATAATTGAGACCACTAGAGCTCTTCTTTACATGGCATCGGTTCCGTACAAACACTGCCCTGATGCGGTCTTAACTGCAGTTTATCTCATCAACATAATGCCATCTCGCATAACTGCTAACATCTCACCTTTTCAGCTCTTACACAACATCAAACCAGATTACAGTCATCTTCACACATTTGGTTGCGAATATTTTCCCCTTACTCCTTCTCATACTCGTCACAAGTTACAACCAAAAGTGAATCCTTGCATATTCCTAGGATATTCTGATATCTATAAAGGCTATAAATGTCTTGACCTCACTACTAACAAAATCATTATGTCCAGACCTGTCCGGTTCAATGAGCAATCTTTTCTGTTTACTATAATCTCTCTTTCCAATCATGATCCTGCTACTGATACCTCTCCATTTTTTTTTACTCCTACATCTGTGCAATCCTCGGCTCACTCTACTATCCAACATCAATCCTCATCTATGGTTAATCAATCATCTATTCCTGCATAGGTACCTGCTTCTATTGTCTCTTCTCAAATCAATTCATCTCCACCATCCGAGACCTTATCACCTTCCTCAACAGCTATTCTTCCTCATCATCCTATGGTCACACGGAGGCAAACTGGTTCATTAAAACCTCGTGTCCGACTAAACCTTATTCATCATCAAAACACGAAAGAACCTTGTTATGATCCTATAACTTACAAAGAAGCTGTAAAATCATTTGAGTGGCAATAAGCCATGACGGCTAAATTCCTAGCTTTGCAAAAGTAAGGCACTTAGAGTCTAGTTAAATCACCATCCGAGGCTTCAATTATTGGGTGCAAATGGACCTATCATACCAAACGGTATGCAGATGGATCGGTGGCAAAATATAAAGCTAGACTTGTTGCTCTTAGCAATCACCAAGAATATGGACTAGATTACTCTAAGACTTTCAATCCAATTGCTAAGCTACCTACCATTCATATACTCCTTGCCGTAGCTCTTCACAATGGCTAGTCTGTCACACAATTTGATGTGGCGAATGCATTTCTGCATGGAGAGCTCTCAAAAGTAGTTTACATGACCCAACCAAAAGGTTTCAAAGACTCTACTCATCTGGAACACGTGCATATTCTTCACAAAGCTCTCTATGGCCTAAAACAAGCGCCTAGGAAGTGGTACAACATGTTTACATCATACTTGCTATCGATTGGATTCTCACACAACAGCTCCGATCCATCTATTTTAATTTTTTGTCACTCGAGCATTCAAATTTTTCTACTTATGTATATAGACGATATTCTTCTAACTGACAATGATCAGGATGCTATTACAAAATTTCATGAACAGCTCAATAGCAAGTTTTCTATGCAACACTTGCGAGAGGCAAATAAATTTCTTGGAATTAAAATAACTAACAAGTCACAGTGTTACTTTTTATCTCAACAGCAATATGTGTTTTCCATATTACAGCAAGCTAACCTCACACATTGCAACCTGCTATCCAATCCAACTTGTACTAAACTTCCTTTAGTGTTTCCTGTAGATTCTACGCTTTCTGATCCAATTATGTACAGGAAACTCACTGGTTCTCTCCAATACTTGACGATCACTCGTCTGGACAAAGCATAAAGCATCAATCTGCTATCTTAACACATGCATAACCCTCTTTCTCACCACGTCTATCATCATAAACGACTTCTTCGCTACATCAAATGTAGATTAGACTATGGCATACCAATTATAAAAACTAATCTTGTGCTTAAATCTTTTTCAGATGCGGACTGGGCTAGCGACCCAATCTCTCGGAAGTCTACATCCAATTATTGCTCTTTTCTGGGTGACACTATCATCTCATGGATAGTTAGGATGCAACACACTGTCTCTAGATCATCCACATAATCGGAGTACCATGCCCTTGCTCTCTCACTTCTGACATTATCTGGCTTCGTCGGCTTCTTACCAATTTTGGTGTGCCACAAGACTCTCCTACAGATCTCTACTATGACAATACCACCGCAATTGTCTTGGAAAATAATCCAGTTTTTCATGCCCGCACCAAGCACATTGAAATTGATCAAAAATTTATAAGGGATCATATTCAAACTCATAACATTCATCGATGCCCAATTAGTACAATTGATGAAGTTGTTGATATATTCACTAAATCCCTCTCTACACCTCGGTTTCATCAACTTCGGACCAAACAGACCATCTCTCAAGAACCATCAGTTTGCAGGGGCGTATTAACACATATGGACAGCTGACACCAGTCTGACTTAAAAATATTTATGTTTCTTGTATAACGTGGCAGTAGATAACTAGTCATCTTGTACATGAGCCACTAGCCATTCTCTATATATACTGTATGTACTTCTATTTGGATAACATAATAGTATTTGTTGTTCATTATCTTCTTTCTGCATTCCACTTTCTTCTCTCTGTTCTTGTTCTTGTATTCAACAAGTACATTAGAAGAAATATGTGTAATAAAAAATATAACTTTGAAATTGACTTACACTACTGCTACTTACAATAGTTTATAACACTTCTACATTTAGATTCAACAGTGCATCAAAAACCACCACTAATTAGTGTTGTGGTTTATAACATTTTTTGTTAATGAAAAATTTTCAGTTCTTCAATAGCTTCATCAATCATCAAACTATTTTCTTCTCTTTCCTACATAGTGTTCCTTTCCCATTAATAAATTACTACTAATTTTTCCCCAAAAAATTACTAGTAAAGTTTCCTGTATGCAGCTTTATTGCATTACTAGGCAATTCTCTTGACAAGTTATGAATAATTCTTAACAATAACTAAATAGTATTCTATGGTATCATCTTCCCTTTATTTAAATATATATTTTAAATTAAAAGTTACTTATCCAAAATTTATACTTTTTCATTTTTAATTTTATCACCAAAGAGATATAAACTTTGTTTGACAACTTGCTCCTTCATATAATAGAATTATATAAATTAAAGTAATAATTCTTTTATAAATACATGATTTTCTCATATATGATGAATGAATGACTATGATATGAGTATTTTATTTAATTTATACATAGTTAGTTTCTATCATAATTGAAAAAGTATATATATATATGTGTGTATGTGTGTATTTTAAAACTATGAAAGATTGCATTTCAAAAGATAAATCAGATGTTATTATTCAGTACGTGTATTGCATATATTAATAATTCAGTACGTGTATTGCATATATTAATAATTCAATGATGGACAATAATATAATAATCTATAATAAATACTGAGGGGCAGAACCCCCTTGAGCTCGGGGGGGGGGGGGGCAATTGCCCTTCCTCAAAATTTTTTAAAAAAAAAATGATTATATGATTTTTTAGGTAATTTGTCACACTTCATTAATTTTTTAGTCTTTATTATAAGGATTTTTAGGCAATTGCCCCTTTTAAAAATTTTAAATTACTAATGAAGAATGTGAAAATAAAATTGACTGTAGTGACCTTAGCACCTTAAATGAAAAAAAAGATTCCTATTTTTGTTGGCGTATTAGTAAAACTGAAGTTAGAGAGGCTTTAAAGAAAATGAAGGGTGGAAAAGCTGTTGGACCTGATGATATTCCAATAGAGGTGTGGAAATGCTTAGGAGATAAAGGAATTTCTTAGCTTACTAAACTTTTTAATATTGTTTTGAAGACTAAAAAGATGCCAGATGAGTGGAGAATGAGTGTGTTAATCTCTATTTTTAAGAATAAAGGTGATGCACAAGATTGTGCGAATTATAGAGGAATTAAGTTAATGTGTCATACTTTAAAACTATGGAAACGAGTTATGGAGCATAGGTTACGGCGTGATACTAATGTTTCTCAAAATCAATTTGGATTCATGCCGGGTAGGTCTACTATGGAAGCCATACATTTATTAAGAGGTTTGATGGAAAAATATAGAGAGAATAAGGAGGATTTACATATGATATTTATTGATTTAGAAAAAGCATATGATAAAGTTCCAAGAGAAGTGCTATGGAGAGTTCTTGAAAAGAAAGGAGTTAATAATACTTATATTCAAATCAATAAAGATATGTATGCAAGAGCTATTACTTGTGTTCAAACACAAGGTGGTTTGACCAAGTATTTCCCTATTTCGGTTGGATTACGTCAAGCATCAGCCTTAAGCCCATATCTTTTTGCTTTAGTCATGGATGTTCTCACTAGACATTTGTAAGAGGATGTACCTTGGTGTATGCTTTTTGCTGATGATATTCTTCTTGTTGATAAGACTAGAAAGGGAGTTGAAGGTAAACTAGAATTGTGGAGGTCAACCTTAGAGTCAAAAGGCTTTCGCTTGAGTAGATCTAAAATGGAATATATGGAGTGTAATTTTAGTAATAATAGACCTAGTGAGGGGATTGTGACTTGGGCCGATCAAGTCATTAATAAGAGTACACGTTTTAGATATCTTGGATCTATTATTCAGTGATGGTGAAATAGATGGGGATATTATCAATAGAATCCAAGTGGGATGGTTGAAGTGGAGGAATGCATCGGGCTTATTGTGTGATAGAAATGTACCCCTCAAACATAAGGGAAAATTCTATAAGATGGTGGTGAGACCTGCAATGCTTTATGGTGTTAAATGTTGGCCATTAAAAGAGAAGCATAATTCTAAGTTAAGTGTTGTAGAGATGAGGATGCTCAGGTGGATGAGTGACTTTACCCTTAGAGATAGGATATGAAATGAGCATATTCGTGAAAAGGTTGGAGTAGCTCCAGTGGAAGATAAGATTAGAGGGAGTCGCCTTAGATGGTTTGGTCATATAAAACGACGGCCTCCCGATGACCCGGTTAGAAAAGTAGAGGTCTTAGATTTGACTTATGTTAAGAAAGGTAGAGGTAGACCTAAAAAGACTTGGTTAGAAAATATTAGAAATGATCTTTCTCGATTAGATTTAAATGAGAATTTGACTTTTAACAGGACACAATGGAGAAAAAGGATTCATGTAGCCGACCCCACATAGTGGGATAAAGGCTTGATGTTGTTGTTGTTGTTGTATGATTTTTAGGTAATTACCCCCAACAAATAGTAAAGAGAATTCATCATTGAATTTCAAAAATATCATTCAAACCAAAATTTGTTTCGGTGGTGCTGCCCCTTGACCCCACGACCTAACCGGACCTGCCAGGGGGCGCTGCCCCCTTGGACCCCCGACATATATGCCTTATAAGTCCGCCCCCCCCCCCCCCCCCCCAAAAAAAAAAAAAAAAAAATTTAAGGCTGATTTTGCCCCTGTAAATATTGAAAGTTACTTACAATGTTATTTAATAATAGCTATTATTCTAAGACCACGATATTGAGCTATATTATAGTATCAAAATACACAAAATTTATGTTCTATATCTATAAAAATCGATTCAAACAGTACATCAAATACTTTCCAAGCTTGGTAGATCAGCACAATGGACATTACCTAGGCATCTTTTGGCACAGGAACGATCAGCATACAATCACTCGATGTGGTGACAATAATATACTGCACAGTGTTGAATGTCATAGGGGACGAGAAGAAGGGAAAGTCATTTGAGCCAGACAAGAAAAATAGCTAACCGAGCAGCTTGGGCATGGAGTGAAAAAGATTTTAAATTATCAATTTTTAAATTAGGAGTGATTTTAACAATTTTTTTAGTTGTGCTTCAAAAACTATCACTATTTATGCTATAATATTAAGCTTATTTTGGTAATGATAGGAAACAATCCCAACCTTCCTTATTAATGGATTGATTAGATGAAAAGAAACAGCAGCAGCAACAACAACAACAAACCTTTATCCCACTATGGGGTCGGCTACATGAATCATTTTTCTCTATTGTGTTCTGTTAAGGGTCAAATTCTTAGCTAAATCTAATAAAGAAAGGTCATTTCTAATTTTTTTTAACAAAGTCTTTTTAGGTCTACCTCTACCTTTCTTAATATAAGTAAAATCTGATACATCTACTTTCCTAAATCGGGCCATCGGAAGGCTGCCATTTTATTTGACCAAACCATCTAAGGCGACTCTCTCTAATCTTATCTTCCATTGGAGCTACTCCAACCTTTTCACGTATATGCTCATTTCATATCCTATCTTTAAAAGTAAACCCACGCATCCACCTGAGCATCCACATCCTTGCAACACTTAACTTAATATTATGCTTCTCTTTTAATGAGCAATTACATTCTGCACCATAAAGCATTGGCGGTCTCACTACCATATTATAGAATTTTCCCTCAAGTTTGAGAAGAACTTTTGTATAACATAACAAGCACAATGCAAAGAAGCATAACTGTAAATTTGCAATTATTATAAATTTCTGATAATTAGAGAAAATTCAATCCTCTTCTAATTTCTCAACTCCCATTATACCATTATATTGTAATTAAAGGCCACCAAATAGGGATAATTAACAATCAAGTATCAGTTTACAAAGTTCCCTGTTGCAAGTAGTTCAAATGCATGAATCATCATCGCGACGGTTGTTGAAGTGCCTCATAGAAAAGCAAAAGAACAATAAAACAACAGAAAGAAGATGCAATATCCACCCCCTCACTCTTCCTCCACCACCCACTCCAACAAACTAGCAATCCATTTCTAATATTTACATATGAAACCTGCTGTAAGTAAACAAATAATAGAACAAATCAATTAAAATGTCTTCGAGGAACTTTGGGATAAGTCTCAAAAATAAAGTCTGATCGAGCGAAGAAAGGAAAATGGAATACAGGAACGACAGCACTTACCCAACCCTTCCTCAGCTGCATCTTCATCATTATTACTTACTAACTAACCATATACCAAGATATACATCTAAAATTACAGATAAATCCCAGAAAACCCTTTCTCTCTCTCCTAATATATATATATATATATATATATATATATATATATATATATAGTAATCCGGAACTGTGACCATAGGTTCTGTTATGGCAGGAGGAACATTGATTAGAAATTTGGCTTTCCATTTTTGTCGTTATTGTGACATAGACAGATGAATCGGCAGCACGAGGGGTCAGGTCCGACGGAGGAGGCGGTCGTGCGGGGAGATGGAGTGGCGGAAGTGGCAGCGGTGGCCGTATGGACAGGTGTCTCCGGCGAGGATCATGCGGCAGAGCTCGGTCTTGTAGCGCGGGTGTCGGATGACTGGGCGCAGCTCACCAATTCCATGTGCGAACTGGCAATGCTCTCCGTATGGGCATTCACCGTTTTCCTGCCACTTATTACACAGCTCAGTCTTGAACACTCCCTGGTTATACACGTCAAGTTCCACGGCATCCTCTGCTTCTCCTCCATCTTTGTTGTCGGCCCCGCCCAAGCACACTTTCTGTTGCTGCCATATGTCCACAAATAATTGCTTTAACTAAATTAATGTATATAGAAAACTTTTAGCGTGAAAAGATGGAAAGGGGCTAGTGAAGGGCTGATGGCGCACGCGCTCCTACCATCACAGGGGTGGTGGGACGGTGTCTGATGTTGCGGTTGGATTCGGAGCTGCTACCTCCCGTCTGGTGAATCTTGAGATACCCGGTGGAACGGATCGAGATGCACTTCGGCAGCGTGAGTCGGTTGTCATCGGCTTCAGGAAATGTTCTACCGTGTCGATTGTCCTGGAACCCGAAGACGCTCGTTGGGCTTGCTTCATCGGGCGGTTCTGTCAAAGAGAGGCGCCGAAAATGGTCATCGAGGAGCGACATTGGAGGGTAGTCACTAGTCATCGGATTCCTGTATTTATGCTTCGCGGAGTTGAGGCCCAACCGCTGGTAGAGGTCCTCATTGGCCCGACGGAGCTCGGTGTTCTTGTTTCTAATTTTCTCCGCCTCGCTCTTGGCGTCTTGAAGTTGAGACAAGCAGAACGCATAGCGGTCTGTGATCTGCTGATATTGAAGAGCGAGTCGGGAGAGGTAGAGGCGGTTCTCAATGGCCACAGGATCTTCATCTTCAAATGAAACTGGGGAAGAATAGTGTGTGATGGGTGTCTTGCCTGAGCATTGGATCGGGGGAGATACAGCATATTGGCTGACCATTGGGTTGGAAATCTGCGGGGATGACCTGGTGAAATTGCGGCCAGTGGTCAGGTACGGAGGAGAAGGTATCGGGAGGTCAGATGGTACGAATAGCATTGGCGAGACAGAGGATGCCGCGATGCGATCGACATTGGCGGAAGAAACTAGCTCATGCTGCATTTTCGTTGTCGATTGGGTAAGTGGAGAATTCTGTAAAATCTGGACAAGATGCAAATTAATCACGAACTAAAGCTTATGAACTAATTTCTTTTTTATCTCAATTCCAAGGCTCTCGATCACTTGCGTAAAACAGCTAAATCACGAAAGGATGAACCCAATGAAGAAATTCCGAACAGGAACAACATACTTATCCCATAAAGTGAATAAAAAAACGTCAAAAATTTCTGAAAATTGAACTTCTAAGTTCTTAAATAAAACGAAGATCGATCTAACTCAATCTGAATGGAAGGTAAAACCCAGATCATTCCGGCAAATCGCGATCTTACATTTGTTCAAGGAACCGGAAATTAATTAATACTCTGAATTATCTCAACAAAAAATAAGATGAAATCTGTGGCCGCAAACGGTTTAACATTTTAATCGATCGGCAAAAAGAACATAGCAGTAGTTCTTTTCTGTAGAACCTCAAACGACAATTTAAAATGAGAATACGAAGCTCCCTCACCAGAGTTTTTAGCCGTAAAGCAGAACTGATAGAGTATAAAAGCCTATAGACTGGAGAGAAAACGTAATAAGAACTGGAGAGAAGAGAGAGAGAGAGAGAGAGAGAGAGAGAAACCAAATGAAGGGAGAGAGGGGCTATTTATAGATTAGCTCGGACGAAATTGCACAGTAGGAGGTAGACACTAGTCTCGAAACCGTTAGCGATATTCTAACGAATCGGTAGGCGACGTCGAAAAGAAATCACCGCAACAGTTTTGTGCGAGTACAATCATGGCTGGCGTAACTGGATCCTCTGCAAGTTTACCATTTTGCCCCTGCAGGACCATAGAAACATATAGTAGTATGTTTTCGCGGCATTTTTGCTCATTGCAATATTCATGATACGAACCTCTTTCCCATTCTGACGATTGTAATTGTCTTTTATCATTACGAACATTACCCTTCGCAGCGCTCCGAGGTGTTGGAATGTTCGGTGCTTCGGTGCTCAATTTTTCAAGGCTCCAATGCTACCGTGCTGATTTTTGGCTCAGTGCCACTGTGATGTACCGTGGCGTTGACCTTGATGCTACTAAGATGTTTGAATGGTTGAGCGGACATCGCAGCCATGACTGAATTTAGATGCTAGGGCGTTGACGATCATAATTCTACGATACTTTATTTGATGTTGCTGCAGCCCGTTGTTAAAAACTTAAAGATTTTTGCCGTTTCGTGAATAATTCCTGTAGAAACACAACTAAAATAACATATTTTTACGACATTTAAACATAATAAACAACACATAATTTACATTTAATAAATTTCCCACAGCTTAAACTTTTCCTCATCCTCAAGCAATGGTAAAATCACCGGTTGATCAACTTAATAGTCAAAACAAAAAAACAATAATTTAAAATTACTTAAATATAAGATAATACATCATAGTTTATAATAAATTTAGAATGATTAAAGTTATAATTCTAATTTGAAATGTCTTAAAAATTATCCCAATTAATCACCCTTTTTAATGCTTGTTTTGCATATATCTACTATGAATGTAAATATGAAATTGGTTTATGAATTCGAAAATGAGTAACATAATTTAGGGACCTGTTGTGCTTGTAGTTAAATTGAAAGTTCATTAGTATACCGTCGTATGTACTAGTTCACTTATCTTGTCCTACATATTTGATTTAAGGTATTAGGATGCATTTAGACTTAAGTTTCAACCAATACCAATTATTAAATATACTCACCTTTTCTTTTAAATTTCTTTTTGGAATTCTTTATAATTTTCATTCTTTAATAATTGTAGAGTACGTATTTAATGATTATGAATATCAGTTCTGCTTTTATCCTCTTGCAACCCTATTAGAATTAATGTAAGTATTCACCAAGATTATTAATTATAATTTCAAGTTTATTATGATCTTCATAATTTAAGTTTCCTACTTATTTTCCCTAAACTCAATTACTCTTTGTTCAATTTAGTAGTTAGTGTATTAGTGCATAGTTTTTAAATTCAAAATAAGTCAAATACTTAAGTGATCAAGGTTACTTGATTATTAAGATTTTAAAATTATAAATTATTATGTATTGTTCAATCAAACTATCAATTAGGGTTTTACTCTTTTCTTAATTTTATATAATTTTTAATTATCATTTTTATTCTAGCTAAATAAGTAATTAAAGTGTAAGTATAAGTAGAGGATAATTTTCAACATTTAAGCATAAAATAATTCATTGTAAATGTAAATAATTGAAAAAATCAATATGAACTCAATAGTTAACAAACAAAACTAAAGATAAAAAGATAACTATGGCTTTTCCTTAAATGATAAACAGCTCATGGAAATATACAAACTACTTAAATCAATAAGAAAGATAACTAGTGCCAGAAGCACTTCTCCCTTGACAAACCTCCAAAAAAAATCCATATTGGCTCTAATGGCCATCCTATATCATCACACAATATCACAATCATAACAATTCTACATTCGACCAAAGCAAAAAAAATGATAAAGAAATAAAAAGAAAAATAGGCTACCAACAAAAGTAGCTAACACCATAATCTCTCTCTCTCTCTCTCTCTCTCTCATGTATGCCAAGAACAGCAAAACAAAAATACAAATAATGACTCCTATCCATTTGAGTCACGATCCTCCTCTTAATCATCATCATTAGCATTATCAAGTTAGGTCCAGAAAAATGATTGATATTTTGGAGAAGTAAGAAAATATTGCTAGTTTGGATTCTCCACAAAGGGGCTCCTCCTAAAGTTCCCTACTAAAGCTTCATTAAATTTGGCCTAGTACTGGTACTATTTTTCTTATATATCTATGTGATGAGCTTGCCACCCCCTACTTTCCTCAAATAAATCAGTCACTATGTCCATCCTCTATCTCAACTCGTCCACCTGATGCCTTAAAGATATAGGAGTCCTAGAACTCCTACTTCCACTATTGTTAGGTCTACTAGACAACCTGGGTGCACTGGATCCTTCCTCTTCTACACTTACTCTCTTAAAGCTCTCAATTTTTCTTTTATTTTATGCATTTTACTATCAATGAAAATATATTATTTTAATTATTTTTGTGCAGAAAAAACTAAACAAATGGCAATAAATTCTTAGTAGTCAACAACTCCATGCCGCCTGATTAAATAAAATTGCAACACTTCCTTTAATATCGCCGAGGTGCTCTAATTCTGATATTACAGCATCGAGTTCTCTATTTACAAGCGCTATGGTGGTAACAGAGATAGCTCTGTAGTATAATAGGTGTCGCAGCAACAAAAAGTTAGCTTGGTAGTGCTGGATTTTCTTTTTTTAAAAGATGTGGTGCTAGAATTTCTCATGCCTTAGCACCTTTTTTTGTTACTTGGGAACCATAGTGCTCGATGTAGATAGCTTCACGGCTTTACAGATGTAACTTTTAAGGCCTTGATCCCTCAGTAAAATAATGTGATTTCTCACTAAATAACTGGTCTACATCAGCGAGCGCCATGGAAGTGTCAAAGTTCTAGCGCAAAAGCACTAGTTCACTTTAAAGGCATAGCGATGCTATTATTTTAATTGTCACAGCGCCAAATACCATTTTATGTATTTTATAAATAGTTGTGATATAATATTTGTAAGAAAGTTTAGTCACTTGTATAAAATTCAGCACTAATTAGAGTACTTCTCTAGTTACCTCTTAGAGTAAAATTTAATGAGGGCTAGAAAATTATAAGATACAATCATTTGGAGTGTTAAGCATGTGTTTCTAGAAGTAACTATATAAGTTAAGGTCGAAGGAGTGTATAGGAGATACTTTGATCCTTCTTGGTGATATCACTCTCTAAAATTTTCATTTTTTAATGGTTTAATGAAAATGAGTTTGTTAGTTATTCATCTTATATCAAGCTAATTCTCTAATTTTAGATTGATGATATAAAATATATGCTGAGTTCTAATGAATACTCTTATTTTATAACTATTAAAAGATATTTTATATTATCCCGCTCTTTATTTGATGTATATAGTAGCCATATAGGTAGTTAAAATTTATTGTGATATATACCCTCATCGGAGAAATGCAAAAATAACTAGGAGTATTGAGATAGGATGTTTGCATGTCTAGACATAGGATTTAAAATGTTCTAGGTTCTTAAGGAGATACTATAACTGTTGGTGGTTAGCAGATATCCTTTTCAACACTTAAAATTTAACAAAGATGTTGGAATGCATATGCTTTGAATCACTTTACCATGAAGTGTCTCATTAGGACAAATATGTAATTTAAATTCATCAATGCAAAACACATTAATTAAATATAATATCTAATATTTTTACTATTTTATTCAGTGATAGAATCTCCAAAAATTATCAATTTTAGGATAATTGTTATAATTAAAGCAAATAATAGTATTTTTTTGTAGGTAAGCATACTTCCTCATGGGTTCGACACTCTACTCTATCACTTTATTACTTGATTCAACATGAATACTGGCATATCTTAAGTGAAGTTTTATTATTTTTTTATATATCAAAGAAAATCTAAGCATTATTTAGGGGAGATAAATTCCTATATTTTATACTATGTAAATGTTTACTCCATAGCCCCTATCTTATGCCATTGTCGAGGAAGTATTTTACTTTTCACAATTTTGACTATATTATTGAATTAATTGCATAGTTAGACCTACTTGTATCTTTTATTTTTATTTTATTTTATTTTATTTACTTATTGCATATGCATGGTTGCATGCTTTATAGATATAGAAAGGAACCTTTGTTGTTTGATGCTTAAATAAAAAGAACACATTCAAAAATTTAAAAAATAAAAAAGATAGTAAAAATAGCAGAACTTGTATTAGATCAAGATCATTCTAAATCTCTTAGGGATTATGCTAACCCTATAGTAAACGAAATTCATTAGAGCATTAATAAACTTGTGATCCAAGCTAATAAATTTGAATTAAAATCTCCCATAATTCAAATGGTTCAAAATTTCTAGTATGGGGAAACTCCTGTTGAAGATACCAATTTATACTTAGTTTGTTTTTTAAAAATTTGTGTAATATTTAAATATAATGCTATTAGTGATGATACTATTAAACTTAGATTGTTCCAATTTTCTCAAAGTGATAAAACAAAGATGTGGTTACATTTTACCCCCAAACTCTACAACTAATTGGAATGAGTAGGCTCATAAGTTTCTTACTAAGTATTTTTCGTCTTCAAAGACTGTTAAACTTAGAAATAATATCACTTCTTTTACCTAGCTTGAAGGAGATTTAATTTATGAGAGTTGGGAGAAATTTAAAAAAATGCTTAGGAAATGCCCTCACCATGCTTTATCAGACTGGTTGGTTATTCAAATATTTTATAATAGATTAGTAGGACCTGCTAGAGCAATCATAGATGCTACAGCAGGAGGATCATTAATGTCTAAGCCATTTGAGGAAGCATATGAACTAGTGGAGGAAATTTCTACTATTAATTTCTAGTAACCTATTGATAAGATAAATTCCAAAAGAGTTGCAGGAATATATGAAACTTATACTTTGTCAATTTTAACTACATAAGTTCTAGCAATTTATAAGAATTTTGGCATAATAGGAGAAAATATAGAATTCGAAACTGAATTATCTATACAATTAGAGGATCAAAAGTTAATTGAAAATTGTAATGTATAAGGAATTAAAAATATTAATTTGATTGGAAGATAAAATAATTCCTACTCCAATACATATAGTCCATATTAAAGGAACCATCCTATTAATTGGTCAACTAATATTACTAGGAACAATCAATAAAATTTTAAATAAAATAATCAAGAAGTAAATAGAAATAATCCTTAGCTACTTACTATTAAACCTAGACTTATATATCTTCTAGGATTTAATCAAAGTAATCAGTTTGAAAGTTAAAATCACAATTTGAATATTTAGTGAAGTAGTTAGGAACTCAATTACAAAATTAAGTTGCTTCAATTAAAAATTTGGAAACCCAATGAAGCGGTTCATAATTCCATTCAATAGTAAACCTCTTATATCAATGCCAAGAAATACTGAAGTTAAACCATCATTTGAAAATTTGTAGCAATGTTCCCCAACCAAATTGTCAAATCTAGATAAGTCTTACTAAAGAGTATAAACTTAGTGCTATATGGGAGGCAACCCAGATTTATGTTTAGTGTGACATTTTATTTATTTAAATATACATGAGTCATATTATATATGTTGTTATTTTTTATCAAGTTCTGCATTTTATTTTTCTTTTATAATTAAATTGATAATCAAAATTTAAGAAATAAGCGTGAGAAAAAAATTAATTGAGCGTAGCAGTGTTGAGTGATTAAAAGCCACAACGCTACTCTCTGAGGCACTGCTACTTTGAAATAAGCACTTCATTATTAAACCCTGGGAAATGCCCATTTTCAACCATTATTTACTTGCTTACTTAAATGCCATTGTGTTGATTGTTTGAGCATCGTAGGGCCTAGTTATATAAGTCAAAAAGTATTATTCTGCCAAGTCAAAAAGAAGTTGCACGACCTTAACTTTAATTATGAAACTTTGGTAGATGGTGTAATGCTAGTAACTATGTCTTGGCATCGTTGCACTTTCATTATTATTTCATTAATAGCACCGTGGTGGTTACTAACATAAGTGCTTCAGCACTTACATGTGTCAAATGCCATAGCAATATCTAATTCCAAAGCTACACTATACTTTTTGAAAATTAGCGTCGCTATGCCACATGGCCTGGACCACTAAAGCGCTTGTTAGTTTGATCATTTTTTTATTTTGTTCATAGATTGAGTTCCTTGATATGATTTCTTGCCACACCGTAGTAATCTATCAAGTTATAAAATTGGGTGGGTGGGTGGGGGGGGGGGGGGGAGGTTGGTGCAACATTTTTCATTTCTTATATAGCACATCCATTCCTACAAACTCTTCTCTTTTCTAGTCATCTCAAGCTTCGTTGCCCTTAAGATGTTTAGAAAGAAGAGGGCTTCCTCTTATTAGAATAATAGTAGATTCATTTTTACTGATGCCAAATCCAGATTTATTGATTTAGTTGTGACCAAATAGCTATTTCTTGAGAGTGATTTTGAGAATCTTAGCCACAAAATTATATAAATCATTGCCACTAGAGATTGGGAGCATTATGGTTAGATATTTTTCAGCAAATAGAAATGAGGCTATGGATAATAAATCTTATCTTAAGGGTAAGTGGGTCCCTTTCAATTCAATGCTATAAAAAAAATTTACAAATTTAGCGACTTTCAATTTGATGAATACATTACTTTTATTGGGACACTACATATCCTCACGTTATCCTAAATATTATTTGTGGACCCAATAGTGAAGCATGTTGGAAAAAGAGAGAGAATAGAATTATCAAATTCCCTGCCACGTACCTAACCCAAACCTCTAAGTCCTAGCACTATTTCATCTCTGTCCATTTACTACCTAATAGAAACATTAGTGAAGTTACCTGTGACTATGCCCTTGTAAACTATGCTATTCAAATACATTGATGTATGGAAGCTTATTTTCTCCTCTCTCATGTATATCATCAGGGGTACTACCTCTGTTGGGTTAGGGTACCCTTCATTTGTTTACGATTTGTGTGTTGCAGTGGGTGTGAGGGGAGATCAAATTAAAGAGTAATTATTCCCCATTGTAGCCCTTATAAAAAGAAAATTTTTGGGCATCAAATAAACTGACAGAGAGAGAGAGAGAGAGAGATAGAGAGAGAGAGCCTAAAGTGTTTAGGAGGCCTAGTAGCTGCAGCAGCAAGAGGAGTACTAGAAATCCTAAGACTTTGGAAGATCAAGTAACCAAACTTTGAGGGAAGATGGATAAGGTGACTAAATTTTATGAGGAATCAAAAGATTGCAAGCTTGAGATGAGAATGAGGATGGCTCATAGCATCGGTCATCAAGAAAAGCATTATAGACACACTTCTGATTTTAATTATTCTCTTGTAAACATGTTTAGAAGTTGTCCTTTTATGGAGCATCCTAATCAACTTTAGTTTCCTTCTACATCATCTTATGATCATTTTATTTGGCAGACTGCTGAGGGAGGCCATGATGATAATAATAAGGAGGAGGAGGAAGACCCAGATCAGCTAGTTAGGAGTTATTCTTGGCTTAATGAGAGAGAGAGAGAGAGAGAGAGAGAGAGAGAGTGAGAGAGAGAGAGAGAGAGAGAGAGAGAGAGAGAGAGAGAGAGAGATTGTATGCTACTTCTGGTGTGTAGCATACTTTATTTTGTTTCTTTTTTATATCTTTGCTTGGGGGGATCCTAGTAACATAAAGGAGTGATAGTGTTGTACTAGTGTGATGATTAGTTGTTGCTTAGATAGCCACTAAATGTGTGATAGGGCTTATAGCACTAGTTGTCTTTATGTTGTATTAACTTATTTTCTATCACATGTTTTGTATAATTCTATCATTTATATGAAAACATGTGTATTTATTAATATTTAGGTGTGTTGTTATTTATATTTGATGAAATTCCTCTTATGCTCACAATCATATATTATCTTCTTTTAGTATCTCTACATTGTGATTATTTAATTAACTGTAATAAAAATAATAATTAAAAATTATATAAAATTAGGATAATAATAAAACCCAACATCATAGTTCAAATGAACACTGCTTTATAATTCATAGAAGAAAAAATTAGTAATTAACTAATAGATCATTTAAATTATTAGCTTAACTTAAATTTATAAGTTAGATATTTATACATTGACATTTGAATTTAAGATGAATAATTAAGGTCAAAGAATAGATATGAGAAGATTAAAATGTAAAATCATAAGCAACCTGAATTTGAAATTAGCAATCTTATTAAATCCTTACATTAAACTCATTAAGATTGTTTGAAGATTTTCAAAAGAACTAATATTCAAAATTAATATCTATGTACTCTACAAAAATAAAAGTGAAAAGAGTTTTAAAAGAAAGAAAATAAAAGAAGAAAGAGAAAGTAAGTATAATAAAAAATTGGTATCAGATAAAAGCTTAGAGTGTAACTACAATCTTATACTTAAATTCATAAAAGATATGATTTGAGAACTAGTAGAAATACTAGTGAACTTGTTAAATTTTAGTTTCAAATATAAACATATCAAATTTTTAAGCTACATTATTCAATTTAGAACTCAAAAGTCAATGATTATATTTATAACATGTAAAATCAAATTAAGTAATAAAATGGATGACTAGTTAGGATAATTATTAGTATTTTTCAAACTAGAATTATAACTTTGTTTAATTCTACTACTTCTAGACCGTAATATCTTATCTTAAATATAAGTAATTTATATTATCAATTTTTTTCTAGTTATTTGATTAAATAAAATTATAGATTTATTTATTTGCATGAGGAAAGGCAAGAATTTAAGCTAGGGAGAATTTAATAAGTGTAAATTATATATCATTTTCTGTATTTTATTTTTAGTGAAAATGTATTATTTTAATTATTTTTTATAGGAAAAATTAAAAATAGCAAAAATTCTAAGTAGTCAACAGCACCGCAGCGTCCGAGTAAACAATGCCGCATAAATTCCTTTAATAATGTTGAGGTGCTCCAATTTCAAAGTTACGACGCTGAGTTCTCTGTTTACAAGCACTATAGTGGCAACATAGACAGCGCTGTAACAAGATCAGCACTGCGGTGTCAAGGCGTTTGCTTGGCAGGGCAATTTTCTTTATTTTCAAATGCTATTATGCCATAATTTCTTACACCTTGGCACCATTTTTGTTACATGGGTGATGTAGCACTCCAATATAAACAGCTTCATGGTGTTATAGTTGTAACTCCCAAGGGCATAATCTCTTTGTGAAAAGACACGATTATTCCATAAATAAATGATCCAGATCAGCGAGCACTGCAGCGATGTAAAAGTTCTAGCATTGATTTGCCAGTTCACTTTAAAGACATCACGACACCATTATTTCAAACCACGAAGTGTCAGATAACTTTTGATGGTTTTCTATAAATAGTTGCGATGTTATTTTTGTAAGGGAGTTCAATCACTTCTGTAAAATGCAGTATTATTTATAGTACTTCTCTAGTTCCCTATTAGAATAAAATCTAAGGAAGGATAGGGAAGTTCAAGATACAATAATTTAGAATATTTAACCTTGATGCAACTCTATAGGTTTAGAGAGATGGAGTTTAGAGGAGATATTGTGATCCTTCCTGATCATATCACTCTCTTGTATTTTATTCTTCCATGAGTTTAATGAAAATGAGTTTGCAAGTTATTCATCTTATTTCTTACTAATTCTCTTATTTTGGATTGATGATGTAAAACATATGTTTAGTACTAATGAAGACTCTTATTCTATAACTATTAAAAGATAATTTCAAAACTATTCTGCTCTTTATTTAATGCACATATCAGCCATATATGTAGTTAAAATTTAGAGTGATGAATAGCCCCAACGGAGGAATTCAAGAACAAATAGGAGTATTGAGATATGATATTAGCATGCCTACACATGCAATGTAAAATATTCTAGTTCTTAAGGAGATACTATAACAAAATGAGATCAACATATATCCTTTTCACCCTTACAAGCTCGAAAGAGATCTATAGATACATATGCTCAGAATCACATTACCATAAAGAGTCTTATTACGAAAAATATGCAATTTAAATTCATCAATATAAAACACTTTAATTAAATATTATATCAACCATTTTTACTACTTTATTCAATGATAGAATCTCCAAAAAATATTATCTTTATTTTGGTAGGATAATTATTGCAATTAGAGTAAATAATTAAAGTTTGTTGCAAGTATGCTTCCTCATGGATTTGACACTCTACTCTATCACTTTATTAATTGATTCAATATATATTAAATAGGATTTTTTATTTTTTATATATCAAAGAAAATCTAAGAATTGTTTAGGGGTGATAAAAGCCCTAGATTTCACACAATTCAAAAGTTCACGCCACAGCCCCCTTCATTATCCTCCCTTTACTTCAACACAGCCCCACTGCGAGGCTCACACAAAACTCCCAAAATTTTCTCAAGATCAATAGGGGTTCTGCGAAAAGAGGTATACTCATCAAACCCAAAGTTTTGAAGCTTACAAAGTCGATTGATATAAATAGAATCAAAGGCATTGTTTACCTCTAACATAAGACTTATTTATATAGCTTCCTTCCCCTTATTAAAAAAATCCTCTAATTAAATTAATAATAGTGACATAAGGTTCTTCAAAGAATTTCTCTCAACCCTAATTTACTATGATTTGCATAACTTTCCCACCTATGCTTGGAAACCATGCTCAGGGATCAACTGCTTAGTCACTGCCAATTCTCCACACCTTTGCTCAGCCTCAGTGCATATGAATATGCTCTTATCATAAGATAAGGAAGACCGCTTCTTGCCAAACACTTTAGGCACCATTTGCACATAAATCTCAAGAAGTATTTGGTAGTTTCGAGAGAAAAAGAGATGAAGCACATGGTAAAGAAATTATTTATATCCTTCTTTCTAAAATAAGCTCCTCCTATATATAAACATCACGGGCACTACAACAGTCTAGAGTACAGTGTTGTGCTTAAAAATAAAGAAAATGATAAAGTGTCAAACGAATGGATGCTACAAAGTTATGAGACATGTGGCATTATGATGTATGCCTTAGAAATTGAAGCGTCATCTTTTGGACCAGGAAAATGTAGTGGTGCTTGACATGAATTAGCACTACAATGTTGATGATGACTATCGCCACGATGCTTTAACTGGCCTAATAATGATTTTGACCTAATGCTACGGTTTTGGTAACTATGCTGTGGCGCTCACCAAATCATCATAATAAAAAATTTATGGAAGTAAGAAACATTAATTGCACCATATTATTGAAATAAGTAGATGAACTTTGTAGCACTTGAGAGCAAAGCGTCGAGTCGCTCGATAAGGCATAATAGTGCTGCCATGCTTAAAAATATAATGCTGCGACACTAGTTCAATAAACAAAAATAATTTTTTTTGAGGAACTTCTTATAACTTAATCAAAATAAAAAAAATAGTAAAGTTAAAAATAATACAACAAAAAAAATATAAACAACAAAACACAAACATAAACATAAGAAAAAAAAGTGAGTTGCTTCCCAAATAGTGCTAAGTTTAAAGTCTTAAGCCAAATTACCTATATTAATCAATTTGGCTAAGGTACATCACTACCACTTTGCAAGTGGTTTCCACTAAGATCCCTTCCTTTCTTCTTAGGATTAACTTCGATATTACTGGGGAAAGATTTAAGGGGTCTATTACTAAAAGAGATTGTAAGTTATTCTAATTGAGTTTCAAAAATTTTTATTGAAGCAGCTTGACTTTGTAATTAAGTTCCCAATTGAATTACTATCTCTTCCAAAGGTGTATTCTGATCTTTTAGTTGATTGCTTTTGGTTAAATCATGAGAGATAAGAAGGCCTAAGATTCACTATAGGTCTTTGAGGATTAATCCAATTTCCTCTTTGATTAGATTGACCAACATTCCACTAATTATTACCACTAATTTTATTATTAGACCAATTAAAATTAGAATGATTCCTCCAAACTGTATTGTATGTATTGGAGTGCGGGTTATTTTGTCTTCCAATCAAATTCATATTTTTAATCTCTTAGGCGTTATTATCATCATTAGAATTACAATTATGCTCTTCTAATTGTATAGATGATATTAATCTTGAATTAACTCTAATAGTATCTATTTTTTTGAAATTATAGCAACTTGAGCAGTAATAATTAATATATTATTTGATTCATACACTCTAACTACTCTCTTGGGATTCGCCCTATCAGCAGGCCACTAGAAATTATTTTTAGCCTTTTTCTTAATTAGTTCATAAGCTTCCTAAAAAGGCTTAGATGTTAAAGATCCTCCAGCAATAGTATTTATGATTGACCTAGGGGATCCTACTAGTCTATTATAAAAAGTGAATAACAAACCAATCGGTTAAAGCATGGTAGAGGCATTTCCTATGCATTTGTTTAAATCTTCCAACTTTTATAAATTAACTCTCCCTCAAACTAGGCAAACGATGTGATGTCATTCCTATGTTTGGTAGTATTTTAATATGAAAAATATTTTAGTGGAATTTATGTGCCAATTTATGCCAAGTGGTCATAGAGCTAAGAATTTAACCATTTCTTAACTTTGTCTAGTCTAATAGCATCATCATTAACTCCATTATATTTAAATGTTCCACAGATTTCTATGAAGCTAGCCAAGTGTGGGTTAGGATCTTTAATAATAGTTCCTCCAAATTAGGAATTTTGAACCATTTGAATTATGAAAAGTTTCTGTTTAAAGTTATTGGCCTAAATAGTAGGTCAATTGATACTCTGATGGATTCCATATACTACAGGATTAACATATTCCCTGAATGCTCTAAGACGGTCCTAATCATGTATTGGTTCAAACATGTCTAAAATCTTTTTATATTTTGAATTTTTATAAGGGTCATTTTTATCCCAGAATCAAACAATAAGGGCTCCTTACTAGATCTACTAGACATACAATAATGATAAAATAAAATAAAATAAAAAAGTAGGATATAAGTAGGTCAAAACATGCATTTGCTTCAATAAGATAGTTTAAAATTAAGATACGTATGTTACTTCCTCGACAATGATGCAAAAAATTTGATGGAGGGAAAGCTCGGTGTAGGTGGCTTTTTCTGGTTTAAATTAACTATGCAGTCCAAAATATGAGCTACACATAAACAAGCATGCAAAATGAATATGCATGGATTTTCTTTGATATAAAAATAATAAAATCCCACAAAATATGCAACCATACATATCAATCTAATAATAATGTGATAGAGAAGAGTGTTGATCCTAGTAGAAAGTATTCTACTTAATTGTAATTAAACTAGTACAACTTAATTAAAATGCACAAATTATCTTATTAAATGTACAAATAATATTTTTGAGTTTTTATCACTTAAAGAAAACAAAAAAGAAAATTTTGATATTTATAAAGATAAAGTATTTTGGACTAATAAATGAAAAATAATAATATTTTTTTTAATGAGACTCTTAATTTTAGATATGGATCAGAGCATATTTATCGCTAGATTCTTGTCTAACCTATAGGGGTGAAAAGAAAGGTTTATGACCTTCTTATAATTGTATTATGTCATAAAACCTAAAATGTTAAACATACTATGTTTAGGCATGTCAATATTCCATTTCAGTACTCCTATTAATCGACAGACTTCTGGTAAAATTATGCATCCAAACTCATAATTCATGAATTTCTCTTCCTGATGGTTTGTATGCCAAAATTCTTGTCAGAATTGTACCATAGGAAATGCCAGCATAAAACTGTCGGGAAGTTCCCCCGGGAACTATTTAGCAGAAATGTTCGACGGTTAATCCGCTAGTACTTTTGGTAGAATTTGTCCACTGGAAACATAATACCATTTCGTTGTATCTTCATTTTCGGAGGATATTCCATCAAAAATCTGTCGGAAACCTGTACCTAAAATATAAAAAATAGTCCTTCCTCACATGGTTTTCTACGACACAATAATACTACATAAACCATATACACATATCATATTAACATTCAAATATTGAACATAGACATTAATGCTACATGCATGTAATAACAGATTTCATCACAAAAAGTTATTGAACAATCATAAAGTAGTTTAAAAGAAACATGAAGATTGTTGCGCAATAACAAATGGACAATAAAATACACAAACATAGAAATGAAAGGTCCAGCATAGAACTAAAATGTCCAGTAATAACAAAAAAGTCTAACTAGAATATGTCTCATTATTCTCCTCCTCTGCTGGTGCTGGCTACTTCCCACTAAGCTACTCCCTTAATTTCTGCAAATCATCCAATAACTAACTTTGCTACATCTGCATGTCATCTTGTGCTTTTCTGACTTAATCAATCTATGTTGTAAGGGTAACCACCAGTTGGCTATATAATGACTCCTGGATACTTATTAAGAAGCTAGAGCCACCAGATGTCTGCCCATCATATGGTTAGGCTTGCAAGCCTAAACTATAAACACAATTTTTCCGCATTCTACCTGTCGCTTGTGACCAAGTACAGTAATCAAAATAATCTACTGCTCCCCCAAAATATCCCTCACCTACTCCACCCTGGCTCTCTTAAATTCATGTCTACTCTTCCTATAAAATTTAATATAAGATTAATAAATTTCTGATGAAACTTAAAATTTAAAACTTAAATAGTTACATAGGCTTTCCTTACTTGCTCAACAGCGCATTATTGGTCCTCCTTCCGCTTGTGGGTATGACTATATAACTTAATATTGGTCCCTCTCTACCCAATAACTCTTTCTACAATACATTTACATTCGTATTCATAACTAGATAAATTATTAAAATCTTTTAAAATTTCGTACCAAATATCGCCTCTGCTCAATACGTGGAACTAATCCCCCAGTATAGAGGGAGTTACCCATGCTCCTATCATTAGAGGCTTAAATTTGTCTATTCTGGTCTCTCCTACTAGTATAATCAGGGCTATGGAATGTGGGGGATGGGGGAATGAAACTGCAAACTACTAGCTAAAGGAGTAAGTAAAGGTGGGCTAGGCTGACTCTGAGTGGCAGGCTGAGAAGAAGAGGTCCCCTCAGTACGTAAAGGCCTACTAGTTGAGCCACTAGTCCCCTTTTTGGTGTGCCTACCAAAAATATTCTTAATCAATTCCTGTTGAGGCTCATCACCAGAAGCCATCTGCAAAATATATTGAAGAAATATTAATAACATAAATCATAACAAATATTTAATATAAATTATAAGTACTGCTAAAACAAAGTAGATCAATAATAAAATAACTAAAATAACTATTTCTATACTATTAAAAAAATCTTATATTTAATATAAATTATTAATTCATAATTGATTGTGAAAAATCATTTAATATATTTACCTTTTATTACTAATCTTTTGTTGATTCACTTTCATATGATGATACATCTTCACCACTATCATATTCTTCATGACTTTTCTCTATATTTAAATCTAGTTCCTCTAACTGTAACTCACTCTCATTAGTTACAATTTGATCATCCACATTGTTAGCAAAATCTTTAAGTTTGAGATAAGCTCTTCTTGATGTGCTAAAGGTATTAATGTAGCTTTCTTAATGATTCCCCTGGGTTTAGTCCTCTTTGTCTCATAATCTACATGGATAGTTAGCAAAATAAAATTAGCTTGCTCGTCTCACAATAATAAATGGGTTAAACTTTGCATATCTCCTATTCTGCTTTACTCCTATTATACCATAAAGAAGATGTACTTTTGTACCTCTATTATATATTGGATCAAACCAGTTATAATTATAAAGATACATATTATTCTCGTCACTTGGATATTCCAACTATAATACTTTTTTATAATACCCCGTAATACTCAGAGTCATCACATTTATGTGTGTTCACTCTTACATAAACACTAGAATTATCTATCTTTCTAACCTATACACTAAGATTTAGTTTGGAATTTGTAGCCATTGAACAAATAAATTATCCAACATTTCACTAATCTACTCGGTTCCCAAGCTAGATCTAGTAGTCCTTGGTACTATAAATCACTTCCTTGAGTGTGGACCTAATTAGTTGATCAAATATTAGTATATTAATAGCAAGTTTATTGATTACTGTGTTAACTAATTAAGACAAATTAGTAGAAATGAATAGTTAAAATATATACTATATATTTGAACTAATTTGGGAGTTTTATTTTCACCATCTTTTGGACTTCTACTGATACTGATGTACTTAAACCATTAATGAAACTCTTGCAACTTTTAAATAGTTATGATATATGAGTAACAAATGTATGAACAAGCAAATTCATGCTTACTCAAGATATGGCTCAACTTCATTACAGTTAAGCAAGGCATACAGCATGGCAGCTCTCATCTCCTTATCAATAAAATAGCACACGGTGCTATCACATGCAGGCTCTCCACTTCCATTTAATACAGATATATTTGAGGATTTATATGAATATGTATGAACCAAATTTTGTGGAGCAATACTCCATATTTATTGTGATGTTATGTCAAAATAATATGAGCAAAAATGGGTTATCTCATACATTAGATATTCTTCAAAAATTGAGCATGTAGGGTGTTCTTTATTCTTAATAGTATTCTTAAGTTTATTTAAATATCTCTCATATGGATATATCCACTGATACTGGATAGGTCCACCAACTATAGACTCATATGGTAGATGCTTCATAGAGTCAAAAAATGTTGGAAGAAATATCTTCTCAAGTTTATGCAGAATAAAAGGAATATTATGCTCCAAATGAATCATGTACTCTGCATTTAGTTTTGAGGAACATAAATCCTTAAAAAAAGATCCTTAGCTCAATCAACAGTTTAAAATTAGATCTTCTAAAAAATTAAAGGCAGTTGGTAGTAGACATTGTATGAAGATATGACAGTCATGACTTTTCAATCTAAATAACCTCCCAAAGCTCATGTTAAAACATCTACTAAGATTGGAAGAATATCTATCAGGTACCTGTAAAGTCTGCACCCATTCACAAACTACTCATCTCTACTCTAAAGTCAAGGTGAATGAAGCTTTTGGTTTGAGAAGTTCTATTTCTGCCATCTTTCATCTCTAAAACTTTCTTCTAACAAATCTCCTTTAAGTCCATCCTTTTTTTTATATTATCTTTGGATTTATCTTTGATGTCCATGACTATATTGAATGTATTATCAAAAATATTTTTCTCTATATACATCACATATAAGTTGTGTTTGATCAAGTTTGTTGTCCAATATGGCAAGGAATAAAAAAATTTTTTTTATGGTATAATTGTGGTTGACTCCATACTCTGGAAAATTGTAATCAACTATTGTTGGAGAATCAACTAGCATGGGAATGCACCTTACTCTTTCAAATATTTCCTCATTGGTTAATCTTGGATGAGACTATGATATCACCATTTTATTTTTAGTAAAGACATCCTTATTTCACCTGAAAGGATGACTTGTATGTAAGAATATGAAGTGACAGTCGAACCAAGTGTTATTCTCTCCATGCTTTAAAGTGAATGACTTTGTAAATTCCATATAATATGTATAAGCTAAATTTCTGGAAGAGTTCCAACCTAAAAAAATATCCTACATAAAAAAGTCACCAATTATCCAAAGTAATGCTTCCCTTATTATTAAGTTTTATTTGGTAGAGATATCATATATACTTACTCCTTCCCATAATAAATTTAAATCAATGATTAGAGGTTTTAAGAATACATTGATCTTTGCTTTTAGATTATGTGGCCCTAAAATGATCATTATTAGAAACATGTAAGGTGTAGTCATAGACAACTTTGGAGGAAGATTGTAATGGGTGAGTATCATGGGCAATCATATGTATGGAGAAAAATGGCTAAATGGAGTAAAACCATCCTTGCATAAATCTAATCTTATATTTCTTAATTCTATGGGGAAGTTAGGATGTGTATGATCAAATTATTTTGATGTCTCTACTTCTGATAGATATGTAATAACACCTTATTACAGGATGTGCTCATCAGGTCATCACATATGTGTAGCAGATCCCATGGATATATATAACCATTATAGTCTAGGGATTATGGGCGAGTAAAATATCTTACTGACTAGTACATCCTTCAATTTTCTTTTTGTCCCAGATTTTGGTTTAAATTTTTGTGCATTATATTGATGACATGCAATCTCTGATAGATCATCTTTATAGTATAACATTCATCCTTTGAAATAACAATTTATTGTTGGATATGTCAAACCAAGTTTGGAAACCAACTTCTTAGTCTGATATAAATCTGTATAAATTATGTTATTTGTAGGGTTGGTTTCCTTAAGCAATCCAAAAATTTATTAAAACATTAATGGGGGGCATTATATTCTATCTTGGTGCTAAACATCTTCACATGAAGTGATAAATCTCAGTGAGCGATGCACCACTTCTAAATTGGTTTTTGAGAAGCATGCAACAAATCATAAAAATTTTATGCATCCTTACTTAGTAACTATTATGCATATTATTCAAATTGTGCCCCAGTTGCATTATAAAGTAAGTCCTCAAGATGTCAGATATTTTCTTCCTCAACTATATTAGAACTTGTAGACAAGCCACATTGAGAATTAAAATATGGCTTGTACTCACCATGAGAAATCTAATACTAATTTTCTAGAATGAATCCTTTATGATATAGATCAATAATTATGTTATTTAGTGTGTGGTGCACTTGATTTTTATATTTAGAACATAGGCATCGAACCTTTCCATCAAAGATGAAGCTAGACAATCGACAGGATATTTGGATGAAAAAATTCACCCCATTAAGAAACTCATATGTTAATGACTTTCATTTTTGCTCTAGTCGATTGTACATCCAACTTCTTTCATTTCAAATATCGATAATATGAAAATTTTATCCTACACATAATATAAAGATATTAGAGATTGGAATAACATATATTGAAAGAAAATAGATTGAATTTAAATTGATTTGTAAATTGAATGGCGATGATTCTCATTTAAATCTATTTAGAAGGTCAACAAATTAATAACAACATCAAAGCTTTTATCCCAATGTGTAGGGAAGGATACATGAGTCTTTTTTCTCCATTGTGTTCTATTAAGAGTCAAATTCTCATTTAAATGTAATAAAGAAAGGTCATTTCCAATATTTTCTTACGAAGTCTTTTTAGGTCTACCTCTACCTTTCTTAACATAAGCCAAATCTAATACCTCTACTTTCCTAACTAAGTTATCAAGAAGCTACCATTTAATGTGACCAAACCATCTAAGGTGACTCTCTCACTCTCTCTAATCTTATCTTCTATAGGAGCTTCTCCAACCTTTTCACATAGATGCACATTTCATATCTTGTCTCTAAGAGTAAAGCCATTCATGAACATTCTCATCAATACAAACACTTAATTTAATGTTATGCTTCTCTTTTAATGACCAACATTTTATACCATAAAGCATTGCAGGTCTTACCACCCTAATATAGGATTTTCACCTAAGTTTTAGGGGAAATTTCTATCACACAATAAGCCAAATCCATTCCTCCACTTTAGCCCTCCAACTTGAATTCTACTAATAGCATCAAGATTTATTTTACCATTTATTCCCTCTTTAGTCTCATCAGCAAGAAGAATATCATCAACAAAAATGTATACACCATGGTACAATATCTTTCAAATGACTACCAAGAACTTCCATGACCAAAGCAAAAAGATATGGGCTGATGGAAGAAAAATTTACAGTGGTTTGGATGATCGAGGTGGCAAAAAAAAGTGACAGAGGTAGCGTACAAAGGAAACAGAGGTGGCATTTGGCGAGAGGTGACTCATGCTACTGAGAGAAATGTATGAATGAAATTTGGTAATTGACCAGTAGAATATCCGCTAGTTACATTGCTGCTACTACAAGAAGTTATAATACCACCAAAAAGTCTGTCAGTTATGCTAGTTTTACTATTAGTGTATCACTTATCTCATCTTATTCAACCTTGAGGTCCTAGCTTGAAATGTTTGGATAGTGGTTAAGATTAAATATTACAATGGTGGATTGGTTTTGTATATATCATGGCTGGTAAATGATGAAAGGGTTATTTTATGAGTTTCAACCTCCATTGTCTATAGTAGCATTAGGTTTTGGCTTTGTTATCTTTATGTGTGGAATCATTCATTCATGAATGTTTTGTAAAATTGAACTGGGCTTATTCTGATGCTCAATCAATATGTTATTGCTTTTTATTCTTGATACGTCACCAAAACTCACCATGTATAGGCATAAATCTCAATGTATATTTGAATTAGAAACATTCAAAATTAAATTTGGAACCATCTAAACTCCAAATTTATAAAATTCATAATCAAACAGAATATATCGATGAGACAAACCCAATGGCACTAAAATTGATGTAATCCAAGCTGAAATGGGTCCAAAACAATGGATTGATGCATATTTGGAACTTTATAACACTAATTTAATGACCAAATGATCTACGAATATAGCATGTTTATAATTGAATTGAGTGTCTTGATGAGAGGATTCCAAGAAGGCCATGATCACTTAATTATGACATCATTATGCCACCTGAATGTTGAATTAATATTCTATGACTAAGAAGATCAATATGATCCATTCAGTGGAGCACTCTAAATTTTTCTCAGATCTTCTACATATTTATAGAGCATGTCACTCTGTAAATCTATCAATAGACTTCTAAGCTCTACTTGAAAGGAAATTTTTAGGAGGAGGCTTACACTTTGGGCTAGAGAATAGGAGAGTTCTAAGGCTTGAATAATTTTGAAGGTCCACCCAATAACCACCCCTCTCGACACTAGTCCCTCTAACCTCTATCACTGAACTAAGATCCCTATAACATCCATCACACGACTATATTACCTCAGACCTTCACCACCTACCGACTATGGTTTCACTGACCTTTATCACCTGATATTAGTCCCATAAACATTTGTCACTGTACTATGATCCCTCCAACCTTTGTCAGTAGACAACGGTCCCTATGTCCTCCATTACCTACTGACTATGGCCTTTTTTATTGTCGTAGCCCACCAACTAGAGTCTCTCCAACCTTCATAACCCGATAATAGTCCCCATAACATACATGTCCTGGCTATAGTCTCTTTGACCTCTATAGTATGACTACGGTACTTTCAACCTGTGTTGCTTTACTATGGTCCCTTCGACCACTATTGCCCGACTATGGTACCTCTGACTACCATGGCCTGACAATGGTCCCTTCCATTATTGTTCCCCAACCACGGTCTCTCTGATAACCATCACCTGAATAAGATCTAATTGACCTTGTCACCCACCAACTATGATCCTTCTATCCTCCATGATTCTATGAGGAACTTAATTGAGGAAATATGAAGGTTATTCCAAGATAGTGGGCTTTAGGCTGGATTCCTTATGGACTTCTTTTTTTTTTTTTTTGATGTGGTTTTCTGGATGAAATAAGGAGGTAAAGTGAGCTATTTTGATTGCTATTTGAAGGTAAAAGTACTGCCTAAAAAATGTTAAAAAGATGTTTGAAGGGTGCAGGTATAGGTTCATGTGAAAGGTGAAGTTTTGTCTTCTTATTATTGGATGCAAGCAAGGTAAAGAGTGTACAAAGTCTGGTTGTTCCCCTCAAATACAGAAGAAAAAGAAAACTCATATTGAAACAGTGTGGACAGTAGCAAGTTGGATGTAAGCAGGAAAGTTGTAGTTGTCGTTTCTTAACATGGTCAAGAGGAAAGTTACTGTCGAGAGGAGTGAAGTATGTGGCTCAGGTGTAGATTCTCTTTGGCATGAGGCAGGGAGGTAGAGAGCTATGATCTGCTTACCAGAAGGCTAGATGTTGGCTAAAAGTGGGATTGGGTAGGCTTGATGTATGTGGAGTTCAGGTAAATGGGGGCAGTGAAGGGATCAATATAGACGAAGTATTCAACCTGTAGAGCTAGGAGAATGGTTGGAAGGGTATCAGGAAGCCATAGGAGGTGGAGATGGCTTTAGATAGAAGGGAGATGGGTTTATAGGTTTGATGAGTCGAGGGCTACAGTAGGCCGACAGTTGTGCTATCTTTAGTGATCATGAGGTGAAGCGTGAGGTGCTACTCAGGCTTGCAAAGGATTTGTATATGAGAGAGGTAATGAATGGCTTATGAAGTGATGAGTATCTCAGGTGGATGCCAACCTGTGTAGTGAAGTTTTGGTGGGTAGAGATTGATGGAGATTATGGGTTTGATGATATTAGAGGTCGGCTAGAACAGTTGGAGTTTTGAAGGTGCTGGATGTTTACTCGCGTGAGAAGCGAGGAGGTGTTGGTTTGGAGTTTCTTGCATGAAGTGGTGGGTTGGCTTGCGACAGAGAAGGATTCAGGCATAATGGGGCTATGAGTGGGGTTTGAAGTCCTTGAGATGGCTAGTTAATGGCTAAAGTAGAAAAGATTTTGGCTGAGGGTTACTGAAATCAAAGAAAAAGCATGGGAAGTTTCATTCTACTTCGACTTAATGATGAACCATTCATTTGATTGAGGCTCTTGACTATAATCCTACAAGAAGACGTGGAATAGAGCTCCAACGAGATTTATGTGATCCTGACGAAGTTCAGAGCAAGTTTTTTCAACAAAATAAGGTTTGAGCATATAATGGCAATTTGAATTTTTTTTACTTTTATTTTATTTAGATTAATAATAATATTTAATAAAATAATAATATTATTAATAATATTATTAAATCATATTAAAAATAGCATGATGATTTGCCAAAAAAGAAATTTCGATTCGCACATATTCCTCAAATTGCGAGCAATTGTCTCGAAACTCTCACCAATTTGCACGCGGAGTTTTTGTTAGACAAATTTATAATGTAATTTGGATATTGATGATGCTACAAAATGTAATAGTGAAGTCCATTTTATGCAAACATCATTTGTGCAAGGTTGCACATCAATTTCCTTAATTTGCGCATCATTACCTCTAGACACGCACCAATTTTGATGCCTGACTTTCTTTGACCAAATTGATAGTGCTTTTTTAGTATTTACTATGTTTTGAATGCAATGGGGAAGTCAGTTTTGTGACCAGACTTTATTTTGTCAAATTCGCATGCTAATTTTATTGATTTACACATGTTGACTCAAGATGCATGTCGTTCTCATCGTGCAGCCCTAATTGATCAAATTGACTGTCACTTTTGGTTATTGATGATGTTTCAAAAGCAACAAAAAAGTTTATTTTGTGATCGGGCATTATTTTGGCGATGCTGTGCACTAATTTCCTTGATTTGTGCATCATCGCCTTGAGATTCATGAAGTTTCATCGTGAGATTCCAATTGAACAATGCAATAGTGTTTCTGGATTCATGCCATTTCAATGACCAAATGGTCTACACCATTATGATAGGATGTTATTTGAGCGATATTGCATGTCAATTTTGGGTGTCAGTCATCCCTTTGTATCATTCTCGTTTGATTTAACTATGAGGGGTCCCCAACTAGGGAAACTCGACATCCTGATTGTAATGGTGCATACTGTTTGGCAATCAGAGGACATTGACCCTTCAAGTGGCATGTCACATTAATGCCTGTGCTGCTTGATTCTTTGATTTTTCCCCTTTTGCGGGTGATTTAATGTGTAGGGGTAAACAATAAGGAACAATGGTGTTTGACCAAATGTTACATTGATGTGAAATTGATATGGAATGTTATATTGATATAATTTTTTTATTGAAACTTATGATATATTATAATTGTTATATTATTCTATTTGATTCACATATTCACTATTAAAAGTATTATTTCTTTAATATATATAGGTTGGATTTAAACACAAATGGTCAAGAAAAAAAATTTAATTCTTTAGTGAATTTTATTTAGTCTACTGAGAAGCAATGTAATTTCTCACTGTAGTTGTTGACTTATTTTTTTAGTTAAAGGGAAAGAACTAATAAAGTAGGTTCAGGTGGAAGGGACCACGATGTCCCTTTAGTAGACATAATGTTAATCCAGTAGTAGACACAGAATTTTTTATATGGAATGTAAAAAGAGTTTTGTAGCATCATGATTGTAATATAAACTATTTTGGATGAAATAAAATAGATGTTAATGTATTTACTATTATTTAGTGGCTATGTGTAAATATATAAAAATTTCTAGTTTTTATTGTCCTCTATACATATTCCATGATCAATTGAGTGCATCAAGGTAGAAGACTAATGGATATGTCAGTTAGGATGAGCATCAAGAATGCTCAATTTCCATCTAAGTAGCTCAAAACATTATTTGATCTTGAAACGGTTCTTATCGATGATTCAGAGCATTAAATATGCCATAGAAGAGTCATTCATGTCCAACTCAGCTAAAAATGATGATGAAAAGGAATGGTTGGTGAGCATGGTACTCCACAAAACTACCTAAACTAATTTCAATCATCACTACCTAAACTAATTTCAATCATCAAACGGACATTGCCAATGTATTTGAGACATAAAATTTACCTAAGGAGAGACCTCCTGTAAACAAAATGAGCAAATGAGATGAAAATTGATCATCTATATATGCTACATTGAAATACATCACCCGAATGACATCTATTCAAAAAAATGACTTGGTCATTAAGTTTGGAAAGTCAAAAAATACCCAAAAAAGATTATAATATTGCCAGGATGTTGAACAAGCAAAAATGTTGAAATGTGCGATCTGATGGCGTGCTTGTTGGGAAATCTGATCCACGAGAAATCATGAGAGGATTAAATTCATTTTTTAAATTATTTCTATTATATATAATTGTAATTCCATATCCCTAACTAAGTTTGGCCCCCAAATCCTCTTATCTCACTCAAAATCCTCCCCCAGTTGCCTACCATCCAATTGGCATAGTGAAATAATGAAAAAAAGAGCTTAAACAACTAACACTCTTCATCACGATCATTCTACCCTTCCTCAACTTGGCTCATTTGAGTTCCTGCTCTCCACCCATCTACTTCTCTCATTCCTTCTCTCTACCCATACTCTTGCACTGACCAGCAGGCCTCACCTCTTCTTCATGTAAATCCAACTTATCTTTCTATCAGCCAATCATTTTGGGTGGTCTTCTTTTCCTCCCACTACCTTTCAACCACTCTCACTACCTACGGTAGCTCTCAGCTCCCAAGCCACTATCTATAGCCTATGTACTCCATTAAACCCAACCATGCCATGAGGTTTCTCACATTCCCTCACCTTCACTAGTAAGCTACAACCTTCCCCCTTTACTCATAGGTTGATTATCCAGCTGACATCCACATCCAGCGAAAGAAGCCACACAATCCCCTTCTCCTCTTCACTGTGCCACTACTTTCTTCTCTTCTCTTATCACTTCAATCCACTTCTCCCTCAGCCTCTTAGTAAAACTATAGTTGTTAAGCCCTCTCAACCTATAGATGTTGCATCCCACTCCATAAACCTCCAATCAACTAGCTTCCATCCCAGCAAATTATGACCTTTTCCTCCTCTGTTCAATCCCCTTCAGTCCACTTGATCTACTATCCCTCACCCACGCATGAACCCATCTCCACTAATATTTATCCTCTCTACCCAATAATAACCATAGTTCTTAAACACCCACCTCAATCCCTTAACCCCGTAGGCAACAACTAACTCACCTACTACCCCTATACCCTCCACCCAATCAAACCACCTGCTTCCTTAGCTCACTTTGATGTGAAATCACATTACTATACTAGTTCCGCAAACACACTTACTTCTTACATGATCCATTTACACCTCCACTACCTATGTTTCTTGCTACTATAACTAATAAATGGACTATAGTACAGTCATTATCATATTTTCTTGCTTTTCTATTTTTAGTAATTTAGCTTTTTAATAGATATAGATAGAAAACTATGCTAAGCAAAGGCATATAGAATATTGTCACTACTTTACAGGTTACAAAACCTCTAGTTTCCTGGTTTTCTATTTTCTTCTTTCCCTATGCTCTATTTTCTCTCTAGGTTGCACAGCTTCCACAACAAACTAGTATTAGAGATTAGTTGGGAAGAGCTGATATGGCTAAGAGTTATAGGAACAATGCCCTTGACAGGGATCATGGTGAGAACGCAATATGGATAGCATAATCCATAATACTCAAACAATTGGAAGAGATCAAAGCTAACTTTTACTAATTCTCCATAGAGATGCATTTGGAAATTCAAAGCATCAAGGTATGTGTTGGAACCTTTTTTATCTATATAAATAAGAACCAATTTTTAAAATTGCTTTAGGGGAGAGAATGTTCAGTTTTTTAGACATATAAAGTGAATTTGAAATTCTGTTTCCCTCAATTTCGACTACTATTATGGTGGCGGATGGATGCCGTCCATCTAAAGACGGTGCTCATTAATTTCTGATTGGTGGTAGTCATCCATCAATTAGAGCTTTTTGGGTGCATGCTCAATCAGGTTTGAAATCCTCTGGTCATCCTTCTGGAGAAGTTACATTGATGGGTAATTCCTCCATCCTAGAAATTCAAAATAGTTTGATCAAAGAGAAACCTTTAGTTATCAAGGAAGGTATTTCATTGAATGTTAAGATGACTGCGGAAGTTGTTGGTAAAGGTAAAGAAGTGGTGGAAGATGTTGGTTTCAAGAGCCCAAAATTTACTAATCCAGATCCTTTCGGTGTCGGTGGTGACAAAAATTTAAATACAAATGCTTCATCTTTAGCTGGTTTAAAGATTTATGTTAATAGATTTGGGAGTTTGGTTTCTATTCCTAAAACTTTTGATAATCTGATTAGTAAAACTAGTTTGTTGGTTAATGGCCTTACTATTTTGGGAGCTACTGATGATATTGTTGATGAGGTTATCGTTTAGAGTTTTGAGAAGGTTAAGGTTGAGGCTCACCAAATTTTAGATGACCATGAGAAGGTCCACTAATGTGATTCAGGCAATTTGAATTTTGTTGATCAAGGTATTAATGAATCTTCTTTACCAGCTTATAAGGATCCTAATAGGAATGTCATGCCCAATGTTTGGAGTAGAAAGCCAAATATTAGAATTGATAATTTGGATTTGGGATGTGTGGGAGAATACTAGGAAGTTACAAAATGCTTTAGTTATTAAAGTGTTTGGAAATAACATTCCATTTTAGGTTATCAACCTTGAATTGAGAAAGTAATGGAGTCGGTTCGGTAAATTTCACCTTACTAGCAATGGAGTCGGCTCAGTAAATTTCACCTTACTATGTTGGGCTTAGAATGAGTGCTTTGTTCGTTTAATGATTCAAAGGCTATGGGTTCAGTCTTGTCTGAAGGACCTTGGTACCTTAATGGTCACATCATTAGTGTGGATAAGTGGTCTCCCTCCTTCTCTCCTTCTTCATTATATGGTCTATCAACTAGGGTATGGATTAGAATGTCAAATCTTCCATTGCAGTGTTGGGATGAGATTAATGTTTATAGAATAGCATCTCAATATGTTGGATGGGAATATGTTTCAATGGGGAAGAAGAGAGTTTGCCAGAGTTTGTGTTCGGATTGTGTTGGATAGTTAGCTTTTCTTGGGCATGTGGGTTGAAGGAAGTTCTCGTAGATTCTTCCAGAAAATTGAGTATGAAAGGATCTCTAAATTTTGTTTTAAGTGTGGTAAGATTGGTCATAATAAGAATAATTATGGAGAGGAGAGGTCGAAGGAGGTTCGAGTGGAGCTTCTCTACCTGAGGTGAATAGCCATGGGGATAAGGTTTTCCCTGCTGTTGTTAGTGCTCGGGGTTTTGAGGGTGCAATGAAGTTGCAGATTTGTATAAGGCTGGAGTTAGTTATGGTCCTTGAAAGTTCGTGTAGGTTGTTAGACCATATAAAGCTTTGGTGAATTGGTTATTTAAAAAATTTCTTGGATTTTTAAAAACCTTTTTGAATTTTTTAGAAAATCAAATCACTAATCCTGAAATATGTAGTTATTTATAGAAATGATTATCATAGAGAATTTATCAACCACTAAAATTTTAAATGCAAAAAATAAAAATAAAGAAAAATTAAAAGCAATAGAAGAAAAATAATTTTATAGTGGTTCGGTCCAACTTGACCTACATCCACTCACTGGAGACTCCTTCTCCAGGTATTGCACTAAACAATAGTGACTCTCATTTTTTTCCCACAAAAAGGTGGAGAAGGTCTTACAAACTCTCTTCCACCAACCTGGTGCGATAGACCATCACCTTTTACACTCTCCAACTGATGGCAGTGTATCATTACATCCTTTTTGACCGTCCTGGTGAAGGCAGAGTACTGTCCCGTGCTTTTTCACTCTTCTGGGGAAGGTAGAGTACTGTCACATCCTTTTTCACCCTCTTGGTGAAGGTAGAGTACCTTGATCCAATGTTGAAGATCTTCTCCCAAGAGCCTCCAAATAAGTTGGGCAGAAACTTGAAGAAGACAAAGAGATCCTCACTTTGGGCAACCTTGTGAATCCCACACAATGCCCCTTCACTAGATCTCTCTCTCTCTTCACTCTCAAAATTGCTCCCAAACACACTCTTAATGGTCACTCTCAAGAGAAATTTGTAGAAAAAGGATTAAGAGATAGTTTTTAGGACTCCTTATATAGAAAACACATAAAAAAATATCCAAAAACTAAAAAATTCAAGTTAGCCATCCGTTGATTGTACTATATAATTGTGGATTATTCCATACAAATAGTGTCAGTCATCTGTACGAATACATATCATACTGTATGAATAGTTCAAAAAATTAAGGTGTTCTTTTGGTATGATATGGTATGAACCATATTTCATACTCTATCAATCATCTATACTAATACAGATCGTACTGTATGAACAATTCAAAAAATTAATATGTTTATTTGGTACAATCTGGTATAAATTATATTTCATACTCTATTAGTCATCTATACAAATACAGATTGTAATATATGAATAGTTCGAAAAATTAGGATGTTCGCTTGGTATGATCTGGTATGAACCACATTTCGTACTTTATCAGTCATCTATACAAACTGATATCGTACAGTACGAACAGTTCACCAAATCAGGGCTTCATTTGGTATGATATTGGATGAACCCAATTTCATACTCTGTTAGTTGTCTATACGAACTGATTGTACAATACGATCAATTCAAAAAATTTGAGCACAGATTTCAGTAACTACAATCTAGAGGAAATCTACGTCAAATCGTACAGTATGATTAGATATCATACAGTATGATTAGTTTAAAAATTTAAATTTTATCTCTCTCCCCTTGTGTGTTTGTGCACGATTACCTAATTATAATCACACTTACTTAGGCTCAAGAAATAAAAAAATAGAGATATATAGACTCTTTTACATAAAATCCTATTCTACCATATCTTGAAGTTTTTAGCACCTTGGAGTAGTATATCATTTCCCTGAAATATTAATAAACACAAACAAATAGACATATCTAATATATGCTAGGAGAAATAATAAAATGGAAAAAGTAATATTTTGTTATCATATAAAATCACAATCTTAATTCTTGAGTTACAAAAGTCCTTGGATCCATGACAACTATGGTAAGGGGGGATTTAAATTTTTTGACAGGTGGAGGGGGAATTTGAATTGTATCAGAGTTGGTAGGGGGTATCAAGCTGAAAAGGGTGTGCCTAGGGTGGTGGAGATAAATCAGATCAGCTGGTTGATCCTGTTGAGGTGGCTATTCTAGATAATGTTATTAAAGGCAGTTCTCTGTCTTCAGCCATTCCAATCGATGAAGTTGAAGTTATCATAATTTGGAGGTTTCATCTCCTTGTGATGCTATAGATTTAGACTTGGGTAAGAAGTTTGTTTCTATGTCATCACCTCTTATTCGTGATGTTAATAAGTTTGATGTGTTAAATGGTGTTGGTGAGGAGGTGGGGTCTAATTTGAATATTAGGAATAAGGGTAAGAATGTTGTTTCTTACTCTGGTAGGGATAAGATGAAGGTGGTGGGATCTCCTATTGGGAATGATAAAGGTGGTTTGGAAACAACTAAGGGTGCTATTATAGATGGAGGTGTTTCATCTATGAAAAAAATGCTTGGTAAAGAACTTAAGAGTCTTGGGCCCTATTAGGTTGGTTCCTAGAAGCAGGAAAGTGGGTGTGGGGAATAAAGAAAAAATGGGGGATTATTCTCCTTCACATTATCAATGATGTCCATTGCTTTTTCAAATTATAGAGGAGCTAGGAAAATTCAAGCTTCTCTCTACCTTAAGGAATTTGTTAAAGAAAATGATGTGGTTTTTTTTTAGGCTTATTAGAAACTAAGTTAACTTCTTTTGATAGAAAGGAAGTTAGTGGGCTTATTGGAGTTGATTGGGATTTTTTTCATTTTCCTTCTGATGGGTTGTATGAAGGTATCCTGGTGTTTTGGAATTCAAAGTTGGCTTCTTTTTCTACTATTAAATCTTCTTATTAATGTGTAATTGATGAATTAGAGATCCATAATAAAGGAGTTTAGAGGATTTCTACAGTTTATTGGAACAAAGATGTATATAAAAGAAGGGAGCTATGGAACAAAATTGAAATGTTTTCTTCTAAGGATATTCCATCGGTGGTAGGTAGAGTCTTTAATTACTTGTTGTATGAAGGCGATAAAAGGGAACATAAAGGATTTTGTTTTCCTAATGACCTAAGGAGATGAAGGCTTTTTTAACTAATAATGATTATCATGAGGTTGCTTATGTTGAGCCTGTTACAAATCTGGATTCTAGGATTATAATTTTAATTATAACAAATATTCCTATTTCTGTTTGATTGCATAACCTTTCAGGTCCACAAGATCAAGTACAATTCAATCCAGCTCAAGATTGGGTCGGTTTGTATTTAGATGTAATTTTTTCCCTTTCTTGAGTCAAATGTAATATAATGGATCTCCAAGCTAAGTAACCTTACACACACACACTCAGGAGGAAACTTTTTGTGAGTTATAGTTTCTATTTTATTTTGATCATCATCCTGGATGATCCATTGAAAATAGAAACCCTAATTAGAGCAGCCATATTAAGTCGGTCTGATTAAGTTGATTGTCCTGGATGATCCTCCTATCATCCGGGATGATATGCTCAAATTAAAACTTATGTCTAATCATAAAAGATGATTCATTACAATCATGCCTAAATTATTCAGGTGATTAAGGAAAGTAATTAAGAACTGATTGATTGATCACATCATCCTGGACGATCATAATATCATCTTGGACGATCAGTTATAAATCATCATCATCCAGCATAACTTTCCTGGATGACCCGACCGATGTGCTGGACGATATTGCCTTATTTGTACTAATCATACAGGATGACGGACTTATCATCTTGGATGATCAATTATATTTAAATGGTCCAGGTTAGTTTTCTTGGATGACCCAACCGATGTGCTGGATGATATAGCCTTATTTGAACTAATCATACAGGATGATATAATTATCATCCTGGACGATCAATTATGTTTTACACATCATTCAAAATTTTCTCCTGGACATCTTGAACTATGTGCTGGACAATATTCTTAATTTTGAACTAATCATTCAGGATGATCGTAGAATCATCCTAGATGATCTGAACAGACCATGTCTCCTAATCGTCTAAAAGAGCCAGATTATCCAGGCTAAAAGGGCTGATTTACACTGATCGTACAAGATGATCGCAGGATCGTCTTGGATGATCTTTGACATCAAGTTAAAATTTAGGATAATTTTTGAGCCCTTCTATTTAAGCTCTCTTGTTTTTTAATGGAAAACTTTTTGCTACTGTCCTCACTTAAGAGAGTCTTAAGAGGGAGAGGGAGAGCTTAGGAGAGAGAGAGAGAGGATCTTCTGAGGGGGAGTTTGTGAGGTGTTCACAAAGGTTACTCCAAGAAAGGATTCGAGTTTTCTTCTCCAATCATCGTCCCTTGTGCCTTGGTGGGTCTGTGGGAAGGATCGTTAGTAAGAAGATCGAGGTTCTCTGCCTGCTTCAGGAGAGAGCAAAAGGAGGTAAGGTCTCTACCTGCTTAAAGAGGAAGTTAAAGGAGGTAAGGTTCTCTGCCTACTTCAGGAGGAAGTAAAAGGAGTTTAGATTCTCTGCCTCACCGGGGTTGGTGAAAAGGAGTTTTTGTAAAGGCTTATATCCCTTACTGTGGGAGCAAAACGAAAATCACTAAGTTTTAGTGCAATACCTGGAGGGGAGGCTCTGGGGAGTGGATGTAGGTCAAGTTGACCGAACCACTATAAAATCTAGTGTGTTTTTTCTTTTACTATTATGCTTTTTGATTTATGTACTTTTCTTTTTTATGGATAATTGTGTGGTTAAAGTTGTTATTTTGTTTGATTAAACATTTCCACATCAATGTGAAATTGTAATTATTTTAAAACATTCAAAAAGGTTTTCAAAATCTTTTTAGCTTAAGAATTTTTAAAACTACCAATTCACCCCCCTCTTGGTTAGCATCGGGCTTGTTCATAAGGGCTTAACATCCCTAACGAACTTTCAAGTGGTATCAGAGTGGGATTAAAAAGTTAAGTTTTTAGATAAGTTTTGAATTTTGATCGATGGATAACTTTGGTAACCGAAACATGGCAGAAGGGTATTATATTACTCGACCACCCTTGTTTGATAACATACCTTTTGATTTCTGGAAAACTCGCATGTCCACCTTTTTACAATCGATTGATTATCTTATGTGGTTGCTTGTTAAAGACGGTTATGATGCACCTTATAGACTTGTTGATGGTATTAAAATTGAACTTCCTTTTACTGAGTGGACTCATGATGATAGGGACTTAACACAACTTAATGCCAAATATTTAAATTTATTTTTCTATGCACTAAAATTTGAAGATTACATGAGTGTGTCAACCTGTACAACTGGTAAAGAAATTTGAGATAAATTATGTATCACTTATGAAGGCACTACTAAAGTTAAGCAATCTAGGTTGAATATCTTGCTTCATGACTATAAACTCTTTCGCATGAAACCTAGTGAGTCAATATCTAAAATGTATACAAGGTTTACACAAATTATCACCTCCCTGCATGCCTTAGGAAGAGAACTCACTAACTATGAGAAAGTTAACCAAATTTTGAGATGTTTGCCTTCTTCCTATGATGTCAAGATAATTATGATCACTGAATCTAAGGATTTGAACACTTATTCTATTGATAAATTACTTGGATCACTCAGTGATTATGAGTAAGGAGTGAACCAAAGACAACTTGATATAGGTGCGAAAAAGAAGGAGAAAATTGTGCCGCTGAAGGCTAATGATACGGAGACTGATTCTTCTCGGTCTGATAGTGATGATGTAGCATTTATCACCAGGAAATTCAAAAGCTTTCTAAGGAAGAGATAAAAGCACCATCAGAAATGGAACAAAGGTAAGAATAACAAAAATTTTAAAGGTTCTTCTGATATGGTTTGCTTTGAATACAGGAAGCCATGACATATAAAAGCTGATTGTCCGACACTTAAAGCTTACCCAAATAAGGAGAAGGGCGAGGAGAAGCCCAAGTTCAGGAAGGACAAGAAACAAATTCAAAAGGCCAGATTCTACATCTGACTCCTTTGAGACTGAAGCTAACGAGGAGACTACAAACTTGTGTTGGATGGCCGATGAACATCTTGGTCATTCTAACCAAGAAGAGGTATGTGAACTAACCTACGATTAATTACTTGATATTTCTGAGAAAATCCATTCATCATATAGGAAACTTAAGAAATCACATGCTAGCTTGAAATTGGAATTCTTGAACCTTCAAAAAGAGCATGAAGTTTTGCTTAAATATCATTCTTCACTTGATAGCAATCATATTTCATTACTTGATGAATTTAATGAGTTAAATAAAAAGCATTCTGATTTGATTATTGAGCATGATTCATTGAAAGCATCGCATGTTGAATTAGAAACTGCATTCAAGGAATTAGAAACTCATGCATTTGATGTAGAGAGTAGGGAGATGTATTAAGAGTGGAAAATTCAATTCTTGATTGTTCAAATAAATTTTTTGATGCTGAATTATCTGCTCTTATGAAAAATAAACAACCACCATCACTTGAAGAATTTCATACAAAATCATCAAAGCATGAATCATCAAAACCTAGGAAGAGGCAGTATCACCCACATTGATTAGTTAACCCTTTTCCTAGCATTAGATGTTTCTCTTGAGGCATGTTAAGATATATCTCCCTCACTTGCACTATTCACCATAGTACACATTACGTGTGGAGACCAAAATCACAAGATCCACAGCATAGCATGCATGTATCACATTATTCTGTTCATCACAAGGGACATAAACTTATTTAGGTTCCTAAATTTAATATTTGATGATTTTATTGGGGTGCTCTTAAACAAGACCTCGTGAGAGCATGTGGTACCTGGACAGTAGATGTTCAAGACATATGATAGGAGATGCAAGTCAATTCATTTCATTAGAGGTCAGGGCTGGAGGCAAGGTCACTCTTGGAGATAACACCACTAGGAAAGTGGTGGGCGTAGGCATAATCAGAAACTCCAAAACCTTTTAATAGAAAGTTTTTTGCTTGTTGATGGACTGAAACACAACTTACTCAGTATCAGTCAACTTTGTGATAAAGGTTTCAACATAAATTTTCTGGTAAACACTTATATTATGAGCTTAAATAATAATACTATTTTGCAGGGGAAGAGGATCAATAATGTCTATATACTTGATTTAAATAACATTGAGTGTGCTGCTTCATTCTTCTTAAAAATTACTGCTGATGAGTCTTGGCTGTGGCATAGGAGGTTATGTCATGCTAGCATGAAAACTCTTAGAAGAGTAACCCAAAAGGACTTAGTTAGAGGTGTTCCCAAGCTTAAGTTTACTAAGGACCACCTGTGTGATGCCTGCCAACTAAGAAAATAAGTCCAATCCTCTTTCCATTCCATTAAGGACATTAGCACCTCTAGACCTTTTAAAGTCCTTCACATGGATTTATTTGGACCCATTAGCACTGCCAGCTTATGGGAGAAAGTTAATGGATTTTTGATTGTCGATGACTACTCAAGGTTCACTTGGATTAGATTTCTATCACATAAAACTGAGTCATTTGATGAATTTAAAACTTTCTCCACTTGGATTTAGAAGAAGCTAGGTTGTGAGATCTTGACCATTCATAGTGATCAAGGTAGAGAGTTTAAAAATGTGAAATTTGTAACTTTCTATGAGGAGCAAGGGATTAGTAAGAACTTTTCAGCTCCTAGGACCCCTCAGAAGAACAGGGTAGCTAAAAGAAAGAATAGGACCTCAGTGGAAGCCGCTAGAGCCATGCTTATTGAGTATTTACTTCCAAAATACTTTAAGGTAGAAGTGGTGAACACAACCTATTATGTGTTGAATAGGGTGAATGTTAGATCCAAATTGAATAAGACATCCTATGAGATCATTAAGGGCAGAACTCTAAACCTTTCTCACCTCCATGTCTTTGGCTGTAAGGTCTTAATTCTTAATAATGGGAAATCACTCTTAGGAAAATTTGACCCAAAATCTAATGAGAGAGTGTTCTTAGGATATTCAAGTGTGGGGAAATCCTTTAGAGTGTTTAACAAGAGGATATTGGTGGTGGAGGAGACTACTCATATAGTGTTTGATGAATCTGATCATAAGGAGTCTAGAGCTGAGGAAGAAGATGAAATAGGAGAGATTTCCCAAGGAGTAAAAACTATAAATCTGGAGAAAAGGATAGAACCTCAAAACACTTTGCCTGGTAGACCCTTTTGAAGGTGCTAGAACTAGGCATGGACTTAGAAAGGAAGTGAGCCACTCAACCTTTATTTCAATGACTGAACCTACCAATACCAATCAAGCCCTTTCTGATGAATTTTGGATCTTAGCTATGCAAGAAGAACTTAACAAATTTGTGAGGATTGATGTCCGGGAGTTGGTAGAAAGCCCCAAGGATCAAAGTGTAGAAGGAACCAAATGGGTCTTTAAGAATAAAATGAATGATTATGATGTAGTGGTTAGAAATAAAACATGATTAGTGGCTAGGCGGTTTAACCAAATATAAGGGATTGATTTTGAGGAGAACTTTGCCCCTGTAGTGAGATTGGAAGCCATTAGAGTGCTACTAGCCTTTGCTTGTTATAAGGAATTTAAGCTTTTCCAAATGGATATCAAGAGTGCTTTTTTAAATGGGGTAATAAAAGAAGATGTGTTTGTAGAGCAACCCCTAAGTTTTGAGAGTTCCCAATTTCCAAATCATATTTACAAATTAAAAAAAGGCCTTGTATGGATTAAAACAGGCACCTGGAGCTTGGTATGGGAGGCTTAGCACATTTCTACTGTAAAGAAAGTTTGTTAAGGGGAGCGTAGATATCACCCTTTTTCTAAGCAAAATAGGAGATGATTTACTCATTGTTCAGATCTATGTTGATGATATACTTTTTGGATCTTCTAATAAAAATTTATGAGATAATTTTTCTAAAATAATGAGTAAAGAATTTGAGATGAGTATGATGGGAGAATTATTTAACTTTTTGGGATTTAGTATAAGACAAATGGATGATGAAACTTTTCTCAATCAATTAAAGTACACTAAGGACATCTTGAAGAAATATGAAATGGATAAAGCCTAGCCAATTAACACTCCCATGAGCTATAATGTCCAGTTAGATAAGGATTCCAATGGAAAATCTATTGATCAAAAGAAGTATAGAGGAATAATTGGATCACTGCTTTACTTGACTGCTAGCCGACCTGATATGAAATTTAGTGTTTGTCTTTATGGTAGATTTCATGCTGATCCTAAAGAATCCCACCTGACTACAGTTAAGAGAAACCTTAGATATCTCTTAGGGTCCCCAAACTTAGGAATCTGGTATCCTAGACACATCACTTCTTTTGAAATTATCAGATATTCTGATTTAGATTTTGCAAGGTGTAGGGTGGATAGAAAGAGCACTTCTGGAACTTGCCAATTCATAGGACAGTCCTTAGTCTTCGGGTGCAGTAGAAAATAAAACTCTGTTGCACTTTCCACTGCTGAAGCTGAGTACATTACCTTAGGAAGTTATTTTGCCCAAGTTCTTTGGTTGAAGCAATAAATCTTGGATTTACGATTATCTGTTGTCACAATTTTAGTTATATGTGATAACATTAGTGCCATTTGCATCCCTAAAAATCTTATCCAACACTCGAGAACTAAACATATTGACATAAGGCATCACTTCATTAGGGAACATGTAATTAAAGGAGACATTGAGTCACACCATGTAGCAAGTGAAAACCAACTGGTTGACATCTTTACTAAACCACTGGCCTTTGACACATTCAGCATCCTAAGAACCAGATTGGGTGTGATTGACATAAATGCATGAATTTGATGATTATTGAATTTTGAATTTAATTTTTTTCATTTTCTTTTATTTTTGTTTGATTTGATTATCTGTTTCTTTTTAGTTTTTTTTATTGTCTACTGATTTTCTTTTGTTGTTATTGTTTACCTAAATTGGTTATTTCTTTTTATGAGCTTTTCTCCTATTTTTGATTGATTGTTTATTTTCTTCAGAATCATATCACTGATCACTACTACTGATAAACTTGATTTCTAAATAAGAGTTTTGCCTTTTTTGTTTAGAAGCTTGTAAGAAGTGATTGACTTCTCTAAAATAATTAAAGGAAAGAAATATTGATGATTGTTTTCTCTTCCTCTAACTTCTTTAATGGTGTATTTTTTCTTTTGAATAGAAATCTTTTTCAAAATTAAAAAGCTGGACTTTGAAATAGAGATCTTTTTATCTTCCTACAGTAATCTTTCTCATAAGAGTAGTGTTCCAAATCATTGAATCACTTTCGTGTTTTCTTAATCAAGTTGTTGCATTTATCATATGAGAATGATTCTATTTTGTGGATTACTGTTCCTTATCTAAGAGAGTGAGTCTTCTTTTCTTCTCTTATATCTGGAAGATAATATCACAACTGAAAAACTTTTACAGGTTTTGAAAGAAACGAAGCTTACAAAAGATGTGCAAAGTACACGAATCAACTAAAAAAAGGAGGCATAAAATGAGCCCAACACTAAAAAGATGTGTGATATTCTTCAATAAAATTAAAAAGATACACAAAGTGTATCAAAATTAAAAGATGTTCAAAGTGCACCAAATACTTAAAAAAGAGGCACAAAATGAGCCCACAAAGAAACAAGCTTCCTCCTCTTTCAAATCTTTAAAAATCTTAGAAGAATTCATGTACCACTTAATGTATTCGAAAACTTGAGAGTAAAAATCATGATTTTTGATTCTCTAATTTGTAATACTATTTTATCAGATGTTTTTTTGGAACGACGTATGAAAGGATCATGTTTCTTATCTAACTCCTCTTTTGAATTAGATTTTTGTTAAAATGAAATTTGAACCTGTAAGGTGTCCGAGGTAGGACTTACAAAAATTAATTTTCCAATTTTTCTGGATTTCAGCCCGTCAATTTCCTCTTATTGGCTTTGGAATTGAAAATTAAGGAAAAATTCTAATTTACTAAAGCAGATCGATTAAAAAAAAGTTTTTGTGGTTGTTTCCCTAGTTTATTTCTTTTGGTTTTTTTTATTTGCTTTGATTTTTATTTTTTTTGTATTTTTTGGATCCCCCGATCATTCCTCTCCATCCTTCATTTTTCATTTTTTTATTCACATCATCCTGGATGATCCTCACATTATCTTGGACGATATGATCAACTCATCTCCATCATGCACCAATGGCTGATCTGAACTAATTATTGGTGATTGTCCTGGATGATACACCTAATCATCCTCGACAATCTACGTGCCAACAGTTGGACGACTTGAATTCGGCTCATCTGATTCATTAATTACTCATCGCCCTGGATAATACTTTTCATCAAAAGTCATCCAGCTTTCCTCCTTGGGATGATAATTTGAGTCTAATCATCCTAGATGATTTCTGATTGTCTTGGAAGATCCGACCAACTTTTTGACTAATCGGCCAGGCCGACATTATTGCTGCAAATCATCCTGGATGATATTATGATCGTCCTGGATGATATTACAAATCTTTAAATTCAGCCTAAGTTTAAGGTTTTCTTCACTCCAATATCCTTCCTCCCTTCATATCCTTCTTCCTTTCAGTCAAGCTCAGCAATGGCTAGTGGCAAACGCTCTGGGATGCATACTGGAAGCTCCTCAAGGGGAACTATGGATCCATGCTTCACTGATGCAGCATATCAGGCTGCCTATCTTTGATAAAAGATTGCTGGCATAACTTTATCTAAATTGTCAATCCTCACACCCTTATATACTCGGTACTCGATCTATTTGCCCACACTACTCTTACTTTCATTTTGACCCTTACAGTTCCCTTTCACTCTGAACTTTTATATGAATCCTTTGCCAGTCTCTGAATCAACTCTACATATACTTCACTCTAATCCTATGTAACCAAATGACCTATAAAGATCACTTATCGGGACTGTTATGAACTTCACCAACTTTCTACCACTGGAGAAAAGCTTCATCTCATTGCCTTAGATCCTGATTTCAACTGGAGTCCGATTAATCAGGTTCTAGGGAACACAAATGTCTCCTACCATGATGGTGCATCTAGTTCATTGGTTAAAGATGCTAGGACTATCCAACATGTCCTCAGAACTTCTATAATTCCCAAGGCTGGTGACCAGGTTCAGATTACTCCCTTACTTTCCATCACCACCTATAATATCATGACTCATAGGGAATTCAATGCTATTGATCTTCTCTTTCGATACATTGCGCACTTGACTAACATTAGGGATCGCAGACATAAGAGCAAACCAAACTTGGCCCTAGGACACCTCATTACTTATGTCCTTAAAACCAAGTACAATATTCAGTATCCTACCCCTCCAAATTATCCACCCTCCATCTACATAAATAGCTCCTTCCATGTCCTTTATAGCACTCGTCTCCATCCAGAGCACGAACAAGCTGAGGGAGTAGCAGAAGAGGAAATTCCTTCACCTATTCCTATGTGCCAGCAGTCACATCTGGATCAGTTGGTGGATAGATTTAACTAGTGAGAGGCCCACTTTCACTCCTATATTATTGCACGAGAGCAGCAGCGTGCTGCAGATGTTGATCGCTTCAATACAAATGTCACCCAGCAGCAATAGTAGCACGACCAGGATATGGCCTGGTTTGGAGAGCAGTTCGCTACCATCGACAGTCTTTTTCAGGCACCACCTCCTCCTCCTCAACCTGATCAGGGTCCATCCTACTTTTAGCTTGGTTGATTTTTCTGTGATGTTTTGTACTGTCGTTCTTCTCTATGGTATTTTATATATTTTTTGTTTGTTTTTTTATTTTCTCCTTTTTGTGATGTCAAAAGGGGGATTAGTTTCAGTGTTGTAATGTTTCATGCATGTTTTAGTCAAATTTGAATTTCTTATATTTAATTATTTTTCTATTTAATTTGCTTGATTTGAGACTGCCCAACAAATATTTGCCATCATCAAAAAGGGGGAGATTATTGCAAATCTGGATTCAAGGATTATAATTTTGATGATAACAAACATTCCTATTTCAATTTGATTGCCTAACCTTTCAGGTCCACAAGATCAAGTGCAATTCAAACAAGCTTAAGATCATGTATTTTTGTGTACAGATGTAATTTTTTCCCTTTCTTGAGTCAAATGTAATGTAATGGATCTCCAAGCTAAGTAACCTTACACACACACACTCAGGGGAAAATTTAGTGAGTTAGAGTTTATGTTCTATTTTGATCACATCATCCTAGACGATAGTAATATCATCCTAGATGATCTATTCAAAATAGAAACCCTAATTAGGGCAACCATGTTAAGTCGGTCTTATTAAGCACATCATCCTGGAAGATCCTCCTTTCATTCATGACGATATGCTCAAATCAAAACTTCTCAGCTGCCAGACTTATTTAGGTAGGTTTTTATTTTAGGATTTCTATCTAATCGTATAGGATGATATATGTATCGTCCTAGATGATTCATTACAATCATGCCTAATTTAGTCAGGTGATTAAAGAAACTAATTAAGGACTGATTGATCAATCACATCATCCTGGATGATTGAAATATTGTCTTAGATGATCAGTTATAAATCATCATCGTCTAATATAACTTTCCTAGATGACTCGATCGATGTGCTGGATGATATGGCCTTATTTGTACTAGTCGTACAGGATGATAGACTTATCATCCTAGATGATTAGTTATATTTAAATCGTCCAGCACAGTTTTCCTGGATGACCCGACCGATGTGCTGGATGATATGGCCTTATTTGAACTAATCATATAGGACAATATCATTATCATCCTAGATGATCAGTTATATTTTTACACATCGTTCAGACTTTTCTCCTGGACATCCTGAACTATGTGCTGGATGATATTCTTGATTTTGAACTAATCATCCAGGATGATCGTAGGATCATTCTGGAAGATCAGAAAAGACCATTGTTCCTAATCATTCATAAGAACCAGATCGTCCATGCTAAGAGGGCTGATTTACACTGATCATACAGGACGATCGTAGGATCGTCCTGGACGATCTTTGACAGCAAGTTAAAATTTAGGGTAATTTTTGAGCCCTTCTATTTAAACTCTCTTATTTATTAATGGAAAAAGTTTTTGCTACTATCCTCACCTGAGAGAGTCTTGAGAGGAGAGGGAGAGCTTGGTAGAGTGAGAGAGGATCTTGTGAGGGGGAGTTTATGAGGTGTCACAAGCAAGGATTCAAGTTGCTTCTCTAGTTGTTGTCTCTTGTCCCTTGGTGGCTCTGTGGGGAGGATCGTTAGTAAGAAGATCGAGGTTCTCTTCCTTCTTCAGGAGGAAGCAAAAGGAGGTAAGGTTCTCTTCCTGCTTCAGGAGGAAGTGAAAGGAGGTATGGTTCTCTGCCTGCTTCAGGAGGAAGCAAAAGGTTTTTTGGTTCTCTACCACAATGGGGTTAGTGAAAAGGAGTTTTTATAAAGGCTTCTCCACCTTGCTGTGGGAGCAAAAGGAGAGTCACTAAGTTTTAGTGCAATACCTGGAGGGGAGGCTCCGGGGAGTGGATGTAGGTCAAGTTGATCAAACCACTATAAATCTGGTGTGTTCTTTCTTTTACTGTTCTGCTTCTTAATTTCTGTACTTTACTTTCCTGTGGATGATTATGTGATAAAGTTATTATTTTATTTGATTAAACATCTCCACATCAACATGAAATTGTAATTATTTTAAACATTCAAAAAGGTTTTCAAAATTATTTTTTCTTAAGAATTTTTAAAACTACCAATTCACCCCCCCTCTTAGTTAGCGTCGGGCTAGTTCATAAGGGCTTAACATCCCTAACGAACTTTTAGAGCCTAAATTCACTTGGTGTAATAAGAAGGTTGGGGGTGCTCTGATTATGGAGAGATTGGATAGGTGCTTTGTAAATTTAGTTGCTTTGAATGTTTCTCAACTAATGGTGGTGCGCCATCTTGAATGGGTTTCTTCATATCATTGCCCCATAATATTGAATCTTTTTAGTCGAGATCATAAGGCTAACAGGTTCTTAAGATTTGAAGATACTTGGGCCTCTCATTTTGCTTTGCTAGCTATGGTACTTAAAGTTTGGAATAAGAGGATGGTGGGGAGTTATCTTGAGATTCTTAATATTAAGTTTAAACGGGCCTTAAAAGCTTTATTCTTTTGGAGTAAAGCATATGTTAAAGATCTTAATCAATTGAAGGATTGTCTGAAAAAGGAAAATTTGGAGTTGCGAATGGAAGAAGCTTTTGTAGGTGGCCTTTCTGATGAGAAAATTCTGATGCTCAAATTGAAGGTGAATGAACTTAATAGTATTCTTGCTCACTTAAATACTTGGTGGAGGCAACGTGCTAAGATTAAATAAATGGAAGAGGGGGATATTAATTCTAAGTTTTTTCACTCTTTTGCTAGTGCAAGGAGAAATGGGAATCATATTTACAAGATTAAGGATGGGAGTGGGGTGATAGTTGAAGACCATGTGTAGATTGAAGACATCTTTTTTTTTTTTAATAAGTGGCGGCTTAGAAATTATGTACAGGAGGGTTTTCCATCCCATATGTGTGTGCTGAATGAACATGATAGGAGAATACTAGAGGCAGATTTATCTATGGAGGAAGTTATGGGAGTAGTGAATCTTCTTGGTGGTAATATATCGTCGGGAAATGAGGGGATTTCATATTCCTTTATTAAGTCATACTGGTCCATTATCAAATCTGATATGTGGAATGTAATTAACCATGTCTTTACCACAGGAAGAATGGACACTAATCGGAAGGATACATTGGTTGTGCTCATTCCAAAGGTGGATTATCCTCTTGTTCCATCAAATTTCAGACCTATTAGTTTGTGTAAAATAATATATAAGTTGGTGGCTAAAATTCTTCTCAATAGATTCAAGTCTATAATTCTGAAGCTTATTTCTGAAGAGCAAGTAGCCTTTGTGAAGGGAAGGTCTCTATCTGATCATCTATTGATAGCCACAGAATTGTTTTACAAATTTAGATTTTTTAAATCTTAAAAAGGATTAATTTCTTTCAAAATTGATATGGAGCAAGCCTATGATAGTATGGGGTGGAGTACTTTCGAGCAAGTCTTATATTACTTTGGCTTTCCCTTGAAATTTTTTAGGCTAATAATGGAGTGTGTGGATGATCCAAGGTTCTAAGTTTTAATTAATGGCAAATCTTCCAATTGGATTGAAGCTATAAACGAGTTTCAACAAGGTTGTCCCTTATCTCCGTTCTTACTTATTTTATGCTCTCAATTATTGTCAAATGCTTGACAATGAGTTTGGTATTAAAGTACATCCAAATCCAAGGATATTTCAATTACTTTATGTAGATGATATTTTGATTTTTGATGAAGCTAATATTAAGGTAGTGAAGAAGATCAGGAATATTTTGTTAGATTTTTGTAATTGGTAAGGCCAAAATATTAATTATGATAAATCTGTCATGCTTTTTGGGAAATTTAAGAAAAAGAGGAGGAAGAAGAGTAGATCTCATTTGATGGAGTTTAAAGTGGTTCAAGAGATGAACAATTGGGGTGTGAAGATTGCTTTGAGGAGGCTCGTGGTTGCTAATTTTCAATTTATTCTGGATAAAACTATGGGAAAACTTAATGCTTGGGGGAACAAGTTTATTTCTTTGGCTAGAAGATTTATTCTTATGAAATCTGTTATTTTCTCGCTTTTAATTTTTCATTATACTCATTCTCTTGTTCCTAGTGGAATTTTGGCTGAAATTGATAAGGTGTGTAGGGATTTTATTTGGCATAAGCAGGATGGGAGAAAGGGACTGCATTATGTGAGTTTTGGAATGCTGTGTAAGACATTCAAGTTGGGTGGAGGTGGCCTTCAATCTTGGATTGGGTTGGTTCTAAAGGGAGTTTCTTTTATAGGATTGGATTGCATTCCTCAGTCAGGGTAATAATTTCAAATTCTCCTAATTTTTTTCTACTTTCTCAAAATGTTTTCCATGAACTTAGCATAGGTAAGCACCTGCTCTAGGACATCTATAAAAAAAATGTTTATAGTAAACTTTTTAAACACTTCCAAAAATCTAGAGAATAGTCTATCTAGGTTCAACTTTAATATCCTTTGGGGAAATGGTGGTGGTGGCTCTCAACAACCTTTTTATTAAGCTTTTCTATTTCTTTATTGAGCTGAGATTATTCTTTAGATTGGGTTGGTTCTATAGGTATCTCCTCCTCAAATTGATCCTTATTCTTAACCTTTTCCTCTAACTATCTCACTTATCAATTGAATAGCTTTGTATTTCTTCTTACCTTTTCCTAAGGATTTACATCTATATTACTAGGCAAAGATCTTTAGGGTCTGCTATTTATAGAACTAGCTAACTTCCCTAATTGATTTTAAATATACCTTATGGGACCATGTAAGTAATAATATAAAAATTAATATATTTAAATAGCAGTTGATTATGTCTCCAATTGTATTAGAGGAGTAGTAACCCATAAAACAGATGCGTAGGCTATTAATAATTTTTTTAAGAGAAATATATTTTCAAGATTTGGAGTACCTAGAGTGATTATTAGTGATGTTAAACAAGATTGTGAAAACTTTACCGGAAAATGAACAGGTAGGAGGGGTTCATGGTTCAATGGTTTGACCGGGGTTAAATCGAGGTCAAACCAAATGATGTAATTAATATTAATTATATTTAAATATAGCTTAATTTACATAATAATAATGCAATCATATTAAAATACAATTGAAAATTAAATAGAATAAATCATTAAGAAATATAAAACATGAACGATTACTTATTCTAATTGAAGACAATGTATTGAAGAAAAAAGTAACATTTCTCATTCAATTATTCAAATCATTTCACACAAACACTCAAAACTCCAAACTCAAAATAGTCATGGTGATTCTAAAAATCGTCCCCTAAATTTGTGTGATCAAATGATGGATCTTAAATCCTTCACCAAAATATCTCACCCCAAATGCTTCAACATCCTCACATGTAATTATGTCATCTCGATAACTTATATTAGTTAAGGCTTCTCATCTTCAATTAAGTAATAAAAAACAATAAGTTTGTGTTTCATATTACACCCAATTTATATAAATAAATCTACAACCTTACTTAGAAGTGGTCTAGTTGAAGTTATGTTTGGTTCAATTGCTATAGGAATTGCATCCTCATTATAAATTGTCACCTCTAAGTCTTCTAAATCAAGTTATGGAGTTGGCTCATCATCAAGTATCCAAAAGTTAATAAGTTTAATATTTGCGTAGTCCAGAGGATCGTAGCTCCTTTTTTTTAAGATAGAACCTATATAAAATGAAAAATGATATATGTAATGTGCATCATAATTTTAAAAAAGATGTGTAAATATAGTTACAAATATTACCTATTCCTTAATTGAGATTGTAACAAACATGTACAAGATCATTTAGCCTTTTATGCTTAAGATGATTTCTTATTTTTGTATGGATCTATTCAAACACACTCCAATTCCTCGCACAGCCGGATGAAGATGATGTATGACTAAGAAGCTTAATAGCCAATTTCTGTAGATTTAGAGCACTTAACCCAAACAACTTCCACCATTCATCAATAAATCAATAAATATTATTTTTTTCAAATGAAATTGATGTAAACAAAAGCTTCATAACTTACTGAAATATTAAAAAGCATTCTTAAGTTTTCAATATCTTACCCGGTTGCAACTTCTTGGACTTTTTTATTTCAATTGATTTCCAAAACTTCTAAGTTATCCCAAAAAAGACTCACCTCATTCATTACCAAAGATGGCTTGGGACATATGTATTTATTCCCCATCAATTCTACTAAACCTTGCATAACTTTTGGTTTTTTATAATAATTTTATTGGTCATACTGAAAACGGGGGTTAAGATAATAAGCTACTGAATGAATCCCCTTAGCTGATTATCCCATCTCCTCTTCATGATTTTAGTATATGGATTGTACATTATTTTAATGCTTTTGAACATGCCCTTTATATGTTTTCCAGCTCTATACATCCCATCATAAAGGTATCCAAGAGAAGGTTGTTCTTCTACATCAATAATTCATAACAACCCGATTAAGGGACATGATAAGTTATAAATTACTAAGCAATCAATCCAAAAAGTTGCATTCAGAATAATAGAAACCACGTCCCTTTCCCTTTGTTGTCTTGGAAAATCTGGAATCAGTATACGATTTGCTAGTGATAAATACTTACAAATAACATTTGTAATCACACACACTTCTTAAAGTGATGAATGATGTTACAAATTTGGTCACTCAAGATCTAACTATTTCTATCCAACCTACCCTTTTCGATAACCATGACGAAATGAAATCATGATTATATATGAAAATTGTAATTTTTGATGCTTTTCTTGCAAGCTCTGTAATATGAAGCATAATACCAATGTACTTGAGAATTAGATTTATGCAATGTTCAGCACATAGTGACTAATAAATGTTACCAAATCTTTTAAGTAATAACTCACAGACCTTCTTATAATTTGTTGCATTATCTATCAAAAAATGAATAATATTCTCTAGACTAACCAATTCAACAACTTGAAAAAATAATGAACTTAAATTTGTAGCATCTTTGCATGGAAAAAAATGAACTTAAATTAAACATAATAATGAACTTAAATTATTGTGATTTGAAAAAAAAATTAATTCCTAATAGGAATGATTAGGCATTAAAGGTAGATGATGTGTATTGAGTTTATAGGATAGCATTTTAGACCCTCATTAGATTGTTCCCATATAGATTAATATTTGGAAAAGCTTATCATTTTCCATTGAAATTAGATTATAAATTTTTTTTGGGCAATAAAGGAATTGAATTATAATCTTATGGATGCTAAGGAAAAGATATTAATACTATTGAATGAGTTAGATAAAATTTGATATAAGGCTTCTGAAAATGCAAAGATGTATAAGGAAAAAATTAAGAAGTGGTATTATCGTAAGCTTATTAAGATATAATTTGATCTTGGACAAGAAGGAACTTTGTATAGCTTAAGATTGAAATTATTTCTAGGAAGTTTAACATTCAGGTGGTCAAGACCATTCACTATAATAAAGGTGTATCAAAATGAAGTTATTGATAACTATGACCCCAAAAGTACCCTTTATTAAAGTCAATGGTTAGAGATTGAAAACCTATTTTAGAGGATATGTTGATTGCCTTAGAAGCTATGTTGAGCTGGTTCATCTTGAATAGGATGCTAGCATAGTCTTACGAAAGACTATAAAATTAGCACTGTTTGGGAAGTAACCCAATTAATCCCTATGTTTACTATTAGGAGTTGTGTGATTGGTGATCTAGATTGAGTTTAAAGAACTTGTGCTTAAATGTGAGCATACATGCATCACTATGCATATGACTAAGTTATATTAGAGAATATAAATTAATTTAGAAAAAAATTTTCTCAGCCTCACAATGCTACCTCTTGAAGTGCTGTAGCACCATGCCCGTTATCTAAAATTTTAATTTAGTTGATCATGATGTAGCATTGGAAGAATTTAATGTTGTAGCTCCAAAACACCCTTTAGAGTGCCATAGTACCATCCATACACCAATATGGTATTGAGTTCTCAAGTTATTCTGCCAAACTAAGCAACAATGTTCCACAACGCTTTGTAAAATCATAAATAGGGTAGATTATGCACCATGTAAGTGATCAAAATTGATTCAAATAAAATCAATGCAATAATAGAAATGCCATCGCCAAAGAGCCTTACCTAATTGAGATCTTTGTATCAAATATTTTAGGAAGATTCTACCTTTCATAGCTCTCTGTAAGAAAAATGCTCATTTTCAGTGAGAAGAAAATTACTAGAAAGCATTCAATAATATAAATCAATATCTAACAAACCCCCAGTCTTGGTTGCTCCCAACCTAGGTAAGCTTTTAATTCTATATTCAACATCTTTAAGTAAATCTCTTGGCACCTTATTAACTTAGGCTAATGAAGAAGCAAAAGAGAATGCACTTTACTATATGAGTAAATTTTTACTTCTAACTGAAGTAAATTATCCTTCGATCAAAAAGCATTATCTAGCTGTAATCTTTGGCACTCAGAAGTTAAGGCACTATATTTTTGTCATAACAAAACTTTGATATTCAAATTAAAGACACTGTAATATTTTATGACTCGTCCAACATTATTAGGGAGATTAGCCTGATGGTCGATGATTCTATCTCAGTTTGAAATTAAATTCACCCCTTTACATGCTGTGTAAGGGTAAGCTGTGGCAAACTTCTTAGCATCCAGTACAAGATGATTATATAATAAATGATGGATTATCAGATGAATAAATCATGAAAGTAGAGTCAAATGAAAAGTCTACCTAGGAATTCTATATTGATGGTGCTACTACCAATCAACAAGAACCATCCATTGAAACTTCCCAAAGGAAAGCTAAAATTGGCATAGTGTTTGTCAAACTAGATTAAGGCTTAATGTTTTTTCTCTTACCATATGCTAGAACCTTAGACAAATAGTGAAGCTATGTTTGAGGCACTGATAACCAGGTTAGAGTTGATAATCTAAAATAAAATTGAAGAGATCAAAAGCTTTGGATATTCTCAGCTAGTGATTAATCAAATAGTTAGAATTAATAAAGTATTAAAGGAAAGTTTGATTCCTTATTATTAGTATACAATGCATCTTCTCAAAAAAATTTTGAATGTAACATTATATAGGATTCCCAGTGGAAATAAATCTATGGTAAATGCCTTAAAAAAATTAGCCAAAGCTTTGGAATGTTCGAAGGGCATTCAATTTTGATAGAAGTACAAGGCTGCAAAGTATTATCACCCATAGACTTTGAAAATATAAAAAGAAGATTCCCAACCTAGAAGAAAATTGTTTTTGTAGTAGATGATGAAGTGCTAGATTTGAGAAAACTTTTCATCGAATACTTGCAAGAAAATAAGCTCCCTTGTGATAGATCAAAGTTAATGAAATCAAAAGAAGATCTATGTCATATACCTTATCAACAATGTCCTATAAAGAATATAATTCTATCAGATGTGGTTATACTGTTCAAATAAATTAAAAGATCAAAAGAATATAGAAGAAGTGCACGCTGGATTGAGCACTACAGATCAGTCTGGTCCAAAAATTAAAGTGAAAATCAAACAAATGGGATATTATTGTTAATAAATGATAGACTACAACAAGAATGTTACACGTCACTATCATAAATGCCAAGTGCATGGTGTAGTTTTACATCGACTACCAAATATCATACTTCCAACTATTACTTCATGTCCTTTTGAAAGTTAGAATATGAATATCGTTGGTCTGATTGATCCACCATCTTTCAAAGATTATAGATTCATATTAACTACTATAGATTACTTGTCAAAATGGGGAGAAGCAATTCAATCGAGAGAAGTTAATGCTCACCATATCCTAAAATTTCACAAATATAATATCTTATATGAATTTGATGTTCCTTGTTAGATCATACCAGACAATGGTCCATCTTTTAGAAGTATAAAAATAAATGCTTTGCTAGACATCATAACATCAATTATAGATACTCAATAATCTATTAACCTTGGGCTAAGGAATTGGCTAAGGCCTTCAACAAGACCCTTATTTAGATCTTAAATAAGACCTTAAATGTTAATGGCATGAAATGTTGGTTGAAGCTTTATGGGAATATCAAACCACATATAGAACTCTAGCCTGATCTACACCATATGCTTTGGTCTTTGATGCAGAAGATACTATCCCTTTAGATGTATAACTACCTTCACTTCAAATAGTAACATTACTTTAGAATAAAATATTAGACTTTGATTAGACGAGATCAAAGTTTAGAAGAGAAATAACTTCAAGCTCAACCGAACCTCAACTTTTATAAATCTAAGATATTTGAAAGCTCACAAAAAACTAGTTCATGTGAGAACATTCCAGGTAGGAGACTTGGTTTATGTTTTATGAAGGCCTATCTTAGCACATTTAATGGTAGGTGGAAAACTTGAATTGACATGGGAAGGTCTATTCGTAGGGGAGAAAGTTTATCGAGGAGGTTCTTATCAGTAGATATAGTGTAAAGGAAATCATCTTATATTACCTATGAAAGGATAATACCTGAAGATAAATTATAATGGTTGATGTATTATAAATTTTTTTTAATAAAAGAGATTATTAAATTTAAATCTATAGTATTGTCAAAGTTATACAAATGAACTGGGTCCAAATGATGAGACTAAGTTCATAGGTCTACACTAAAACTAACATATCATGAAACTCTCTAAAGCGTATTTTAGATAGCTTGGTGGTTCTTAAGAATTGATGTAATTTTTAATCATGTCTCTTCTTTTGAATTCTGAGAATTCGATGATATATTTTTCATGCATCATTCAGATATAAAATACATATATGTATACATAATTATTTGGAGTAAGCCCATTCACTTAACATCCTATATACTATATAAATCCATCTTTTTAGAGGCTGTAATCCCATTCAGATTTCAAACCACTTTCCTAGGGGATGTTATCCTAGTTTAGTGTAAATCTAACTTCTTGGGGGTCGTTAGCCTATTAAGAATTCAAACCACCTATCTAGGGGATGCTTTCGAAGTCAAGTATAAATCCATTTTCTTTAAGGGCCACTATCCCATTCAGGTTTCAAACCACTCGTCTAAGGCACATTATCCTATTCAAGTATAAATCCATCTTCTTGGGGGATGCTATCCCATTCAAATTTTGAATCACTTATCTAAGAGATGTTATCTCTAACATACAAACCCCTTTAACTCAAACTTCATATCAAGGAAATCAAACCCATTGATCTTTTCCTAAATAGAACCCAAGACTCCCCTAAGACTAATCCTAATTAATTTGGACTATGTTGATTAATAACATAGTTAATTTTATCACAAAATGCTTAAATAGTCAAAATTGGTCAAACTAGCACACATTTAAAATTCCCTCCATTCTAGCCCATCTGGCCTACTCAAATTAATTCTTTAAGCTTCCTAATTTCTCTTTAATACATGTATAAGAATTAGTTTAGCTCAAATTAGCCGTAACCTTCCATGAGCACAAAAAGATAAAATCCCTTTCCCACCTCATATATCCTTTCCTAGCACTTCCTTATCCTTTCTAACTTCTTGGGACACTTGTAAGCATCCTAAGGAAGAGCCCGAGTGAATTTCAACCCTTGTTTTTTTTCTACGAAGTTCGAATTGGGGGAAACCATGAAAAATCATTCCTTTACACTCATTATACCCTAACTTTTTATCAATGGCTCCAACCACCAAGCCTTAAGAGAAGTAGTTCCTAGAGCATCAAGGAAGAGATCAAGCCCTTTAAAAGCCATTTGGGTCCATTGAATTGAGGTAAATGTCCAACCCTCATTTAAATCTTCCATTTATAATAAATTTTTGGAAAGTGCTTTTTAGAGCTTTCAAACACTTCCCATTCTTCATCTAAGTGTGGCGAAGCTATGTTTCAAATTTTATGGCATTTGGATCAATGCGTACCAAGATATTCAGCTTCTTCCACAACCCTTTCTCTTTTTTCTTCTTTTCTTGAACGGATTGTCCAGTATGATCGGTTCTATCAAATTGATCACACTGTACTATCTCACAATGTCACCTAAGTGAAAGTGCATGGAGATATGCAGCCACTCCACCGCTTGACATGCATAACTGCTACCTCCAATCATTAGCATCACCGGCTACCTTTCTGTGTTAAATCCAAAATAAATCTAAATAATTTCTAGAAACATTGCAAAAATCATCATAAACCCATTTTTATCTAATTTCTTTTTAGTTCTTAGGCTCATTAGAACTAGCTTGAGTCTAATTTTATTTTAAAAATAATTTCAAAGAATTTTGACAATTATGAAGAGAGTAATTAGGACTTAAATATTTTTTTTTAATAAGTGGTCTAATTGAGCTGAAATTTGGGCACTGGACACTTGTGTATATGTGATATATACACTAATTTATTTGGTGCTTGATGAACACTAGATTTTAATGAATTCAATTTTAAAAGTTGTGAGTCATAATTTGACCCAAAATTTTAAAAATTCATAGCTCTCAATAAACTTAAAATCAGGTCTTAATTTTTCTATGGTGTGTTTATGTTTATGCAAGGGTGAGAATGACACTAATTTTACCTAAATCTAAATATTAAAGTATCAAAATTAAATCCTCAAAGGTATAGACATATTTTCCTATGGGGATTGATTGTGACACCTAGGAATTCTTTGATGAACCCAAGTTTAGTGGGTTTGAAGAACATGTTTAGATTAATATATGTTTGAAATTTCATTATAGTTGGAGTTCATTTAGTCTGTCAATTAGTGAACCCATGTTTATGAAAAATAATTGATGTAAAATTTTCATTAATTCATTATAAATCTAAAATAAATCATAAAAATTCCTTTAAATCTTCAGATTGCTCAGAATTAAAATCTAATCAAAGAAATATTAAAAGCTCATTGAAATTTATTCAAAATAAAAAGTAATTTGAAAATTAAGAAAATTTATTAATTAATTAAGTAAAATAATTAAAAAATAGTATAATTTTCAAATAATTTCAAATACTTGTAATCATCCCTAGGAGTCATTAATGATATTTGAGAAAGATTTCAAGAGGTTTGGAGTTGAGTTAGAATAAAAATAAAAAAATCGCTTAATTAAATTATTAATTAATTCATTAAAAAGAGGCTATATTTGTAAAAATCATAACTAATTATAGAAAATTCCAAATGACAGAATCACAAAGGCATTGAACTCAATATTGGGTCTAGTGTTTATGAAAAATATATAATTTCTATAATTTAATGTACATTAAAAAGTCAAATTTTGGTCAAACTCAACTAATTAAATAATTTAATAAATGTGAAAATTCAATAAATCATAAAAAATTAAGCAACTCATCAACCCACTGAATTAAATCAGATGAATAATAATCACTCTACGTACTCCATCAATAAAGATTTTAGGCTAGACTATCTCGAGCTGCGGGGCTACATATCGTAAGAAAGCTATGGTCCTCATACCTACTGTGACAATGCCACGAATGAATTAAAGGAATATAAGTGTTAAATTGTAAATCATATAAATTAGCAATCATTGAATTAAATTAATTAAAAATTAATAATCAATAATCCAACTTAAATAAAAAGATAATTACTAGGTAACTCTGGCTAACGAGACTATTAGCTTAGCCCCAATGAGGGTGAAATAAACCTCAATGACCTAGTTTAACAAAGGTAATTACTATTCAACCTAAATAACACTTGGTAAAATTAATAATAAATTGCTTATAAATTGAAGCATTCATACCCTTATGCTTGAATCCTATTAGGAAGGCAAAGGTGCATTGGATTGAAAGGTTTTAAGGACTAAAATACCTAATTAAATTATAAGGACTATGTGCAACCTATTTAACTGATTTTTGGAGAATTGATAGCATTAAAAATATGATTCTATGTCTTGTTAATCAATGATTTCTAGCACTTAGAAGTTGTTGAGCATTATGTTCTTTAAAAACTAAAACTAAATAACTTCAATAATGAAAACACCATTAAAACAAACTTAAAACTTTTAAATTACTAAACACTTGAATTCAAATAAATAACTCAATTGTAGACAACTTCAAATAATAAAGGTTACGATCTATCCAAGCCACATATCCTTATATACACACTTGGATGATATGCTAGGATAACAAACTCTAGCCTATGCTAGACAGATGGTTTTATTTAGTTTGCTTGGAGTGCCTTACCTAGAGGGTTCTCATATTTAGAGTTTTTATTTCTATACTCTGGATGCCTTATTTACATTTTTATTGGTGCACATTTGGAGTAGGCTCTTAGGCCATTTTATATTTACATATATACACTTACACAACATCGTGCATGTGCATTTTTATATATAAACTGCTCCTTTTACTTCCTACAAAAGTAAAATGTTCCTACGTAATAATGTGAGTGCAAAGGGAAATATAAATGTAAGTATTTTAGATACTTGTATATCTAAATTTAGTTCTATAATATTAGGAGTTCTAAAAGATTTGAAAATGGTTATTTATATACTCATGTATAGGTTTCAAAAGAAAATGATTCTTCTTTATTTGGAGATCATTATCTTTTAGAATATTATAGAAGCTCTAGAAGCCACAAAATTCCAAGACTAAAATAATAATCATAGTCAAATATAAATTGTATAGGAATAGAAATCTAGCCTTATTGTTGGCACAACCTAGCCACATTTTCTTTACACCAGACCCTGGGTTGTACTCTAAAAATTATCAACAAATAAATTATTTTTATTTGTACAATGATGTTCATGCAATATTTCATCGCTTGATTATGTACATAGTATAAAGTCTTGATTAAGATCCACTAAATTATAATTCCTTTATTTCTAGGATAGAGCCATAAAATCTTGTGTTCATATGATGATTGTTTGTGCTTATAATTGTTAACAAGTAGCTCACTCTAGGTAAGTGGAAGTCTAGATTGTGTACACCCTTTAGTCTATAAGAATTCCTTTCAATATATTCTTCTAAAAATAAAAAAATAAAAGTCTAAATCTTAATTCCAAAACAAAATTAAGGATTTTCAATCTAAAGCTTGTGTACTAAATTCTTCATAGCCCAAGTCTTTCTTTAAATCTATATAAATTTGAAAATCTTTAGTCATCAGTTTAATCGAGAGTATTCTCTTAGGATATATAATTCAGTACGGGGGCTTCTCCTTATAGGAAGTGTAGGACCTTGTCTTAATATAAACTCTACTTTAATTTACTAAAGTAGGGGAAGAATTTGTAGACACAAACCTTTCTTTGAACATTGATTTACATTCATAATCAAAATAAAAAGTGAATATTCTTTCAATCCTTTACAATAAATTGAATATTTTTGATGTTGTGTTTGATTATACAACAACAACAACAACAACAAGCCTTTATCCCACTACGTGGGGTCGGCTACATGAATCCTTTTTCTCCGTTGTGTTTGATTATAAAATAAATATAATTTCTTTAGTTTCTTAATCAAAATGATAAGTGAATATTCTTTTTATCCTTGAGGTATATTGAATATTTCTTATGTTACGTTTGATTACGAAAATAAATTGAGTCTTTTTTTTTTAAATTGATTGTGAAACACTAGTTTTTTCTTTGGGATGGTATAATTTTAATTATGTTGATTTGAATAAAAGAAACCTACATTTTTAAAGCGGATCATGTGGGCTTCCAAAGAAAAAAAAATTTCCACACATGCAAATTAAGGTGTAATTTTCAATAGGTTTAAAGTAATTTGGCAAATACATTCCAATGTATTTGTTAAATTGCTTTGTGTAGAAGCTTCCAAATGTATTCTAATTTTTATGGAACATTCATGGGAATATTATACACATTTCAAAACTTTTCCATGATTTTTTGAAACATCATTTGACCTTCATTGAATTTTCAAATTTCTTTAGTTAGAATTTAACCAACAAATTTAAAAATACATAGAAATGAAGCCATAGGGACTTTTGAGTGTTATTCTATAGATTGTAACATAGATTATTAAGGGTTGGTTAGCCACTAATTTCAAGCTAATCTCAAGTCTAAAAATCACTACATGAAGTTTCTAAAATATATATGGATGTATTTTGAAAATTTATTAAAAACTCTAAGAGGGCTTTTATGTTCTCAAATTGTTAGAGTTTAATCCTTGGGATATCACTGACCCATGGTTTAAATTTCAAGCTAATTGGAGCCCATTTGATCAGTCAATTAGTAAACCAAAGTTTCAAGCATTTCTTTCATATGCTGGGTGGTTGTTGGATTGGATTTGAGCAGCAGGTGAATATTCACAATTATGACCTCTACGATACTACACACCTAAGCCAATTTCTCAATTTCTCATGCACTCTTTATGATGAGAATAATTTTGTTGGTTTTTTTAAGTGGGTTCTTTAGGATTTGCTACAGGTTGAAGTGCTGGTGGATAGGTGTTTCTTAACCCATAGCTATGGTTTGAATTCTATAATTTCCTTCTTTAATATATTAGGTCCTTGTTGCTATTTCAACAGATGGATTTTCTCTTATCCTTTTAATTTAATTCATGTGAACTTGTATGGTTGGTTGTGGAAATGCTTATTGCATTTCCTATAATGTTGGCTTTGTGGTTTAGCTGGGTGTTTCTCTCTAGGTCATTACCGTAGCCCGATTTATCCTTATTTTTGAGATCCCAATCACTCTTTGATTAATTTCATGCTGATGGGTTTGATCAATTTTTTGATGCTCGATACTACTGCGGGTTTTTTCACTATTTATTTTGCTGGTTGGTTAGGGTGCTTTTATTTGCTTTTTATTACTACCAGTGTTACCGTTATTGAGTTTAAACTTTATGAGATTTATGTTTTTGTTTGTTAATTTGCTATAAAATCTTACTATTTATTTTTTAATTACCAGATTTGTGTTTGGTTTATTACTTTGTGGTGCAAGTTTTATCTTTTATAGGTGATCTTCTTTACTACTATTGAATCTAGGTTTACCTTTTTTAGCAAAAAGACTTTGCTAAATGTGTATATTTTGATCTTTCATTTTTGGGTGCTGACTTCTTGCTGCCCTATAATGTACCTAGGATATTTTATATTTTGGCTTAGAGGGGATGTTTAGCTCTTAGATTTTCTTTGAACTTATTTTGCAGCTCTTCTGAGCATTAGAGAGCTGAAGGTCCCTATTAAGGACCTTGTATCTTCTGATTTATATTAACGTGTAAGCACCTCCATGGGTTTCCCCTAAAAAATGTATAATTAAATCATGGGTCAGTTATAATTATAATTTTAACATAATTCTACCATCTCTCTTCTCTCTCCATTCTCCACTTGGGTCCCTTAGAGATTCGGGTTTTAAAATTTAGCTGGTGCGTTGTTTTAAGGTTGTGCTCTTTTTTTTCACAATTTTGGTTATTATTTCTTCTTGTTTGCTCCTAGGCCCTTTCATCCATAGGGTTATTTTAATTTTTTTTTTATGGCCTCTGATCCATCATCTTCCTCACTGAATCCTGGGGTAATCCTCTCGTGACTACGGTGGCTCCTAAGAATGGCTTCTTTGAGGGAAATGGTAACTCCTCTTCCCCTAAATCTAGATCCTCTCATGATATGCTTGCGAGGGGTTCCTCCTCAAAAGAATAAGGTTTTTCTTTTACAAAACCTTTTATTAAAGGATTTATGGCTTTATTAATTTTTGATGATGATATTGTTAAACTTGCTACCCCATTCCATTTTACTTTAGTTTGGAAGTTTTTGATCTGCAGACCTAACCTAGATTCTGTATGACTTTTCTTCTCTAACTTGAAATTATCTGGAGTTTTTTTAATGGTTTGCTTGATGCTCAGTATATTTCAATTTAGCTATCCAATGATTTGAATTATAGTTGTGTAATTGCTAGAAGGTCTTATTAAATAAATAATTATCAAATGTGTTTGTTAAAATGGTCTCCCTATTTTGACATCAAGGAAGAGTTTCCAATAGTTCTAATTTGGATTTCTTTACCTAATTTACACTTGTACTTCTTTAATCCTCATATTTTATATGCTTTAGATTCAATTTTTGGTAGGCCACTTCAGCGGATTAAGCCACTACCTCTCGATCAAGTCCTTTAGTGGCTCAGATTCTGGTGGAAGTGGATATTACTAAGATGCATCCAAAAGACATCTGGCTTGGTTCTGAAAAATTAAGTTATTTATAGAAAGTGGAATTTGAAAATGTGCCAAATTTTGGTGTGTATTATAAATTTCATGGTAATTCATTTAATGATTGTTTTGTAGCTCATCAACATCTTAAAAAAAATAACACGGGTCCCAAACCTATGATTGAATCTCTTGTGGGGGAAACATCCAAGAAGGGAACTCATTTTCAAACTCATGAGGATTTTCTTGTGGTGAACATTGAGGAGCCTAAGGCATGTGGTGATGACATAGAGACTGACCCTACTAATAAATCCATTAGGGAAGTAGAGAAATTGATAGAAGGCAATAATGATCCTGAAAAAGTTACTAATATTATGGATTCTAGTGAGGGTCCTGTTGTTGATGATTTGATTATGCCATTTTTTTGGGGGGGGGGGGGGGATCTCAAGAGTACATCAATCAGAACTCAGTTGGAATAATGGTGGAATAAGTCATTGGGGATAACAACATGGGTGAGGGGTACTCATCTAAGGAACTCAATGTGGATGATAGGTTAGGTTATCAAAAGCAATGTGGCTTAAACCAGTCAAATGGGGTGATTTTTGGAGTCAATACCGATCAATTATCAAAGTCTCAATTGTTTACTATTTCTGTTAGAAATGATGGTTTGGAGGAGGGTGAAATTGGTGCCAAGGATACTTATTCTCCTAAGGATTTTCAAGAGGGTAATCATAATAGTGCTATGTCATCTCCTGATGGTAATGCCGAGAACAATGAGGAAGGTTTTATTAAAGTTTCCAAGAAGAAAAATAAGTTAATTAAGAATCAGGTAAGTTTTAGCCCGAGGTTCACTTGAGTTTAAAATACGTCTTCTTTTATTAATGGTTAAAGCTCTTGTGTGGAATATTAGGGTTGTGGGGGATGCCCTATCTAAGCATAGGGTTAAGAATTTGTGCAGTCATAATATCACTTTGCTTGCTTTAATTAATTTAAGCCATTAATTTCTTCTGTTAAGCTTGACTCAGTTCATAGAAGAATTGGTTTTGATCTGGCATTTGGTAATTATACTAATAAAATTTGAATGTTTTAGAAGCATTTTGTTAATTTAGATATTATTATGTATTTGTCTCAAGTAATGCATACTAATATTTATTATCATCAGTTTTCTTCTTATGCATCATTTGTTTATGTATCTTGCTCTAGAGTTGGTAGGAAAGATCTCTATAAAAAAATTTTTGCTTCTCTTTGACTTTGAGGGCTCCTTGGGTGGTTGGTGTTGACTTTGACACCATTACCAATGTTGGTGAAAGAATTAGGGGTAATGCACCTAATTTTTGTACAATAGAAGATTTTAATGAAATGATTTTGAGTTGTAATTTACATGATATTGGTTTTTTTGGAAAGATTTTACTTGGAAAAAGGGTACTATGTGGCAAAGATTAGATCATATTCTTTTTAAAGACATATGGGTTTTAACTTATTAGATGACTCACATTGAGCATTTAACCAAAACTTTTTTGGATCATTCTTATTTGTTATTAAGCATTTCTTTAAATGGTGGCAGTATTTTTTAACCCTTTAGATTTCAAAATATGTGGCTTCTTGATGATTCTTTTCTCAATGTTTTAGAAAGTAATTGGCATGCTCCTCTTTTACCTTTTGATAATGTTGGTGGTGTGACTAGATTATGGTTTAATCTTAAGGGACTTAGAGAAAAGTTATCTTGGTGGAACAAATGTGTCTTTAAGAATATCTTTTCCAATATTTTACAAGCTGAACCTAATGTGGAGTTGGCTAATAACGCAATCTTGCATAACTCTTCTTTTGAGAACTTACCTGCCCTCAATGAAGCCAAGATTAACTTATATAAACTCTAAGAAATTTAAGAGGCCTTTTGGAGATAAAAGGTCTCTTATAAATTTCTTATGGCAGGTGACCGTAACACCAAAAGTTTTCTTATAATAGCTAATCACAAGAAGGTGGTTAGTTATATTCAAAAAATTAATGCTCCGGATGGATCGTCTATTGATGATACGTATTTGATTTATGAGTATGACATTGAGTATTTTTAAAATACTTTCAATAAAGATTTTTGTCCTAATTTGAATCTTGACTTTTCTTTTATTCCTGCTATTATTTTAGAGGAGGATAATCGGTTTCTTACTAAGCTTCCTTTTGAGGAGGAAATTTGGGATACTATTAAAGGTATGAACTCAGACTCGGTTGCTAGCCCTGATGGTTTCACCACTATATTCTTTTAGAAATCAAGGCATATTATTAATAGTGATTTAGTGAATGTGGTTGTGTATTTCCTTTTGGGTAATCCTTACCTAAAATTGTTTACCTCAACCTGTATTGCTTTAAACCGAAAGAATAATGTCATTAACTTTTGGAATGACTTTTGTCCCATCCATCTTTGCTATTTTTCTAATAATCTTAATGCCAAATTACTCATGGGGAGGTTAGCTTTATTCTTTACCTCATCTAATTTATCCTTGGAACAAATTGGGTTTGTTAAAGGAAGGTCTATTTTTTATAATGTTTTGCTTGCCCAAGAATTAGTTCAAGATCTGCATGCTGACATTATATATGGAGGGGGGCGGGGGAGGGGGGAGGTTGGAATATTATCTTTAAAGTTGATATCACCAAAGCTTATGAAAACTTGAATTAAGCATTTTTCTACACAATCCTTAGCCTTTTAGGGTTCAATGTGAACTTCATTAACCTTATCAAGAATAACACTAAGAATTATTTCTTTTCTATTATTAATAATGGTAAGTCTCGTGGTTATTTCAAATCCACTCATGGGCTTAGGTAGAAGGGTTAGTTTTATACATACCTAAACTTATATCCTTGGAACAAAAATGGGTTTGTTAAAGGAGGGTCTATTTTTGATAACGTTCTGCTTGCCCAAGAATTAGTTCATGATCTACATGCTAACAGTAATGGGGGAGGGGGAGTGGGGGAATATTATCTTTAAGGTTGATATCACCAAAGCATATGACAACTTGAATTGGGAGTTTCTCTACACTATCCTTAGGCTTTTTGGGTTCAATATGAACTACATTAACCTAATCAAGAACAACATTGATAATTGTTTCTTTTATGTTATTATTAATGGTAAGTCTCATAGTTATTTCAAATTCACTTATGGCCTTAGGCAAAGGTGCCCTTTATCTCCTGCCCTTTTCATCATTGCTATGGAATACTTATCTAGAGGTCCTAATGAATTATTTAAGCTTCACCCAAATTTATAATTTAGAACAGTTGGTGGCTTTCCTATTACCCATCTTAACTTTGCTGATGATTTTATTATTTTTGCTAATGGCTCCATCAAAATGCTGAATATCCTTTTTAGTTTTCTTAATAAATATCAGGTTGCTAGTGGTCTAATGTTCAACCAATCCAAGAGCTTCTTTATTCTGGCTAAATCAATTTTCTCTACGAGAATTTCTATTATTGAAAAAAAGTTTGGGTTTGTTAGAAAAAATTTACCTATAAAATATTTTGGTACTCCCCTTTATAAGGGTAAGAAATGGTCTCATTTATTTGATGACATTTCACTAGCATTGACAAGAAACATTCCACTTGGGCTTTTAATTATATTTCATTTGGTGGTAGATTAGTTTTGGTTAAACATGTATTGTGTTCCATTCCCATATTTATTTTTCATACTTTATGTACCTTTTTAAATGTTTGAAGTAGAATGGAGAAATTGTTCAATAAATGCTTTTGGGGTTCTAAAGATGAAAAGCAATAAATTTTGTGGGCTTCTTAGGATAATTGTTCTGCGGTTTTTAAGGAAGGTAGATTAAGTATTAAGAATTTCTTAAATATGTCTCAAGCTTTTTCCCATAAACATAGGTTTGCATTAAGATCTAAGAGAATTTTGTGGGCTAATTTATGATTTCTAAATATTGTGTTGGAAAACACCCTCTTAATTGGTTTTTTAAACAAGGTGATTCTTTCAATTGGAGGAGTGTGTTCCATTAAGTGGGAGGCTAAACAATTTATCCAATGGGGCATAGGAGTTGGTAATATTTTCTTTTGGCAGGACAAATGGTTATGGAAATTTTCTATTGATATCATGCTGAATACACATCCACTTCTACTTGTAAAGTAAAGGATTTTTTTGAAGATGGGAGGTGGAATATTAATCTGCTTTATGATTGTGTTCCTAATTTTATTGTTAATCATATCCTTAATATTCCTATTCATTTGGACAATGAGGATTGCATTTTGTTCAACCTTTCAAATGATGGTAAGTTTGCTCTTATACATGTATGGAATTCTATCAGACAAGTACGACCTAAAGCTTTATTTTACTTGGTTATTTGTCATAGTAGTATTCCATCCTGTTATTATATTCTTATGTGGCGGATTTTGCACAATTATTTACCTATTGACTCTATTTTATTAAGAAAAGGTTTTTATATTGTATCTAAATGCCAATGTTGTTTCCATCTTGAAAACCTTAAACATGTTTTTATTAATGGGCCCATTGCTATATAAGTTTGGTTATATTTTGATAACATGTTTAAGGTTCAATTGGCTGGGTATTATACTTCTATCATAATTCTTTTTAATGATTGGTTTTTTTCTAGTCATGGCCTTATTAGAAATGTATTACTTGTCATTATATTTTGGTTTCTATGGAGGAGTAAGAATGAGGCTAAGCATTAGGAGATTTGATTGAATGCTCTTCATTTTATTAATAAAGTTAAGTATAAAATTTTGTATGTGTTTGCTGCCAATTTAGTGAAATTAAACTCTTTCAAAGGATTTTTCATGTTGCTATGGATTTGGGTTTATCATTTCAATTGTGTAATTCTTTTACCAAAGATACAATTGTTATATGGTTGAAGCCTCAACAAGGTAAGTTTAAGCTGAGTACTGATAGCTCCTTTAATAACCTGAATGCTAGTTGTGGTGGTTTTATTAGGAATTCTGAGGGTGAAGTCATTGATGCTTTAGAAGGACCTAGTAATGCCAACATTGCTATTAAAGCTGAGATTGAAGCTCTTTTATATGGAATCCAATTGTGTATTTTTTTAGGTATTATCAATATATTGATTGAGGCTGATGTTATGCTTTTGATTAATTATATTGAGGATAATACTACTACTAATCCTGCTAATTTTTACATGATTGGAGATCTTAATCATTAGCTTTCTTTTATCGCTTTTTCTATCTCTCATATTTTTCATGAGGGTAATATTGTGTCTAATTCCATAGCAAAATTTTATTGTAACCTTATTAGTATTACTGAGTTTACCGAGCAAACTTTACCTGGGATGCTAAGAGGCTTGATTAGGCTAGACCATGCTGGTCTTCCCTATACTCGATCCACATAATTAGTTTGCTGTTCCTATTTCATTTTTTGTGATTTGGGTGTTTTTCCTTATTTTTCTAGTCTGTGGTGCATCTGCTTTGTCTTTTTATCCTTCTATGTTATATTGTTTTCATCCAGTCTTTGTGTTTTAGAGGTTATTCTTCTTGTTTAATGTTGTTGGTTATTGTGTGGGGTTTCTTTCTATGAAATGGAGAAGTCTTTCTTACAATATTTGTTCGTCTTTATTGTTATCAAGTTTAGTGATTTGGGTTTTATGTTGATGCCTCAATTGGTTATCTTTGTGATTTTGGAGACCAATGAGGATTTTTCATTTGGCCTTCTTTGGCATTGTGTGGATTTTAATATTGGTTGGTTTGGCAATGATTGTAGTGTTCTATTGCATGACTATCTTCACCTATGCTGCTCATCTTCTCCCCCTCTCGTCATTAGAGGGCTGAGTTATTGTATTGATGGGTTGTGGGTTATGGTGCATTAGGGTTATAATACTAGCTAGAATGTTGCTGTGTATTTCTGGACATTTTGGGATTTGATTGTTCACTTGTTATCTTGTGATATGACTCATCATTATAATATCCATCCTATCAGGTTTTTAGTCAATGTGGTTTAGATTAGTTCTTCATTAAGTAAGTCTAGGGTTAGTGATATCATCTACTATTAAGCTTGCTACTTGTTTTCTTTCCTCTACTAGTTTTATTATTGCGATAGGTGGAGGCTTAGATTTGAGCAGCAGGTGTTTAAGTATATTCAAGATTTTTCTATTTTGTGCCTTCTGAGCCATTTCACCAACCATATTCTTCATGTCTTAAGTGTGGTTTGGCTTCAGCTTTTGGATAAGAAGGTTGCTCGTGCTCTTTTAATTAATGGTGACCCTTCTTTCAATGCCATTACTGATCTCTTTTATTTGTTTATTTGCATTGTAGCAATATTTCTGCTGAATTCTTCTTGCCTGAATGATCGGTTCAATATCTCTAAAGATGACCATGCAGTTTTTATATTTTTTAGGGGGGGGTGGGTTGGAAGCCATTTAATTCTTTATTTGCTGCTCAATGTAACTTAGGCCTATTCTTCCAAACCTTTATGCTTGTATTGTGCTCCTACTGTCTAACAATTGGGGGTGTAGCCTTTTTGTGGGTCCTATTCTAATAGCTACTAAAATTTTTCTTTTTTGGATCACCACTGATAGCAGTTGCAATGCTATGCAAACTATTTTTTTTATAATATGGCTTTATGGTTCCTCATAAGTATAAATATTACTGGGATGGTTGATGCCAATTCTTATTTAGGTGGTTATCTATTTCATAATATCTGAATCAAGCTTCATGTTGGATATTATTTTATTATTAGTAGCCCATTTATGCAGTTGGTTTGGAGTTTCTCATTACAGGTTAATTATGCCTTCTCACTGGTTTTGCAGGATTACTTATTGGGCTTCATGACAGTGTTGAAAGGGTTCCCTTTGCATGCTTATTTTCCATTTTTGGATTTTTTTGGGGGGAAAAGTTTTTTCCTTAAAGTTTATCATTTGAGCTTTCCTTTTTTTTTTTATGAGTGTTGGCTTTTGGCCACCGTAGATTGTACCTAGGTTTTGTTTTAAGTTTTGGTAGTGGGGACCTTGACCTCGTAGGTTTTATTTTGATTTTTTTATGTAGCTCTCATGAGCAGTAGTGAGCTCAAGGTCCCCATTAAGGATGTTGTAATTTATATTTATATTAATGTGTATGCTTCTATGTGGGTTCCAACCCCCCCGGCAAAAAAAAAGTGCATAATTATAAGTGCAATTTATATTTTAAAGTAACGATTCCTCCCACCTTGACATGCTCTCTCCTGTTCTCTGGTGATTGGCTGGTAATTTTTCACTTGGCATTCATTTCTCTACTAATTGTGGAAGATTTTGGTTTTGTTTTATTGATTTGTTTTGTCTTTTGCTTCTTTTGTGTAATCCTTTTTTATTTTCCTAGTGCTTTAGCCCTCATTTAGCCTTCATTTCTTTGTTCGATGATGACTCCATCATCATCGAACCTATAGATCGTGTGCAAACCTTTTATTTCAGGTAAGCCTCCAGGTTTATTTGGAACTTCTAATAATGGTAACTCTCGATCGTTTAAGGATGTAGTTTCTGGTGTTTCATCCTCCACTACACCCAAGTTTGATTTAGATCAAACTTCATTCAAAGGGATTCCTGCTTTGATGTTTGATGAAAATGTGATCAATCAGTTGGCTGCTCCATTTGAGTTCACCTTGGTCAGAAAATTCATTTTGTGTCATCCTAATCTAGACATCATTCATGCTTTCTTTACTAACGTAAAGCTCTCTGGAACATTTTTGATCAGCTTGTAGGATCAGCGGCATATTGTTATCCATCTCGCAAATGATTTAGATTATAGTCGTATATTTGCTCGAAGAGTTTATTACATTAATTCTTGTCAAATGTGGTTGTTGAAATGGGCACCTTTGTTTTACATCATAGAAGAATCACCTATTACCCTGTGTGGGTTTCCTTTTTGAACCTTAGGTTTCATATATTTATCGCACACATCCATTTTGCTCATGCTTTGATTTTTGGTAGACCTATCCAAAAAGATCAAGCTACAACATCTATTTCTCATCCTTTTGTGGCTAGGATTTTGGTTGAAATGGATGTTTCTAAGAAACATCCTAAGGAGATATGGCTTGGTCTAGGGAATGGTGGTTACCTTTAAAAAGTTGAATTTGAAAAATTTTCCTTATTTTTGCAACCATTATCACATGAATGGGCATAATATCACGTAATGTTTTATTTTACATCCTTATCTTTGCAAGAAAAAAGATTCTTCTAAAGATGTCAAAGAAAAGAGTTATTTTTTTCTTCTTTACCTAGTGCTGATATTGCTCTTTTGCAAGAAAAAGTTCCAATTGAGAGTAACCCTATTGTAAAGGCATCGACTCATAATCCTCAATCTATTGTGTTTATTGATAGTGAAATTGGGGGACCTGGAAATTTGGTTCATAGTGAAACTTCAAATGGCATCCAAGAGAATTCTATGAAAAGGAAAGTTAATAATACCTTTAAGCAAGGCAATGCTTCAAATGTTGAGAATATTACTGTAGAGAAAATGGCTGTTATTTACTCTAAGCATAATAAAAATTTAAACTCTCTATAATTACCTTGTTATACTAATAAAAACTTATTTGAATTTGTTTCTATTATTATTAGTGAAGAAGATGTGATTCAAGCTAGTATTGAACCTTCTTTGACGAATAGGTTAATCTGGAAGAGGGAGAACTCCTTCAAAATAATATGGAAGAGGTAGAGCATGTTCTGGATAATATGGAAGATCGTGATACTAATCAGTATGATGTAGAGGGTAATGGTAATGGTAGTAAGGATTCTTCAACTTTCATTCATGATGCAAGTTTTTTTTATGATGTTTCTAATGGTTTAGCTAACGAAACTAGTATGTTGCATAATGATCATGATGTTTCTTTAGTTAAAGGCAAGAAAAATAAGAAATCTGAGAAATTGAATGTGCTTTCTCCTTGAAGTACCCACTCTCAAACTTAAAATAAATTACATCTTAATGATTAAATCTATTACTTAGAACGTTAGAGGTTTTGGTTGCCCTTCCTCTAGAACTAGGCTGAGGAATTTATGTTGTATTCATAATGTGTTGTTTTGTTTTTACTTAAGCCCTTTATTTTTGCTACTAAATTGGATGAGACTACTGATAATTTAGGTTTTAATCATAGTTTAGCTAATGTTTCTAACAAAATTTGGGTCTTTTGGAAAGATCCTATTGTCGTTGATGTTATTGGCGATTTTTCTCAAATTATGCATTGCAATATTGAATTCATGTAGTTTAATTTCTATGCTTCTCTTGTCCATGTAAATCCTCTCATTTTATTAGAAAATAATTATGGAATCAGCTTACTGCATTTCATGGTTTAATTAATTTGCCATGGTTAGTTGGTGGTGATTTTGTTGCAAATCTGGTTTTGATGATGACAAACATGTTTCCAGTGTGTTTTGCTTGGCTAATCTGTTTCAGGCACAAAAGACCGCGAGCCACTCAAGCCAACTCAAGATCGGGTCCAAGTGTGTCAAATGTATGATTTTTCTTTTTATTGAGTCAATTGTAATGTAACTGATTCCCTAGCTAAGTAACCTTACACACACACACTCAGGGAAAGAAATTGAGTGAATTAGAGTTTCTGTTAAAAATTTGTTCAGATCGTCCTGGACGATATCCACATCGTCCTGGACGATCCAGATAAAATAGAAACCCTAATTAGGGTGACTAAGTTAAGAAGGTCTGATTGAGCCGATCGTCCTGGACGATCTACGGATCATACAGGACGATATTCACAAATCAGAAATTCTCAGCCGCCAGATCAAGTTAGGCAAGTTCTTATTTTTAGATACTTGGTCTGATCGTCCCGGACGATACGTGTATCATCCCGGACGATCCAGTATAATCATGCCTAATTTAATCTGGTAATTAAGGAAAGCAATTAATTTTTGGTTGATACGATCATATCGTCCTGGACGATCGCAGGATCGTCCCGGACGATCTTGATCGTCTAGTGCATTTAAGCTGTACGTCCAGAACTATGTACAGGACGATTTGGGGCCTTTTTGAACTAATCGTACCAGACGATGACCCTATCGTCCGGGACGATCAAGTCATTTTTTGGTCGTCCAGCACAGATTTCTCTGGACGACCCGAACTGTCTTCTGGACGATTTCCCTCAATTTGAACTAATCGTCCCGGACGATCGAAGGATCGTACGGGACGATATGAACAACTTTTCTTACTGATCGTCCAGAAGAGCCAGATCGTCCAGGCTGAAACAGCTGAATTTGAACTGATCGTACAGGACGATCTACCGATCGTCCTGGACGATCTTGGCTGACCAGTTGAGATTTAGGGCAAATTTTAAGCCCTCCTTTAAAAGAACTTTTTCCAATTTTTGGAAAAATCTTTTGCTGCCTTCCTTCCCTGAGAAACCCTAGAGAGAGAGAGTTGGGAGAGAGAGAGAAGATCTTGTGAGGGGGAGTTAGTGAGGGATTCACTAAGGTTGCTCCGAGCACGGATCAGAGTCGTCTTCTCCGCTTGTCATCTTTCGTCTAGTCGGTGTTCGTCGTGGGAGGATCGTTCGCAAGAAGATCCGGGGTTCTCTGCCCGCTTCAAGTGGAAGCAAAATGAGTTCGTAGGTTCTCTGCCTGCTTCAGGAGGAAGCGAAAGGAGTTCGAAGGTTCTCTGCCTGCTTCAGGAGGAAGCGAAAGGAGGTCGGGTTCTCTGCCTTACCGTGTGGTGAAAAGGAGATTTTTGTATAGGCTTCTCCGCCTTGCTGTGGGAGTAAAAGGAGAGACACTTCTGTTTAGTGCAATACCCGGAGGGGAGGCTCCGGGGAGTGGACGTAGGTCAAGTTGACCGAACCACTATAAAATCTGGTTGGCTTTTCTGATTCAATTCTGCACTTTAATTTTTTCTGATATTAACTGCTTGGGTGAATATCTGCGGTTGATCTTTTTATCGTTGTTTTAATTTATTTCCGCTGCACGTTATAAAAAGATTTTCATAGTTATCGTGAAATTTTTAAATAACCAATTCACCCCCCCTCTTGGTTAGCCTCGGGACTAGTTCACTAGGGCTTAATATCCCTATCGAACTTTCAGATTTCAATACCATCTCCAATTCTTTTGAAAGACTTGGTGGCTATAACCCTGTTTATCAGGCTATGGAGGATTTCAATAATATGATTTTGGATTGTAATCTTGTTAACATTAGCTTTTCTGGAAATTATTTTACTTGAAATCGAGGAAATATGTGGCAATGTTTAGATCATGTGCTTTTTAATGATGTTTGGATTAATTTTAGTGATAACACCTTTGTGGAGCACCTTAGTAAAACTTTTTCTGATCATTCCCTTCTCCTTATTGGTTTTTTGTTGAGGCAGGATGATAATTCTTCTAATTTTAGATTCTAAAATATGTGGCTTTTAGATAATTCTTTTTAAAATATGGTCCAAGATAATTGGCTTACTCCTTTGCATCTTGATAATTCTATTATGGGCATGAAGAAATTATGGTTCAAGATTAAACGACTTAGCTATAAAATTAACTGGTGGAATAAAAATATTTTTAAAAATATTTTTAGAGATAGTTTAGCTACTAAGGATAAATCAATTTGTATTGAGCATATTTGTCAACTTCACCTTTCAGGTGAGAATATAAAGATTCTTCAAGATGTTAAAAACTTTCTTTTTAAGATTTAAGATCAGGAGGAAGTCTATTGCAAACAAAATCTACCTCTAAGCCTCTCATTGAGGGTGATAATAATACTAAGTACGCTCTGGTCAAGAAGAATAGAGCCAAAAATTTCTTTCATAAAATCTATCTTCTTATTAGGATTCATATTGTGGATGCGGGGAAATTCCAAAGTATGTTGTGGACTATTTTACCAATTTATTTAATAAAAATTTAGAGCATTGTCCTATTGATCATTATGACCACATTTGTAGTACCATTAATGAGGAAGGTAACACTGCCCTTACCAAACTTCCTTCTTTGGAGGTGGTTTTCCTATCTCTCATTTGTGTTTTGCTGATGCTATCATTATTTTTACAAATGGCTCCTTAAGTATGATTAATTTTTTTATCATATTTCTGCATAATTTTAAGGTTATAAGTGGTATTACTCTTAATAAATTAAGTGTTGCTTTATTGCTTCTAAAAACTTACCTATATATCGCTTTAAAGTCATTATGGACCTTACTGGTTTTATGCGAGGTTCTTTACTTTTAAAGTATCTTGTAGTCTCCCTCTATAAAGGTCATAAGAAATCTTTTCTTTTTAATGATCTTATTTATTCTATGCAAAAAAGGATCAACTCTTGGGATTTCAACTTCTTAAGTTTTAATGGGAGATTGATTTTGATCAAGAGTGTCTTATGCTCCTTACCTATGTATATTTTTTAAACTATTAAACCTACTCTTACTGTGTGTAATAGACTTGAAAAGATGTTCAATAATTTTTTTTGGAAAGGTAATACTTCCAATTCTAAAATCTTCTAGACTTCATGGAGTAATTGTTATGGAGTTTTGGAGGAAGGAGATTTGGGCTATATGGCTGATTTAGCTTATGCAATTTCTATCAAATTATGGTTTAATTTTTTTATTAAAACTAGTCTTTGGGCTAAGTTCATGACTGTCAAACATAGTGTTGGAAAGCACCCCACTATTTGTTCTTATAATAAGGGTGATTCAAGAGTTTGGAGAAGTCTTTGTAACATTAAATGGGAAGCGGAGCATTATATTATATGGGCTATTGGTTGTGCTAATATATATATTTTCTAGCAAGATCATTGGTTGGGTCAGGCTTCTATTGATCATATTCTAAATACATTCTCTATTGTTGATACCAAGGTGAACTCTTTTATTTTTTATAATAGTTGGGATTATAAAAAACTTACGGAGTTTGTTACTGAACCTACTATTAGTCATATTTTACAAATTCCTTAAATATTGTTGCTGATGACTTTTTATTATGTGACTTGGCTAGCATTGGCATCTTCGGACTTAAGGATGCATGGACTATAATAAGAACTAAGAATAATGCTACTAAAGTTTTTTCTATGATATGGCTTGAAAATATCCCGACTACTATTGCTACTTTTATTTGGAGAATTATTCATAAACATGTGCCTACTGATGACAATTTATTAAAAAGAGTTTTTGTTTTACCTTCCAAATGCTAATGTTGATACCATGTGTATATTTCTTGTCCTATTGCTACCAAAATTTTTAATTTATTTTGATGATATTTTCAAACTTAATTATTTTTGTCGCAATATTAGTATCAATCATATCCTTGAACTTTGGTTTACTAAATCTATAGGTCATATTAGGAACTTCATTCCATCTCTTATTCTGTGGTATCTATGGCTTGCTAGGAATAACTCCTTATTTAACAATAATGTTATGAACCACCATCTGATTATTAGGAATATAAAAGACAAAGTTCTAAAACTATTTAGTTCTAATCTTTTGACTTCTAAGAACTTTAAAGGGTACTCCTTTGTTGCCCAGTAGTTTGGTATTGAACTTTAGGTTAAGTATGACAATGATAGCCCTAAATTAATTTATTGGTCTAAACCACCTCATAACATGCTTAAACTTAATAGTGATGGTTCGGTTAAAGACAACTCTTATTGTTGTGCTGGCATCATTAGAGATATTCATGGTAATTTCATTATGGTTTATGATGGTCCAATACAAAGATGTTCTTTTATTTTTTTTTGAGCTTTCTGCTATTTTATATGGATTTAAATTATGCCTCTCACTTGGTATTTTTAACATTTGGATTGAGGTTGATTCTATGTATAGTCTTTATTATTTGAAAAATAATGATGATATGATTTACAGCCTAGAGTAATATTTTCTTAGTGAAATTAAGTAGCTCCTAGTTCTTTTTAATGCTAATATATCTAATATTCATAGGGAAGGTAATGCTTGTGTTGGTTGGTTACCTAATTATGGTTGTAATCTTGAGTTTCTTACTGATTTCTCCTATATTTATTTGCTTGCCTTCCTAAAAGGCCACATCATATTAGACAAACTTGGTTTCCCTTATGTTAAAATATAATATTTAGTTTTTCACCACTCGTCCTTTGTCCTGGTTTTGGAGTTATCTTTTCGATGGATTTGATCAGTTGGTGGCTTATGGTTCCCATTTGCTGAGTTCCAGTTTTTTGGTCTGCTATGCTTTATTTATTGATTGTGGTAGTATTAGTAGAGGTTTTTTTGGCAAAGATTGTAACCTTTTGCATTATGGCCTTATTCACACTTGTTGCTCATCTTGTCCATCTCTTTTTCTAAGAGGAAGGGGAGGTTGCCAATTTGTGTTATTTGGTAGACTTCAGGAATGTTATTGTCTATGTTGGCATAATCATTGGTTGTTATGGCCTAATATGGAGTTCAATGTTCTACTTTTTATCCCTCTAGTTCAGTCTTGGATTCATATTTAGGTTATTGTTATCTTGTTTGGTGGTATTTTGAGTAGCATGGGTGCAAAAAATTTGAATTATGGCTGGTGTTGTTGCATTTGTATTTGCCTCTATCTACTAGTTTGGTGTGACAACTTTCCTAGTTTGGGTTGGATTTGGAATAGATTAGAGTGGCAGCTAGAATTTTTGCTTCATGATAAATGTGATAGTACATACCTGAGCAAAAATTTATCTCCTACTTGGCTTTTTGATTTTTTGGATAGTTATGATGTATTCATTATTTTCAATTGGGTGGCTTTAGTGATCATGATTGGGAAGTCCTATGCAACGTGTGGGATAATCAATATATGTAGTTATTTTTGTGGCATGTCTGAACTGCTTGTTAGTGATCAATGTTGTTGGTTAAATTCTTATATCTGGTGTATTGCTAAGAATATATTCTTTGACCACAACCTTTAGTCTGTTCTACCTTTGCTGTTTCATTTTCTTGATTACTGGCCGAGGGTTTTCATAATTATGGTGGATTTTGTCATTGGTCATTCTTGATCCTTGTTAAGTTGATCCAAGGTGTTCATTTTAGAATTTTTATTATCTATTCCAGCAGGCTTATTGTGTTCTTTTTCAGTTTTGGCATACTATTTTGGTTTTCACTATTATCCTAACAGAATGCTAGGATTAGTTATAATTTTATGGTGAACTGTATTTTTTGTATGGTTCTAATGCTATGCTCAGGTATCATTTTTGGTGGTTCTTTTTTTGGAATGATGGTTATAACTTCTGTTGGGATGGGTGGGTTTCTTTTTCCTATTTGTTAGGGTTTGAAACTTGGGCATGTGTGTTTATGGTTAGCTACTGGCTTCTTCTATTTAATTACCAGTTAGGTTGCTATGAGCTTCTTAGATTTACTTATTATTCTATTTACATTAGTTTCTACTATCTTATTGCTTATGTTGTAGTCACAAGCTTCATTATCTGGTACACTCTTTCTCTTCCTATCTACCTAATGGATTATTATAAAATTTGTTATAGCTTTGATATGAGTGTATTTTACAAAGTTTCTTCTTGCATGTGCATGTTCTCTCTTGTTGCTTTCTTTATTTTGCATGATTTTATTAGTGTAGGTATTTTGGCTTCTGAAATTTATTTGTGGAAAGATGGGGCTTGATGAAAATCCATTGATCTTTTCTCTTTTTTAGGTTCTGGCTGCTTGCCACCCTAGAATGTACCGAGGATTTTTTGTAGATTTACATAGTAGGGACCTTGAGCTCATATGTTTTATTTTGGCTTATTTTGTACCTCTTCGGAGCAATAGTAAGCTCGATGTCCCTTTTAAGGATCTCACAATTTTTAATTTAATCAACGTGTAGGCCCCTCTATGGGTTTTCCTAAAAAAGAATAAAAACATGTGTATAACTATATATTAAAAAGTATATAATTATATAATTTCAAGCTAATTGGAGCTCGGTTTAAACTTTTAGAAAAGAAAAAGCATTTTGCAGACAAAAGGCTTCTTCTAAATTTTTGGTTAAGGGTGACAAAAATATCAAAATTTTTCATAATATCACTATCACAAAAAATGGCTAGTCATATTCACAAAATTACTACTCCTAATGATTCTTTTATTGATTTACCCAACTTGATTTATGATTATGGTATTGTATACTTTAAAATTATTTTTATTAAAGAATTTTGTCTTGATTTAAATATTGATTTCTCTGTGATTCCTTCTCTTATTTCTAAGGAGGATAACATGTTACTGACTAAGATGCCTTCTGAAGAGGAAGTTGGCTCACTATTAAATTTATGAATGCTGACTATGTTGCCAGCCCTGATGGGTTTAGAATTAAGTTTTTTCAGAAGACTTGCTCCATTATTAAGGGTGATTTAGTTAATGTTGTGATGGATTTTTTCTTGCGTAATCCTTACCCTAATTTTTTTACTTCTACCTCTATTACTTTAATTCCTAAGATGTCATTAATTTTTGGAATGATTTCCATCTTATTAGCCTATGCTCATTTTTCAATAAGCTCAATGCTAAATTACTTATGAGAAGGATTTCTTTGTTTCTTCCTAAAATTATTTCCCATGAGCAAACTGGTTTTGTCAAAGGATGTTCTATTTTTTACAATGTGTTATTGGTTCAAGAATTAGTTCATGACTTGAAGGCTAAAATTTCTTGGGGTAATATTATTTTTAAAGTTGATATTACCAAAGCTTATGATGATCTAAATTGGGAATTTCTTTACACTTTGTTAGAGCATTTTGGTTTTAGTATGGACTTTGTAAAACTTATCAAGAATAGTATTGAGAACTATTTTTTTTTATTATTAATGGTAAGTGTCATGATTATTTGAAATCGACTCATGGGCTCAAACAAGGGGAGCCCTTATCTCCTGCCTTGTTTATTATTGGTATTGAATATCTTTCTAGAGGCCTGAATGAGTTGTTTATGATTCATCCAAATTTGTAGTTTAGAACTTCTAGTGGTTTCCCCATTTCTCATTTTAGTTTTACTGATGACTTTATTCTCTTTACTAATGGTTTTATTAAAATACTTTACATCTTCTTTTTTTTTCTCAATTAATTTCAAAGAGCTAGTGGCTTAATTTTTAATCCCTTGAAGAGCTGTTTTATTTCTGCCAAGTCTATTTCTTAGTAGAGAATTAATTTTATTCAAAACAAGTTTGTTACCTTTGAAGTATTTAGGCACTCCCCTTTTTAAAGGTAAGAAGAGGTCTCAGTTATTTGGCAATATTTTTGCTATTATTCAAAATAAGCTTTCCACTTGAACTTTTAATTTCCTATCATTTGGTGGTAGATTTGTTTTAATTAGAAATGTCATTTATTCTATTCCTATTTATGTTTTTTATACTTTAAGTCCCACGTTAAATGTTTGTAGTAGAATGAAAAGACTCTTCAATAATTTTTTTAGCGGTTCTAAGGAAAGGAAGTCGGTTATCATGTAGGCTTCCTGGAATAATTGTTCAGGGTTTAAAGATGAAGGGATATTAGGTTTTAAAAGCATGGTGGACATGGATAATGCTTTTTTCTACAAACTTTGGTTTTCTTTAAGATCCAAGAAGAGCATTGGGCTAATTTCATGATTGTCAAGTATTGTGCTAGTAGACATCCTCTTAATTTTCATTTTAGACAAGGGGACTCCTATAATTGGAGAAGGTTGTGTTCCCTTAGGTGGGATGCTAAACAATTCTTACAATGGGGCATTAGGTTGGTAACATTTTATTTTGGCAAGATAAATTGTTGGACAATTTTTCTATTGATAATTTATTGAATACTCATTTTATTTTTGCTTGTAAGGTTAGGCATTTTATTCAAGATGGGGTGTGGAATGTGGATTTACTTGGTGATGGTGTTCCTGATAATATTGTAAATCTTTTTCTCAAAATTCCCCTTTAGTTGGATAAGAAGGATCAAATTATGTTCACCCATGCAAATGATGGTAAGTTTGCTATTAAACAAGTGTGGAATTCTATTAGGCAATATTACCTAAATCTTTACTTTACTCGGCTATTTGGCACAGAGCTATTCCATCTTCTTATTCCATTTTAGTGTGGAGGTTCCTGCATTATTATCTACCTATTTATTCTATAATACTTGGAAAAGGTTCTTATATGGTTTCTAATTGCCAATGTTGTTATCACATGGAAAACAATAATCACGTTTTTGCTCAAGGTCCTATTTATCTTAAAGTTTTGTTATACTTTGATAACATGTTCAATGCTCAATTTTCCCCTAATTATAACCCCATTACTAATATTTTATAAGCTTAGATCATTCCTAATCAATGTCATATTCGTAATATTTTACCTCTCATTATTTGTTAGTTTCTTTGGAAAAGTGGGAATAAGTGTAAGTATGAGAAAATCAGTATGAATTCTATGAGTATTATTTCTAATGTGAAGGATAAAGTATTGTATCTATTTTTGGCTAATTTAATTAAGGAGAATTCTTTTAAAGGGTTTTTATCATATTATAGTTTATTTTGGGATTTCATTACATACTTCTTCCCTTGTTATCAAAGAAAGAATTATGAGATGGACTAAACCTACACAAGGTTGGTTTAAACATAACACTGATAGCTCTATGAACAATTCGAATATTGGTCGTGGGGGTCTTATCCACGATTCTATGAGCCACACTATTGTTTCCTTTATGGGTCCTGATAGTTATAAAACTACTATTATGTCTGAGAGTCGAGCTCTTCAATATGGTCTGCACTTATGTGTTTCCTTAGGGATTACTAAAGTTCTGATTGAAGTCAAAGCTATCCTTCTTATTCATTATATTGAGGGTAATATGATTATCAATCCATCTAATTTCTACATGGTTAGAGATATTAAACACTGGATTTATCTTATTACATTTTTATTTCCCATATTTTTTGGGAAGGAAATGATGCTGCTGATTATTTGGTTAAGCTGGGCGGTAACCTAAATGGTTTTAGTGAATTTGCTGGGGATTCATTACTTGTTAAGCTTAAGGGTTTGGTCAGGATGGACCATTCTGGGTTTCCTTATGTTCGTTTCAACTAATGCTATGTTCCATTGGGTAGTGTGTTTGGTGGGTTTCTTATATATTGTTGGAATCACTACTCTTTCTTTCGTTGGTTTGTTTATTTTCTCTTTTGGGTTGATTGTTATCCTGTTCGTGCCTACAATTTCTCTGCTAGGTTTTTTATTTAGTTTCCCTATCTTTCCTGGATGCTTGAAACCTGGTAATGTTGTTGTTTCTCCTGTAAGGTGGGTTTGCTTGGCTCGTTGTCTTCTCAGGGTTTCTATTTTGTACAGCATATACTATATGCTTTTATTTTGGGCCAGCACTCATCCTATCACAATTATTCATTTATGATTGAGGTGATTGATGGAGGGTCAATGGGTTCAGTCTCCTGTTCATAGCCCTTGTTGGCTTTATTATTATTTTATGAGAGTTTTTTGCTAGGAGACTTCTTCTTCTTTATTTTTTTTAATTTTATTTAATTTTATTTTTTTGAGGGGGGTGGGGAGGGGGGGTGGGGGGTGGGGTGGGGTGGTTACTCTTTGGTTTTTTTGCTAGCTGTTTTCACAGTTGTATCTGAAGTCTTTTTTCTTTCTTTTTTTGGGGGACCCTTTTCCTCTATTTAAGTCTGCTTAGCTATTTTCTTCTTTGCTCTTCTCATGACTTGGCTTTGGGTTGATTGGGCAGGCCTTCGTGAGCCTATTTGTCTGTATCCGTAAAGGTCTTATTATTTGGTCGTGCTCTTAACCGATATCGGCATGTAGCCCACAATGGAGTTGTATCTTATGGTGCTAGTGGCTTTGCTTGGTTCTGTTTCTTCTTCTTCATGCTATAACTCAACTAATCTCTATCCCTTATTGGATTGCTATTTTGGTTTGTTATAATGACTCATATTATCCTGGTTATTGTTCCATTTATATGGTATTCTATGTTTCATTATGTGTGGTGCAGCTTATTCAGATTGTTGAAGGTTTGGTTTGCAAATTATGTCTGTTTGGCCCTTTCTCTTTTGTGCTTTTTTGTTCTCTTTTTGGTTGGTTAGTGTTATGTGTCAGTCTGTCTATGGTGGTGGATGTCTTTAGATGGAATTCCTTTTGAGTTGTGAGTTTTTCACTTCTCTATATGTGCCCCTATCCTATTACTTACTATAATTCTATTCTTAATTAGTTATTTATTATTTTTGTTTTATTCCTATGTAATTCTTTTCTATTTTTCTAACATTATTTTACAATTTATTATATAGTAGGTATGCTCTCTCTTATTTCCTTTTGCAGGAAGACTGTGCTGAATGTCATCTTTTTTGCATTCCTATTTTTTGGGGTGTTGGCTGCTGGCCACCTTAGATTGTACCTAGGTTTTTTTGTACTAGCGCTTAGCTGGGATGATAGGCTCTTAAGTTTTATTTTGAGTTTTGTTTTAGCTCTTATGAGCAGTAGTGGGCTAATGGTTACTTTTAAGGACTTTGTAATTTTAATTTTTATCAACGCGTAGGCCCCTCTATCGATGAAAAATGGAAGCCTAATTAGAAGAACTTAAAATAAATTTAATTAAAATTTAAATAAAATTTAATAAATAAATAATTAAAAATAAAAAATTAAACAGAACTCCAAATGAGTTTAAACATCTTATGATCTTATATTAAGTCATCTCTTACTTATGTCGATGATTGCAAGATGAGTGGTGTTAATTTGTTACAAAAATAAATAAATGTCATAAATTCTTAAATAAATAATTGCATAATAAAGGCTGATTTTATAACAGTCATAATTAAGTAAAAAAATTTTAAAAGATGATGCTGCGTTGAATCAATCATCTATCAAGGTCGATAATATGGATGAATCTACTCTAGTGAAGATAAATTGGTTGTTCCTGCTCTTCAGTCGATTACTGATATAAGTTCTCATGATAAGTTATCTTTAATTCCATAAAGCATTAATATGTTTAATATATTAAGTGAAATTAATGATTATTATGATAAAGTGGACATGAAGATGGATAAGAATTCTTAATTGGAATCTGATTATGTTCAGCATAATGGTAGTAATATAAATAATAGCATATATATCATGGCAGGGTACGAAGAAAGTTATAATGTTCTTTCTAAAGCCAGACTTAGCAATGAAGTCAAATCTTTAGGCCGTATTAAAATTCTTCCTATAAATAGGAAGTATGATGTTGGGAATAGAGAAATGGGTGGGGTTTAACCCCTATAGAATAATTATGTCTGCCATTGCTTTTTGGAATTATAGAGGAGCCAAGAAAAGATAGGCTTCTCCATATTTAAAAGATTTTGTGAAGGAATATGAGGTTTTTTTTTTTTGGTCTTGTAGAGACTAAAATATCTTCTTTGGATAGGATGGAGGTAAATAGGCTCATGGGGGCTGGTTGGGATTTTTTCCATCTTCCAGTTGATGGTATGTCTCATGGTATTTTGGTCTTGCGAAAATATTATATTGCTTCTTTCACTATGGTTGAAGCTTCTTCTCAGTAGGTCTTTGGAGAACTCAATAATCTTGATAAAGTTGTTTGGTTGATATCTACGGTGTATGGTAATAAAGATATCCATATTAGAAGAAATTTATGGGACAGACTTCAGCTTTTTTCCTCAAGTAAACTTCCTTCTATGATGGGAGGGGATTTTAATTATATTTTGTCTCAAGAAGACAAGAGAGGTGGGAAAAAAATTTTATTCTCTCAAGGTCCTCAGGAGATGAAGATGTTTATGACTAATAATGATTTTTATGAAGTAGGGGTTATTGTTCCTAAATTCACATAGTGTAATAACAAATATGGTGGGGCTCGTATTCTTGAACGGTTGGATAGATGTTTATTGAATTCTAATGCTCTTAATACTGTTTTGTTGGCAATGTCTAGACATTTGGCTAGAGTGGCTTCAGACCACTATCCAATTGTTATGAATTTGAGTGATTCGAAGATGTACTAGAAGAGGTTAATTAGATTTGAAGATGTTTGGGCTTCATATCCAGCTTCTTGGGGCATTGTAATGAAAGCTAGGAATAAGTTAGATTTTGGTAATGATGCTGAGATATTAAATAGAAAACATAAAAGGGCTCTGAGATATTTATTCTACTGGAGTAAATCCAAGCTTAAAGATTTCTTGATATTGAAAGATTGTCTTAAGAAGGAGATTTTATTGTTACAAATGAAGGAAGCTTCTTCAGGTGGGCTTTCAGCTGACAAAATGTTCTTGGTAAGGGATAAAGTTCATTAATTAATTATAACACTTGCTCATTTAGCTACTTGGTGGAGACCACGTGCAAAAGCAAGATGGATGGAAGAGGTTGATACCAACTCTAACTTTCTTCATGTATTTACTAGTGCAAGGAGGAATAGCAATTGGATAAACAAAATTAGAGATGAAAATTGATTGTTAGTTGAAGATCAGCAAGTTACTGACGAAATTTTTTTAAAGTTTTTAAAAATAAATGAAAGATAGAAGAATTTATCGTTTAGTTTGTCCTTCTTTCATCAATAAGGTGGATGATGTTGAACGAAAGTTATTGGATTCTTAATTCACTAAAGAGGATATCTTTGATCTTATTAATCAGTTAGGCATCAAAAAATTGCTTCATTCTGATGGGATAACAACTTCTTTGTTTAATGTTTATTAGAAATTAATAAAGGAAGATGTTTGGAATGCTATAAACATGTTTTTTTTTATCTGGTAAGATGTGTAATGAATGGAAGGACACTTTAATTGTTCTCATTCCAAAAATTAAGAATTTTTTAGATCCCTCAAAATATAGACCTTGTAATACTATTTTTAAAGTGGTTTCTAGAGCTTTGGTTAATAGATTGAAATGTCCTCTTCCAAAAATTATATCTTTGGATCAAGATGCATTTGTGTAAGGGCATTCTTTGTTAGATCATTTTTGCTAGCCCAAGAAGTGTTCACCAAAGTTAGATATTCCAAGGTTAAGAAAGGACTATTGGCTTTTAAAATTGATATGGAACAAGCTTATGATAGTATAGGCTAGCTTACATTATATCAAGTGTTGGTATTTTGGGTTTCCTATCAAATTTTTTAACCTTACTATAGAATGTGTAGTTAAGCCCAAATTTTCTTTTTTGATCAATGGAAGGAGTTCTAGTTGGATTGAAGCTATAAGTGGGTTTAGGAAAGGTTGTCCCTTGCCTCCCTACTTATTTATTATGGATTCACAATTGTTATTTAATGCTTCTCATCAAAGAGGTCATGAGATTGGGATTAAAATTGCTTCAAATGCACAAAGAATATCTCCCCTTCTATATGCTGATGATGTTCTTATTTTTTCGGAAGCAAGCAATAGAATTGTCAACAAGCTGAAGAGTATTATTGCTGATTTCTAAAGCTGTTATGGTCAAAAAAGTTAATAAAGGTAAATCTCTAAATATTTTTGGGAAGGCTATTAGGAAGAGGAAGAAAAATTAGATTTCTAAGATGTTGGGTTTCAAATCAATTAAGGAACTAAATTTTTTTAGTGTGAAGATTACAATGAGGAGATTAGTTGTTTAAGATTTTCAAAACTTAATGATAGTGCACTAAATAGAATGAATGCGTGGGGAAATAGATTCATAACTATTTTTGGAAAAATTTTACTTGTCGAATATACATTTCTTTCTGTACCTATTTTTCTAACTACACATTCATTACTTCCTATGGAATTATTGAATGATTTAGATAAGATGTGTTGGAATTTTATTTGGCATAAGTATAAGGGAAAACAAGGTCTTCACTATGTTGCTTGGGAGGTGCTTTGCATGCCTATTCAAATGGGTAGTCTTGGTCTTCATTCAGTTTTGGATAAAATTGGACCTTTAAGAGCTAAATTTGCATGGACTTCATAAGTAAACCTGATTCTTTATTAAACAAGAATTTAATGTCCAAATATGTGAATGATATTTGGAATTTAGAAATTAGAAGATGCTCTTCTCCAACCTGGAAGATTATAGTTAATGGAGCAAAGTTCCTTCAACCTATTGTAAGATAGAAATTGGCTACAGGTGAGTCAGTCAAAGAATTAAAGGAAATATAAATTCTTGGTAGATGTATTGAAAAATGGCCTACAATTGCTATTGATTATGAACATTTGAACCAATCAGTTTGTAATTTCTTGTGTGACATAAATTGGAATGAGGGAGAATTAAATAAATGCTTTGGTGATCATATGATAAAGCTCATTTAGCAAATTTAGGTTTTTCCTGATTTAAATACTGATAAGACAAAACTTATGAAGTTTTCCTCAACTAAATCAATCACCTCTATGGATTATGAAGTAACTATTCAAAATTTTACTGATGATAATTATTTGAAGTTTTTGAAGAAATTATGCCATAAGCCTTGGGTGGAATTTTCTTGTGGTGATTAAATAGAGATGTTGATCCAACAAATGATTATCTTGTGTATAAAAGATTACATAATACTAATATGTGTCCTAGAGGGTGTCAATCTATTAAACATATTCAACATTTTTTAGTTAATAGGTGCCCGAAGACAAAAAAAAAATATTCAACATATTTTAGTTGAATGTTATAAACTGCATGATGTGAGTAATAATCTAAATAATTAGGGTTTTCTAGTTCTGATTTTTTGTCCTTTGATGATTATTGCATTGAGGTGGATAGGTTATCATTGGAGAATTCAAATATTGCTAAGTCATATTGTATAATAATCGTCCATTCATTGAGAAATAAAAATACTATCAAGCATGGAGGATCACCAATTAGTTCAGTTTTAATATATTTCAATATTGTTAGTAATGCTTTTCCTTCTCATTTTAATTATATTTTGGTCACTGGGGTGTTAATCAGTTTTTATAGCTGTATAATATTTGGCACCCCCTCCACCCAAATGGATTAAAGTTAACATTGATGCTTCAAGTTTAAAATCTAATAAAGCAAGGCTCAGAGGTGTATTTAGAGACCAAAATGGGAGGTTTTTTCAAGCATTTGGATTCAAATGTATGCATTGGGATATATGACGAATTGAGTTAGTGACTGTTACTTTGTTGACAAAGATGATTCCAGATTAGATGTTGGAGAGTGATGATATTATAATAGTGGGTGATCTAAACATTATGAAGCTGCTGGAGAATACAATGAAGAATTTTAAATGGAATCTAGATGATTCGTTAATGATGGATTTGCTTTTTCTTAAAATTTTCAATCTTATTTTTTTTCAATTTACTTATAGATATTATAATAAGTTGATTGATTTTTGTGCCAATTTAGCTATTGTTAGTATTTTTTTTGGGGATAATGTTAGTGACAATAATATTCCTCCTTCTTCTCTTACTTTGTGAAAGGTAAAATGTGATATATTTTCTATCAGTGTTTAGTTTATAATAATATTTTTTATTTAATGAAAATTGCAGCTTTAAAAAAAGTAATATTTTCTGTGTTAAAAATGGATTTGAATCTTAATCGAGGAGGTAAACTTAGCGAACCCTAAACAACCAAATTTTTTAGATGCATTATACCTCATTATTGTTGGAGAGGATCAAAATCCATTATGCTATAAGTGGCCTGCTTATCTTATAATTGTTGTGTATTTAAATGAATTTATTAATTACATTTCTGAAAGTACTCAAGCTCGTTAAATGACAATGTGACATTATCTGCTTAGGCTATGTTGTTTGTTCTTATCCATCAATCTACTTTCTTAATTTGTTAGTTACTAGCCCTATATTTATTTTTTACAAGGGTCCTGCCATGTAGATTTTCTATTTTAATTATTGGAATCTACGGAAATGGAGCATACTCGTATATCTTGATTCCATTTGTGCAAGGGGGCTTCATTATGGTGTTTCTATGAAGCATACACTGCAGTTTCCTATGCATCCAATATTAACACTATTTTTTGGCTTCAACATATAACAAAATGTTTTAATGGTCACCATGCTACAAAATGTTTTAATGGTCACCATGATAATAATAATGAATATTTTTTTGGTGATTTTAGGTAATGAGTCTATTTTCTTTTAAATACTGCTTGCACAAAATTTGGGATAAGAAATTTCCTTACTTTATGTCTAATTTAAGTTTTTTTTTCTGTGCATATTCATTTAATGGTCTAAGGATAAATAAATAGTTTTAGTTTTTTTATTGTTTTAAGATTTGTTATAATTTATTGCAATATGAGGATTGCATCACTTAATATTATTATGATCAATTTTTTTAGTTTCCTTTGACATGTTAAATGGTACTTATGATTATTTCTCTTTACAGGACTCATTCTAGTTTTGGTTAATACACATGTTTTCTATGTTGTTACTTTCTATCAATGTACAAATGTCTTATATACATAAAAAAATCTTCTTGTACCTCCCCGACTTTCTTGTAGCTAGGCTACTTATTTAAGAAATGGAAATTAAAATTCAGTAGGAAGTGGACGATCTCCCTCATCTCCCTCCTGTTGTATTGCCCAATGTTGCTCTTATTAAAGTTCAAAATGAAATTCCTTTGAATGAGCAATTGAAGAAAAAAAGGGTACCAATGTCTTGGCCTAGTTTTGCTCTAAAAGGATAGACAATACCTATATTAACAAATCACGTCAAAGTTTCTATTCGCAATGTTGATGATTTCTTCATTCACTATAGTGTATGTAGCCAACTCTGTATTTTTGTTATATTTTTCTTATCAGTTCAAAAGCTATAAAAGGAATGATTTTCTTTGTATTGATTTTAGGTTAACCTAAATTATGAAGAAGATAGACCTTTGGATGGGAAGGGAATTGGTAGAATAGTGATAGATAAGATGCAATAAACATATGACACTGATCTCGAAAAAAAGGGGCTAGCTTATGATGGCAAAAAGTCTTTGTTCACAATTTTCCCTCTTCCCCTGATCAATAATAAGTTCACTGTCACACTTGATGATATACCTTAAAAAAAGGTAAATTTATTTATGATGTTTCATCTTACTCACATGTTTTCCTATGTCCTACCTTTTGCATTAAACAGATGCTTCTCTTCTCTATTTTTTCTGTCAACATGTGCTTGTATAAAAATGGTAGTCCTAATGGAAATGATTGTCCTAGTGAAGGTTGGCATAAGCATGCAAGGTTCTCCTGTATTGCAAATAATATCAAAGTTAAGCTTAGCTTTGCAGCTAAAATCCCGATGCAATCCATTGCCCTATCCTTAAAGGGACAAGAGCTGAAAGCACGTAGGAGGCTTTGCAAGTGCTTGATATCATTTTGCAACAACAAGCTCCCAAACAGTATGCACACCAAGTTCCCTATATTTTTACCTTGAATTATCTCATAATTGCTCAAATACAGTGGTAATCTTATTTGAAAGATTTTTATGTAGGGGTTGCCTGCTGGTACGCCAATCAATTTATCATGATAAGCAATCCAACTACATAGATTTGGGTGCTGGAGTTATGGGATGCAGAGGGTTTTGTTCAAGTTTTTGCCCTATTTGAGAATGACTCTAAATATTGGTATGCTCCTAGCTTGTTCATGGTGCTATGCTAAATAAATCTTCATGATAATTTTTTAAATTTGTTTTGCAGATGTGTCTACTACGATGATTGTAAGGCCTAGGACTATTGTTGATTTGCTTATTATGAATCAAAATTTGAGGGACCCATTCCAAACTGACTGTGAAAAAGTCAGTGAAGATATTATCAGTTTTTGGTCATAGTTATACTCATTTTATTAATCTTAATACATGAGATAATCATGTCATTATGAAGTACACAAATTGGTGAAGTTATTTTTTCATACAGGTGAAGCAGATGCTAAAAAATGTGTGGGTTAAGATTGGAAATTTGGAATACAATATAGTTGGTTTAAGCAATTTACCATGTGATCAATAGATGTATATTTTCTTATTTAACTTTAGTTTAAGTAAGATATCCTTTTTAATGATGCTATGATTTGAATTGGATATCTTACCCTTTAAAGTTTATGTTCTCTGATGTGGTATTTTTCTATACAAATGAACAAAATTCCACATGTTGATATAATACTTTGTTTTAAAATTGAAGTGTGATATGTCGTATCTTTAATCCTTTTTTTAAAGTACCGTTTAGATGAAAAATTGATTTATGAATTTGATGTGTTTCACTATTAAAAATTTATAATTATTATCTTGATTTCTTGGGAATCATGAACGCACATATCATTTAGGTGTTAAGTGTAAATTTCAAAGATGGTGGAGGTTGGTTGCTAGTGGTTGTGGTGATGGCCGATAGTAACAACTGGTTAGTTACTAAGAAAACATTAAAGGCAAATTGAATGCAATAACTACCAGCTACCTAATATGTAGTAATGCATTAAAGTATAAACATGTAATAAAATTAGTTACAATTATTTGTACCTTCATTATGAGATTGAAGAGCACATACGTTAATTACAGTAGTGTGTTACAGATGTATAAGACTTTGAACACAATAGGAATATTTTTCATCAATTTTCTTTCACATTAACATTGATTTTGTATTTGGACCTTATATATATATATATATATATATATATATATATATATATATATATATATATATATATATATATATATATATATATATATTCATTGTACTAGTTAATAATTTTCTAAGTTGAAAAGCATAGTTCCAGCCTTACAGGATCTGGTGTTCTTCTCTAACAAGTTATTTGTTGGGTGATCATTAAAATAAGATCTCAAGCATATTTTATAACTTAGTGTTCTTGATGTAAAATTTTTTGTAGGATAAGGTCAATAAAAATATAGGCTTATTATGGTTGGCCTAGCCACTTTTCTTATTTAGCAGCCCCTAGGTTGTACTTTATTTTATTTATAAATAAATAAAAAAATATTTTTTTTTTAAATTACTTAATAAATTAGACATTGTATTCATATGAGGTGGTATATTTTGTTAGAGGGTAGATTTTTTTTTTTAGGTGCTATTGACATTTATCCCCTTACCTTTGTTAGGATATATATGTTAGATCTTGGATGATATAGTAATGGTATTATATAAATGAACACCTTCACCAAGACATGTATACATACATGCATTTTACTCTCTGTAATGTACACTAGCCCGATAAATAAGCCATCAATAAGTAAGTAACATACCATTACTTCTGGTGCCAAGTCTGTTATTCCTATTAGTATAGTGTCGTTATGCTGTCAAATGTTTCTTAGAAAGTCAATCATGTAGATTTGAGTGAAAGTAAAATATATATAGCATTAAGTCCATCTTAGAGATGCTTTAAATTAAGTGAAGCGCCAATTTAAATTCATTAGCTAGGCATTTATATTTTTGTAAAGTCTAGATGAAAAATCTTAATTTAGATCCTTAATTCTAAGTAAGTGATGAGTAACATATCTTGCATACATTAGACTGAGCATGAATTTCAAATTGTGTGCTTTAGATGATTTGCTGGTTGTCCACTCCAAGAAGACATAAGTTAAGGCTTCATACACTTTCTATATCTTCTACCTTGGGAGGGTTATCCAAATCATAAATAAATTTTAAATCTTAATCTAAAATTCAAATTAATCTTTAAGCATTTAAACTCATACTTATGATCAAATTCTTAAATATTTGAAAGTATAATCCTCACTTTAATCAAGTGTTTTCTCAGGACTTATCTTTAGATGTAATTTTTTATAGAGGCTTGCCTCAATAGGGAGTCTAGAATTCAAAATAAAAAATAAACCCTACTTTAGTTCTCTAAAGTCTGGGAAAAATCTTATAGATGCAGATATAACTTTATTTCTTCATTAGTTTCAGATTCAAGATGATAGATAAATGTTTATTTTATCTTTCAAGATTACTTTAACATTCCATATACTGTGTTTGATTATAAAAATAAATTATATTTCTATATTTAGATCGATAGTGAAGCATCATACCATCTTTTGAGATGGCTTGTTGATAACTATGTAGATTTGATTATAGAAATTTAAATCAAATTAGTTGGCATAATAAAGTTTTTCCATAGTAATCAAATAAACACTAATGAAATCATTTTAATTAGGCTAGACCTTATGATTCCCTTTCTCAAGTTTTATATGTTAAAGCTCTAATATCTTTTATAATTTTTACACTTCTATCTTATTTGTGTGTGCGTGTGTGTGTGTGTTGGATCTCTATGATATGTTAGGATGTTAAACACTATCACTCTACCACCATGAATGTTCTTACAAGAAAAAATTATTTTAAAAAAATTATAAAAAAATAACTTTGTACTAAAAAATTTTTAATTTTATTAAAATTTAATTAAATTTTATATTAATTTTTTTAAAACTAGAGAGCTAGTGATTCTAGTTAGGATTAACTTAAACTTTGCTTGTCATGAGTCATTATCAGATCGAGTTTGAGTTAGACATGAATTGGCTTGGTTTCATTACACTCCAAATCATATAGTTGTGTATTACATATAATTAATATGTAATGAATGTTGCAAATCTGGTTTTGATGATGACAAACATGTTTCCAGTGTGTTTTGCTTGGCTAACCCGTTTCAGGCACAAAAGATCATGAGCCACTCAAGCCAACTCAAGATCGGGTCCAAGTGTATCCAATGTACTATTTTTCTTTTTCTTGAGTCAATTGTAATGTAATTGATCCCCCAGCTAAGTAACCTTGCACACACACTCAGGGGAGAGCTTGAGTGAATTAGAGTTTCTGTTCATTTTTTTGTTCAGATCGCCTTGGACGATATTCACATCGTCCTGGACGATCAGGTAAAAATAAAAACCCTAATTAGGGAGACTAAGTTAAGAGGGTCTGATTAAGCAGATCATCCTGGACGATCTTTGGATCGTACGGGACGATATGCTCAATTCAAAAATTCTCAGCCGCCAGATCAAGTAGGCAAGTTTTTATTTTAAGTTATTTGGTGTGATTGTCCCGGACGATACGTGTATCATCCTGGACGATTCAGTACAATCATGCCTAATTTATTTTGGTAATTAAGGAAAGCAATTTATTTTTGATTGATACGATCATATCGTCTTGGATGATCGCAGGATCGTCCCGGACGATCCGGATCGTTTAGTGTATTTCAGCTGTACGTCCAGAACTATGTACAGGATGATTTGGGCACTTTTTGAACTAATCGTACAGGACGATACCCGTATTGTCCTGGACGATCAAGTCATTTTTTGGTCATCCAGCACAAGTTTCTCTGGACGACCCGAACTATCTTCTGGACGATATTCCTCGATTTGCACTAATCGTCCCGGACGATCGCAGGATCGTACGGGACGATATGATCAATTTTTTCTACTGATCGTCAAGATGAGCCAGATCGTCTAGGCTCAAACAGCTGATTTTGAACTGATCGTACAGGACGATCTATAGATCGTCCTTGATGATCTTGACCGACCAGTTGAGATTTAGGGCAAATTTTAAGCCCTCCTTTAAAAGATATTTTTTTTCCAACAAGAAAAATTTTTTGCCACTTTCCTTTCTAGAGAAACCTTAGAGAGAGAGAGAGAGAGAGTTTGGAGAGAGAGAGAGAGGATCTTGTGAGGGGGAGTTAGTGAGGGATTCACTAAGGTTGCTCCAAGCACGGATCAGAGTCGTCTTCTCTGCTCGTCGTCTTTCGTCTAGTTGGTGTTCGTTGTGGGAGGATCGTTCACAAGAAGATCCGGGGTTCTCTGCCCGCTTAAGGTGGAAGCAAAAGGAGGTCAGGTTCTCTGCCTCACCGTGTGGTGAAAAGGAGGTTTTGTACAGGCTTCTCCACTTTGCTGTGGGAGCAAAAGGAGAGACACTTTTTGTTTAGTGTAATACCCGGAGGGGAGGCTCCGGGGAGTGGACGTAGGTCAAGTTGACCGAACCACTATAAAATCTGGTTTGCTTTTCTGATTCTGTTATGCACTTTACTTTTCTGATATGAACTGCTTGGGTGAATATCTGTGATTGATCTTTTCATTGTTGTTTACATGTTTTCGCTGTAAAGTATCGAAAAAAATTTTCTGTTCTTCGTGAAATTTTTAAATAACCAATTCACCCCCCCCTCTTGGTTAGCCTCGGGACTAGTTCACTAGGGCTTAACATCCCTATTGAACTCTCAAGTGGTATCAAAGCGGGATTCAAAATTTAGGTTTAAAAACTTTTGAATTTGATCCAAGGCTAACTATAACAATCGTAATACTGCTGAAGGTTATTCTATTACAAGACCATCATTATTTGATAATATTCCTTTTGATTTTTGGAAAACACGCATGTCTACTTTTCTTCAATCGATTGACTATCGCATGTGGATGTTAGTTAAGGATGGATACGAATCACCTTTTAGATTGATTAACAATGTGAAAACTGAACTCCCGTTTGCAGATTGGACTTTTGATGATCGTGATTTAGCACAATTAAATGCAAAATGTTTGAACTGTTTCTTTTGTGCTTTAAAATCTGAAGACTATATGCGTGTATCTACTTGTACAATGGGTAAAGAAATCTGGGATAGATTGTGTATAACATATGAAGGTACAACTAAAGTCAAATAGTCTAGGTTAAACATCTTGTTACATGATTATGAACTTTTTCGCATGAAACCTAGTGAGACGATTTCAGAAATGTACACAAGGTTCACTCAAATCGTTACTTCTTTGTATGCTCTAGGAAGAGAACTAACTAATTATGAAAGAGTGAACAAAATTCTTAGATGTTTGCCTGCTTCTTACGATGCTAAGATTACTGTGATCATGAAATCTAAAGATTTAAATACTTACTCTATTGACAGTTTACTTGGATCACTCATTGCTTACGAGCAAGGGGTGAACCAAAGATAACTTGATGCAGGTGAACGAAACAAGGAGAAGATAGTGGCGCTAAAGGCCAAAGATTCAGATGGTAGCACTTTCAGGTCTGATAGCGATGATGTTGCCTTAATCACAAGGCAATTTAAGAGCTTTCTAAGGAAGAAGAATAAGAATTTTCAAAAGTTGAACAAAGGTAAGACCAGTAGAAACTTTAAAGGTTCATCTGAATCTGTTTGTTTTGAATGCAGGAAGCTTGAACACATAAAGGCAGATTGTCCTACACTCAAGGTTCACCCAAGCAAGGAGAAGGGTGAGGAGAAACCAAAGTTTAGAAAGGACAAGAAGCGGATACAAAAGTCGTTCTGGGCAAACTCTGCATCCGACTCCTCTGAGACTGAAGCTGAAGAGGAGGAAACAAACTTGTGTCTGATGGCTGATGATCACCCTGGTCAGTCGGACCAGGAAGAGGTATATGAGCTTACTTATGATCAATTATTTAAAGTATCTGAAAAAATTCATGCATCGTATAGGAAGCTTAAGAAAACTCATGCTAGTTTGAAACTGGATTATTTGACTTTGCAAAAAGAGCATGATGTGTTGATTAAGGATCATTCCACTATTGATAGCAATCACATGTCTTTACTAGATGAGTTTGATGAATTGAATGGAAAGCATTCTGATTTAATTGTTGAGCATGATGCATTAAAAACATCACATGTTGAATTAGAAGCTGTCTTTAAGAAATTGAAAGATATGACATGTGATTTAGAAAGTAATGAAAGTGCGAGAACTTTTGAGATTGTTAGTCTTAATAAGGAGAACGAATTTTTAAGAGTGAAAATTGCTGCTTTTGAAAAGAACAAAAAACCACTTACGTTTGAATAGTTTTATGCACCACCACCTTTTGAAAAATCTGTTGCAAGTTCATCAAAGCATGTTTCATACACTTCTAGGAAGAGGCACTATCACTCACGACATTTAGTTAATCATTTTTCTGGTGTTAGATGTTTTTCATGTAGCATGTTAGGACACATTTCCCACACCTGCACTATTCACCGTAGTACACATTGGGTGTGGAGACTCAAACTGCCTGTTTCACAGCACATCATGCATGCATTGCATTCTTCTTTTCATAAGAAGGAACCCAAACCTGTTAGGATTCCTAAGACTGACGTTTGATATTATTGTAGGTGTGCTCTCACACAAGACCTCATGAGAGCATGTGGTACCTGGACAGCGGATGTTCTAGACACATGACTGGAGATGCAAATCAGTTCATTTTGCTGGAGGCCAGAGCTGGAGGCAAGGTTACACTTGGAGATCACACCACCAGGAAGGTGGTAGGCTCGGGTATAATTAGTGATTCAAAGAATTTTATGATTGATAATATTTTGCTTGTAGATGGACTGAAACACAACTTCCTGAGCATCAGTCAACTTTGTGACAAGGGATACAACATCAAATTCCTGCCCACTGGCTGCATTTTAAGCTTAAATGATGAAGTTGTTTTGCAGGGGCAAAGGATCAACAACGTCTACAAGCTGGATGTAAGTTGCATTAAATCTGATAATTCAATTTGCTTAAAAACTGCTGCTGATGAGTCTTGGTTATAGCCTAGGAGATTGTGTCATGCCAGTATGAAAACCCTTAGGAGAGTCACCCAAAAGGACTTAGTTAGAGGTGTGCCCAAGCTTAAGTTCACTAAGCATCACCTGTGTGATGCCTGTCAGTTGGGGAAGCAAGTCCAGTCCTCGTTTCACTCTGTTAAGGACATTAGCACCTCTAGACCTCTAGAAGTTCATCACATGGACCTCTTTGGACCCATTAGCACTGCGAGCTTAGGGGGGAGAGTCTATGGATTTGTGATTGTAGATGATTATTCAAGGTTCACTTGGGTGAAATTTTTGTCACATAAATCTGAGTCATTTGATGAGTTTAGATCTTTCTCTACTTGGATTCAGAAGAAGTTAGGATGTGAGATTATTACCATCTATAGTGATCACGGAGGGGAGTTTGAAAATGAAAGATTTGGAAGTTTTTGTGAGGATCAAGGGATTAGTCATAATTTTTCAGCTCCTAGGACCGCTCAGCATAACGGGGTAGCTGAAAGGAAGAATAGGACCTTAGTGGAAGCCGCTAGAGCCATGCTTACCGAGTATTCACTTCCAAAATACTTTTGGGCTGAAGCGGTGAATACTGCCTGTTATGTGCTGAATAGGGTGGATGTGAGAGTCAAACTGAACAAGACACCTTATGAGATCATTAAGGGTAGAACTCCAAATCTATCCCACCTCCATGTCTTTGGCTGTAAGGTTTTCATTCTGAACAATGGGAAATCACCCTAGGAAAATTTGACCCCAAATCTGATGAAGGAGTGTTCTTAGGATATTCATGTGTGGGGAAATCTTTTAGGGTGTTCAATAAGAGAACTTTGGTGGTGATAGAAATAACTCATGTAGTGTTTGATGAATCTGATCCTAAGGAGTCTAGATCTGAAGTAGAGGATGAAGAGATTATTGAGGTTACCCAAGGGGTTGGAAATACAAATCTGGAGGAAAGGGTAGAACCTCAAACCACGTTGCCTAGAGTTTGGAGATATTCTTCGAGTCATCCTAAAGAATTAATCTTAGGAGACCCTTATGAAGGTGTTAGGACTAGGCATGGACTTAGGAAGGAAGTAAACCATTCTGCCTTTATCTCAATGACTGAACCCACCAACATCAATCAAGCCCTCTCGGATGAGTTTTGAATTTTAGCTATGTAGGAAGAATTGAATCAATTTATAAGAAATGATATTTGGGAGTTAGTAGAAAGACCTAAAAATCAAAGTATTATGGGAACCAAGTGGGTCATTAAGAATAAGATGAATGATTCTGGTGTGGTGGTTAGGAATAAGGCAAGATTGGTGGCTAAGGGGTATAATCAAATAGAAGGGATTTATTTTGAGGAGACTTTTGCTCCTGTAGCTAGATTGGAAGCCATTAGAGTACTACTAGCCTTTGCCTGTTATAAGGGATTTAAGCTGTTTCAAATGGATGTCAAGAGTGCCTTTTTAAATGGGGTAATAAAAGAGGATGTTTTTTGTAGAACAACCCCTAGGTTTTGAGAGTTCCCAATATCCAAATCATGTTTATAAATTAAAAAAGGCATTATATGGATTGAAACAGGCACCCAGAGCTTGGTATGAGAGGCTTAACACATTCCTGTTAGAAAGAGAGTTTGTTAAGTGGAGCGTAGACACCACCCTTTTTCTGAGGAGAATAGGGTTTGACTTACTCATTGTCCAGATCTATGTTGATGATATAATTTTTGGATCTTCTGATAAATATTTATGTGATGAGTTTTCTAAAATAATGAGTAAGGAGTTTGAGATGAGTATGATGGGAGAATTGTCCTACTTTTTGGGTTTAGCATAAGGCAAACGGATGATGGAACCTTTCTCAATCAATCTAAATACACTAAGGATATCTTGAAGAAATATGAAATGGATAAAGCCAAGCCTATCAATACTCCCATGACCTCCTCAGTTCAGTTAGATAAGGATTCAAGTGCAAAATCTGTTGATCAGAAGAAGTATAGAGGAATAATAGGATCACTGCTTTACTTGACTGCTAGCCGACCTGATATCATGTTTAGTATCTATCTTTGTGCTAGGTTTCAGGCTGATCCTAAAGAGTCCCACCTGAATGCTGTTAAGAGAATTCTTAAATATCTTTTAGGGACCCTAAACCTAGGAATCTGGTACCCTAGGCACAAAACCACTTTTGAGATCATTGGATATTCTGATTCTGACTTTGCGGGGTGTAGGGTGGATAGAAAGAGCACCTCTAAAACTTGTCAATTCATAGAACAGTCTTTAGTCTCCTGGTCCAGTAGAAAATAGAACTCAGTTGTACTTTCCACTGCTGAAGCTGAGTACATTGCCTTAGGGAGTTGTGTGGCCCAAGTTCTTTGGTTGATGCAACAAGTCTTGGATTTAGGGTTGCATGTTGGCATAATTTCTGTTCTGTGTCATAATACTAGTGCCATTTGTATCTCTAAGAATCCAATCCAATATTCTAGGACCAAACACATTAATATAAGGCATCACTTCATTAGGGACCATATTACAAAAGGGGACATTGAGCTTGATTATTTTTTTGGTTAGATTATTTTCTGTCAGTTGTTTTTAGTTTTTATTCTTCTATTTTCTATTTTAGCTTTACTGTCAGTTTAATTTGAGTATTTATTTTGATATGGTTTAGTTTTTACCTGTTTTATTTACTGATTAATCTCATTTATCTACTATCTTATATGTTTGAAAATAAAAAAAAAAGGCTTTCTGACTAAGAGTTTTGCCTAGTTTTATCTGAAAGCTTGTAAGTAGTGATTGATTCCACTGGATCTGTTAAAGGGAAGAAACATTGATGATTGTTTCTCTTCCTCTAACTCCTTTACTGGTGTATGATTTCTTTTGGATAAAAATCATTTTCAAAATTAAAACATTAGTTTTTTATATAGAGATTTATTTTATCTTCCTACAGTAATCTACCTCATATGAATAGTATTTTCAAAGTCTTAAGTCACTATTATGATTTTTTAAACCAAATGACTGCATTTATCATATGATGTATGGCTTTTGTTTTGAGAATCATTCTTCCTTATTGTGGAGAGTCATCTCCTATGTCTAGAAGATAGTTTCATAGCTGAGACTCTTTATTGATTATGAAAAGGAGAAAGCTTACAAAAGATGCGCAGTGCGCCAAATAAATTGATAAAGAGGCATAAAATGAGCCCAAAACTGAAAAAGATGCGAAATTGCCAAATTGGAAACACAAAGTGTATCAAAAATGAAAAGATGTGCAAAGTGCCAACCAAATTGAAAAAGAGGCACAAAATGAGCCCAAACCAAACTTTCTTCCCTTTCAGATTGTTAAATGTCTTAGAAAAATCCGTGTGCCACTTAATATTTTCAAAAGCTTGAGTTTGGAAATCCTGATTTCTGATTCCTTACTTTGTAACACTATTATATCATATATTTTTCTGGAACGAGGCTTGCAAGGATCTCTTTTCAAATCTAATTTCTTTTCTTCTGAATCGGATTTTTGTTTTGAAAGAGGTTTGCATCGATAAGGTGCCGGGGGTCGGAGTTACGAAAGTTGATTTTTTTTTCCAACCTTTTTTGGATTCCAGTGCTGTCAATCATCTTCTTATTGGTTTTTGGATCGAAAATCAAAGGAGAATTCGGTTACTGGAGCAGACTGGTCAAAAAAAAAAAAGAACAAAAAAATTGATGGTTTTTCTATCTTCTTGTTCCAAGTTTTCTTCATTGTTTGTTTTGTTGTGTTGTTTTGTTTTGTTTTAATTTCGTGATTGTATTTTTGGGATCCTGATCTGTCACCTCCATCCTCCATCTTTTTCTATTTTCATCACATCATCCTGGATGATACCCCAATCATCCTGGACGATCCGCTTCATCCTAGATGATCCCAAAATCATCCCCATACTGCTCCTGCTGCTGAAAAACTCCAATTATTGGTGATCATCCTGGATGATCCTTACATCATCCTGGACGATACGATCCATATCTTCCTGATCTGATCAAACGACTGGCATTGCACCAATTATTGTCCATCATCCTGGACGATCCACTTCATCGTCCTAGACGATCCACGTGTCAGCTGCTGGACGATTACAATTCGGCTCGTCCGATACACTTATTGCATATCATCCGGGACGATCCACCTAATCATCCTGGATGATACCTTTTCGTCAACGGTCATCCAGCCTGACTCCTCAGGATGATCTCCTGTGTCTAATCGTCCTGGACAATCAGATCACTTTTTTGACCAATCGTCCAGGACGTCATAAATGCCCATATCGTCCTGGATGATGTCGCGATCATACGGGACGATCAGGCCATTTTCTATATAAACAGCTATTTTCTTAAGGATTTTCCACACTCTTTCTCCCTCTACTTTCCTTCACTTTTGATTCCTAATGGCTAGTGGAAAATGCTCGCGGCAAAAGGGTGCAAGTTCCTCCCGGGGACATGTTGATCCTCGCTTTCCAAATGCAGCCGATCAGGCTACTTTCGAGTGTTATCGTGACGTGGGGATCACGCACTCTAAAATTGTAAATCCCCGCACTCTCACTTATCTTATTCTAGATCTGTTCGCACACACCTCCCTCACCTTCATCCTGACCTTAGCCTTTCCTTTTAATCTTGAACTCCTTCAGATTTTCTTTGCCAATTTGCGCATTTCCACGGACTATTCCACTCTTCGCTCATACGTCAATCAACATCCCGTGGAACTAACTACCCATGATTTTCACAATATTCTGAACCTGTCTATCACTGGCGATAAACTCAACATGCTTATCACCGATCCTGACTATGAATAGAGTGTCGCCAATCACCTCCTTCACAATACAAACGCACCCTATCATGACAACGCTTGCACTTCCCTTCTCAAGGATGTACGGACAATCCAGTGCGTCCTTTGGTCCTCCGTCATTCCAAAGGCGGGGGATCGAATTCACATCACCCCGTTACTGTCCTTGACCACCTACTACATCATGGCCCGTCGAGAGTTTAATGCCTCTGATCTGATTATCCGATACATAGAACACCTAACCACCATTAGAGATCCGGGTCACAGGCGTCGCCCAAATCTAGCTTTAGGTCATCTCATTCATTATGCCTTAGAAACAAAATATGACCTTCAGTATCATGTTCCTCCTGATGTCCCTCCTTCCTTCTTCACAAACAACACATTCCACGTCCTACACAGCACCCGACTACATCCGGAGCCCGCCCCGGATGTTGAGGAGGAAGAGGAAGAGGCTATTCCAGTTCCTGCTGCACCCGAGGCACCTGCTCCCCTTCGTATTACCTCTCCCATTGACCACCTGGTGCAGTGTTTTGATCAGTGGGAGGCCAGATTTGACTCCTACGTGGTTGCCTAGGAGCAGCGGCACGCCGAGGATATCCAGTGCTTCAATGACTATGCTGCGCAGCAGCAACAGCAGCACGACCAGGACATTGCCTGGATTGGAGCCCATTTTCAAGCCATTCACCACTACTTCAACCCACCACTGCCACCTCCTTCTTTCGATCAGGATCCGCCTCCGTTCTAGTTTTCTATTTTGTAGTTGTTTTCTTTTCTGTTCTGTACTGATGTTTTAGTATTTCTATTTACCCTCCTCCTTTTTGTGATGTCAAAAGGGGGAGTCAGTTGTAATCATTTATGTTTTTTTATGTGTTATATTTCCTATATTAATTTAGTTGTTAAATAAAAATTTGAAAAAAAATATTTGTTTTTCGATATCCTAATTATGTTTTATTTTCAAACTACTGTATAAGTGTTTGCCATCATCAAAAGGGGGGAGATTGTTGCAAATCTGGTTTTGATGATGACAAACATGTTTCCAGTGTGTTTTGCTTGGCTAACCCATTTCAGGCATAAAAGATCACGAGCCACTCAAGCCAACTCAAGATCGGGTCCTAGTGTGTCCAATATACTATTTTTCTTTTTCTTGAGTCAATTGTAATGTAACTGATCCCCCAGCTAAGTAACCTTGCACACACACACTCAGGAGGAGAGCTTGAGTGAATTAGAGTTTCTGTTCATTTTTTTTTTCAGATCGTCCTGGACGATATTCACATCGTTTTGGACGATCAGGTAAAAATAAAAACCCTAATTAGGGTGACTAAGTTAAGAGGGTTTGATTAAGCAGATCATCCTGGATGATCTTTGGATCGTACGGGTCGATATGCTCAAATCAGAAATTCTCAGTCGCTAGATCAAGTTAGGCAAGTTTTTATTTTAAGTTATTTGGTCTGATCGTCCCGGACAATACGTGTATCATCCTGGATGATTCAGTACAATCATTCCTAATTTAATCTGGTAATTAAGGAAACCAATTTATTTTTGATTGATACGATCATATCATCCTAGACGATCGCAGGATCGTCCCGGACGATCCGGATCGTCTAGTGCATTTCAGCTGTACGTCCAGAACTATGTACAGGACAATTTGGGCACTTTTTGAACTAATCATACAGGATGATACCCATATCGTCCTGGACGATCAAGTCTTTTTTTGGTCATCCAGCACAAGTTTCTCTGGACGACCCGAACTGTCTTCTGGACAATATTCTTCGATTTGCACTAATCGTCCCGGACGATCGTAGGATCATACGGGATGATATGATCAATTTTTTCTACTGATCGTCCAGAAGAGCCAGATCATCCTAACTCAAACAACTGATTTTGAACTGATCGTACAGGACGATCTATAGATCTTCCTTGACGATCTTGACCGACTAGTTGAGATTTAGGGCAAATTTTAAGCCCTCCTTTAAAAGATATTTTTTTTCCAACAAGAAAAATCTTTTGCCACTTTCCTTTCCAGAGAAACCCTAGAGAGAGAGAGAGTTTGGGAGAGATAGAGAGAGGATCTTGTGAGGGGGAGTTAGTGAGGGATTCACTAAGGTTGCTCCAGGCACGGATCAGAGTCGTCTTCTCCGCTCGTCGTCTTTCGTCTAGTTGGTGTTCGTTGTGGGAGGATCATTCGCAAGAAGATCCGGGGTTCTCTGCCCGCTTCAGGTGGAAGCAAAAGGAGGTCAGGTTCTCTGCCTCACCGTGTGGTGAAAAAGAGGTTTTGTACAGGCTTCTCCGCCTTGCTGTGGGAGCAAAAGGAGAGACACTTTTTGTTTAGTGTAATACCCGGAGGGGAGGCTCCGGGGAGTGGACGTAGGTCAAGTTGACCGAACCACTATAAAATCTGGTTTGCTTTTCTGATTCTGTTCTGCACTTTACTTTTCTGATATTAACTGCTTGGGTGAATATCTGTGATTGATCTTTTCATTGTTGTTTACATGTTTCCTCTGTAAAGTATCGAAAAAATTTTCTGTTCTTCGTGAAATTTTTAAATAACCAATTCACCCCCCCCCCCCCCCTCTTGTTTAGCCTCGGGACTAGTTCACTAGGGCTTAACATCCCTATCGAACTCTCAATGAATACTTCTAAAATATGTTATTTTCTTATATTTCTATTAGATTTTGAAAATTATATCCTAATAAAATATCAAAAATCTACATAATAAAATTAAATTAAACTCAAATCATGTTATGTTGAATAATAAGCTTTTTTAAAATTATCCAAGTCTTCCAATTATATAAATAAATGATATGAATATTATGGATATAAGTCAATAATATTATTGAAGTTCATGGGGTTAAATAGAAGTTGTAATTTTTTGAAGTTATAATATGTTATATTGATTTTCTTATCTTTTCTAGATTTGAGTGTTTTGTTGCATTTCAAACATGTTTTTGCCTTATATAATGACAATGATATGATTGATATGAAATATGTAGGGAATTTGCATATACATGGAAGGTTGGCTGTTAAAATATAACACCCTGTGCAAGTGGGTGGGTCGACGAGCTTTCGTTTAAAAGATGGTTTGTGGTGTTATCCCGCTTGTAACAAGCAATTGATCATCGAATATACTGACAGGAAGAGAGTTACGACTCTTAATGATTATTGAAAGCCACCTATAATCTAAATGATAATGATAATAAATATGACAATGATGTAATTAATACAGATAAAAGAATGAAAACACCATATTTAATATGGATGTCCTGCCTTATTGAACTCTATATTAAATTATATATTAACGCATACATATATTGGTAGCATTGACTAACAACATTGATAGATAAGCTACCATTTGAATGGATACATATATTGATTATATTATAGATAAGATAGATAAGATTGATGACATTAACATTGATAGCTATAAACTTAGGATTCATATATAAACTGATGCATGATTTTTGTACCAATGAGTACTTTTAATTATATGGATTTATAATTTTACTACTTTTATTGTCAACCTTATGCCTTCTGATATAGATACTCATTACTATTATTATTTACTGATATATTTACAGTCTTGCAAAGATGTTGATTTATAGATTTGAGTGTAATAATTCATTCTTTTTATTGTTGATCACATTGGATCATACTAATGGTTACAGAACTTTCATGATATTGAATGTTAATGACTTTATTTAATGAGATTAACATGTATAATGATTCTTGAATCTTGCAGTCAAAGCTTTAGTGAATTTGAGTTGTTACTGGGATTTTTAGCTTATTATGTGAATTTTGATGATTTTAGGTTAGTAAGAGGTTAGGACTTATTTGAGAGAGATTGATAGAGATCTAAAAGTTTCTTTTGATTTTGTTTGTTATTTTTTCCTTTATTCTTTATAGTCAAAAGTTACGATAGAGAGGTGATTGTATGGATCTCCTATCTATTATAAATGAAAATTTTGGTGAATAAATACAACAAAATATTTTTATGTACAAGATTTTAGTTATTCACAATATATTGATTTATTTTAATGATTTATTGAAGATCTAGTAAATAATAAGAAAGATTAAAATATATAATTCTTCTAAATTTGATTCTGAGGTGTGAAAAATTAGGTATCGGTGCATTTTTGGAAGAATTGAATTATAACCATAGCTAAAAGAATTAATTATGAACCAGGTAAAGGTTGGGTAGTATCGATTTTTATTTCACATTTGATTGAATGAATTCCATGTGTATGTATTTATGTTGAGTTTATAAATTTTTGATTAGGAAAAAGAATTTTATTAGTGGATTAATGGACACTATTAGTTAGAATGTGCAAAATGGATAGAGTGAGCAGCATCTCTAATGAGTTCTGACCATGTCATGCAGCTAACTAGCATGCTTGCACAGACTATGGGTGATGCTGAGAGTTAACAGCTAGGACATAAGGAGTCAGAAGAGGACAAACATCTACAGATGTTACATAAGTTAATGCCCCCATTATTCAAGGGAACTTTAGAGCCACAAGTAATAGATGACTAGTTGTTGAGGATAGAGAAGATATTTGACAATATGTAGTGCCTAGAGAATCAAAAAGTACCACTTATAGTGTTCTTATTTGAAGGAGAAGCAAAGAGGTGGTTGATAGGACAATAGTAGGACAAATTTTATGGCAAGATGAATAGGGGAAATTTTATGGTCTTATGAAAAATTATCTAGCAAGAGTGTAAAGACCATCAACAATGATAAAAAAATTTTCTTCTTATATGGGTAACCACAGGGGTATACAGATGATGATAATTAGAAGGTATGCCGATGATGATTGTCAGGTTAAGGTTCAATGATGAGGGATGATGAAAGTGGTCAAGAGGCAAAGGGCCAACAATAGTAGTCAAGCAAAGGGATGATTATGGTGGTGGTTTGGTTATATTCTATCGAGGGTAGTAGGCATCAATGTAAATGGTGATAGATAACAGATAGCTTAGAGGAGAAATTTAGGTGATGGGATAATAATAAAAATCTTGCAACACACTAATAATGCTAATTGAGTGGTTGTCTGATGGTGATGAGACTCTGATCTTTCCTTGAAGAAGGGGTTGAGAGAGATGCTTCAAAGTGATGATTAGTAAGTGTAAAATTTTTTGAGGATGTTGGACTTATCTAAGATTGTTTATTAGAGAATTATTCATGGATGCTAACCTGTGTGGAACATATAAGGAGGAATCCACTAAAGATGTTTGACCTATTTGAGTTTATTTATCAAGGCATGTTTAGATGGAATTAACCTCTATGGTAGATGTATAAAGAAATTTGCCAAACATGTTTGACCTATCTCAGATTTTTTGCTAAAGCATTGCTTAATAGGGTTAACCTTTATAGAGGAGATCAAGATAAATCCACCGAGGATGCTTGACCTATCAAAGGTTGTTTCCTAAAGGGTTGCTCGATGACATTAACCTATATGGAAAAGGTAAAGGGAAATCCACCAAGGATGCTTAACTAATCTAAGATTATTTGTTAAAGCATTTGATGATGTTAACCTATGTGGTGCAGGTCTACAGAAATACACCATGGATGTTTGACCTATCCATTTTATTTTAGAAGGATTGCTTGATGGTGTTAAATTATATTGAAGAGGTCAAGGTAAATCAACCAAGGATGTTTGACCAATATGAGATTATTTATCAGAGCATTTCACAATGACGTTAACTTGTATAGAAGAGGTCATCAATAATACATAAGGTATGTTTAAGGTATCCATGGTTATTTGCCAAAGCGTTGATCATGAAAGTTTGTGAGGGTTGTGAAACCCTATAGAACTAGCCCGAGGCTAACCTAGAGGGGGGGGGGGGAGGGTGGCTGAATTGGTGTTTTAAAAAATTCTTAAAAATTTGAAAATCATTTTTATCTTTTTAAATATTTTAAAACTAAATAATCTTAGGTGGAAGCAGATATCAAAATTAGAGATTTCAACCATAGAACAAATCACAAAAAAATTGCAGAAATAAACTTCAGAAAAAGTAATAAGAAATAGAACACCAAATTTTATAGTGGTTCAGTCAAATCTGACCTACGTCCACTCCCCAAAACCTCCCATTCTAGATATTACACTAATCAGTTAGTGTCTCTCCCTTTTCCCCCACAGTAAGGTAGAGAAGCCCTTATAAAATCTTTCCACCAACCGAGTGAGGCAGAGAACCTCAAATCCATTTTCACTCTCCTGGTGAAGGCAGAGAACCTAAAATCCTTTTACTTCCTCCTGGAGTAGGTAGAGAACCTAACAATCCTTTTACTCCCTATTGGAGTAGATAAGACACCTAGATCTAATGCTAATGATTGTTTCCCTAGAGCCACTAAGAAACCAAGGACGAAGAAGGAAGAAGATGATTGAATCCATTCTTGGAGCAACCTTTATGAATCCTCTCAAAAACTCACCCTCATAAGATCCTCTCTCTATCTCCCAATTTCTCACTCTCCTTCTGTAAGCTCTCTTGGTTTAGAACAGTAGCAAAAAAATTTCTTAGCAGCAATTAAGAGAGTTTAAATAGGAAGCTTCAAAAATAGCCCTAATTTTAAGTTTGATGGCAAAGATCATCCAGGGTGATTCAAATATCATCTTATATGATTAGTATAAAATAGTCCTTTCAACCAGAACGATCAACATTGCTATGTACGATTAATTTATGTATTCGAACAAATCATCTCATATGATCTTTTGATCATTTTGGATGATTAGTTCATGAGTGACATTGATCATCCAATATGATAGCTGGTGAATAATTATTATCCCATACAGCACATGGTTCATCCAGTATGATGCCTGATGATTAATTATAATCCCATGCAGTAGACGGGTCATCCTGTACGAAGTAGAGGTATCACCCAGGATGATTAGTTAAAAAAATTATTATTTTCATCATAGTACATTTGACTCAAGAAAAGGAAAAAGATGCATTGGAATATAAATTACAAACTGACTCAATCCTAGTCTACCTGATCTTAAGATGATTGACGTTCCAAGTGAAGTTATGGACCTGAAAGGTTAGTGAGAAGGGCAAATAAAATATATATGCAAGAATAGCAGTAGTAAAGAAACAGTAATGTTTGTTATCATAAAAATCACTATACTTAGGCCTAAATTTGTAGTAATCTCTCTCTTTTTGTTGATGGCAAATATTGCTGTAAAAAATTTCAAAGTAAAGAGAATTTTTGTTTTTGTTTTTTTTTTTATTTTTTTTAAATGAGACATAAAAAATATAACAAAAATAGAACAAAATAAATTTCACTAAAATATATGCAAATGACATGTTAAGCAAGAAACTAAGCAACCTACAAACTACTCCCCCTTTTTACATCATCAAAAGGAGGAAGAAAGAAAAATACTAAAATAAAATAAAGTATAAAAATTAAGTCCATTACACACACAGAAACAAAAAATATTGACAAATTAGAAAGAAGAACTCTGATCAGGTAGTGGTGGCTGAAAGTATTAGGAAAGAGAGGCAAATTGCTCGCCAAACTAGGAGATATCCAGGTCATGCTACTATTTCTGGGTGGCATAGGAGTCAAACCTTGCCTCCCACTGGTCAAATCTCTAAATAAGTTCATCATACTGAGTCTGTTGGTTTATCAGTTCAGGTGCTGGGATCAGTGCTGGACCTCCCTCTTATTTTTCTAGCTCACGGTTATGATAGCGACCTTGGCGACGAGTGGCACTTTGAAGAACATGAAAAGAGTTATTGGAATAGAACACTAAAAAGTGATCTGGTGGTGCAGGGTATTGAAAATTTTACTTAGATTATAAAATAAAGGCAATGATGTGTCTCTTTATTAGATTGGTCTGTCTCTTATGGCGGGGATCTCGAATGATAGTCAAATTTCAATATAGCGAATGAGAAGGTCAGCACCATTAAAATTAATATGAACCATAATAAAGTAGGTTATAAGGGAAAGAGTAGGAGTAATGTTTATTCTATTACCAGTTTTAGGAATTATAGAGTTTCTAAGTATGCACTCGATGATACGGGCATCCGGAACTAAGGTACTGACATGGGCTATGTAGTACTTCACGTTGGATTCCCTAAGAATAGTATCTACTTCTGACCAGTTATACTCAATACAAGAAGCGATATGGTGGACTTTCTCACCAGTTGTGTTACGGTAGAGGAATTTGTGGAAGTCCTGATATGTGAATTTGATAGGCCTTCTATCTACGTACGACTGGAGGGTGTGGCCTGACTATTAATGCTAAGGTTGTCAAAAAATTCAAGGAGTTCTGCATTGTAGGGATAGGGAAGTGTACGGATGAAGCCAAGAGTGGTGTGGGAAATAATATTGAGTGCCTAAAAGGTCAAGACTTTATGGTTGAAAATTTTGGAATTTGTAATCCCTACAGCTTTATACTGCTGATAAGCTTCCTCATCAGCAGCTTCAGTGAAGCAAGGGCTGATAGTTCATCGATAAGAACTACCCACCAGTGCCCAAGATTGTTTACCCCAAGCCATTTAGAGAAGGAAAGGCTCAGGAGAATTAGTTGAGGATTCAGAAGGTTAAAATGGTGTGGGGATTTTAAATATTTTGGCTTGTTTAAATAGAATTGGGAAGATCATACGGGATGATCATGTGATTGTCCAAGATGATTAGGTGCAATAATGTCATCCATATGATCGATTAAAAAAGTTTATCTTATCGTTCAGGATGATCAGATATTGTTTGGGACAATTAGACATAGTATGATGTGCCCGAGGAGTTAGCAAGATGATCATTGACTTGATATATCATCTAGGACGAACAGGTGGATCGTTCAGGATGAGGAGCAATAATGGATTGGCCTAATAGCATTCAATTTGTCCAGTGACTTCTGCCATGTGGATCATCTAGTATGATGTACAAATCATATGGGACGATCACCAATAATTGGTGTATATCAACCATTGTATGTGCTGTGATCTATGAGGTGTATCCTTGTTCATAACATATAGGATGACGTGGATCATCATGGATGATGTGAGCAAAACCAAAAAAATTTAAGAATGGAATGTGATTATCAATAGGACTTCAACATAAAAATAAAAATATAAAAATATAGAAAAACAACACAAAAACTAAATAAAATAAGACATAAATCAAAATAAGATTTTTTTTAATCGATCAATTCCGAGTAAAGGTTAAATTTCCATTAATTTTTAAATTTAAAAATCAATAAGAATGAAATGACACGCTAAAATCTTAAAAATGTTAGAGAATTGATTTTGTAAAAAATATCTCGTACATCTTACAGGTTAAAATTCCTTTTAAACAAAGATCTAATTTAGAAATAAGAAATTAGATACGAAAAATGATCCTTTTAAACTTCATTCTAAAAAAATATTAGGCAAAATAGTATTGCAAAGTAAAGAATCAAGAATCATGATTTTTAATCTCAAGTGTTTGAAGATATTAAGTGGCACATGAATTCTTCTAAGATTTTTAAAGATTTGAAAAAGAATGAAGCTTATTTCTTTGTGGGCTCATTTTATGTCTCTTTTTCAGTTATTTGGCACACTTTGTGCATCTTTAAGTTTTGATACACTTTGTGTATCCTACAATTAATTGGCGAACGTTGCACATCTTTTCAGTGTTGGGCCCATTTTGTGCATCTTTTCGTTTCTTTTATGAGCTTGCTTCCTTTCATAACCTCTAAAGACTCTCAGTTGTGAGATTATCTTCCAAATATAAGAGAAGAAAAAACTCACTCTCTAATATAAGGAAGAGTTTCATAAAATAGAAACATACTCATATGATAAATGTAACCACCTTCTTAAGAAAATACGAAAGTGATTCAATGATTTGAAACACTATTCATATGAGATAGATTACTATAGGAGGATAAAATAGATCTCTTTTTCAAAGTCTAACTTTTTAATTTTGAAACAAATTTTGATTCAAAAAGAAAAGATATACCATTAAAGGAGTTAGAGGAAGAGAAACACTCATCAATATTTCTTCATTTAACTGTTTAAGAGGAGTCAATCACTACTTACAAACTTATAAACAAAAATAAGTCAAAATCCTTATTTAAATAGCAAGTTCATCAGTAAAAGTAAGTAGTGATCTGATTCATAAAATACTAAAGAAAAAATATCAGGCAATAAAAAACATAAAACAAAATTACACAAAAAGAAATAAATAGACAAATCAAACAAACACTAAAAGTAGAAACATAAATAGAAAGCATCATTTTCGAGCATGAATATCTATCACACCTAATCTGGTTCTTAAGGTGCTAAAGGTTTCAAAGGCAGTAGTTTTACGAAGATATCTGCTAGTTGGTTTTTAGTGGCAACATGGTGTAGCTCTATGTCTCCTTTGGTAATATGGTCCCTAATAAAGTGGTGTCTGATGTCGATGTGTTTGGTGCTGAAGTGTTGGATTGGATTCTTTGAAATATAAATGGTAGTAGTGTTATCACATAGGACTTGAATTGTGCCTATAGGAAGTCCTAAATCCATAATTTATTACTTTAACCAAAGGGTTTGGGCCACAAAACTTACTAAGGCTATATACTCTGCTTCAGCAATGGACAGGGCAACTAAGTTCTATTTTCTACTGGACCAGGAGACTATGGATTGTCCTATGAATTGACATGTCCCAAAAGTACTTTTCCTATAAACTCGACATCCTACAAAATCTGAATTAGAATATCCTATAATTTCAAATGAGGTGCTATTCCTAAGACACCAAATTCTTAAGTCTTGGGTCCCTAAGAGATATCTAAGGATTATCTTGACAGCAGTCAGGTGGGACTCCTTTGGATCAACCTAAAATCTAGCACAGAGATAAACACTAAACATAATATCATGTCTACTAGGAGTCAAGTAAAGAAGTGATCTAATTATTCCTCTGTATTTCTTTTGATCAATAGATTTTCCATTTGAATCCTTATCTAACTAAATAATGGTACTCATGGGAGTATTGATTGGCTTGGCTTTATCTAACTTATACTTCTTAAGGATGTCCTTAATATATTTTGACTGACTAAGGAAAGTTCCATCATCCTTCTACCTTATACTAAATCCAAGAAAGTAAGTCAGTTTTCCCAACATACTCATTTGCAACTTCTTACTCATTATTTTTAAAAATTCATCACACAGGTTTTCATCAGAAGATCCAACAAAATATGATTAACATGTATTTGGACAATCAGTAATTCATCTCCTACCTTTTTTGGAAATAGGGTGGTGTTTCCTCCCCTCTTAATAATGGTTCTCTCTAGTATGAATGTGCTAAGTATTTCATACCATGCCCTGAGTGCTTCTTTTCGTTTATATAAAGCCTTTTTTAATTTGAACACATGATTAGAAAATTGTGAATTTTTAAACCCTGGAGGTCATTCAACATACACATCTTCTTTTATCACCCCATTCAGAAAAGCACTCTTAACATCCATTTGAAATAGTTTGAATCCCTTAAAAAAGGCAAAGGCTAGAGAACCATAATATCTTCTAATCAAGCTACAGGGGCAAAGGTCTCTTCAAAGTCAATCCCTTCTATCTGATTATACCCCTTAGTAACGAATCTTACTTTATTTCTCACCACAACACGAGAATCATTCCATTTCTTTTTAAAAACCCATTTAGTTTCAATAACACTCTAGTCCTTAGGTCTTCCAACTAGCTCCCAAACATCATTCCTTATAAATTGATTCAACTCTTCTTGCATGGCTAGGATCTAGAATTCATCAGATAAGGCTTGATTTAGGTTGGTGGCTTCAGTCATTGAAATAAAGGCAGAGTAGTTTATTCTAAGTCTATGCCCAGTTCTTTAGGATGACTTGATAAATATCTCCATTCTCTAGGCAACAAAATTTCAAGTTCTACCCTTTCCTCCAGATTTACAGATTCTACTCATTGGGTGACTTCTACAACCTCTTCTTCTTCTTCTTCCCTAGACCCTCCAGAATTATTAGATTCATCAAACATAATATGAGTGGTCTCCTCAACTACCAGTGTTCTTTTTTGAAGTCTCTGTAGGATTTCCTAACACTTGAGTAACATAGGAACACTCCACTATAAGATTTTGAATCAAACTTTTCTAATTGATACTTTCCATTATTCAAAATGAACACTTTACATCCAAAGACATGAAGGTGAGATAGGTTGGGTGTCCTTTCCTTAAGAATTTTGTAGGGTGTCTTATGCAGCTTGGATCTAAGATTAACACTATTTAAAACATAATAGGTTGTATTCATCGCTTCTGCCCAGAAATATTTAGTAAGTGAGTATTCAGCTAACATAGCTCTAGCGACTTCTACTAGGATCATACTCTTCCTTTCAGTTACCCCGTTCTACTGAGGGTTCCTAGGAGCTAAACAATTGTGATCTATTCCTTGCTCCTTATAGAATAATTCAAAAATTTCAATCTCAAATTCTCCACTATGGTCACTATGAATGGTTAAGATTTCACAACCTAGTTTTCTCTGAATCCAAGTGAAAGAAGATCTAAACTCCTTGTATGATTCACTTTTATGAGATAGAAATCTAACACAAGTAAACCTCAAATAATCATCAACTATCAAATTCCCAAAGACTTTCCACCTAGGCTTGAAGTGTTGATAGGTCCAAAGAGATCCATGTTAAGGACTTCTAAGGGTTTGTTAGTGTGAATGTCTTTGATTGAGTGAAAGAAGGATTTGACTTGCTTTCTTAACTGAAAGGCATCACATAGGTGGTCCTTAGTGAACTCTAGTTTGGGTATTCCTCTCAATAAGTCTTTTTGGGTGATCTTCTTAAGGCTTTTCATATTTGCATGACATAATATCCTATGCCATAACCATAATTCACTAGCAATTATTTTAAAGTAAAGAGCTGTATCAGCTTTAAGACAATTTAGATCCATCATGTAAACATTATTGATCCTTTTTTCCTACAAAATAATTTTTCATTTAAGCTTATAATGCACCTGGTTGGTAGAATATTTATGCTAAAGCCTTTATCTTAAAGCTGGTTGATACTGAGCAGGTTATTTTTCAGTCTATCTATAAGTAAAATATTTTCAATGATAAAATTTTTTGAATCACTAATTATACCTGAGCCCACCACTCTCATGGTGGTGTTATATCCAAGTTTTACCTTGCCTCCTACCCTAGCCTCAAGTAAAATGAATTGATTTGCATCTCAAGTTATATGCCTTGAACATCCACTGTCCAAGTACCACATGCTCTCACGAGGCCTTTTGTGAGAGCACACCTATAAAATCATTAGATGTTAGATTTGGGAACCCAAACAGGTTGGGGTCCCATCTTATGAAAGGAGGAGTGAGATGCACGCATGCTATGCTGTGAATTTTGTAATTTTGGTCTCCACACCAAATGTGTTCTACGGTGAATGGTGTAAGTGTGGAGATATGTCCTAGCATGCCATAATAGAAACATCTAACACCACGAAAAAGGTTTACTAATCTATTTGGGTTATAGTACCTCTTCCTAAGTTTGAATGATGCAAGCTTTGTTGATTGTTTATGAAACTCTTCCAGTGCAGGTGGTTTTTTATTTTCCTTGAAGGCAGTTAATTCAGCTTCTAAAAACTTATTTACACTTTCAAGAATTAAATCTTCTATTTTTAATACATGCTCCCAACTATCTAAATCATATGCAAGAGTATCTAAATATTTGTATTCCTTTTCTAATTCAACTTGTAATTTTTTCAAGGAGTCATGCTTAGCAGTTAAATCAAGATGATTTTGTTCAGGTAATAAAATTCATCTAGTAAAGCCATGTGATTGCTATCCAGAGTGGAATGATCTTTCCTTAGAATTTCATGCTCTTTTTACATATTTAAAAATTCAACCTTGAGGCTAGCATATGCTATCTTATGCTTTCTATATGAAGAATAAATTCTTTCTAAAACTTTAAGTAATTGATCATAAGTAGGCTCACATACCTCTTCTTGATTAGAGTGACCAAGATGAACATCAGCAAATAAGCACAAGTTTGTTACCTCCTCTTCTGCTTCAGTTTTAGAAGAGTTTGATACTGAATCCGCCCAAAAAGCCTTTCGGATCCTTTTCTTATACTTTTTGAACTCAAGTTTTTCTTCACCCTTCTCCTAGCTTAGGTGAGCTTTCAGATTTGGGCACTCAGACTTCAGATGCCTTGGATTCCTATATTCAAAATAAATAACATTAGAAGACACTTTAGAATTTTTATTTTTTTTTCCTTTATTCCATTTTTTATTATGCTTTTCTTTGCCTCAAGAAGCTTTTGAATTATCTAGTTATTAAGGCAATGCCATCATCTTTAGGACTATAAATATCAGTGTCGGAATCATTAGCCTTCAAGGCTATAGTTTTCTCCTTCTTCTTTTCACCTGCATCAAGCTGCCTTTGGTTCACTCATTACTCGTAAGCAATTAGTGATCCAAATAAGTTTCAATTGAATAAATATTTAAGTCCTTAGATTTAGTAATGGCAATAATTTTTGCATCAAAGGAAGAAGGTAAATATCTTAGAATCTTGTTTAAAATTTAATAGTTTGTTAGTTCTCTTCCTAAGGCATGCAGGGATGTAACAATTTATATAAACCTAGTATAAATTTTAGAAATTGATTCACTAGGTTTTGTGCAAAAGATTTCGTAGTCATAAAGCAAAATGTTTAGTCTCTATTGTTTAACTTTAGTTGTTCCTTCATACGTTATGCACAATCTATCCCAATTTTTTTTTACAATAGAACAAGTAGAGACACGCATGTAATCTTCAGATTTTAAGGCACAGAAAAAATAGTTCAAAATTTAGCATTCAGTTATGCTAGAACTCTATCAACAGTTATCCATTCAGTAAAAGGAATTTCAGTTTTAACACCGTTTACAAGATGAAAAGATGTAGAATATCCATCCTTATCTAACATCCACATGAGATAATCAATTGATTGTAAAAAGGTGGGCATGCGAGCTTTCCAAAAATCAAAAGGAATTTTATCAAATAGAGGTGGTTGAGTAATTGAATAATCTTCCATAGTGTTACGATTACCAAAGTTAGCCATTGAATGAAATCCAAAAGTTTTATAAAACTTAATTTATGAATCCCGTTCTGATACCACTTTAAAGTTTGTGAGGGTTGTAAAATCCTCTAGAATTAGCCCGAGGCTAATCAAGAGAGGAGGGGGAAATTGGTGTTTTAAAAATTTCTTAAAAATGGAAAAATCTTTTTTATCTTTTTAAATATTTTAAAACTAAGTAATCTTAAGCAAAAGCAGATACGAAAATCATATATTTCAACTACAAAACAAATCACATAAAAATGTGAAAATAAAATGCATAAAAAGTAATAAGAAAGAGCACACCGAATTTTATAGTGGTTCGGTCAAATTTGACCTAAGTTCATTCCCCAGATCCTCCCATTCTAGGTATTACACTAATCAGTTAGTGACTCTTCTTTTTCCCCCACAGCAAGGTGGATAAGTTCTTACAAAATCTTTCCACCGACCCGGTGAGGCAGAGAACCTTGAATGCTTTTTCACCCTCCTAGTGAAGGTAGAGAACCCAGAATCCTTTTACTCCCTCCTGGAGTAGGCAGAGAACCTGACAATCCTTTTAATCCCTCCTGGAGTAGGCAGAGAACCTGGTTCTGATGCTGATGATCATCTCCCCAGAGCCACCAAGAAAGCAAGGATGAAGAAGGAAGAAGATGATGGAAAACCTTCTTAGAGCAACCTTTGTGAATCCCTCACAAACTCTCGCTCATAAGATCCTCTCTCTCTTCGCCAAACTCTCCTTCTCCTTCTGCAAGATCTCTTGGTTTAGAACATTAGCAAAAAAGTTTTCTTAGTAGTAATTAAGAGAATTTAAATAGGAGGTTTCAAAAATAACCCTAATTTTTAATTTGGGGGCAAAGGTTATCCAAGACAATTCAAATATCATCCTATATGATTAGTACAAAATAGTCATTTCAACCAGCATGATCAGCATTGTTATGTACGATAAATTCAAGTATTTAAACAAATCATCATGTATGATCTTTCGATTATCCTGGATGATTAGTTCATGAGTGGCTATTGATCATCCAATGCGGTAGCTGGCGATTAATTATTATCCTATACAGCACATGGTTCATTTAGTACGATGCCTGATGATTAATTATCCTCCCATATAGTAGACTGGTCGTCTCATACATAGTAGAGGTATCATTCAGGATGATTAGTTAAAAAAGTTATAGTTTCCATCCTGTACAATGTGTGACGATTAAATATCATACCATGTAGTGCTCGGATCATACCGTACGATTGTCTCTGATCGACTTGTATGATTTGATTGATCAATTTAACTATAATTAATCACCTAATCTAGAGATTATTTTAGGCATGATTGTCATGAATCATTTAGGATGATATGGATCATCTTGTACGATAAGAATAATTTTTGATTTATGAAATCTTGCTTAAATTATGATTGGCAACTGTTTGTTTCAATCTGTACTGATTGTCCTATACGATATAAATTGTCTAGGATGATTAGTTAAGCAAACTTAATAATCAGGGATGCCCTAATTAGGGTTTCTAATTTTAACTAATCATCCAAGATGATTTAAAATTGTCCTATATGATATGATCAAAAAATAGAAAACTCTCTAACTCACCAAATTTCTCCCCCCGAGTGTGTGTGTGCAAGGTTACTTAGCTTCAGGATCCATCACAATACATTTGACTCAAGAAAAAGGTAAAAGATACATTAGAATAAAAATTACAAACTGACTCAATCTTAATCTACCTGATCTTAAGAAGATTGACATTCTAAGTGAACCTATGGACCTAAAATGTTAGTGAGCAGGGCAAATAAAATAGATATGTAAGAATAGCAATAGTAAAGAAATAGTAATGTTTATTATCATCAAAATCACTGTACTTCGGCCAAGATTTATAATAGATCGATGACAATAAATTGTATGAAAGAGGGCAAGAGAACCACCAAGGATGTTAGACCAATCCAAGATTATTTTTTAAAGAAATGCTTAATGATGTTAACCTATGTGGAAAAGTTCAAGGGAAATCCACCAAGGATGTTTAAGCCATTTGAGAATTTACTATTAGATCTTTGCTCGATGATGTTAACTTGCATAGAAGTGATCGAGAGAAATTCACCAAATATGTTTGAGCAATCTAAGGTTTCTTATCTTTGCATTGCTCGATGACTTTAACATGTATAGAAGAGGTTGCGAGAAATTCACAAAAGATATTTCAGTTATTAGAGGTTATTCATCAGAGCTTTGCTATAATATGTTAACTTTATGGAAGAGGTTGAAGGAAATCTACCAAAGATGTTTAACCTATCCAAAGTAGTTTATTTAAGTTCTACTTGATGATAATAACCATTATGCATAAGGTTGAGAGAATTTAATAAGGATGTTTGACCTATATAAGGTTATATATCAAAATTAAGCAAACTTGGGCTCGTTAGATTCATCTCATTGAATTGTTGGATTCGAATATAAGCATGTGATATTTAGAGATCATTTGGTTATCCAATTAATGTTCTAAAGATTTTATTTTTGATCCATTTTGGCTCACATTGGATCAATTTTGGTGTCATTGGGTTCGTCTCATTGAGAGGTTCGTTTGACTATGAGTTTGTTGAAATCAAAGTTGGCATGGTCCCCAATTTAATTTTAAAAGTTTTTAATTAGAATATGCATCAAGATTCATATTGGATGAGGGTGAGTGTTGGTAATGTGTTAGCTTCCCCCTTTTTTTGGACATTGAAGCCTGTAGAGTCTAAAATTACGTATCTAAGTCTTTAAAACTTATGGGGAGGTAAAATTATAATTTCAAGAGAATTAAGTCCCTAAACATGAATATAAACCACCCCTTGGGGTGAAGAACCAATTAAAAAATCTATAAATATGATTTAATTATTTTATAAAGTTGCAGCATCGATCAAAGTCAAAAATGCTAAAACATTTCACTCAAAAACTCTTAAATTTATAGAGGCTCTATTTGGCTCTATAAGCACCAAAATTGAGACCAAAACATTAAAAAATATTTTAGGGGACCTCTAAAATGTCTGAAAGGGATTTTTGGGCCAAAATTTGGCTTGGACATGCATAAATTGCCAAACTAGCTAGCCAACTGCCACTTATAGCCACTATTGCTATGCTCGAGCTGATGTGCTGGTGCGGGTGCATTACACACATATGGTGCACGCTATAGGGCCCTAATTTGATTTTTTAAATACAATTAATTAATTAATTTTATAATCTCCTTTTAAAAGTTTTCCAGTAGAGGAAAAAATGAAAAAATTCAAAATAATTTAAAAATAATTGTTGAAACATTTTAGAGAACAAAAAAATTAACTATATTTATATTTATATTTTATTATTTTAGTTTAATATTTTTCTTTTTATTTATTTAAAAGAAAAAAATTGATTTTTTTCTTTAAATAATTTGATAAAATTTGAAGAAATTCAGTTAAACTTTTTAAACCTACCCCACAACTAAATATATAAATACCCCCTCTTAGGGTTTGGTGAAAGGTATAACTATCTTCATTCGGTCCAATGTTTTTCCCATAAATTGATGGAAAAATAGACTGGCAAAAATTTGGGGGTTGTCGGTAGGGAGTAATGCCTAGAACTCTTTCACAGGCTCTAGTTCTCCCTCTAATAGGGGGGAAAACCTGTCTAGTAAGAGTTGAATACTATCAACAGTGATCAAATTCTAGCTCTCTTATATAGGGTACCAATAAGTAAGGGTTAAATACAATTAGCAATGATCAAATCTTGGTCGTCTTTTGTAGGCTTTAGTTCTTCCCTATAAAAGGAGGGAAAATCTATTCTATAATAGTTAAATTCTGATGATAATGGTTAAAGTCTTATCCTCTTATGCAGGGTGGTTATAGCTTGGTCCTCTTATTTAGGCTCCAGTTCTCCCTAGTAATAGAATAGAATTGCTATCTGACAATAGTTGAATACTCCTTGTAATGATTAAATCCCAATTCTCTTGCATAAACAACTATAGGAAGATATTAGTGGTGGCAGTTTGAGGGTGTGATGATGATGGTTATTAGGAGGTAAAGGGCCAACACTAGCAATCATGAGATGGGTCAATAAAGATGGTAGTGAGGTTGTATTATATTTAAGATAATATGCATCCATATTTATGGGGCTGACAAAAATAACTTGATAGAGTGGGTTGGGTGGTTGTCATGGTAGTAGGATAGTGGCATACTAATGGTGCAAATTTAGTAGAGACCTGAAAGTGATTGGTGGACAATTATTCTTACGATGATGCTTAATTCTTTCTTTGAATAAGGTGTTGAGAGAAATTCTTATAAGTGCCCAATAATGTCATCAATTAGAAGATGTTATGAGAAATTTATCAAGGATGTTTCACTTGTCTGAGGCTATTTATTAAGTTGTTCCTCAATGATGTTTAACTTATGTGATAGAGGTTGAGAAAAATCTTCCAAGGATGTTTAACATATCCAAGGTTATTTTTTAGAGCAATTCTCGATGATGTTAATTTGTATGAAAGTGGTTCGGTGAAATCCATCAATGATATTTGACCTATGTAAGGATGTTTACCAAAGTATGTTTGATGGCGTCAACCCATTTGTGAGAGATACAGGGAAATACACTAAGGATGTTTTCCCTATGAATGATATTTTCCAAATTACTTCTTGATGGCATTAACCTATGTGGAACTGATCAAGGGATACCAATTTGATTTTATTTGTTAGAGTATTGCTCGATGACATTAACCTGTATACAAGAGGTTGAAATAAATCCACCGAGGATATTTGACCTATTTGAGGTGGTTTGCCAAAGCATTGTTTGATAGAGTTAACCTTTATGGAAGAAGTCAGGAGAAATCAAACTTGGATATTTTATCTAACCAAGGTTGTTTGTCAAAACACCACTTGATGATACTAACCTATGTGCAAGGGGTTGAAATAAATTTAGCGAGGATGTTTAAGCTTTTCAAGGATGTTTGTTAAAGCATTGCTTGATAGTATTAACTAGTGTGAAATGGTCAAGACAAATTTGCCAAGGGTGCTTGACCTATCGGAGGTAGTTTTCCAAAGCAATATTTGATGGCTTTAACCTATATGGAAAAGGTCAAGATAAATATTTTAAAGAAATTTGACCTATTTGAGATCATTTTTAAATTATTTCTTAATGTTGTTAACTTGTGTTGAAGAGTTCAATACAAATCCACTAAAGAGGTTTGACCTATCTAGGATTATTTGTCAGAGAATTGTTCCGTGACATTAACCTCTATTGAAGTTATTTAAGGAATCCACCATGGATGTTTGACCTATCCGAGGTTATTTATCAGAGCTTTGCTCGATGACATTAACATGTGTGGAAGAGGTCAAGAGAAATCCTCTTTGAATGTTTGACCTATTCGAGTTTATTTGTATGAGCATTACTTAAAGATATTAACCTGTACATAAGAGATCTAGTCTAAACCCTTTATGATCAATTATACATTGATTAGGAGGGGAAAAATGCTACATGTATCCTTAATCAAAAGTGAATATATATATTTCTCATTAGATCTTTACTACCTTTTCAAGGTGGAGACTATGATCATCCCCAAGAAGTATAGGTCCAGCTGGGGACTATATAGAGTTTGAGATTCTCTTGAAGCCTTCCTATATTTGTCAGAAGCTTTATGAAAAATGGTTTCAAGCTAGATTGTCCTGGATGTAAAAATTATTTGATGAACTTGCATGACAACAATTATGTAATAGATTTCACAATAAATATCCCTTTGATGTTGTAGAAAAGATTGCCCTCCCCCCCCCCCCATCCCAAATTTTTTCCCATAAATTCATGCTAAAATAACTCATAATTCATGTGAGATAAAATAATTATCATTTACTGTTATATAGAGGTCACTTTCTTTATTGAAGGACTTCTTTCGGATCAAATAATGGATGATAGAAAAGGATCTACCTCACCACAACCATGCCTCATATATTAATATGAACAAACTCTTTAGGTTGTAGAAAATCCCCAGGTAAGAATCATTTCCCATAGATGGTACAAAACTATTGTGTTAAAAAATTCATGATTATATGAGATGGAGTCTTTAATATCCTAGCTTTATACAAAGATTTAGCACTCACATAGATAAGAGAGAGGGGTGTATCAATAATAAGATACACCTTATTTTTATATGGAAAACCTTGAAAAGGGAAAAAACTATGGGGCCTGTCCTAGTTATTCTGATTCGAGTGGTGTTTTTCATTAGATACAAAAGTTGCCTTTCTATGGGCGAAGGCATTATTTTAAAGTAGAAAATAAACATCATATAAAACACATTACTTATTTGGAATGAAAAGAATCCAATGACATGAGAGTTATTCTAAAGATAATGTTGGCCTATTCATTTTCTTAGTAGGACCATAGTTGAAAGGATCGTAGTTGGGAAATGGTGCTCAGAGGGAGTGTAGTGGGCTTAGGGTGGTCCAAGAAATGCAGTGATGACTCTGGCTGAAGGGACTGTAGTACGTTTATGGAGGTCTGGGTCCATAGTTAGATGATGGCAAGGATCCTAGCTGGATGAATGAGGTTCAAAAGTCCTTAATCAATGCGTAATAGAAGCCAAAAGTAATATAGTTGGTTAGTGACAGAGGTTAAAGGGACCTTAGTTTAGTGAAAAAGGATGGAGGAACCATTATCAAGGGATAGAGGTCAAAGGGATGATAGTTAGTGGGAAACAAAGGTCTAAAAGAACATAATCAGCATGTAATGGAGGTCAGAGGGGTCATTATCACGTGACGGTAGTAAGAGCTATCTTTGTCAATGGATGATTATCAATGCAGGGAGCATAGCACGGTGACAGAGGTTGTAAATGAAAGTCTGTTAGGAATGTTAAGCCCTTATGAACTAGCCCGAGGCTAACCAAGAGGGGGGGTGAATTGGTAAGTGTTGCAAATCTGGTTTTGATGATGACAAACATGTTTCCAGTGTGTTTTTGCTTGGCTAATCTGTTTCAGGCACAAAAGACCGCGAGCCACTCAAGCCAACTCAAGATCGGGTCCAAGTGTGTCAAATGTATGATTTTTCTTTTTATTGAGTCAATTGTAATATAACTAATCCCCTAGCTAAGTAACCTTGCACACACACACTCAGGGGGAGAGATTGAGTGAGTTAGAGTTTCTGTTCAAAATTTGTTCAGATCGTCCTAGACGATATCCACATCGTCCTGGACGATCCAATTAAAACAGAAACCCTAATTAGGGCGACTAAGTTAAGAAGGTCTGATTAAGAAGATCGTCCTGGACGATCTTTGGATCGTACGGGACGATATTCTCAAATCAGAAATTCCCAGCCGCCAGATTAAGTTAGGTAAGTTTTATTTTAAGTATTTTGGTCTGATCGTCCCAGACGATACATGTATCATCCTGGACGATTCACTACAATCATGCCTAAATTAGTCTGGTAATTAAGGAAAGCAATTAATATTTAATTGATACGATCACATCGTCCCGGACGATCACAGGATCGTCCCGGACGATCGTGATCGTCTTGTGCATTTCAGCAGTATGTCCAGAACTATGTACAGGTTGATTTGGGGCCTTTTTGAACTAATCGTACCGGATGATTACCCTATCGTCCGGGACGATCAAGTCATTTTTTGGTCGTCCAGCACAGATTTATCTGGACGACCCGAACTGTCTTCTGGACGATTTCCTTCAATTTGAACTAATCGTCCCGGACGATCGCAGTATCGTACGGGACGATATGAACAACTTTTTCTACTGATCGTCCAGAAGAGCCTAATCGTCCAGGCTGAAACAGCTGAATTTGAACGGATCGTACAGGATGATCTACAGATCGTCCTGGACGATCTTGGCCGACAAGTTGAGATTTAGGGCAAATTTTAAGCCCTCCTTTAAAAGAACTTTTTCCAATTTTAGGAAAAATCTTTTGCTGCCTTCCTTCCCTGAGAAACCCTAGAGAAAAGAGAGAGTTGGGAGAGAGAGAAGAGATCTTGTGAGGGGGAGTTAGTGAGGGATTCACTAAGGTTGCTCCAAGCACGGATCAGAGTCGTCTTCTCCGCTCGTCGTCTGTCGTCTAGTCGGTGTTCTTCGTGGGAGGATCGTTCGCAAGAAGATCCGGGTTCTCTGCCCGCTTCAGGAGGAAGCGAAAGGAGTTTGTGGGTTCTCTGCCCGCTTCAGGTGGAAGCAAAAGGAGTTCAAAGGTTCTCTGCCTGCTTCAGGAGGAAGCGAAAGGAGGTCAGGTTCTCTGCCTCACCGTGTGGTGAAAAGGAGGTGTTTTGTACAGGCTTCTCCGCCTTGCTGTGGGAGCAAAAGGAGAGTCACTTTCGTTTAGTGCAATACCCGGAGGGGAGGCTCCGGGGAGTGGACGTAGGTCAAGTTGACCGAACCACTATAAAATCTGGTTTGCTTTTCTGATTCAGTTTTGCATTTTACTTTTCAATATAAACTGCTTGGGTGAATATCGTTGGTTGATCTTTTCGTTATTGTTTACTTGTTTCCGCTGCTAAGTATCGAAAAGATTTTTGTAGTTATCGTGAAATTTTTAAATAACCAATTCACCCCCCCTCTTGGTTAGCCTCGGGACTAGTTCACTAGGGCTTAACATCCCTTTCGAACTTTCAAGTGGTATCAGAGAGGGATTCAAAATTTCTGTTTAAAAACTTTTGAATTTGATCCAATGGCTAACTGTAACAATCGTAATACTGCTGAAGGTTATTCTATTACCAGACCACCATTGTTTGACAATATTCCTTTTGATTTTTGGAAAACACGCATGTCTACTTTTCTGCAATCTATTGATTATCGCATGTGGATGTTAGTTAAGGACGGATACGAACCACCTTTTCGAATGATTAACAATGTTAAAACTGAATTGCCGTTTGCTGATTGGACGTTTGATGATCGTGATTTAGCACAGTTGAATGCAAAATGTTTGAACTGTTTCTTTTGTGCTTTGAAATCTGAAGACTATATGCGTGTTTCTACTTATACAACGGGAAAGGAAATCTGGGATAGGTTATGTATAACATACGAAGGTACAACTGAAGTCAAACAATCTAGGTTAAACATCTTGTTACATGATTACGAACTTTTTCGCATGAAACCTAGTGAGACTATTTCAGAAATGTACACAAGGTTCACTCAGATTGTTACCTCTTTGCATGCTTTAGGTAGAGAACTTACCAGCTACGAAAGAGTGAACAAGATTCTTAGATGTTTTCCTGCTTCTTATGATGCTAAGATTACTGCTATTACTAAATCCAAAGATTTAAATACTTACTCTATTGACAGCTTACTTGGATCACTCATTGCTTACGAGCAAGGGGTGAACCAAAGGCAACTTGATGCAGGAGAACGCAAGAAAGAGAAGACCGTGGCACTAAAGGCCAAAGATTCAGATGCTAGCACTTCCGGGTCTGATAGCGATGAAGTTGCCTTAATCACAAGGCAATTCAAAAGCTTTCTAAGGAAGAAACATAAGAACTATCAGAAGTGGAACAAGGGTAAGTTCAATAAAAACTTTAAGGGTTCATCTGAATCAGTTTGTTTTGAATGCAGGAAGCCTGGACACATTAAGGCTGATTGTCCAACACTTAAAGCTCACCCAAGCAAGGAGAAGAGTGAGGAGAAACCAAAGTTCAGAAAGGACAAGAAGCGGATTCAGAAGGCATTCTGGGCAGACTCTGCATCCGACTCTTCTGAGACTGAAGCTGAAGAGGAGGAAACAAACTTGTGTCTGATGGCGGATGATCACCCTGGTCAGTCAGACCAGGAAGAGGTATGTGAGCTTACTTACGATCAGTTATTTGAAGTTTCTGAAAAGATTCATACATCGTATATGAAGCTTAAGAAAACCCATGCTAGTTTGAAACTAGATTATCTGACTTTGCAAAAAGAGCATGAAGTGTTGATTAAGGATCATTCCACCATTGATAGCAATCACATGTCTTTACTAGATGAGTTTGATGAACTGAATAAAAAGCATTCTGATTTAATTGTGGAGCATAACTTGTTAAAAATATCGCATGGTGAATTAGAACTTGCTTTTAAGAAAGTGAATGATTTGGCATCTGAGTTAGAAAGTATTGAAAGTGCAAAAATGTTTGAAATTGGAAGTTTAAATAAACACATTGAGTTTTTGAAAGTGAAAATCAGTGCTTTTGAAAATAACAAAATAACGCCTACTTTTGAATAATTTTATGCACCGCCACCTTTTAAAAATTCTGTTGCAAGTTCATCAAAGAATGTTTCATACACTACTAGGAAGAGGCACTATCACTCACGACGTTTAGTTAATCCTTTTCCTGATGTTAGATGTTTTTCATGTGGCATGTTAGGATACATATCACACACTTGTACTGTTCACCGTAGTACACATTGGGTGTGGAGACCCAAACTACCTGTTGCACAGCACAGCACGCATGCATCACATTCTTCTTTTCATAAGAAGGAACCCAAACCTGTTTGGGTTCCTAAGACTGACATTTGATGATTTTGTAGGTGTGCTCTCACACAAGACCTCGTGAGAGCATGTGGTACCTACACAGTGGATGTTCTAGACATATGACTGGAGATGCAAATCAGTTCATTTCGCTGGAGGCCAGAGCTGGAGGCAAGGTTACACTTGGAGATAACACCACCAGGAAGGTGGTAGGCACAGGTATGATTGGTGATTCAAAGAATTTTGTGATTGATAATGTTTTGCTTGTAGATGGACTGAAACACAACTTGCTGAGCATTAGTCTACTCTGCGACAAGGGATACAGCATCAAATTCCTGCCCACTGGCTGCATTTTAAGCTTAAATAATGAAGTTGTTTTGTAGGGGCAAAGGATCAACAACGTCTACAAGCTGGATGTAAGTAGCATTAAATCTGATAATTCAATTTGCTTAAAAACTGCTGCTGATGAGTCTTGGTTATGGCATAGGAGATTGTGTCATGCCAGTTTGAAAACCCTTAGGAGAGTCACCCAAAAGGACTTAGTAAGAGGTGTGCCCAAGCTTAAGTTCACTAAGGATCACCTGTGTGATGCCTGTCAGTTGGGGAAGCAAGTCAAGTCCTCTTTTCACTTAGTTAAGGACATTAGCACCTCTAGACCTTTAGAAGTTCTTCATATGGACCTCTTTGGACCCATTAGCACTGCCAGCTTAGGGGGGAGAGTCTATGGTTTTGTGATTGTTGATGATTATTCAAGGTTCACTTGGGTTAAGTTTTTGTCACACAAATCTGAGTCATTTGATGAGTTTAGATCTTTCTCTACTTGGATTCAGAAGAAGTTAGGATGTGAGATTATTACCATCCATAGTGATCACGGAGGGGAGTTTGAAAATGAAAGATTTGGAAGTTTTTGTGAGGATCATGGGATTAGTCACAATTTTTCAGCTCCTAGGACCCCTCAGCAGAACGGGGTAGCTGAAAGGAAGAACAGGACCTTAGTGGAAGCCGCTAGAGCCATGCTTGCCGAGTATTCACTTCCAAAATACTTTTGGGCTGAAGAGGTGAACACTACCTGTTATGTGCTGAATAGGGTGAATGTGAGAGTCAAACTGAACAAGACACCTTATGAGATCATTAAGGGTAGAACACCAAATCTGTCACACCTCCATGTCTTTGGCTGTACGGTTTTCATTCTGAACAACGGGAAGTCACCCTTAGGAAAATTTGACCCCAAATCTGATGAAGGAGTGATCTTAGGATATTCAAGTGTGGGGAAATCCTTTAGGGTGTTCAATAGGAGGACTTTGGTGGTGGAAGAAACAACCCATGTAGTGTTTGATGAATCTGATCCTAAGGAGTCTAGATCTGAAGTAGAAGATGAAGAGATTGTTGAGGTTACCCAAGGAGTTGGAAATACAAATTTGGAGGAAAGGGTAGAACCTCAAACAGAGTTGCCTAGAGATTGGAGATATTCTTCGAGTCATCCTAAAGAATTGATCTTAGGAGACCCTTCTGAAGGTGTTAGGACTAGGCATGGACTTAGGAAGGAAGTAAACCATTCTGCCTTTATCTCAATGACTGAACCCACCAACATCAATCAAGCCCTGTCGGATGAATTTTGGATTTTAGCTATGCAGGAAGAATTGAATCAATTTGTAAGGAATGTTGTTTGGGAGTTAGTAGAAAGACCTAGAAACCAAAGTATTGTGGGAACCAAGTGGGTCTTTAAGAATAAGATGAATGATTCTGGTATGGTGGTGAGAAATAAGGCAAGATTGGTGGCTAAGGGGTATAATCAGATAGAAGGGATAGATTTTGAGGAAACTTTTGCCCCTGTAGCTAGATTGGAAGCCATTAGAGTGCTACTAGCCTTTGCCTGTTATAAGGGATTTAAGCTGTTTCAAATGGATATCAAGAGTGCCTTTTTAAATGGGGTAATTAAAGAAGATGTTTTCGTAGAACAACCCCCAGGTTTTGAGAGTTCCCAATATCCAAATCATGTCTATAAATTAAAAAAGGCCTTATATGGATTGAAACAGGCACCCAGAGCTTGGTATGAGAGGCTTAGCACATTCCTGTTAGAAAGAGAGTTTGTTAAGGGGAGCGTAGACACCACCCTTTTTCTGAGGAGATTAGGAGATGACTTACTCATTATCCAGATCTATGTTGATGATATAATTTTTGGATCTTCTGATAAATACTTATGTGAAGAGTTTTCTAAAACAATGAGTAAAGAGTTTGAGATGAGTATGATGAGAGAATTGTCCTACTTTTTGGGGTTTAGCATAAGGCAAACGGATGATGGAACCTTTCTCAATCAATCAAAATACACTAAGGATATTTTGAAGAAATATGAAATGGACAAAGCCAAGCCAATCAATACTCCCATGCCCTCCTCTGTTCAGTTAGATAAGGATTCAAATGGAAAATCTGTTGATCAGAAGAAGTATAGAGGGATAATAGGGTCACTGCTTTACCTGACTGCTAGCCGACCTGATATCATGTTTAGTGTCTGTCTTTGTGCTAGGTTTCAGGCTGATCCTAAATAGTCCCACCTGACTACTGTTAAGAGAATTCTTAGATATCTTTTAGGAACCCCAAACCTAGGAATTTGGTACCCTAGGCACAGCACCTCTTTTGAGATCATTGGATATTCTGATTCTGACTTTGCGGGGTGTAGGGTGGATAGGAAGAGTACTTCTGGGACTTGTCAATTTATAGGACAGTCGTTAGTCTCCTGGTCCAGTAGAAAACAGAACTCAGTTGCACTTTCCACTGCTGAAGCTGAGTACATTGCCTTAGGAAGTTGTGTGGCCCAAGTTCTTTGGTTGAAACAACAAGTCTTGGATTTAGGAGTACCCGTTGGCACAATTTCTGTTCTGTGTGATAATACCAGTGCCATCTGTATCTCTAAGAATCCAATCCAACATTCTAGGACCAAACACATTGACATTAGGCATCACTTCATTAGGGACCATGTTACAAAAGGGGACATTGAGCTACATCATGTAGCAACTGAAAATCAGCTAGCTGACATATTCACTAAACCACTGGCCTTTGACTCATTCAGCATTTTGAGAACCAGATTAGGAGTGATTGATATAAATGCTTGATTCTGATGACTGCTGATTTATGACTGTTATGATTTGTATTCTGATTTCTGTTAGTTAGTTTTTTGTATTCTGTTTTCTAATTTCTGTTAGTTAACTTTTGTATTCTGATTTCTGATTTCTGTTAGTTAGTTTTGGTTTGATTATTTGCTTTCAGTTGATTTTATTTCTTCTGCTGATTTCTGTGTTACCCTTTTTTTTTGTTAGTTTGATTTGAGTATTTACTTTGCTATGATTTTCTACCTGTTTTTATTTATTTACGGGTTCATATCTTGCACTTACTGTTTTTTGCTTTTCAAGATCTGATCACCGCTCACTACTTCTGGTGATCTGAATTTTTGACTAGGAGTTTTTACCTTGTTTTGGTTTGGAAGCTGATAAGCAGTGATTGACTTCGCTGAATCTGTTAAAGGGAAGAAACATTGATAATTGTTTCTCTTCCTCTAACTCCTTTACTGGTGTGTAGTTTCTTTTGAATAAAAATCCTTTTCAAAATAAAAATGTTAGTTTTTGAAATAGAGATTATTTTATCTTCCTACAGTAATCTGCCTCATATCAATAGTGTTTTTCAAAGTCTTGAGTCATTAGTTTGATTTTCTAAACCAAGTGATTGCATTTATCATATGTTATATGGATTTTGTTTTGTGAATCGTTCTTCCTTACTACGGAGAGTCATCTCCTATGTCTGGAAGATAATCTCACAGCTGAGACTCTTTAATGATTATGAAAAGGAGAAAGCTTATAAAAGATGCGCAGTGCGCCAGATAATTTGAAAAAGAGGCATAAAATGAGCCCAAAACTGAAAAGATGCGAAATTGCCAAATTGGATACACAAAGTGTATCAAAAATCAAAAGATGCATAAAGCGCCAACCAATTTGAAAAAGAGGCACAAAATGAGCCCAACACAAGCTTTCTTTCCTTTCAGATTATTAAATGTCTTAGAAAAATCTGTGCGCCACTTAATATTTTAAAAAGCTTGAGTCTTGAAAATCCTGATTTCTGATTTTTTACTTTGTAACACTATTATATCAGATATTTTTCTGGAACGAGGCTTGAAAGGATTTCTTTTCAAATCTAATGTCTTTTATTCTGAATCGGATTTTTGTGTTGAAAGAGGTTTGCATCGATAAGGTGCCCGGGGTCGGAGTTACGAAAGTTGATTATTTCCAACCTTTTTTGGATTTCAGCGCTGTCAATTGTCCTGTCATTGGTTTTTGAATCTAAAATCAAGGAAAAATTCTGATTTTCCTGTTTTGTAGTTTGTTCTATTTATGTTTTGATTTATGTTTTCTTATCGTGTTATGTTTTCGCTCCTCCTTTTTGTGATGTCAAAAGGGGGAGTCAGTTGTAGTCGTATCTGTTTCTATTTTCTGAGTCATGCTTCATGTATTGTTCTAGCTTTTAAATGAAAATTTAAAAAAAAAATATGTGTTTGTTGGATCTCCTAGTTTACTTTTGTTTTCACACTACTTTACAAATTTTTGCCATCATCAAAAAGGGGGAGATTGTTGCAAATCTGGTTTTGATGATGACAAACATGTTTCCAGTGTGTTTTTGCTTGGCTAATCTGTTTCAGGCACAAAAGACCGCGAGCCACTCAAGCCAACTCAAGATCGGGTCCAAGTGTGTCAAATGTATGATTTTTCTTTTTATTGAGTCAATTGTAATATAACTAATCCCCTAGCTAAGTAACCTTGCACACACACACTCAGGGGGAGAGATTGAGTGAGTTAGAGTTTCTGTTCAAAATTTGTTCAGATCATCCTGGATGATATCCACATCGTCCTGGACGATCCAGTTAAAACAGAACCCATAATTAGGGCGACTAAGTTAAGAAGGTCTGATTAAGCAGATCGTCCTGGACGATCTTTGGATCGTACGGGACGATATTCTCAAATCAGAAATTCCCAGCCGCCAGATTAAGTTAGGCAAGTTTTATTTTAAGTATTTTGGTCTGATCGTCCCGGACGATACGTGTATCGTCCTGGATGATTCACCACAATCATGCCTAAATTAGTCTGGTAATTAAGGAAAGTAATTAATGTTTAATTGATACGATCACATCGTCCCGGACGATCGCAGGATCGTCCCGGACGATCGTGATCGTCTTGTGCATTTCAGTTGTACGTCCAGAACTATGTACAGGATGATTTGGGGCCTTTTTGAACTAATCGTACCGGATGATTACCCTATCGTCCGGGACGATCAAGTCATTTTTTGGTCGTCCAGCACAGATTTATCTGGACGACCCGAACTGTCTTCTGGACGATTTCCTTCAATTTGAACTAATCGTCCCGGACGATCGCAGTATCGTACGGGACGATATGAACAACTTTTTCTACTGATCGTCCAGAAGAGCCTAATCGTCCAGGCTGAAACAGCTGAATTTGAACGGATCGTACAGGATGATCTACAGATCGTCCTTGACGATCTTGGCCGACAAGTTGAGATTTAGGGCAAATTTTAAGCCCTACTTTAGAAGAACTTTTTCCAATTTTAGGAAAAATCTTTTGCTGCCTTCCTTCCCTGAGAAACCCTAGAGAAAAGAGAGAGTTGGGAGAGAGAGAAGAGATCTTGTGAGTGGGAGTTAGTGAGGGATTCACTAAGGTTGCTCCAAGCACGGATCAGAGTCGTCTTCTCCGCTCGTCGTCTGTCGTCTAGTCGGTGTTCTTCGTGGGAGGATCGTTCGCAAGAAGATCCGGGTTCTCTGCCCGCTTCAGGAGGAAGCGAAAGGAGTTTGTGGGTTCTCTGCCCGCTTCAGGTGGAAGCAAAAGGAGTTCGAAGGTTCTCTGCCTGCTTCAGGAGGAAGCGAAAGGAGGTCAGGTTCTCTACCTCACCGTGTGGTGAAAAGGAGGTGTTTTGTACAGGCTTCTCCGCCTTGCTGTGGGAGCAAAAGGAGAGTCACTTTCGTTTAGTGCAATACCCGGAGGGGAGGCTCCGGGGAGTGGACGTAGGTCAAGTTGACCGAACCACTATAAAATCTGGTTTGCTTTTCTGATTCAGTTTTGCATTTTACTTTTCAATATAAACTGCTTGGGTGAATATCGTTGGTTGATCTTTTTGTTATTGTTTACTTATTTCCGCTGCTAAGTATCAAAAAGATTTTTGTAGTTATCGTGAAATTTTTAAATAACCAATTCACCCCCCCTCTTGGTTAGCCTCGGGACTAGTTCACTAGGGCTTAACATCCCTTTCGAACTTTCAGTAAGTTTAAAAATTCGTGAGCAAAAATGAATTATAAAATCTTTTTAAATGTTTTAAAGAGTTTATAATTTTGCGATGATGTGCATATGTTCAATAATAACAAAATAATAATCATAATCACACGATCATCAACAGAAAAATAAATGTAGAAAATAATCAGAAAGAACACACCAGATTTTATAGTGGATCAATCAACTTGACCTACGTCACTCCCTGGAGCCTCCCCTCTAGGTATTACACTAAAACTAAGTGACTCTCCTTCTGCTCCCACAGCAAGGTGGAGGAGCCTATACAAAAACTCCTTTCCACCAACCTGCTGAGGCAAAGAACCTAGACTCCTTTTGCTTCCTCCTAAAGCAGGCAAAGAACCTGAACTCCTTTCGTTTCCTCCTGAAGTAGGTAGAGAACCTCAACTCCTTTTGTTTCCTCCTGAAGCAGACAGAGAACCTGGATTCCTTTCACTTCCTCCTGAAGCAGGCAGAGAACCTAGACCTTCTTGCGAATGATCCTACGCTAGAGACACCAACAAGATAAGAGGCGATGACTAGAGAAGATGACTCAGATCCTTGCTTGGAGTAACCTTTGTGAACACCTCACAAACTCCCCCTCACAAGATCCTCTCTCCCTCCTAAGCTCTCTCTCTCTCTCAAGGTTTTCTCTGGCAAGGAAGGTGGCAAAAGATCTCGATGATTGAACAAAAGAGATCTTAAATAGGAGGGTTAAAAAATTGCACTGAAATTCAATTTGATGATTATGCTCGTACAGTATGATCCAATATCGTATAGTGCGATCAATTCAAAAATAGTTTCATCCAATACGAATGCAAATGAAAAGTTCACAAATTTTATGAACACCGTGCAGTACGATCCATAGATCGTACAGTACGATTAACCTATTCTCAACTATTCGTACGGGATGATCTATGGGATGAACGAATTTATCTCTATCCATCATCCTGCACTGTATCTTTCGTACAGTATGATTAGTTCAATTCAGGTCATCATCCTGTATAATACAAATATCATATGGGATGAATAGAACAAAAAACCTTAGTTTCATCTATTACGATCAATGGGATAATTGACATCATCTTTGTTGTTCATACAATACAATCCAATATTATACCATACGAATGCAATTAATCACGGGGGATAATTTTGGCAGGATTTAAAATGTTCGTACAGTATGATTATAATTGTACGGTATGATTAGTTCAAAAATCAAAATACAAATCTTACCAAAATAGTCCTGGTGGTTAGGGTTTTTCATGTAGAAATAAATCGTACCGTACGATATGGATCGTATAGTATGATTGGTTCTCAAAACTAATCATCTAGAATTAGCCGTAAGCCTGAGTAATAATGACATATCATACAGTACGATTATAAAATAGTACAGTATAATTTTCTTAAAAGAAACACTAAATCACTCAAAAACTCCCCCTGAGTGTGTGTGTGCAAGGTTACTTAGCTTTGGGATCTGTTAAATTACACTTGACTCAAGAAAAATGAAAAAGTGCATTGAACCTGAAACACAACTAGACTCGATCTTGAGTTGGCTTGAATTGCATTTGATCTTTTGTATCTGAAAGGTTAGGTAATTAAACAGAAAATAGAAATATTTGTTATCATCAAAATTTTAATCCTTAAAATCAGGTTTGAAATAATTTCCCCCTTTTTGATGATTGCAAACATTTATTTAGTTGTTTCAAATCAAGCAGAATCATTGACAAATAGTGACACGAAATACAACAAAAGAACCTACTACAATACAAACAAATAACAAACGAAACTACCAGTAACACAAAAATAGCTCCCCTTTTTGACATCACAAAAAGGAGGAAGAACAAATCAAGGAAAAATAGAAAAGGGAAATTTTTTTTATCGATCAGCTCCAGTAAATTAGAATTTTCCTTAATTTTCAATTCAAAAGCCAATAAGAAGAAAATCGACAACGCTGAAATATAGAAAAAGTTGAAAAATCAACTTTCGTAACTCCTACCTCGAACACCTTACGGGTTCAAATTCCTTTCAAACAAAAGTCTAATTTAGAAGAGAAGAAATTAGATTTGAAAATAGATTCTTTCAAGCCTCGTTCTAAAAAAATATCTGATAAAATAATATTACGAAGTAAGGAATTAGAAATCTTGATTTTCAATCTCATGCTTTTGAAAATATTAAGTGGCGCTTGGATTTTTCTATGACATTTAAAGATCTGAAAGGGAAGAAAGCTTATTTTTTTGTGGGCTCATTTTGTGCCTTTTTTTCAATTTGTTTGGCATACTTTGCACATCTTTTGATTTTTTGATACACTTTGTGTATCTTTCTAATTTGACGACATAATTTATTTTTTCAGCTTTGCGCTCATTTTGTGCCCTTTTTTTCATTTTGGCGCTCTTTACGCATCTTTTACAAGCTTGCTTCCTTTCATAATCATTAAAAAATCTCAGTTGTAAAATTACCTTCCAGACATAAGAGAAGATAGAACTGACTCTTTACAATAAGGAGGAGTAATTCACAGAATAAAAACCATACATTATATGATAAGTGCAATCACCTGATTAAGAAAAGCATAACAATGATTCAACGCTCTGAAAACACTATTCATATGAGGTAGATTACTGTAGGAATATAAAATAGATCTTTATTTCAAAAACTAACTTTTTAATTTTGAAGACGATCTTTATCCAAAAATAATAATACACCATTAAAGGAGTTAGAGGAAGAGAAACAATCATCAACATTTCTTCCCTTTAACAGATTCAGAGGAGTCAATCACTGCTTATAAGCTTCCAAACAAAAACTAGGAAAAACCCTCAGTCAGAAATAAAGTTTAACAGCAGCAGTGAGCAGTGATTTGATTTAGAAGAAAAGACAGTAAATAAAGAACAAGTAGGAAATCATATTAAAATAAATACTCAAATCAGGAAAATAATAACAATAAAAAGAAAATCAACAGAGAATAAAAATAAATAGGAAATAGATAATCAAATCAAACAAAAGCTAACAGAAAAAAAAATGAAAAATAGGAAAATTCAGAAATCAGCAGTCATCAGATTCATGCATTTATGTCAATTACACCCAATCTTGTCCTCAAAATACTGAATGAGTCAAAGGCCTGTGGTTTAGTAAAGATGTCAGCCAGTTGATTTTCAGTTGCTACATGGTGTAGCTCAATGTCCTCTTTTGTAACATGGTCCATAATGAAGTGATGCGTTATATCAATGTGTTTGGTTCTTGAATGTTGGATAGGATTCTTAGAGATGCAGATGGCACTAGTGTTATCACAAAGAACTGAAATTGTGCCAACAGGTAATCCTAGATCTAGAACTTATTGCTTCAAGCAAAGGACTTTGGACACTCAACTTCCTAAGGTAATATACTCAGCTTCAACAGTGGAACATACTACAGAATTTTGTTTTCTACTGGACTAGGAGACTAAAGATTGTCCTATGAATTAACAAGTTCCTGAAGTGCTCTTTTTATCCACCATACACCCTACAAAATCAGAATCAAAATATCCAATAATATCAAAAGAAATGTTATACCTAGGATACTAGATTCCTAAGGTTGGGGTCCCTAAGAGATATCTGAGGATTCTCTTAATATGCAGTCAGGTGGGATTCCTTAGGATCAACTTGAAACCTAGCACAAAGACACACACCAAATATGAAATCAGGTCAGCTAGCAGTCAGGTAAAGTAATGATCCAATTATTCGTCTAAACTCTTCTGATCAACATATTTTCTATTTGAATCCTTGTCTAACTACACACTAGAACTCATGGGAGTGTTAATTGGCTTGGCTTTATCCATTTCATATTTCTTCAAGAAGTCCTTAATATATTTTAATTGATTAATAAAGGTTCCATCATCCATTTTCCTTATGCTAAATCCCAAAAAGTAGGACAATTCTCCCATTATACTCATCTCAAATGCCTTACTCATTATTTTAGAAAAATCATAAAATAAGTTTTTATCAGAAGAACCAAAAAGTATATCATCAACATAGATCTGAATAATGAGTAAATCAACACATACTTTTCTCAGAAAAAGGGTGGTATCTACGCTCACCTTAACAAACTCTCTTTCTAAATGGAATGCGCTAAGCCTCTCATACCAATCTCTGGGTGCCTGTTTCAATCCATATAAGGCCTGTTTAATTTAAAAACATGATTTGGATATTGAGAACTCTCAAAACCTTGAGGTTTCTCTGCAAAGACATCTTCCTTTATTGCCCCATTCAAAAAGGCACTCTTGACATCCATTTGAAAAAGTATAAATCCCTTATAATAGGTAAAGGATAGTAGCACTCTAATGGCTTCCAATCTAGCTACGGCGGCAACGGTCTCCTCAAAATCAATCACTTTTATTTGATTGTACCCCTTAGCCACCAATCTTACCTTATTCCTAACCACCACAGCAGAGTCATTCAACTTATTCTTAAAGACCAATTTGGTTCCTACAACACTTTAATTCTTAGGTCTTTCTACTAACTTTCAAACATCATTCCTTATAAATTTATTCAATTCTACTTGCATAGCTAAGATCCAAAATTTATCAAAAAGGGCTTGATTAATGTTGGTGGGTTCAGTTATTGAGATAAATATAGAATGGTTTACTTCCTTCCTAAGTCCATGCCTAGTTCTAACACCTTCAGAAGGGTCTCCAAAGATCAGTTCTTTAGGATGACTCAAAGAATATTTCTAATCTCTAGGCAAAGTGTTTTGAGGTTCTACCCTTTCCTCCAGATTTATATTTTCAACTCCTTGGGTAATCTCTCCTACATCTTCTTCTTCCTCAACTCTAATCTCCTTAGGATCAGATTCATCAAATACCATATGAGTTGTCTCCTCCACCACCAAAGTCCTCTTATTAAACACCCTAAAGGATTTCCCCACACTGGAATAGCCTAAGAACACTCCTTCATCAGATGTGGGGTCAAATTTTCCTAAGGATAATTTCCCATTGTTCAGAATAAAAACCTTACATCCAAAGACATGGAGGCGGGATAGGTTTTGAGTCTACCCTTAATGATCTCATAGGGTGTCTTATTCAGATTGGATCTAATATTCATCCTATTCAACACATAACAGGCTGTGTTCATCGCTTTTATCCAAAAGTATTTTGAAAGTGAATACTCAGAAAGCATGACTCTAGCGGCTCCCATTCTACTGAGGGGTCCTAGGAGGTGAAAAGTTATGTCTAATCCCTTGCTCCTCATAGAATGTTCCAAATCTCACATTTTTAAACTCCCCACAATGATCACTATGGACAGTCATAATCTCACAGTCTAACAACTTCTGAATCCAAGTGGAGAAAGATTTAAATTCATTAAATGACTTAGATTTATGTGATAGAAATCTAATCCAAGTGAACCTCTAGTAATCATCAATAATCACAAATCCATAGACTTGCCCCCCTAAGCTGGCAGTGCTAATGGGTCCAAAGAGATACATGTGAAGGACTTCTAAAGGTTTAGAGGTGCTGATATCCTTAATTGAGTGGAAAGAGGATTGGACTTGCTTCCCTAACTAATAGGCATCACACAGGTGGTCCTTAGTGAACTTACGCTTAGGGCATCTCTAACTAAGTCCTTTTGGGTGACTCTTCTAAGGGTTTTCATACTGGCATGACATAATCTCCTGTGCTACAACCAAGACTCATCAGCAACAATTTTTAAGCAAAATGAAGCAGCATATTTAATATTATTTAATTCAAGCATATAGACATTGTTGATCCTCTTGCCCTACAAAATAGTGTTATTATTTAAGCTTATGATGCAAGTATTTGCCAGAAACTTGATGTTGAACCCTTTGTCACAGAGCTGACTGAGGCTGAGCAAGTTGTGTTTCAATCCATCTACAAGTAAAACATTTTCAATTAAAAGGTTCTTAGAGTTTCTGATTATACCTAAACCTACCACTTTCCTGGGGGTGTTGTCTCCAAGAGTGACCTTGCCTCCAGCCCTGGCCTCCAGCGAAATGAATTGATTTGCATTTCTAGTCAAACGTCTTGAACATCCGCTATCCAAGTACCACATGCTCTCACGAGGTCTTGTGTGAGAGCACACCTACAAAATCATCAAATGTTAGATTTAGGAACCTAAACAGGTTTGGGTTCCTTCTTATAAAAAAAAGAATGCAATGCATGGGTACTGTGCTGTAAAACATGCAATTCGGGTCTCCACACCCAATGTGTACTACGGTGAACAGTGCAAGTGTGAGAGATATGTCCTAGCATGCCAAAATAAAAACATCTAACTCCAAAAAAAGGGTTAACTAATCTATGTGGGTGATAGTGCCTCTTCCTAGGTCTGAATGAAACATTCTTTGATGATTTTGAATTAGATTCTTCAAATGGTGGAGGTGCATAAAATTATGCAAAAATAGGAGGTGTTTTATTTTTATCAAAAGCACTAATTTTTACACTTAAAAATTCATTTTTCTTTTTGAGACTTGTAATTTTAAATTTCAAATAATGCTCACTACTAGCTAAGTTACATGTCATGGTGTCTAGTTCTTTAAAAGCTCTTTCTAAATCAGCATGCGATGCTTTGAATGAATCATGCTCAATAATCAAATCAGAATGCTTTTTGTTTAACTCATCAAATTCATCAAATAATGACATGTGATTACTTTCAAATGTAGAATGATGTTTAACCAAAACATCATGCTCTTTTTGTAAATTCAAGAAATCCAATTTCAGGCTGGCATGGGTTTTCTTGAGTTTCCTATACGATGAATGAATTTTCTCAAAAACATTAAGCAATTGATCATAGGTTAGCTCACATATCTCTTCTTGGTTAGACTAACGAGGATGATCTTCCACCATCAGACACAAGTTCGTAGTCTCCTCTTCAGCTTCAGTCGCATAGGAGAAAGATGTAGAATCTACCTAGAATGCCTTTTAAATCCACTTCTTATCCTTCATAAACTTAGGTTTCTTCTCACCCTTCTCCTTGATTGGGTGAGCCTTAAGTGTAGGACAATCAGCCTCTATATGTCCAGGCTTCCTACATTCAAAATAAACTGTATCAGAATGACCTTTAAAATTTCTGCTACTCTTACTTTTATTCCACTTCTAAAAGTTCTTGTGTTTCTTTCTTAGAAAGCTTTTGAATTGCCTAGTGATTAAGGCAACATCATCGCTATTAGACCCGAAAGAATCAATATCAGTATCGTTGGCCTTCAGCGCCATAGTTTTCTCTTTCTTTTTCTCACCTACATCAAGCTATCTTTGGTTCACTCCTTACTCTTAAGCAATGAGTGATCCAAGTAAGTTATTAATAGAATAAGCATTCAAATCTTTAGATTTAGTGATCGTAATTATCTTGGCATCATAGGAAGAAGGCAAACATCTCAAAATCTTGTTAACTTTCTCATGATTAGTAAGCTCTCTTCCTAAGGCATGCAGGGAGGTGATAATTTGAGTGAACCTAGTATACATTTCAGATATTGACTCACTAGGTTTCATGTGAAAGAGTTTATAGTCATGAAGCAGTATGTTTAACCTAGACTATTTAACTTTAGATGTACCTTCATAGATAATGCATAATCTATCCCAGATTTCTTTACCAGTCATACAAGTAGAGAAACACATGTAATCTTTAGACTTTAACGTATAGAAAAAATGGTTTAAGCATTTTACATTAAGTTGTACTAAATCACGATCATCAAATGTCCATTTAGTAAAAGGAAGTTCAGTTTTAATGCCATTAACAAGTCTAAACGGTGCTTCATAACCATCATTAACAAGCATCCACTTGCGATAATCAATAGATTGTAAAAAGGTGGACATGTGAGTTTTATAAAAATTAAAAGGTATGTTATCGAACAAAGGTGAACGAGTGATGGAATAGCCTTCAGCAGTATTTCTATTACCAAAGTTAGCCATGGATCAAATTTAAAAGTTTTTCAAAACTAGATTTTATGAATCCCGCTCTGATACCACTTGAAAGTTTGTTATGAATGTTAAGCACTTATGAACTAGCCCGAGGCTAAGCAAGAGGGTGGATGAATTGGTAATTTTAAACATTTGTGAGCAAAAATGATTTAGAAATTTTTTTAAAATATTTTAAAAATAATTTACATTTTCGTGATGATGTGTAGATGTTCTCGATAATGAAATAATAATCACAATCACGCAATCATCAACAGAAAAATAAGTACAAAAAATAATCAGAAAGAACACACCGTATTTTATAGTGGTTCGGTCAACTTGACCTACGTCCAGTCCCCGGAGCCTCCCCTTCAGGTATTGCACTAACACTAAGTGACACTCCTTTTGCTCCCACACCAAGATAGAGAAGCCTATATAAGAACTCCTTTCCACCAACCCGGTAAGGAAGTGAACCTGGACTCCTTTCGCTTCATCCTGAAACAGGCAGAGAACCTGGACTCCTTTCGCTTCCTCCTGAAGCAGGCAGAGAACCTAGACTCCTTTCGCTTCCTCCTGAAGCAGGCAGCGAACCTAGACTCCTTTCACTTCCTCCTGAAGCAGGCAGAGAACGTGGACCTTGTTGCGGATGACCCTACCCAAGAGACACCAACAAGATAAGAGATGACGACCGAAGAAGTTGATTCAGATCCTTTCTTGGAGCAACCTTCATGAACACCTCACAAACTCCCCCTCACAAGATCCTCTCTCTCTCTCTCAAGATTTTCTCTAGCAAGGAAGGTGGCAAAAGATCTCAATGATTGAACAAAAGAGATCTTAAATAGGATGGCTAAAAAATTGTCCTGAAATTCAATTTGACGATTCTGTTCGTATAGTATGATCAAATATCGTACAGTACGATCAGTTCAAAAATAGTTTCAACCAGTATGAATGTAAATGAACAGTTCACAAATTTTACAAACATCGTACAGTACGATCCATAGATCGAACAGTACGATCAACTTATTCTCAACTGTTTGTACAGGATGATCTATGGGACGAACAAATTCATCTCTATCCATCATCCCGCACTGTACCCTTCGTATAGTATGAATAGTTAAATTTAGGTCATCATCCTGTACGATACAAATATCATCTAGGATGAATAGAATAAAAAATCTTAGTTTCGTCTGGTACGATCAATAGGACGATTGACATCATCTCTATTGTTCACACAATACTATCTAATATCGTACTGTACGAATGCAATTAATTAAGAAACCAAGATTTGATGACTCGATCACGGGGGATAACTTTGGTAGGATTTAAAATGTTCATACAGTACGATTATAATCTTACAGTATGATTAATTCAAAAATCAAAATTCAAATCTTACCAAATTAGTCCTGGAGGCTAGGGTTTTTCATGTTAAAATAAATCATACCGTATAATATGGATCTACAGTATGATTAGTTCTCAAAACTAATCATCCAGGATTAGCCGTAAGCCTGAGTATTTATGAGATATTGTACAGTACGATTAAAAAATTATACAGTATGATTTTCTTTAAAAGAAATACTAAATCACTCAAAAACTTCCCCTGAGTGTGTGTGCGCAAGGTTACTTAGCTTGGGGATCTGTTAAATTATACTTGACTCAAGAAAAATGAAAAGGTACATTGAACCTGAAACACAAATAGACTCTATCTTGAGTTGGCTTGAATTACATCAGATCTTTTGTACCTGAAAGGTTAGGCAATTAAATAAAAAACAGAAATGTTTGTTATCATCAAAATTACAATCCTTGAAATCAGGTTTGCAACAGTAAATACCTTACTTGGGCAATAGGAGTCCAAGGATCGTAGTGTAAAACCTATGAATTCACAGTACACATATCTACCTATTTTGCCCCAATTTGAAAAAGGTATTCTCCAAAATTTTGTATTTAAATATTCTTCCATGTGTTTGGGCAAGTTTTATATGCATGTAAATATTTCAATCTATTCTAGTTTAAAATTTTATAAAGTTTATCCTAAGGCACCACAATGTCGGGGTAGGAAACATCACAGCTTTGGGCTTTTAATATTTTTGTCTATTAAATTTAGGTGTTACGACACTGGGTAGTTTTACGGCATCAGGAGCTCCTAGAGGGAGTGCGGCAAAATGAAAATTTCGGCGCCATCAAATTGGGGCTGATTTAATTTTAAAACATCCATTTCCACTAAATGAAATTTATATCTCTCCTTTAGGTAGTTGACTAGAGATTGAAAGGAGAGTTCTTGAGAAAGAAAGCTAGGGTTTTGACAACTCTAGTCTATTTTTTGTTGCTGCCCCAATTCTAAAAGTTATCTAGCTTAAGGTAGGTTATATTTTTTCCTATTTTAGTTTTAAAAGTATGAGGGATTAAAGATTTGTTAATTTAAATTTAATATGGTTAACAAATACTAGGATTGATATTTAAATATCTTTCACTGTACAGCTTTTTGTATGTTATATATATATAATAGTTTTTTAACATTTAGGTATTTTTCTAAGAAATGTTTAGTAGGTAAATTTAAAAATGTGATATTTTAAGCAAATTAGAAAATAATTATAGTTAAGAAAATTTTATAGAATGAATAAGCTTAATAATAGTGTTCTAAATAAGCCCTAAAATTTTGATAATATTGTAAAACTATATAATTTTTTTGCTCAGTAGATAATTCTATTTCCTACCGTTGAAGTATAGTGTGAAACATTGAAATTGATTTATTTACATATCTTTTACTGCAATGTAATGATATGTATTATTTGCGTGAAATGTGTGAATATGAATAGAAATGTTGTGTGGTGGAAGTTATATTCGAGAACTTCTATTTTGGTGCTAAATGCATATTCTAGTTCCGCATGCATATTCTGGTGTTAAATGAACACTCTAGTTCTAAATATCTAATATAAGCTAGGCATTGGGAGTCATAAAGGTTTATTTTCTAATATTCTATATAGTCATATTTATTTGTTTTATTTGACTTTTATGGGTCTATGTAGCCATGCACTATATTATAAAATTGTATATACACTTTGATTAAATTAGAGGAAACCTATTGATGATCCTGTTTTTTTCTAATTATTGAAGTACTTTAAAGCTTTGTGGTATATATCAATTAATAGAAGAAATCCAATTAGTCCCCTAAAACTTAGATCTTTGGCTGATTTGTCCAAATTCAAAATGGTGCAACCTCTCTATTTATGGGTAGTATCAATTTGGGATTTGATAGCTCCTTTTTGGTATTAGAGTAGTTATTTTGGGGAAAATTAATTATAAAATAGAGCTATAAGAATTAATCTGTTGTCAAGTGAGGTTGATTTGGGTAATATTTAGGTATTCATTTTTGCTTGTTCTCATGTGCAATTCTATTCAATGCAGTGTGCCCTATGGTTTTTTTTTTATGCATCTAGTGCTAGCCAGGCAACACAAGTGGAGAGTACCACTCCTTTGTTAATTCTAATTCCATTTCATAATTTACTACTTTGGTAGCCCAGTTGATGGGTGAGGCACCAAGCAGGATTTCCTCTATTTGATCTAATGATTTTTATAAACACTTATAGAAATTTTTTAGGTTGAAACTTTTGAGATTTGACGGTGTTGTTGAGCTAGCCTAAAATACAAGAAGATTGGATGATAAGGCTAGAGCAGACTTTTTGTGGGACATAGTTTCCTTCTAAAAGGAAGGTATTGTTAGCTATTTTTCTATTAGATGGTGAGGCAAAGCACTGGTGGCTGGGTTAGTAAAAGAAAATGTTTCATGGGAGGCTAAACTTGCTAATTAGTTGGAATGAGTTTGCTAATGTTTTTAGTGAGTAGTTTGTAGCTCCATATATATGGTAGAAGATGTAGAAGGCTTTTCTAGGCTTATTCAGAGGAGTAGGACAATCATATAGTATGAGGAAGACTTTGTTTCTCTCGCTAGGTATGCTTTGTAGTTGATTAGCACTTTCTAAGGATAAGTGTTACAGATTTTGAGAGGGCTCCTTAAAAATTATAGCTAGATCTTAGTTCTATTCCAGCTATTTTTTTTTTTTTTTCAAATTGGTGAAGAGAGCTTGTCTGATAGGGAATGATTTGATAGGTGCTTTGTAGCGATGGGTTGCTATTAGGAAGAGATTTGATGGTGAGGCTTTTGGTACAACAAATTTTTGGGGAGGAGGAGCAGGTTCGGGCATGTAGATTCTAAGAGAGGCGGGCAGTCTATATCTGTTATGGGTGATGGAAGTATAGTTAGTTTTTGTGGTTCTATTAGTGGGGCACCTGTGTGTAAAAGTTATGGTAGATGATACTTTAAGCGATGTTATAAGATGATTGGATAATGCTTCGAGGGTGGTCAATATGGAAATAAGGTAGTTGAGTGCCATTAGGGGGTACTAGATGGATGTTTTGAGTAAAGATTCAAGAACTCCATTAGATTAATAGGGAGAATGATGGTAGTTCTACCTCATTTGTTTGTTGATTGATTATATAGTCGAGGTAATGGTTCTTGTTTTGTTTTAGGGTCCATAGTAGGGTGACCATCTTGGAGCAACTAGAGAGGGCCTGATAGTTCTATCGCTCTAGCTCCAGTTCAAGCTTGTGTATAGAGTTTGACTCAGTACAAGGCAAGAGATGCTCTAGAAATGGTTATAGGTATAGCCTATATTTTTTATACACCTGGTTACATTTTATATTATTTTGGAGCAAGTCACTTAATTATTTCTAAGAAGTATTTTAATTTACTACACTTTCCATACAGATTCTTTGTTTTTTCTCTATTTATTACTTTTTAGACTAAGGAAGATATGATTGTTAGAAGAGACTATTTCTATGATATTGAGTTATTAGGAAAAAAGTGGAGATTTAGTTTGATTTGATTACCTATCTCTTACTTTAACATCATTTCAGGGAAAGATTTTTTGAGCGTATATGAAGCTCAAATTGATTGTTTGAAAAAGAAGGTTGCATTTTTTCTAGATAGCAAAATTTTATTTATTTTATTGATTTAGTGGAGTTTTTATATATCTGATATTTTCTTTTTAGGAGGATAAGTTATGGAAGAAGGGTTGTAGTGTATTTCTAGCATCTATTATGGATAGGAGCATAAACTCAAGATCTATATCTAATATCATGATAGTGTGGGAGTTTCTTGATGTCTTCCTAGGAGAAATTAGTGTTTACATCATCTGATAGAGAGATTTACTTCTATAATTATGTGTTTTAGGGTGATGCCCCTACATCAAAGGCTAGTGTGTTTCCGTAGGGAGCACCTATTTTATTTATGAAGAAGAAGGATGGCGTGATGCATATGTGTATCTGCTAAAGCTCAATAGATTGTTAAACCTAAAGCTAATGTCCCAAGGCTAACCAAAACCGGGGGGGGCGGGTGAATTGGTAATTTTAAAAGTTTCTTGGTTAATTCTGAAAACCATTTAATTAAAATTTATTACAATGCTAAATTTTTTAAAGTGAATTTTCAACTACAGAAAAATTAAAGTAAATGCAAAAAAAAAATAAAATGCAGTAAAAGTAATAACAGAAGACACCAGATTTTATATTGGTTCTGTCCAACATGACCTACGTCTACTCTCTAAAGACTCTTTCTCCAGGTATTGCACTATACCAAAGTGACTCTCTTTTAGCCCCCACAGCAAGGCGGAGAAGCCCTTATAATTTTCCTCTCTTTCACCAAACCCCAGTGCGGTAGATAATTGTCATCCTTTTTCACCCTCCTGGTGAAGGAAGAGAACCAACTGTCCTTTCTCATCCTCCTGGTGATGGTAGAGTACCAACATCCTTTCACACCCTCCTGGTGTCGGCAGAGAACCTACCATCCTTTCTCACCCTCCTTATGATGGCTGAGTACCAACATCCTTTCACACCCTGCTGGTGTCAGCAGAGAACTGGACCTTCTCTTGAAAATCTTCTCTCAATAAGCCCTCAAGAAAATAGGGAAGAACTTTGAAGAATAAGTAGGAGATCCTCACCAATGGGCACCTTTGTGAATTTCCTCACAAATTCCTCTAACAAGAACTCTCACTTTTCACTCTCAAATCACTCTCCCAAACACACTCCCAAGGCATACTAAGAGAATTTTCGAAGAAGTTACTAAGAAAGTCAGTTTTTAGGACTCTTATATACAAAAGGATAAGAAAAACCATCCAAAAACTAAAAATTTCAAGTTTAACGGATGAGGATCGTACAGAATGATCATACTTCATACATATGAAAAGTTCAAAATATGCCCAGTTTGTATAGGATGAACCGGCACGATCCTTATTTCGTACTCTTGTTGGCATATGTTTGAACCCATCTCGTTCAGTATGATCAGTTTAAAAAAATGAAACTTTCATCTATATGAGCGTGTACGAACCCCATTCCGTACTCTCATCGATGCCTGTATGAACCAATATCAAATAATACGATTAGTTCAAATTTTTGTTGTATTCATACGAGACGAACTGGATGAGCTAGATTTCGTACGTGATGTGCATCTAGGATGAACAAATTTCATACAGTACGATCAGAACTTAGAAAATTTTTTCATACTTGAGTCAATTAGATCAGTTCTGGAGGAACACTCAGGATAAATTGTCCGTACGATCCTTATATCGTACAGTATGATTAGTTTAAAAACTACAAGTTTTGTAATACTCCCCCAATGTGTGTGTGCACGATTACCCGATTACAATCACACTCTCTAAAACTCAAGAAAAATAAAAAATATAGACTTTAATTACAATAGACCCTAGTCTAATTTATCTTGAAGTCTCTAGCAGTCTGGAGTATGATTTTCCTGAAAAATGTTAGTACACACAAACAATATTTCTAACATATGTTAGGAGAAATAGTAATTAAATAATAAGATTTTGGTATCATCAAAAACTCACATATTTCAAAAAAACTCAATCTTGAAAACTAATTTGCAACAATCTCCCCCATTTTGATAATGGCAAAATAAATATTATTTGAGTATATTCTCCTTAGCTCCCCTTAAATGAATGACCAGTTTAAAATAAGGGATTCCTATGAAGATCGGTAATAAAAATAGAAACACAAGAGACATGAAAACATAAACAACAGAAATACGAGAACCACATAACACAAGAGACAGAGAAACAATGACACAAAAAAGAGAGACACACACATACAAACATTATATAACAAACAAAAAATATCTAACATCAAATAATATAATACAAACATCAAACAATATATTATGACTCCCCGTTTTGACAACAACAAAAAGGGAAGTAAACCTCTTAATAAGTTTCAATTGATACCAATCAAGATAGTTGATGATGAAGAAGATGTTAAATTAATTGCAAATACTAAAATTAAGATCACATGCAAAAGATAAAAACTCAAATTTTAAATCACAGAATAATATGGATAGGAAAAATTGATCTGTATCACTATTTGAAATAGATAGATTATATAACCATTATAATTACAGAAATGTTGAAATAGAATTAAAAGTATTTTGATTCAATAGTGAAGATCAATGTTGATTATATAGATTTATGTGACTGAAAATTTGAAAAAGGAAAGAACAATTGGCGACATTGCGCATCTTTTCAATTGGTTGTGGCACACTTTGTGCATCTTATCAGCTTGGGCTAATTTTGTGCCTCTTTTCAAATTGGTGAAGATTGCGCATCTTTTCATATAATTGGCACACTTTGTGCATTTTTTTGTTTGGGCTAATTTTGTGCCTCTTTTCAAATTATGTCTTTCCAAAATCACTAACTCTTAACACAAATTTTAATAATGAACAAGGATGAGCACCTTGAAATAGAAGTAAAAATAAAGGAATAACATCAATTTTTGCAACAATTACAGCTAAGTAATACTTGTCTATTAAAGATATAAAATTGATCTTCTATTCTACACCCAGTCACGATGTAATTTAAACATTTTGAGAGATTAAATTTAGCAAGGAAATTAACTTTGTAGAGCAAATTCATTCAACATTTCAAATTAGCAATCAACTACATTTCATTAAGAAATTTTAAACATTTCAAGACAAGTCACTATGTCATTCACATTGTAATATGCATCAAAACATCAGTTTTTCATTTCATGAAAATTCAACCAACTTACATTCATCACACACAACAAACTATCAAGTTCACTTACAAAGTACAACATCCAAGAACAATCATCCAAGTATCACATCCAGGAATATGAAGTACAACTACCAATATAGTCAACTTTCAAAGAAAAGCCAAACAAAATCGAAGGACCAACAACAAAACCAAGTAGATCAAAGCCTAAAAGAAAAACCATCACAACTATAGCACAGGAGTACAACTAGCTAATTCCTGAGGGGCCTTGATCTAGAGGTGGTGGAGGATTAAATGTTGTGAAGTAGCTATTTATTATAGTTACATTGGCATTAACAAAATCAAACTGTTCACGTATCCACCCCATGTATTCAGTATATCATGCATCCTACTAGTTCATCTGAGTCTCAATTTGATCAAAGCGTTGATCAAAATGAGATTCCATTCTGTCGAATTGCTGGACCATTTCTAGATAAAAATTCTGGTCAGGTCTAGGTGCAGGTGCAGGTGTTGGAGGAGGGGCTCCTTCTCCCTCAGAGTCATCTCCACCTAATCCTTGATCCTAATTAAATAGAGCTCTAAAAGAGGCATTGTTGAAGTAAATAGGCATTTCAGTGGGAGGATCAGGATGGATCAGGTTGTATTTCTTCTCTAAAACATAAGTCACTAGATGTCCTAAAGCCATATTTTTCTTTCTCTTATTATAAGGACTTCTAATATCAGAAAGAGCATAGAGATAGTCAATGATTAGTTGGGTTTCATCAATAGGAGTTCCAGTCATAATTAGGTATATGATAGTGGACAAAAGAGGAGTCATATTTATGCGATCACCAGCTTTTGGAATTATAGAGGTTCTCAAAATATGCTAGATGATCCTAGCATTTTGGTTTAAGGTATAGACTCGAGGAAGATGACTAACTTTTTCTACACCTCTAAGAGTTAGGTTTACATCTATCCAATTATAGTCTGCCCTCGAAGTCATAGTATGGGCTCTATCTCCAATAGTCCTAAGATGCAGATAGTTTCTTAGATCCTCCTTAGTTATTTCTACATATTGCTTGAGGACATACGAGGTAATTCTTGTGTGGTCTTGATTCATCTTCTTATTATCAAAAAAGATTTGAAATGTTTCATGATTAAAGGAAAGAATCATTGTAAGAATGATGGAAAATTCAGTTGAGTCAAACAGTGGCCCGAAAGAAAAATTTAAATCGTTTTGAATGAGAACTCTAGATGGGGTTATCTTAGCGACACTAAAACTATCAAATGCCTCTTCATTTTCTCTAGTTAGAAAGTTATCATCCCTAGTAGTTCTAGAAGAAGATCCCCTAGAGAGTCTTCCACCTTTGCTACTATCACTAGCCATTTTGCTGTTTGAACACGAGAAGGTTTGGATATTGAAGGTGATTGTGATTAAAAACCATCAAATGCCTTTCTATTTAAAGAAAAAACTGCATATCATATAGTACAAAAATTGGATCGTACGTATGATTTGAAAATTATACAGGACGAAATAGTTTTCGTACAGATGAATGGAAACTACCAAAAATATAACAGCTTTTCGTAAACTGCCCTTCCCGAGGCATCCTTTCGTACAGGCTTTTTGACTAATCGATCGTAAAAATAATCACGTGTTTGTACGGGACAATCAAAATATCAAAGATCATTTAATGGTCATTGGGTTCATCCTTATCCAAATTTGACAACAAGGATCGTATAAATGAATTATAATTTATACATATGATCTGACAAATAACTGATATGCATGGAAAACCATCCCTAATCGTATAGATGAAACTACACCAATTATACAGTACAATACCACAATTGTATAATATAAAACTCTGTAAAAAATTAAGTTCCATCACCTCAACTCATAAAACTATCATGCACACGCTATAGAATTTGTATAGTAGGAATAAGTTTCACACAATGCGAATAAAAATACAAAACACAAACATGACAAATCGAAAAGCTTTTCAACAACTAATCATTTAAAGAGCATTGACTTGAAAACTTATCAAAACATTATCAACGATTAAACACTCAAAAGAAGGCGAACAAAAATAAACAAACTATACTAAACATACATTTAACATAAATAAATACATGACAACACAGACAAATCAAGTTCAAAAAATTTCAAGTCAAGCATTGAGATCAATCACACCTAGCCTTGTTCTTAAAATGCTAAAAGTGTCAAAGGCTAGTGGTTTTGTAAAAATGTCTGTAAGCTAAATTTTAGTAGTAACAAGGTGCAATTCAATTTCTCCCTTAGCTACATGATCCCTTATGAAGTGATGCCTAATGTCTATATGCTTGGTTCTAGAATGTTGAATAAGATTCTTTGAAATACAAATGGCACTAGTATTATCATAGAGAATAGGGATTGTGCCTACAGAAAATCCTAAGTCATTCAATTATTATTTTAACCAAAGAACTTGTGCTGCATAACTACATAAGGTAATGTATTCTGCTTCAGCAGTAAAAATGTCTACTGAATTCTATTTCCTACTAGACCAAGATACTAGAGAATTTCTAATGAATTGACATATTCTAGAGGTACTTTTTTGATCAACCTTACATCCTGCAAAATTTGAATCAAAATATCCAACAATTTCAAAAGAAGAGCTGTGCTTAAGATATCAAATTCCTAAGTTTTGGGTTCCCAAAAGATATCTCAAAATTCTTTTAACAGCAGTCATATGTGATTCCTTTAGATCAGCATAAAAACTAGCATACAAATAAATACTAAATATGATATCTAGTCTACTAGCTGTCAAGTAAAGCAATGATCCAATTATTCTTCTAAATTTCTTCTGATCAATAGATTTCTCATTTAGATCCTTATTTAACTTACTGAAGAACTCATTGGTGTACTAACTTATTTAGCATTATCCATTTCATATTTCTTGAGGATTTCCTTAATGTACTTCGAATGACTAAAAAAAGTTCCTTCCTAATTTTGCTTAATGGTAAAATCAAGAAAATAACTCAAATCTCCTATTAGACTCATCTCAAATTCACTACTCATTATTTTTGAAAAATCATCACAAAAATTTTTATTTATAGATCCAAATATGATATCATCAACATATATTTGAACAATGAGTATGTCATCTCCTATTTTCTTCAAAAAGAGAGAGATGTCCACACTTCCTTTTACACAAGATTTCTCTAATAGGAAAGTGCTTAACCTCTCATATCAAGCCCTAGGTACCTATTTTAGTCCATACAATGCATCTTTCAATTTAAACACATGAGGGAGTTTAGAATTTTCAAAACCTAGAGGTTGCTCAACATAAATATCCTCTTATATCATCCCATTCAAAAAGGCACTTTGACATCCATTTAATACAATTTAAATCCTTTAAAATATGCAAAGGCTAACAGAACCCTAATTGCTTCAGGTCTTACTACAGGGGCAAAAGTCTATTTAAAATCAATCAATTCTATTTGATTATACCCCTTAGCCACCAATCATGCCTTATTGCTAATCACAACTCCTGAATCATTCATTTTATTTTTGAATACCCACTTAGTTCCAAAAATACTTTGATCCTTTAGCCTTTTCATCAATTCCCAAACATCATTTCTTAAAAATTGATTCAACTCTTCTTGCATGACCAAAATTCAAAATTCATCCAAAAGTGCTTAATTTATATTTCTGGGTTCAATCATTAATATAAAGGTAGAATGGTTCGCCCCTTTTCTAAGTTCGTGCCTAGTCCTAACACTCTCACTAGGTTCACCTAAAATTAATTCCTAAGGGTGATTCTTAGAAAATTTCCAATCTCTAAGAAAAGGGTTTTATTTTTCTTTATTTTCCTCCAAATTTGTCTTTTCGATTTCATGAGAGACATTTCCAATCTGCTCTTCTTTCAATCTTGGCTCTTCCAAAATGTCAGATTCATCAAAAATGAAATGTGTGGTCTCCTAACCTACCAAAGTCCTCTTGTTAAAAACTCTATATGATTTTCCAAAACTAGAATATCCAAGAAAAATTCGTTCATTAGATTTTGGATCAAATTTTCCTGAAGTAGTCTTCCCATTATTATGAATAAACACCTTGCATCCAAAAACATGCAAATATGAAAGATTTGGTGTTCTACCCTTAAGAAGTTCATATGGTGTTTTGTTTAATTTGGATCTAAAGTTCACCCTATTCAGAACATAACAGGTTGTACTAACCGCTTCGGCCCAAAAATATTTTGGAAGTGAGTATTCTACCAACATAGCTCTAGTGGCTTCTATTAATTTTTTGTTCTTTCGTTCAACAACCCCATTCTACTGAGGGGTCTAAGGTGCTAAAAAATTGTGATCATCTCCATATTCTTTACAAAACTCTTCAAATTTCTCATTTTCAAATTCTCCTCCATGATCACTTTGAATTGCTAAGATTTCACACCCTAGTTTTGTTTGAATCCAAGTAAAAAAACTTCTAAATTCATCAAAAGATTCACTCTTATGAAATAAGAATTTAACCCAAGTGAATCCAGAAAAATTATCAACAATCATAAATCCAAATACTTTACCTCCTACACTTATAGTTCTAGCCGGTCCAAAAAGATCCATATGAATAATTTCCAATGGCTTGCTAGTTTTAGGATCCTTATTGGAATAAAAGGAGGACTTCACCTATTTTCCTAGTTTACATGCATCACACAGGTGATCCTTAGTAAAGTCTAGTTTTGGTATTCCTCTAGCAAGTTCTTTTTGGGAAATTTTTCTAAGGTTCTTCATGCTAGCATGACAAAGTCTCCTATGTCATAACCATGATTCATAAAAAAATATTTTTAAATAAAAAGCCTTAGAAGATTTAATACAATTCAAATCTAGCATGTACAGATTGTTTATCCTATTTCATTCAAAACATCAATTCCATTTTGGCTTATAATCCAGCTAGTGGGAAAAAAATTTACACTATAACCCTTATCACATAGTTGACTAATATTCAACATATTATGCTTTAAGCCTTCTACAAGTAAAATATTCTCAATGAAGAAATTGTTCAAGTTTCCAACTATACCTGTCCCTATCACCTTCCTTGTGGTATTGTCTCCAAGTGTAACCTTGCCTCCATTCCTGGCTTCCAGCGATATGAACTGTGTTGTATCTCTAGCCATATGCTTTGAACAACCGCTATCCATGTACCAAATTCTATCATGGGGTCTTGTATGAGAGCGTACCTACAAAATGACCAAACATTAGACTTAGGAACCCAATTAAGTTTGGGTTATCCTCTTGGTAAAAATAAACTAGATGCATGTGTGATATACTGTGTTTTATGCATCTTCGATCTCCACACTAGATGTGTTCTACTATGAATGTTGTAAGTGTGGGAGATGTGTCCTAACATTCCACAGGTAAAATATCTCACACTAGGAAAAGGATTTCTTAATCTATATGAATTATAATATCTTTTCCTAGGTGTTAAACTCATATTCTTTTGCTTAGACTATAGAATTATTGAAGTGTGGGTGTCAGTCTATTTTCTTTAATAATTTTCAATTCCAATTCAAGATATGAGTTTCTATCTTCCAATATACAAATATCTATTCTCAAGTCAATCTCTCTACATTCTATTTTTTCCAAAAAATCTTTATAATCATTTTCAAGTTCTTTGTGAGATGATTTCAATAATTCATGCTATTTGTTCAAATCATCAAACTCATCCAATAGACTCATGTGGTTGCTATCTATATTTGCATGATCTTTCATAACGATTTCATGCTCTTTTTACAAATTTAAATAATCTAAGTTGAATTTAGCATGTAATTTCTTAAGTTTCCTATATGTAGTATGAATCTTTTCAAAAACTTCAAACAACTCATCATAGGTTAAGTCACACACCTCCTATTGATCTGACTGATCAAGCTTGTCTGCCATTAAACAAAGGTTGGTGACTTCCTCCTCAGCTTCAATTTCTGATGAGTCAGAAGTTGAGTCAGACCAGAATGCTTTTTACTGCTTCTTCTTGCCCTTTCTAGCATTATTCATCTCCTAGACTTTCTCCTTGCTAAAACTATCTTTGAGATTCAGGCAATTGGATTTAATGTGACCAGGCTTCCTATATTCATGGAAAATCACATCATTAGAAGCTTTAGCATTTTTTTTGGAACTTACCCTTATTCCATTGCTGACATCTTCTTTTCTTTCTCCTTAGAAAACTTTTGAATTACCTTGTCATTAAGGCAATGCCGTCTTCATCCTCAGGCTGAGACTGATTACTCTCAGAGTCATCCACCTTCAAAGTAATATTTTTCTCCTTTTGCTTGTCACCTGCATCAATCTATCTTTGAGTCACAAATTGCTCGTAATCAATTAGTGACCCAAAAAGAATATCAAAAAAATAAGCTTTTAGGTCATTTGATTTGATTATAATAGTGATCTTTGCATCCTATGTACTAGGTAAACAAAGAAAAATTTTGTTTAATTTTTTTGCATTCGTTAGTTCTCTACCTAAAGCAAGCAATGAAGTGACTATTTGAGTAAAACGAGTATACATATCATTGATTGACTCATTACGTTTCATGCAAAAATGTTTATAATCGTGTAATAGTATGTTCAACCTAGATTGTTTCACTTCATTTGTTCTTTCATATAAAATGTAAAGTCTATCCCATATTTCTTTTCCCGACTTACAAGTTGAAACATGCATATAGTCCTCTAATTTTAATGCACAGAAAAAATATTTTAAACATTTAACATTCAATTGAGCTAGTTCTTTTCTTCTACTGTCCATTAATTAAAAAGAGTTTCAACTCTTATGCCTTCAACTAGTCTAGTGGGAGAAGTATAACCTTCCTTGACTAATATCCACATGTGATAGTCTTGAGATTAAAGAAAAGTAAACATTCGTGTTTTCTAAAAATCTAAGGGAATGTTATCAAATAATGGGGGTCTAGTGATCGAATACACTTTTTGTGTGTTACGGTTTCCAAATGTAGCCATGATCTTTTTCAAAAAGTTATCTAAACTTTAATTTTTGAACAATAGCTCTTATACCACTTGTTGAAGCTCAAGAGATTGTTAAACCTAAAGCTAATGTCCCAAGGCTAACCAAGAGGGGGGGGGGGGGGGGGGGGGGGGGGGGGGTGAATTGGAAATTTTAAAAGTGTTTTAGTTAATTCTGAAAATCATTTAATTAAAATTTATCACAATGCTAAATTTTTGAAAGTAATTTTTCAACCATAGAAAAATTAAAGTAAATACAAAAAAAATAAAATACAATAAAAGTAAGAATAGAAGACACTATATTTTATAGTGGTTTGGTCCAACAAGGTCTACGTCCACTCCCTGGAGACTCCTTCTCTAGCTATTGCACAATACCAAAGTGACTCTCCTTTAGCCACCACAATAAGGCGGTGACGCCCTTACAATTTTCCTCTCTTCCACCAAACCCCAAGTAGAGAACTATTATCCTTTTCACCCTCCTGGTGAAGGCAGAGAACCTACCGTCCTTTCTAACCCTCCTAGTAATGGCAGAGTACCAATGTCCTCTCACACCCTCCTAGTGTCGGTAGAGAACCGTCATCCTTTTTCACCCTCCTAGTGAAGACAGAGAACCTACTGTCCTTTTTCACCCTCCTGGTGATGGCAGAGTACCAACATCCTTTCACACCCTCATGGTGTCGGCAGATAATCAGACCTTCTCTTTAAAAACTTCTCTCAACAAGCCTTCAAGGAAGTAGGGAAGAACTTTGAAGAATAAGTAGGAGATCATCACCAATGGGCACCTTTGTGAATTCCCTTACAAATTCCTCTCATAAGATCTCTCACTTTTCACTCCCAAATCACACCCCCAAATACACTCCTAAGGCACACTAAGAGAATTTTCAAAGAAGTTACTTAGATAGTCAGTTTTTAGGACTATTATATACAAAGGTCAAGAAAAACCATCCAAAAACTAAAAATTTCAAGTAGGCCTCTAATTTGATCACACTTCGTATGTAAGAATAGTTTAAAATATGCCTAGTTTGTACCGGATGAACTGGTATGATCCTTATTTCGTACTCTGATTGACGTTTGTATGAACCCATAACACACAGAACGATCAGTTCAAAAAATAAAACTTTTGTTTATACGAGCATGTATCAACCCTATTTCATACTCTGATTAGTGTCTGTACAAACCCATATCGTATAGTATGATCAGTTCAAATTTTTGTTGTATTCATATGGGACGAATTGGACGAGCTAGATTTCATCCTTTGATTGGCATCCAGGATGAATACATTTTATATAGTACGATCTGAACTTAGAAATTTTTTCCAGACTTGAGTCAATCAGATCAATTCTAGAGGAACACTCAGGATAAGTCATCCTGTATGAACCTTAAATTGTATAATATGATTAGTTTAAAAACTGGAAGTTTTGTACTACTCCCCCAGTCTGTGTGTACAGGGTTACCCAATTATAATCACACTCTCTCAGACTTAAGAAAAACAAAAATATAGATTTCAATTATAATAAACCCTAGACTAATCTGTCTTGAAGTCTCTAGCAGTCCGGAGTATGATTTTCCCAAAAAATATTAGTACATACAAACAATATTTCCAACATATGTTAGGAGAAACAATAATCAAACAATAAGATTTTGGTATCATTAAAAACTCATATATTTCATAAAAACATAGTCTTGTAAACTAATTTGCAATAGTATCATTTATTCAGAGCTAGATAAAGCAATAATAAAAAATAAATTACCTCTGCCTATGATTGATGATATGTTTGACTAGCTTATAAGATATTTTATGTTCTCCCAGATAGATTTGAGATCAAGATACTACTAAGTAAAGGTTAGAGAACTAACTCAGAAGTCAATGCTTTCTCTTTAGTACATACAAAAAATATTTCCAACATATGTTAGGAGAAATAATAATCAAACAATAAGATTTTGGTATCATTAAAAACTCATATATTTCATAAAGACATAGTCTTGCAAACTAATTTGCAATAGCATCATTTATTAGAGGAAATTTATGAAAGGATTTTCTTAGATTTCTGCACCTTTGATCAGACTAACTCAGAAGTCAATGCCTTCTCTTTGAACACCTTATTATGAGAAGAGTTTTCATAGATTGAATGGTTATTTAACATCTTCTTTGATTTAGACTAACCCATTAAGTATAGAGGGATTCTAGATGTTCAGTGATGCTTCATTGAAAGGATTAGGATATGTTTTGATGCAGCATGAAAAGTTTATAGCATATGCTTCTAGGTAGCAAAAGCTACATGAGAACAACTACCTAACACATGATTTAAAACTTACTACTATAGAATTTACATTAAAGATCTGGAGGTACTATTTGTATAGAGTCAGGTGTGAGGAAAGCACCAATCATTAGAGTCTAAAGTATATGTTTACTTAGAAGTGTTTGGATATAAGATAAATTAAGTGGCTTAAAATGATAAAAGATTATTACCTGATTATTCGGTATCAACCAGGTAAGGTAAATGTTATAGCATATGTGTTAAGTGTAAGTTGTGTACAATTTAGGATGTTTAAATTAAATAAAAAAATGCTATTTTAGTTGTGCTTGTGTAGGAAATTTATGGGAAGAGTAAAAAAACATTAAGTGTTGAATAGAACTACAGCGCCATCAGGCAAAGCACTATAGCATTATGATCGTTAATGCTAAGGTGTCAAATTCAGACATTGTAGCATTGGTTTCTCTTTCTAGTGATGTAGTGACAATAAGTTCAATGTCACAGTATAACATAGCACCACTACCCTCAAATTCAGTAGTACTACATTAAAGCCTTAGGAAAATGAGTGCTTGAGCGCCAAGCCTTGTAATACCTTAGTGTGAAAGTCACATCCAAGTGTCATCGTGTATAGAAGATCAATTAATCTTTCTAGATAACAATTTTTTTATTACTTCTCTTCTATCTCATCTTTGAATGAATAAAATGAAAATGAGTTTACTTATTATATCTTTCATGTCTTGCTAATTCTATAATTCTAGGCTAATGATGTAAAAGCATAACAAGTACTAATGTAGAATCTTCTACCTTTAACGAGTATATAGATATTTTTAATATCTTCTTTCTATATTAAATGTATATAATGGCCATGTGTATAGTTAATATATAGTGTGATGTATAGTCTGAATGGAAGAATGTTGGAATAATTAGGAGCATTAAAATGAAATGTTGGCATGCGTAGACATAGGATGTTTGAATATTCTAGATTTTATGGAGGTAGAAAATTTATATAAAGGTCATAAACCTTTCTTTTCACTCCTACAATATTGATATAAATCTAGGGATGCATATGATCTAATAAACATCTAAAATTAAGAGTCTTATTAGGAAAACTATGTGGTTGCATTCATTAGTCAAAAATATTTTATATTCATTGGTATCAAATCTCATTGCGAGTTTTCTTTAAGTGTCAAAAATTTATAAAATATTAATTTTTAATTTTAGGATAAATTGGGTATTTGAAGTAAGCTACGGTAGTTTAATTGTAATTAAGCAGAACACATTCTCATGGGATCGACACTCAAGTCTAACACTTTATTAGCTGATCGAAATGTATACCTGCATATTTTGGCATAATGTTTTTTTTGTATATAAGAAAATCTAAGCATTTTTCCACTTCAATTTAAAGAAAGCACCAATTCAAGCCCCATATTAAGTTTTTGGCATAGTTGTCAAGGAAGAAACGTGTATACAACAATTTTAACTATATTATTGAAATAAGTGCATATTTAGACCTACATGTATCTTGTATTATTGTTCTATTTGATAAAGTTTTAAAAAGGTAAAAAAAGTATTTTATTGATTGGTTACCTTATGATTTTTATTTTAGTTGTTTCATTATTATTGTATTCTTGGTAGATCTAGTAGGGAGCCATTATTGTCTTACCCTTAGATTGATTGGACCCCAACAAAAATTTGAAAAAAATAAAAAGATTCTAGAGATGTCTAAAGAAGTACATAATCAGGACCAATCTTGACCTCTTAAAGAGTATGCTAACACTTTTGTAGAAGGAGTCCATTAGTGTTTTAATAGACCAACAATCTAGGATAAAAACTTTGAACTGAAACTTGCCATAATTCAAATGATTCAAAATTTCTAATTTAGGGGAACTTCTATTGAAGATCCTAATTTATACTTAGCTAGTTTCTTGGAAATCTATATAATATTTAAGTATAATAATATCAGTGATGATTATATTAGACTTAGATGGTTCCTATATTCTCTAAGAGAAAAAGCTAAGACATGGTTGAATTATTTACCCCCAAGCTCTATAACCACTTGGAATGAGTTGGCTCATAAATTCCTAGCTAATTATATTGCATCTTCATAAATCATCAAACTTAGAAATGACATCACATCTTTTGCCCAGTTTGAGAGAGAATCAATTTAAAAAAGTTGGGAGAGATTTAAGAGAATTAATGGGAAATACCCTCATGATATTTTATCAGATTGGTTGGTTATTCAGACTTTTGATAATGAATTGATAGAATCCCTTAGATCAATCACAAATACTTCAGTTGGAGGATCTTTAATGTCTAAGCCATATGACCAAGCATATAAACTGATAAAGGAAATGACTAGAAATAATTTTTTGTGGCCTACTAATAGGATGAATTCTAAGAGAATAGCTGGAATATATGAATCGTATGCTTTGTCAATTCTTACTTCTCAGGTAGCTATAATTTCTAAGAAATTTGATATTACTAGAGTTAATTCAAGATCAGAATCATCTATATAATTAGAAGAGCATAATTTTAATTTTAATGATGATAGTAGTGTTTAAGGAATGAAAAATATGAATTTGATTGAATGGAAAAAATAATCCCTATTTCAATACATACAATCCATGTTGGAGGATTCACCTTAATTTTAATTGGTCTAATAAAATGTTGGTGATAACAATTAGTGGAATGTAGGTCAATCAGATAAAATAGGAAATTAGAATAATCCTTAGCAACCTATAGTGAATCCAAGGCCATATTATCCCCCCACTTTTAATGAAAATAATTAAATCAGAGATAAGAAGACACCTTTGAAAGTTGTAGTGATACAATTGGGAACTCAATTATAAAGTCAAGCTACTTTAATTAAAAAATTTAAAAAATTAATTAGGATATCTTCTAATCTATTTTAGTAGTAGACCCCTTAGAGGATTGCCTAGTAATACTGATATTAACCGTAGGGAAAAAGGAAAGGATCTTGGCGTAAACCACTTGTGGAATGGTAATGATGCACCCCAGCCAAATTAATAAATCTAGGCAAGTCTAGTTGAAGACTATAAACTTAGTGTTGGTGGGAGGCAACCTAAATATGTTTCTTGTTTTGAAGTTCTTTTCAATTATTTAGCTCCTTTCTTATGTTTTATGCTATTTTGTGATCATCATTTTATGTTTAGTATACTTGTTTACTATTAGTTTACATTATTTTGTTATGTTATTTAAATTTAATTTAAATTCTCAGTTATTCTTAAATTGTCCTCTAGAAATACTTACACTTTGATTGCTTATTTAGCCAAAATAAAAATCATAATTAAAAATATATAAAATTAGGATAATAACAAAACTCTAGATGATAGTTTGAATGAATAATGAAAAATAATTTATAATTTGAAATGATTATTTATTAGCTAATGTAGATCATCAAAGCTATTGATTTGGTTTGAATTTAGAAGCTATGTATTAATACATTAACTACTAAATTGAAAAATGTATAATCAAATTTAGGGAAAAGATATGGTAGCCTAAATTAAGTAGATTATAGTAAACTTTAAAATGGAATTAGTTATCTCATTTTTTTATTAGGGGAAACCCGTAGAGGGGCCTACACATTAATATAATAAAGGATTACAAGGTCCTTAATGAGAACCTTCAGCTCGGTAAGTGATCTCATTGAATCTTTACATTAAATCAATTAGGGTTTCAAGAGGATGAAAGCAAATTTGATATTCAAAACTTTTAAATATGTACTCCACAAAGTATGAAAGAACAACATTTATTAAAATTTTTAAAAGAGATAAATGAAAAGGAGAAAGAAGAGTATATTCAAAAATTGGTATTTGTTGAAGCTCAAGTTCAAATGCATCCTAATACATAAATAAAAAGGACAAGGTAAGTTAACTAGTACATATCATGGTGCACTAATAAACATCCACTTTAACTACAAGCATAACTAATCCCAAGGTTATACTATTCATTTATGAATTCCAAATTCAATTTTATATTTACGTAATAGAAAGGGTGATTGATTGGGATAATTGTTATGACTTTTTAAATTAGAATTATAATTTTTTGTATTCCAAATTATATCTGGATTGTGATGTATTATCTTATATTTTAGTAATTTTAAATTATCAATTATTTACTTTGGCTATTAAGTAATCAATAAGTGATTTTTATCATTATTTGTGGACAAGCAAGAGTTTAAGCTAGGGAGAATTTGATAAATATAAATTATGTATTATTTAATATGTTTAAATTCAATAAAAATGAGTTGTTTAGTTGTATTTGTGTAGGAAATGTACATGAAAAGGCTAAAAACTATAAGTGCTAAACAACATCACAGTATCATCAGATAAAGCGCATTATAATCGTCAACATCGAGGTGCCTAATTCAAACATTACAAAGCATATTTCCATATTTTCCAATATCACAATGACACTAAGGTCATCACTGCAGTGTAACACAGTGCTGCTACCCCGAATTTTGGAAATTTTAGCATTGTAGCAGAGGAGCCTCAACAAAATGAGGAAAGAATGTCGAGCATTGTAATGCCTCAGTGTCAAAAGTCACATTCAAGCACCGCAGTGCTCAAATTTTTTAGCACCACAGTGCAAAAATTATCGAGATGGAAAGTCATATTGACTTAATCAAAAAGATGTGTTGGTTTAGCCATTAACCATGTTAGATCAGCCAATGCCGTAGTAGAGAGCATTACAACACTGAGGTGCCATTACATTTTATATAGTCAGGATGCCACATTATTAAGCACCGTGGTGCCTGTGACCATCCCTAAACTTACAATAAAGAGCTTTGTCGTTTCATTATTTAGGGAGTTCTATCACTTGAGCAAAAATTTATAATTTTTAGTATGTTTTTTTAGTGCCCCCTTAGAGTAAAGTCTATGGCAGGATAGGGGAGCACATGATACTTATATTGGGAGATCTAAGCCTATCTTATGAGAGTAACTCTAGTATTAGAGAAACAACGAGTGTCGAGAAGATCAATTTATCCTGGGTGATAATTTTTTTATTACTTCTCTAGCATCTCCTCTTTCAATTAATGAAATATGAAATAGCTACACTATTTTACATTCCATGTATGTATAATTCTCTAGTTTTGGGCTAATGATGTAAAGCATAACAAGTAAACCAAACCATAACCCTTTTTTACCCTTATAACCTCAATAAAGATTTAGGGATGCATTTGCTCTGATTCATATCTAAATTAAGAGTCGCTTTAGGAAAACTATGTTATTGCATTCATTAGTCAAAAATATTTTATCTTCATTGGAATCAAATCATCTTGCAAGTTTCTTTAAATGAAAAAATAAAAAAATATCAATTTTTTGCTTTAAATAGGATAAATTATGCTTTTGAAATACGTAGTAGTTTAATTAGAATTATACAGAATACTTCCTCATGCAATTGGCACTCTACTCTAACACTTTATTACTTGATCGACATATTGTGGACAAATTTTATGTTTGGTGCTATATGACTTGCATTAAATATTTATTTTAACAAATTTGCATAGATAATCATTATACCATTCTGAAGGATAGACTAATTTTTTACTATCAATTTGAAAAGAGAAACTCCATTTCTTTTCATAGTCAAACACAACATAAGGAATATTTATTTTATCCATAAGAAGAAAAAGAATATTCACCTATCATTTTAATCATAAAATTAAATCAATGAATTTATTTTCATAAAAAATGAATAAGGAATATGCAATTCAACCCTAACGATTAAAAGAATATTCACATATCTCTGTAATTATAAAACTAAACTAATGTTTAAAACTTAGGTCTGCTTTCATAGATTCTTCCCCTATGTTAGAAAGGAACTAAGGTAGCGTTTATTTTAATTTTGGGTTCAAAACTTCCTATAAGAGAAAGCCCCTATAATTAATTATATCTCATAAGAGAATACTCTCGATTAAAGTAAAGACTAAAGTCTTCAAATTCATATAGATTTAAAGAAAGGCTTGGGCTATCAAGATTTTAGAGTATACATGATTTAGATTATAAATTATGATTTTGATTTGAATCTTTGCAAAGATAGAATAAGAAGGATGTGGAGAGACTAAGACGTGTGTAAAATCTAAATTTATGCTTCCCTAGAGTGAGCTATATGCTAACCATCCTAAGCACAATCAATCATTATATGAATGCGGGATAAGATTGGCTCTATTCTAGAAATGAAGAAATTATAATTTAGAGGACTATAATCAATACTTTAAAATATATACATAACCACACAATGAAATAATACATGAACAATAATGTATAAATAAAAAATTTTATTCATTGATAATTTCTCATAGTATAACCTAGGGTCTGCTATAAAATAATGGTGGCAAGGCTCCACCAACAACAAGCCTAGATTTCTACTTTTATATAAACATAGACTTAAATATGATTATTTATTTCTTCATGGAATCCTCTTGCTTTTGAATCTTCTATAGAATTTCAAAAGATAATGATCTTCAAAGGAAGAATAATAATTTCCTTTTAGAACCTATCAATGTAAATAAATAATCATCTTTAAATCTTTTACAACTCTTGACATTATAAAATTAAATCTAGCTATACAAAAATCTAAAATATTTACATTTATAATTGCCATGACATTTACATTTATATCATTGACTATGTGCATTCTACTTTTGAAGAAATATAAAAGAAATATACACATATAATGTAGTGTGAGTGCATATATAAAAATAAAGCAGCCTAAGACCCTACTCCAAATGTGCACCAATACAAATATAAATATGACATCTAGAAAAAGAAAAAAAAAGAATCAAAACATAAGAATCCTCTTGGCAAGGCAATCCATAAGCAAAGAAAACCAAATCACTGACCTAGCCCAGATTAGAGTTATTTGTCCTAGCAAATCATCTAAAGTTTTTTTATAAGCTATGTAACCTGGATAGATCCAAGGCTTTATTTGTTTGCAGTTATCTACAAATGATTTTGTTTGATTAAGGCCATTGAAATGTGTTTTGAATTTAATTTTTAACATTTTATAAGTTTTGAATTTCTTTTAAGGGGTGTTTTAGTTATTGAGGTTGTTTAAATTTAAGTTTTAAAGAACATAAAGCTCAACAATTTTAAAGTGCTTTAAGTTATTGATTAGTGAGTACTAAGCTTATATTTGTAAAGCTATCAATCCTCTAAAACTAGTGTAGATAGGTTGCATACAGTCCTTACATTTTAATTAAGTATTTTAGCCCTTAAAATTTTAAATTAAATACACATTTGTCTTCCTAAAAGGAGTTAAGCACAAGGGTATGAAAGTTTCAATGTATAAGAATTTATAACTTATTTTTAATTAATTTATTTCATTGATTATTATTTATTAAATTTATAATTTAATATTTATATTCTTTCAATTCATTCGTGATGTTGTCATAATGGGCATGATGACCAAAGCCTCATTAGGACATAGATCCCCACTGCTTGAGGCATTCTAGACGATAAAGTTTTTTGAGGGAGTGTTTATTTTTTATTAATTTAATCCATTAATAATTTATAAAGTTTATAATTTATCATTTATATTTTGTTAATTCATGATGTTATCACAATGAAAACAAGGATTAAAGCTTCCATGAAATAAGTAATGTTGTAGCCAGAGGTATTTCATCCTAAAAGCTTTATTAGTAGAATGTATCTGATTTAATTAATTAAGTGTTATATTTACTAAACATTTTGTTGATTTATTAAAATTTTAAATTTATTGATTTGTGTAATGAATTAGAGTTTAACCAATTATTAATTTTTTTTGTTAATGAATTTTTGCCTTGTGGTGTCATAGCGTGGGGGTAGGTGGCACTACATCTTTGAGCTCTCTAAATTTTTGACAATTTAATTTTTGGTTGTATGGAGCTGGGGCAACATACTCATAGGTAGCTAGTGGTATGGACTAAGATGAGACTTGACTAGTTAAAATATACTTAGTTTTCTTTGATATAGAATTAAAATGCCACTAAATTTTGCAAGTATACATGCCAAATCAAGTAATAAAGTGATAGAGTATAGTGTCAAACCCACAAGAAAGTTTTCTGCTTAATTTCAATTAAACTACAACCTAATTCAAATGCACAATTTATCCTATAGAAAGTAAAAATGATATGTTGGAGTTTTTGTCATTGAAAGAAAAAATTGCAAGGAAATTTTACTACTTATAAAAATAAATTATTTTAGACTAATGAATATAAATAACATAGTTTTCCTAATGAGACTCTTAATTTATAGATGAGGAGTAGAGTATATATATCCATATATTTCTATCGACCTTGTAGGGGTGAAAACAAAGATTTATGACTTTCCTCTAGTTTTTCTATCTCAATAGAAATTAATATAGATGTTTCTCTTCTCTACTTTAAATGTGTAGGTATTGATGGGGTAAGTAGGGATCATAAATGGAGATTTTTATTGGCATCTGGAAAGAAATTACTGTATTGGGACTCATCTCAGTAGGATCACTTAATTATTTTGGAGCTCAAGGAGTACATTTATGGTTGGAAGAATGAAAATTAAGGATTGATTATTGAAGGAGATAATGTTAATATCATACAAAAAAGCATTAGATTTCTTTAAAGAATATTAGATCACAATGTGAAGATAATGTGGAGCTAGGTTTATCTTTTCTCAAATATTTCAATAAAGTTATTTTTCATTATGTATCTTGGGATTGTAAGATGGTGGCGGATTTTTCTGCCTCCTATGCTATTTTAGGTGATTTTATTTTAGATGATTTTATGAATAATAACCTTACTTCAAATTTCTACATTTTTTATGGAAGGAATGTCATAGATTTCCTATCACCTAAATTCTTGTAATTTATTTCTTTATTAATGTATTTTGCAATTTCTTCTAAAAAACCAGAATATTCAAACATCCTGTGTATAGGCATGCCAACATTCCTTTTCAATACTTCTAATTATTCCAGCATTCTTTTGTCGAGGTTATAAATCTCACTAGATATTAGATATACATATGGCTATTGTATGGATTAAATGAAAAACAAGAGATATTGAAAAAAAAAATTAGCACATAAGAAACATGGGTCTATATTAGTACTTGCTATGCTTTTCACATCATCAGTCCAAAATTAAAGAATTAGCCAGACATAGAGGATACAACAAGGAAACTCATTTTTATTTCATTCACTAAAAGAAAAAATACAAGAGGAGTAATAAGAAAACTATTATCTGGAAGGATCAAATGATCATGTCAACACTCCTTCCTCAAACAATATAATTGCTACAAAAATAAGCTTAGATCTCCAAAATGAAAATATATTGCACTTTTCTACCCTCCCTTAGAGTTTACTCAAAGGGGACAGTAAAGAAACACACTTATAATTATTGAATTTTAATTAAGTGATAGAACTCCCCAAATAATAGAACTGAATGACTATTTATAGGAAGGACATGGATGGGCTCAGGCACCATGGTGCTCTATATGGTGGAGCTATAATGTTGGCTCCGCTGTGGTGCTGGTTGACCTTGCATGGTTAATGATTGAAATGTTGCACCTTTTAGCTGAGTCGACATAGCTCCTTATGTTAGAAACTACTCCACAGTGGCACTCAAGAATTTGAGTGTTATGACACTTGAACGTGATTTTTGGAGCTGAGGCATTGTATAGCTTAGCACTCTGGTGCTCATTTTCCTATGGCTCCAATAATTTAGTGCTAAATTTTTACATAGCGACACTGAACTTAGTGGCTCTCTTATGCCAAAAAATATATAGAAGCCAGCATTGTAATGTCTGAATTTAGCATCAGGGTGTTGTAAATGCATATACTGCGATGCTTATTATGTTGGTACTACGACGTTGTTCAACATTTATAGTTTTTATCTTTTCATGTACATTTCTTATAAAAAATACAACTAAAATGACATTATTTTACTAAATTTAAACTCAACAAACATTACATAATTTACACTTAATAAATTTTTCCCAACTTAAACTCCTACTTATCCTCAAGCAATGGTAAGAAAAATCACTTATGGATCACTTAATAGCCAAAGTAAAAAAATTGATAATTTAAAATTACTAAAATATAAGATAATACATCATGGTCTAAAAATAATTTATAATTAGCAAACTAATAATTATAATTTGAAAAGTCCTAACCATTATCTCAACCAGTCACCCTTACTATTACTTATATTACATCTATCCACTATGTATATAAGTGTAAAATTTACTTTTGAATTTAGAAATGAATAATATAACTTAGGGATTAGTTGTGCATGTAGTTAAATTGGAAGTTCATTAGTTCACCATCATATGTACAAGTTCACTTACCTTGGCCATTTTAATTTAAGTAATAGGATGCATTTAAACTTTAACCATTGAGCAAAAGTAATTTTTGAATATACTCATCTTTCTCCATTTCACACATCTCATATATATATATATATATATATATATATATATATAATTTTTCACAATTTTTAATTTTTTCATAGTTTACGGAGTACTTAATTAATGATTTTGAATAACATATTTTCTTTAATCCTCCTACAACCCTAATTAATTTAATGTAAGGATTTAATAAGATCACTAATTCCAATTTCAAGTGAACTATGATCTTCCTAAATTAAGCTACTTAAATTTTTTCCTTAAATTTAATTATTCATTTTTTAAATTCAGAGGTCAATGCATTAGTGTATAGTTTCTAAATTCAATTTAAGTCAATAGCTTAAGTGATCTATATTAGTTAATTATTAAGCTTTTCAAATTATGAATTATTATACATTATTCATTAAAAGTATCATCGAGGGCTTTATTATTATCCTAATTATATATAATTTTTAATTATTATTTTTATTTGGGCTAAATAAATAATTAAACTGTAAGTATCTCTAAAGGATAATGTATAATAATTTTAAGATTAAAGGAATTTTAATTAAATATAAGTAACATAATAATGCAATGTAAAATAAAAATAAATAAACATAACTAAACATAAAATAAAGTAGGACCACACCTAGGAAAAGAGCTAAATAATTGCAAAGAACATCAAACACAAGACAAAAGTGGGTTACCTCCCAACAGCATTCCTACCACTCCTTAAGTTATTTCCACTATGATCCTTGTCTTGATCTTTAGAGTTAACTTCAGTGTTGTTGGGCAAAAGATCCAAGGGGTTAATTACTAAAAGAGATTGTAAGCTATCCTAATTGGTTTTCCAAAATTTTCATTGAAGTAGCATGATTTTGCAACTAAGTTCTTAATTGAATCACTATATCTTCTAAAGGTATCATCCTATTGTGAAACTAATTATTTTGATTAAATCTTGCGGGATAAGAAAGGTCGAGGGCTCTCTACAAGTTGCAAAGGATTATTCCAATCTTCTCCTTGATTAGTTTGACTTGCATTCCACTGATTTTTAGTACCAATATTATTTTTTAAACTAATTAAAATTATGATGGTTCCTCTAACTTAGAGTGTATATATTAGAATAGGGAATATTTTTCTTTACAATCATATTTATATTTTTAATCCCTACAGCACTACTATCATCATTATAATTTAAATTAGGCTCTTCAAAAAATAAATAAATAATAATAAAATTAAAAAATTTAAATTAGGATCTTCCAATTACATAGATGATCCTAAGTTAACTCTAATAGAATCAATTTTTTTTTAAATTTAAGAAGGTTGAGCAATAAGAATTTATAAAGCATCTTAGTTATATACTCAAGCTATTCTCTCAGGATTCACCCAATCTGATGGCCGCTGAAAATTACTTGTAGTAATTTTCTCTATTAGTTCATATACTTCCACACAGGGTTTAGACATTAAAGATGCTCCACCTACAATATCTATGATTGTCCTAAGGGATCCTACCAATCCATCATAAAAATTTTAAATAACTAATCAACTGCATAAAGCATGGTAAGGGCATTTCTTAAGTACTTCTTTAAATCTTTCCTATGTTTCATAAATTGATTCTCCCTCAAATTGGGTAAAAGATGTGATATCAATCCTAAGTTTGGCAATCTTTAAAAGGTGCGAAATACTTAGCTAGGAATTTTTGAGCTAACTCATTCCAAGTAGTTATAAAGCATGGGTGCAAAGAATTCAATCACATCTTAGTTTTTTTCCCTTAGAGAAAATAGAAATAATCTAAGTCTAATAGCAACATCACTGACACTATTATACTTAAATATTACATAGATTTCTAAGAATCTAACAAATTATAAGTTGGGATCCTCAATAGGAGTTCACCAAAATTGAGAAGTTTGAATTATTTGAATTATGGTAGGTTGCAGTTCAAAGTTTTTAGCCTGAATAGTAAGTCTATTAATACTCTGATGGATTCCTTCAACAATAAGGTTAACATACTCCCTAAGTGGTCTAGAATGATCCTGATCTTATATTGGTTTAGACACCCTTAAAATATATTTTTTTTAAATTTTATAAGGGTCATTCTATTTCTAGATCTATCAAGCATCTAAAAATTCCAAGCTAATCAATTAATGAAATACTTTTTTGGCTTTTTCAAATTTTTTATCAAACTGGACTAAGATATAAGATACAAGTAGATATAAATATACACTTATTTTAATATTATATTTAAAATTATAGAAAACATGTTACTTCCTTGATAATGGCACCAAAAATATGTTGGGCGACTAGTGGTATGGACTAAGATGAGACTTGCTGAGTTGAAATATGCTCAGGTTTTCTTTGATATAGAATTAGAAAGCCCATTAAAATATATAAGTATATATGCCGAATTAAATAATAAAGTAATAGATTAGAGTGTTGAAACAACAAGAAAGTGTTCTAATAAATTATAATTAAACTACTACAACTTACTTCAAATGCATAACTTAACCTACTGAGAGCAAAAATAATGCGTTTGAGAATTTTTCACTGAAAGAAAAACTTGTAAAATTTTTTATGCTTATAAAATTGAAATATATTAAAATAATAAATTAAAATAACATAGTTTTCTTAATGAGACACTTAATTTTTAGATGTAGATCAGAGCATATGCATCCCTAGACCTTTATCAACCTTATAGGAAAAAAAAAGGTTTATGACCTTCCTAAAAGTTTTTATCTTCGCAAAACCTAGAATATTCAAACATCCTATATCTAGGCATACCAAAATTTTAATTCAATACTCCTAATTATTCTTGCATTCCTCTATTGCGGCAATATATTGCACTAGATATTAACTATATAAATTATCATTATATGCAATAAATAAAGAATGGAAGATATTAAAAATATCAATCTAGCATTAAACACATAAGAGTCTACATTAGGACGTACTTTGCTTTTCACATCTGTTGCAAATCTGGTTTTGATGATGACAAACATGTTTCCAGTGTGTTTTGCTTGGCTAATCTGTTTCAGGCACAAAAGACTGCGAGCCACTCAAGCCAACTCAAGATCGGGTCCAAGTGTGTCAAATGTATGATTTTTCTTTTTATTGAGTCAATTGTAATGTAACTGATTCCCTAGCTAAGTAACCTTGCACACACACACTCAGGGAGAGAGATTGAGTGAATTAGAGTTTCTGTTCAAATTTTGTTCAGATCATCCTGGACGATCTCCACATCATCCTGGACGATCCAGTTAAAATAGAAACCCTAATTAGGGTGACTAAGTTAAGAGGGTCTGATTGAGCAGATCGTCCTGGACGATCTCCGGATCGTACGGGATGATATGCCCAAATCAAAAATTCTCAGCCGCCAAATCAAGTTAGGCAAGTTCTTATTTTTAGATACTTGGTCTGATCGTCCCGTACGATACGTGTATTGTCCCGGACGAGCCAGTACAATCATGCCTAATTTAATCTGGTAATTAAGGAAAGTAATTTATTTTTGGTTGATACGATCATATCGTCCTGGACGATTGTAGGATCGTCCCGGACGATCATGATCGTTTAGTGCATTTCAGCTGTACGACCCGAACTGTGTTCAGGATGATTTGGGGCCTTTTTGAACTAATCGTACCGGACGATGACCCTATCGTCCGGGACGATCAAGTCATTTTTTGGTCGTCCAGCATAGATTTCTCTGGACGACCCGAACTGTCTTCTAGACGATTTCCCTCAATTTGCACTAATCATCCCGGACGATCGCAGGATCGTACGGGACGATATGAACAATTTTTTCTACTGATCGTCTAGAATAGCCTAATTATCCAGGCTGAAACAGCTGAATTTGAACTGATCGTACAGGACAATCGATCGATCGTCCTGGATGATCTTGGCCGACCAGTTAAGATTTAGGGCAAATTTTAAGCCCTCCTTTAAAAGAACTTTTTCCAATTTTTGGAAAAATCTTTTGCTGCCTTCCTTGCCTGAGAAACCCTAGAGAGAGAGAGAGTTGGGAGAGAGAGAGAAGATCTTGTGAGGGGGAGTTAGTGAGGGATTCACTAAGGTTGCTCTGAGCACGGATCAGAGTCATCTTCTCCGCTCGTCGTCTTTCGTCTAGTCGGTGTTCGTCGTGGGAGGATCGTTCGCAAGAAGATCTGGGGTTCTCTGCCCGCTTCAGGTGGAAGCAAAAGGAGTTCGAAGGTTCTCTGCCTACTTCCGGAGGAAGCGAAAGGAGTTCGAAGGTTCTCTGCCTGCTTCAGGAGGAAGTGAAAGGAGGTCGGGTTCTCTGCCTCACCGTGTGGTGAAAAGGAGGTTTTTGTACAGGCTTCTCTGCCTTACTGTGGGAGCAAAAGGAGAGACACTTTTGTTTAGTGCAATACCCGGAGGGGAGGCTCCGGGGAGTGGACGTACGTCAAGTTGACCGAACCACTATAAAATCTAGTTTGCTTTTCTGATTCAGTTTTGCACTTTACTTTTCTGATATTAACTGCTTGGGTGAATATCTGTGGTTGATCTTTTTATCGTTGTTTTAATTCGTTTCCGCTACACGTTATAAAAAGATTTTCATTGTTATCGTGAAATTTTTAAATAACCAATTCACCCCCCCTCTTGGTTAGCCTCGGGACTAGTTCACTAGGGCTTAACATCCCTATCGAACTTTCAACATCATCAATCCTTAACTAGATAATTAGCCAGAAATAGAAGATACTATAAGTAAACTCATTTTTATTCCATTCTTTAAAAGAAAAGATATACGAGAAGTAATAAGAAAATTGTCACCCAAAAGGATCAAATGATCTTTTCCACACTCCTTCCTCCAACCACAGAGTTACATACACAAATAGGTTAGGATCTCTACAATGAAACAACTTCCCTAGCCTCCCTAAGACTTTAATCTAGTGATAGAACTCCCTAAATAACACAACTAAAAAATTATTTATAGGATTACTTGGACTGGCTTAGGCACCATGGCACTTAATAAGGTGGCACCACATCACTTGATAAGGTGGCACCATGGCGATATAAAATAACTAGCACCTCGGTGTTTTATGATGGCTTAATTGCGACGTTGGTTGACTTGGCACGTTTACTAATTGAAACTGCTCGTGTTGGAAACTACTCCGATGCGATGCTACAAAATTTGGGTGCTACAGTACTTGAATTTAAATTTTGATGTTAAGGCCTTATAAGTCTTGGTGATTTAGAACTCATTTTGTTTATTTGAATCTGGAGCCTTGTAACTATGAATGTGTATGCTATGATGCTTAATATAATGGCGGTCTGGTGCGGTTCTACATTTGTAGTTTTTCCTTTTTCTAGATAGTTTCTATAAAAACATAAATAAAATAACATATTTTTATTGAATTTAAGTATAAGAAATTATACACAATTTACACTTAACACACAACGACACGCAGAGTCAGGTATCATGGTGCTGGGCCTGACTGTAGAATTAAAATATCTTTTTCCACCAAATGAAATTCATTTATCACCTTTGGGATAGTCGAATAGAGAGAGAAATAAGTGTTCTAGAGAGATAATGCTAGGGTTTAGGTGGATGCAGTCCATTTTTTTTGCTATCAGCCTAATTCTAAAAGTTATCTAGCTTGAGATAGGTTGCATTCTGCCTATCTTTATTCTTAAAAATATAAGAATTTTAAGATTTTCTTGATTTAAATAATAATTTCATTACCGAAAAATTAGGGTAACATGATATTTATAAAATATTTATCATGCTTCTTTCCATATTTATAGATAAAATAGTTCTAAACATTTAGATTTTCTTTTAGATTTGGTGGATAAATTTGAAAATGTGGGGTTTTTGGTAAATTGGAAAATAGTTCTAGTTCCCCAAACTAGGGTTGTAATACATTAAAACTTCAAAGTAGTGTTTTGAAGAATCCTTGGTAATCCGATAATAATATGAAATTATGTAAATTTATGCTTAGTAGATAGTTATATTGCCTACAATTAAAACATTCTACGAAATTGTAAAATTGGTTTATTTATATTTATTTTACTACAATGCATGATATATATGCTTATTTGCTTGAAATTTGTGATTCTTAGGAGATCTTGTGTGTGGTGGAAGTTCTATTTTGGAGCTTAATACACATTCTAGTGCTATATGCACATTTTGGTGCAAAATGTATGCTTTAGTTTTGAATATTTAATATTACTCAGCATTGAAAGTCATTAGGCCTATTTTTAAATATTCTAGCATGGGATTTATAAGGTCTTATTTCTGATGGAAGGTATAAAGGCCTAAGGAAAATCTTTTTTTTTTTTTTTGTTCTGATATATGAATTACTTATTTATTTACTTTTAATGAATAGTTTTCTTTATTTTACATATTTATAATTAATCTTTGTCTAGTCCAATATATTTCTTATTAGTTAGTTTTAAATTAAGTTAAATGTATAATAAATGAATTATTTGAAAATTTAGATTAGTGGGTATAACCTATTAACCTATTTTGGTTCTCATACATTCTACATTCTATTTCTGGTTTGGGGAAAGGAAAAGAGAAGTTAAGTAGCTGAGTTTTCGGGATCTAATATGTCTAAGTTTATATAAATATTCCCATAGTGCTCGTACAATCGTGGATATTTATTTTATTTATTTATTTTAAGTCTATGTAATAATGGACTATATTATAAATGTTGTATATACATTTTAATAAATTAAAGAAAACTTTTGGATAAGCTTACTTTATTATGATTATTTATGTACATTTGAAGCTTTATGGTCTATATTAATTAATGGAAGAAATTTAATTGATCCCCTAGAACAAAAAACATTGACTAGCCTATCCCAATTTAATTTTGTATAACTTATTTATCAGTATGTTGTATTAGGTTGGGTTGTGACACATAGTTGGTGGGTGATGGAGGTAAGAGAGACCATGGTTAGAGCAAAGCAGTATGTTGTCTTTTTACTTTTTCTTATTTTTATACTCATTATTAGTACTAATTATTACTATTATTCAAATTAGTATTATCTGCATTACTTGTCATTATTACTAACTAATCATATCATCATTACCATATATATATATATATATATATATATATATATATATATATATATATATATATATATATATATATATATATATATATATATATATACATACATACATATTTATAGGTATATATATACAAGTGTCAAAAAAAAGGAAAACAATAGAAAAAGAGAGAAGGGAGGACTTTTACAGAAAAAGATGAATGAAAAATAAATTGAATGAAAAAATTTTCAAAAAAAAGGAGAGGGAATTTTAAAAAAATAGAAAAAAGAAGAGAATGGAAATTTTTGTGCACTTGTGAATCATCGCCATCATTACCGATCCATACCAAGGTTTAATTTTCTAAACTCAAATGCCCCGCATTCGACATTTGCGTCGAGCCGGAGAATCCCCTATACGTGCTCTTGTAGCATGGTAGGAGGAAGCCCAGTGCAATCCATACGGTGAGGCAGGTATGCCCCATAGACACTCTCAAAGCATGGCAGGGACACTTCTAAGTACCCATCCATGCTTTCATAGCGTAGGGTGGAAATAATTATGCACTTTCAAACAAGTACTCTAAAGACTCATACATGTTCTTGTAGCATGGTGGGGTTGAAGTAATAAGACTGTAGTGTCGCCCAGCACCTACCTTACACGCTCTTGTAGCATGGTGGGATGGCCTAGACTCCTGAAGTTTCTCCTAAATGGGGGAGATGCTGGGAGGCTGTCAAAATTCAGAGCATAAGGAACCCGGTTTGAACAAAATGATATAGGATTCGGACAAGCACAAGAGGCTTGATTTGAACTTGATTGAACACAGGGGACTTAAATAAATTTGAACATAAATGAGCTATAGGAACAAAAATTGAAATGGACTCGAATTGAACTTAAATCATAAATAGGGAGCAGAACTTGAATTCAAATAATAAATAAATATTAAATCAATAAATGTTCAATCGTAGCAAGCATGCAAACACCAAGTGACAATTATGATTATTCAAACAAAGATCAAATGAAGGACCTATGCTGGGCAAAATAGCAATATAACTTGCATGTTTGTACCAATTAATTAAGTTGAAGGAAAATGTGATAATATACTCACAACTGATAACAAAAATACTCAATGAATATTGTAACAGTGTGAATCAATACATAAATGTCAACAAGAAGCAAGTGACTTACAATACATATGAAATAGATCACCTACGAATGGTAATAATACACATGTAGTTAATACATGACTTACCAATGGTCATAAAAAAGGAACAGAATGTATATGTAAGTGACTCTAGAAGAGTTGTAATAAATGAAATGATACTCTAGCAATCAATGTCAATCCACTGACGGATGAATATAATAATTCCTTGTGCATGATGATAGTCAACATGCATGAAGGAGCTTATAAATGAATGTAAGCTCACATGCAAGAAAAAAATCTCCTAAAGGTGTATCCAAGAAAATATTGGTGGATGGACAAGCAAGTCATAAAACTTATCTGCAAATAGTGTTAAATGAAACCTACATTATATGACAACCTGCCTGTAGGAAGTGGCAGGTGATCTGTATCAACACTTACAAGTAGTAGAGGGGGTTCAACATACAATGAACTGTTGATGAAAGGCATATTCAAAAGGTCGAAGCAAATGTAGTTCTCATACAATCAACATCACTTAATCACAAATAAATACACCAATCCACCTACGAATACTGTAACTTTCTGCAAACACACATAGTAACGTATTTGGTGAATATGAGCCCCCATGAGCACATGCAAGTAGCACATAATAAATGCCAGGATATTCATATAGCCAACATAAATAAACCAACGCAGCCTCTTGCAAATGTGCCCAATGGAGCACACAATGAATGCAAGTACCCACGAGTAACAACGAATAACGTGCAGTGGATGTTAAATCATCCATACAGTCGATAAATACTCAATATTAGTCCAATACACTGGTCATATGCAAGCAAGGATAGAAGATCCGCAACACATACATGTTCTCTAGGAATATAGATGTACATGTTACATGCCACTTGCAGCAATAGCAGATGTATTGCAAAAACTAAAGACCGTAGCAAAGTGCATAAAGAATGCAGCAAATGCAAACATATTTGCAAGCTGCCGTAACACAAGAAGACCCATCATACATACAGCAAGTCATCTGTAAGAAAAGATAAAGGAAATGTAGCTAATGCAAAGCCACCTATGGCATATAGCAAGAGATTTGTTAGGGCACGATAATCTATCTGTGAAAAGTAATAAGTAGTACACGACAGTCTACCTATATAAAATGGGCAAATGACCAAAGTGCTATACAATGCCACCGGATCTGCGACATCCCTACAAGCGGATAGAAGGCATGTACGAGCTTCCAAATAAAATGCTACATTCAAATGACAGTTGCCTGAACAATTGAGTAGTTTTAAATATTCCAAAAATGCCCCTAAACATGTACTATAATATGTATACACACAAACACAAAGAAATGCATGTGCAATCATACACCCGTATGGGCCCCGATGAGCATATTGTAAGTACACATATAATGTTTAAATATGTTGATTGGGTCAAGAAATGAACTTACGTTTATGACCAATCCTTTGCCTTAATAGGATGGGAATCAACATAACTTTAACCCATGAATAAGTATATGGTCTCGACGTCAACCAAGATATTTATTCAATACATTCTTATTAGGCATTCAAGGCTGATGATTAGGAAAATTCATTAAATTAAAACATAAAGCCTATATTGAACCTAATTTCTATTGACAAGTTGACAAAGTTGATAAGGTTCGATCAATAAAATACAATTGCCCATAAATACCCCGATGTAGGCAGTGTTGAACGTAAATCTCAATCGGAGGGGTAAATTCCAAATATTCAAAATACCTCCTAAATTCTCAAATGCCAATGAAAATTCAAAATATTTAAAATTAAAATAAATCATCAAACACTTAAAGCATAAAACTCATCCACCTTCCATAATAATTTATCATTGTAGACAAATTCAAATATCATTTTTGCTCACTAAGAGCTAATGTCTGGTCGAGAATATCACTAGGATTCATTCAAAAATAGTCTATTACCAGCAAGGATGTGACACATATCCTCTAAGCAGCAGTTTTACGGCACCGTAGGTAAATGGTTATAATTTAAAAGTTTGAATAGATTATTAGACCTATTAATTATGTCCCAATGCTAACCAACTAGGGGGGTGAATTGGTTATTTTAAAATTCTCTTGATTATTTTGAAAACCCTTTTAAATAAAAACTATATATATCGTACAGTATATATTATTTCATATAGCACGACAAGAACACTTTTTAAAACTATTTTTCAAACACAAAAATAAAGTGTAATGTAGAAATTAAAAAGCGATAAATAAAAATAAGAACAGAGAACACCAGATTTTATAGTGATTCGGTCCAACAAGACCTATATCCACTCCCCGAAGACTCCTTCTCCAGGTATTACACTATACTCAAGTGACTCTCCTTTAGCCCCCACAACTAGGCAGAGAAGCCTTTACAAACTCTCTTCCACCAAACCCCGGTGCGGCAGAGAACCGTCATCCTTTTTCACCCTCCTGGTGAAGGCAGAGAACCCGACATCCTTTCTCACCCACCTGGTGATGGCAGAGTACCACACATCCTTTCTCACCCTCCTTGTGATGGTAGAGTACCGACCCTTCTTGAACAATCCTCTTGCAATAGTCTTGAAGGAGATTGGGAAGAACTTTGAAAAACAAGTAAGAGAATCTCACCGTTGGTCAACCTTGTGAATCCCCTCACAATTTCCTTACCCTAGTTCTCTCACACTCCACTCTCAAAATACTCTCCCAAACACACTCCTTAAGAGCACTCAAGAGAAATTCGTGGAAGGAGTCTCTACAGTCTATTTTTTGAACCCTTATATACAAAGAAGAAGAAAAACCATCAAAAAACTGAAAATTTCAAGTTTGACTCAGTCCGATCGTACTGTACAATAGACATTCGTACATCCAAATAGTTCAAATTATTAAACAATTCATCCTGTATGACCTGTTTGAACCAATGAACCCCAGTTTTTCATACTCTTTAAAATGATATACGAAACCCATTCGTATAGTACGAACAGTTCAAAAAATGAACGATTAGTCCCGTACGATCTGGTACAAACCAATGAAACCCAGTTTTTGTACTCTATAAAATGATATACAAAATCTATTCATCCAGTATGAACAGTTAAAAAAATTGAACAGTTCATCCTGTACGATCTAGTACGAACCATGTAAGCTCCCATTTCATACTCTGGAAATGATATATGAACCATATTCATACTGTACAAACAGTTTAAAAAATTAAACAATTTGTCCCGTATGATCCAATACGAACCATGTAAGCTCCCCTTTCGTACCCTGGAAAATGATATATGAAAATATTTCATATTGTATGAATTATACTTAGAAAAATTTTAGACCAAGCAGGTTTGTATCAGAGGAGAAACAACACAAATCATTCTGTACGATTTGACATCGTACAATACGATTGGTTTTTTTTAAAAAAATATTTTATCTCACTCCCCCAGTGCATGTTTGCACGGTTATCCAATTTACAATCACACTCTCTCAGACTCAAAAAAAGTAAAAATTACAGACTTTAAAACCAATAAACTCTAACCAAATAACTTGAAGTCTTTCACTGTCTGGAATGTGAATTTCCTAAAAAATATGTTAGTACACAACAAAAAATTTTCCAATATATATTAGGAGAAACAATAAACAAATAATAAGATTTTATTATCATCAAAAACTCACATGATTATAAAGATAACCTAATATGCAATAATTTTAATAATCTCTCCCTTAATTAACATACATTTTCTCCTTAGCTCCCCCTAAATATATGCTCTATTTGAAATAAGGGGTATAAAGATCAGAGAGAAAAAGAAAAAAATAAATATACACACACAAACACACACAAATACACACATAACACGCACATAACATGCATACAAACACACACAAATACACAAATAAACACATAACACACACATAACATGCATATCAAACAATTAACTCCCCCTTTTGACAACAATAAAAAGGGAAGCAAGCAATGTACTTGATGCTTAAGACAATATTAAATGAATTATAACTACAGTATTAAAATCAGATACAAAATGTAAAAGACTCAAAATTTTAAATTATTGAATAACAAGGACAAGAGAAGTTGATCTATGTCAGTAATGTAATAGAAAGATTATGTAACTACAACTGTTGCAGAAATGATGAAATAAAATTAATAATTTTCTAATTCAATAGTGACGATCATTGTTTAGTATGATTGAGAAATTGATAAAGGAAAGAGCAATTGGTGACATTGCATATCTTTTCAATTTGTTTGGCACATTTTGTGCATCTTTTCAATTTTGGGCTAATTTTGTACCTCTTTATAATTTGGCAAACATTGCGCATCTTTTTGTATTCGTGGCACACTTTGTGCATCTTTTCAGTTTTAGGCTTATTTTGTGCCTCCTAAATAAAATTTCTTTTCAAAACCATTATCTCTTGACATAAATTCAATAATGAACACTTTGAGATAGAAACATAAGCAAAAGTATGACATCAAATTTGCAATAATTTAAGCTAAGTAATACAAGTCTAAAAATAATATATAAAAAAGTTCTTCTAATCTATATCCAGTCACAAAGTAACCTAAATATTTTGAGAGATTAAATTATGCACAAAGATTAAATTGTAATACAGATTTAATTAACATTTTATAAAGCCAATCAACTTCATTTAATAAAGATAAGTTACTAGCTCAGCCACAACGTGATATGCAGCATAACATGAGTTGTTCATTTCATTTGACATGTAATCAATCTTACAATCATGCTTCACATACTGCTTCCAACTAAAAGAACTAGCATCCATACAGTAAATCATCTACATACAACCAAACACAAATATCAATGCATCAAACTTCTAGAGAGAGAGAAAAAGGAAACAGTAAGTCCCAACAAAGACAAAGTTCAACACAACAACATCAAACACAAACATCCATCAAGAGCAACAGTAGAACAATAGAATCATAGGTAGAATTTGAAGGACCCTCATCTGGAGGAGGTGGTGGAGCACTGAACATTACAAAATAGCTGTTGAACGTAGCAAGATTTGTGTTCACAGCATCAAACTGATCTCGTATCCACCCCCTATCTTCATTATACCTATCATCCTGCTGCTTTAGATGGGACTCCACATTACCAAACCTTTCATCAAGACAATCAAAATGCTGGACCATATCTTGATAGAAGTTTTGGTCGGGTCCAGGTGCAGGTACAGTTGCTTCCCCTTCTTCTTCAAAATCATCTCCCCCTGAATCTGGATCTTGATGAAATAGTGCTCGGAAGGAGGCATTGGTGAAGAAAATAGGTAATTCAGTGGGAGGATCAGGATTGATTAAATTATATTTCTACTCTAGAATATAAGAAACCAAATGTCCCAAAGCCACATTTTTCTTTCTTTTATTATTAGGTTGCCCAATATCAGAAAGGGTATACAGGTAGTCCAAAATGAGTTGGGCTTCATCAAAAGGATTTTTAGTCATAATCAGATAGGTGACAGTGGACAAAAGAGGGGTCAAATTCACATGATCACCAGCTTTAGGAATGATTGAAGTTCTCAAAACATGCTGAATGAACCTAGCATTTTGATGAAGGGTATACACACGAGGTAAATGAGTGATTTGATGAACACCTCTAAGAACTTAATTCACTTCACTCCAGTCAAAATCAGATCTAGAAGTCATTATGTGTGCCCTTACCCCTTGGGTTCCAAGATGAAGAATATTTCCTAAGTCTTCTTTAGTTATTAGGACTCTCTATTTAAAGATATAGGAAGATATTCTGGAATGATCTTCATTAAATTTCATGTTTGCCAAAAATAGTCGAAAGTTGTCCTTGTGGTAGGCATGAATCAAGGTTAGGATAAAGGACAGCTGAGTTATGGTGAAAAGAGGCATGACAACAAAATTTAAATCCCCTTGAATGAGGACTCTAGAAGCAGTAATCTTTGCTAAACAATACCTATTATATGCTTCCTCATTTTCTCTAGACAGGAAATCATCATCTCTCTCCGTTCTTGAGGAGGATCCCTTGGAACCTCGTGCTTGTTTGCTGCTGCTAGCCATGCAAATAAGATGGTTTTGGAGATTGAAAAGGATGTAAAGACAAAGACAACCAAAACCTCCATATTTAAAGAAAAATGGAAAATTATACCATACAAAGTAATGTTCGTATGTACGATCACCCGATCGTACGAGAAGAAAATAAATTTCATACCAACGAATGCAAACGGACAAAAATGAAATGACTTTTCATAAACTACCCTTCCCGAGGAATCCTTTCATGTATACTTTTTTACTACATGATCGTACAGATGAAGATGTGTTCATCCGAGAAGATCAAAAAATAAATGGTAGTCCAGAAACAATTAGGGTCATCCGCATGAAATAATGATAACTCAATTGTACAGATGAATAGTTGTTCGTCCAAGACGATCAGAAAATGAAAAGATCATTCTAGGATGATTAGGTTCATCCTTATTCAAATCGACAACATGGATCCTACAGACGAACAATAGGTTCGTACATACGATCTTAATAATAAATGCCCTATACTGTAAACCCGTCCAATCATCCCGTATGATGACATCATCTTAGAGTATGAAATGACTATGAAAATATAGTTCTGTCTCCTCAACTCTACAGATTTTCATGCACATGCTACATAATTCATAAAGTATAAAATAATTTCATGCAGTACGAATAGAACTAAAAAATAAACAGTACATGATAAACTCAAAAACCTTTCAAAGCAAATCATTTTTCATTTCATTTTTTTTATTAAAATACAAATATTAAAAAGATAAAGCGTACAAATACTATCAAAACAAAACAAAAACATACAACTTATACTATACACACACTTGACATAAACAAACATACAATCACACATAAAACAAGTTTACAGAATTTTCAATTATGCAATAAGATCTCATTCCTAGCCTTGTCCTTAAAATGCTAAATGTGTCAAAAGCTAGAGGTTTTGTGAAAATACCTACAAGTTGATCCTTAATAGCAACATGATGTAATTTAATTTCCCCTTTTGCTACATGATATCTAATAAAATGATGTCTTATATCAATATACTTGGTTCTAGAATGTTGAATAGGATTCTTTGAAATGCATATGGCATTAGTATTATCACAAAAGATAGGAATTGTGCCAAAAGAAAATCCTAAGTCAATTAACAGTTATTTTAACCAAAGCACTTGTGCAACACATCTTCCTAAGATAATATATTCAGCTTCTAAAGTTGAAAGGGCTACTGAGTTCTATTTTTTACTAGACCAAGAAACTAAGGATTTTCCTATGAATTGACAAGTTCCAGAAGTACTTTTCTGATCAACCCTATAACCAGCAAAATCTGAATCAGAGTATCCAATAATTTCAAATGCAGTGCTATTCTTGGGATATCAAATTCCTAGGTTTTGAGTCCCCAAAAGATATCTCATAATTCTTTTAATTGCAGTCAAATGTGATTCTATTAGATTGGCTTGAAATCTAGCACACAAATAAACATTAAACATGATATCCGGTCTGCTAGCTATCAAGTAAAGTAAAGATCTAATCATCCCTCTAAACTTCTTTTGATGAACTAATTATCCTTTAGGATCCTTATCTAACTGCACTGAGGAACTCATGGGTGTATTCACTGGATTAGCCTTATCCATTTCATACTTCTTATGGATGTCCTTAACATATTTTGACTGGCTCAGAAAGGTTCCTTTCTCATCCTGCTTAATGATAAACCCCAAAAAGTAACTCAAATCTCCAATTAAGCTTATCTCAAATTCCTCACTCATGATTTTTGAAAATTCATCACAAAGATTTCTATCGGTAGATCCAAACAAGATATCATCCACATAAATTTGAACAATGAGTATTTCATCTCCTACACTTTTTATAAAGAGAGTGGTGTCCACACTCCCTTTTACAAATGATCGTTCAAGTAGGTAAGTGCTTAACATTTCATACCAAGCTCTAGGTATTTGTTTAATACCATACAATACCTTGTTCAATTTGAAAACATTATTAGGAAATTATTCTTTTTCAAAAAATGGAGGTTGCTCAACATAAACATTCTCTTTTATCATCCCATTTAGAAAGGCACTCTTAACATCTATTTGATATAACTTAAAATCTTTAAAACAGGCATAAGCTAAAAGCACTCTAATTGCCTCAAGTCTAGCTATCGGGGCAAAAGTCTCCTCAAAATCAATTCCCTCGATTTGACTATACCTCTTAGCCACAAACCTTGCTTTATTCTTTACTATCACTCTAAAATCATTCATCTTGTTTTTAAATACCCACTTTGTTCCAACAACACTTTGTTCTTTCGGTCTTTCTACTAATTCCCAAACATCATTTCTAGCAAATTAATTCAACTCATCATACATAGCTAGAATCCAAAACTCATCCAAAAGTGCTTGACTTATACTAGTGGGTTCAATCATTGAAATAAAAGCGTAGAGATTCACTTCTTTCCTCAATCCATGCCTAATCTTAACTCCTTCACTTGGGTCTCCTAAAACCAACTCCTTAGGTTGACTCTTGGGAAAATTACATTCTCTAGGCAATTAGTTTTCTTCCTCATTTTCATCCCTCTCTTCAACTTTTTCATTTTCGATTCCTTGGGTTATTTCCTCAACTTCATCTTCATCCAACCTAGACCCTCTAGAATTATCTGATTCATCAAAAACAACATAAGTGGTCTCCTTAACTACCAATGTCCTTCTACTAAAAACTCTATAGGATTTTTCAACACTTGAATATCCTAGAAAATTTCCTTCATTAGATTTAGGATCAAATTTTTCTAAGAGAGTTTTTTCATTATTATGAATAAACACTTTACATCCAAAAACATGTAGAAATGAGAGGTTGGGAATTCTACCTTTAAGAAGTTCATAGGGTGACTTATTTAATTTTGATCTAATGCTTACCCTATTCAATACATAGCATGTGGTACTAACTGCTTCTGCCCAAAAATATCTTGGAAGTGAATATTTTACCAACATGGCACGAACAGCTTCAATCAATGTCCTGTTCTTTCTCTCAACTACTCCATTCTAGTGAGGTGTCCTAGAAGCTGAGAAATTATGATCTATTACATGGGTTTTACAAAACTCATCAAATAATTTATTTTCAAATTCTACTCCATGATCACTTTGGATTGTTACAATTTCATACCCTAGTTTTCTCTGAATCCAAGTGGCAAACTCTCTAAACTTCTCATATGATTCACTCTTATGGTTTAAAAATCTAATCCATGTAAATCTTGAGTAATTATCCATAATTACATACCCAAACCTTTTCCTCCTAGACTTAAAGTACTAACGTGTCCAAAGAGATCCATGTGAAGAATTTTTATGGGCTTGCTAGTTCTAACTTCCTTGATTGAATTGAAGGAGGATTTGACTTATTTTTTCTAGGTGACATGCATTACATAAGTGATCTTTAGTGAAGTCTAATTTGGGTATTCTTCTGTCTAAATCCTTTTGGGTGATTTTTCTAAGATTTCTCATGCTAGCGTGAGAAAGTCTTCTATGCCATAACCTTGATTCTTCAGATATAATTTTCAAACAAAAAGCAGTAGAAGATTTTATAGAATTCAAATCTAGCATGTATATATTATTTATTCTATCACCATTCAACACAATGATTCCATTTTGACTAATAACATAGCTAGTAGGCAAAAATTTTATATGATAACCTTTATCGCATAATTGACTTATGCTCAACAGATTATGTTTTAAGCCTTCTACTAATAGAACATTTTCAATCACAAAATTCTTAGAATTTCCAATCATATATGAACCTACCACTCTCTTAATGGTATTGTCTCTAAGTGTAACCTTGCCTCTATTATTGGCTTCTAGTGATATGAATTAATTAGCATCTCCAGTCATATGCTTTGAATAGCTATTGTCCAGGTACCAAATACTCTCACAAGATCTTGTGTGAGAGCATTTCTACAAGAAAATCAAGGGTTAGTCCTGGGAACCCAAACAAGTTTGGATTCACCTCTTGGCAATTTTAAACCAGATACATGTGTGATATGCTATAATTTATGCATCTTAGGTCTCCACACTAAATGTGTTCTATGATGAATAGTACAAGAAAAGGAAATATGCCCAATCATACCACAAGAAAAATATTTTGCTCCAGGAAAAGGATTTACCAATCTATGTGCACTGTAAGATCTTCTCCTAGAATTTTAACTAGTGGCCTTGTGGTAAAACTTGTGAAAATCTTCAAGTTTGGGTGGAATCCTATTTTCCTTAAGTGCTTTCAAATTAACTTCAAGATGTGAGTTTGCACTTTCAACAATCAATTTTTTAATCTTCAAGTTATGCTCTCTACTATCTGTTTTATCCATAAAAGTTTTGAAATCATTTCCAAGTTCAGTGTGTGATGATTTTAGAAGTTCATGCTGTTTGTTCAAATCATCATATTCATCCAATAGAGTCATGTGGTTGCTATCAATTAATGCATGGTCTTTCCTAAAAATTTTAAATTCTTTTTATAATTCTAAGTAATCCAAATTCAATTTTGCATGCAGTTTCTTTAGTTTCCTATATGCATAATGAATATGTTTAAAAACTTCAAATAATTCATCATAACTTAAGTCACATGCCTCCTCTTGATCTGAATGATCAAAAATGTCAGGCATAAAGCATATATTAGTAACTTCCTCTTCAGGCGCTATTTCTGAGGAATCTGAAGCTGTGTCCGCCCAAAATGCTCGTTGTAGTCTCTTCTTATCCCTTCTATCATTGGGTTTCTCCTCTGCTTTCTCCTTGCTAGGATTGGCGTTGAGATTAGGGCAATCAGTCTTTATGTGTCCTCGCTTCCTGCACTCATAGCAAATAACATCATTAGAAGCCTTAACTGAAAGTTTGATAGGGATGTTAAGCCCTGATGAACTAGTCCTGAGGCTAACCAAGAGGGGGGTGAATTGGTTATTTAAAAATTTGAGAGCAACAGTAAAAAAAATTTTCGATGATTTGTAGCAGAAATAAGTAAACACATAAACGAAAAGATCAACCACAAATTTCACCCAAGCAGATAATCACAGAAAACTAAACTACAGAAAATAATCAGAAAGAAAACACCAAATTTTATAGTGGTTCGGTCAACTTAACCTACATCCACTCCCCGGAGCCTCCCCTCTGGGTATTGCACTAACTCAAAGTGACTCTCTTTCTGCTCCCACAGCAAGGTGGAGAAGCCTCTACAAAAACTCCTTTCCACCGACACGGTGAGGCAGAGAGCCTAACCTCCTTTCGCTTCCTCCTGAAGCAGGCAGAGAACCTCGGACTCCTTTCGCTTCCTCCTAAAGCAGGAAGAGAACCTGAACTCCTTTTGCTTCCTCCTGAAGCGGGCAGAGAACCCAGATCTTCTTGCGAACGAACATCCCACAGAAAACATAAACAAGATGAGAGACAACGAACGGAGAAGACGACTCTGATCCTTGCTTGGAGCAACCTTTGTGAATCCCTCACAAACTCCCCCTCATAAGATCCTCTCTCTCTCTCAAACTCTCTCTCTCTCTAGGGTTTCTTTGTAAAGAAAAGTGGCAAAAGATTTTTCTTGTTGGAAAAAAATGATCTTTTAAAGGAGGGCTCAACATTTGCCCTAAATCTTAACTGGTACACCAATATCGTCCAAGACAATCGATAGATCGTCATGTAGGATCAGTTCAAAATCACCTGTTTCATCCTGGACGATCTGGCTCTTCTGGAAAATTAGTGGAAAAGGTTATTCAGATTATCCCGTATAATTTTGTGATCATCCGGGATGATTAGTGTAAATCCAAGAATTTCGTACAGAAGATCGCTCTGGTCATCCAGAGAAACTTATGCTGGATGACCTAAAAATGACTTGATCGTCCAGGATGATACGGATATCATCCTGTACGATTAGTTAAAAAAGTGCCAAAATCATCTTGATCACTGCTCTGAACGTACTGCTAAAACACACTGGACGATCATGATCCTCCCGGATGATCTTGCGATCGACCCGGACGATGTGATTGTATCAATTAAATATTAATTGCTTTCCTTAATCACCAGACTAATTTAGGCATGTTTGTAATGGATCGTCTAGAATGATACACATATTGTCCGAGATGATCAGATCAAATCTCTAAAAATAAAACTTTCCTAACTTGATCTGGCGGCTGAGAATTTCTGATTTCAGCCTATCATCCCGTACGATGTATGGATCATCCAGGATGATCAGCTTAATCAGAAAGACTTAACTTGGTCCCCTTAATTAGGGTTTCTATTTTCACTTGATCATCCAGAACGATGTCAATATCATCCAGGAAGATCTAAACAAAAATTAAACAAAAGCTCTAATTCACTCAATCTCTCTCCCTCAGTGTGTGTGTGCAAGGTTACTTAGCTAGAGGATCAGTTACATTACATTTGACTCAAGAAAAGGAAAATATTATATTTAGACACACTTGGACCCAATCTTGGGTTGGCTTGAGTTGCTTTTGATCTTTCATACCTGAAATGGATTAGCCAAGCAAAACAAAATATAAACATGCTTGTCATCATCAAAACTATACTTTTTGAAACCAGATTTGCAACAATCTCCCCTTTTTTTATGATGGCAAATATTAGTGCAATAGTTTAAAATAAAATAACTAGGAGTTAACCAACGCACATCAAAAAATAAATATCTTTCCAAATTTCATTGAACAATTAGAACAGTACAGGAAAATAACTATAAATGAAATAAACAACACAAAATAAGATTAATACATAAAATAAAAAACTACTCCAACCAACTCCCCCTTTTGATATTATAAAAAGGAGGAGGAACCGACACAACAGTAGAGACAGAAAATAGCACAAAACACAAAACTAAAATGGAGGTGAATCCTGATCAGAAGGAGGAGGTGGTGGTGGCGTAAAGTAAATGTTAATGGTGACGAAGTGTGCTCCAATCCAGGCAATGTCCTAGTCGTGCTGCTGTTGCTGCTGAGCAACATAGTCATTAAAGCGCTGTAGATCCTCTGTGTACTGCTGCTCCTAGGCAGCAACATAAGAATCAAATCGGGCCTCCCACTGGTCAAACTACTACACTAGATGATCAAAAGGGTAAATAATGCGAAGGGGAGCAGGTGCATCAGGTACAGCAGGAACAGAAACAGCTTCTTCCTCTTCCTCCTCAACTTCCAGGGCAGGCTCTGGATGTAGTCGGGTACTGTAGAGTACATGGAATGAATTGTTTGTGAAGCAGGAAGGAGGGACATGGGGAGGGACTGGATATTTTAGATCATATTTTGTCTCCAAAGCATATGCAATGATGTGTCCTAAAGCTAGATTTGGATGTCATTTATGGCCCAGATCCCTAATGGTAGTGAGATGCTCAATATATCTGAAAAGAAAATCAGTAGCATTGAAGTCCCGATGGGCCATGATGTAATAGGTGGTCAAAGATAGTAAAGGGGTGATGTGAATGCAATCCCCAGCCTTTGGAATGTTGGAGGAACGAAGGACATGTTGAATAGTACGGGCATCCTTAAGGAGGGAAGTGCAAGCATTATCGTGGTAGGGTGCATTTGTATTTCTAAGGAAGTGATTGGCGACACTCCAATCATAATTAGGATCAAAAATAAGGGTTTGGATTTTGTCGCCAGTGACAGAGAGATGAAGGATATTATGAAAGTCCTGGGTTGTGAGTTCTACAGGTCATTGATTAACATAGGAGTGAAGGGTGGAGTAGTCAACGGTGATGCAAAGATTGGCGAAGAAGACATGGAGAAGTTCAAGGCTAAATGAGAAGGCCAGGGTGAGGATGAAAGTGAGGGAGGTATGCGCAAAAAGATTGAGGATAGGGTAAGTAAGGGTGCTGAGGTTTACGATTTTGGACTGTGGGATTCCCACTTCAAGATATCGTTCAAAGGCAGCCTGATCGGCTGCATTTGGAAAGCAGGGATTGATATTTCCCCGTGAGGCGCTTGTACCCTTTTGCCTAGATCGCTTCCCAACAGCCATTAAAAAACACAAGAGAGGAAGTATGGAATGAGAGATGTGAAGAAAACTTGAAGAGAATGGCTGTTTAAATAGAAATCGATCGGATCATCCCGTACGATCGCAGGATTGTTCAAGACGATATGAGCAATTATGACGGCTAGGACGATTGGTCAAAAAGGCAGTCGGATCATCCAGGACAATTCGAGACAGGCGATCGTTTCGAGGAGTCAAGCCGGATGACCGTTGATGAAAAGTATCATCCAGAACGATTAGGTGGATCATCCAGGATGATTTATAATAAATGTATAGGATGGGCCAAATTTGAATCGTCCAACTGCTGACATGTGGATTATCCGGGATGATGAGGTGGATCGTCCATGACTATGAATAATAATTGGTGCATTCTCAACCGTTCGATCAGATCAGGAAATATGGATCATATCGTCTAGGATGATGTAAGGATCGTCCAGGATGATCACCAATAATTGGTGTATCTCAGCAGTATGATCAGAGTGGGGATGATTTGAATGGATCATCTAGGATGATTTATGGATCATCCAGGACGACGAAGATTATCCAGGACGATGTGAAGATCGTCCAGGATGATATGAAGAAAAAGTGAAAAAGATGGAGGATGAAGATGAAAGATCAGGGATCCCAAAAATACATACAATAAAATGAAAAATAAAAGCAGAGTAAATAAACCTCAAAATGAGAAACACAAAAAACACAAAAAATAATGATTTTTTTTAATCGATCTGCTCCAATAAATCAGAATTTTCCCTTGATTTTGAATCCAAAAACTAATAAGAAGACGATCGACATCGCTGAAATTGAGAAAAGTTAGAAAATCAACTTTCACAACTCCCAGCTCAGACACCTTGTAGGTGCAAATTCCTTTCAAAATAAAAATCCAATTCAAAAGAAAAGAAATTAGATTAGAAAAGAGATTCTTTCAAGTCTCATTCCAAAAAAATATCTGATATAATAGTATTACAAAGTAAGAAATCAAAAATCAAGATTTTCAAACTGAAGCTTTTGAAAATATTAAGTGGCGCACGAATTTTTCTAAGGCATTTAACGATCTAAAAGGGAAGAAAGCTTGGTTTGGGCTCTATTTATGCCTCTTTTCAATTTATTTGGCGCTTTGCGCATCTTTTAATTTTTGATACACTTTCTATATCTTACACTTTGGTGATATTTTATATCTTTTCAATTTTTTGCTCATTTTGTGCCTTTTTTCAATTTTTTTGGCGTACTGCGCATCTTTTGTAAGCTTTCTTCATTTCATAATCGTTAAAGAGTCTCAGCTGTGAAATTATCTTCCAGACATAGGAGATGACAAAACTCTCTCTCCATAATATGAAAGAGTAATTCACAAAGCAAAAACCATACATCTTATGATAGGTGCAATCACTTGGTTCAGAAAATCATAATAATGGCTTAAAACTTTAAAAACACTATTTATATGAGGTAGATTACTGTAAGAAGATAAAATAGATCCCTATTTCAAAAACCAACATTTTAATTTTGAAGAAAATTTTTATCCAAAATAAATAATACACCATTAAAGGAGTTAGAGGAAGACAAATAATCATCGATGTTTCTTCCCTTTAATAGATCCAGTGGAATCAATCACTGCTTACAAGCTTCCAAACCAAAAAACAAGGCAAAATTTTCATTGATAAATCCAATTTATCAGTAGTAGTGAGCAGTGATCAGATTTTGAAAAGCATAAAACAGTAAGTAAAAATCAAGTAGGAAATCGCATCAAAATAAATATTTGAATCAAACAAATAATAAGAATAAAATAAAAAATTAGCAGAAAAACAAAAATCAATAGATAATCAAATCAAATCAAACAACTAACTAACAGAAATAGAATGAAAAATAGATAAATCAGAATTCAGTAGTCATCAGAATCAAGCATTTATGTCAATCACACCTAATCTGATCCTCAAAATACTGAATGAGTCAAAGGCCAGTGGTTTAGTAAATATGTAGGCCAGCTAATTTTCAGTTGCTACATGATGTAGCTCAATATCCCCTTTTGTAACATGGTCCCTAATGAAATAATGCCTTATGTCAATGTGTTTAGTTCTATAATATTGGATTGGATTCTTAGAAATATAGATGGCACTAGTATTATCCCACATAATAGAAAATGTGCTCACATGTAATCCTAAATCCAAGACTTGTTGCTTCAGGAAAAGAACTTGGGTCACACAACTTCCTAAGGTAATATACTCAGCTTCAGCAGTGGAAAGTGCAACTGAGTTCTATTTTCTACTGGACCTGGAGACTAAAGACTGTCCTATAAATTGATAAGTTCTAGAAGTACTTTTTCTATCCACCCTACACCCTACAAAGTCAGAATCAGAATATCCAATGATCTCAAAAGAGGTATTGTGCCTAGGGTACCAGATTCTATGGTTTGGGGTCCCTAAAAGATATCTAAGAATTCTCTTAACAGCAGTCAGGTGGGACTCTTTAGGATCAGCTTGAAATCTAGCACAAAGACAAACACTAAACATGATATCAGGTCGGCTAGCAGTCAGGTACAGCAGTGATCTAATTATTCCTCTATACTTCTTCTGATCAATAGATTTTCTACTTGAATCCTTATCTAACTGAACAGAGGAGCTCATGGGAGTGTAGATAGGCTTGACTTTATCCATTTCATATTTCTACAAAATATCCTCAGTATATTTAGATTGATTGAGAAAGGTTCCATCATCCATTTGCCTTATACTAAACCCCAAAAAGTAGGACAATTCTCCCATCATACTCATCTCAAACTCCTTACTCATTATTTTAGAAAACTCATCACATAAATATTTATCAAAAGATCCAAAAATTATATCATCAACATAGATCTGGACAATGAGTAAATTATCCCTTATTCTCCTTAGAAAAAGGGTAGTGTCTACACTCTCCTTAACAAACTCTCTTTCTAATAGGAATGTGTTAAGCCTCTCATACCAAGCTCTAGGTGCCTATTTTAATCCATAAAAGGCCTTTTTTAATTTGTAAACATGATTTGGATATTAGAAACTCTCAAAACCTGGGGGTTGTTCTACAAAAACATTCTCTTTTATTACCCCATTTAAAAAGGCACTCTTGACATTTATTTAAAACAGCTTAAATCCCTTATAACAGGCAAAGGCTAGTAGCACCCTAATGGCTTCCAATCTAGCTACAGGGGCAAAGGTCTCCTCAAAATCAATCCCTTCAATCTGATTATACCCCTTAGCCACTAATTTTGCCTTATTCCTAACCACCAAACCAGAATCATTCATCTTATTCTTAAAGATTCACTTGGTTCCCACTATACTTTGATTCCTTGGTCTTTCTACTAACTCCCAAACATCATTCCTTACAAATTGATTCAGTTCCACTTACATAGCTAAGATCCAAAATTCATCAGAGAGAGCTTGATTGATGTTGGAGGGTTCAGTCATTGAGATAAAGGCAGAGTGGTTTACTTCCTTCCTAAGTTCATGCCTAGTCCTAACACCTTCAGAAGGGTCTCCTAAGATTAGTTCTTTAGGATGACTCGAAGAATATCTCCAATCTCTAGGCAAAGTGGTTTGAGGTTCTACCCTTTCCTCCAGATTTATATTTTCAACCCTTAGGTAATCTCCTCTACCTCTTCTTCTTCCTCAACTCTAGTCACCTTAGGATCAGATTCATCAAACACCACATGAGTAGTCTCTTCCACCACCAAAGTCCTTTTATTAAACACCCTAATGGATTTCCCCACACTAGAATAGCCTAAGAACACTCCTTCATCAGATTTGGGGTCAAACTTTCCTAAGGATAATTTCTCATTATTTAGAATGAAAACCTTACGACCAAAGACATGGAGGTGGGACAGGTTTGGAGTTCTACCCTTGATGATCTCATAAAGTGTCTTATTCAGATTGGATCTAACATTTACTCTATTCAGCACATAACAGGTAGTGTTCACTGCTTCAGCCCAAAAGTATTTTGGAAGTGAATACTCAGCAAGCATGGCTCTAGTGTCTTCCACTAAGGTCATGTTCTTCCTTTCAACTACCCCGTTCTGCTGAGGGGTCCTAAGAGCTGAAAAATTATGACTAATCCCTTGCTCCTCACAGATTGTTCCAAACTTCATATTTTCAAACTCTCCACCATAATCACTATGAATAGTCAAGATCTCACAACCTAACTTCCTCTAAATCCAAGTGGAGAAGGACTTAAATTCATTAAATGACTCAGATTTATGTGACAAAAATTTAATCCAAGTGAACCTCGAGTAATCATCAACAATCACAAAACCATAGACTTTCCTCGCTAAGCTGGCAATGCTAATGGGTCCAAAGAGATCCATGTGAAGGACTTCTAAAGGTCTAGAGGTGCTAATGTCATTAACAGAGTGAAAGGAGGACTGAACTTGCTTCCCTAATAGACAGGCATCACACAGGTGGTCCTTAGTGAACTTAAGCTTGGGGACACCTCTAACTAAGTCCTTTTGGGTGACTCTCCTAAAGGTTTTCATACTGGCATGACATAGTTTCCTGTGTCATAACCAAGACTCATCAGCAGTAATTTTTAAGCAAATTAAATTATCAGCTTTAATGCAACTTACATCCAGCATGTAGACATTGTTGATCCTTTGTCCCTGCAAAATAAGTTTGTCATTTAAGCTTAAAATGTAGCAAGTGGGTAAGAATTTGATATTATATCATTTGTCATAGAGCTAACTGATACTCAACAGGTTATGTTTCAATCCATCTACAAGAAAAACATTGTCAATCATAAAATTCTTTGAATCACCAATTATACCTGAACCTACCACCCTCCTGGTGGTGTTATCTCCAACTGTAACCTTGCCTCCAGCCCTGGCCTCCAGCATAATGAACTGATTCACATCTCTAGTCATGTGTCTTGAACATCCATTGTCTAGGTACCACATGCTCTCATGAGGTCTTGTGTGAGAGCACACCTACAAAATCATCAAACGTCAGATTTAGGAACCTAAATAGGTTTGAGTTCCTTCTAATGAAAAGAATAATGCAATGCATGTGTGCTGTGCTGTGAAACAGGTAATTTGGGCCTCCACACCCAATGTGTACTAGGTGAACAGTGCATGTGTGGGAAATGTGTACTAACATGCCACAAGAAAAACATCTCACACCAAAAAAAGGGTTAACTAATCTACGTGGGTAATAGTGCCTCTTCCTAGGTTTGCATGAAATATGCTTTGATGATTTTTAAACAAATTCTTCAAAAGGTGGAGGTTCATAAAATTGTGCAAAAGTAGGAGGTGTTTCATTTTTCTCAAAAGCACTAATTTTAACTTTAGAAATTCATTTTCTTTGTTAAGACTTACAATTTCAAATTTCAATGCTCCATTGCTACTCTTCACTTCACATGTCAGATTGTCTAATTCTTTGAAAGCTTTCTCTAAATCAACATGCGAGGTTTTCAATTAATCATGTTCAATAATTAAATTAGAATTCTTTTTATTCAGCTCATCAAATTCATCAAGTAAAGACATATGATTGCAATCAACAGTAGAATGATCTTTAATCAGAATTTCATGCTCTTTTTGTAAATTTAGAAGTTCTAGTTACAGGCTAGCATGAGTTTTCTTGAGCTTCCTATATGATGCATGAATTCTTTCAAATACTTCAAATAATTGCTCGTAAGTAAGCTCACATACCTCTTCCTAGTCAGACTAACCAGGATGATCATCAGCCATCAGACACAAGTTGGTTTCCTCCTCTTCAGCTTAAGTCTTAGAGGAGTCAGATGCAGAATCTGCCCAGAACGCCTTCTGAATCTGCTTCTTATCCTTCCTGAACTTGTGTTTCTCCTCATTCTTCTCCTTGCTTGGGTGAGCTTTAAGTGTAACACAATCAGCCTTATTGTGTCCAGGCTTCCTGCATTCAAAACAAACAGTCTCAGATGAACCTTTAAATTTTTTGTTGGACTTACCCTTATTCCACTTCTAAAAGTTCTTATGTTTCTTCCTTAGAAAGCTCTTGAATTGCCTAGTGATTAAGGAAATATCATCGCTATTAGACCCGAAAGTACTAGTATCACTCTCGTTGTCCTTCAGTTCCACTATTTTCTCCTTCTTCTTCTCACCTATATCAAGCTATCTTTGGTTCACCCCTTACTCGTAAGAAATGAGTGATCCATGTAAGCTATCAATAGAGTAAGTATTCAAATCTTTTGATTCAGTGATTACAGTTATCTTAGCATCATACGAAGAAGGTAAACATCTAAGAATTTTGTTCACTCTTTCATAGTTTATAAGTTCTCTTCCTAAGGCATGCAAAGAAGTGACAATTTGAGTGAACCTCGTATACATTTCAAAAATGGATTCAGTAGGTTTCATGCGAAAAAGTTCATAGTCATGAAGCTATATATTTAACCTAGACTATTTAACTTTAGTTGTACCTTCATAAGTGATGCACAATCTATCCCAAATTTCTTTACCAGTTGTACAAGTAGAGACACGCATGTAATCTTCAAATTTTAAAGCACAAAAAAAATAGTTCAAATATTTAGCATTCAGTTGGGCTAAGTCATGATCATCAAAAGTTCAATCAATGAAAGGCAGTTCAGTTTTAACATTATTAATCATTCTAAATGGTAGCTCATAGCCATCCTTAACAAACATCCACATGCGATAATTAATTGATTGAAGAAAAGTGGACATGCGAGTTTTCAAAAATTAAAAGGTATGTTATCAAATAATGGCGGTCGTGTAATTGAATAACCTTCAGCAGTATTATGATTACCAAAGTTAGTCATGGATCAAATTCAAAAGTTTTTTAAAACTAGATTTTATGAATCCCACTCTGATACCACTTGAAAGTTCGATAGGGATGTTAAGCCCTGATGAACTAGTCCCAAGGCTAAATAAGAGGGGGGGTGAATTGGTTATTTAAAAATTCGAGAGCAACAGTAAAAAATCTTTTCGATGATTTGTAGCAGAAACAAGTAAACACATAAACGAAAAGATCAACCATAGATTTCACCCAAGCAGATAATCACAAAAAACTAAAGTGCAGAAAATAATCAGAAAGAACATACCAGATTTTATAGTGGTTCGGTCAACTTGACCTACGTCCACTCCCCCGAGCCTCCCCTCCAGGTATTGCACTAACTCCAAGCGACTCTCCTTCTGCTCCCACAACAAGGTGGAGAAGCCTGTACAAAAACTCCTTTCCACCGACACGGTGAGGCAAAGAACCTAACCTCCTTTTGCTTCCTCTTGAAGCAAGTAGAGAACCTCGGACTCCTTTCGCTTCCTCCTGAAGCTGGCAGAGAACCTGAACTCCTTTCGCTTCCTCCCTAAGCAGGCAGAGAACCTAGATCTTCTTGCGAATGATCCTCCCACAAAAAACACCAACAAGATGAGAGATGACAAATAGAGAACATGACTCTGATCCTTGCTTGGAGCAACCTTTATGAATCCCTCACAAACTACCCCTCACAGGATCCTCTCTCTCTCCCAAACTCTCTCTCTCTCTAAGGTTTCTCTGTAATGGAAAGTGGCAAAAGATTTTTTTTGTTTGAAGAAAAAGATCTTTTATAGGAGGGCTCAAAATTTTCCCTAAATCTAAACTAGTCGGCCAATATCATCCAGGACGATCGATAGATTATCCTATACGATCAGTTCAAAATCACCTATTTTAGCTTGGATGATCTGGCTCTTCTGGACGATCAGTGGAAAAGGTTGTTCAGATCGTCACATACGATTCTGCGATCATCCGGGACGATTAGTGTAAATTCAGGAATTTTATCCAGAAGATCACTCTGGTCGTCCAGAGAAACTTGTGCTGGAGAACCTAAAAATGACTTGATCATCCAAAATGATACGGATGTCATCCTGTATGATTAGTTCAAAAAGTACCAAAATTGTCCTGATCACCGCTCTTGACGTACAACTGAAACACACTGGACAATCATGATCATCCCAGACGATGTGATCTTGTCAATTAAATATTAATTGATTTCCTTAATCACCAGACTAATTTAGGCATGATTATACTGGATCGTCCAGGATGATACACGTATCATCCAGGACGATCAGATCAAATCTCTAAAAATAAAACTTGTCTAACTTGATCTGGCGGCTGAGAATTTCTGATTTGAGCCTATCATCCCGTATGATGTATGGATCGTCAAGGATGATCGGCTTAATCAGACAGACTTAACTTGGTCGCCCAAATTAGGGTTTCTATTTTCACTTGATCGTCCAAGACGATGTCAATATCGTCCAGGACGATCTGAACAAAAATTGAACAGAAGCTCTAATTCACTCAAGCTCTCCCCCTGAGTGTGTGTGTGCAAGATTACTTAGCTAGGGGATCAGTTACATTACATTTGACTGAAGAAAAGGAAAATATTACATTTAGACACACTTGGACCCGATCTTAAGTTGGCTTGAGTTGCTTTTGATCTTTCGTACCTGAAATGGATTAGCCAAGCAAAATAGAATACAAACATATTTGTCATCATCAAAACTGTACTTTTTGAAACCAGATTTGCAACATTAACATTTTTATGAAACTTACCCTTGTTCCACTGCTGACATCTTCTCTACTTCCTTCTCGGGAAACTTTTAAAGTGCATTATCATTAAGGCAATATCCTTTTCATCCTTAGGCCGGGACTGATCACTCTTTGAGTCATCCACTTTTAGTATAATGTTCTTTTCTTTCCCTCTGTCACCTGGATCAATCGGTCGTTGAGTCACTCCTTGCTCGTAAGCAATCAGTGATCTAAGTTGATTATCAATAGAGTAAACATTTTAATCTTTCGACTCCATTATAGCAGTAATCTTTGAATCATAAGTAGTAGGCAAATAACGTAGTATCTTATTTACTTTTTTAGAATTGGTTAGTTCCTTACCTAAAGCATGCAATGAAGTTACTATTTGTGTAAAATGAGTATACTTGTCAGAGATTATCTCATTTGATTTCATGCAAAAAAGGTCAAAGAAAGGCAGTAGAATGTTCAATCTAGATTATTTCACTTCATTGGTTCCTTCATATATAATGCAAAGCCTATCCAAAATCTTTTTCCTAGATTTACAAGTAGATACATACATGTAGTCTTCCGATTTCAGTGCACAAAAAAAATTATCCAAATACTTAACATTTAACTAAGCTAATTACTATTCTTCTACAGTCCAATCAGTAAAAGGTGTTTGAATTATAATTCCATCTACAAGTCTAGTAGGTTCAGTGTAACCTTCTTGTACTAAAATCCACATGCAATAGTCAAGTGATTGTAGAAAAGTAGACATGCGAGTTTTCCAAAAGTCAAACAGAATGTTATCAAATAGTGGAGGTCTAGTGATCAAATAACGCTCAGGTGTGTTTCAGTTTCCAAAAATAGCCATGATCAAATTTTAAAAAGTAATTTAAACAAAAATTTTTTAAATAGGCTCTGATACCACTTGAAAGTTTGAATAGGTTGTTAGATCTATTAATTATGTCTCAATACTAACCAAGAGGGGGGGTGAATTGGTTATTTTAAAATTCTCTTGATTATTTTGAAAACCCTTTTAAATAAAAACAATATATATCGTACAGTATAATTTATTTCATACAGTACGATAAGAACACTTTTAAAAATATTTGTCAACCATAAAAAAATAATGTGCAATGCAGAAAATAAAAAATGATAAATAAAAATAAGAACAGAGAACACCAAATTTTATAATGGTTAGGTCCAACAAGACCTACGTCCACTCCCCGGAAACTCCTTCTTCAAGTATTGCACTATACTCAAGTGACTCTCCTTTAGCCCCCACAACTAGGCGGAGAAGCCTTTACAAACTCTCTTCCACCAAACCCCGGTGTGGCAGAGAACCGTCATCTTTTTTCACCCTCTTGGTGAAGGCAGAGAACCCAGCTTCCTTTCTTATCCTCCTAGTGATGGAAGAGCACTATGCATCCTTTCTTACCCTCCTGGTGTTGGCAGAGAACCAAACATCCTTTCTCACCCTCCTGATGATGGCAGAGTACTGACCCTTCTTGAACAATTCTCTTGCAAGAGTCTTCAAGGATATTATTGGGAAGAACTTTGAACAAAAAGTAAGAGAATCTCACTGTTGGACAACCTTATGAATCCCTTGACAATTTCCTTACCCTAGATCTCTCACACTCCACTTTCAAAACACTCTCCCAAACATACTCCTCAAGATCACTCAAGAGAAATTAATGGAAGGACTCTCTACAATCAATTTTTTGAACTCATATATACAAAGAAGAAGAAAAATCTTCCAAAAATTAAAAATTTCAAGTTTAAGCAGTCCGATCGTAATGTACGATCGACATTCATACATACGAATAGTTTAAATTATTAAACAATTCATCTCGTACGATTCTGTACGAATCAATGAACCCCAGTTTTTGTACTCTGAAAAATGATATACGAAACCCATTCGTACCGTACAAAAAGTTCAAAAAATGAACGGTTCATCCGGTATGAACTAATGAAACCCAATTTTTGTACTCTGCAAAATGATATACAAAATCTATTCGTCCTGTATGAACAGTTCAAAAAATTGAACAGTTCATCTCGTACAATCCAGTACGAACCATGTAAGCTCCCATTTCGTACTCTGGAAATGATATACGAACCATATTCGTACTGTACGAACAGTTCAAAAATTTGAACAATTCATCCTGTACGATCCAATACGAACCATGTAAGCTCTCATTTTGTACTCTAGAAAATGATATACGAAAATATTTTGTACTGTATGAATTATACTTAGAAAAATTTTTGACCAGGCAAGTTCGTATCAGAGGAGAAACAGCATAAATTGTCTCATATGATTCGACATCATATAGTATAATTAGTTTTTTTTTTAAATATTTTGTCTCACTCCCCCAGTGTGTGTGTACACGATTATCCAATTTACAATCACACTCTCTCAGACTAAAGAAAAGTAAAAATTACAAACTTAAAAACCAATAAACTCAAACCAAATAACTTGAAGTCTATTACTGTCTGGAATGTGAATTTCCTGAGAAAGATGTTAGTACACACAACAACAAATTTTCTAATATATGTTAGGAGAAATAATAAATAAATAATAAGATTTTATTATCATCAAAAACTCACATGACTATAAAGATAGCCTAATATGCAATAACTTCAACATAATCGAGGGCTTCTGAGCCATTTAGTTTGCCGCCAAATGGCACCATTAAGTTATGATCATGGATAGAGCCTGTATGCTCACAATGATATTAAATTCTTGAGATATGAATCAATAGGATATAATTTATTGGGCACAAAGCCCTCTTTCAGCTAAGGTAAATTCAAATTTATCCCTTCGGACAAATATTCACCCCAGGTTTATAAGGTAAACTTGGATGATACAACCCAAGGCTACTGACAAGGATCTTTCAATCAGGTTAGGTCGACTATCTCCTCTTACTAAGTAAACTAGGGACCACGATGACCAGGGATGACAGAACCATAGGATCTTGATCGGGTCCATCATCCATTCCCCCACCATCTGCTTTAAGTGCAAAATGGTGAAATTTCTAATTTTTAAATATCAAACTTTCCACATAACAAATCCATGTTGCTACTATTTTACAACTAGCCTTAATTGAATATTCTCTCTCATTATCGGGAGAGGTAAACTCAGATCATAAAGTCCTTGCAAAATAAGGGCAAAATCTCTGGGTAGTGTCTTATCTACAAACCCAATTTGAAATTTACCCCCGAACTTAATTCATAAAAACTCTCTTGAAAGCGGGAGAGGCCGGGGTGCAAATTTTTTATGCACACACTTATATGCAAATAAAGCTTGCATATTTATTAGAACATTTTATGTGGCTTGATTCATGTAATGTATAAAAGCATGTAATTTATCCCATATTTTCTATTCTTCATATTATTTCACATGGCATGAGTTCATAGAACTTTAATTTGGTGCCCACATCAGTCAACAGATTTCACATGGCACAAGTTCTTAGATCCCCAGTTTAGTGCCTATATTACTCATCACATTTCACTTGGCATGGGTTCATAGAGTCACAATCTAGGGCCCATATTATTCATCACACTTCACATGGCACTAATTCACAAAACCCTATATGGTTCACATATCAGTCTCCTTCCAACCATGATATTTATGAATATAATGTAGTAGCATTAAATATAAACAATGAAAATTTTATATTAAGCACAAGTTAAATATTTGGCATTATATAAGTACTGACAAATCCAGAAGTAAAGCAAATATAACAACAACTGAATTTGTTTTAAAAGTTTTCTATTTCCACCATTTAATCTATGAGCTTGAAAATTTTTGAAATCTAAATCTCCGATGAAATCATGATTAATAGAACCAGAATTATGTAGCTAATTTAATACCAAACGTTGTTTGGTGAATAATTATTAAATTTTCCAATGAATTACTTTTCCTTGATTTTACACTCAACTAATTTTAAATTGAAATCTAAAGTAAGTTTTCAATAGCCTACCTCGAGGATTTCTACAACAACCTTGATGATCAAATCCAGCCGCGAAGTCTTCAAAATATCTCTTCTCTATCTACTCCTCTCTTCTTTCTCACTCTCTCCCAACATATAGAAATGGAAATAATTGAGTGAATAAATATGAATAAAATATATAAAAATAAATTATTTGGTCCAACACAACAGTGCAGCACTACCCAACACTAAAGCGATGGCCACAGTACTGCTATGTTCTGATCCAAAACTACCCTAATTACATCATCATTGCCCAAGCCTTATCCACATAGCATTCCTATAAATTTTGAGGCATTAGTTTGGAATTTGATGACATAAAAGTCATTAAAATATATAATTAAATATAACGGTAATTATAAAAGATATTTTAATGGAAAAATGTTATTGATATCTTACATCTATACGTTACAAAAAAATTACTTGAATCAATTACATCTCATGGTATGAGGCATATAACAAAATTCCAGCTTGTACTTTTTGAATTTTGAATATAAAAAGTGTTCTCCACTTGTGAGGAGAAAATAAGTGGATCATGTTCTAGTTAATCTCTAGTGTTAGTAAGATGAGAGAAATTCACTAAAGAATATCCAAATTGATCTTATTTTATGACAGTTGAACTAATATTAACCTAATCACACGAGAATAATATAACTCAAAATATATTATAGTAATTGATCTCATCATTCATTTTATCATAGTAATTAAAATTTCAAAGCTATATCGTACTAACAACACCATATTTTTTAGTATTTTTTTTTCATCATTAGTTACTTTTTTGTGAAAGTTATATCTTTTATTAAGATATCTTCTAGACTTATGTGCAAGTTTTGTTAGAACCCTTGACAAGTAACTTAGTTTCACCTAATATATATATATATATATATATATATATATATATATATATATATATATATATATATTACCATATCATAACTAAACAATACCTACATAGAAAAAACATTTTGTTATTAAATGAAAACATTAATTAATATTGAAAAGTTTTTAAGGTTACTTTTTATCTCAACCATTTGTGAAATTTTCATACAAAAGGTTCTTCACATCTAAAGGTGTAAGATGTGTTTGTCAACATCTCTTTCTTTTCTCTTTAACCTTAAAAAGTTCAGTATATGATGTAAGTCTCTTATAATGATGGAGCACATAGGTATTTTCTCTTCAATATATAGTGATCTTGTACATAGAGGCTAATATAGTAATTCAGAGCCGTCATTTTATTTAGAGAAATAAGATATTCCTTCCTTAGTAATATATCCCTCTGCAGTTAACCTCTTGGGTTGTGCCATATTATCAGCATAATCATTTAGTATCCAAATTCTATACATGATGAATGCTCATATGAGTGTTTAAAAATACAACACCAACAAAACTTAAAAAATAGCACATTACATAAAATGAGCACATCCATCTATATTGAAATGACCTACCACTTTGACTGCCTCTACAAAATGAACAAGTAGATGAATCAATATCATAATGAATGATAGGAAGCATATTATTTTCAAGATCATAATGAATGGCAGGAAGCATTTTATTTTCATATAACATAAAGTCATTCTAATAAGATTTGGTAATTTCTCTAACACATTTAGAATGATAACCATGGCATTAATTGATTTTAAAATTTGGGATATCTCAACAATGGCATTCATAACCTCCTCTGATGGTGCACAAAATCTAAGAGCAATTAGTATAATTTATTCAATACGAACATCATAATAATGAATTTTCAATCCTATAATTCTACAGAATAATAATTAAGAATTTTTAAATATTTGATGTGTAGCCTTATAATTTTTTGGTGGTTTTTAGTGCTTCACATAGTATCAACATATTTTTCTTTTATGTTGTGAAACAAGTTGGTGGTAAAATGAATCTGTGATCTTCATGAACTTGAAGATGTAATCCATTGTTTGTTCTAATATCAATAAAATATTTTGGTGTTTATAAGCTATATGTAAATTTGTCGAGATAAAGGGAAGTTTATATAAAATTATCAAAAAAATATTTTCTTTTTCATATGCATGGCATCTATATTATGAGGAAATCAATTACACTTCATAGAATTAGCTCAAAAATAACTTCCAAATTATAGAACAACTTTATTATTCACTCACCTCTGAATTATGCCCTCTTTTCAAGTTTTTGTACCTAAATTTTGTAATTTGCCAATACAAAACTATAAATGCTATATCTGTGTTGAAATGTCACTTCCAGTACTCTATTTAGACTCATATTAAACTTCATTTGTATTATAAAATTATTATTCTTATTGATGATAAATGTATTTCTTTGGGAGTTAATGATTATGAATCATATAATCAAATTAATTACATTTGTATAACCATAAAGATTGTATTTTTGGCACAAGGAAAAGTAAACCTTTATAATAGTCCATATTAAGACAAGGTTAATATAGAAAGTTTGTCCGCTGGTAGCATTATAGTAATGAACTTTATGCCATAATTAACATAACTCTTGAAACAGTGGTTAAAAATAAACATTAGTATCGTTTTCCAAGATTTAAGAAGTTAGTTTCATTTCGATGGAAGAATATATATTATAAGGAACCAAAATCACAGGCCAAATATTTTATGTATTATTCAAAATCTTAAATGGATTGAACACATCACTAGCTAAATCAAGACAAACATTATATGGATCTAAAGCAAAATGAAGATACCAAAAGATAAATAATTTTCATGCTTCTCCACCGGTTGGATATCATAGTAAGCCATATGTATTTATATGCTTAGAATGCTAGATCATTTCTTCAACAACTTTGTTCTTATTTTGAATAATATTTGAAGAGTAGGCATTAATAAGAAATATAGAAAAAAACAATAAGTGACTTTATGTGGATTATCTATTCTCTTATTAAAATGTTCTTCTGAGTAACAACTAATCTTGAAGAACTATAGGCATGACATGTCTATTGACAAGATCTATCTTCTCAAAATAGTATACAATCATTAGAAAATGCATTTATCTTTGTATAGCCTAGATCAAATATTTTATTTTCTTTTAACTTTGTGTGTTCTTAGGTAATGTTGTTCCTTCTTCAATCTATAACTCTGACAACATATCAAAAGATTTTGTTGCCTAAGATTATATGTACTTTAAAAGAAATAAGTGTAATAAATTAAAAAATATAACTTTGAAATTGACTTACACTTGGGATTCAACTTTGTTCTTATATCCTGTAATAAATTTGTACATTTAATAGCATCATTTAAAGGATCTACAATATGCTTGTTGACTTCATCCACTAAATTAATGGAGAGATTATTTAAATCTAATATGCCCCATAAATAATCATTTCATATCACCTGTCTGGATTTTCAATCTTAAATCGATGCTTACTCAAAATCTTTATTTATGTATTTTTTTTTGCAGCAGTTAAAAAAGTTGTAAGTTTTACATATAGGAGCACTTTAAACTAATGTGTAGTTTATACCACTGCTACATTTTATATTTAACAGTGCATCAAAAACCACCACCAATTATTGTTGCGATGTATAACATTTTTTCGTAATGAATAAGTTTTCAGCTCTTCAATAGCTTCATCAATCATCAAGCTACTTCCTTTCCTTTCCTAGATAGTGTTCCTTCTCATTAATCATTTACAACTAATTTTCCCCCAAAAATTACCTGTGAAGTTTCCTTTAATTTATTCTGTTCTATTGATTTACTAGAGGCAATTCTCTTGACTAGTTATGAGTAATTCTTAACTATAACTAAGTAGTTTTCTATGGGATCATCTTGCCTTTATGTAAATATTTATTTTAAACTAAAAGCTACTTATCTAAAATTTATACTTTTTTTTCAATTTTAATTTTATCGAGGAAGAGATATATATTTTGTTTGACAACTAGTTGATTTATATAATGGAATTATAAAAATTAAAGCATTAATCCTTTTATAAATAGATGATTTTCTCATATTATTAATTGATTATGAAAGATACGAATGAAAGACTATGGTATATGCATTTTATTTAATTTATACATGGTTGCTATCAGAATTGAAAAAGTATATATATATATATGTGTGTGTGTGTGTATGTGTGTGTGTGTGTATTATAAAACTATGAAAGATTATATTTCAAAAGATAAATAGGATGTTATTATTCAGTAAGTGTATTACATATATTGATAAGTCAATGATGGACAATAATATATGTGGGCTCCAAAAATTCGGCCCCGGCCTCCACCCACATTACTTTCTTTTGGGGGAGTTTTAATGAATTAAGTTCCAAGGTAAATTTTGGAAGGCAGATGAGTTTGTAGATAAGACACTACCCAGAGATTTCGCCCTCATTTTGCGAGGACTTTATGATCTGAGTTCTGGTTTCCTATAAGCGCAAGCCCCTATAGTTAATTACCACGCCTGATAACAAGAGAGAACTTTCGATTAAGGCTAGTCATCAATTAGATACGTAAGGAATACACATCTGGCATATAGTAGCAGCAATGGGCATTTGGAATGGGAGGTTTGAAGATTCGATATTTAAAATTAGAAATTTCACCATCTTGCACTTAAAGCGGATGGTGGGGGCATGGATGATGAACCTGATCAAGATCACATGGTTCCGTCATCTAGGGCCATCATGGTCCCGGGTCTACTTAGTCAGAGGAGGTAGTCAACCCAACCTGACAGAAGGATCCTTGTCGGCAGCCATGGGTTGTGTCATCCAAGGGTACCTTGTAGACATGGGTTGGATGTTTGTCTAAGGGGATAAATTTGAATTCACCTTAGCTAACAGAGGGCTTTGTGCCCTATCAATCATATCTTATTGATTCATATCTCAAGGATTTGATGTCACTAAGGAGCGTATTGGCTCTGGCCATAACCGCTATCATGTGGTGCCATTTGGCGGCAAAATCACTTTGTTCAGAGGGCCCTGGGTCATCCTACAGTGCCATTTGGTAGAGAAACTGCCAGTTAGAGCACACGTACCACATCCTTAATGGTAGGAGATTATTTGAGAATTAATCCTAGTAATATTTTTGACTAGGCATTAGCTCTTTATGAGCTGAAGTATTTTTTAATTTGTCCACCTCGATAAACTATTACGGAGGATGGATGGATTTTACTTTTAGTGATTGGATGGTTGGATTTCAATTTTAAATATTTTGGAATTGGGGTTTTCTGGAATTTTAGATTTTTGGGTATTTGGGATGGCATTTGAAATGATCTGTATGGACCCCTTCAGTTGAGATTTACATTCAACACGGCCATCATCGAGGTGTATGGGGTCATTTTTATTTTGTGGATTGAACCTTATTGACTTTATCGAGCTGCTAATAGATGATCGAGTTTCGTAGGCTTTAGATTTTTGTTAATGAATTTCTATTGTCAGAGGCCTTGAAGGCCTAATATGAATTATAAAATAAATATTTCGATCATCATCATTACTGAATATTTATTCAATAGTTCGAGCCGTATCAACTCCTATATACTCGTACAAGAAGATCGGGCTCAAACATGGGTTTATTTATTAACCCGTGTAGCATCCCTAGACATCACATGTATACCAATAACACGCTCGTCGAGGCCCATGCAGGTGTTTGGGGGTATTTAGTAATTATTTACTGAACCTTGTCGACTCCTATTTACATGCCTTAGGAGGATCGGGTTCAAATTTATTGACCCGTACAGCATCCCTAGAGGTCATGTGTGTACCAATAACATGCTCGTCGGAGCCTATGTGGGTTTATTATACGCCCACTTTTGTGTACCTATGTGTATAAAAACTATGGTGTATGTGTGGGGGCATTCTTGAAATATTTGTAAACGCCTTATGTCCGCTTGCATGAATGTTATGGATTCAGTGGCATATTCTAGCAGCCTATGGATTGAGTTATTTGCTACTTCATATAGGTGGGCTGTCATGTACTACTCATTGCTTTTCACAGGTAGATTATAGTACACTAGCAAATCTCCTGCTTTTGCTGGTAAATGTTGTCATCGAATGCAGCTCCTTATATCTTTCTTGTGGATGGTGTATTAGGTGTTCAACGAGTCTTCCACGGCATCTTGTAGGAGTTCATCTTTGTCGTAGTCCTTTCAACATTTACTTGTAGATGATATGTTGAGTGTATGATGGATCTTCTACAATGACTCATAGACATTTCTATTTGTTATAATCATTATGTTTTTTGCTTGTAAATAATATATTGGGTGTGCGAGAGGTCTTCTACGGCAACTCATGGGAGTTCGTGGTTATCATATACTATCTTCCTCCATTCGCAATGAAATGACATGTTTGATGGCTCTTAAATGATGGTTGATTGTAGGAGCATTGTAAGCGAGTTATATATTCGTTGATGGTCTTTTGAACTTTGCTTGTAAGTATGTGTTGAGCTAATGATGGGTCTCCCAAACACATGTTATGCATGTGATGGGTCCTCTACAATAACCCATAGGTGCCCGCACTTGTTGCTTATCCTCTACCTTTGCTTACAACATATCAGTGTATTTTGCTTGCAAATATCATTATGTTCACCCGCAAGTTGATACTAACTGCAGGCCACTACATCTGCTGGATTTCCTATGTGTTTATTACAGTCCTTTCTATATTTCTTCTCGTGGATGATATGCAATGTATATGGTGAATCTTTTATAGGGACTCATAAGTATTTGCCTTTGCTATGATTTTGCTTGTCGGTTGATGATTGTAGTCTACGGGTATAATGTTCTTCATTGTCATTGCTTGTAAAAAATCTTTCACCCCAGTGCTGATATGGACTAGAGGCTCGTCATACTTATGATCTACCCCTTTTCATATCTTGTATGCAAGTGACTTGTTATTGACTTCTTGCATAACATAGAGTGTTATTCATTGTATCTCGGTCTCATGTTTGTAACGGACTGCTCTAGTCACTTATATGTTGATCAACGTCAACTCAAGAATTCTACTGTGCCCACTGCTTTATTTATCATTTATATCACGTGTTATCCCTTGTTTAACCCTTATACTTGCAAGTGATAAACATGCATACTTATCACAGTCTTATTAGAGGTGCTGTGAATAATTATTCTAGGCTTCTATATTCATCATGATCGTTGTAGAGATGTTTCCAGATCTCCCAACTTTTCTTACGAGCTTATCACTACATTATTCACAGATAAGTCATTATATGTGTTTGGAGTTCCATCATTTGTATGCATGGAGAATTTGCTTTCCATATATTCTCCATGAATGTTCTATCCATAATCAAGGTGATTTGTATACCCTGATGTTATATGCTCCCTTGCTAGCATTAGCTCATAAACTTGTATTTGGCAATTTATCATGAGTCTTCTGATTGCTCATTGATCTTCATATTATTTGTCGCCTCTAAATGGGTTGTATGATCTTGTATCCACCATGAATCCTTGCTTGCATGATTTGACTTTATCATCTTACCGAATTACAAGTCCCATTTTAGGCATCTAATTACATTTTATATTGTTCATTCAAAGTTCAAATTCTGCTTCAATTTATTGCTCCTTTGTTACTTACCATTAAACCATGCTTGCGAGTTCACTATTTATCATGAGCTTTGTGTTCAATAACTTGCATGTAATTTGGAGCTCATGGTTCTGTTAATTAAATCTTCATCCTTTGCATGATGTTATGTTCCATAAGAACCATACAAGTTTAGGCTCATTGTCATTTGGTCTGAGTTCAATCAAGCTAGGTTCATATTTAAGTTCAAGATTCATATCTTTTGTATTTGTTCACTTAGGCTTCCTTGTCATTATTCACCTGGTCTTTGCTTGCAGACATGTTGCAAGTTGTGTTGAAGTTCACGAGTCCTTCATTTGATTGTTTAATGTTCATTAAAAGGATTTAGGTGTTTAACTATCATTTGCATGATCGTGTTTTGCTAAGTTAAACTTCTATTTCTTGCAATTTTTTCAAATTCAAACTGTTTGTATTTTCATCCAAGTTTTAGTTTAGGTTCAAGTCTTATGCAATAAGGTCCTCTGTTAATTGTCCAAGTCCTCATGCGGTCTTGTGTTCACCCAAAATTTTTGCAGCCTCCAGGTGTCTCCCCCATTCAGGGGAAACTACAGGGAAACTGGGCCTTCCCACAACGCTAAGAAAAGCGTGTATGGTAGGTGTCCTCAAACACCATGGCTGTATTTTCTTCATCCCCCACCACACTTAAGAAAGCGTGTATGGGACTTCAAATGTATCTGTTTCAAAAGCAAAGCAGTTGTTTCCCCACAGGAATAGAGATGCATACATGTACTTTGGATTGTCCCCACCATGCTAAGAAAAGCGTGTATATGGCCTACCCGCCTCGCCGTAGTTATCGCACCGGGTTCCCTTCAAACCACGCTTAGAAAAGCGTGTATAGGCGGTTTACTCGCTCAACATAAATTTCAAGAATAAGATTTTTGGGGGGGATTACCCGCTTCGTCACTAGCAACAGAACAAATTTTCTACCACCACGCTAAAGAAAAGCGTGCATGGGTGGTCGTTCATCGTGTTGCGAGCGTTGAAGCAAATTCTTCCAAGTTCACAAAATCACTCTTTTTTTGCTATTTTTCTCTTTTTTCTCCCTTTTTCTTTTTTTTTCTCTCTTTTTTTTCTTTTTTTTAACTCCTTCACTTCTTCCTCCTTCCTTTCTCTTTTTTTTTTTTTTTGAACTTCTTCTTTTTTCCTTTTTTTTCCACACACACTCATACATAAAATAGAATTAATATTATTATTAATAATAATAACAATATTAATATTATTAATAATGATAATATTATCATTAATAAGAATATTAATAATATTGTTATTATTAACAATATTATTAATATTAATAAATAACTAATATTAACATTAACACTATTAATAATAATAATAATAATAATAATAATAATAATAATAATAATAATAATAATAATAATAATAAGTCAAAATATATTCCTTATTATGTTTACCTAAGTCGGATGAGGTGCGACTGAAGGAGTTCGAGTAGAGGACCTTGGAGGCATCGGAGCAAGACTGTAAGGTTAGGTCAGAACTGGGTGTGGGTTTAGGCGTCGGGTTCGTTTGGTTGGATGAGAATATCGGAAGCTGGGGTCGGCTACAGGGGAGGAGATCAAAGATTAGAGCATGGGAAGGAAGAAGGGAATTTGGAGTCTTGCATTGGGTTCGGAGATTGAAGAGGCTGAAGCTTGCAGAGTTTGGTCACTGGCTTATGTGGATTCGACCAACTGGAAGGTGGATACAGGACAGGGGAGACCATCGGGACTGGCGACCTTGGCGTCGAACTGGAGTCGGGGCTACAGGGATAGGCGAAGGTCTTCGGCTTGGTGTTCGGAAGAAGAAGAGGAGTGAGTGGAAGAACTGAAGGCATTCATCACCATTTTATAGAGGAGCAAATCAATCCAGGGTAGTTGGGATTTAGACAAGCGAACAGACCGCGAACGATGCCGTTGCAGTTTAGCAGGATTTGCAGATTCAGCGGGATTTGCGGATATGAGGTATGTCTATGGGATTTCTACCCTCTTCTATTTTTGTTTCTTTATACAAAGGTAAATAAAAGCCCCCCAACAAATGTGATTTATGTCCAGAGTGAATCACGTTTATTGTATGCTAATTGACTCTATGGATCTCCAGGCATTTGCTTTACATGTCACATAAAGGTCTTTATTTAGTGGATCTCCAAATATTTCTTGGATGTCACACAAAGATTTTTATTCTGTAGCTCTCTAAGAGTCCATTTATGTACCTTCATAAAAAGATCAGATCCCTAGAGTGTTATTTCATAGATTAATAATATTAGGTAGCATCGTCACCTTAAGCTCTTCTTTTGCACCACTATTTTCTTGTTTTTTTTTTTGTATTTTTGTATATACTCAACATTCATCAATATTGAAATCATATATGAATTTGACATTTGCACTCTATAATTGTAGGTTTCGTTCAAGATTTTCTTGAGCTTTGCAGGTTCACCAGTTCGTAGGTCTTTTACAGCTTCAGATTTTTCATAGTTTCTTTCAGCTCAGGTACGATCTCTTTCCTTTCTTTTCAGTTCTGATTTCATAATTATGTTGATAATGCTTCATGTCTTATGTAGGTTACTACAGGTGTAGTATTTGGTCAGTTCACTACTACAGGAGGCTTCATTTTTGGTGCATTTTTACTTTGTTTGTGTAGTTCCTTTTCTTTCCTTAGCTGCTTACTGGCACTTTTGTTGCTCTACACAGGTTTTAAGAGGAGCGGGATACTCGTTCGTGAGCCACTATGAGACACCTTTATTTCAGGTATAACTTCCTCTTTGTAGTTTATATATACCTGCATGATTTTCTCCTTTCTACTGACATTTGTGTTGCATTGTGTAGGTCCCAAAACTGCAGAATACTTGGTCTTTGGAAGGAGAAGAATATGGCTATTGACTTCCTCTTCAAGCGTAGTTTAGGAGATAGATTTCAGTCCTCTATGAAGGACACTATACTTTTCTTTTTCTTTTGGCTGATATAACCTTGTAAAAGGATGCAATCTACAAATTTGTATATGTATTTTGAATTTAATAAAATAAAATAATTTTATAAATTCAGTTGTTGATGAGCTCTCCTTTTCATTCTACTCTTGTAATTTTTGTGGTTATAACTTGAGTTATGTTGATGGTATTGTAGATAATTTTAAATATTTATTTGGAGATCTTGGCATGCAGCGCGATGTCGACCCAAATAAATATTTAAAATGCCCCCAATCTCTGAGGATGGTTGTAAGCGTATTAGCTTTAGTCACCTATTAGAGTCAGCAGTTGTACTCTTCACAGCTTCAGCTGGAGTTTTGAGGTTTTGATTTCTTCTGCCCTGTGCTTTGTACTACGGACATTAATGGAGAATAAGCTGATTTGTCTTTATTGACTTGTCAGGTGATTTTTATACCTTCGGCCCTTTACTTCTAACTTTGGCGGGCTTGATGAAGGAGTACATACTGGTGACCTAAAACCATTTAGGTTCGTATTAGGTCGGTGGCGAAAAGTCATCAGTCTAGAGCTTTGTGCATAACGAACTTGTTTATGATAGAATCCTCTTAGTTCAGCCTTAGGTTTTGTGTGAACTTTAGGATGTTTTTTTAGGTCCTTCACTTTATGCTTTAGTGGACTTGTTGAAGAAAAATTCCTTCAATCCTCGCTTGATGCTTTATGGATTTGTGGAAGGATTTACAGGTTTTGGATTCGATTGATAATACCAAGTGTGGATAGTATCTTAATCATTAACCATTTGAGGAGACTTTAATCTGAGTCACTTGAGTTCATTAGATCAAGTGAGCTAAGATTTTATAGCTCTTCATTCTCTTATTGTTGAAATGGGGGCTCCTCTACTACAGCCTTTCTTATGCATGTTGAGTAGACGGAGCTGCCAATGATCCAGCCATATTTCGGCTTGTTGGATCCGACCTCTTACACCCATTCAGGTTTAAGACTTGAGCTATAGGAAATGTGCTTCCCAATGCTGAATGTATCGAAGTTGGTACATTTAGAGTCATCCTTTGTGGTAGAGTCTACACACATTCAATAGTTGTTCGTGACTCCTCCTTCTCACTAGAACTTTTATTCTCTAATCATTTGGGAGAATTTAGTAGACTATGATCCCCTAAACTTATCGAGTCAAATAAGTCTTCATACTTCCTACAGTCCCTACTAATGGGTTGACGAAGTGGGGGTTCAGCTACTACGGCCTTTCTTATGGCGTATTGAGTAGATGGAGCTGCCAACAATCCAACCATATTTGGGCTTGTTAGATCTGGCCTCTTTGCCCATTCAAACCTTAAGCTTTAGGCTGTTAAAAAAACTTCAAGCTGTTCTGGCTCGACTTATTGGAGTGTGTAGTCATAAAATTCTCTTTCTTGACTTTTAAATCTTGGTACGTTGGAGAAGGTGGTGCCTCGAACATTCGAAAGATCACCTGTATATACTTTGAAAAAGATGTATTTTTCAGTATAATATTTGTATTGATGATTTTAAATATTTATTCAGGGATCTCAGCATGCAGCGCGATGTCGACCCGAATAAATATTAAAAATGCCCCCTATCTTACAAGGATATTTCAAAATAGAATAAATTTAAAATTTTATGATTTTAAATATTTATTTGGGGATCTCGGTACGTAGCATGATGTCAACCCAAATAAATAATTAAAATGCCCCCTGTCCTGGAGGAAAATTTTGAAATGCATTCTTGCAACACCAGAGAATTTTAAAATGTAAAATGTATATGTTAATAAATATGCCTGAAATATACAGTACATTCAACATAACATTTCTTCGAGTAATTTTATGCATGGTACTTCTTTAGGTGTCGACCATTGATCGGCGGCATGGGCCTCTAACCATGTAGGTCGATAAGCTGGTAGGCTCCTCCTTGATACACCTTCTCGATGATGAATGGGCCTTCCCAATTGGATACAAATTTACCACCAATTTTTTGGTGTGGGATGATTGGCCTTCTTAGCACCATGAACAATTCCCCTTCTTGAAATGCTCAAGGGCACACCATCTGATCAAATAATTTTATCATTCTTCCTCAATAGATTTCTATATTTTGTTGAGCCTTCAATCTGATTTCATCGAGTGCGTCAAGTTCCTCCATTCTTAATTATACATTTTGCTCTTGAGTTAGATCATACTGAATTGCTACTCAAAGTGACGGTAACTCGATCTCCAATGGCAGTACTGCCTCAGCTCCAAACACTAGTGAATAAGGAGTGGCTTTAGTCGGTGTTTTATAGGATGTATGATATGCTCATAATGCTTTCGCCATCTTCATATGCCACTCTCTTTTATTCTTGGTGAGGATCTTCTTCAACAATTTTACCAGCGTCTTATTAAAGGCCTCTGCCAAGCCATTAGGTTGTATATTGACGAGTATCACCAATCAATCTTATGTCATTTGACAAACTTATAGATTTTAGTGCTCTTGAATGCTGTATCGTTATCCGAGATAATGTGACACGACACACCAAATCTGTAGATAATATTATTGGTAAAGAAATTGATCACATGCTCGGACGTGATCTCTCTGAATGGTGCCGCTTCTGCCCACTTTGAAAAATAGTATGTTGCTACCAGAATAAAGTAGTATCCAGCTAAAGATAGCAGATATATTAGCCCAATTATATCAGTGTCCCAACATTCAAATGGTCAGGATGCAATTGTTGGGTGCAACAGATTTGGCGGTTGATGTATAACATCACCATGGATTTGGCACTCGTGGCACCTCCTGGCATGATCAATTCAATCTCTTACCATTGTAAGCCAGTAATAACCTATTCTTTTGATTTTGGCGACCATTTTGGGACCTGATTGATGCGCTCCGCAGAGCCCTTCATGAACTTCTGATATAACTTTGTCAGCTTCCTTGGTCCCCAAACATCTCAGCCACATTTGATCAAAAGCTCACCGATATAATGTATCATTTACAAACGCATATCGTAATGCTCTTTTTCTGATCTACGTAGCTAGAGATTTATCGATCAGGAATTTTTATTCTTTGAATTAGTCAACGAATGGCTGCCTCCAATCATATTCGACCTCAACATCTAAGCAATGTAACCATGACTCCAAATATATACTAGTTCTTCATCTCTTGACTATATGGCACTCTCCTGATTAATTTTTGGTAGTGATCTTCTGGGGAGGTTGAGGATCAACCGGGATTGTATCCTGTTGGGTTGAATCTGGCATTCCCTCTGCCTGTAGGAATTGTAAGATTGCTGGCTCTAAGACCCGATGATTTTCAACCGCAATAAATATAGGTAACCCCTTATCTTCATTTGCAAGCTCCTTGGCCAGTTTGGATAGATAATCTGCTTTTGTATTCTGCCCTCGAGGGATTCAAGCTATCTTAATATTCAATACTTGTTGTAGGAGCTCGAGAGTTCATCGATGATAGTGGGCTAACTCAAGTTTACAAATTTTGTAAATGCGTAGAACTTGGTTTATCACAAGTTGAGAATCACCAAAAATTTGGAGATTTGTAATTTGGACACGAATCACAATCTCTAGTCCTGTTATTAAAGCTTTATATACAGGTTCATTATTGGTCTGAGGTTCAGTTAGACTGAATGAGAACCTCATGATACCTCCCTCGAGCTCTATAAAGAGGAGACTGATGCCAGCTTAGGCCTTTGTAAGACTTAGAGGTATGGTAGATTTGATAGATGATGCCTCATCAAAATACATCTCCCAAAATTGTGATTTCTCCTCTTCCTTGACTTGCTTAATTTGTTTATTGGTCAAATCATCATTGAGCGAAGAGTCTGCTATAATTGGATGTGCTGCGAGAAAATCTGCCAAAGCTTGTCTGTTTATAGCCTTCTGTGGCATATACACAATATCAAATTGTAGTAATATCACTGCCCACCTTACTAAATGACCTGTCAATGCTGATCTTATCATCAAGAACTTTAGCAGATCAATCTTTGATATCAAGGTGATTTTGTGGAAGAGCCTATAATGGTGAAGCTTCTAGACTATGAAAATTAACGCCAGACACTGCTTCTTGATTGGAGAATATCGCACTTCAGCTCCGATTAATCTCCGACTGATGTAGTAGAGTGCATTTTCTTTACCTTCTATATTGTGCTGGGCCAATAGCACTCTAAGGGACACTTCTAGTGCTGCTGTATACAGTATAAGAGGCTTCCCTAGAATTGGTGCTACGAGAATGGGTGGATTCAAAAAGAATCTTTTAATACTGTCGAATGCTTCTTGAAACTCTTTGTCCCATTTGAAGCGGACATCTTTCTTTACCAACTTTGAGAATGATTAGCACCTACCCGAAAGATTTGATATGAGCCGCCGAATGAAAGCCATTTGTCCTTGTAAAGAACAAAGTTGACGGAGGTTTCTGGGAGGTGGCATCTCAATGAGCTCCTTAATTTTGTTGGGATCGATCTCGATTCCTCGGTTATGAACAACATGCCCCAAGGATTTGCCGAAGGAAACCCCGAAAGCATATTTAAGAGGATTCATCTTCAGAACGAACTTTCTGATTCTTTCAAATATAATCCTCAGGTCACTTAAGTGATCTCTGTGATCTATGCTCTTAATAATCAGGTCATCTACAAAACACTCGACCTTATGATGTATCAACTCATCAAATATACACGTCATCACCCATTGGTAGATGGCACCAGCATTCTTCAAGCCAAAGGGCATGACCATATAGCAGAAAATGCTTATGGGCGTTCTGAATGATGTATGTTTTTCATCTTCAGGCGCCATCTTCATCTGATTATAGCCTGATGACCCATCCATAAATGAGAATATATCGTAGTTGGATGTATTATAAACCAGAAGTTCTAACACCGAAAGTGGATGGACACGCCTTATTGAGGTCCCTGAAATCAATACAGATATGGATCTGACCTTTCTTCTTTTTTATCGGGATGATATTGGCGATCCAATCTGCATATTTTGCTTCTGGTATAAAATCTGCTTCTATGAGTTTCTTCATCTCTGCAATTACTTGTTCTTCAATCTCCACTCTCATTCTCCTTGGAGCTTGTTTAACGGGCGCTGCATCTGGTTTAATGGCCAATCTGTGAACTGCTATATCAGGGGATAAGCTAGGCCTTTTAGCATATGTCTAGGCAAAATAATCCCTGAATTTATAGAGAAGTTCTTTTATTTCTTCTACCTGCTCTTCAGGAAGAAGGGAACTAATGAATGTTGGGTGAGGATCCTCCTCAGTCCCCAGGTTGATTTCCTTTAGTTCGTCCATAGTAGCTGCCTGTCCACCATCTTCCAGTTCATCTGGTGCAGGCTTGGCTTCTACGGGTTGATCCTCCTGAGTGTCAACTTCATATGTCTCCTCATCATCGCTGTCATCAGATTTAATTTTCCCGCATGTGATTATTCAGCAAGTCTCCTTCTAGAGGTATTTCTGCCTAATGAATTTGATACCTTTATACATATTTATATCCTTCCATTGTAGGATGTTGCTTCCTTTCATACCAGAGGCATAGGCACGTACGAAGCTGTCGTTTGGAGGTAGGAATATTAATCTGCTTTCGCAACATTCTTTGAATACCTTTGGTATTAAACCTAGGTAGCCTTGTAGGTAGTAATTCTTCAAAATCGATGAGCATATGACACCAGTCATGATTCTCTTCCTCGAGCTTTCCCACGGAATAGAGTACATTTCCTGGCTCAATCCCCTTTTTAAAAGGAGGCAAATAAAGGGTCATAAGTTCTTCAACTTTATGCATATCTCGTGGAATCATTTCTTTGAAATACTATAACGGAACATGCCTGACTACGAGCATGCTATCTGAGATTGACAAGCTATATATTCTTCTGGAGAATACATCTTGCACCATATTCAAGTAGATAGAGTCATAGTCATAATCATCATTTGAATATTCGACCTCTTTACTCCATTCATCCATCAAATGGCATACCCTCTGGGATTTTGTAGGGACATCATCTTCATCTGTGTCACTCCTAAGGTGAGGTATGTGTTTTCTTTCTTTAAAAGTGGTAGCTTCTTCGGGAAGATTCGGCAACACCTTCTTTCTCCCCACCTACTTCTTCTTAACTTCTTGTCCAGGCCGGTTTGCAACCTTTGAGTTTGATGCTTTAGCCTCAAGAGAGCTTGACAGCTTCTGCTTCTTTGGAATAAAATACTGTGCATCTTCATAGATCATTGCTTTATAGACTGCAAATGGCTGGATGTCACCAGAGATCCCAAATTCCTCTCCATACCTGAAATACTTCATGCACTGGTGTAGTGTTGACGGGACAATGCCATATTCATACAGCCAGGGGCGACCTAGTAACGCCTTAAATGAAGTGTCCGCATCAATTACATGGAACATGGCTTCTGTGTGAAGTTCTCCAAATACAAGAGGAAGCATAAACGATCCAAAAGTTTTCTACCCTTTCTCATTGAAGCCATGCACCATGAGCTTATCTGGCCCGAGGTGTTCTGCATCTAGGCACAATGACCTCAATGCTTTTAAGCTCATAAGGTTGATGGAGGACCTAGGATCGATCAGAATTTGATTGATTATCCAACTGTCACTCTCTACAGTAACATACAGAGGTCGACTATGGTCAGCGGTCCCGAGCATCATGTCCTCTTCAGAGAAGGTGATGAAAGGCTCGTTATGGGCTTGCAAGATCTCAGTCATATTGCGCCCAGCGAAATATACCTCGTATCTTTTGGGATCTTTAAGAGCCTGAATCAAAGTCTCCCAAAGGTCTTTAGACATCACCAGAGCATCATATATATTGAGTTGTGCAGGGATCTTTCTCAAATGGGATAAGATATTATAATCTATCTCTTTAGCCAAAGTGTCCATCTTTTTAGGATTTTTAGGGATAATATCCTAGTTGATAACTATCTCTTTCCCCTTATTTTTATTAGAGACCCCCTTTTTTGGAGGAGATGGCAGTATCTTGCCACTTCTCAACTACACTTGAGCGATCTCCTCTTACTCAGACTCGCTTGATGGCACATTTTCTTTCGAGTCGGCCATCGTCGCATCTAGAGATTTGTCTGTTGATTCAGAATCACCACCCAGATTTATGTGTCTTATTTGCGATGCTATGTTGGGGTCCGATTCATTTTCCTTTGGAGAATATAGATCCTCCTCTGAACTGTAATCTATTAGCGATACCATCATACAGGATTTAGATACCGCCTCCTCAGTGCATTCTTCTTTTGTCAATACATTTGGCACCACTGAGATGACCCAACATACTTCAACCGGAAGAGATCCTTCATCATCTTTTTTGGCTTCATCTATTGTAAGCTCTAACATGAAGTCAATAAGCTTAATATGTCGCCTTACGGTCTGGTAGTATTCATCCAAATTATCGATGACTCTTTAAGTTGCAGTCTTTTTCTCCTTGGGCTTCTTCAGTTTTATCTTCTTCTTGGATGACCTCACCTTTTCAGATTTTGAAGAACCAACTTGGTTGGGAAATTTCTTAGAAGTAGGAGCTCGCAGGTCTATCACTAGCTCAGTGGGAGAATTCCACTTTACACCCAGGACTCCTTCAAGCTTTTTTTAGCATTTTCATAGTTTTCTTGGAGACCGTAGTCTCCCACTTCTCTTCTTGAATTAGTTTCTTTTCCTTTCTTCTTTCATCAACAAGAGGTATAGAGGAAGTCATATCTACCTGAGTCGATTCCTTCTTGAGGAGGGACACCATATTATCTGATAATGTGAGCTCTCACCTTCGATATTTTCTTTTTAGCCAATCCTTGAAGATATAGCAGTCTTCAATAGGATGGCTTATTACCCGATGGTACGGGCAATAATTTGGGTCACCAGTGTGCTTCAACTCCTCAAGCCTCTTGCACTCCGGTAGTTCCAAGCCTGCTTTCAGTGCTTGTCGAAACAACTTGGCGACACTCTCCGTCTTGAGTGAATATTCTTTATTCATTTTATCTCTGAGAGAGGGAAATGCTCGATCTCTAGTCCCCACTATTTATCTCAAGCATTCTCCACCACCATAATAAGTTCGTGGCTTATCATTGCCCCCGAGTATCTGCTTCGGCTGGGGGTTAGGGTTGTAGACCTGCTTTTGCTTTTCTTCATGTTGCATTATCTATTTTCCCTTATCCATATTATAAATCACCTATTTTTCGCTATCAGCTCTAGAGAAAAAAGTTAAGACGGCCTCACCTCTCCTAGCATCCAAGGCCTTAGCCTTCTTGGGCTTATTAGAGTGGCTATCTGATCGTGATAAGTTCATCTTCTCAAACTTCTCCACCCTGTCCAGCAAGTCTTAAAATGTGGTGAATGGTTGCATCTTATCATCGATGTTCCCCATTAATAACTACACAGCATGTTCCTCTTCTAATAGTTGCTCACATTTCATGCTTAGATTGTGCCAGCGAGTGATGTATTTGGTCACTAATTCTTCACTTTTCCTCTTATTTAGAGCAAGGTCAACTATCGTTATCTTTTCAGTTATACTGGAAAACCTCTTCATAAACATATTTTCAAACTCTACGAATGTCTTCATAGAGTCATTTGGTAGTTCAGCGTACCATGCAAAAGTAGTTATTGTCAAACTGCTGACGAACTATCAAAAGAGTAGGGTGTCATTGCCTCCCGTGTTCCCATAAGTTACTTTAAATTGCGCCAAGTGTTTTTTGGGATTATTATTGTCATTTAAAGTGTTAAACTTTGGTACAAAATATCCCTATAGATACGACACCTGATCATACTCTGTCGGGTACGGACGACCTTTACCCACCAATATTTCTGCCTGATCAATGGCTATAATAGCCTTGATCTTCTCTATAATGATTCCTTCCAACTATGCAGCAGTCACAGGCTCAGAAGTATTTGTAATATTCTACGGAGTGGGTTAGCAGGTAATGTTATTAACTTTATTTTCACCTTCAGGAGCTCTCCGTACTCCTAATACTTGTGAAATTTAAAAGTTTGGAGGATCAATGGGAGGATTAGGCATAGGACCGACTGTAGCATTTCTCTGCATCATTATCATCATTTGGGCCATCATCTTAGTCATTTTCTCATTCAACTGAGAGATTTTGCTGTCCTTCACCCTCATTTGACGCCTCGTCTGCCTTCTCATATCGGCGAGTGTGGCATTTTCATTATCAGGGGGATTCCCTTCAACTTCCTCTACTTCCTCTTCTCCTTGGGAATGACCACCTCTACTAGTGGTGGACCCATCTTCCCGGCGGTGCCGGTATGCTTATCTAGGCGGCAATTGCTAATGGTCGTCATCTTCACCGTCATCATAGTAGGCCTCCTCATCAATATTAATGTGTCTCACCATGTAGACGACTTCAATGTCTATGGTGTTATTTATATCTTCCATTTCTTCTTCTAAATTTTCTTCCATATATTCTTTGATGTTTTCTTCTCCCATATCTTCTTCCTCTTCTTCTTCTAGTACTCGAATCTCCGAGTGGCAGCGCCACGTATCTCCGATTATTGGTTTGGTAAGAAGATTTCTTCGATCTGCGGGCTGCGATTGAAGTTAGATTCTTCCTTGGTGAACGATGGGATCCCCTGGAGGATTCTCCAAGGTGTCGACCATTAGGAGGGGCGTCATCGTGGGTCATCTTTGGGACCCACCTCTTATGTTGAATGATACCAGGGGCGGACATTTATATTTGCTATAATCATTATGTATTTTGCTTGTAAATAATATATTGGGTGTGCGAGAGGTCTTCTACCGCAACTCATGGGAGTTCATGGTTATCATATACTATCTTCCTCCATTCGCAATGAAATGACATATTTGATGGCTCTTGAATAATGGTTAATTGTAGGAGCATTGTAAGCGAGTTATATATTCGTTGATGGTCTTTTGAACTTTGCTTGTAAGTAGTGTGTTGAGCTCATGATAGATCTCTAAAATACATGTTATGCACGTGATGGGTCCTCTATAATAACCCGTAGGTACCCGTACTTGTTGCATATTCTCTACCTTTGCTTACAACATATCAGTGTATTTTTCTTGCAAATATCATTATGTTCACCCCCAAGTTGATACTGACTGCAGGCCACTACATCTACTGGATTTCCGCTGTGTTTATTACAGTCCTTTCTGCATTTCTTCTCGTGGATGATATGTAATGTATATGGTGAATCTTTTATAAGGACTCGTAAGTATTTGCCTTTGCTATAATTTTGTTTGCCGGTTGATGATTGTAGTCTACGGGTATAATGTTCTTCATTGTCATTTCTTGTAAATAATCTTTCACCCGAGTGCTCATATGGAATGGAGGCTTATTGTACTTATGATCTACCCCTTTTCATATCTTGCATGCAAGTGACTTGTTATTGACTTCTTGCATAACATAGAGTGTTATCCATTGTATCTCAGTCTCATGTTTGTAACAGACTGCTCTAATCACTTGTATGCTGATTAATGTCAACTCCAGAATACTACCGTGTCCACTGCCTTGAGTTATCATTTATATCGCATGTTTAACCCTTACACTTGCAAGGGATAAACATACATACTTGTCACAGTCTTATTGGAGGTGGTTTGAACAATTATTGTAGGCTTCTATATTCATCATGATCATCATAGAGATGTTGCCAGTTCTCCCAACTTTGCTTATGAGCTCATCACTACATTATTCAGAGATAAGTCATTGTATGTGTTTGGACTTCCATCATTTGTATGCATGGAGAATTTGCTTTCCATATATTCTCCATGAATGTACTATCCATGATCAAGGTGATTTGTATACCCTGATGTTATATGCTCCCTTGCTAGCATTAGCTCATAAATATGTATTTGGAAATTTATCATGAGTCTTCTGATTGCTCATTGATCTTCATATTGTTTGTCGCCTCTGAATGGGTTATATGATTTTGTATCCACCATGAATCCATGCTTGCATGATTTGACTTTATCATCTTGCCGAATTATAAGTCCCATTTTAGGCATCGAATTACATTATATATTGTTCATTCGAAGTTCAAATTATGCTTCAATTTATTTCTCTTTTGTTACTTGCCATCAAACCATGCTTGCGAGTTCGCTATTTATCGTGAGCTTTGTGTTCAGAAACTTGCATGTAATTAGGAGCTCATGGTTCTGTTAATTAAATCTTCATCCTTTGCATGATGTTATGTTCCATAAGATCCATACAAGTTCAGGCTCATTGTCATATGGTTCGAGTTCAATCAAGCTAGGTTCATATTTAAGTTCAAGATTCATATCTCTTACATTTGTTCACTTATGCTTCCCTTTCATTGTTCACTTGGTCTTTGCTTACAGACATGTTGTAAGTTGTGTTAAATTCCACGAGTCCTTCATTTGATTGTTAATGCTCATTGAAAGGATTTAGGTGTTTAACTATCATTTGCATGATCGTGTTTTGCTAAGTTAAACTTTTATTTCTTGTAGTCTTTTTCAATTTCAAAGTGTTTGTATTTTCATCCAAGTTTTAGTTTAGGTTCAAGTTGAGTTCATTTAATTTTGTTCATTAGTCTCCAATTGGAACTCAAGTTCAATTCTTATGCAATAATGTCCTCAATTAATTATTCAAGTCCTTGTGCGATCTTATGTTCTCCCGAAATTTTGGCAGCCTCCCGGTGTCTCCCCCGTTTAGGGAAAACTACGGGAAAACTGGGCCTTCCCACCACGCTAAGAAAAGAGTATATGGTAGGTGTCCTCGGACACCGTAGCCGTATTTTCTTCATCCCCCACCACGCTTAAGAAAGTGTATATGGGTCTTCAAATGTACGTATTTCAAAAGCAAAGCAGTTGTTTCCCCGCAGGTATAGAGCCGCGAATGGGTACTTAAGATTGTCCCCACCATGCTAAGAAAAGTGTGTATATGGCCTACCCGCCTCGCCGTTGGTTTCGCACCATGTTCCCTTCCCACCACGCTTAGGAAAGCGTGTATATGTGATTTGCTTGCTCGACATGAATGTCGAGAATAAGATTTGAGGGGGGGGGGGGGATTATCCACTTCGTCGCTAGCAACACAACAAAATTTCCTCCTACCACATTAGAGAAAAGCATGCATGGGTGTTCGTTCGTCGTGTTGCAAGTGTCGAAGCAAATTCTCCCAAGTTTGCAAAATCAGTCTTTTTTTTGCTATTTTTCTCCTTTTTTTCTCCCTTCTTTTTTTTTTCTCTTTTTTTCTCTTTTTTTTTTAACTCCTTCAGTTCTTCCTCCTTCCTTTCTCTTTTTTTTTGGAACATCTTTTTTTTTTCTTTTTTTTTTCACACACATACATACATAAAATAGAATTATTATTATTATTACTATTATTATTATTATTATTATTAACAATAACAATATTAATATTATTAATAATGATAATATTATCATTAATAAGAATATTAATAATATTGTTATTATTAATAATATTATTAATATTAATAAATAACTAATGTTAACATTAATACTAATACTAATAATAATAATAATAATAATAATAATAATAATAATAATAATAATAATAATAATAATAATAAGTCAAAATATGTATCTTAATATGTATACCTAAGTCGGATGAGGTGCGACTGAAGGAGTTTGGGTAGAGGACCTGGGAGGCGTCGGAGCAAGACTGGAAGGCTAGGTCAAAACTGGGTGTGGGTTCAGGAGTCAGGTTCGTTCGATTGGATGAGAATATCGGATGCTGGGGTCAGCTATAGGAGAGGAGATCGGAGACTAGAGCGTGGGAAGGAAGAAGGGAATTGGGAGTCTTGCGTTGGGTTCAGAGATTGAAGAGGACGAAGCTTGCAAAGTTCGGTCGCCGACTTGTGTGGATTCGACTGACTGGAAGGTGGATATAGGGCAGGGGAGACCGTTGGGACTGGCGACCTTTGTTATGATTTGTGCAAATCAGTTCATTCAAGTGATTATGGAACAAGTTATTTTTTGATGATTACAAAAACTTATTATTTGTTTTATTTCTTTTTCTTCTAACAAATATTGGAGTTTCCTTTTTGTGTGTACTAACATATTTTTCAGGAAATTCATACTCTAGACTATTGAAGACTTTAAATTTATTTGTCAATTTTTATTGTAAGATAAGTCTGTAATTTTTTATTTTTCTTGAGTCTGAGAGAGTGTGATTGTATGTTGGATAATAGTGCACACACACACTTGGGGAGTGAAATGTGCTTCATACAGAAGGTTGTGAGGTACAAACGGCTTGGTTTAGGTTCATATTGGGTCGTATGGGACGAATCGTTCAATAATTTAAACTATTCGTACAATACGATATTCGATCGTACAAGATGATCGGAACGCGTAAAACTTGAAATTTTTAATTTTTGGACAGTTTTTCTTGTCCTTAGTACTTAAGGGTCCTAAAAACTGACTTGAAGATCTTCTTCTTCAAAAATTCTTCTTGAGAGTGATTGGGAGAGTGTTTGGGAGTGAGTTTTGTGAGATCTTTGAAGAGAAAATTATGAGGAGATTTACAAGGTTATCCAAGTGTGAGGATCTCATTATTTGTACTTTAAGTTTCTTCCCAATCTCCTTGGAGGCTCTTGCAAGAAAATTGTTCAAGAAGGACTCCGATTCTCTGCCATCACCAGGAGGGTGAAAAATGATGATTGGTTCTCTGCCGACACCTGAAGGGTGTGAAAGGACGAGTAGGTTCTTTACCTTCACCAAGAGGGTGAAAAAGGATGACGGTTTTTTGCCGCATCGGGATTTAGTGGAAGAGAGTTTTTGTAAAGGCTTCTACGCCTTGCTATGGGGGCTAAAGGAGAGTTACTTTGGTTTAGTGCAATACTTAGAGAAGGAGTCCCTAGGGATTAGATGTAGGTCGTGTTTTGACCAAACCACTATAAATCTAGTGTTCTCTATTCCTTTCCTTTTACTTTTCTGCATTGTTATTTTTATGCACTTTATTTTTCTATGGTTGAAAACTTATCGAATTCGTAATTGTTCATACGGTACGAACTGAAATTGTACAGTACAATTTGCTAAAAGTTTTTTATTAAGAAATTTTTAAAACTTCCAAAAGAATATTTAAAAAGCACCAATTTACCCCCCCCCCCCCCCCCCCCTCCCCTCTTGGTTGGCCTAGGGACGTAATCAATAGGTATAACCTATTCACACTTTTAAGTGGTATCAGAGCCTATTTCAAAAATTAAGGTTTAGATAACTTTTTGAAAATTGATCATGGCTAATTTTAGAAAATGGAATACTTTAGAAGGTTATTCGATCAGTAGGCCACCTTTGTTTGACAACATTCTGTTTGAATTCTGGAAAACTTGCATGTCTACTTTTCTATAATCTCTACTGATTGGACTTTAGAAGAAAGGGATTTAGCACAACTAAATGTAAAATACTTGAATAGCTTTTTTTGTGCTCTTAAATCTGAAGATTATATGTGTGGTTCTACTTATAAATCCGGAAAGGAAAGATGGGATAGACTTTGTATTACATATGAAGGTACAAATAAAGTGAAGCAAACTAGATTGAACATTCTTTTGCACGATTGTGAACTTTTTCACATGAAACTGAATGAATCAATCTCAGGCATGTATACACGATTTATACATATAGCCACTTCATTGCATGCCTTAGGTAGGAAATTAACGAATGCATAAAAAGAAAATAAAATACTTCATTCCTTACCTACTACTTATGATGCGAAGATAATTGTCATAACTAAATCAAAAGATTTAAATGTCTATTCTATTGACAATCTTCTTGGATCACTAATTGCTTACGAGTAATCTGTGACTCAAATACAGATTATTACAGGTGACAAGCGGAAGGATAAGAATATAGCTTTGAAGGTGGATGATTCAGACAGTGATTAGTCACTACCTGAGGATGAGGAAGATATTGCCTTGATGATAAGGCAATTTAAAAGTTTTCTAAGGAATAAGTAGAAGAGAAGTCAACAGTGGAACAAAGGTAAGTTCCATAAAAATGCTAAGGCTCCTAATGAAATAATTTGCTATGAATGCATGAATCCTGGGCATATTAAGACTGATTGCCCTAATCTTAAAGCCAATCTTAGCAAGGAGAAAGCTGAGAAAAAGCCAAAGGATAGAAGGGGCAAGAAGGGACTTCAAAGAGCATTTTGGGCGGACTCAGCTTCAGATTCCTCAGAAACAGCATCAAAAGAGGATGTCACAAATTTGTGCTTGATGGTTGACAATCTTGATCATTTGGATCAAGAGGAGGTATATGACATAAGTTATGATGAATTGTTTGAAGTTTTTGAATGCATGCATTCAGCATATAGGAAACTAAGAAAATTACATGCTAAGTTGAATTTGGATCATTTAAAGTTGTAGAATGAATTTGAAATCTTTAGGAAAAACCATGCACTAATTAATAGGAACCACATGACTTTAATGGATGAATTTGATGATTTAAATAAATAGCATGATCTTTTAAAATCATCACACACTTAACTTGAAAATGATTTCAAAATATTTATGGATGAATCGGATAATAGAGAGCATAACTTGAAGATTAAAAATTTGATTTTAGAATGTCCTAATGCATATCTTGAGGTTATGATAAAAGCCCTTGAGGAAAATAGGAAGCCATCTAGACTTGAAGATTTTCACAAAATTTACCACAAGTTAATTAGTTTAAAATCAAAAAGAAGATATTATAGTTCACATAGATTGGTAAATCCTTTTCCTGGAGTAAAGTGTTTTTCTTGTGGTATGATTGGACATATTTCCCACACATGTATAATTTATCATAGAACATATTTAGTGTGGAGACCTAAGATGCATAAAATACAGCATATTACATATGCATCTATTTTAAAATGGCCAAGAGGAGAACCCAAACTTATTTGGATATTCAGATTTGGACTTTGCAGGCTGTAGGGTTAATAGGAAAAGTACATCTAGAACTTGTCAATTTATTAGAAATTCATTAGTATCTTGGTCCAGTAGGAAACAAAATTCAGTGGTACTTTCTACAGCTGAAGCAAAATATATTGCCTTAGGTAGTTGTGTGGCACAGGTCCTTTGGTTAAAACAACAGCTAATTTACTTAGGTTTTTCTTTTGGCACTATTCCAATCTTTTATGATAATACTAGTGTCATATGTATTTCAAAAAATCTTATTCAATATTTTAGAACCAAGCATATCGACATAAGGCATCATTTAATAAGAGATCATGTAGCAAAAGAGAAAATTGAATTACATCATGTTGCTACTAAGGATTAACTTGCAGATATTTTCACAAAACCCCTAGCTTTTGACACTTTTAGCATATTAAGGACAAGGCTAGGTGTGATTGATCTTAATGCATGATTGAAAATTCTGCAAATTTATTTTGTATGTGATTATGAGTTTATTTATGTCAAGTGTGAGTGTATTTGTTTCTATTTTGTTATGTCTTTTAAAAATGAAATAAAAAATATCTCTTGTTTAAAATTTTATTGAGTTCTTCATTGTAGTGTTGTTTTAGTGTCATAAATTCTGTAGCTCATGTATGAAAATCTGTGGAGTTGAAGTAGCAAAACTATATTTTCATAGTCTATTCGTAATATACGATGACATCATCATACTGTACGATATTTATAGGTTCGTTTGTATGAATGAGGTGGGTCCACGGTTAGTGTCAGTTATTATTGATGATCGTACATACGAATACATCATCAATCTATACGATCCAAGTGTCGATTCAGATAAGGATAAACCTAATTATCGCTAGAACAATCTTAATTTTCTGATCATCCCGGACGAACACGTTATTGTCTGTACGATCAAGAAGTCAAAAAGTCTGTATGAAAGCATGCATCGGGAAGGGTAGTTTACGAAAAGCTATTTCATTTTTTGACCATTTTTGTTAGTCCCGGATGAAATTATCTTCATCCCGTATGAAAATTATTTCATCCCATACAAATATTTTTTCGTACAATACGATTGATCATTTTTCTTTATAAAGAAGGGTCATTTTCATTCCTTTTGACTTCCAATTTCTAACTCTTCTAAGCATATAGTAGAAATGACAGGCAGTGGAAAGAGAGGGTGATAGTCTAGGGGTTCATCGTCTAGGCAAAATTGGGATGATAACTTTTTAAGTGCCCAAAATGAAGAACCCTACTATAGGTATACTACATCCAAAATTACCCCCTCTCATATTCTACTACAAGAAAACATACATTTTGCAGTAATGCCTCTATTTGACTCAACTCAATTTTCTTTTCTACTCACCCTTATTCATGCCTACAACAAAGACTTCTTTCATATTTTTTTTAGCCAATATGAGAATCAATCAGGAGCATACTAGGATCTCTTCTTACATCCTCAAATAAAGAGTTGAAATAACTAAGGAGAACTTTGGATCAATTCTTCATCTTAAAATCCTAGGTATTCACGCTCATACTCTTACTTCTAGAGTGGACTATGATTGGTCCGAAGTTAATCAAGTTTTGAGGGGTATAAACGTACCAAGTCACCTACCTAGAGTTGACACTTTGAACCAAAATATAAGAATTATCCAACACGTTCTTAGGACCTCCATAATACCCAAAGCTGGAGATCGAGTAAATCTTACCCCCCTTCTTTCTACTATTACTTATTTGATTATGACTGGTCAACCTATAGATGAAGCCCAATTAATCTTTGACTATCTTTATACTCTTACTGATATTGGCTAGCCTAGTGTCAAAAGAAAGAAAAACATTGCTCTGGGTCATTTGATTTCCTACATTCTAGAAAAAAAGTACAATTTACTCCACTCTGACGGACCTTCTGAACTACCCATTTATTTTACTGGTGCTTCTTTTCGAGCACTCTTTGGGAGAGAGGGATCTGGGGATAGCTCTAAGGAAGAATTCGCACCTACACGTGCTCTTGCACCTGTACCTGGACCCGAACAAAACTTATATCAGGATATGGTCCAGTATTTTGATCAGCTTGATCAAAGGTTTGATAATGTGGAGGCATATTTAAAGAGGCGGGATGACAGATATAATGAGGACAAGGTGTGGATTCGAGTCCAATTCGAGTCAGTGAACACTAATATTGTGATAATCAATAGCTATTTTGCTTTGTTCGTTGCTCCTCCACCTCCTCCAAATCAGGGTCCTCTAGACTATTAGTGATGTTCTTCTATTTGTTTGGCTTAGCTCTTAGTTATCTCTGTTGTCCTCTTTGACTTGGATGTTATGGTTGTTGTTGTTGTTCTTGGCTGTGATTATTATTATTTTAATGGTTATGATTATTGTTGTATGATGGGTATACTAGCAACCTTTTTTTTTTGGATTGATTAAACTGTAAAGGCTTGCTTTATCATTTGCTTAGAATCATGTGGAATAAAAAATTCTATTTTTATGCATATTGTTATCTGATTGTGGCTGTGACTAGAAATATTCTGATCTTTAACACTCGAATGTAGTTGATTATATTTATAAAATATTAACTAAATTTGGATTATAATAGAAATTTTTGTGCATAATTTAATTTCTCAATATATTTAGATTACATTGTGATTTGGTGTAGATTAGATTATCTTACTTTATATGATTTTAAGACATGTATTACTTAGCCAAAATTATTGTATATTTGATGTCTTAATATTGCTCTTGATTTCTACATCAAAGTGTTCATTATTGTAATTGTGATCAAGGGATAGTATTATTGAAAAGAATTTTATTTAATAAAAATAAAAAGAGCAAAGCTTGAAAAGATGCACAAAGCGTGCCATATAATAAAAAGATGTGCAATATCGTCAAAATTATAAAGAGGCATAAAATTAGCCCAAACATTGACTAGGTAAACAAAATGTGTCCTTTTATTCGAAAAGATGCACAATGTCGCCAATTGTTCTTTCCTTTAATATTTTCTCAATTTTCACTAATCAATAATAGTCACTTTTGACTTAGAGATTTGGTTAATTTTGTTTCATCTTTTGTGCAATAGTTGTGGTTACTTAATCTATCTATTATATTATTGCCATAGATCAACTTCTCTTCTCCTTATTATAGTATGTAATCTAAACCATTTTGAGTCCTTACTTTTTGCATCTGATTTTAATACTGTAGTTAATCTTCTTTTAATATTATTTAAATCACCAACTACTTTGATTGACTTCCCTTTTTATTGTTGTCAAAGGGGGGAGTTATGTATTGTTTGAATTATCTTTGCATATTATATTGTTTGAATATTGTTTGAATAGTATTGTTTGAATTATTTGAATTATCTTTGTATATGTATGTAATTGTCTTTGCATATTGTTTTTGCATATTGTCGTTGCATATGTATGTAATTGTATGTACTTGCTTGTCTTTTTTCTTCTTACCTCCTCTTACCCCTTCTTTCGAATAGATCATTTCTTTAGGGGGAGTTTCCATTTTAGGGGTAGCTTAGGAGATCATTTATTTAGGAGGATCTTAGATCATTTATTTAGAGGGAGCTTACATTTAGTCGGAGTTTAGGAGAAACGTTGGAACATGGATTTACTTATTAACTCAAATAATAAATATTTTGACATCATCAAAAAGGGGGAGATTGTTATGATTTGTGCAAATTAGTTCATTCAAGTGATTGTGAAATAAGTAATTTTTTTATGATTACAAAAGCTTATTATTTGTTTTATTTCTTTTTCTTCTAACAAATATTGGAGTTTCCTTTTTATGTATACTAACATATTTTTCAAAAAATTCACACTCTAGACAGTTTAAGACTTTAAGTTTGTTTATCAATTTTTATTATAAGAGAAGTCTGTAATTTTTTACTTTTCTTGAGTCTGAGAGTGTGATTGTAAGTTGGATAACTGTGCACATACACATTAGGGGAGTGAAAGCTTAATTTTTAAAATAGATCATACAGTACGAAATTACTTCGTACGGGATGATCTGTGTTATTTTTCCTCTACAACGAACTTGCCTGGTTGGAATTTTTTTAAGTAATGTATCGTACGAGAAAAATCGTAGGTACGAACGGCTCGGTTTGGGTTCGTATTGTATCGTACGGGACAAACCGTAGGTACGAAAGGCTCAGTTTGGGTTCATACAGGATCGTACGGAACGAATCGTTCAATTTTTTGAACCCAAACCGAAGGTTGTAAGGTACAGAAGGTTGTAAGGTACGAACGGCTCAGTTTAGGTTCATATTGGGTCGTATGGGATGAATTGTTCAATAATTTGAACTATTTGTACAGTATGATATTCGATCGTACGCACGGGACGATCGAAACGCATAAAACTTGAAATTTTCAATTTTTGGACGCTTTTTCTTGTCCTTAGTACTTAAGGGTCCTAAAAACTGACTTCAAGATCTTCTTCTTCAAAAATTATTCTTGAGAGTGAAAGGGAGAGTGATTGGGAGAGTGTTTGAGAGTAAGTTTTGTGAGATCTTTGAAGAAGAAATTACGAGGGGATTCACAAGGTTATCCAAGTGTGAGGATCTCATTATTTGTACTTCAAGTTTCTTCCCAATCTCCTTGGAGGATCTTGCACGAATATTGTTCAAGAAGGTCTGCGATTCTCTGCAGTCACCAAGAGGGTGAAAAAGGATGATTGGTTCTCTGCCGACACCTGGAGGGTGTGAACGGACAGGTTCTCTGCCTTCACCAGGAGGGTGAAAAAGGACGACAGTTCTCTGTCGCACTGGGATTTGGTGGAAGAGAGTTTTTGTAAAGACTTCTCCGCCTTGCTGTGGGGGCTAAAGGTGAGTCACTTTGGTTTAGTACAATACCTAGAGAAGGAGTCTCTAGGGAGTGGATGTAGGTCGTGTTTTGACCGAACCACTATAAATTTGGCGTTCTCTGTTCCTTTCTTTTTACTTTTCTGCATTATTATTTTTACGCACTTTATTTTTCTATGGTTAAAAAATTATCGAATTCGTAACTGTTCGTATGATACGAACTGAAATAGTACAGTACGATTTGCTAAAAGTTTTTTATTAAGAAATTTTCTAAAATTTCAAGAGAATTTTTAAAAAGCACCAATTCACACCCCCCCCCCCCCCCCCCTTGTTAGCCTAGGGACGTAATCAATAGGTATAACAACCTATTCGCACTTTCAACCTTGGCGTCGAACTGGAGTTGGGGCTATAGGGATAGGCGAAGGTCTTCGGCTTGGTGTTCGAAAGAAGAAGAGGAGGGAGTGGAAGAACCGATGGCATTCGTCGCCATTTTATAGAGGAGGGAATCAATCCAGCGTAATTGGGATTGAGATACGCGAACAGACTGCGAACGACGTCGTTGCAGGTTAGCGTGATTTACGGATTCGGTGGGATTTGCGGATACGAGGTATGTCTGTGGGATTTCTACCCTCTTCCATTTTTTTTCTTCATACAAAGGTCAACAATATAATAATCTATAATAAATACTAAAAGTTACTTATAATGTTGTTTAATAATAGCTATTATTCTAAGACCACGATTTTGAGCTGTATGATAATATCAAAATGCACAAAATTTATGTTCTATATGTATGAAAATCGATTCAAATAGTACATCAAATACAAACCTAGCTTGGTCGATCAGCACAATGGAAACTAGCCATGCATCTTTTGGCATGGAGACGATCAGCATAGTAGCACTCGATGTGGTGGCTAAGAATATTGGTTACATGCTGCATGGTGGCGGTGATAAGGACAACAATATATTGCATAGTGTTGAATATCATTGGGGACGGAGGAAGCGAAAGTCATTGGCGCTAGCCAAGAAAAGTAGGAAAACCGAGCAGCTAGGGCATGGGGTGAATGAGACTTTAAATTATCAATTTTTAATTTGGAACAATTTTAACCATTTTTTTAATGGCTGTTTGAAAACTGTCGCTATTATATGCTATGATATTAAGCTTACTTTTGGTAATGATAGGAAATAATCCCAACCTTCCTTATTAATGGATTGATTAGATGAAAAGAAGGATAACTGTATTTTTGCCATTATTATAAATTTATGATAACTAGAGAAAATTCAATCCTCTTCTAATTTCTCAACTCCCATTATACCATCATATAGTAATTAAAGGCCACCACATAGGGATAAATAACAATCAAGTATCAGTTTACAAAGTTCCCTGTTGCAAGTAGTTCAAATGTATGAATCATCATCGCAACGGTTGTTGAAGTGCCTCATAGAAAAGCAAAAGAACAATAAAACTACAAAAAGAAGATGCAATATCCCCCACCTCACTCTTCTTCCACCACCCACTACTCCAACAAACTAGCAAGCCATTTCTAATATTTACAAATCAAACCTGCCGTAAGTAAACAAATAACAGAACAAATCAATTAAAATGTCTTCGAGGAACTTTGGAATAAGTCTCAAAAATAAAGTCTGATCGAGCGAAGCAAGGAAAATGGAATCCAGGAACGACAGCACTTAACCCAATCCTTCCTCAGCTGCATCTTCATCATTATTACTTACTAATTAACCATATACCAAGATATACATCTAAAATTACAGATAAATCCCAGAAAACCCTTTCTCTCTCTCCCTCTATATATATATATATATATATATATATATATATATATATATATATACTAATCCGGAACTGTGACCATATGTTCTGTTATGGCACCAGGAACAATGATTTGAAATTTGGCTTTCCATTTGTGTCATTATTGTGACAGGGATGAATCGGCAGTACGAGGGGTCAGGTCCGACGGAGGAGGCGGTCGTGCGGGGAGATGGAGTGGCGGAAGTGGCAGCGGTGGCCGTAGGGACAGGTGTCTCCCGCGAGGATCATGCGGCAGAGCTCGGTCTTGTAGCGCGGGTGGCGGATGACTGGGCGCAGCTCACCGATTCCATGTGCGAACTGGCAATTCTCGCCGTATGGGCATTCACCGTTTTCCTGCCACTTATTACACAGCTCCGTCTTGAACATTCCCTGGTTATACACGTCGAGTTCCACGGCATCCTCTGCTTCTCCTCCATCTTTGTTCTCGGCCCCGCCCAAGCACACTTTCTGTTGCTGTCATATGTCCACAAATAATTGCTTTAACTAAATTGATGCACATAGAAAACTTTTAGTATGAAAAGATGAAAAGGGACTAGTGTAGGGTTGATGGCGCACGCGCTCCTACCATCACAGGGGTGGTGGGACGGTGTCTGACGTTGCGGTTGGATTCGGAGCTGCTACCTCCCGTCTGGTGAATCTTTAGATACCCGGTAGAACGGATCGAGATGCACTTTGGCAGCGTGAGTCGCTTGTCGTCGACTGCAGGAAATTTTCTACCGTGTGGATTGTCCTGGAACCCGAACACGCTCGTTGGGCTTGCTTCATCGGGCGGTTCTGTCAAAGAGAGGCGCCGGAAGTGGTCATCGAGGAGCGACATTGGAGGGTAGTCATTAGTCATCGGATTCCTGTTCTGATGCTTCGCGGAGTTGAGGTTCAACCGCTGGTAGAGTGCGTCATTGGCACGACGAAGCTCGGCGTTCTTCTTACTAATGTTCTCCGTCTCGCGCTTGGCGTCTTGGAGTTGAGAGAGGCAGAACGCATAGCGGTCGGTGATCTGCTGATATTGTAGCGCCAGTCGGGAGAGGTAGAGGCGGTTCTCAATGGCCAGAGGATCTTCCTCTTCAAATGAAACTGGGGAAGAAGAGAGTGTGATGGGTGTCTTGCCTGAGCATTGGATCGGGGATGATACAGCATATTGGCTGACCATTGGGGTAGAATTCTGCGGGGATAACCTGGTGAAATCGGGGCCAGTGGTCAGGTACGGAGGAGAAGGTATCCGGAGATCTGGCGGTACGAATAGCATTGGCGAGACGGAGGATGCCACGATGCGATCGACATTGGCCGAAGAAACGAGCTCATGCTGCATTTTTGTTGTCGATTGGGTAAGCGGAGAATTCTGTAAAATATGGAAAAGATGCAAATTAATCACGAACTAAGCTTATGAACTAATTTCATTTTAATCTCAATTCCAAGGCTCTCGATCACTTGCGTAATAAAGCAAAATCACGAAACAATGAACCCAATAAAGAAATTCCGAACAGGAACAACAAACTTATCTCATAAAGTGAATCTAAAAACGGCGAAAATTTCTGAAAATTTAACTTGTAAGTTCCTAAATAAAACGAAGATCGATCCAACTCAATCTGAATAAAAGGTAAAGCCCAGATCATTCCGGCTAATCGCGATCTTACATTTGTGTAAGGATCCGGAAATTAATTAATACTCTGAATGATCCCTACAAAAAAGAAGACGAAATCTGTGGCCGCAAACGGTTTAGCATTTTTATCGATCGGCAAAAAGAACATAGCAGAAGTTCTTTTCTCTAGAACCTCAAACGACAATTTAAAATAAGAATACGAAGTTCCCTCACCAGAGTTTTTAGCCGTAAAGCAGAACTGATAGAGTATTAAAAGCCTAGAGACTGGAGAGAAAACGAAATAAGAACTGGAGAGACAGAGAGAGAGAGAAAGTAGGGGAAGGAGGGAAGGAGAAAGAGACGAGAAACCAAATGAACGGAAAGAGGGGCTATTTATAGATTAGCTCGGACGAAATTACACAGTGGGAAGTAGACACTAGTCTCGAAACCGTTAGCAAATTCTAACGAATTGGTAGGCGACGTCGAAAAGGAATCACCGCGACATTTTTGTGGCAGTACAATCATACCTGGCGTAACTGAATCCTCTGCAAGTTTACCAATTTTCCCCTGCAGGACCATCAGAAACAGGTAGTAGTATGCTTTCGCGGCATTTTTGCTCATTTCAATATTCATCATACGAACCTCTTTCACATCCTGGCGATGATAATTGTCTTTATCATTACGAACAGTACCCTAAATTGCAGAAAATAACATATGTCTTGTTCACTAAATACAATTGTTATTTCAGACTATTCAAGTTATAATAATAGCCGGTGTGTCCATGACAATCTAGACTTTCGAGGGTGATAACGCAACGAATGTTCGTTAAGATGGAATTTTCGTCAGTGTGTGCAATTTTCTTTGAGTTCGGTACGCAAGATGCAATTATGCCCGCATGGTGATTTGGTCGTTCTGGGGCGCAGATCGAAATCAGGTTGCACCGCTCAGGGGGACCGAACAATCGAACTCAGGCAAGTAACCCACCAACAACCTGGCTGTTACGGTGGGCCCTTTTCGTCGGAGTTGCAGTTAGCAAATAAGTACGTCCATAATCATTTTTTTGCTTCGCGTGTAAGGGTCCCAGTGGTCATAGATCAACTACGCAACACAACACGCAACAGGATTGTTTTCCACGGTGAACAGACAATTTCTATAGAAATCTCTTGTGGCAGCTAAAAGTTCTTTTTCCCGCTGTTTGGTTTTCCAGGAAGACCTGCTGCTGATCATTTTTGATCCAAGTCGGCGCTTTTCAGTAATAAAATGAAAATGATCAGTGTATTACCTCAAAAATGCAGCTCATTTTTAAAAGGTTTAGGCTTTAGTCTTGTATATTTATGTATGAATTTATTTTTATTGGCCTAAATATTCTAAGAAAAAGAAATTACCCAAAAAAATAAATAATCAGTGACATTCCATGAACGATTTTGGTAAAGTAAATGGTTATTATAAGGTACTGTTTTTAATTTCAAAAACTAAGCTCTAAGCAGTAAATTAATGTGATTCGTTTACTGGTTTTCACAAAAGTTTGACTTTGATTTTTATCTCTCACAGGAAAAATTAATAATAATAATGTAATGCCATTCGAATAAATCTATATGTAAATTTTAACAGCTGATATGACGGCCTATTTGATAATGTATAAACTAAAAATAATAGAATGGGAATTGAAACTTTTAAAATTTATGTTTGGCTCCATTTTAAATAGTAAAATTAAGATATATTATTGAAAGTCAAGTTTTAGTCGGCTTTTAAATACTAGTTTTTTTGAGAAATTTCTTTCTTGCAATAATCAAACCTAGAATTTGGTCAAATGCGACATGGCATGTTATTATTTTTTAATGAGTATAAACTAGAAATTTCGTCAAATGATTCTTGACAAAATTTGAACCATATAATTTTTCTAAACAATATTTATGGTTGTTATTGAGATACAAAATCAATATATAATATACGACGTGATTTTTTTTTTAGTGAGAGAAATTAAGCGGAACTTTCCACTTGTAAAATTTGAATTTAAGAATGTGACTTCTAAAATACTATTTTATTGTCAATTAGAAAAAAGAATATTTAATTTTTTATTAAATGTTTGTGAAGATAATCAAATGTTTCAGTAATCTTATGAGAGTGTATGGATTTGATTGTAGGTATCAATTTATAGATTTTGATACAAAGAGTGAAAGCATCCTTCCCAAAATTTATAAGTTGACCGTATTCATGGGAGGAACCCGATATAGGTTTGCCCACCCTCAAAATTTATTTGTACATATAAGGGGGCAATTTTTTAAGGTCCATCCCCCCCCGGTAAATAAACGTTATTTTGCCCACCTACAAAATTTATTTCTACATACGATTGGGGCAATTTTGAGATTTAGTCTTGCATTTTTTTATTTTTTTACCGTATTTATGTGCATTTAAATATATTTCAATGAAAAGATCATATATTTGTGAAGATTATGAAGTTCCATCAATTGCATGGGATATTAGTCAACAACTTGAGTTTTCTACCTCTATGGATTTCTAAGATGTATTGGTCACCCAATCTTCCCTCTTGATAGGAGAGTGATCACTTTAACCACCTTCTGAAATTCGATATTTGACAATGATATATCGCCAAAAAATCATCTTGATCGGGCACGAATCTCGAGGAAAAACTCAAGTTGGAAACTTCAAAAATTATTTCGGAGACCATTTAAACTCCGATTTCAGTAAACTTATAGTCCAACTGAGCGTCTCGGAAATACGAATCCAACGACACCAAATTCGGCTCAATCCGAGCCCAAGTGAGTCCAAATCAAGTACCTGAAGCGCTGTTGGAAGCATCAAACAGCTATTTGAGTTACCAAACGATCTCCGATTTTGACGAGCTTATAGTCGAATCGAGCGTCTCGACGAGACGAATCCAACGAGCCCAAGATCGTAGAATTCTGATATCATTAAGACCTTTAAATGCTTGATAAACGGTTCACGATCAAGGGATTCAATATCGGCCGTTCATCCGGATCACTCCTTATTTGCCCTTGATCCCTCATCTATTTACGGGCTATGCCACTCCAGAAAAACTATAAATAGCCCCTCATTTCTCTTAAGAGGGGACCCCAAGCCAAGAAGAGAAGAAGAGAAGGAAGAGAAGAGAAGCCTAGGAGGGAATAACTCCTCCTCGACCACCGCCGGAACACCGCCGGAACACCACCGAAGCACCACCAGGCGCCCGAGGGACGCCGGAGCCCTGCCCGACACGGGAGCAACGTCGGAATTCTGCCCGACGCTAGAATTCTACCCGACGTTCGAGTGACGCCGGACTTCTTTCCAAGTGACGCCGGAATTCTGTCTGACGCCCGAGTGACGTCGGAACTCTGCTTGGCCTTATAATTGATACTCATTGTAATCTGATCGTCCTGAAGTTAAAGGACGAGTCAGCCTCGTGTATTTCAAACAACACTAGTTGAACTTTTTCAACTAGGCGTGGCCCCGTGGTTTTTCCCTTTTTCAGGGCTTTCCACGTAAAAATCCTGGTGCTTCTTTCACTCTTCTGTTTGTGTGCTGGATATACGTACAACGCTGAGACGGAAATATTAAACTCTATCGCCGCGTATATTTGAGTCCGCAACAGTTTGGCGCCGTCTGTGGGAATCTTATCCCACAACTTCAAGTATTGCTACGATGGTCAACAGGCGTAGCAGTCGCCTCATAGGAGCCTCCCGCTCTCACTCTCATCAATCCAGGAATCAGTCTATGATCATAGACGCCCGATATCTGCCTCTTTATACCCCGGGGGGCAAAACGCACCTGGAGAAGGGACCTCGGGACCCTCCCTAGAAGAGAGAATTCAAAAGATGGAAGAATCTCAAAACGAGATCCTACAACTCTTGCGAGAGACTCGACAACCGACCCTAGCACCTCAGGAGGAGGTTCTTCTCCCTCGAGATCCACCACGTGTCGAAGCTGTTCAAATCGAACATCTTCAAGACGAGATTCCTCTTCCTCCACTTAAGAGGCGTTCGCAGTCGCATCAAGATAATGAACTGGCTGATACAGCAAGTTCTACCCATCCTTCGCACACAGGTCAGCAACCTCGTATTCCTTTGGACCTCCCCGAAGAGTTAGCCCGACCACACATTGCTGAGCTCCCTCGCAATGCCCTTCGCCACGAACTGCGACGATTGGTCCGAGAAGAGTTCCCTACAGGAGGCATAAGGCAACCCCTTCGTCAGTGGGACTTGTAGGAGTCGTCACCCTTGACAGAAGCTATTCTTCAACACGCTATTCCGGCAGGATTTAAACTACCAAGCATCGATTCCTACGACGGGACATCCGACCTGTACGAGCACATCGATCATTACAGAACCATCATGCATATCCAGCGAGCTTCGGATGCCCTCCTATGTCAGGTTTTTCCTACTACACTCAAAGGACAGGCGCGAACATGGTTCTATTCTCTTCCATCTGGAACGATCCCTTCATTCGTCAAATTGGCCAAAGCCTTCGTTGAACAGTTTGTAGCCAATCGAAGAATTGCTAAAGATTCTTCCCACCTCTCCGGGATTCGTCAAAACGAGGGAGAATCGTTAAAAGAGTACTTTCAGTGATTTTCCACCGAGGCACGACAGATTCCAGGACTAAACCCAGAATTGCTCCGAGGGGTCTTCCTTGGAGGCCTTCGTCCTGGTCCTTTCTATTCGGCACTTATGCGCGACACTGTTCATTCATATGCCGATCTGATCCATCGTGTGGAGGCGCAGATATCTGCAGATGAGGTAATAAATGCTCATAGAAAACAGTTCGATCAAACCACTGGGAAGCGCAAGGGAGCACCTGAGGTGGAAATTCCCTCATCACAATGGAAAAAGCAAGGGAATAGCAATCTACCTTCTAGGCCCCCATTACCACAACGAGAACCTCGGCAGGAGAAAGAGTACACTCCGCTCAACACATCTCGAGCAAATATGTTAATGGCGATTCAAGATCAGGACAAAGTGAAATGGCCGCATCCTTTGAAGCCAAATACAGGAAATTAAGATCAGTACTGTCACTTTCATCGTAGTCGTGGCCACACTACTGAATCATGTTGGCAACTTAAGGATGAGATTGAAAGATTTATCCGCCAGGGCTATCTTCGACAGTTTATTGAGAACCCACCTACCCGAGAAGAACTCACCCCACTGGGGGGCAAAATCAACAACAACAAAGACAACCATTGAATAATATTCAAATGGTTGGTGAAATTGAGTAATGCTGTAACTTGAACCTTTGTGTTAGTAATACTACTTGTCATGTGTCACCATGTATCTCTTCTATGATCAGTAGGATGTCACTCTAATGTCCTTAGTATTTCTACCAAGTCAAATGATGTGGTTGTCCCTATATGTATCTCTTTTGTTGTACAAGGGAATTATTGTATTGTCTTACAGTAATATAATGTGTTGTTCGTCCAGTTTTGATATTGTCTCTTTCTTTAAAAAAGAATATAAATGACAATGAAAAACTACTGACAAATATAGTCTCTTTATCCTTGATTCGAGAAATACACAATCTTTATTGTGTCTCAATCACTGGATGATCAATCCCAGGGGGATTCGATCTGACCTCTTCCACACAGGTTAACGTCGTCGAGCAAAGGCTCCGACATACAACCTCGAATGGGTCTCACATCCTTGGTGGATTCTCTCGACCTCTTCCATACAGGTTAACGTCGTCGAGCAAAGGCTCTGACATACAACCTCGGATAGGTCTCATATCTTTGGTGGATTCTCTCGACCTCTTCCATACAGGTTAACGTCGTCGAGCAAAGGCTCCGACATACAACCTCGGATAGGTCTCATATCCTTGGTGGATTCTCTCGACCTCTTCCATACAGGTTAACGTCGTCGAGCAAAGGCTCCGACATACAACCTCGGATAGGTCTCACATCCTTGGTGGATTCTCTCGACCTCTTCCATACAAGTTAACGTCATCGAGCAAAGGCTCCGACATACAACCTCGGATGGGTCTCACATCCTTGGTGGATTCTCTCGACCTCTTCCATACAGGTTAACGTCGTCGAGCAAAGGCTCCGACATACAACCTCGGATGGGTCTCACATCCTTGGTGGATTCTCTCGACCTCTTCCATACAGGTTAACGTCGTCGAGCAAAGGCTCCGACATACAACCTCAGATAGGTCTCACATCCTTGATGGATTCTCTCGACCTCTTCCATACAAATTAACGTCGTCGAGCAAAGGCTCTGACATACAACCTCATATAGGTCAAATGTCATAGGATGATGTCTTGTATCTCAATCATTGGAAGATCATCCCTGGGGAGATTTAATCTAACATCTTCCCTTAACGTCATCAAGCAAGGGCTTTGACCTACAGTCTCAAATATGTCAAACATCCTAAAAGGATATCTCTCACATTCGTTCAGACTAATAATACATCAAAAGCACAAAGCATGTCTTACAGATGCAATAACAATTCAGGTCCCTCTAGGGGACAAATCCTCATTTCATATACGATATCATTGGAGTTACATAAATCCAGATTCAGGTGTACATTTATTCTCACTAGAAGTTGAAATTGAAAAGTACATTGGCATCATCCGTACAAACTAGTATCATCAAGCAATAAGCAACTTTAACACAGTCAAATATCCTTGGTGGATTTAAGTGACTTCTCCCTTACTGCACGCAAGCATCTCCTACAACTGCTCCTTCAAAGAAAGGACATAACTGGATCATCATCAGATCTCCACTCAGTGTTAGTCTATTGCCAAAATGTTGGCATATCACACTACTTCGGCCCCTTGATCCAGTAATATCTGATGTTGACACACTTCAGTATGGATGAATATTGCCTTAACACAATGCCACTGGACACCCTCCATCATCGGCCCTTCGTCGGATATCTGCCGGCGGTCCTTTACTTCATATCAGCCATCATCGGCTTCTCGTTCAACTGTTGATAGCAGCACCGTTGAACTCTCTCCTTCTGCTCCCAACTTGGTCGTTGACTGCCAACAGACTTCCACCCGATTGTCCATCATCGACAAACTAACATCGAAATTCTATTCGATGCTGAGCTTCCTCCCGTTGGAGGACTTCTACACGTCGCCAGACCCTCGTCGGACTTCAACTCGACGCTAAACTTCTACCCAACGTCGGACTTCTGCCAGTCATCGGACCCCCGTCGGATATCTACCCGACGATGTACTTTTACGTGATGTCGGACTTCTGCCCGTCGTCAGATATTTGTCGGGCTTCTACCCGACACTGAATTTCTACCCGTCGTGGGACTTCTTCTGGCCGACAGATTTTCGTCGGAGTTCTACCCGACGCCGTACTTCTTCCGGACGTCGGACTTCTGCCCGTCGTCGGATGTTTGTCGGGCTTCTACCCGAAACTGAATTTCTACCCGTCGTAGGACTTCTTCTGGCCGACAGATTTTCGTTGGAGTTCTACCCGACGCCGTACTTCTTCCCGACGTCGGACTTCTGCCTGTCGTCGGATGATTGTCGGGCTTCTACCCGACACTGAATTTCTACTCGTCGTGGGACTTCTTCTGGCCGACAGATTTTCGTCGGAGTTCTACCCGACGCCGTACTTCTTCCCGACGTCGGACTTCTGCCTGTCGTCGGATGTTTGTCGGGCTTCTACCCGACACTGAATTTCTACCCATCGTGGGACTTCTTCTGGCTGACAGATTTTCGTCGGAGTTCTACCCGACGCCGTACTTCATCCCGACCTTCGTCGGACCACCGCCCGGTCGCGGACCGCCATCGAACTTCAGCCCGACCTTCGTCGGACCACCGCCCGGCCGCTGACCGCCGTCAGACTCCCTCTGACTAAATCTCACCTCCACATGATCTCTTAAAGGAGAGAAATTTCTAACTCCTGTACAAGAGGAGGGGCGTTGTCTCAAGTAGGGAAAATCACCTACTGAATAACATCGGAATGCCTCAACTGTCAGAAAGTCAGAATAAGAGAAAAAAGAAGAAGCCTCTAACTTCTGCGCAAAGAGAGGGGCGCCGAGTCGAGTGGTGAAAGTCACATACTTAAAAACGGCGGAAGGCCTCAAAATGCCAGAAGCTAGAGGGGAAAAGAGAGGAAGCCGCTAACTTCTGCACAAAAGGAGGGGCGCCGAGTCAAGTAGGGAAAATCACCTACTCAAAAACAACGGAAGGCCTCAAAACGCCAGAAGCTAGAGGGGAGAAGAGAGAAGCCGCTAACTTCTGCGCAAAAGGAGGGGCGCCGAGTCAAGTAGGGAAAGTCACATACTTAAAAATGGTGGAATGCCTCAAAATGCCAAAAGCTAGAAGGAGAAGAGAAAAGGAAGAAGGGGCGAGTTCTTCCTAGGCCCTGAGGGGTCTATTTATAGTATTTTTTAGGGGGGAGGATTCCAAAATTTTATTAAATTTTCTGAATTTTTTTTGAAATTTTTGGGCCCCACCACTTAAAAAATAATAATAAAAAAAATTTTTGCAGAAATCACTGTAGCAGCGCGGCACTGTAGCAGTACTGTAGTGTTACTGTAGCAACCGTGGGGAAGAAAAATATTCTGTAGAAATCACTGCAGCAGTTACTGTAGCGTTTACTGTAGCAGTGGCGGTTACTGTAGCAACCGAAAAAAAAAAATCAAAATGGGGCAGCAACTGCTGCCACGCGCCCAAGGGGCGCGTCCCTTGCCCGCGCGCCCGCGCGGGCGCCGCCGGCAGCGGCTGCGGGCAGCCGGCCGGCCGGCCGGCCGGTTCGGCAGCCTACACGTTCTCGGGCTCCGATTTCGGGCCCGGACGGTCCAAATTCGGCATTTTTGGGGTCCCCGGACACGTTTTTTGACGTTCCGGACTCAATTTTGACACTTTCGGAGCTCAACGGGGCCTCTATGGTTAGGTTCGAGCAAACATTTATTTTTCGTAACGCAATTTTTTGCGATTCGGCCCATGTAAAATACCGAAACAAGTATTTTCGGACTCGTGGAGCTTCAACGTCCGAAAATAGGGGGGCAACTGATATATCGTCAAAAAATCATCTTGATCGGGCACGAATCTCGAGGAAAAACTCAAGTTGGAAACTTCAAAAATTATTTCGGAGACCATTTAAACTCCGATTTCAGCAAACTTATAGTCGAACTGAGCGTCTCGGAAATACGAATCCAACGACACCAAATTCGGCTCAATCCGAGCCCAAGTGAGTCCAAATCAAGTACCTGAAGCGCTGTTGGAAGCATCAAACAGCTATTTGAGTTACCAAACGGTCTCCGATTTTGACGAGCTTATAGTCGAATCGAGCGTCTCGACGAGACGAATCCAACGAGCCCAAGATCGTAGAATTCTGATATCATTAAGACCTTTAAATGCTTGATAAACGGTTCACGATCAAGGGATTCAATATCGGCCGTTCATCCGGATCACTCCTTATTTGCCCTTGATCCCTCATCTATTTACGGGCTATGCCACTCCAGAAAAACTATAAATAGCCCCTCATTTCTCTTAAGAGGGGACCCCAAGCCAAGAAGAGAAGAAGAGAAGGAAGAGAAGAGAAGCCTAGGAGGGAATAACTCCTCCTCGACCACCGCCGGAACACCGCCGGAACACCACCGAAGCACCACCAGGCGCCCGAGGGACGCCGGAGCCCTGCCCGACACAGGAGCAACGTCGGAATTCTGCCCGACGCTAGAATTCTACCCGACGTCCGAGTGACGCCGGACTTCTTTCCAAGTGACGCCCGAGTGACGTCGGAACTCTGCTTGGCCTTGTAATTGATACTCATTGTAATCTGATCATCCTGAAGTTAAAGGACGAGTCAGCCTCGTGTATTTCAAACAACACTAGTGGAACTTTTTCAACTGGGCGTGGCCCCGTGGTTTTTCTCTTTTTCAGGGCTTTCCACGTAAAAATCCTGGTGTTTCTTTCACTCTTCTGTTTGTGTGCTGGATATACGTACAACGCTGAGACGGAAATATTAAACTCTATCGCCGCGTATATTTGAGTCCGCAACAGACAACATTCCACATTCACTAAAAACTTATTTCTAGTGCCCACCAATAAGGTCGCTCAATCTCTCCTCCAATTAAGAGAAAGATTAAGTCAAGTACCCTCCATTGCCCAACAATTAATGACATTTGTTGATCATCATTTGAGAACCATCTTCATCTTAAACATTTACTGCCTTCAAGCAGTTAACACCCAACAACCGCTACTCAGCATTATTCTTTGGCGTTTCACACCAACCCTCGAAAAACCAACCCTTGTCTAATACATGTATTATTGGTTACCTAACCTCTCTTCTTACATAGAGAAAGATCAAGTCATTTTTTTTCAGTTATTTGACTTCCGATATTTTTCATTCACTACAATTTAATCATTACTGATGCTCATTGACAACTAACATTCAACTATTCTTATTGACATCAAATATCCCCTCTTATTAATAAAATTATTGATCCACCTATGTTATAACACCCTAAATTCGCTAATACTTGAAAATTATCAATGATTAATGATTGACATCCACCAAATACTATCATTACTCACATCCTTGCAAGACTCGAGATTATCTTGCTTGAGAGAAGGATGATTGATTTGATTTCACTTTTGATGGGGGCAAAGCTCAATGTAGGTGGCTTTTTCTGGTGTAATTTAAGCTATGTAGTCAACAATATGAGCTACACACAAACTAACATGCAATATGAATATGCTTACATTTTCTTTGATATAAAAATAATGAAAGCCCATAAAATACGTAAGTATTCATGTCGATCACGTAAAAAGTAATAAAAAAGAGTGTCGATCACACGAGGAAGTGTTCTGCTTAATTACAACTAAACTACTATTGCTTAATTCGAATGCACAAATTTTCCTACTAAATGTAAAAAATGATATTTTTTAGTTTTTGCCACTTAAAGGAAACCTGCAAGAAAATTGTGATACTTATGTAGATACAATATTTTGGACTAATGAATGAAAAATAATATAATTTTTCTAATGAGACTCATAATTTTAAATGTGGATTAGAGCATATGCATCCTTAGATCTCTGTCGACCTTGTAGAGGTGAAAAAAAAGGTTTATGGTCTTCCTATAATTATACTATCTCCATTGAACCTAGAAATTTAAAGATCATATATCTAGGCATGCCGATATTTTATTTCAATACTCTTATTTATTCCAGCATTCCTTCGTCTAGATTATACATCACACTAGATATTAACTAATATACGACCGTTATATGCATTAAATAAAGAATGAGAGACATTAATAATATCTATATAATCATTCAAGGCACCAGTGTCTATATTATTACTTGCTATGTTTTTACATCATCAGTGCAAACTTAGAGAATTAGCCAGACATGGAAGATACGAAAAGCAAATTCATTTTATTTCATTCATTAAAAGAAGGCATACAAGTGAAGTACTAAGAAAAACTATCACCTGGAAGATTAATTGATATTGTCCACACTCATTCCTCTAACAATAAAGTTGCTTCCATAAAATAGGCTAACATTCTAAATGAAAGTATACTGCACTTCTCTGGCCTTCCTTAGACTTCACTCAAAATGGATACTAAGAAAATAAACTAAAAGTTATAAATTTTTGCTTAAGTGATAGAACTTTCTAAACAATAGGATTAAAAAACTATTTATAGTAAGTAAAGAACTGGACTTAGTAATCGTGGCGCTTTACAAGGTGAAGTTATAGTATTGATAAATAAACTAGTACCTCAGTACTATAATGTTTGATTCACTGTGGTGTTTCACTGACCTAGCACTGTTAATGATTGAAATGACCTGACTTTTGGCTGAGTAATTGCAGCTCCTCTTTTTGTAATTACTCTATGGCATCACTTTAGAATTTGAGCACTAAATGAAAGTTCGATAGGGATGTTAAGCCCTAGTGAACTAGTCCTGAGGCTAACCAAGAGGGGGGGTGAATTGGTTATTTAAAAATTTCACGATAACAATGAAAATCTTTTCGATACGTAGCAGCGGAAAGACATAAACAAGAACGAAAAGATCAACCACAGATATTCACCCAAGCAGTTAATATCAAAAAAGTAAAGTACAAAACTGAATCAGAAAAGCAAACCAGATTTTATAGTGGTTCGATCAACTTGACCTACGTCCACTCCCCGGAGCCTCCCCTCCGGGTATTGCACTAAACAAAAAGTGTCTCTCCTTTTGCTCCCACAGCAAGGCGGAGATGCCTGTACAAACACCTCCTTTTCACCACACGGTGAGGCAGAGAACCCGACCTCCTTTCGCTTTCTCCTGAAGCAGGCAGAGAACCTTCGAACTCCTTTTGCTTCCACCTGAAGCAGGCAGAGAACCCCGGATCTTCTTGCGAAGGATCCTCCCATGACGAACACCGACTAGACGAAAGACGACGAGTGGAGAAGACGACTCTGATCCGTGCTTGGAGCAACCTTAGTGAATCCCTCACTAACTCCCCCTCACAAGATCTTCTCACTCTCTCCCAACTCTCTCTCTCTCTCTCTCTAAGGTTTCTCAGGGAAGGAAGGCAGCAAAAGATTTTTCTTATTTTTGGAAAAAGTTCTTTTAAAGGAGGGCTTAAAATTTACCCTAAATCTCAACTGGTCGGCCAAGATCATCCTGTACGATCAGTTCAAATTCAGCTGTTTCAGCCTGGACGATTAGGCTCTTCTAGACGATCAGTAGAAAAAAGTTGTTCATATCGTCCCGTACGATCCTGCGATCGTCCGGGACGATTAGTGCAAATAAAGGAAAATCGTCCAGAGTACAGCTCGGGTCGTCCAGAGAAATCTGTGCTGGACGACCAAAAAATGACTTGATCGTCCAGGACGATTGGGACATCGTCCTGTACGATTAGTTCAAAAAGGCCCCAAATCATCCTGAACACAGTTCGGGTCGTACAGCTGAAATGCACTAAACGATCATGATCGTCCGGGACGATCCTGCGATCGTCCAGGATGATATGATCGTATCAACCAAAAATAAATTGCTTTCCTTAATTACCAGATTAAATTAGGCATGATTGTATTGAATCGTCCGGGACGATCAGACCAAGTATCTAAAAATAAGAACTTGCCTAACTTGATCTGGCGGCTGAGAATTTTTGATTTGGGCATATCGTCCCGTACGATCCAGAGATCATCCAGGACGATCTGCTTAATCAGACCCTCTTAACTTAGTCGCCCTAATTAGGGTTTCTGTTTTGGCTGGATCGTCTAGGATGATGTGGAAATCATCCAGGACGATCTGAACAAAATTTGAACAGAAACTCTAATTCACTCAAGCTCTCCCCCTGAGTGTGTGTGTGCACGGTTGCTTAGCTAGGGGATCAGTTACATTACAATTAACTCAATAAAAGAAAAAATCATACATTTGACACACTTGGACCCGATCTTGAGTTGACTTGAGTGGCTCGTGGTCTTTTGTGCCTGAAACAGATTAGCCAAGCAAAACACACTGGAAACATGTTTGTCATCATCAAAACCAGATTTGCAACACTAAAACCTGTGAATGACAAATCAGGTGTTGAGGTATTGCAATGCTTAGTCTCCGGTGAACAATTTCATAAGGCTTTAGTGTTGCGGTGCAGATTTCTGGCACAGCGGTACCGTGATGCACCATGACGTTGACCTTAATGTTACTACGGCATTTGAATAATAGAGCGAACATTGCTACCATGTCTAAATTTAGATGCTAGGGCATTAATGATCATAATGCTACGATGCTTTAATTGATGGCACTACGGGGCGTTGTTCAATACTTATAGATTTTTTCCTTTTTGTGAATAATTCCTGCATTAACACAACTAAAATAACATATTTTTTCACATTTAAACATAATAAAAAGTACATAATTTTCACTTAATAAATTTCTCCAAACTTAAACTCTTTCTTATCCTCAAGCAATAGTAAAATCACCGGTTGATCAACTTAAAAATCAAAGTAAAAATTGATAATTTAAAATTATTAAAATATAATATAATACATCACAATCCATAAATAATTTGAAATGATCAAAGTTTTAATTCTAATTTGAAATATTATAATAATTATCCCAATTAGTGACCTTTTTTATTGCTTATTCTGGATATATTAACTATGGATGTAAATATAAAATTGACTTTTGAATTCGAAAATGAGTAAGATAATTTCGAGATTACTTATGCTTGTAGTGAAATTGGAAGTTCATTAGTGTACCATCATATGTTCTTGGTCACTTATCTTATTCTATATATTTGATTTTAAGTATTAGGATACATTTGAACTTGAGCTTTAAACAATACCAATTTTTGAATGTAGTCATCTTTTTTTATTCAAAAATATTTTAAGGATTTTTTATAATTTTCATTATTTAATACTTTTCGAGTACATATTTAAATATCAGTTCTACTTTTATCCTCTTGCAACCCTATTTGAATTAATGTAAGGATTCACTAAGATTACTAACCCTATTGATTAAACATGTCTCTAGGGTCACCCCTCCAAATTTGAGGTCAATATGAACCCTCTAATCCTTGAAATTGTATTGAAATTCAAAGGCTATAAAACCTTCAAATATTTATAGTTTGTGCCATTGGACCATGCTTCTTATGAAAATTGATAATGGGACCTTCCCCAAAACCCTTGAACATGTCCATAACCCTTGTTATGACATGTCAAATACAAAATTACACTTTGGTGGACCTTAGTTGACCATGGGCCCCTAAACCCTAAACTTCTTAAGGGAAAATCAATCTTTCTCTTAAATCTCAACATGGCTCACTCAAACTAGCCTTTGAATCCTCCTCCAATACATTATAAATATCAATTGGAGTGTATTGGATCAAAACCCATATCTTGGTTTGACCTGGTTAACCAAGTTAACTATGGTTGACAAAAATGCCCCTTATGGGCCCAAACAAGCATTTCATGCATAGAGAATTCACCATTGCTTGGGACCACCTCCATTGGGTCCAAAATGCCATTTTAAATTTGTTGGACCACACCCTAACCCTTGTTTTGACCTGGTTGATAGAAATAAAACATGCACCCAACCAAAGTTAAATTCAATGCTTCAACTAATTTCTAACCAAATTAACCACTAAAGATCATTCATTTGAATATTCCAAGCATGTCTAATATCCTACTAAATCAATTCACCATTGATTTGACTTGGCCAATTCATTATGACGGATCAAATTCATGCATGTACGTAGCTAGGTTTCCATTCAAACACCCAAACCATTAGGCTGAAACCCTTGGAATCACTCTCTATAGCATATGTGACTCCCCAGCATGTTATCCTAGTCACCATTAACTGGTTAATCAGTTAATATATCCCCTCCAAACCAAGAAATATAATCAAATTGTCCACCAATAGCTAAGCAAACCATTCCCTCCTAAACTTCCAAATAAATTTTGCTTTAAGTTTGTGCAAATCAACCCTAAAGAAGCCCTAAGCTAGCACCTAAATCAAGCTCATGCATTGGCTTAGCCAAATGTGGAAAAAATAGTCCTCTTCCATCACATGAGCCAAACCCATCTCTCTTAAGCATGCAGCCTTCCCTTTGGTTCCCAACCACCTTAGACAGGTGTCAAGCATCTAACTAAGGGCCCAAGTCAATCCCATCCCTCCATTCAAACCCTAGGGGTTCAAGTGGCCTAAAGCATGCAAAAAACCCTCATTCTATCAATCATATTATCTCAGCTACCTCCAGCCCTAAACTTCCTTCTCTTTGCCTCGCTAGAGCTTCTCCTACCTCCTTCAAGCTTTCTTCCACCATTTCCTTACTTCCAAAACCTATTTCAGTGAAGAGAGAGTAGAGAGAAAGTGGGGTTTGGAAGTTAACATCTGATCCAACCAGAATCAACTTATAGAGTCTTCTGCAAAGTTGGAGAGGACATAGTAGCAAAATAATACCAAAAAATAAAAAAGTTGTTAATTAATTGGTGAGAAATCTCAATATTTAGTTGAAAGATCACTTTAAAATTGCTTAATTTTTATTGCATGGAGCCACCAAACTCCAGGCATTAGAAATTTATTTTACCATGAGCATATATTTCAAATTTCATAAAATTTGGCTGAGTATTTTGAAAGTTATGAGTAATTGAAATTTTCTTTCATTTTGAACTGAAGTTAAACAGACTAATCAGAGTCGTCTGATTGTGCATTCAGCAAGATCGGATGGCCCAGAATCAACCACATCACCCATAACAGAACTGCGGATGGTGCCATGGCTCAAACCCATATAGTTTTCATACGGATGCGCCATGTGGCATGATAACGATCGTCAATCCGATCAATGTAGATCGAACAGCTCTCAGTTCATGTTGACATGGATAAGTCAAAATTGCATCCATGATTTTGATCCACCACATACCCCAACACGCATCGGCTAGAGGAATGGTGGCATTGCCATTTTCATTAAAATTGAATTAAAAATTCCATTTTATTACTTAGAAATTTGAAAATTCACAGAAAATCTAATTTTTTACTAAATTGAGTATTTTTGGTATCATTGGAAAGGTCTGAAAAACTAGAATTTTATAAAAATAATTTTGATGTATTTTGATCATAATATTATGAGAAATTTATATTTTTTTGAAATTGATTTTTGTTAATTTTTTAATTAACCAGTGGTCAAACTGAACTCAAATTTTGGTAAATTTTTTTAGCACTTTATACATCTCTAATAAATTTTATAGGTCCAGGTGTACTCTGATTTTTTGTGGTGTGAATTTCCAAAGTTTAGGGTCTACTTTGGACCTAAACTTAGAAAATTCATAACTCTCCAAATTTATAAGATTTTGCTATGATTTTCCTGTGGTGTGATTCAAGTGTGTTAGGGTTAGATGAAACAAATTTTAGACCAATTGAAACACTAGTGGCACCTAGGAAAAATAATTAAGCACAATGTCAAGATAATTTAGAAAAATTCTAAGAAATTTCATACACACCCAATAAGGGTGAGACTCTGAAACAGTGAACTTACTGACATTAATAACCTTAGGTTTTAATATCACTAAATTTGGACTTCATTTGGCCAAAAGATTAATTAAAATAAAAATTAGCCCCTTTAGGGGATCTAAAACTTCAAAAAAGTAATAAATTAAAATTAAAAGAAATACATATAATTAATAGTTCAAATTATTTATAATTAAATATTTAATCTTGGAAAATTAAAATCCCTATCACCAGACTTCAAATTCGACTTTAATTTAATAATTGAAGAAATTCAATAATTAATTAAAATTATTAAAAATACCAAATAAATTCTAAACTCTTGAAAACGCTCCTACAAGTCATTTGTTATATTTAGGAGGAGGTTTCAAGAGGTTTGGAGTGAGTTTGGTGCAAAAATAACAAAATCTCCCTAATTAAATAATTAAATAATTCAATTAAATGTCCAAACTTAAAAAATTCATAACTAATTATGAATAACTCCAAAGTGAGCAAACTCTAAGGCATTGGATTCCTCAAAGAGTTTAATATTTATGAAAAATAAAAACTAATTATAAAAAATTATTGATATTAAAAATAAAAAAGTAAACATTTTGGTCAAACTTAGTTAAACAATGCATTCAAATTTTGAAATATGAAAACTAATTATAAAAATCTAAATCCAGTAAACTTAGTGTCATTTAACTCATCTTAGGGTCTAGTTTTTATGAAAAATAAGAAAACTTAGAACTTAAAGTAAATCAAAAAGTTAAGAAGTGGACCCTTCATTTAATGAGTTTAAAATCTCCATAAAATACCAATATTCAATAAGTGAGTAAAATTTCAGCAAACCACCAACCTAACAAATCAAATGAGATAACCAACATTAAAATACAAAACCAACATTCCACCAATCAAGTTTTTAGGATGGACTACCTCGAGCTATGGGGCTACTTAGTCCTCGAGTCTGTTGTGATAATGCCACGAATGGATTTGGTAGAATGCAAACCATAAAATTAATAAGCCATTAACTAGTTAACTAAACCTAAATCATTAATACAACCAACACTCCTTTGATGAATTTTTCAGCAAGGACTACCTTGAGCTATGGGGCTATGTATCCTAAAGAGGCCTTAGTCCTTGTACCTGCTGTGACAACACCATGAATGGATTCAATGGAGTAAAACATAAATCATAAACTCAAATAGGTCAATAACCAACCAAATAAAAAAATTAAATCCTTAATACAACTACATTAATAATATTTTTAGGCTGGACTACCTTGAACTACGGGGCTACATGTTTTAAGGAGGACTTGGTCTTCGTATCTGGTGACAACTCCACAAACTAGTTGATTGAAAACAATAATGATTAAAATACTATTAACAAGATAATAACAAACTTAGATAACTAATAAACAAACTAAATCAAATTTAAACCCAAAGATAACTGCTGGGTAACCAGAGCCTATGAGGCTATTAAGTTAGCCTCAAGGAGGGTAAAATAATTTTCATGACCCTAGTGTAAAAAAACTAGATTATTATTCAACCTAAATAATTAACCTTAAATTATTAATTAATGGAAGCATCCATGCCTTATGTAGATTCTATTTTGGAGAGCATAAGTGTATTAAATTTTGAGGCTTAAGGACTAAAATACCTAATTAAAATTTAGGATTTTAAAAAACTAATAATTAACCAACTCTAACACTTAAAAACTCATCCTAAAATGAACATTAAAATACTAATACTTAAATTTCAATTAAATTCCCTTTGGCCTACAACAAACTAAAAGAACACACTAGAAAACTTCAAACAACAACTCATGTAGGATACACCCAAGCCACACAACCTAACACACACTCACACACACACATACACTATAGATGGCTTGTTAGGACGATCAACTCTAGTTTTAGGCTAGGCCATTATTCCTTTATACTTATTTTCTTTTTAAGGTGGATTTTTTATGAATTTTATATGATTTTCCATGCATACTAGTTGTTATGGTTTGATATATTATGTGATGTTTCGATGGGATATTTCTATCATGATTTTTGTGAATTGATGTGATGGACATTAAATTTCCCCTTGGTTAGAAATGATCTAGATGCTAACAAACATTTTTATAGATGGCTATGCTCATGCAGGGCTATAAGAGGGGGCTAATTAAAATTGAACTAACAGAGTATTCTGCATGTGCTAAATATGCTAAGCCCACTTAAAAGAAAGAGCATGGTCAAGTGATATTGATTGGCTCAGATGTGAGCAAATAAATTTTCTATGAACTATTTAGGATAACGTCTAGGTTGTATAGAGTCATTTTAAATTTTTGATATGTATTATAAATTAAAGAGTTATGAATGTCACTTAGAGTGGGATATTTGATACATAAATTTGGATTCCAAAGAGGAAGGAAATATCCCTTAAGGGAGAGTTCCTTCCATTTGGAGACCCAAATTTGGGTAAGTTTGAAATCCAAAAGAAAAGAAACACCCCTTCAATGAGGAGTTCTTTTCATTTGGATATACAGACCCGATGGGTTCTAGGAGGCTGAAGCAAAAAGTTGAAGAAACGAAGAAAGAAAATACCCCACTTTAACACTTATATCATTATATAGGATTAGAATTCAGGTTGCTCACCTGACTACTTTAAATTTCAGTAGATCTTAAGTTGTAAATTAAGTGGCATTTGCAACAGTGCCTTTTCATTGATTTGGTAATATATAATTTGATTATGTGTTTACATTGTTTGCGCCTTAAATATTACTTGTTTTTCTAAGTTACTTTTCTGCATGCGTGATTTATTTTAACCAAGAAAATGTGGTTAGGCTTTTAAGCACAACAAAAAATTTTTCTACTTATAATCAAATAAAATTCTTATGATCACACAAAAAGATAAACACTATCTAAGAAGTAAGCCTAGGAATGCCCGGGAGTTCTTATGCATTCATATTCCTTCTCTCCTTGTTAAGCACCTCCCCGCTTATGGGTCATGGTAGAGCACTTAACCTATTATGGTGTAGCTCTATCAAGGAGATATTGTGCATCTATAGGGAAAACTTATTTTCCAAGCCTAAATTTTTAAAATTCATCGTATATGATTTCTACAATCAAAGTCAGTCAACATGAATTACATTAAAAACCAATCAAGTTAATAAAATTTTAATTGCATCGAGCATAACCCTACATAAGTAAAGGGGCTAATTAGGACCTTCTACAAATATCAGCCTTAATTCCTTAAAAACTTAAATAACAACATACCCATCTTTCATAATGATGATATACATGGTTTTAAAGTGCCTAAGTGGTTTAATTTGAACTCCAATCAAGGTCGAGGTAAGCCCATATTTGTATTTCATTAGCTAGGTTCGGGCTACTATTATTTAGTGTTAAAATTAGATTTAGGATCCGAGGCAGACCCAAAATCATAAGTCCCCAACATCGAAAATCTCATCCCATTATTCTAATAAACTATCAAGTCAAACTAAAATTTTCTCTTCTCCAAAATTTAAAGCTCAATATATGATAGATTAAGGTATTTTTGAATTTTTTCAGAATCTCAAAATGCCTCCTACTCCTTCTTCATTGGCCTCTTAAATAAGTGGTCAAAATTGATCCATTTCCCTATTAAAATTCCAACCTCATTCATTTTATATCACTCCTTAAAAATTTTTAATGAAATTTCTGTCATTATTCTAATTAAGAGTATTCGTTGGAAACTCAAAGCTCCTACAATGTAATTAACTATGACGGCTTGCCTTCGTAGGATATTTTAAAAATAATCAAACACCATTCTATTTAGCTCCTAAATAGAATGAAAAAAAAAAAGAAATTATTCTCTCTTGTAAAAATTAAATTCGTAGACGTTCATTATCGTCATATTTAAGCCATGGATGATAAGTGATATTATCTTTCCCCATAGAGTTATATAATTTATCAATATGCATTTAAATATGAAATTAATGACAATACTTCTTGATTATCGTACCTATATATTTGATCAAACATCATTTTGACCATTCGGGATCATATGTAATTCTTTCTTCAATTTGACTATGATAGTCATGATGAAATTTATAATTTTGTAATCTAAACACATTAGGGAATAATATTTTTACTATTATAAATCTGGGCCCAAGTATAGTATTTTTGATGATAATAAATATTATTATTTCTTTACTACTGCTATTCTTACATATCTATTTTATTTATCATGCTCACTAACCTTTCAGGTCCATAGGTTCACTTGGAACATCAATCAACTTAAGATCATGTAGACTAGGATTGAGTAAGTCTGCATTTTTCTATTCCAATGCAAATTTTATCTTTTCTCGAGTCAAATATATTGTGATATATCATGAAGTCAAATAACCATACATACACACACTCAGGGGAGAAATTTGGTGAGTTAGAGAGTTTTTTATTCTTTGATCATATCATACAGGACGATTCTAAATCATCCTAGACGATCAGTTAAAAATAAAAACTCTAATTAGGGCATTCTTAATTATTAAGTTTGCTTAACTAATCATCCTGGATAATTTATATCATATAGGACGATCAGTACAAATTAAAACAACAGCCACCAATCACAATTTAGGCAAGATGTCATAAATCAAAATTTATTCTTATCATACAGGATGATCCATATGATCCTGGATGATTCATGATAATCAAGCCTAAAATAATCCCTTAATTAGTAAATTAATCATAGTTAAATTGATTAATCAAATCGTATAGGATGATCAGAGGCAATCCTACTGTACGATCCGAGCACTACATGGTACGATAATTAATCATACAGGATGAAAACTGTAACTTTTTCAACTAATCATCCTGGATGATACATCTACTTCATGCAGGACTACCCGTCTGCTGCATGAGATGATAATTAATCATTAGGCATCGTACTGAATGAACTGTTTGCTGCATGGGATGATAATTAATCGCCAGCCATCGTACTGTATGATCAATATCCACTCGTGAACTAATCGACCAGGATGATCGAAAGATCATACGGGATGATTTATTTGAATACTTAAACAGATCATACATAGCAATGCTGATCATACTGGTTGAAAGGACTGTTTTCTACTAATCGTACAGGATAATACTTAAATCATCCTGGATGATCTTTGCCTTCAAATTAAAAATTAGGGCTATTTTTTAAGCCTCCTATTTAAGTTCTCTTAATTATTATGAAGCAAATCTTTTGCTGCTATTCTAACCCAATAGAGCTTAGAGAAGAAGAAGGAGAGTTTGAGAGAGAGAGAGAGAGAGAGGATCTTATGAGGGGGAGTTTGGGAGGAGATTCATAAAGGTTGCTCCAAGAAAGGATTTAATCATCTTCTTCCTTTTTCATCATTGGTTCCTTGGTGGCTCTGGGGAGACAATCATCAGCATTAGATTCAAGTTCTTTACCTACTCTAGGAGGGAGTAAAAGGATTGTCAGGTTCCATGCCTACTCTAAGAGGTAGTAAAAGGATTTCGGCTTCTTTGCCTTCACTAGGAGGGTGAAAAAGCATTCAAGGTTCTCTACCTCACCAGGTCGGTGGAAAGATTTTATAAGGGCTTCTCTACCTTACTGTGTGGGCAAAAGGAGAGACACTAATTGATTAGTACAATACTTGAAATGGGAGGTTCTATGGAGTGGACGTAGGTCAAATTTGATCGAACCACTATACAATTCGGTCTAATCTTTCTTATTATTATTTTTATATTTTATTTTTGTATTTTTTCATGATTTGTTTTGTGGATAAAATCTCTGATTTTGGTATCTGCTTTTGCTTAAAATTTTTTAGTATTAAAATATCTAAAAAAATAAAAAATATTTTTTTTTTTTAAAGATTTTTTTAAAACACCAATTCACTCCACCTATTGGTTAGCCTCGGGCTAATTTTGCAGGGTTTCACAACCCTAACGAACTTTCAAGTTATATCAGAGCAGGATTCATAAATTGAGTTTTAGAAAACTTTTAGTTTTTGATCAATGGCAAACTTTCCTAATCGCAATACCGCAGAAGGTTATTCAATTACTTGACCACCTCTATTTGATAGTATTCCCTTTAATTTCTAAAAAACTCGCATGTCCACCTTTTTATAATCAATTGATTATCCCATGTGGATGTTAATTAGGGATGGATATTCTACACCTTTTCATCCTGTAAATGATGTTAAAGCTAAAATTCCTTTTGTTGAATGGACAACTAATGATAGAGATCTAGCACAATTGAATGCTAAATATTTGAACTATTTTTTTATGCCTTAAAATTTGAAGATTTCATGTGTGTCTCTATTTGTTCTACTGGAAAAGAAATTTGGGACATATTATGCATAATGTATGAAGGAATAACTGATGTTAAACAATCTAGATTGAATATCTTGCTTCATGACTATAAACTCTTTCACATGAAATCAAGTGAATCAATTTTTAAAATGTATACTAGGTTTACATAAATTGTTACAACCCTGCATGCCTTAGAAAAAGAACTCACAAACTATGAAAAAGTGAACAAGATTATGAGAAATTTACATTCTTCCTTTGATGCAAAAATTATTGCCATTACTAAATCTAAGGATTTAAATATTTATTCAATTGATAACATACTTGAATAACTAATTGCTTACGAGCAAGGAGTGAACCAAAGGCAGCTTGATGCAGGTGAAAAAGAGAAGGAGAAAACTATAGCCTTGAAGGCTAATGATTCTGACATTGATATTTTTGGTTCTGAAGATGATGACATTGCTTTAATAACAAGACAATTCAAAAGCCTCTTGATGAAAGAGTAAAAGCATCATAAAACATGGAATAAAGGTAAAAATAACAAAAATTCTAAAGTGTCTTATGATGTAATTTATTTTGAATATAGAAAGCCAAGGCATTAGAAGTCTAAGTGCCCAACTCTGAAAGCTCTCCCAAGAAAGGAAAAGGGTGAAGAGAAACCTAATTTTAAGAAGGAAAAGAAAAGGATCCAAAAGACTTTCTAGGCGGACTTAGCATCAAACTTCTCTGAAACTCAAGCAGAAGAGGAGGTACCAAACCTGTGCTTAATGGCTGATGTTCATCTTGATCACTCTGATCAAGAAGAGGTATGTGAACTTACATATAATCAATTACTGAAAGTTTTAGAAAGAATTCATTTTTTATATAAGAAGCTCAAGAAAACACATTCTAGCCTCAAGGTTAAATTTTTAAATCTGCAAAAGAGCATGAAATTCTAAGGAAAGATCATTCCACTCTAGATAGCAATCACATGGCTTTACTAGATGAATTTGATTCCCTAAACAAAAATCATCTTGATTTAACTGCTGAGTATAACTCCTTGAAAACATTATATATTGAATTAGAAAAAGAATACAAGTACTTAGATACTCTTACATCTGATTTAGATAGTAGGGAGCATGGATTGAAAATATAAAATTTAATTCTTGAAAGTACAAATAAGTTTTTAGAAGCTGAATTAACTACCTTCAAGGAAAATAAAAAATCACATGCACTTGAAGAGTTTCATAAATAATCAATAAAGCATACATCATTCAAACCTAGGAAGAGGCACTATAACCCAAATAGATTAGTAAATCCTTTTCCTAGTGTTAGATATTTTTCTTGTGGCATACCAGGGCATATCTCCCACACTTGCACCATTCACCGTAGAACATATTTGGTGTGGATACAAAAACTTCATAGTATAGCTCCTCTTTCCATAAGATGGGACCCAAATCTATTTGGGTTTCCAAATTTAACATCTGATGATTTTGTAGGTGTGCTCTCACAAAAGGCCTCGTGAGAGCATATGGTACCTAGACAATAGATATTCAAGGCATATGACTAGAGATGTAAATTAATTCATTTTTCTGGGGGGTCAAGGTAGGAGGCAAGGTAACACTTAGAGATAACACATTCAGGAGAGTGGTGGGCTCAAGTATAATTGGTAATTCAAATAATTTCATCATTAAAAATATTTTTATTGTAGATGGATTAAAATATGATCTGCTCAGCATCACCGAGCTTAGTGATAAAGGTTTCAGCATAAAATTTCTGCCAACCATCTGTATTATAAGCTTAAATAACAAAATTATTTTATAGGAAAAAAGGATCAATAATGTTTACATACTGAATCTAAATTTCCTTAAAGCTAATATTGCTCTTTGCGTACAATAATTACTGATGAATCATGATTATGGCATAGGAGATTGTGTCATGCAAACATGAAAAGCCTTAAGAAGATCACCCAAAAAGACATAGTGAGAGGAATACCCAAACTAGAGTTCACTAAGGACCACCTGTGTGATGCCTGTTAGTTAGGAAAGTAAGTCAAATCCTCCTTCCACTCAATCAAAGACATTAATACTAGCAAACCCTTAAAAGTCTTTCTCCTGGATCTCTTTTGGACCTATCAGCACTTCAAGCATAGGAGAGAAAGTCTTTGGGTATGTGATAGTTAATGATTATTCAAAATTTATTTGGGTTAGATTTCTATCTCATAAAAATGAATCATTTGAGGAGTTTAGATCTTTATCCACTTGGATTTAGAGAAAACTAGCTTGTAAAATCTTAACCATTTATAGTGACCATGGTGGAGAATTTGAAAATGAAAATTTTGAATCTTTTTGTAAAGGGCAAGGGATAGATCATAATTTTTCAGCTCCTATGACCGCTCAGTAGAACGAGGTAGTTAAAAAAAAGAATAGGACCCTGGTAGAAGCCACTAGAGCCATGTTAGCTGAATACTCACTTCCTAAAAATTTTTGGGCATGAGCAGTGAATACAGCCTGTTATATTCTGAATAGGGTTAATCTTAGATCCAAGATGAACAAGACACCCTTTAAAATTCTTAACGGTAGGACACCCAACCTCTCTTAGCTTTATGTCTCTGGATGTAAAGTGTTTATTCTAAATAATGGAAAGTCTCAACTAGAAAAGTTTGACCAAAAATCTAATGAAGGAGTGTTCCTAGGTTACTCAAGTGTGAAAGTTCGAAAGGGATGTTAAGCCCTACTGAACTAGTCCCGAGGCTAACCAAGAGGGGGGGTGAATTGGTTATTTAAAAATTTTATGATAACAACAAAAATCTTTTCGATACTTAGCAGCGGAAACAAGTAAACAATAACGAAAAGATCAACCAATGATAATCACCCAAGCAGTTTATATTGAAAAGTAAAGTGCAAAACTGAATCAGAAAAGCAAACCAGATTTTATAGTGGTTCAGTCAACTTGACCTACGTCCACTCCCCGGAGCCTCCCCTCCGGGTATTGCACTAAATGAAAGTGACTCTCCTTTTGCTCCCACAGCAAGGCGGAGAAGCCTGTACAAAACACCTCCTTTTCACCACACGGTGAGGCAGAGAACCTGACCTCCTTTCGCTTCCTCCTGAAGCAGGCAGAGAACCTTCGAACTCCTTTTGCTTCCACCTGAAGCGGGCAGAGAACCCCGGATCTTCTTGCGAACGATCCTCCCACGAAGAACACCGACTAGACGACAGACGACGAGCGGAGAAGACGACTCTGATCCGTGCTTGGAGCAACCTTAGTGAATCCCTCACTAACTCCCCCTCACAAGATCTCTTCTCTCTCTCCCAACTCTCTCTTCTCTCTAGGGTTTCTCAGGGAAGGAAGGCAGCAAAAGATTTTTCCAAAAATTGGAAAAAGTTCTTTTAAAGGAGGGCTTAAAATTTGCCCTAAATCTCAACTAGTCGGCCAATATCGTCCAGGACGATCTGAACATCGTCCTGTACGATCAGTTCAAATTCAGCTGATTCAGTCTGGATGATTAGGCTCTTCTGGACGATCAGTAGAAAAAGTTGTTCATATCGTCCCGTACGATACTACGATCGTCCGGGACGATTAGTGCAAATTGAGGAAAATCGTCCAGAAGACAGTTCAGGTCGTCCAGAGAAATCTGTGCTGGACGACCAAAAAATGACTTGATCGTCCAGGACGATTTGGACATCATCCTGTACGATTAGTTCAAAAAGGCCCAAAATCGTCCTGAACACAGTTCGGGTCGTACAGCTGAAATGCACAAGACGATCACAATCGTCCGGGACGATCCTGCGATCGTCCAGGACGATGTGATCGTATCAATTAAACATTAATTGCTTTCCTTAATTACCAGACTAATTTAGGCATGATTGTAGTGCATCGTCCAGGACGATACACGTATCGTCCGGGACGATCATACCAAAATACTTAAAATAAAACTTGCCTAACTTAATCTGGCGGTTGAAAATTTCTGATTTGAGCATATCATCCCGTACGATCCAAAGATCGTCCAGGACGATCTACTTAATCAGACCCTCTTAGCTTAGTCGCCCTAATTAGGGTTTCTGTTTTAACTGGATCGTCCAGGACGATGCTACTATCGTCCAGGACGATCTGAACAAAATTTTAACAGAAACTCTAATTCACTCAATCTCTCTCCCTGAGTGTGTGTGTGCAAGGTTACTTAGCTAGGGAATCAGTTACATTACAATTGACTCAATAAAAGGAAAAATCATACATTTGACACACTTGGACCCGATCTTGAGTTGGCTTGAGTAGCTCGCGGTCTTTTGTGCCTGAAACTGATTAGCCAAGCAAAACACACTGGAAACATGTTTGTCATCATCAAAACCAGATTTGCAACAAAGTGTAGAAAAAACTAATAGAGTCTTTAATAAAAGAACACTAGTAGTTGAGGAGACCACTCATATTGTGTTTGATGAATCTGGTAATTGTGGAGGGTCTAGGGAAGAAGAAGAAGAGGTTATAGAAGTCACCCAAGGAATAGAATCTATAAATCTGGATGAAAGGGTAGATCCTAAAATTTCACTACCTAGAGAATGGAGATATTCTGCAAATCATCCTCAAGAACCGATCTGAGACCCATCTAAAGGTGTTAAAACTAGGCATTGACCTAGAAAAGAAGTAAACCACTCTGCCTTCCTTTCAATGACTAAACCCACCAACCTAAATCAAAACTTATCTACTGAATTATGGATCCTAGCCATATAGGAAGAGTTGAATCATTTTTTTATGAATGATGTTTGGGAGCTAGTTGGAAGACCTAAGGACTAGAGTGTTATTGGAACTAAATGGGTTTTTAAAAATAAAATAAATGATTCTGGTGTAGTGGTGAGAAATAAAGCAAGATTAGTGGCTAAGGGGTATAATTAGATAGAAGGGATTGACTTTGAAGAGACCTTTCCCCCTGTAGCTAGATTAGAAGCCATTACAGTGTTACTAGCCTTTTTCTATTTTAAGGGATTCAAATTATTTCAAATGGATGTTAAGAGTGCTTTTCTGAATGGGGTGATAAAAAATATGTGTATGTTGAAGAACCTCCAGGCTTTGAAAATTGATAATTTCATAATCATGTGTTCAAATTAAAAAAAGGCTTTATATGGAATAAAATAAGCACCCAGGGCATGATATGAAAGACTTAGCACATTCCTACTAGAAAGAACCTCTATTAAGGGGAGTGTAGAGACCACCCTATTTCTAAAAAAGGTATAAGATGAATTATTGATTGTCCAAATTTATATTGATGATATTCTATTTAGATCTTCTGATGAAAAACTGTGTGATAAATTTTCAAAAATAATGAGTAAGGAGTGGGAAATAAATATGATGGGAGAACTGACTTACTTTCTTGGATTTAGTATAAGGCAGAAATATAATGGAACTTTTTATAGTTAGTCAAAATATATTAAGGATATCCTTAATAAGTATAAGATTGATAAAGTCAAGCCAATCAACACTCCCATGAGTACCACTGTTTAGTTAGATAAGGATTCAAATAGAAAATCTGTTGATCAAAAGAAATACAGAGGAATAATTGGATCACTTCTTTACTTGACTGCTAACAGACCTGATACTATATTTAGTGTTTATCTCTGTGCTAAATTTTAGGCTGATCCAAAGGAGTCCCACCGTACTATTTTTAAGAGAATCCTTAGATATCTCTTAGGGATCCAAGACTTAGGAATTTGGTATCTTAAGAATAGCACCTCTTTTGAAATTATAGGATATTCTGATTCAGATTTTACAGGATGCCGAGTTTATAGGAAAAGCACTTTTGGGACATATCAATTCATAGGATAATCCTTAGTTTTCTAATTCAGTAGAAAATAGAACTCAGTTACCATGTCCACTACTGAAGCTAAGTACATAGCCTTAGAAAGTTGTATGGCCTAGGTCCTTTGGTTAAAGTAATAAATTATAGATTTAAGACTTCCTGTAGGCACAATTCCAGTCCTATGTGATAACACTAGTGCCATCTATATTTCAAAGAATCTAATCCAACGCTCCAAGACCAAACACATCGACATCATGCACCACTTACTTAAGTACCATGTTACCAAAGGAGACATAAAGCTACACCATGTAGTCACTAAAAACCAACTAGCAGATATCTTCACAAAATAAATGGCTTTTGAAACCTTTAGCACCTTAAAAACTAGATTAGGTGAGATAGATATTCATGCTTGAAAATGATGCTTTTTTTATGTTTCTGCTCTTAGTGTTTATTTGATTTGTTTATTTTTTTTAATGTATTTTTATTTTATATTTTTGATTTCCTGATGTTTTTTCTTCAATATTTTAAGAATCAGATCATTGCTCACTTCTAATAATGAACTTGCTATTTAAATGAGATTTTAGCCTTATTTTTATTTAGAAGCTTGTAAGCAGCGATTGACTCCTCTAAAATAGTTAAAGGAAGAAAAATTAATGATTATTTCTTTTCCTCTAACTCCTTTAATGGTATATCTTTTCTTTTTGAATCAAAATATATTTCAAAATTAAAAAGTTAGACTTTGAAATAGAGATCTATTTTATTTTCATACAGTAATCTATCTCATATGAATAATGTTCTAAATCATTGAATCATTTTTATATTTTCTTAATCAGGTGGTTACATTTATCATATGAGTATGTTTCTATTTTGTAATTTACTCTTCCATATATTAGAGAGTGAGTTCATTCTTCTCTTATATTTGAAAGATAATCTCACAACTGAGAGTCTTTAGAGGTTATGAAAGGAAGCAAGCTCACAAAAGAAATGAAAAGAGGCACAAAATGAGCCCAACATTGAAAAGATGAGCAATATTTGCCAATTAATTACAGGATACACAATATGTATCAAAAATTAAAAGATGCACAAATTGCACCAAATAATTGAAAAGGAGGCACAAAATGAGCCCACAAATAAATAAGCTTCCTTTTCTTTTAAATCTTTAAAATCTTAGAAGAATCCATATACCACTTAATATCTTCAAACACTTAACATTGAAAATTATGATTCCTAATTCTATACTTTACAATACTATTTTATCAGATATTATTTTGGGACAAAGTTTTAAAGGATCACTTTTCTTATCTAATTTCTTATTTTTTAATTATATTTTTGTTTAAAAGGAATTTTAACCATAAGGTGTACGAGGTACAGTTTATAAAATTAATTTTCTAACTTTTACTAAACTTCAATGTGTCATTTCATTATTATTGGTTTTTAAATCTAAAAATTAAGGGAAACTTATCATTTACTTGAGATTGATTGATTAAAAAAAATCAATTGGCGAGATGTTTGCCTCTCTTTCCCGATACGTTCAACCACCGCTACCTCCACCTGATCAGAGTTTTTCTTTCAAGTCTGTCAATTTTTTTTGTTTTTGTGTGTGTACTAAAATTTGTTTATATACTTTATTCTATTTTAATATTTTTCTTTCTTCCTCCTTTTTGTAATGTTAAACGGGGGAGTAGTATGTTAGTTGCTTAGTTTGCTGCTTAATATGTCGTTTGCCTATAATTTAGTGAAATTTATTTTATTCTATTTATGTTTTATTTTTTTGTCTCATTTAAAAAATTAATAATAAAAAAAGAAAAGAAAAAAAATAAAAAATTTTGCTGGCTTTGAAATTTTTTTACAGTAATATTTGCCATCATCAAATAGAGGGAGATTGTTACAAATCTCGGCCCAAGTACAGTATTTTTTATGGTAATAAATATTAGTATTTCTTTACTACTGCTATTCTTATATATCTATTTTATTTATCCTGCTCACTAACCTTTCAGGTCCACAGGTTCACTTAGAACGTCAATCAGTTTAAGATCAGGTAGACTAGGATTGAGTTAGTCTATAATTTCTATTCCAACACATCTTTTACCTTTTTTGAGTCAAATGTATTATGATGGATCCTAAAGCTAAGTAACCTTGCACACACACACTTAGGGGGAGGAATTTGGTGAGTTAGAGAGTTTTTAATTTTTTGATTATATCGTTCAGGATGATTCTAAATCGTCCTGAATGATCAGTTAAAAATAGAAATCCTAATTAGGGCACCCCTAATTCTTAAGTTTGCTTAACTAATCATCTTAGATAATTTATATCATACAGGATGATTAGTATAAATTGAAATAAATAGCTGTCAATCATAATTTAGGCAAGATTTTATAAATCAAAATTTTTTCTTATCATATAGGACGATCCATATCATCCTGGACGATTCGTGACAATCATGCCTAAAATAAACCTATGATTAGGGGATTAGTCATAGTTAAATTGATAGATCAAATCATATAAGACGATCGAAGATAATCATACTGTACGATTCGAGCACTGCATGGTATAATAATTAATCGTCACTCATTATATATGATGAAAACTATAACTTTTTCAACTAATCATCCTAGACGATACCTCTACTTTACACAGGATGACCCATCTACTGTATGGGATCATAATAATCATCAGGCATCATACTAGATGAACCGTGTGCTGTATAGGACAATAATTAATCTCCAGCCATCATACTGGACGATCAATAGCCACTTGTGAACTAATCATCCAGAATGATCGAAAGATCATACAGGATGATTTGTTTAAATACTTGAACTGACCGTGCATAGCAATACTGATCGTACTGGTTGAAAGGACTATTTTATACTAATCATACAAGACGATATTTGAATCGTCCTGGACGATCTTTATCACAAAATTGAAAATTTGGGCTATTTTTTGAAGCCTCCTATTTAAGTTCTCTTAATTACTGCTAATCAAATCTTTTGTTGTTGTTCTAACCTAAGAGAGCTTAAAGAAAGAGAAGGAGAGTTTGGGAGAGAGAGAGAAGATCTATTGAGGGGGAGTTTATGAGGAAATTCACAAAGGTTGCTCCAAGCAATGATTCAATCGTCTTCTTTTTTCTTCATCCTTGGTTCCTTACTGGCTCTGGGGAGATGATTATCAGCTTCAAATTTAGGTTATCTGTCTACTCTAGGAGGGAGTAAAAGGATTGTCAGGTTCTCTGCCTACTCCAGGAGGGAGTAAAAGGATTCCGGGTTCTCTGCCTTGACCAAAAGGGTGAGAAAGGATTCAAGATTCTCTACCTCACCGGGTCGGTGGAAAGATTTTGTAAGGGCTTCTCCGCCTTACTGTGGGGGCTAAACAAGAGACACTAAATGATTAGTGAAATACCTAGAACGAGAGGTTTTGGGGAGTGGACGTAGGTCAGATTTGACCGAACCACTATAAAATTTGGTATGCTCTTTCTTATTACTTTTTCTGCATTTTATTTCCGTATTTTTTATGATTTGTTCTATGGTTGAAATCTCTGATTTTGGTATCTACTTTCACTTAAGATTGTTTAGTTTTAAAATATCTAAAAAGATATAAAAGATTTTTTTCTTTTTTAAGAATTTTTTAAAACACCAATTCACCCCTCCCCCCCCCCCCCCCTCTTGGTTAGCCTCAGACTAGTTCTACAGGGTTTTACAACCCTCACGAACTTTCATTTGCCACCCAAGATGATATATCATTCATAATGATGAACTCAGCTACAAAACTAAAAGAAATTTAAATGGATTATATTCAAATTTTCCTAACAAAATTATTATCACAATTTCTTTACACTTTTCAACAAAGTTAGCAAACAAGTTTCTAAATTTAAAATAAGTTAAATACTTAAGTGATCAAGGTTAGTTAATTATTAAGCTTTTTAAATTATCCTAATTTTATTCATTCAAACTAACATTTAGGGCTTTATTATTATCCTAATTTTATATAATTTTAAATTATTATTTTTATTCTAGCTAAATAAGTAATCAAAGTGCAAGTATATGTAGAGGATAATATTCAGTAGTTAAGCATAAAGGAATTTAAGGTAAATATAAATAATAGAACAACATAATATGAACTAATCAATAAACTAACATAACTAAAGATTAAAAAGATAACTTTGCCTTTTTATTAAATGATAAAGTGCTCATGGCAATATACAAACTACTTTAATCAATAAAAAAGATAACTAGTGCCTGAAGCACTACTCCCCTGACCCACCTCCAAAAAAGACCCACAATGGCTCTAATGGCCATCCTATATCATCACACAACATCACAATCATAACAACTCTATGATCCCCCAAAGAAAAAGAAATGCAAAAGAAATAAAAAGAAAAATAAGCTACCAACAAAAGTAGCTACCACTATACTCTCTCTCTCTCTCTCTCTCTCTCTCTCTCTCAAGCATGCCAAGAATAATAAAAGAAAAATACAAATAATGACTCTTATCCCTATGATTCATGATCCTCCTCCTCCTAATCATAATCATCACATCATCAGGTTGAGTCCACACAAATGACTGATATTCTGGAGCAGTAGGGGAATGTTGTTGGTTCGAATTCTCTACAAAGGGGCTCCTCATAAACTTTCCTACTAAAGCCTCATTGAATTTGGCTTGGTAGTGGTACTATTTTTGTTGTATATCTATGTGATGAGCTTTCCACTCCCTACTTTCCTCATAGAAATCAATCACTATGTCCATCTTCTCTCTCAACTCAACTAAGGATTTAAGGGTCCTAGAACTCCTACTTCCACTGTTGCTGGGTCCAATGGATAACCCTGGTATACTGGGTCGTTCCTCTTCTACACCTACTCTCTTAAAGCTCACTATCTTTCTTTTAGTGAGGGAAAAATGGGAAAACATTATTCTTCACTAGGATCCCCCTCACACCAATATCGACATACAAAGCATAAATAAGAGAAGGATGCCCCAAACCTATAGAAGTAGTGCCCCTGATGATAAAATTTAAAGAGGAGAAAATGATTATTTTATACATCAATAGAGTAACCTACTTGAATAACATAACTGAGTAAAGCATGATCTCTCATTACTAAATTAATATTTCTACTTGGCAAAAGATGAGCAGAAATAAAATAGTATCAAGCTTTAGAAAGTTGGGTTGAACAAGATGCATGAAAAGTTTTAATATTATCCTCCCTCTTCTTCCACACAGTCCCACTTAAAGTCTCACACAAAACTCTCAAAATTTTCTCAGGATCAATAGGGGTTCCACAGAAAGAGGTATACATATCAAACTCAAAGTTTTGAAGCTTATAGAGGTGATTGATAGAAACAAAATCAAAAGGCACCCTTTTTTCTCTAACATAACACTTATTTTCTATAGCTTACTTCCCATTGGTAAAAAATTCTCTAACAACATTAACAATAGAGAAATAAAATTCCTTAAAGAATTGCTCCCAACCCCGATTTACTAAAATTTGCAAAACTTTCCCACCTAGGCTTTAGAAACCATGCTCAGGGATCAACTACTTAGTCACTACCAATTCTCTATACCTTTACTCAGCCTCAACATATATGAATTTGTACTTATCATAGGATGAGGAAAATTGCTTCTCGCCAAACATTTTAGGGACATTTGCACATAAAGATCAAGAAACATGCAATACATTTGAGAGAAAAAGAGATGAAGCATAGGGTAGAAAAATCTGAAATAGGCTCCTCCTATATATAATCATCATGAGCACTGTGGCATTCTAGAGTATAGTACTGTGGCACTTAAAAATAAAGAAAATAATAAAGGTTCAAAAGAACAGATGCTATAGTGGTACCAGATATGTGGCGCTACGACGTAGGCCTTGGAAATGAAAATGTTATGGAAGTAAGACACATTGATTGCACTGTATTAGTATTATAGAAATAACCAGATGAACGCTGCAGCGCTTGAGAGTAAAGCTTTGAGGCACTTGATAAGGTATAATGGTGCTGCTACGCTTAAAGATACAATGCTACAACACTAGTTTAATTAACACAATAAATTTTTTTAGAAACTTTTCATAACATAATAAAAATAAAATATTAATAAAAGTTATAAATAATACAACACAAACAAATATATATAACAAAACAAGGACATAAAGATAAGAAAAAGAAGTGGGTTGCCTCCCAAATAATGCTAAGTTTAAAGTCTTTAGTCATACTTACCTAGATTTATTAATTTGGCTAGGGTCATCACTATCACTCCTCAAGTGGTTTCCACTAAGATCCCTTTCTTTCTCCTTAGGATTAACTTTAGTATTAGTAGGTAATGATCTAAGGGGTCTACTAATAAAAGAGATTGTAAGCTGTCATAATTGAGTTTTTAAATTTTTTATTGAAGCATCTTGACTTTGCAATTAAGTTTTCAATTGAATCACTATCTCTTCCAAATGTGTATTTCTATCTCTGAACTGATTGCTTTGGTTAAATTTTAAGGGATAAGAAGGTCTAGGATTCACTATTGGTTGCTAAGGATTATTCCAATTTCCTCTTTAATTAGATTGACTTGCATTCCACTGATTGTTACCCCCAACATTATTATTAGGCAAATTAAATTAGGATGGTTCCTTTAACCTAGATTATAAGTATTTAAGCAAGGATTATTTTATCTTCTAATCAAATTCATATTTTCAATCTCTTAGGCATTATTATCATCATTAGAATTAAGATTATGCTCTTTCAATTGCATAGATGATTTTGATCATGAATGAACTTCAATAGTATCTAATTTTTTTAAAATTACACCTACTTGAGCAATAAGAACTAATATAAAATCTAACTCATAAACTTTAGCTACTCTTAGGATATATCATATAAGCAGTCCACTAGAAATTTTTTGTAGCATTTTCCTAAATTAGTTCATATGCTTTCTCAAATGACTTGTCCTCCAGCTATAATATTTATGATTGACCTAAGGGATCCTAACAGTCTATTATAAAAGGTATGAATAACCAGCCAATCAGGTAAAGCATGGTGAGGACATTTCCTAAGTATTTCTTTAAATCTTTTCCAACTTTCGTAAATTGACTTTCCCTCAAACTAGACAAACGATGTGATATCATTCTTAAGTTTTAGAGTCTTTGAAGATGGGGAATACTTAGCTTGGAATTTGCATGCCAACTCATTCTAAGTTACTATAGAGCCTGGGGGCAAAGAATTCAACTATATGTTAGCTTTGTCCATTCGAGAAAATGGGAATAATGTAAATCTAATAGCATCATCACTAACTCCATTATACTTAAATATTGTATATATTTATGAGAATCTAGCCAAGTGTGGGTTATGATCTTTAAAAAGAGTTCCTACAAACTGAAAATTTTTAACCATCTGAATTATGATAGGTTTCAGTTCAAAGTCATTGGCCTAAATAGTAGGTCTATTGATACTCTGATGGATTCCATCTACTACAGGATTAACATAATCCCTAAGAGGTCTAATATAATCTTAATCATGTGTTTGTTCAGTCATCTCAAAATCTTTTTTTTTTTAATTTTTATAAGGGTCATTTCTATCTCAGAATCAAAAAACAAGGGCTCTTAACTAGATCTACTAAGCATGCAATAATGATAAAATAAAATAAAAAAAGTAGGATACAAGTAGGTTAAAAATATGCACTTGTTTTAATAATATAGTTTAAAATTATAATATACACATTACTTCCCTAGCAACGGTGTAAAAAACTTGATGGGGGTAAAGCTGGGTGCAGGTGGCTTTTTCTAGTTTAAATTAGCTATACAGTCAATAATATGAGCTACACACAAACTAGCATGCAATATGAATATGTTTGAATTTTCTTTGATATGAAAATAATAAAAGCCCACAAAATGTGCCAATATACGTACCGAATAAGTAATGAATTGATAAAGAAGAGTGTCGATCCTACAATGAAGTATTCTGCTTAACTGCAATTAAACTACTACTATTTAATTCAAATGCACAAAGTATCCTACTGAATGTAAAAATAATATTTTTATGTTTTTTCACTTAAAGAAATCTTAAAAATAAAATTTTGATACTTATGTAAAAAAAAATATTTTGGATTAATGAATGTAAAATAACATAATTTTCTAATAAGACTCTTAATTTTAGATGTGGATCAGAGAAAATGTATACCTAGATCCCTGTTGAGCTAATAGGGTTGAAAAAGAAAGGTTTATGGCCTTTCTATAATTATACTATCTATATGGAACCTAAAAAATTAAACATACTATGTCTAGGCATGCTAACAATCCATTATAATACTCCTTTTAATTCTGGCATTCCTCTATCGTGGCTATACATCACACTAGATATTAAATACACACATGGACATTATATGCATTAAATAATGAATGAGAGATATTAAAAATGTCTTTATAATCATTCAAGGAACTAGAGTCAACATTAGTACTTGCTATGCATTTACATAATCAACACAAAACTTAGAGAATTAGCCAAAACCTGAAAGATACAAAAAGAAGATTTATTTTCATTTCATTCATTAAAAGAAGGGATACAAGAGAAGTATAAGAAAATTATCCCTCGGAAGGTTCAACTGATACACTTCACACTCCTTCCTCCAACAACATAGTTGTTTCCACAAAATAGGTTAAGATCTCCAAATAAAAGTATCTTGCATTTCCCTAGTCTCCCTTAGACTTTACTCTAAGGAGACACTAAAGAAAAACACGAAAAGTTATAAATTTTTGCTTAAGTGACAAAACTCTCTAAATAATAGAACTGGAAAACTATTTATAATAAGTATAGGGACAAACTCAAGTGTTGTGATGCTTAACAAGGTGGCGCTACGGCATTGATAAATGAATTTATGCCTTAGTGCTGTGATACTTGCTCCGCGTAATTCTAAGATAACCTAACATGGTTAATGATTGAAACGACGTGTCTTTTGGCTGAGTCGGCACTGCTCCTCCTTTTGGCAACTGCTCCATCGCATTACTCCAGAATTTGAGAATTGCGGCGGTTGAATGTGAAATTTGTTGCTAAGGAGTTGCAAGGCTTGGTGCCCCGATGCTTATTTTTTTGAGGCTTCAGTGGTGAGGTGTTGATTTCTGGTGTGACAGTGCTATGATGACAAAGCGACGTTGACCTTGGTGTCATTGTGGTTCTAGAATGACATAGCAGTTAGCATTGCTATATCTGAATTTAGACATTGAGGCATTTACAATCATAACGCTGCGACACTTTCTTGATGGCACTGTGGCACTGTTCAACACTTGTCAATTTTTTCCTTTCCCTAAATATTTCTTGCACAAACATAACTAAAATAACATATTTTATACTACATTTAAACACAATAAATAATACACAATTTACACTTAACAACTTCTTCTCTTAACTAATTAAATATTGTAATGAGCTAAGGCAAATCAAGAAGGTGGGGAGATAAATTGGATGTGCAACTTTTTCTTGATTTATAATTTCTTTATGAAATTCTTCTAATCTTAACTCTCACATAAACACATACAATGCAATTTGGGAACTAAGATTATAGATTCTTTTCAATATACAATTATATGGATATATAAGGTTATGAATAAAAATATACATAATGTGTATAGACTAATACAAATGAATTTTTGAGTGATTAACCAAATTGTAAATCATCTTATTAATATTAGAATAAATACTTGAAGTTCTTATGCAACTTTTTGGAATGAATCACGTAACTGTAGAAATAATTATAATAAACAAGTGAATTAATTACTATGAAAACAGCAGTAATGATCTCTTTAACTTCACTAGTTAATTCACTTTAGCTTTTTACATGAGTGGCTAAACAAAATAGAGTAATTTATTACAGTAATCATACATACAAATTATGATGACGAAAATATAATATGCGATTTGTCATAAGATAGCAATCTATGTTAGGACTATATGACTGCACATGCTTGTAAACAAAGTAATTTGATTCTATAAATGTAGCAATAATATATGTTGATGGTGTTAGAAGAATGTTCAAACTAATAGCATGTGATCCGACTATAAATATACTTACATAAGATCATGATCAAATAATGCTAGTGTTTATGATTTTTTTTGTCAAATATCTATTTGCAAGTGTCACCAAGAGCAAGGGTGTCAATTAGTAACCTGACTTGATAACCCAACATGAACCTAACCCGATAGCCCGACACAAAAATTTTGAGTTCGGATCAACCCATTTAACAAATGGGTAGGATGGAGTATCAATTTTTGACCGTTTCAAAACTTGGGGCGGGTCCGAGTCAAGCTGCTAACCTAAATTTGACTAGGAATTGACCCGAGTCCCATTTAGCCTCTCTAGTCGCCGCAAATTAAGCACAATGGTTTGTGTGGTCTCGCCAAACCATCCTCGCCACAACACACCTGCATGTACAATGCACTCGCACCAGCAACACCCTCGTGCGGTCCCACTAGGTCGTTGTCACTCACTCACACAAGCCCACATACTCACACTCGCCCCACACCAGCACACTCGCCTACTGGCACTAGTGCACTCACGCAATCCCGCCAGGCTGCCCATACTCGTAGCCGTTCAGCTCGTGCTGGCTCTTGACCCTTGTAGTGAGGGTGTCAATTATTGACTTGACCCGATAACCCGACCGAAAAAATTCAGATTCGGTTCAGCCTATTTAAAAAATAGGCTGGGTTCGAGTTTACATTTTTTACCCGTTTGAAAAATTGGATCAGGCCGAGGTCAACCCACTAACCCTAATTTGACCCAGAATTGTTCTAAGACCCATTTGACCTCTCCAGTCGCCTCACATCTCAAGCATAACACAACCTCACAGTCACGCTCTACGCAGTCTCGCAAGGCCACCCTCTTCATAGCGCACCCACACATACAATGCACCCACACAAGTGACTCCCTCACGCTGTCCCGCTATGTGCCCTTGCCTGCTTGTGCAGACCCCCTCACTCACATTCGCTTCGCAACCGCATGCCGTGTTCGACTCGAACCCAATCCGAATGCACATATTGTTACCCCTAACCAAGAGTTACATTCACATACATCTATAATTATTGAGCGTCATATTTTTTATATTCATATACATCTATGCCAAGTTTATAAATGTATAATTATTGAGTACACAAAATATTTAAGTGCGTACATATTCTTCTTGTTTAAACAGCATGCGTTGTCCAAGCTTGATAAAATAAGTAAATATTCATGTATTATAAATCAAATTTATAGAGAAAAATTGATATAAATTGATCCTTATATTTTTCATCTAGTCTAACGGCCTACATTAATGCTTGAGTATTCATTGTATTTTGAATTTTAATTTGTCACTCGTAACTCATGAACTAAAAAATATTTCCAGTCTTCTCTCAAGAGAATGCATACTCTCACTCTCTCTTCCATCCAGAAAAAGCAATTATTTTCCTATGACTAGGGACGGCTTTCTTCTTGTTTTCTAAACAGCTTTTTAGTATTAAAATTTTTTTAAATTTAAAATTTTTTTACTAAAAAGATGTTTTAGAAAACAGTATGAAAGTTGTCCCAAACGAAACCTCGGGAAAACACTTGACTTTCTTTTCTTAAAGTGACCTAGCACGTTGATGTTAAAAAAGGCTATTAGTAAACTGTTCAAGTATTGCAATTTTTAATCTTAATTAATGATGAAAAGACAATTTCAATTCTACTCGTTTGTTCATTAGATCAAAATTTTTTATTTATGCACGTTTGTCAAAGAAGAATACATAAAAGTTTACTGTAGTTGGACTTCTAATGAAATGCAGGAGCTATCCCTCTTAAGCTAGATGGGCTGAATAAAAGTTCTCAACCTGAATTAAATTCCTTGCAGACTAAGGCGGAATTAAAAAGTTTTTTTTTTACAATAGGCAAAATTTTAAGTAATTAAATATTATAAATAATAATATTAATAAATAAAATAAAATTATAAAATTAATATTTTTAGAGAAAAATAAAAATAACTTGGATAATAATAACATAAATTTTATTTTTAAAATATAACTAGATAACATGTGAGTTATTGACTTTTATTTTAATTAATTAATAAGTTAATTGAAAATAAAGAGATAAGTTGAATTTTTTTGTGATAAGAATTGAGCAAAATTATAAATTATTAATAAAAAAATTTCTAAAAACTGTCATCTATTTAAGAGAAAAAAATTAAGAGGAGGCATTCACTAACCCTCTCTGGTATGATTCTACCATTTGATAGAAAATTCTCTTATATTCTCTTGAATGTTAATTCGTTCATGTCATGATTCAATATAATAAATCTATCGGATGAGTGAATCAGTTTCCCAGTAATAATTTTTAAAAATTAAATGATATCACAGATCTCATCTTGTTCAACCTTGAGATCCTGGCCTGAAATGTTTGGAAAGTGGTTAAGATTAGAGATTACCATGGTGCATTGGTTTTGTATATCTCATGGCCGGTTAATGATGATGGGGTTATTTTATGAGTTTCAACCTTCGATGTCTGTTGTCGCATTAGGTTTTGGCTCTGTTATCTTTCTATGTGGAATTTTTCATTCAAGAAGGTTTTGTAAAATTGAACTCGGCTTATTCTGGTGCTCTCTCGGTATGCTATTATTTTTTAGTCTTGATGTGTCACCAAAAATCACCCTGTATGGGCATGAATCTAGATGCATATTTCAATTAGAAACATTCAGAATTAAATTTGGAACCATCTAATTCAAATTTTAGAAAACTCACAGTCAAATTGAATGTCTCGATGAGACGAATCCAACGACATAAAAATTGATCCAATGTGAGCCCAAATGGGTCCAAACCAATGTCTTGATGCATAACTGGAACTTCAGAACAATAATTTGAGGACCAAATGATCTACGAATATGGCATGTTTATTCGAATCGAGTGGCTTGACCAGAGGATTCCAACAAGGCCAAGATCACGTAATTCTAACATCATATTTTCAATTGTGTATCCAGATACGACGAATACAAGGAGACAGAAGAAGGGAAGGATGAAGAGTTGAAGACAAAGGATATCCCACTATAAGTTAACTTGCATCGATTCTAGGATTAGAATTTGGGTTTATGGTTATTGGTGCACCCGAACACTTTTAATTTATGTAAATTTTGGGTTGTAATAAATAGGCAGTTTGCCTATAGATATTTATTTAATTGATTTGATTTATTGATGTGTTTGATTTAATTTGATTGCGATTAGGGCTACCTACTTTTTTTATTTTTTGCCGATCGCATGTCATTTTTGTTTTAGCCTGGAAATGTGGAGGCTCGTGAGAGTACGTTAAAAATCTTTTCTACTTGAACTCAAATAAAAATTTTATGATAATATATAAACTTTAATGATCTAAGAAGAAAGCTTGGGATTACCAGGAGTCAGCATAAGCATATTATTAACTTTCTCTTCCTTGTTAGGCACATCCCCATTTGTTGGTTATGGCAGACTACATGGCCTTTGGGTGCAGATCTGCCAAGAGGATGTTGTGCAATCTTTAGGTTAAAATTATTTTAAGCCTTTTTTAAAAATTACTTTATATAAATTTATACATTTAATCGAGTCTATCAGCATGGATTGCATTAGAAATCAATTAAATGAGTCTAAAATTTTAATCACATTTAATTCAAGCATTTTTCACCATACATAAGTCAAGGAACCAATTAGGATCGGCTCTAGACATCGGTCCCAATTCTCAAAAACTTTAATAACAACATCCCTACCACTTTTTCATAAAAAAATCAGACTCATAGATTTTAAATCGACTAGGTGGTTAGCTGGCTTCCCAATCCAAGCCAAGATAAGTCTAAGTTTTGCATTGCATTAGTTAGGTTCGGGCCACTATGGTCCAGTGCCCAATTTAAATTTAGGATCCGGGATAGGTTTTGAATCATAAGACCCCAACCTCTAAGAATATAATTCTAAATTTCTGATAATACGAACAACTCAAATTGAAATATTTTTTTTCAATCTAAAATATAAAGCCTAACACTTAGATTAGGTTGAGACACTTCTGAATTATTTCAGAATCTCAAAGTGTCTCTTACCCCTCCTCTATTGATTCCAAAAATAAGTGTTCAAAATTCGATCCAATTCTTGTTGAAACTCCAAATTCATGTCCTTAATATCACTCCTAAAAAATCTTCAAAAATAAAATTTTTGTCATTATTTTAATCGAGAGTATTCATAGAGAATTCAATCTCCCTACGATGTAATTAACTATGAGAGCTTGCACTCGTAGAAGATTTAGAACCCATATCTATTTTTCAAAAATTGATTTTCAAAACTCAACTAGTCTTCTTTGGGAAAGTTAAATCAACAACGATTATTATCATTATATTCAGACGATCAATTAGTAGATGATATTATCTTTCTTCGGGAAGATATATCCTTTCATATCAAGACTCTAAATATTAAATTAATGATCTCTCATCTAGATTGTAATAGTTAAATACAAATAGAATGCCATTTTGAGCCTTCAGGGTCAGATGTAGTTCTTCCCTGAAATTGACTATTACAACCCAGATGAAATTTTCATCATCTAAACCTATTAGAGAATGATATCCTTGCAACCCGAGGTGATATATCATTCATAATGACGTGTTTGATTTTAAGACTGAAATTCTAAATTAAAATTTTCAAAGAAAACTAAAATTTTCAAAACCTCTTTTCAATTTTAACCCAAATAGACGACTCTTTCTAATCTTATCTTCTAATAGAGTTACTCAAACCTTCTCATATATATACTCATTTCGTATCATGTCTTTAAGAGTAAAGCCACTCATCCACCTGAGCATCCTCATCTTTGCAACACTCAACTTAATATTATGCTTCTCTTTTAATGGCTAACATTCTGCACCATAATGCATTGCAAGTATCACTACTATCTTATAGAATTTTCGCCTAAGTTTGAGACAAACTTTTCTATCACATAACAATTAAGCCCGATGCATTCCTCCTCTTTAATCGTTTAACTTGAATTTTACTAATAATATCTTTTATTATCACTCTAAATAATAGACCTAATATATCTAAAAAGTGTGCTCTTATTAATGACTTGATTGCTTAAAGTCACAATCCCCCACTAGATCTATTATTACTAAAATTACACACCATATATTCATTTTTAGATCTACTCAAATGAAAGTCTTTAGACTCTAAGATTGACCTCCATAATTCAAGTTTACCTTCAACTCCCTCTCTAGTGTTATCAACAAGAAGAATATCATCAGCAAAAAGCATACACCAGAGTACAACCTCTTGCAAATGTCTAGTGAGAACATCCATGACTAAAGAAAAAAGATATGGGCTTAAGGCTAATCCTTTATGTAACCCAACTGAAAAAAAATTACTTGGTCAAATTACCTTGTATTTGAATATAAGTAACAGCTCCTGCATACATATCCTTAATGACTTGAATATAAGTATTATTAACCCCTTTCTTATGTAGAACTCTCCATAGCACTTCTCTTGTAACTTTATCATATGCTTTCTCTATATCAATAAAAATCATATGTAGATCCTCCTTATTCTCTCTATACTTCTCCATCAAACCTCTCAATAAATGTATAGCTTCCATAATAGGCCTACCTTGCACGAATCCAAATTGATTTTGAGAAACATTAGTGTCACGCTGCAACCTATGCTCCATAACTCTCTCCCATGGTTTTAAAGTATGACATAGTAACTTAATTCCTCTTTAATTCGTACAATCTTGTGTATCACCTTTATTCTTAAAAATAAGAATTAACACGCTCATTCTCCACTCATTTGACATCTTTTTAGTCTTCAAAATAATATTTAAAAGTTCAGTAAGCTAAGAAATTCCTTCATCTCCTAAGCATTTCCACACCTCTACTGGGATATCAATAGGTCCAACAGCTTTTCCACACTTCGTTTTCATTAAAGCCTCTTTAATTTCGGTTTTACTAATACACCAATAAAAACAAAAATTTTTATTTTCATTTAGAGTGCTAAGGTCACTAAAGTTAATTACATTCTCATAATCTTCATTAAAAAGTTTAGCAAAATAGCTCATCCACCTTTATTGAATATCTTTTTTTAATAAAAGTATTTTTTAATCTTCATCCTTAATATATTTCACTTGAACTAAATCTTCACTACTCTTATCTCTTTGTTTAGCTAAATTATACATATATCTTTCGCCATCCTTAGTATATAATCTATTATATAAATTTTTAAAAGCTAAAATCTTTGCATTCTAAATTGATTTCATAGACTCCTTACGAGCCTCTTTATATCTTTCCCAATTATCAGAGTTTTTACAGCTAAATCAATTTTTATAACAAATCTTTTTATTTTTTCATCTATTCTTGCACATTTTGATTCCACCACAAACTATTTTAATTATTAGTAGCTGTTTTCACTCATAACACCAAGACATATAAAATCAAATTTCTCATTTATAACTTTGTAAATCTTTTTATTTTAATTTTACTTTTGACTAAGAGAATTGAAATGAATTTAATTAAAAATGCCCATATAAATCAATTTAATTTAAAAATTATATAATATTAATTTTTATCTATATAGAGGTTGCATCAATAAAATGAATTTTAAATCATAATTGAGTCGAAATAAAAGTCTGTTTGGGATGATTATAATATTTTATAAAATTTATTATAAATTTATTGTGGAGAAAATAAATTTATTTTGATTGTAAAAGTGAGTTTCTATAAAAAATTTTACAAAAAAATGTTAATGAGAAAGTCTAAAAAAATAATAGAAAAATAAAATTATAACTAATGTCTAATAAAATTATAATTAATGTCTAAAAAAAAAACGAAGCTCTCCGAAATATATCCTAAGTAGAATGGTGCCATCTCCTTACGGGCACGGATAAGACTGAAAGAATGTACTGTTTGGACTTGTTGGGACTCCTGGTCAGCTTACCCCTATAACATTCTTCAATTTTAATAACAAATCCCCTAACCGTTAAACTCTATGCAGGCGAGTTAACGTACCTTAAGAGCGCTACCCAAGGATCCGCACCAATTGAGAAAAACCGCTCTGAGCGAGATAAAACCCTGTCCACTATGCTTTGCTCTGCCCTAACTCTACTATACCTATCATTGGCATCACCTTCGCCATGCCGAAGCAAAACCCAAGCTCCATGATCTGTTCCACGAAGTACGGTAAGTGCACCTGTTGTGCATATGATAGCTCAAACTCGGCGGCTAGCTCCGATGGCCGACGCCGCTTGGTGGCGACAGGTAGGACGAGCAAGGAGGAAGAGAGCAGAAAAAGGCAGGTGACGACGGTAGTGGACTCGTCCATAAAAGTGTGCAAAGATTGCCGAACTTCATACACGCCTCTTTGGAGAAATGGACCTGATGGCCCCATGGTTTTCGCCTTCCTCTCCATTTCAACTTCAGTTTCTATACCCTGTTTCTTCTGTTATTCAATATTTTTATTTGTTAGCAATTTTACTTTTATGTTCCTGTCTATTCTTATTGATTTATTTTTTTATAGTTTTTTCATAAAATTTCTTATATAACGAAACTACAAAACATACAAATGCATAATTCTTTTTTTTTTGCGTAAGCTCTTGGTTTCATAACCGAGCTACAGGCTTTACTATTCAAGATTTGCTCATTTTCTTTCTACTAAAAGTATTTTAGTTCAAAACGATTCATTAGCATTCCCATGTTTTCCCTTTTTTTGATAATTTTCTTTTAGAACCCTTCTTATCCATCATATGAGCTTCAGAAGTTTCGTTACTTTTCTTTTTCGGCTGTGTGGATGTTTAAGAGTTTGAGTGGGAGAAAACAAAAAGAAAAAGGGAAGCTTGCATCAATGGTTCTACGCACTTTCAAACTCAATCCAAGAAATATTGAGATTTAATTTTATTTCTCCATTTCAATACAAACTAAGCCTTCAAGTTCTTCATCAATCGCAAATGAATGGCAATATTTTGTATTGCGTTGTCGAATTTCGATTTCGCTAGAAAAGATTTTTTTCATTTACTTATGCTTGTTTTGTTGCAGTCTCTCTGCAATGCATGTGGTATTCGTTACAGGAAGAGGAAAATAACTGATAGAATGGAAGAAAGGGAAGCGAGAAAAGTTTTCGCCATTACTGGGAACGCAGAAATCCAGCGGAATTCGAACGCGGAGGAGAAAAAGAAAGGGCAGACGGTGAAACGGGAGAAGATGGTAATGACATTGAGCGAGGAGGAGATGAGGAGGAGGCAGAGGGACAAGCAGGAGAAGATCCTAATGGTTCTGTTCCGTCTTCGTCGCGAGGCCGGGAGCTGGAGGCAAAGAGCGTTACGGGAACGATCAGCCGGAGGTGCGGACAGTGACGAAGTTGCAGAGGCGGCGCTGCTCCTGCTCTACTTGTCCTGTGGCATCGTTTAGATTGCCACGTGCCCCACGATTGCTTTTCTCTTTTGTCGTTTTTTGTTATCCGATGGCCATAGAAATGGATAGAAAAAATTATTCCTAAAAAAGTTTATCAATTTTTGGTTTTTGAAATATTGGAAACCACAAGATGAAAGAAAAACAATGCCTAAATTGATGTTATATATTTATTATATGAAATAAAGCAATAAAAATTTTCTCAAATAAAACTTTCAAATTTTCTAAATGTAATTGATTCATCTTTGTTGCGTGAATATTCTGGGCGATAAGGTAGGAAAAATAGTGTCTTAGTGTTGCAGGAGTATCCCGCTAAAAAATTGAAATGGTAAAAGCACTAGAACTTTTACATGGAAAACTCTGGAAAAGAGAAAAATCACAGGGTTTCACCCCCGTCAAAATGATTCAACAATTGTTTGAATAGGTTATAAAGATTGATTCATCCCGACACTTGAGGATGGTGAAATTATGATAGTTTAGAGAGTTTGGCTGAAGTCCATTGTCGATGGATAGTCGGGCGGAAATCCGGCGTTGGTTTGTGGCGGGGTAGAAGTCTGTTTTAAGGCAAGTGATCCAATAGTGATTTGACGTTTGTTGTGGTCCGATGATGTTGCGGCGGTGATCGAGGAGAAGTCTGGTAACAAAAGAATTCTAGTTTCTCTCTTTTTTTTCTCTTTCTTGCTTGAGCCCTCCCTCGAAAATTGAGGGGTCTATTTATAATTTTTTGGAGTTGCATGGCCAGTAAATACAAAGAAGATAACGGGCAGATTAGGAGTGTTCAAAATGGACGGCCGATATCGACTCCCTTGATCGTGGACCGTTTATTGAACATTTGAGTATCTTATTGATATTAGAATTCGGCGATCTTGGACTCGTTGGATTCGTCTAGTTAAGCCTCTTGATTCAACTATAAGCATGTCACATTTTAAAATTTATTGATCATCCAATTTATGGTTTGAACTTTCAGAAGGTGCTTCGGGTCTTTGATTTGGACCCATTTGGGCTCATATTTGGTTGAATTTTGTGTCGTTGGATTCGTCTTTTTGAGATGTCCAGTTTGACTATAAATTTGATGAAATCGGAGCTCAGATGGTTTCAGATTTAATTTCAAAAATTTTCAACTTAATTTTGCCTTGAGATTCATGCTTGACCACGATTACTTTTTGATGATATATCAATCTTATTAAAAATTGATGTGATATAATTTTAATTGTGATTTTCTTGGGAGGTGTACTATACTCACCGATAATTAGATATAATCATTCAAAATTCTCAAAAACTCTCTCCGTATGTCATTGCATATCTTTCATATATTATTTTTTCTCATGATTATATTAAAAATATTTATTAGGAACTACTAATCAAAATTTTGATTAATATTAATTTTAAAATTTTATGATATATTTTAAAATTATTTTAATTGATAAAAAAATAATTTTGCATTAATCTCGGAGTACTTGTAAGACTTTTAAGCATCTTTTTGATAATTATTTTAGTTAAAACATCTTAACACATTTTTTTCTTAATTACATAAGATAAGAAAATTTTAATTTTCATCTATAAATAAGTGCATTATTAACTTTTTTGTTAGTTAAAAAAAAAACATTGAAAAATAAATGGAGAATCCGTCGTGGCATAGTAGTTGAAGAAGATTATTTCTCTACTTTATTGGTTGTATAAATAAACTACGAGTTATCACAGCTTGGTGATGGGAAGGTCTTCCACTCTTTACGGGACCTGCGCTGGAATTTAGGTGCTCAATTTTAGTCCTTAAGCCATTTCTAAGTTGGTCACTCTGCTAGCTTAGCCAAAATGTTAATTCATCTTTTGGATTGAGCTTGCTAGGATTGACCCTAAAGTCACCATATGACCCAATGAGCTTATTTACCAGTAGTAGTTGGTACCTAAACTCTTTAAATTCTTTGTTCAAATATTTTAGTTTGCCTAAGTTTGAATAAAGTAACTCTTAGTTAAACCTAACCCTAACATAACCCGAATCTGGCCTTTTGGATAAATTATTAGTTTAATTCTTTAAATCTAACTTAATATCTGGCATTTATAGTTGTGCTAGAAAATTTGTAATTGTATAGTAAGTATTTTTTTATCTCAGTATTACATAAATATTTGTTTTATATTTTTATAAGAGATGCAATAATTTTTACATGAAAATTAAAAAAAAAATACTAAGCCTGCCTCATTAAAATGATCCATTATATAGATTAATATTACAAAAAATTGCCATCATTTCTAACAAGAAAAGATAGGATTACAATTTCTAGATTATTAAAATAGCCTCCAATGATAGGAGTGAAATATCAAAGAAATAATAAGGATTGATAAAAGATTTGTGAATTCTACACAATAAAATATCTTATTAATCCAATATATTTCCAAGTATTACTATAAAAATTATAATAATTTAGTGAATATTTAAAAATATAGGTATACCAGCAAATACTTCGGTAAAAATGTAGCAAGGAAGAACTCTATGATGATAGAAAATAAAATTTTAAAAGATGATAAATATAACTTTAGAATTGACCTACAATGCATAGGCACTTCTACATTCAATATCAAGGTTCTACTTGATGAAGTGTTGAGGTTCCATGATATTCAGTGCTAATGCAAACATTTCCAAAATTTTTGAAGGAGTAACCAACAGTTAGGAACTAATCAATAATGTTATAGTGCTACACTACAAATAAATATTACTTTAGGCCTTATAGGAGCCCTTAGATGCTATCGTACTAGCACCTAGGCAATTTTAGAATAGTTACAGAACTAGGAGTTTTAATATAATTTTAAAGGGTGACATTGCGAGTTAGAAAAGGGAGTTTTGGAGAGAATTACAAAGAATCACTTACATTGTAAAAACTAATTAAATTAATTGTTATCATGTAACTATTTGCGTCTTCTTACGGGTTCCATGAATGGGATGAGTTCGGGTCAACCTGCCAACTCGAAATTTACCATATTTTGACACAGATCAGACCTATTTATAGATTTAGTCGAACAAGCGAGCGATCCATCATTAGATTTATAGATTTTGCGAAAGAAGAGTGCCGAATCTGATTTCGTTCAAGCCTTCGCCGTAAGGTTCGATCTAGTTTGATTTTGGCAGAAAAAGTACCGAAGCAGGATTTGATTTTGGTGGAAGAAGCGCGTGGTCTGTCTTTGATCTATGGATTTTGCTGCAGAGGTACGCCAAAATAGAAATCCCACCCTAAAATTTATTTTGTTCACGAATCGTGCCTTCACTGTTCACGATTTGGGCCAGTCTCCAGTAGATTTGGAGGTGATTTGGACAAAGAAGGGTGCTGCGCATGTGAAATGAGCAATTTTTTTAAAATGGGTTGGCGGGTCATGTTGGGTCGACCCGAATCTGAATCAGGTCAAGTTCGGGTCTGCGTTTGTGACCCGTTTCCTAATCGGGTCAGGTTCGGGTTGGGTCAATTGATAACTAGTCACTATAAGGTTGGATTCGAACCTGACCCAAAAATCTTTTTTGGGCTAGCCTCCAGCAGATTAGAGGGTGATTTGGCCAAAGAAAGGCGCTGCGCACGTGAAATGAGTAATTTTTTTTAAAATGGGTTGGCAGGCTGTATTGGGTCGACCCGAATCAAAATTGAGTTAGATTCGGGTCTGTGTTTGTGACCCATTTCCTAATCAAGTTAGGTTTGGGCTGGGTCAATTAATAGCGGGTCATTATAAGGTTGGATTCAAACCTATCCCAAAAATCTTTTTTGACACCCCTAATCTCAAGCATCGGTAATCATGCCCCACTCAATTTAAGAGGAGATGTTCAATAATAAGGGGATAATTGTTGAGGTTAGTTTAAAGGGCATTAAGCTTTTTGTGGCAGATTATATTTGATGAATGAAGAAAATTAGCCAATGTTCATGTCCTGATTGCCTCTGTTATGAGTTAGCAAGGTGGTAGCAAGTGGCTTTTGAAGACTAATATTAGCCAGGTGTGATGGCTTACAACATAAATTGAAAAAAATAAAATGATCATGTATACTATGCAATCGATGATGTGGAAGATATATATATATATATATATATATATATATATATATATATATATATATATATATATATATATATATATATATATATATAAGTAAAAAATAAAGAAAACTTTGAAATTTTGATCGGGTGGTAAAACCCCACAACAACAATAACAACAACATCAAGCATTTATCCCACTATGTGGGGTCAGCTACATGAATCATTTTTCTTCATTATGTCCTATTAAAAGTCAAATTCTCGTTTAAATCTAATAAAGAAAGATCATTTCTAGTATTTTCTAATCAATTCTTTTTTAGGTCTACCTCTACATTTCTTAACATAAGTCAAATCTAATAACTCTACTATCCTAACCGAGTCATCAGAAGGCCATCGTTTTATGTGACCAAACCATCTAAGGTGACTCTCTATAATCTTATCTTCCACTGGAGCTACTCCAACCTTTTCACGAATATGCTCATTTCGTATCCTATCTCCAAGGGTAAAGCCACTCATCCACCTGAGCATCCTCATCTCTGCAACACTTAACTTAGTATTATGCTTATCTTCTAATGGCCAGCATTCGGCACCATAAAGCATTGCAGGTCTCACCACCATCTTATAGAATTTTCCCTTAAGTTTGAGTGGGTCTTTTCTATCACACAACAAGCTCGATGCATTCCTCCACTTCAACCATCCAACTTGAATTCTGCTGATAATATCCCCATCTATTTCATCATCACTTTGAACAATATATCAAATATATCTAAAATGTGTACTCTTATTAATGACTTGATCGCCCAAAGTCACAATCCCCTTACTAAGTCTATTACTACTAAAATTACACTCCATATATTCAGTTTTAAATCTACTCAAGAAAAAACCTTTAGACTCTAAGGTTGACCTCCATAATTCAAGTTTACCTTTAACTCCCTCTCTAGTCTTATCAACAAGAAGAATATTATCAACAAAAAGTATACACCAAGGTACATCCTCTTGTAAATGTCTAGTGAGAACATCCATGACTAAAGAAAAAAGATATGGGCTCAAGGCTGATCCTTGATGTAATCCAGCCAAAATAGAAAAATACTTGGTCAAAATACCTTGTATTTAAACACAAGTAATAGCTCTTGCATACATATCTTTAATGATTTGAATATTAGCGTTATTAACCCCTTTCTTTTCAAGAACTCTCCTTAGCACTTCTCTTGGAACTTTATCATATGTTTTCTCTAAATCAATAAATATCATATGTAGATTCTCCTGATTTTCTCTATATTTCTCCATCAAACCTCTAAATAAATGTTTGGATTCCATAATAGACCTACCCGAGATGAATCCTAATTTATTTTGAGAAATATTAGTATCATGCCGCAACCTATGCTTCATAACTCGCTCCCATAGTTATAAAGTATGACACATTGACTTAATTCCTCTATAATTTACACAATCTTATGCATCACCTTTATTCTTAAAAATAGGAATTAACACACTCATTCTCCACTCATCTGACATCTTTTTAGTCTTTAAAGTAGTATTAACAAGTTTAGTAAGCCAAGAAATTCCTTCATCTCCTAAGCATTTCCACACCTCTATTGGAATATCATCAGGTCCAACAGCTTTTCCACACTTCATTTTCTTTAAAGCCTCTCTAACTTTGGTTTTACTAATACATCGATAAAAATAGAAATTTTTATTCTCATTTAGGGTGCTAAGGTCACTAAAGTCAGTTGTATTTTCATATTCTTGATTAGAAAGTTTAGCAAAATATCTCATCCGCCTTTGTTGAATATCATCTTCTAAGAAAAGTACTTTTTGATCTTTATCATTAATACACTTCACTTGAACTAAATCCTTACTACTCCTATCTCGTTGTTTGGCTAACTTTATATATATATATATATATATATATATATATATATATATATATATATATATATATATATATATATATATCTCCCTCCTTAGTATCTAATATATTATATAAATCATTAAAAGCTAAGATCTTTGCATTGCATATTGCTTTCTTAGATTCCTTATGCGCCTCTTTATATCTTTCTCAATTATCATAATTTTTACATCTAAACTAAATTTTATAACAAACATTCTTATTTTTTATCTTTTCTTGCACATTTGGATTTCACCACCAAATATTTTTATAATTAGGAGCTTTTCCTTTAATACTTCAAGCACATCTTTTGCAATATTCTAAATATTAATAACCACTTTTTCACACATAACATTAGCATCCTTATGCACAAACAAAATCTAAAGATCTAAAATCTTACTCTCAAAAATATTTTTGTTAATATTCTTTAAATGTCCCCATCTAATATTTGAATATCATTTTACTTTATTTTTTATTTTCTTCCCCTTTATCTTAAAGTACAAAATGAATAATCGATGTTCGGTACATAATATTTCACTCGGAATAACTTTACAATCTTTGCAATTTAAACAATTTAATTTTCTTATAAGAAACTAATCAATCTGAGTTTTACTATATCCATTTTTATAAGTAATGAAATGCTCATCTCTTTTTCTAAATAAGGTATTAGCAATTAAAAAATCATAAGCTAAAGAAAAATCTAATATGGTCTTACCACCTTCATTTATTGTTCCAAATCCATCGCCACCATGAATGCTTTTAAATTCATCTACCTCTCTACTAACATATCCATTTATATTTCCTCCAATAAAAACTCTTTCTTCAAGATGTATCTTTTGTATTAATTCTTCTAAGTCATTCTAAAATTTTAATTTTGAACCCATTTACAAACCTACTTGAGGAGTATAAGCATTTATAATATTAATAATCTTAGCATCAACAATAATCTTTAAAGCTATAACTCTATCTCCAATTCTATTAATTTTTATAACATTATCCTTCAAACTTTTATCTATAATCACACCTACACCATTTTTAGTATGACACCTACTCGAATACCATAATTTAAATCCTAAACTATCAATCTCGTTAGCTTTCTCTCCAACCCATTTAGTTTCCTGAATGCATAGAATACTTATCTTCCTATGAATCATAATATCTATTAATTCTATTAATTTTCCTACAAGAGAACCTATATTCCAAGTTTCTATCCTAATTTTAATTTCATGGATTAGCTTCTTTGCCTATATCTATCCTTGATGTGGGAACCCTTGCATACTTAACACTGCACCCGGGCGTCGGTACCATGACCCTTGCACACTTGTCACTGTATTCAGGCCATACATCGTGTCACTTTCAGGGGATGCCCTAGCATTAACATAAATTTTTAAAGTGTCCTGATTATTCGACAAGTTTTACGTTGGCTGTCGACTACCAAATGCCACCCTTCACTTTTCTCATCCAGGACTTGGGACCTGGCAACGGTAGTGTTCTCTGGTGGTAAAACCCTAATTAAAAATAATTTACTATGGCCCAAAATTCATTTGCTTATTTTTGGGTGCATTTTTCCAAAAAAAAAAAAGGCTATAATGAGTTTAAATGCCACATCATTAGGACTGGTACCTTCGAAAAATTCACCCAAAAACATCCTTTTATTTTTCAGTTGGAAATTACCTAGTTGGAATGTTTGTCAACTTTTCTAACAAAAATTCCAAAGAAAACTTTCCAAATATTGTGACCCATAAAAAGAATCAAGATAGCATTACCATAAACTTCTTAATAAAATTTATTCACATAAATCTTAGAGCTCTAAATAAATAATATCTTAAAATAAGATTAACAAGATAAATCATCAAATAATCTATCTTGTTAGACGCTACATATGTCTAACACATCATCCAAATGGTTGACCCGAACCTGAAAGTTTTTGGATCGGATGAGAGTCGGGTTTTGAGTTGGGTCAAATATTGACACCCTTTGCATAATTAAGATAAGAAAAGGGGTGGGGCTGGGGTGGGTTATGGAAAATTAATGGAATGGGGGGAATGGGGATTTGAGAAGCTCTTAGGTCCATAAATTAATTTAGATAGTAGGTACTTTATACTAGATTTTATGCAAATTTTAAGTGATATTTTTCATTAAAAAATTAGTTAACATTGAATTTTGATAATGCCAATGATAATATGTTGTATTCTTATAGTGATAAAGCATAACATTGAGTTCAATTTGATCATTAGTTAAACTAACATGATGAATATTAAATTTGATGATGAAGTTAATTCTTTCAGCTTACTATTATAATTATGTAAAAGCTTGACTATTACTATGATAATAATTAACTATTCATATTGGTGTGCAAAGCTAAGGCTTATTGTTATTTGTGAATTAATCCTAAGTGAGGATACATGTCATTGAGAATTCAATGTAGGTCCTTTTATTACTCTAAATCAGAAGGACATACAAAGAGGTTAATGAAGAGATACTAAAAGAGATATATTTATATATTAAAAAATAATCCAATCAAAAGTTAACAATGATGTGTGATGGCATGGCATGATTGACCAGATGAAAAGGGAAAAGCTATATAAAATAGTGGGCAGAGTTCAAAATTAAAAGATGACCCTAAGAGTATTTCTTTAGAAGAATTCCTTGTTGTATTGATTCTTAATATGAATTATTTAAATAATTCATAGATATTTCTGTGAAGTTCATTAATTCACTCTAATCCATAAGGACATTATGATTAAATATTTAATATTATATTATGGGAAGATTCATCTCACAAATGTTCAATATTTGGATGAAATGAGTAGGTGATGTGCAAGTAAAGATGGGTAACAAGACTATGTAAAAATTTAGAAATATAATGCACAATCTTGTGTCTTGAAGAAGATTTTGATCTCAATTTGGTGGCTAAGTGTAGAAAGGTACATCCAAATCTTCTGTAGTACTTCATGAAAGGTGAGTAACAGTGTTATGGTGATAGCACATGAAAGCAAAGAAAAAAACTTTATACATAGCATTAAACACTAGAATAATGGGAGCCACTATGAATTAAAGTTTGCTAAAATTTAGTTGTGCTACACAGTATAACATTTTGGTTAAGTGGTGCCTTAAAAGGACCGAGTGAATTGTAAGGTAAAAGATATATAGGAATCAAAGAGTAGGATGATATCAAAGTATGGATTATGGTAAAAGCTATCAATTATACCATCAATGCACATAATAATTTTAAAGCCTTAATTTATTCTCATAGTTTAGTAAAGAGGTGTTACATAAAGATAATTCTCAATGAGGTTATCAAATTAGAAGGTAATATCTTAGAGGCAAGTTTTTATGATGCATGTAGCTCAACTTCCTCAAGTTTCTCTAATTTAAGTTTATTTCAATGTCATGAAAGACTTGAAAAAGATTTAGACTAAATTAATTTTATTTTTAAATTTGGTGGTTATCAAAGTCATGATCAAATTTAAACAATATTTATCTTCATATCTACCACACATAATTTAAAAGGGTATGATGCAATTTTAAACTCCTCCTTATAGATGATATTAATAAAAATAAGACCCATTGGTTTAAGGGGAAGAGGTCAGTCATGAGTCATCAAGCTCATTTGAAAAGAGCATGATGTTAAGCATCTATAACTAGTAGAGTACTTTCCCCCTTTTAAATGGAGGAATTTAACAACAAGGAAATCACCTTGAGCTCAACTAGAAGTTCATTAAGCACTTGGTGATTAATATTCTTACCCAATGAATCATAACTACGAAAGAATGAGTTTAGATCATTGATATTGCAAGTTAGTAACGTAAGTGGCCATGCATAGCCAAGAGGGGGGTGAGGTTTGGTGAATCAATTTATTTTAAAAATAAAATTCTTTAAAAAAATTAACAATGATAATTTCTACTAGAAAAAAATATTATTTAGTAAACTCAAAATATTAATTTTAAAATTGTTTTTATTATATTTTTTTCAAAATAATTGAAGAGTCAACATAAATATTAAAAATTTTCTTTTATGATGGTAACAATAGAACTCATTTTTTTTCTTTAAACAATAAGTAATCAAAACATATCAAAGTTCCAAACCAAGATATGCAATAAGTAAAATTAAGTAAAAAAAAAAGAAATCAAAATTTTTATAGTGGTTCAGTTAACCTAACCTATGTTAAATTCTTAGAGTCCTCCCTAAGTATTCCACAAACCACACCTTGTTCTCTACATGGGAAGAATCCTTTCTTCTTCATAAGGATTTGATAATTCCCTTACACCCTTCTCTTCTCAAGAAGATACCCTCCTTCTGCACCTAGTATGACTAAGATGCCACACCTGTAGCCTCGAGCTAGCACAAGAGTATTCTCCTAAGGCTTTCCTGACCTCTTGCACCCAAGAGCCCTTACTCTATCAACAACTAAGAAAAAAGAACATAAGGTCAGAAGAACAACCTTTGTGGAACCCAATTTATCAAACACCCTTTAAAAAGATCTCTCATAAGTACTCTTAACTCTCTCACCTTCTCTCCCTCATAATAGAGTAAGTCTCTCTTAAAAGCTCTCTCTCATAAACACTCTTAGTCTTCCCCAAGAAAGCCTAAGATGTCCAAAGACTTCTATTAAAAAATCATAACAAGATATTTTTATGACGCCCTAAATAAAACCCAAAAAATACTTATATATTTAATTTTACTTATAGATTATACAGTCAAATCTAAGATCATACAGTACACTTTAAACAACATTGCCAACTTATGGAACTAGATCATCTTGTCCAAATGAAGTTTATCTAAATAAACTCTCTATTTGTTTGGACTATATGATATATATCGAGAAATATGATCTTAACAAAGATAGTACCTTAAAGCTTTGGATTAGCCCGTCTGTCCAAAATTTTTCTAGACATGCTCTATATTTATTTGTACTATATGATATGGAACATAATGTATAAAATAAACTCAAAATTTTCCCTTTTGTTTTAGGTTCTAAAATAGGTAATTCATTATATTATATTTTAACAATCATCTTGTACAAACAGGTTCATACAAACATGTTAGTATATTATGAATAACTAAAATTTTAAATTTACCTATTTTTAGAAATTCATGATTTAAATAGTTTTAGTTTGAATAGCTGATCATCTAGAATGATTTCATTGTACTATGTGATTAGTTATATAAATTTTTTATTTCAATTATATCTTAATTAATTCCACTTAATATTTAGAATTCACTAAAATTCCACAGAGATCATACCATATGAAGTAAATTAGAAAATTAAATGCTTTAATTAACTCTGTTTAATTTATGATATCAATTATATGTGTGTGTGACTGTTAAGCCAAGTTTATGTCTAAACATACATAAGTCTCGGTAAAAGAAAAGATTGCAATTATGAATTGACACACACACTCTTTTTCTTGATCTTCATAGTGGTGGCAAATTTTCTTTAGTTTTAGATTTTTTAGCTCTAGCAATTCCTTTGGCATAACTGTGTCATGCAAGTGCTTCTTGCAATTGTTAAAAAAATTTGTTTTCACACAACTTAATTAATAGTTACTATAATTAATAATATTTGTAATCATCAAAATCCTAGTGTAGACCAAGCTCATGGGGTTCAACAAGTAAGGAGGTCAATAATCAAAGTTGTATACATAAAAATATGCTCACTCTCTTGAATCTCATAATAGATAATGCCTTTGTAAGGTTTCTTTTGCTTCCTATTTTAATTTACATGTGGTCATCATCTAATGACACTAAAATATATAAGCTAGTATCACCAAAGTAATGCCACGAAATAAATAAAATCCATCAAAAAGTTGAATCAGAATAATGATTATTGATTGTATCTCTATAAAAAATCAAGATCAAATATTAATGCATTGATGAACACGTTATTGAATATCTTGAAAATAATAGAAATAAGAAGATTTGATAAATACCCAAAGATATTTCCCTCAACTAAAAAAGTGGGGTTGGTTTAACTAGACAAATTAAATCTTCATTAAAAAGAATCTGAAGTAAGAATGTATGATTTAGTTAATTCTCAAGTGTTTTGACTTTATTAACTACTTATTTTTTGGATCAAAATAATTAGTTTTGTAAGAGATTTAAAATTTTTGTACCTTTTAGTTAAACTTTTTTTTTAAAGAAAAATTGAAATAGATGTCATTTTAAGTGAAATAGTTTTAGGCATACATATAATAAATATAAATAACAAAATTATTATAATTAAAGCTATCAATTTTTAGCATAAATCTTAATAATAATAATAATTATTTTTAAGTAATAAATCTACATATATCCAAAATATGGTTAATATAACTTTCATGTTTGATAACCATTTTAATATGAGTTTAAGAATTTTGAACTTAAAGAAATTCCTAAGAATATCCATTATGAAAGGACTTTTGATGTGCTTTGCACCCTTAACCCTTAAACACACACTTTTATTCCCTTCAATATTCATTTTCATAAATAAGTAAGATGGTTGAAGCGAAATTTGGTGCACTACACGACCATCAGCCTAAAAGAGAATGGCCCGGGTGGTAAATTTTAACTTGATATGTATCACTACAATATTGGACTTTTAAATCCATTTCAAAACTGGGAGGACATGTGTATAGTTTCTTTCGAAGAGAGCACCAAAGATGTTGAGTTAGGAGGGTAATAAGGGACATGTAAGAATTTTTATTCAGTGTTTATTAATAAATATGTAAATATTTTCCATTATCTGAAATTAACTTAAGTATTTTTTTGTTTAAATAGTAGATCATTAACTCCTATATTGTTACTTACATGTAATTATTCATCCGAAGCTGGTGCATAGAGCTAATAAAGAGGACATCTTTAATGTTTATTACATGTGCTTTAACCTAGCCTATCAGATAAGGCGTACATGAGTGTAGCTGAATGCGTGTATGTTAGAATATGCTTTGGGTTAATTAATGCTTAGGTTTTCATTGATATAGATTTCTCACTAGATGCATAAGTATACATGTCAATCAAGTAATAAAGTGAGTGAGAGAGTGTTGATCCTATGAGTAAGTGTTCTGTAAGATTAGACTCAAAGTAGTATTGTCTACTACTGTTGAAAGGTTTATCCTTCTGAATGAAAATGAAGAGTTTGAGTTTCTGCCAATTATTAAAAATGTAAAAGATGATGAGATACTAATATATAAAATATATTTTGGACTAATACATGTAAAATAATACAATTTTCCTAATGAGTCACTTAAATGTTGTTGTGGATTAGAGCATGTGCAACTCTAAATCTCTGTCAAGCTTGTAATAGTGAAACGGGTAGTTTATGGCCTTCATACAATTTTATTATCTCCATAGAACCTATAAGATTTAACATCCTATGTTTAGGCATGTAAAAATTCCATTCCAATACTCTTATTTATTCTAATATTCCTCCATCAAGACTATTTATCACACTGGATATTAACTACACACATGGCCATAATATGCATTAAATTAAGTATGTGAGATATTGAAAACATCCATAATTTCATTCAAGGCACAAGAGTCTATATTAGTACTTCCATTGTGTTCACATTATTAGTCCAAAACTCAAAAATTAGCCCGAACTAGATAAAATAGAAAATAAATGCATCTTTATTTCAATCATAAAAGAATAGATATAGGAAAATCAATAAGAAAACTTTTTTACTAGGATAGTACAAATGACCTTCTCTACTCGCCTTCCTCCTCCAATGGTAGGATTTCTTACCAAAATAGGTTAAGATCTCCAATTAGAGTATCTCGCGCTTTCTTTCCCTCCATTAGACCTTACTTTAAAGGGGCACTAAAAAACTACACTGGAAATTATTGAACTCTACTGAAAGAAATAGAACTCCAAAACAAAAGAACTAAAAAGCTATTTATAGTAAGTGTAGAAATGGCCTCAGGATATGGTGATTCTGTGTTGTTATAAGTTGAACTAGAGCCATAGCACTTTGGGCTTGATCCGCTATGGCATTTCACTGACATAACGCATTAATGTACTCAAATTCTTGAGACTCAAGTATTGTAGTGAAAATTTTTGATGCTACGATGGTGTGAAGCATTATGGCACTAACCTTGGCTCTTTCAAGTTGTTGAATTATTTGGCATTTTTTTCTGAGGCTCTGAGTGCTGTAATTTGTTGATCTGGTGCCAAGGTAATATAGATTCTATAATGCATGTAGTTGGAGCGTTATGATGCTGGTTCAATAGTTGTGATTTTTTTCTCTTTTTCCTTAGTATTTTTTGTATAATATTAGCTAAAATACCCTACTTTTATTAATTTTTAAGATAATAAACATTATAGAATTTACACTTAATAAATTTCCCCCATCTTAAGCTCTTGCTTGTCCTCAAGTAATGGTGTAGTCACCTATTAGTTAGCTTAACAACCTAAAATAAAATTGATAATGTAAAATTACTAAAATATAAGATAATACATCACAATTTATAAGTAATTTGAAATGATCAAATTTTTAATGCTAATTTAAAAAATTATAAATAATTACTATAAGTAATTATCCTTGTTATTTCTTTAATTGAACCTATAAACTGTGAGTGTATGTGTAAGATCTTGACTTTTGATTTTGAATAAAAATAATATATCATTTAGAGATTAGTTGTGTTTTTAGTTAAATTAAAAGTCATTATTGCACCATCCTATATATTAGTTCTCTTACCTTGTCCTATTTGATTTAGGTATTAGGATGCTTTTTGGAATTGAGCTTCAATAAATACCCATTTTTTAATGTAATCATCTTGTTTCTTTTTCAAAATTCTCTTTTGATTTTTTATTTTTTTAATCTTTTCATACTTGGAGTACATATTAATGATTTTGAATATCAATTTTTCCTCAATCCCTCCAGCCATCCAAAATAAATTATTGTAAGTAATAAATAAGATTGCTAAATTTATAGTTAGGTTTACAATGATCTTCATAAATTTAATGAACACACTACCTTTCTCTAAACTTAATTACTCAATTCTTCCATTTAGTAGTTAGTGTAAGAGTGCATAGCTTCTAAGTACAAGACAAGTCACTGACTTAAATGATCTTCCTTAGTTAATTATTAAAGTTTTTAAATTATGAATTACTATGCTTTGATCATTCAAATTATCAACTAAGATTTTATTATTATTCTTAATTTTAGATAATTTTTAATTACTAATTTTATTTTGGCTAAATAAAAAATCAAAGTGTAAGCACTATGTAGAGGATAATTCTTAACAGTTAAGCATAAAGAAGAATTTAATCAAATGTAAATTATGTAGAACAAAAATAATTTAAACAAAAGTAAACAATGATATCACAAAATAAAAAAAAACATAACACAGTAGTAAAGAAGTACAACAACAACAACAACATCAAGCCTTTATCCCACTACGTGGGGTCGGCTACATGAATCCTTTTTCTCCATTGTGTCCTGTTAAAAGTCAAATTCTCGTTTAAATCTAATAAAGAAAGATCATTTTTAATATTTTCTAACCAAGTCTTTTTAGGTCTACCTCTACCTTTCTTAACATAAGTCAAATCTAAGACCTCTACTTTCCTAACCGGGTCATCGGGAGGCCGCCGTTTTACGTGACCAAACCATCTAAGGCGACTCTCTCTAATCTTATCTTCCACTGGAGCTACTCCAACCTTTTCACGAATATGCTCATTTCGTATCCTATCTCTAAGGGTAAAGCCACTCATCCACCTGAGCATCCTCATCTCTGCAACACTTAACTTAGAATTATGCTTCTCTTTTAATGGCCAACATTCGGCACCATAAAGCATTGCAGGTCTCACCACCATCTTATAGAATTTTCCCTTAAGTTTGAGAGGTACTTTTCTATCACACAATAAGCCTGATGCATTCCTCCACTTCAACCATCCAACTTGGATTCTGCTGATAATATCCCCATCTATATCACCATCACTCTGAACAATAGATCCAAGATATCTAAAACGTGTACTCTTATTAATGACTTGATCGGCCAAAGTCACAATGCCCTCACTAGGTCTATTATTACTAAAATTACACTCCATATATTCCATTTTAGATCTACTCAAGCGAAAACCTTTAGACTCTAAAGTTGACCTCCACAATTCTAGTTTACCTTTAACTCCCTCTCTAGTCTTATCAACAAGAAGAATATCATCAGCAAAAAGCATACACCAAGGTACATCCTCTTGCAAATGTCTAGTGAGAACATCCATGACTAAAGCAAAAAGATATGGGCTTAAGGCTGATCCTTGATGTAATCCAACCGAAATAGGGAAATACTTGGTCAAACCACCTTGTGTTTGAACACAAGTAATAGCTCCTGCATACATATCTTTAATGATTTGAATATAAGCGTTATTAACTCTTTTCTTTTCAAGAACTCTCCATAGCACTTCTCTTGGAACTTTATCATATGCTTTTTCTAAATCAATAAATATCATATGTAAATCCTCCTTATTCTCTCTATATTTCTCCATCAAACCTCTTAATAAATGTATGGCTTCCATAGTAGACCTACCCGGCATGAATCCAAATTGATTTTGAGAAACATTAGTATCACGCCGCAACCTATGCTCCATAACTCGTTCCCATAGTTTTAAAGTATGACACATTAACTTAATTCCTCTATAATTCGCACAATCTTGTGCATCACCTTTATTCTTAAAAATAGGGATTAACACACTCATTCTCCACTCATCTGGCATCTTTTTAGTCTTCAAAACAGTATTAAAAAGTTTAGTAAGCCAAGAAATTCCTTCATCTCCTAAGCATTTCCACACCTCTATTGGAATATCATCAGGTCCAACAGCTTTTCCACCCTTCATTTTCTTCAAAGCCTCTCTAACTTCGGTTTTACTAATACGCCGATAAAAACATAAATCTTTATTTTCATTTAGGGTGCTAAGATCACTACAGTCAATTTTATTTTCACATTCTTCATTAAAAAGTTTAGCAAAATATCTCATCCACCTTTGTTGAATATCATCTTCTAAAAAAAGTACTTTTTGATCTTCATCCTTAATACACTTCACTTGAACTAAATCCTTACTACTCCTATCTCTTTGTTTGGCTAGCTTATACATATATCTTTCTCCCTCCTTAGTATCTAATCTATTATATAAATCACTAAAAGCTAAACTCTTTGCATCGCATATTGCTTTCTTAGATTCCTTACGTGCCTCTTTATATATTTTCCAATTATCAGAATTTTTACAATTAAACCAATTTTTATAACAAATCTTCTTATTTTTAATCTTTTCTTGCACATTTGGATTCCACCACCAACTATTTTTACTATTAGGAGCTTTTCCCTTTGAAACTCCAAGCACATCTTTTGCAATATTCTTAATATAACTAGCCACTTTTTCCCACATAACATTAGCATCCTCATGCACAGACAAAATCTTAAGATCTAAAATCTTACTCTCAAAGAAGTAGATAATTGAAAAAAATTCAAACACAAAACACAATTGGGTTGCCTCCCATCAACACAAAATTTACAATCTTCAGCTTGACTATGCCAAATATTTTTTGAGGACGAACCAAATTAGTGATATTTCACAAATGATCTATGCCACTTCCAAAAATAGGCTTCAATCTATGGCCATTAACTTTAAAAATGTGCAAGCTTTTCTTATCTTAAATTTCAACCGCTCTGTAGGGAAATACTTTCATAACGTTAATGGTCCTGACCACTTAATTTTTGTTTTTCCAGAAATAATTTTAATCTCTTGTCTAGGGGTAAGTTCTTTCTTAAGAAGCTTACAATCAAGCCATTTTTTAATTTTATTTTTATAAATCTTGGCATTTTTTTAAGCCTTATTTCTATGTTCTTCTAATTTATTTAAATGTAATAATCTTTTTTTCTTCCACTCCCTTAAGATTGAAATTTAATTCTTTCACTTCCTAAAATGCCTTATGCTTTAATTCCATTAGAAGATGGTATGTTTTTCCAATGACTAACCTATAGGGAGATTCCAATAGAAGTTTTAAAAGTAGTTTTATATGCCCATAATGTATCATATAGTTTAATAGCCCAATCTTTCCTATTAAAACTAATAGTTTTTTTACAAAAATCTTTTAATCTTCCTATTACGTATTTCATCTTGGCCATAAGTTTGGAGATGATAAGTTTGTCCAACCCTATGATGAATAATATATTTAACTAGTGTTTTTTGCATTCTCTTACTTTAGAAATGACTTCTCCCATCACTGATTAATACTCTAGGCATTTCAAATCTAGAAAAAAAAATATTTTTCTTTCAAACTTTAAGCACAACTTGAGCATTAGTTCTAGGGGTTGCCACTCCTTCAATCCATTTTGATATATAGTTAATAATAAGAAGAATATATTGTCATCCATGGGATTGCATAAATGGTTCCATAAAATATAATCCCCAAACATTAGATAACTCAACTTCTAATACATAACTCATAGGCATTTCATTTCTTCTAAAAATATTGCCTACTCATTAACATTGATCACAATTCCTAACATAATCATAAACATCTTTAAATAATGTAGGGTAATAAAATCTTTATTGGAGAATCTTAGAAGAAGTTCTAAATCCTCCAAAATACCCTTCATAATGAGAGTCATGACGTTCCCTAGTTATAGGTTCTGCTTCTTTCTCGGGGACACATCTCATAATGATTTGGTCATTACAAGCTTTAAACAAATATGATTCATCCCAAAAATACTATTTGGCTTCATGAATTTTTTTTTTGATAAGTAGAGGATAAATGAAATGGAAGCACGCCACTAATAATAAAAATGATAATAATAACACACCATGGTAATCTACTCAGATGCAAAGCAAACATTTGCTCGTAAAAATTTTTTCCACCTCCAGTCCTTCCATAAAGATTTTATGCACCAAAATAATACCCTTAGCATCATATATTGATATTTTTCCCAATTTAGTACTAAATTTATTTTCACATATATTTTAAGTATAATGGTTAACTGATCAAGGTAAGAATTAAAAGTTGTACCAAACACAAAAAAAATAATCCATAAAAATTTTAATGTCCTTCTCAATTAAATCTAAAAAAATAGACATCATATATCTCCAAAATATAGCAGGAGCATGACAAAGACAAAAAATTATTCTTCTCAAGGCAAACATCCCATAAGGATTGGTAAAGGTAGTTTTGACCTAGTCCTCAGGTGTTATCAAAATCTAGTGGTACCTTGAGTATCCATCTAGGCAATAATATAAAGAACAACATGCCAACCTATCCAACATCTAATCAAGGAAAGATAAGGGAAAATAATCTTTCTTAGTGGCTTTATTCAGCTTCCTATTGTCTATAAAAATTCTCAAACCAATGACTGTCCTTGTAGGGATACGCTCATTTTGTTAATATGATACTATAGTCAAACCACCCTTCTTAGAAACATATTAAATAGGTCTCACCAAAGAATTATCTGAAATGGGATAAAAAATTTATGTATCTAACCATTTAAGTATTCCCTTTCTATAACAACTATCATAGATGGGTTTAATCTTCTTTGAGGATTTGCTTTTGGTATCAAATTAGCCTCCATTAAAGTTTTATACATATAGAGGGTGGGCTATTTCCTTTGATATCAGCTATAGTCTATTTAAAAGCTTTCTTATAATCTCCTAGATCCCTAATCAACTTGCCTTTATATTCTTTTCCAAGCTTGTAGAAATTATCATAGACAAAGTTGAATATCTACCTAAAAAGTCATACTTAAGATGGCTGGGTAAAACCTTAAGCTCTAAATAGGGGCTTCCATGATAGATGGTTTTACTATTCTACCTAGAGATAAATTATCTAAAGTCTTAAACTTCCCCCTAAAAAAATTTAGTAGTATCCCTAATAGATTTAATGGATTCTCCTAAGTCCTCATATTTTCTTTTCAATTTCCCCTACTCAGATATTTCTTCCATTAATTCTTCTTTGAAATCATCCACCATAAATTCTTCTAATTCCATTCTAAAATAGTCTCTACTCCTCATTAGAGCATCATATAGATTTATGAACATTAATAGTCACTTATAGATCTCGTACTCTCATAGTCAATTCCCCTTTATGAATAATAATCAAAGCCATAATAGTTTCTATGAAAGGTCTCTCTAAGATAATAGGTATATCCCTATTTAAAGAGCGAGATGCGCCGAGAGGGGGGGGGGGGGGAAGGGGGTATGAATTGGTATTTAAAAAATAAATCTTGAACAAGAGTTCTAATTTTTAAGAATTTTTCAGATTTTTAAAAGGATGATTCAACTAATCACATGTTGAAGCTAATGATTCATTCACAATTACAACAATGGTGGTAAAATTTTAAATCTCATAATGAAATACTAAAATTAAACTTTTACCCAGTAGTTATAACAAAAATTAAATGTAAGAAAAGTAAAATGTGAAAAATAAAAAAATACAACATAAATTTTTATAGTGGTTCGGTCAACCTTGACCAACGTACACTCCCCGGAGTCCTCCACTCTGAGTGTTGCACAACTTAAAGGTGACTCTCCTTCTACTCCCACAGCAAGGCAGAGAAACCTTTACAAAATCACTTTCACCTTCCCCGGTGTGGCGGAGTGCCAGACGCTATGTCCCCCTCCTATGACGGCAGCGGACCTTCTCCTTTTTCTCCCTCCTGGAGAAGGAAGAGAACCTCAAGGACTTTGACCTAGATGCCTCTCTCCCGAGTGAGCTCCCACAAGACTCTCCTAGGCCACAGGAGGAGCAAGCATGCAGCTAGCTTGGAACAACCGTGTGATCCCCTCACACTCCTTCTCCCGCACGCTCAAGATCACCTTCTCCATCCTCTCATAAACCCTGGTTTTTATCAAAAGCTCTCTCTCAAGAATTCCTTCAGTTGTCGCGTTCCTCTTTTTCACAAACACTTAAAAAGAATAAGAAACTTTGTTTTTATATTAGGCTTTAGGAAGCCCTAATCTTTCAATTCAGTTATCACTATTCATACAATACGATCAAATATCATACAGTATGATCAATTCAAAACCAGTTTCATCCAGTAAGAAGGGCGCCAAATAGTTTACAAACTTTCAGAACATCATATAATATGATAGGGAGATCGTACGGATGATTGTTTTATTTTCCACTGTTCATGTCGGATGATTTATGGGATGATAAAAAATTATCTCTGTTAATCATCCCGCAATATATACTTCATACAGTATGAGTAGTTCAATTAAAGTACATCGTCCTGTATGAGATGAATATCGTATGAGTTGAATATCGTATGGGATGAATATTGAGAAAATTATGGTTTTGTTTGGTACAATCTCTGGGATGACCAAATTTCATCTCTGTAGTTTATACAGTATGATACAAATCATACAGTATGAATGATAGTCATTAAAAAACCACCATTTAATTGCATGATTATGGGGGATAATTTTAACAAAATTTTGAATGATCGTACAGCACAATTAAAATTGTATAGTATGATTTGTTCAAAAATAAAATTTGAAAATCTTACTTAAAATACACTGACGGCTAGGGTTTTCAGATGGAAACAAATCATGCAGTACGATAAGAATCATATAGTAAGATTAGTTCACAAACTAATTATCAGAATTAGCCATTAAGCCTTTTTTTTACTGATAGATCATATAGTACGATTTAAAATCGTATAGTACAATTTCTTTTTTTTTTAAATTTCTATTAAAAAAATAACTCTCCCCCTGTGTGTGCATGGTCACCGAGTTTGCATACACTCTTTTATGGCAGTCTCAAGAAATGAAAAATAAAAAAAATATAAATTACAAATTCTTTTATATCCTATTCTACGCAGTCTTAAGTCTCCAACAATAATGAGTGGTGTGTATCTTACCTAAAAGATTAGTGCTCAGAGATAAAAAATAACATCTATAATTTTTAAGGAAGAATGTAGTAATCCATTTAATATTATTTTTCATCATTAAAATTAGAGACTAGGGATCCTGGATTGCCCTTTTTGACTCTCCATTTTTTATGATGTCAAATAATGTTATCTGATATGCAAGATAAATATTATTTTTTCGTTAGCTCACCATCACAAGATGAAGGATTTTAAAATATGGGAAGATTTACAAACAAATTGTCTTTTAAATTTTAATTAAAAAAACAAAATATAACCAGATAAAAAATAGCACAACATAAAAAGTACATACACTGTTTAAAAAATAACATAGCATACAAAACGAGTACATAGAATATAAAACTTCTCCCCCTTTTGACATCACCAAAAAGAGGAGTATCACACAAATGAAAAAGTAAAGCAGTACAAGAAAAATAAACACACAACAACCAAGCAAATGCTCCTAGTAAGTTGGATCCTGATTAGGTGGTGGTGGTGGTGGTGGTGGTGGTGGTGGCGGATAATACTGATGGATGGATAAAAATTGATGATCTATCGAGGTGAATTGTTTGCCAAACCATCGCCTATAATCTTCATGTTATCATCGTTGTTGGTCAGTGTGGTAGTCCAGTCGAATTTCAAGTTGATCGAGCTACTGAACAATATCGTCCTAAGGGTAGGCAGGGTAGGTAGGTGTAGGTGGTGGTATCGGTGGTGGTGGAAGACCTCCTGCAGGAGCGACTTCCCCTTCTCAATCAAAATTCAGATCAATGTGCTCTTGCCCCTGATGAAAAAGAATATTGAATGAGGCATCTATGTAAGAGATAGGATGATTATCAGGTGGAATAGGAAAGGTGAGTTGATATTTTAGCATCAAGGATATATCCTAAGGCAATATTTTATTTACGTCGGGCACATGGATATCTATTAGCAGGTTATGAATGTAGTCTAAGATCATTTGAGCTTCATTAAATTTTCTGGCTAACATGATTAAGTAAGTGACTATAGATAAAAGTGGAGTAATGTGTATGCGATCTCCAACTTCTGGTATAATAGATGTTCGGAGAATGTGCTGGATGATGCGGGCATTTTGAGTTAGAGTTTGGATAAGTGGTAGGTGTTGGTTTGTAGGCACATTCCTAAGTAGCATATTAATAGAGGTCCAATCAAACTCATTTATGAGCAGAGACTTAGGACGAGGTCCTTTGGTAGAGAGTCCAATGTGTTCAGCTAGATCGGCTTTAGTGATTTTGACATTTTATTTACAGACAAATGAGGTCAAGGTGATGTATTCAAAATCTATCCAAAGATTTGCTAAGAATTCATATATATGAGTTCAGAGTGAAAAGGGAAGGCCATGGTAAGAAGAAACTAGAGAGTGGTGGAGGAAAAAAGGTTCAGAACCTAGAAATTTAAAGCTGCTTGGTTTAGAATGCGAGACGGGGTGATCTTGGCCTCTTTAAACTTATGGTATGCTTTTTTATCTGAGGCTGAGAGAAAATGATCATCTAACCGGCAGGAGGATTGAACCGACGAGAGGAGGAGGAGCTTCCCTCGATCAATCTACCACGCTTGCTTCTATCGGCCATTGCATAAAAAGATTGAGAGGATGAGAGAATAAAAGAGATTCACTGAGTTAATCCATTCAAATCCACCAATATATAGAGTTTTTAGAATATAATATAGTATAAAGATGTTCTTACAGTACGATCAGGATAATTAATTCATCTGGATGAACAGTAAAAAAAAGTAGTCAAATCATACAGTATGATATGTATCATACTTGATGATCAAAAGAAATTTCTTTCATCCTGAGGGGTCATCGGTACGACCTTTGATAAAAAGTATCATATAGTTTGAACGGGTGTTCATACAATAAAAAGTGAAATTATGATCATACTGGTCGAATTTAAATTCATCCCAATCCAGTTTGATACGTAGATCATCCCGGATGAAGAGAGGAATCGTACAGTACGATGGTCAATAATGTCATACCAAACAAATTATATATTAGCTGTGATTGGAACATGGATCATATAGTATGAGTGGTGGTTCGTACAGTATGATGTGTATATCAGCAAGAAAATGTTAAAATCTAGGATCCCGAGCACTTGATTTTGATGGTGACAACTAATACTTACTGAATTTATATGGTCTTCCTTAAAGATTATAAATGTTTATCTTTGTCTGTGAGCACTAACATTTCAGGTCAGATACACACAGCTCAAGATTGCTGGAGACTCAACTGGGTAGAATAGGATATTCAAAAACTTGTATTTTTTTTTTATTTTTTTTTCTTGAGTCTGCCACAAAAGCATGTATGTAAAAGGAGCAACCATGCATACACATAGAGGGAGATTTTTTTTTAAGTCAATTTTTTTTTAAATAACTTATCATACTGTATAATTTTGTAATTGTACTGTATGATGAGTCATTAATACTCAGGCTAACGACTAATCCTGGACCATTAGTTCTGTGAACTAATCATACTGTACGATGTTAATCGTACTGTACGATGAGGTTTAATTCAAAAATCATAGCCGTCAGAATAAGTTTGGTAAGTTTCTAATTTTGATATTATAAACTATTCGTACTGTATCATATATATCGTACTGTACGATTATTTGAAAACTTACCAAAATTATCTCCCATAATCAGGAAATAAAATCTTGGATTCTTAATTACATTTAATCGTATTGTACGATGTGTATCATACTATACGATGGTTAGAGACAATTTTATTCATCCCATTGATCATACTAGATAAAACCAAGGTTTGTGTTCTATTCATCCCGGATGATATTCATATCGTACCGGACGATGTCCTGAAAATGAACTAATCGTACTGTACAAATAGTATAATGCTGGATGATGGTCAGAGATGAATTTGCTCATCCCAGAGATCATCCCACAGATTATCCTGTACGAACAGTTGAAAATAACATGATCATCCTGTACGATCTCCGGATTGTACAGTATGATATTCGTAAAATTTGTGAACTATTCATTTGTGCTCGTATTGGACGAAGCTATCTTTGAACTGATCGTACGGTACGATGTTATATCATACTGTACAAACAGAGATGAAAAGGCTAAATTTTTTAGGGTTTTCTGAAGCCTGATTATAAAAGGACTTTGATTTTTCAATTGGAAAGGTTGTTGGTCTGTCTTGCTACTGTGAGAAGCATTGAGAGAGGAAGGAACTCTTGAGAGAGAAGCTTTCTTTGGAGAGATCCAGGGCTTGTGAGAGGAAGGTGAAGGTGAGCTTAAGCATGAGGGAGAAGGAGTATGAGGGGATCACGTGGTGGATGCAAGCTAGCTGCATGCTTTGCTCCTCTTGTAGCTTTGGGGAGTCTTGTGAAAGTTCTCTAGGGAAGAGAGGCTTCAAGATCAACATTATCTAGGTACTCTGCCTTCTCCATGAAGGAGAAAAAGGAGAAGGTCCGCTGCCATCACCGGGAGGGTGACATAACGTCTGGTATTCCGCCACATCGGGGAAGGTGAAAGGGAGTCTTGTAAAGTCTTCTCCGCCTACTGTGGGAGCAAAAGGAGAGTCAACTTTTAGTAGTGTAATTCTCGGAGTAGAGGACTCCGGGGAGTGGACGTAGGTCAAGTGACCGAACCATTATAAAAATTTCTAGTGTGGTTTTTCAATTTTTTTGCATTTTATTTTTCACATACTTGCTTACTACTATATCTGCATGGTGAAAAATCTGGTTATATTTTCTTTGTATTGTGAGATCTGTAATTATTTTATCATTATCATAATTATGATTGTATCATTAGCTTCCGCATTCTACTCGGTATGTTGTTATTTTAAAAATCTAAAAAAAATTTAGAACTTCTGTTTAGGAAAAATTTTTAAAATACCAATTCACCCCCTCTTGGTGCATCTCGTACTTTCAAGTTGTATCAGAGAGGGGTTTCAAAATAGTGTTTTGGAAAACCTAGAAATATAAGATCCATGGTATATTTTGGTAACCGTAACACTACGAAGGGTTATTCTATAACCCGTCCACCTTTATTTGACAATATACCGTTTGATTTCTAGAAAATACGCATGTCAACATTTTTACATTCTCTAGACTATCGCATGTTGATTTTAATGAATGGAGCAATGAGGATAGAGAATTCACACAGTTAAATGCTAAATGCTTAAATTATTTCTTTTGTGCATTAATATTAGAAGATTATATACGAGTGTCTACTTATAGTACTGGTAAGTAAATTTAGGACAAACTGTGTATCACATACGAAGGAACTAGTGAGGTCAAACAATCTAGGCTAAATATACTGCTACATGATTACAAACTATTCCGCATGAAACCTTGTGAAACTATCTCTGAAATGTACACTAGATTGACCCAGATTGTGATATCCTTGCATGATTTAGGGAGAGAGTTGTCTAACTCTGAAAGAGTGAATAAAATACTGCGATGTTTACCTAGCTCATATGATGCAAAAATTACTGCAATAATGGAGTCGAAAGATCTAAACATTTATTCAATTGACAATTTGCTTGGGTCACACATTGCCTACGAGCAAGGAGTGAGTCACTGACAAAGTGATGCAAGTGAAAAGAAGAAGGAGCGAATGGTGGATTTAAAAGCGAACAACTCTGAAGGTGACAGTTCTCCAGCGGAGGAAGATGACGACATAGCCTTGATGACTCGTCAGTTCAAGAATTTTTTGAAAAGAAAGCAACGCCATCATCAAAGCAATTGGAACAAAGGTAAAAGCTCAAAGAATACTAAAGTTACATCTGACACTATTTTCTTTGAGTGCAGGAAATCCGGTCATCTCTAAGCTGGTTGCCCCAATGTTAAGCCTCATCAAACCAAGGAAAAGGGCAAGGAAAGGTCAAAGTTCAGGAAGGGAAAATTTAAGATACAAAAAGTATTTTGGGCCTACTCTGCTCAGAATCATCAGAAGAAGAAGCAGAGGAGGAGGTAACAAATTTATGTCTTATGGCTAACGATAATCTTGATCAATCAGATCAAGATGAGGTATGTCAACTTTCTTATGATGAGCTACTAATTATTTCTGAAAAGATTCAAGACTCGTATAGAAAGTTAAAGAAAAAATATGTTAGTCTTAACACTGAGTTTTGTACTTTACAAAAGGAGCATGCAAGTGTAGTTAAAGATCTTTCTGACTTGGATAGAGAACACATGTCCCTGCTTGATAAATATGATGCATTAAGCAAGAAGCATATTGAATTAACCCGTGCATACGATACCTTGAAATCATCACATGTTTAACTAGAGAATTCATTTAAGGAATTAGAAGAACTTGCATGTGAACTAGATAGAAGTGAGTATACATTCAAATTTGAAATTACAAGTGTTAACAAAGAGAATGAAAAACTTCATGCATTTGAAAACACCTCCCACGTTTGCTGGGTTTTATAAACCTCCACCATGTGAACCATCTCATTCAAAACCATCACAGCATGCATCATCCAAACCCATAAATAGGCACTATCACCCCCGTAGATTAGTGAACCCATTTCTAGGTGATAGGTGTTTTTCTTGTGGCATGCTAAGTCACATAGCCCGTATGTGCACAATTCACCATAGGACACATCTAGTGTAGAGACCTAAACTGCATTCATGACAGCATAACATGCATACATTTCATTCATACAAGCATAAGGTGGAACCCAAACTCACTTGGGTTCCCAAAACTAATCCTTGATTGACATTGTAGGGATTCTCTCACAAAAGACCTAGTGAGAGCATGTGGTACCTGGACAGTGGCTGCTCAAGACACATGACTGGAGACATGAAGCAGTTCGTGACATTGGAGGCCAGGTCAGGAGGCAAGGTGACTTTGGGAGACAACACCACCAGGAAAGTGGTGGGCTCAGGTATCTTTGGAAATTCTAAAAATTTGGTAATTGAAAATGTTCTTTTAGTTGATGGTTTAAAACATAATTTGTTAAGTATCAGTCAACTATGTGATAAGGCTTTGACATAAAGTTTCTTTCTAACAAATGCATGATTAGCCTAAATGATAAACTTATGTTAGAAGGAAAACATATCAATAATGTTTAGATATTAGTTTTAAACTACATGGAAAACTCAAATATTTTATGTTTAAAAATAATAGCTGATGACTCCTGGCTATGACATAGGAGACTATGTCATGCTAGTATGAAAACACTTAGGAATATCATTTAGAAAGACCTAGTTAGAGACATACCTAAGTTAGACTTCACTAAAGACCATCTATGCGATGCCTGCCAATTAAGAAAATAAGTGAAATCATCATTTCATTTAATTAACGATATCAACACCACTAGGCCACTAGAAATTCTACACATGGACCTATTTGGACCTGTTAGTACCGTTAGCCTAGGAGGAAAATCTTATGGATTTGTAATAGTGGATGACTACTCTAGGTTTACCTGGGTAAAATTCTTAGCACATAAGAGTGAGTCATTTAAAGAGTTTAAAACTTTCTCCACTTGAATTCAAAGAAAATTAGGAGGTGAAATTACAACAATCCATAGTGATCACAGTGGAGAATTTGAGAATGATAAGTTTGAATCATTTTGTCAAGAGATAGAAATAGAACATAATTTCTCTACCCCTAGGACTCCTCAGCAAAATGGAATAGCAAAAAGAAAGAATAAAACTTTAGTTGAAGCTGCTAGGGCAATGTTAGCTGAATACACTCTTCCTAGATATTTTTGGGCAGAAGCAGTGAATTCTGCTTGCTATATTCTAAATAGGGTAAATGTTAGATCCAAACTTAATAAGACACCCTATGAATTACTTAAGGGTAGGACACCCAATCTTTCCCACTTACATATTTTTGGATGTAAATGTTTCATCTTAATCAATGGTAAGTCACCCTTAGGAAAGTTTGGTCATAAATCTGATGAAAGTGTCTTCTTAGGCTACTCATATGTCGGTAAAGCCTATAGAATCTTTAATAAGAGGACCCTGGTAGTAGAAGAGTCTACCCATGTGGTATTTAATGAATATAATAAGATCTCTGAATCTAATCATGAAGAAGAAGAAGTTGAGATTATTCAGGGAGTAAAAACCGTTGCCATAGAAAATAGAGCAGAGCCTCAGGAGTAAATGGTTAGAGATTGGAAATATTCTTCTAGTTATCCTAAAGAATTGATCTTAGGAGACCCATCAGAAGGTGTAAAAACTAGGCATGGACTTAGGAAAGAGGTTAGTCATTCTGCATTTATCTCTATGATTGAACCCATAAATATAGATCAAGCCTTAGGAGATATATTTTGGATCCAAGCAATGCAAGAAGAGTTAAACCAATTTGTTAGGAATGATGTATGGGAATTAGTCAAGATACCTAAAGAACAAAGTGTGGTTGCAACTAAGTGGGTCTTTAAAAATAAAATGAATGACTCCGGCATAGTAGTGAGAAATAAGGCTAGATTAGTAGCAAAGGGGTACAATCAAATTGAGGAAATAGATTTTGAGAAAACTTTTGCACCTGTGGCCAGACTAGAAGCCATTAGAGTAATCTTAGTTTTTACTTGCTTCAAGGGTTTTAAATTATATTAAATGGATGTTAAGAGTGCTTTCCTAAATGGGGTAATCAAAGAGGATGTCTATGTTGAATAACCCCCAGGATTTGAGAACTCACAATTTCCAAATCATGTGTTTAAGTTGAAAAAGGCACTATATGGATTAAAGTAAGCACTAAGAGCCTGGTATGAAAGACTTAGTACATTCCTACTAGATAGATGCTTTGTTAAGGGTAGTGTGGACACCACCTTATTCTAAAAAGGTAGGAGATGAGATACTCATTGTTCAGATTTATGTAGATGACATCTTGTTCAGATCTTTAGAAAAAACCTTATGTGATGAATTTTTAAAAATAATGAGTGATGAGTTTGAAATGAGTATCATGGGAGAACTTAATTTCTTCCTTGGGTTTAGTGTAAGACAGATGGAAGGTGGAATATTCCTTAGCCAATCTAAGTACATCAAGGATATTCTTAAAAAGTATGAAATAGAAAATGCTATGGCCATGAGTACTCCCATGAGCTCTAACATTTAATTAAATAAAGATTTAAATGGAAAGTTAGTAGATCAGAAGAAGTATAGGGGAATAATTGGATCACTTCTCTACTTAACTGCCAACAGACCGGGTATAATGTTTAGTGTTTGTCTCTGTGCTCAATTTCAAGCGGATGCAAAAGAATCTCACATGACTGCTATCAAAAGAATTCTTAGATATCAACTAGGCGCCCCAAACTTAGGAATTCGGTATCCTAGACACAGCACTACTTTTGAAATTTTTGGGTACTCAGATTCAGATTTTGTAGGATGTAGGGTAGATAGAAAAAGCACCTCTGGTACCTGTCAATTCATTGGACAATCATTAGTTTCATGGTCCAGTAGAAAAAAGAATTCAGTAGCCCTCTCAACAGCTGAAGTAGAATATATAGCGGTAGGAAGCTGTGTTACACAAGTCCTTTGGTTAAAACAATAACTTTTAGATCTTGGACTACCTATAGGAACCATCCTAATAATGTGTGACAACACTAGTGCAATTTACATATCCAAAGATCCAATTCAGCACTCACGAACAAAGCATATAGATATTAGACATCACTTCATAAGAGATCATATAGCCAAAGGAGATATTAAACTGTACCACATTACTATTGGAGATCAATTGGCTTACATTTTCACAAAACCATTAGCTTATGACACCTTTAGTACCTTGATAACAAAATTAGGTGTCATAGACATTCAAGCTTAAAATAAAAAAAAGCAAAAATTAAAAAAAAATTGTGTGTTTATTATTTTTTTTTAAAAAATAAAATAAAAAAAGGTGGCTTTCCTGATCCTCTCACATTCACCTTGCTGATGCCCAAACCTTGAATTTCTCTGCATATCGTACTGTACGATTCAGTATAGTACTGTACGATTATCCCAAATACACTAATCACGACCTTCCACTCCATCCACGATCCAGATCTATCCTGTCTTGTACATATCATACTGTATGAAGAACCACTCGTACTGCACGATACACATTATTTGTCATCGTACTGTATGAACCACCCATCGTACTGTATGATCCATGTGTCAATCTAGATTGGGACGAATTTAAACTCAACCGGTATGAAAATAATTACAGTTCATACTGTATAAACACATGTTCGTACTATACGATTGATTTCGTCAAAAGTCGTTCAGACGACTCCTCGGGACGAACGACCTCGCACTCACATTCATCCAGTACGATTCTGATCGTACTGTACGATTTGACTATCTTTTTCAAAAAAGTCATCCAAACAAATTAAATACTCTGATCGTACTGTATGATACCATATCATACTGTACGATTATCAGAAATTCTATAAAAAGGAGGGATTCTATGGCTCATTTCACTCACCCCTTTGCAATCCTTACTTCATTGAACATATTCTTCTCTATGGTTGGTGGAAGCAAGCGAGGAGGATTGATCGAGGGGAGCTTTTCCTCCTCTCAGTGATTCGACGACCGCTTTCTTTCTGCTGCTGACGAGAAAGCGTACAACAAATTCAATGAAGCCAAAATCACCCCGTCTCTTATGTTAAATCAAGCGGCTCTAAACTTCGAGGTGATGAATCTTTTCGCCTCCACCACTCTTCAATTTCTTTTGACACTCGCTTTTCCCTTACACTCTAAACCTCTCTTTGAATTTCTAGTAAATCTTAAAATTGACCTAGAATATACCACCCTTACCTCCTATGTCTGCAAATAATATGTCATCATCACTGTAAACGACATAGCTGAACACATTGGCCTATCCACTGAAGGCCCTCATCCCCAATCTCCACTCACTAATGATTATGATTGGACCTCAGTGAACATGCTACTTAAAAATGTACCCTCCAATCAACACCTACCACTTGTCCAAACTCTTAATCAAAATACACACATTATCCAGCATGTTCTTCGCATGTCCATAATACCCAAAGCTGGAGACCGCATACACATTACCACACTTCTGTCTGTGGTCACTTACTTAATCATGTCAGGTACCAAATTCAATGAAGTTTAAATTATCTTTGACTATATTCATACCTTGGCTGCTTTTTCATATCCTAGTGCCCGAAGAAAACTAATCTTGCCTTAGGATATGTCCTAGGCTACATCCTAGATGCAAAATATCAACTTCATTATCCTCTCCCTCTAGACAATCATCCTATCTTCTATTCAGATGCCTCATTTTGTATTCTATTCCATCAGGGGGCCACTCAAGCTGATCCCGATTTTAATGAAGAAGAGATTGCTGCTCCTGCCGATGCACCTCCACCACCACTAATACACCCGCCTAGACTTGCCTATCCTGCCTACCCTCACGATGACATTATTCAACGCCTTGATCGTTTAGAAACTAGACTGGATTCCCACATTAATTAACAACATCAACAGCATGAAAATGACATGAAATGGTTTGGGGAATGCTTCACCTCAATCGATTTCCAGTTCGCGTCCCTCCATCAGTACTTTCAAGTGGTTCAACCACCTCCACCACCACCTCCAGATCAGGATCCCAATTTTTGAATGCTTTCTTTTGTTTATGTTCTGTCGTACCTATTAGTTGCGTGTATTTGTGTTTGATTTTGTAGTTTTTTTAGTTTTTGTTTGTACTTGTTATTCTTCCCTTTTTGTTGCTGTCAAAAGGGGGAGAAGTTTCTGTGTTGTTATGTCCTCAATATTAATATTCTCTGTTGTTTATCTGTTGTTCTTGCTGTGTTTGTTTTGTTATTTTTATAAATAATAATAATAAAAAATCTCTTTCCTCCAATTTTACAATCAATTATCCTACTAAGGGGGAGCCAAGGAAGACATAACAATTATGGCCATCAGAAAATATTATTTGACACCATCAAAAAGGGGGAGATTGTTGAAATCCAGAATCCCGAGCACTTGATTTTGATGGTGATAACTAATACTTACTGAATTTTTATGATCTTCCTTAAAGATTATAAATGTTTATCTTTGTTTGTGAGCACTAACATTTTAGGTCAGATACACACCGCTCAAGATTGTTGGAGACTCAAATTGGGTAAAATAGGATATTCAAAAACTTGTATTTTTATTTACTTGAGTCTGCCACAAAAGCATGTATGTAAAAGGAGCAACCATGCACACACACAGAGGGAGATTTTTTTTAAGTTAAAAAAATTTTTAAACAACTTATCGTACTATATAATTTTATAGTCGTACTGTATTATGAGTCAGTAATACTCAGGCTAATGGCTAATCCTGGACGATTAGTTCTGTGAACTAATTGTACTGTATGATGAGGTTTAATTTAAAAATCTTAGCCACCAGAATAAGTTTGGTAAGTTTCTAATTTTCATATTCTAAACTATTCGTACTATTCGATATATATCGTACTGTATGATTATTTGAAAACTTACCAAAATTATCTCTCGTAATCAGGAAATAAAATCTTGGTTTCTTAATTACATTTGATCGTACTGTGTGATGTGTATTATACTATACGATGGTCAGAGATAATTTTATTCGTCCCATTGATCATACCTGATGAAACCAAGGTTTTTATTCTATTCATCCTGGATGATATTCATATCATACCGGACGATATCTTGAAAATGAACTAATCATATTGTACAAATAATACAGTGCTGGATGATTGTCAGAGATGAATTTGCTCATCCTAGAGATCATCCTGTACGAACAGTTGAAAATAACATGATCGTCCTGTATGATCTCCGGATCATACTGTATGATATTCGTAAAATTCGTGAACTGTTCATCTGTGCTCGTACTGGACAAAGCTGTCTTTGAACTGATCGTACGATATGATGTTATATCATACTGTATGAATAGAGATGAAAAAGTTGAATTTTATAGGGTTTTCTAAAGCCTGATTTAAAAAGGACTTTGATTTTTCAATTGGAAAGGTTGTTTGTCTGTCTTACTGCTGTGAGAAGCATTGAGAGAGGAAGGAACTCTTGAGAGAGAATCTTTCTTTGGAGAGATCTAGGGCTTGTGAGAGGAAGGTGAAGGTGAGCTTGAGCGTGAGGGAGAAGGAGTGTAAGGGAATCACACGATGTCTCCAAGCTAGCTGCATGCTTTGCTCCTCTTGTGGCTTTAGGGAGTCTTGTGAAAGTTCTCTAGGGAAGAGAGGCTTCAAGATCAACATCATCTAGGTACTCTACCTTCTCTAGGAGGGAGAAAAAGGAGAAGGTCCACATCCGTCACCGGGAGGGTGACATAGCATCTGGTATTCTGCCATACTAGGGAAGGTGAATGGGAGTCTTGTAAAGGCTTCTCCACCTTACTGTGGGAGCAAAAGGAGAGTCAACTTTTAGTAGTGCAATTCTCGGAGTAGAGGACTCCGGGGAGTGGATGTAGGTCAAGTGACCGAACCACTATAAAAATTTTTTGTGTGCTTTTTCCATTTTTTTTTTGCATTTTATTTTTCACATACTTGCTTACTGCTATATCTGCGTGGTGAAAAATCTGGTTGTATTTTCTTTGTATTGTGAGATCTGTAATTATTTTACCAATATCATCATTGTGATTATATCATTAGCTTCTGCATTTTACTTGGTGTGTTGTTATTTTAAAAATCCAAAAAAAAAATTTAGAACTTCTGTTTAGCAATAAATTTTAAAATACCAATTCACCCCCCCTCTTGGCGTATCTCGTACTTTTAGAAAATATGGATAGTTTATGAGATAAAGGACTGTGATTTATGCATTTGTATGGATCGTACAATATGATTTTTATCATACAGAATGATAGTAACAAAAGTTAAAGATTTTGATGTCAGTAAGATGTGTGTGAGATGATCAAGAAACCCCCTTTTTATAATTATTTATTTTTTTATTTTTATTTTGAGTTTTCTTAGATTAAGCATGAATGTCTATGACACCCAGTTTTGTCCTCAAGGTGCTAAAGGTATCATAGGTTAGTGGTTTTGTGAATATGTCTGCCAGTTGATCTCTTGTAGCTATATGCTATAGTTCAATATCTCCATTGGCTACATGATCTCTTATGAAGTGATACATAATATATATATGCTTTGTGCGGGAGTGTTGAATCGAATTTTTAGATATACAAATTGCACTAGTGTTATCACACATAATTAGCATGGTTCCTACAGGTAGTCCAAGATCTAAAAGTTATTATTTTAACCATAAAACTTGAGCAACACAACTCCCTACTGGTATATATTTTTCTTCAGCTGTAAAAAGGGCTACCAAATTTTATTTTCTACTGGACCCTGAAATTAAGGATTATCCTATGAACTGACAGGTATCAGAGGTGTTTTTTTATCTATCCTACATCCTTCAAAATTAGAATCTAAATATCCTAAGATTTCAAATATAGTGCTGTATCTAAGATACCAAATTCCTAAGTTCAGGGTGCCTAGTAGATACTTATGAATTCTCTTAATAGTAGTCATATGGGATTCTTTTGGGTCAGCTTAAAATCGGGAATAGAGGCATACACTAAATATTATATTCGGTATGTTGGTAGTTAAATAGAGGAGTGATCCAATTATTTCCCTATACTTTTCCTAGTCTACTGACTTTCCATTTGGGTCTTTATCTAGTTGAATGGTAGAATATATAGGAGTGTTCATGTCCTTAACGTTATCCATTTCATATTTTTTTAGAATATTCTTGATGTATTTAGATTGGCTAAGAAATGTTCCACCTTCCATCTATTTTACACTAAATCCAAGGAAGTAATTAAGTTCTCCCATCATGCCCATTTCAAACTCGTCACTCATTATTTTCAAAAATTCATCACATAAGGTTTTTTCTGAAGATCCAAACAAGATGCCATCTATATAAATCTAAACAATGAGTATCTCATCTTCTACCTTTTTTAAAAAGAGGGTGGTATCCACACTACCCTTAACAAAGTCTCTACATATTAGGAATGTGTTAAGTCTTTCATACTAGGCTCTAGGTGCTTGCTTTAACCCATACAATACCTTTTTTAATTTAAATACATGGTTTGAAAATTATGAGTTTTCAAATCTGGGGGGTTGCTCAATATAAACATCTTCTTCAATTACCCCGTTTAGAAAAGCACTCTTAACCTCTGTTTGATACAATTTAAAACCCTTGAAGAAAGAAAAGGCTAAGAGTACCCTTATGGCTTCTAGTATAGATACTAGGGCAAAGGTTTTCTCAAAATATATTCCCTCAATTTGGTTATACCCTTTAGCTACTAATCTGGCCTTATTTCTCACTACTATTCTAGAGTCATTCATTTTATTTTTAAAGACCCACTTTTTTCCAACCACACTTATTCCGTAGGTCTCTTAACTAATTCCCCCACATCATTCCTAACAAATTGGTTTAGCTCTTCTTGCATTGCTAGGATCCAGAATTCATCTCCTACGGCTTGATCTATGTTGGTGGGTTCAATCATGGAGATAAATGCTGAATGACTAACCTCCTTCCTAAGTTTATGCCTAGTTTTTACACCTTCAGATGGATCTCCTAAGATCAATTCTCTAGGATGACTAGAAGAATATCTCCAATTTCTAGGCAATTTCTCCTGAGGTTCTACTCTATCTTCAATGGCAATGGTTTCTACCCATTGAATTACCTCAACTACTTCTACTTCAGGTTTAGGTTTATAGGTCTTATCTGATTCATCGAATACCACATGGGTAGACTCTTCTACTATTAGGGTCCTTTTATTAAAGATTTTATAAGCTTTACCGATAGACGAGTAGCCTAAGAAGATGCCTTCATCAGATTTAGGATCAAATTTTCGTAAGGGTGACTTACCATTAATGAAGATAAAGCATTTACATCCAAAAATGTGTATGTAAGAAAGATTAGGTGTCCTACCCTTAAGGAGTCCATAGGGTGTATTATTAAGTTTGGGTATAATATTTACCCTATTTAAAATATAAAAAGCAGTATTCACTACTGCTGTCCAAAAATATCTAGTGAGAGTGTATTCAATTAACATTTCCCTTGCAGCTTTAACCAAGGTTTTATTCTTTCTCTCAGCTATTCAATTCTGCTGAGGGGTCCTAGGGGCAGAGAAGTTATGTTCTATTCCTATCTCTTGATAGAAAGATTCAAACCTATCATTCTCAAATTTTCCACCGTGATCACTATGGATTGTTAAGATCTCACATCCTAATTTCCTTTGAATCCAAGTGGAGAAGGTTCTAAATTCTTCAAATAACTCACTCTTATGTGCTAAGAATCTTACCCAAGTAAATTTAGAGTAGTCATCCACTATTACAAATCCATAAGTTTCCCTCCTAGGCTAGCTATTTAAACATATCCAAATAGGTCCATGTAAAGAATTTCTAGTGGCCTAGAAGTGTTGATATCCTTGATTGAATGAAATGATGATTTTACTTATTTTCCTAGTTGGCAGGCATCACATAGGTGGTTCTTAGTGAAATTTAACTTAGGTATACCTCTAACTAGGTCTTTCTGAGTGATATTCCTGAGTGATTTCATGTTAATATGGCATAGTCTCCTATGCCATAGCCAAGAGTCATCGGCTATTATTTTTAAATATAAAGAGTTTGAATTTTCAATGTAGTTGAGGTCTAACATATCGACATTATTTATCCATTTTTCTTCTAACACAAGTTTGTCATTTAAGCTAATCATGCATTTGTTAGAAAGAAACTTTATGTCAAAACCTTTGTCACATATTTGACTAATACTTAACAGATTGTGCTTTAAACCATCAACTAATAGAACATTTTCAATTACAAAATTTATAGAATTTCTAATGATACCGGAGCCCACCACTTTCCTTGTGGTGTTGTCTCCTAAAGTCACCTTACCTCCTGACCTAGCCTCTAGTGTTAAGAACTACTTTATGTCTCCAGTCATATGTCTTGAGCAGCCACTATCCAGGTACCACATGCTTTCCCTAGGCCTTTTGTGAGAGTATCCTTATAATGTTAATCAAAGGTTAGTTTTGGGAACCCACGTGAGTTTGGGTTCCTCCTTATGCTTGAATGAATGAGATGTATGCATATTATGCTATGATGGATGCAATTTAGGTCTCCACACTAGATGTGTCCTATGGTGGATTATGTAAGTGCAGGTTATGTTACCTAACATGCTATAAGAGTAACACCTAACATCGAGAAATGGGTTCATTAATCTGTATGGGTGATGGTGCCTCTTCCTAGGTTTATGTGATGCATGCAATGTTGAGGGGTTGTCCCATTGGACACATGAGGGTAATGGTTTTTTATTTTCTAATGCAATAACCTTTACTCTTAAGTATTCATTTGCACTTTCTTAGCTTAACACTTCTTGTTTCAATGCATGCTCATTTCTATCTAGTTGACATGCATGTTCTTCTAATTTCTTAAATACATTTTCTAGTTCAATGTATGATGACTTCAAGGAATCTTATGCAATAGTTAATTCAACATGCTTCTTATTTAATGTATCAAATTCATGAACCAGGGACATGTAATCTCTATCCAAGTCAGAATATTCTTTGACTAAATTAGCATGCTCTTTTTGTAAAGTATTAAAATCAGTGTTAAGATTAGCATGCATTTTCTTTAACTTCCTATACGAGTCATGAATTTTTTTAGAAATAACTAACAATTCATCATAAGAAAGTTGACATACCTCATCTTGATTTGATTGATTAAAGTTATCGTTAGTCATAAGGCACAAATTTGTTACCTCCTCCTCTGCTTCTTCTTCTGATGATTCTGAAAGCAGAGTCGCCCCAAAATGCTTTTTGTATTTTTTGCTTGCCTTTCTTGTACTTTGACTTCTCCTCGCCCTTCTCCTTGGTTGGGTGAGGCTTCACGTTGTGAAAATTAGCTCGGAGATGACCTGGTTTTCTACACTAAAAGCAAATTGTGTCAGATGTCACTTTAATATTCTTTGAGTTTTTACCTTTGTTTCAGTTATTTTGATGGCGCCGTTGTTTCCTTTTTAGAAAATTCTTGAACTGATGAGTCATCAAGGCTATGTCGTCATCTTCCTCTACTGCAAAACTGTCACTTTTTGAATTGTTCACTTTTAGAGCCACAGTTCGCTCCTTCTTTTCTCCTGCATCATTTTTCATTTGACTCACTCCTTGCTCGTAGGCAATGAGTGACCCAAGCAAATTGTCAATTAAATGAACATTTAAATCTTTGGACTCAGTTATTATAGTTATTTTTGCATCATAAGAACTAGGTAAGCATCTCAAAATTTTATTGACCTTTTCAGAATTAGATAACTCTCTTGCTAGTGCATACAATGATGTCACAATCTGGGTGAACCTAGTATACATTTCTGATATAGTCTCGCTAGGTTTCATGCGAAAGAGTTTGTAATCATGTAGTAATATGTTTAGCCTAGACTATTTAACCTCACTAGTTCATTCGTACGTGATACACAATCTATCTAAGATCGCCTTACTAGTAGTACAAGTAGGCACTCGCATATAGTCTTCAGATTTCAATGCACAAAAGAAATAATTCAAGCATTTTGCCTTTAATTATGTAAGTTCCCTATCTTCATTACTCTATTCATTAAATGATAAATTAGTTTTAATGCCATTCAAAAGATGAAAAGGTGTAGAGTAACCTTTTTGTACCAACATGCACATGCGATAGTCTATAGATTGTAAAAATATAGACATACAAATTTTCCAAATGTTAAATGGTATATTTTCAAATAAGGGTGGACGAGTTATGGAATAACGCTCGACATTGTTACGATTACCAAAAAGTGCCATGGATCATACGTTTCTAGCTTTTCTAAAACATTATTTTGAAACCCCGCTCTAATACCTCTTGAAAGTGCGAGATGAACCATGAGAGGGGGGGGGGGGTAAATTGGTATTTTAAAAATAAATCCTAAACAAGAGTTCTAATTTTTAAGCTTTTTTTTATTTTTAAAAGGATGATTTAACTAATCACATATGGAAGCTAATGATTCATTCACAATTACAAGAATGGTGGTAAAATTTAAAATCTCATAATGGAATACTAAAATTGAACTTTTACCCAGTAGTTATAGCAAAAATTAAATGCAAGAAAAGTAAAAATTGTAAAAAATGAAAAAAAATACACTAGAAATTTTTATAGTGGTTTGGTCAACCTTAACGTACGTCCACTTCCTGGAGTCCTCCACTCTGAGAGTTGCACTACGAAAAGGTGACTCTCCTTCTGCTCCCACAGCAAGGCAGAGAAGGCTTTACAAAACTCACTCTCACCTTTCCCAAAGTGGTGGATTGTCAGACGCTATGTCACCCTCCTAGTGATGGCAGTGAACCTTTTCCTTTTTCTCCCTCTTAGAGAAGGCAGAGAACCGTGGGGACTTTGACCTAGATGCCCCTCTCCCTAGAGAGCTCCCACAAGACTCACCAAGGCCACAGAAGGAGAAAGTGTGCAGCTAGCTCGAAGCAATCGTGTGATCCCCTCACACTTTTTCTCCCTCAAGCTTAAGCTCACCTTCTGCTTCCTCTCACAAACCCTGGTTTTCTTCAAAAGCTCTCTCTCAAGAGTTCCTTCAGTTATTGCATTCCTCTTTTTCACACACACTTAAAAAGAATAAGAAATTTATTTTTATATTAGGTTTCAGAAAATCCTAATCTTTCAATTCAGTTGTCGCTATTCGTACAGTACGATTAAATATCATACAGTACGATCAGTTCAAAACTAGTCCCGTCTAGTACGAAGGCAGATGAACAATTTACAAACTTTCAGAACATCGTACAATATGATAGGGAGATCATACTAGACAATCATTTTATTTTTCGCTATTTGTGCGGGATGACTTATGGGATGATCAAAAATTATCTCTGTTAATCATCCTGCACTGTACACTTCATAGAGTATTAGTAGTTCAATTCAAGTACATCGTCATGTATGATATGAATATTGTACTGGATGAATAGTGCAAAAACTACAGTTTTGTCTGGTACGATCTCTAGGATGACCAAATTTTATCTCCGTAGTTTATATAGTATGATATAAATTATACAGTATGAATGATAGTCATTAATAAACCTCAATTTTATTGCCAGATTATGAGGGATAATTTTGGCAAGATTTTAAATGATCGTATAGCATGATTAAAATCGTATAGTATGATTACTTCAAAAATTAAATTTTAAACTCTTACTTAAATTATACTGGCGGCTAGGGTTTTCAAACGGAAATAAATTGTACGGTACGATAAGAATCATATAGTATGATTTATTCACAAATTTATTATCAAAATTAGCCGTTAAGGCTTTTTTTTAATGACAGATTGTATAGTATGATTTATAATCGTACACAAATCATATTGTATAATTTTCTTTTTATTTTTGTTTAAATTATCTTAAGAAAAAACTACTCTCCTCCTGTGTGTTAGTGCATGGTCACCCAATTTGCGTACACTCTTTTGTGGCTGACTCAAAAAATGAAAAATAAAGACTCTCATTTAAGGCTACAGTTTTAAACTCTCATAACTTTCTTTTCTTATTCAAAATATCCTTAATAAACTTAGCATTGAAGGTACGAGATGCGCTAAGAGTCCTAATATTTATTGATTTTTCATATTTCTTACAATAATAACTTAACTAGTTAAATGCAGAAGCTGATGATTTGTAAATAATTATAAAGATTGTGATTATTCTCTAATTATCATAATGAAATAATGTTCTCAGATTTTCACCAAGCAGTTATAATAGAAAATAAGATGCATGAAAATAAAGTGCGGAAAATAAAATCAGAAAGAGCACACTAGATTTATAGTGGTTCGGTCAAACATGTCCTATGTCCACTCCCCGGAGCCTGCTCTCTGGGTATTGCACTCTCACTATAGTGCCTCTCCTTTAGCCCCCTCAGCTAGGCGGAGAAGCCCTTACAAACTCTCTTCCACCAACTCAATGCGGCAGAGGACCGTACTCCTTTCATAGGCAGAGAACCTTGACTTCTTTTCACCCTCCTGGTGAGGCAGAGGACCTTGAATCACTTTCACCTTCCTCGGTGCGGCGGAGTAGCCGGGTCTTTTGACACCAAAGAAGTCTTCTTCTTCCCAAAGCTTCCCTCAAGACGAGCCTTGACTCTTGGAGGAACTTAGGTGCAAGTTCGCCGGAGCAACTGCGTGAAAACCCCCTCTCACACTCCCTTGAAGCCCACAAGGATCTTCTCCCTCTCTTACAAACTTCACCCTTTCTCTCCCTAGCCCAAAGCTCTCTCTTCAAGCTTTCTTTAGAATAAAATAACTCAATGAATGCCTAAAAGACTCCTAAAAAGTCTTATGAGAAAGCTTAAATAGAGGGCTTAAAAAAACCCTAAAAATCCAATTCAGTCGTTAAAGATCGTACAGTACAATCGCAGGATCGTCCAGTACTATGTGCAGAATTTGACCTGTTAGTACGGTATGATCTCAGAATCGTACAGTACGATTAGTTCAATCGAAGTGCAGTTCGTCCAGGACGAATCCTGGGACGACCAAAATCATCTCTGTTAGTCGTACAGTACGATCCAGTTCGTACAGTACGATCCAAAGATCAAAATTATGCAAATTTGATTGACTAATCACAAGATTAAATTAGGCAATATTTTAAACATCGTACAATACGATTAAGATCATACAGTACGAATAGAACAATTTTCAAATTCAAATTTTTGCCTAATTTAATGTTCGACGGGTTTCTAATTATACCAAATCGTCTAGTACGATGTGATGTTCGTACTGTACGATTAGTTATATTTCAAAAGAATTTTTTTAGAAAAAATTAAATATTTTAATTAATTTATGTAACACCAGATCGTACAGTATGATCCAGATCGTACAGTACGATGTACAAAAAATTAAAATATTTAACATTAAATTTTCTCCCCTAGTGTGTGTGTGCACGGTCACCAGGCTATCATGCACCTTTACAGGACTTGACTCAAGAAGTTAAAATAAATAAATGAAAATTACATTCTCTTTCGACATAACCTATTCTACCCAGTCTTGAGCCCTAAATCTTTGAAGATCGGTGCCTGTTGTACCTGAAATGTTAGTTCAAACATGTATACACAACAAATATTAGGAGAAATAAAGAGGCACTCAATAATATTGTCATCATCAAAATCGTATACTCAAGAGCCCGAGTTGTAACAATCTCCCCCTTTTTGATGATAGTAAACATTATTGGTTGAATTTACAAGTTAAAAATATTTTCTCCTAATCTCCCCCTCACTAAGAGAATTATATTAAAAATAGGGGTAAGCATTTAATATTTTTTTTAAATAATTTTTTTAATAAATAAATATTTTAAAATTAAATAACATAAGACTTTAAAAAAAAATTAAATAACAGAAAAATTTTATAAAAAAACTAAACTATACATGCAACCAACCACAATACATTCTCCCCCTTTGACATTATCAAAAAGAAGAGTTACAATGCAAACACATAAGTTAAACTACATGCAAAAGAAGGTAATGACATATAAGAAACCAAAATATGAAATCATGCTTAAAACATACTAAACATCAAACACACAAAATAGATAAACAAACATACAAAACACGTAAACAAAACACACAAATAAACCTCAACATAATTATACCTGATCAAACTTACCAATCGAATCCTTGATGATTTCGTATAAGTTTGTTACCTCATCATCTTGCTCCTGTTCTGATGATTCAGAGGCTAAGTCTGCCCAGGAGATTTTTTGCTTCTTTTTATTTCCCCGTATTGGAATTGGCTTATCCTCACTCTTTTTCTTTACAAGATGTTTCTTAAGATTGGGGCATTCATTTTTGAAATGTCCAGGTTTCCTACACCTAAAATAAATAATGTTAGAAGCAGGCTTATCATACTTATCATTTTTACCTCTACTTCGCTTTTGTTCTCTCTTGTGCTTCTGCTTCAGCAGGCTTTTGAATTGGCTTGTTATTAATGTCATTTTCTCATTCTCATCACTTTCTAAGTCATCTTTATCAGCGTCTTTTGCTTTTAGCACTATAACCTTTTCATCACCTGCATCCAAAAGTCTTTGACTCACACTTTGCTCATAGGCAATGAGTGAGCCGATTAGATTATCAAAAGAATAAGAATTCAAGTCTTTTGATTCATATATAACAGTCACTTTGACATCAAATTTATCAGGTAGACAACGTAGAATTTTATTGACTTTTTCTAAGTTTGAAAGTTCTCTACCTAAAGCATGTAATGACGTCACAATCTGAGTAAACCTAGTGTACATGTCTAAGATAGTCTCATAAGGTTTCATGCAAAAAAGTTCATAGTCATGCAATAATACGTTTAATCTAGATTGTTTGACTTCACTACTACCTTCATATGTCATGCATAGTTTATGCCAATCTTCCTTGCCAGTGATACAATTAGAAATAATCATATAATCTTCAGAAGTTAAAGCACAGAAAAAGCAGTTCAAGGATTTAGCATTCAATTGAGCATAAATTTTTTCTTCTCTACTCCATTCAGTAAAAGGAATATCACTTTTCACACCATTAATAATACGTGACGGTATAGAATATCCAGATTCAATCATATGCCACATCCTAAAATCAATGGATTGTATGAATACAGACATGTGAATTTTCTAAAAATTAAAAGGAATATTTTCTAAAAGTGGCGGACGCGTTATTGAATAACCTTCCATAATATTTTCTATTTCCAAATTGTGCCATTAATCGTTTTCTCTAGGTTTTCTAAAACACTATTTTGAGTACCGCTTTGATACCACTTAAAAGTACGAGATGCGCTAAGAGTCCTAATATTTATTGATTTTTCAGATTTCTTACAATAATAACTTAACTAGTTAAATGCGGAAGCTGATGATTTGTAAATAATTATAAAGATTGTGATTATTCTCTAATTATCATAATGAAATAATGTTCTTAGATTTTCACCAAGTAGTTATAATAGAAAATAAGATGCATGAAAATAAAGTACGGAAAATAAAATCAGAAAGAGCACACCAGATTTATAGTGGTTCGGTCAAACATGACCTATGTTCACTCCCCGGAGCCTGCTCTCTGGGTATTGCACTCTCACTATAGTGCCTCTCCTTTAGCCCCCTTAGCTAGGAGGAGAAGCCCTTACAAACTCTCTTCCACCAACTCAATGCGACAGAGGACTGTACTCCTTTCATAGGTAGAGAACCTTGACTTCTTTTCACCCTCCTGGTGAGGCAGAGGACCTTGAATCACTTTCACCTTCCTCGGTGCGGCGGAGTAGCCGGGTCTTTTGACAGCAAAGAAGTCTTCTTCTTCCCAAAGCTTCCCTGAAGATGAGCCTTGACTCTTGGAGGAACTTAGGTGCAAGTTCGCCGGAGCAACTGCGTGAAAACCCCCTCTCACACTCCCTTGAAGCCCACAAGGATCTTCTCCCTCTCTTACAAACTTCACCCTTTCTCTCCCTAGCCCAAAGCTCTCTCTTCAAGCTTTCTTTAGAATAAAATAACTCAATGAATGCCCAAAAGACTCCTAAAAAGTCTTATGAGAAAGCTTAAATAGAGGGCTTAAAAAAACCCTAAAAATCCAATTCAGCCCTCAAAGATCGTACATTACGATCGCAGGATCGTCCAGTACTATGTGCAAAATTTGACCCGTTAGTACTGTACGATCTCAGAATCGTACAGTATGATTAGTTCAATCGAAGTGTAGTTCGTCCAGGACAAATCCTGGGATGACCAAAATCGTCTCTGTTAGTCGTACAGTACGATCCAGTTCGTACAGTACGATCCAAATATCAAATTACGCAAATTTGATTGACTAATCATAGGATTAAATTAGGAAATGTTTTAAACATCGTACAGTATGATTAAGATCGTATAGTACGAATAGAACAATTTTCAAATTTAAATTTTTGCCTAATTTAATGTTCGACGGGTTTCTAATTATACCAAATCGTCCAGTACGATGTGGTGTTCGTACTGTACGATTAGTTATATTTCAAAAGAATTTTTTCAGAAAAAATTAAATATTTTTATTAATTTCTATAACACCAGATCGTACAGTATGATCCAGATCGTACAGTACGATGTACAAAAAAATTAAAATATTTAACATTAAATTTTCTCCCATAGTGTGTGTGTGCACGGTCACTAGGCTATCATGCACCTTTACAGGACTTGACTCAAGAAGTTAAAATAAATAAATGAAAATTACATTCTCTTTCGACATAACCTATTCTACTCAGTCTTGAGCCCTAAATCTTTGAAGACCGGTGCCTGTTGTACCTGAAATGTTAGTTCAAACATGTATACACAACAAATATTAGGAGAAATAAAGAGGCACTCAATAATATTGTCATCTTCAAAATCGTATACTCAGGAGCCCGAGTTGTAACAATCTCCCCCTTTTTGATGATGGAAAATATTATTGGTTGAATTTACAAGTTAAAAATATTTTCTCCTAATCTCCCCCTCACTAAGAGAATTATATTAAAAATAGGGGTAAGCATTTAATATTTTTTTTTAAATAATTTTTTTTAATAAATAAATATTTTAAAATTAAATAACATAAGACTTTAAAAAAAATTAAATAACAGAAAAATTTTATAAAAAAACTAAACCATACATGCAACCAACCACAATACATTCTCCCCCTTTGACATTATCAAAAAGAAGAGTTACAATGCAAACACATAAGTTAAACTACATGCAAAAGAAGGTAATGACATATAAGAAACTAAATATGAAATCATGCTTAAAACATACTAAACATCAAACACACAAAATAGATAAACAAACATACAAAACACGTAAACAAAATACACAAACAAACCTCAACATAATTATACCTGATCAAAATTACCAATCGAATCCTTGATGATTTCGTATAAGTTTGTTACCTCATCATCTTGCTCCTGTTCTGATGATTCAGAGGCTAAGTCTGCCCAGGAGATTTTTTGCTTCTTTTTATTTCCCCGTATTGGAATTGGCTTATCCTCACTCTTTTTCTTTACAAGATGTTTCTTAAGATTGGGGCATTCATTTTTGAAATGTCCAGGTTTCCTACACCTAAAACAAATAATGTTAGAAGCAGGCTTATCATACTTATCATTTTTACCTCTACTTCGCTTTTGTTCTCTCTTGTGCTTCTGCTTCAGCAGGCTTTTGAATTGGCTTGTTATTAATGTCATTTTCTCATTCTCATCACTTTCTAAGTCATCTTTATCAACGTCTTTTGCTTTTAGCACTATAACCTTTTCATCACCTGCATCCAAAAGTCTTTGACTCACACTTTGCTCATAGGCAATGAGTGAGCCGATTAGATTATCAATAGAATAAGAATTCAAGTCTTTTGATTCATATATAACAGTCACTTTGACATCAAATTTATCAGGTAGACAACGTAGAATTTTATTGACTTTTTCTTAGTTTGAAAGTTCTCTACCTAAAGCATGTAATGACGTCACAATCTGAGTAAACCTAGTGTACATGTCTAAGATAGTCTCATAAGGTTTCATGCAAAAAAGTTCATAGTCATGCAATAATACGTTTAATCTAGATTGTTTGACTTCACTACTACCTTCATATGTCATGCATAGTTTATGCCAAACTTCCTTGCCAGTGATACAATTAGAAATAATCATATAATCTTCAGAAGTTAAAGCACAGAAAAAGCAGTTCAAGGATTTAGCATTCAATTGAGCATAAATTTTTTCTTCTCTACTCCATTCAGTAAAAGGAATATCACTTTTCACACCATTAATAATACGTGACAGTATAGAATATCCAGATTCAATCATATGCCACATCCTAAAATCAATGGATTGTATGAATACAGACATGTGAATTTTTCTAAAAATTAAAAGGAATATTTTCTAAAAGTGGCGGACGCGTTATTGAATAACCTTCCATAATATTTCTATTTCTAAATTGTGCCATTGATCGTTTTCTCTAGGTTTTCTAAAACGCTATTTTGAGTACCGCTTTGATACCACTTAAAAGTACGAGATGCGCTAAGAGTCCTAATATTTATTGATTTTTTAGATTTCTTACAATAATAACTTAACTAGTTAAATACGGAAGCTGATGATTTATAAATAATTATAAAGATTGTGATTATTCTCTAATTATCATAATGAAATAATGTTCTTAGATTTTCACCAAGTAGTTATAATAGAAAATAAGATGCATGAAAATAAAGTGCGGAAAATAAAATCAGAAAGAGCACACCAGATTTATAGTGGTTCGGTCAAACCATGACCTATGTCCACTCCCCGGAGCCTGCTCTTTGGGTATTGCACTATCACTATAGTGCCTCTCCTTTAGCCCCCTTAGCTAGGCTGAGAAGCCCTTACAAACTCTCTTCCACCAACTCAATGAGGCAGAGGACCGTACTCCTTTCATAGGCAGAGAACCATGACTTCTTTTCACCCTCCTCGTGAGGCAGAGGACCTTGAATCACTTTCACCTTCCTCGGTGCGGCGGAGTAGCCGGGACTTTTGACACCAAAGAAGTCTTCTTCTTCCCAAAGCTTCCCTCGAGACGAGCCTTGACTCTTGGAGGAACTTAGGTGCAAGTTCGCCGGAGCAACTGCGTGAAAACCCCCTCTCACACTCCCTTGAAGCCCACAAGGATCTTCTCCCTCTCTTACAAACTTCACCCTTTCTCTCCCTAGCCCAAAGCTCTCTCTTCAAGCTTTCTTTAGAATAAAATAACTCAATGAATGCCCAAAAGACTCCTAAAAAGTCTTATGAGAAAGCTTAAATAGAGGGCTTAAAAAAACCCAAAAAATCCAATTCAGCCGTCATAGATCGTACAGTACGATCGCAGGATCGTCCAGTACTATGTGCAAAATTTGACCCGTTAGTACTGTACGATCTCAGAATCGTACAGTATGATTAGTTCAATCGAAGTGCAGTTCGTCCAGGACAAATCCTAGAATGACCAAAATCGTCTCTGTTAGTCGTACAGTACGATCCAGTTCGTACAGTACGATCCAAATATCAAAATTACGCAAATTTGATTGACTAATCATAGGATTAAATTAGGAAATGTTTTAAACATCGTACAGTAAGATAAAGATCGTACAGTACGAATAAAACAATTTTCAAATTTAAATTTTTGCCTAATTTAATGTTCGACGGGTTTCAATTATACCAAATCGTCCAGTACGATGTGGTGTTCGTACTGTACGATTAGTTATATTTCAAAAGAATTTTTTCAGAAAAAATTAAATATTTTTATTAATTTCTATAACACCAGATCGTACAGTATGATACAGATCGTACAGTACGATGTACAGAAAAATTAAAATATTTAACATTAAATTTTCTCCCCTAGTGTGTGTGTGCACGGTCACCAGGCTATCATGCACCTTTACAGGACTTGACTCAAGAAGTTAAAATAAATAAATGAAAATTACATTCTTTTTCGACATAACCTATTCTACCCAGTCTTGAGCCCTAAATCTTTGAAGACCGGTGCCTGTTGTACATGAAATATTAGTCAACACACAAACATGTATACACAACAAATATTAGGAGAAATAAAGAGGCACTCAATAATATTGTCATCATCAAAATCATATACTCAGGAGCCCGAGTTGTAACAAGTATAGGTGGTCATCAGCTCCAAGGCTTCAAAGAAAGATATGTTAACGGCTAACTTTTTAAACAGTTCTAAGAATCTATAGAATTGCTTACCCAAATTTTGTTTGATCAGATTTTTAGGAAATGGTTGTTGTGGTCTCTCTATAACCTTCCAAATGGGTCTCTCAGTTTACTTGATGAATTTAGGTTTTCAGGTAGGTGGTTAAGCTTCTACGAGTTCATTTTCACCACTATCCTTTTGAGGTTGATCTTTGTCCTTCTAAGGGTCTCCCAAATCTTTTGTATTCCTAAGCTAGATATTATTGCATTGCCCCTCAATTTTTTGATTGTTTATCATATTTTTGATTTTTTTAAGGGTTGTAGATTGATCCCGTAATTGAATTCCCATTTGCTTTACTACCTCTTCTAAAGGTGTCATCCTATTCCCAAATTGATTGCTTTGATTAAAACTGATGGTAATGCTTAAGTGCTAAGAATCCAGCATCATGATGCTTATACATCTTGGATCTATTACAAGATTGTTATAAATATTATGCCTATGTGTTCTAGCTCTAACTCCAAAACTTTCTAACTTTTTGGAAACTATAGCTACCTAAGCAAACAAAATAAATAAAGAATTAGATTCTTAAACACCTGCTACTTTGTTAAGATTCACCCTATTAGAAGGCCACTAGAAATTATTTGAAGTCATTTCCTCAATTAATTCATTTGCTTCCTTAAATGGCTTAGGCATTAAAGATCCTCCAAATATAACATCAATAATCAATCTAAGAGATTCTACCAATCCATTATAAAAGTCTAAATAACTAACCAATCTGGTTAACATAATTTGGGCATTTCTTAAGCATTTCATTAAATCTCTGCTAATTTTATAAATTGACTCATTTTAAAATAAGGAAAATGATGTGATGTCATTCCTAAGATTGGCAGTTTTGGAAGGTGAGAAATACTTAGCATTGAATTTGTGTGCCAACTCATTATAAGTGGTTATAGAGCCTAGGGTAAAGAATTGAATCACATCTTAACTTTTCCCTTTAGCAAAAAAAAAAAAAAAAACAAATAAAGTCTAATTGCATCATCGCTATCACCATCATACTTGAATTTGGCATAGATTTCTAAGAAGTTAGCTACGTATAGATTGGGATCCTTAATAGGAGTTTTATAGAATATAGGCTTGCATGCACATGAATACCTGACTATATGTATGAAATAAAATATGTCTTTAGGTCAATTAATGCTTAGATTTTCGTTGATATTAAAATTTCCTAATAAACACGTAAATATGTGTTAATCAAGTTATAAAGTGATTGAGTGACTGTTGATCCCATGAGAAAATGTTCTACTAAATTTTAATCAACTATTACTAGTTACTACAAATTCACAATTTATACTACTAAATATGAATAAAGTATTTTGAGTTTCTACCACTTACAAAGAATGCAAATAGATGGGGTGATACCAATATATAAAAGACATTTTGGACTAACGCAGATAAATGCCAATGTTTTCTTAATGGGACTCTTAACTATTGATGTGGATTAGAGCATATGCATCCCAATCTCTCTATCATATTTTTAGGAGTGAAAAGAAAGATTCAACACCATCCTATAATTTTAATATCTCCATAGAACCTTGAGTTTAAACATCTTATGTCTAGGTATTCCAACATTCTATTATAATGTTCCTATTTGTTCCAATATTTCTCCATCAAGATAATATATCACACTAAATATATACTACATACATGGCCATTATATGCATTAAATAAAGAATGAGGGATATTAAAAATATCAATAATTTCATTCAAGTACAAGAGCCTATATTAGCATTTGCATTATGTTTACATTATTAGCCCAAAACTCAGAAATTAGTCTGACATGGGTAAATTTAAAAGCAAACTCATTTTAATTTTACTAATTGAAGAAAAGATACAAGAGAATCAATAAGAAAAAACTTCACCAAAATAGTATAATTGACTTCTACACACACCTTCCTCCTTCAATGGTAGGATTACTTACATAAGATAGGATAAGATCTCAAATGAAAGTATCTTACACTTCTTTAGTGTCCCTTACACTTTACTCTATGGGGGCACTAAAGAACTACACTGAATATTATATGACTACTAAAAATGATAGAACTCCTAAATAAAAGAACTAAAAGCTATTTATAATAAAGGCAAGAATGGCCTTAGGCATAACGACCTCAAAATGGTGGCACTGTAGTGTTATTAAATGAGCTAGCTCCTCGGCATTATTATGCCTACTTCTCTATGGTGCTGCATTGACTCGACATGTCTGTTGGCTGAACTAGCATATCTATTAGCTGAATAGACATGGTTCCTTCTTTTATCAACTGCTATGCCATGATGCTTGAGAGTATGAGGGCTACGGTGCTTGCATGTACAATTCAGTGCTATGGCAATATGATGATCGATGATTTGGCATTTAAATTCTTGGGACTCAGGTATTGCGGTGCAGATTTCTCTCACTACAGTACTATGTAGGGTTACTGTACTGACCTTGACTCCATCATGTTGCTAAATTATTTTACATTTTTCTTAAGGCTTCGGTGCTTCAATTTCGTGATCTGGTGCTGAAGCGTTGCATACGTTGGAGCATTGGTTCAACACTTATGACTTTTTCTCCTTTTTTTGATCATTTACATCACAACATCAACAAAAACACCATATTTTCTCTAAATTTAAGGATAAGAAATAGTATAAAATTTACAGTTATCAAATTGCCCTCAATTTAAGCTCTTACTTGTCCTCAAGCAATAATGTCACTATAGGAAAAGTCATTGTTACCAGCGGACAGAATCCGTCGGTAACAATGAAAATCTGTCGGTATTCATAGATTTTTGACAGAGTCCCGACAGATTTACATCCAACGGTAATTCGCGTGTTAGAAAAAAATAATCGGCGAATTAATCCGTTTAAAATATTTCTGACGAGTTTCCGACGTATTTCCAACAAAAATTTTATAAAAAAATGACGCAACTTTTGCTCTGAATTCCATCGTATTATCCACAGGTAGTTTCCGACGGAAACATTGCCAGAAATAACCGGCGGGTAATACGTCGGAAGAAAGGTGACGTTCTTTTTACCGTCGAACATTACCGGTGGACTAGCCGCCAAAAATTTCCGGTGCATAAGCCGCTGGAATGTTCGATATATTGTATTACCGTCACCATTTCTGGCAGAAAATCCACCAGAAACCTGTAGAATAAACAAAAAAAAACCTACTTCCCTTTAAAATTGGATTTCCTCAACCTGCAAACAAAACATATACAGAATATGTCCAAAATATAATACAAATGTCATAATAACAGTAGCAAGGAATTCACAATAACATATTATAAAAATGTCCAAAATAACATCCTCCTCAACTAATTCAGATGTCCACAATAGTATATACAAAACATGTCCAAAACATAAATACAAATGTCCACATCCATAAATGAATAAAAAATATCTAGTCTGTATCTGTTTCATCCTCCTCATCTGCTGTACTCCTCCCACAACTCATTTGCTCCCTCATATTTTGCATTTCTTCTAACATTTGGGCTTATTGCATTTGCATCTGCTACTGCATCTCCATCTGCTGCTGTATTTGCATCTTCCAATCTACTTGTGCTTTCCTTACATGTTCTAGTTTAGACGTAAGGGCAGCTATTTGTTGGCTATATAAAGACTCCTTGGAACTAACTAAAAATCTAGAGCCACCATATGTCTGCCCCTCATATGCATGGGCTTGCGAGCCTAAATCGTATACTCTGTCATGCTGGATTCCTCCTACCGCTTGCGACCAAATGCAGTAGTCAGAATATTTAGTTGATCCACTAGAAGAACCTTCACCTGCTGCAGCCTGGCTCTCTTGAATCCGTGTATACTCCTCCTATGAAAGTTAATAAGAATTTAAGTAATTTTTAGATAACATCACAATAATTGAACTTATATACTTACAAATGCTTTCCTCGCACGCTCGTTAACCCATTGCTGGTCCTCTTGCGCTTGTGGGTATCACTATGCAATTCAACAGGAGTCGGTTCTCTACCCAGCACTACTTTCTGTAACATACATATATTAGTATTCTTATTAAAGAAAATTATTAAAAGATTTTAAAATTCCTTACTAAACATCTTCTGTGCTCAGTATGTAGAACAAAACCCCGAGTATGAAGGGAACTGCCCAAGCCCCAACGTCAGAAGCTCTGTTCTGTCTATTTTGATCCCTCCTCCTACTATAGTCTGGGCTACTCCAAGAAGCGCTCAACTCTACCCATACACTCTCACCCATCCAAAGTGGTTGCTGGCTTGAATTTCTAAGGTCTGTAAACATGTCTCGCATGCGATTCGAGCCACGCTTCTCAAAATTCTTTCTGATTCTATCATTATGTTGTGGCAAGCCAACAAAACTCTTTCTACATTTAAAACATACAATAAAGAATATATATTTTGTTAGCTTATGTAAATAAAATATAATACATAACATTTTAAAATAATAACGAACCTCAAACTCTCTAAACCATTTTTTCTGTACTTCTTTTAAGATTTTCTGCCAAGAAAGATAAGGAGCATCGTACCTGCTCTGGATTATATCCCATATCTTATGTGTTGGCTGCTTTGACGGATGAAACCTGAAAGAAATATGTTAGTTGTCAAAAAAAATTAATTCAATTTTATTTGCATGGTCGAAATAAATTTAATACATACGTGTCACCATCAGGTTCAATCAACATGCGGACCCTCTATCGCCTGCTCTGGTGCAACTGGGTATGAGGGTCCACTTGTCATGGGCTGAGGTGGTGCTGTAGTGGGCTGATGTGGTGGTGGGACGTATGGTGCATATAGATATGAATATAGATATTGAAGAGGGGCACTATGAGGAGGTGGGGGTGGGTAGTAGGGGTAGAAAGGAGTGCTTTGTGTAACATTAGGGGAAGGTAAGTGTGGGTCTGGTTAGTAGAATGTCTATGGGGGTACTAACTACAGGAGTAGGTAAAGACGGGCTAGGCTGACTCTCGGTAGCAGGCTGAGATGAAGAGGTGCTCTCAGTACGTACATGCCTGCTGGATGAGCCGCCAACTGTATCCTTCTTGTGCCTACCAAATATATTCTTTATCAATCCTCTCTGACGGTCATCACCTGAAGCCACTGCATAAAAAATTAAGAAATATTAGCAATAGTAATTAAATAAATGCAAGTACAACAAAATTTTAAGTAAACATGAAGAAGTAATTAAATAAATGCTTTTGGTTTGAAAATTTTTCCATTCCCACCATCCTTCAATTCTAATGCTTTCCTCCTACAAATCTCCTTTAAGTCCATCCTTGCTTTTATGTTATCTTTGGATTTATCTTTGATATCCATGATTGTATTGAATATATTATCAAAGATATTTTTCTCTATATGCATCACGTCTAAGTTATGTCTGATTAAGTTTATCCTCCAATATGGTAATGACCAAAAAATACTTTTCTTAGTCAAATTGTGGTTGACACCATACCCCTGGCAATTTGTAATCAGCTAATATTGGAGAATCCACTATTGTGGGCATCGACCTTAGTCTTTTAAATATTTTTTTCACTAGTTAAACTTGGAGGAGGTGGCGGCATAATCCATTTTATTTTTGACAAAACCATCCTTATTTCGCCTGAAAGGATGACCTGTAGGTAAGAACATGCGATGACAGTCAAACTAACTGTTGTTCCCTCCATGCTTTAAAGTAATGACTTTGTATATTCCATACAATGTGGACAAGCTAATTTTTCAGAAGTGTTCCAACCTGAGAGCATACCATATGTGAAAAAATTACCAATTATCCAAAGTAATGTTGCTCTCATAATAAAGTTCTGTTTGGTGGAGATATCATATGTACTTATTCCCTCTTCCATAATAAATTCAAATCATCAATTAACGGTTGACGAAATACATCGATCTATGCTTTTGGATTATGTGACCCTAGAATAATAAGAGTCAGAAATATACAAGGAGTTGTCATGCACAACTTTGGGGAAGATTATATGGTGTGAGTATCACGGGCCAACATGAGTAAGGTGAAGTAGACTGGCTAAATGGAGTGAAACTATCTTTACATAAACCTAATCTTATATTTCTTGATTCTTGCGGTGAAGTTGGGATTTGTACGATCAAAGTATTTCCAGGCATCTGCTTCTGACGGATGTGTAATAAAACCATCTTGTGAGATATGTTCTTTATTCCATCTCGTATGTGTAGCAGATCTCATGGATGCATATAACCATTGCAATCTAGGAATTATGGGTAAGTAAAATAACCTACTGGCTGGTACTTCCTTCAGCTTTCTTTTCATGATAGATTTTAGTTTAAATCTTGGTGCGTTACAATAACGGCATTGCAATTTCTGATTGATCATCTTTATAGAATAACATGCATCCATTGACACAACAATCTATCTTTGTGTATGTCAAACCAAGCTTGGAAACCAACTTTTTAGTCCAATATAAATCTGTAGGAATTATGTTATCTTCTAGATTGGTTTTTTTTGAGCAGTCCAATGAATGATCAAAACATTCACAGGGGACATTATATTCTGCCTTGATGCTTAACATCTTAATAGTAATGGATACTCTGAGTGAGTAGTGCACGCCTTCCATATTGTTTGTTAAGAAGCATGCAACAAATTATAAAAATTTTGTGCTTCTCTATTAGGTGACTCAGGATTAGCTTCTGTATACTGTTTAAATTGTGCTCCACTTGCATCATGAATTAAATCCTCAAGATTAAGTCATATATTTTCTTCCTCATCTATAGTAGCACTTATCGATGGGCCATATTGAGAATCAAAATGTGGTTCATACTCCCATGAGAAGTCCAATACCAATATTCTTGCAATGAAGCCTCGACGATATAGATCAATAGTTACGTCATCTAGGCTTAGGTGCACCTAATTTTTATGTTTAGAACATGGGCAACGAATTGTTCCATCTAAGATGAAGCTGGCAGTTGAGAAGCTGTCTGAATGAAAATATTCACCCCTCTAATGAACTCATCGGTTAATGTCTTTCATCCTTGTGCCAATCGATTATACATCAACTTTTTTGAGTTCTGATATCCATAATATAACTGACATATAATATGGAAATATTAGATAATGTTATATATAATATTTATTGAAGAAAGATACAAAGACTCATAGCCTGCTCGGAAGGTCATCGTTTTAATTAAGTGATCAAACCAAATGAGACTAGGGCTCCGTCCAGGAAGACATTTAGCATTTCGTGCAAACTCTCACTACAGCACATAGCTTCGAGTGTATCGACCACCAATTTCTTACTTTGCTAACCTGGTCGTTGAAAGGCTGCAGTTTTATGTGATAAAACCATCTAAGGCGACTCTGTCTAATCTTATCTTACACTGGAGCTACTCCAACCTTTTCACGTATTTGATCATTTTGTATCTTGTTTCTAAGAGTAAAGCACTCATCCACCTGAGCATCCTTATCTCAGCAGCACTTAACTTAATATTATGCTTCTCTTCTAATGGCCAATATTCTACACCATAAAGCATTATAAATCTAACCACCATCTTATAGAATTTCCCCTTAAGTTTGAGGGGGACTTTTCTATCACACAACAATCCCAATGTATTCCTCCACTTCAACAATCCAACTTGAATTCTAACAATATCACACAACATAAATTCTAAGGTTGATCTCTATAATTCAAGTTTTTCTTCAACTCCCTCTCTAGTCTTACAACAAGAAGAATATAATAATAAAAAATTAAGCATACACTAGGGTACAATCTCTTGCAAATGTCTAGTGAGAACCTCCATGACTAAAGAAAAGGGAGAATGTTACCTGCACACCAAGGGAACGTCGTCAAAAGAGCGAAACTTATAGCGGATAAGCCGAAGGAACGTCGCCGGAGCATCATCAGAGAAGGAGCAAATTCGTCATCATCGAAGGAGCGAAGTCATCATCATCGAAGGCGCAATTTAAGTCCGAACATCTAGGGAGCATCATCGGAGCGTCGTAGAACAGAGAGACAAGCTGAACAGAATTAGCAACCAGGAACGGGATGGCACAAAATAGGGCCTTTACCGGTAGAATTTCTAGCGGCTAAACCGTCGGTAACATTACTGGTGGATATTATGCAGGTAATATTTCATCGAGTTTAAGTAAGCAGGGGTAAAATACACCGTAAAGCCGTCGTTAATTTGTGGCGGACTATGTGTTAGAAAATAAATATTTTCCGGCGTAATTGCTGCGTAATATCCGTCGGTAAATATGTGACGGCTTATCCGCCTGAAATTGCGATGCAAATTTATCGTCGAAATATCTGCCGGTATTTGTGCCACTAGAGTCCGACGGATGTCATCCGCCGTAAATTTCGACGGTAATAGACAGTTTTCTTGTATTGTGTGATAACCTTTTAATTAGAATAATAGCCTAAATAAAAAGTAATGATTTAAATTTCTAAAGTATAAGATGATAAATCACTATTTAGAAGTAATTTTGAAAGATCAAAGTTTAATACTAATTTAAAAAATCATAAAAAGTCAACCTAAGTAATCATCGTTATTCTTGCTTGAATTCAACCTATTCACTTTGAGTGTAAGTGTAGGTTTTGACTTCTGATTATAGAAATAAATAATATATCATTTAGAGATTAGATATGCTTATAGTTAAATTAAAATTTAATTAGTGCACCATCCTACGTATTAGTTCACTTAATTAGTCCTTTTTATTTATGTTGTATGATGTTCTTTGGATTTGAGCTTCAATTGATACCAATTTTTGAATGTACTCATCTTTTTCCTTTTCAAATTTCTCTTTTGATTTTTCATTATTTTCACTTTTTTTCATACTTGGAGTACATACTAATGATTTTGAATATCAGTTAGCTTTTATCCCTCTAGCAATCCTAAAATAATTTTATGTAAGGATTTAATAAGATTGTTAATTCCATAGGTAGGGCTACAATGATCTCATAATTTAAGCTACACACTTCTTATCTCTAAACTCAACTTATTTATTCTTTAATTTAGTAGTTAGTGTAAGAGTGTAAAGATCTTAAGTTCAAGCCAAGTCAATAACTTAGATGATTTTTCTTTGTTAATTATTATGCTTTCAAATTATGAATTACTTTATTTTGTTCATTCAAATTATCATCTGAGGTTTTATTACTATCTTAATTTTTTTATGAATTTATGTAAAGGGCACTTTTCAACAGTTAAGCATATATTAGAACTTAAATTAAATGTAAATAACATAATAAAAAAATGTAAACATATGTAAATAAACATAATTAAATATAAAAAGATAACTTGCCTTTTCATTGAATGATAAAAAGCTTAAGGGAAATATAATACAAACTAAGAAAACAAAGTAAGACAACCAGTGCATAAAGCACTATTCTCCTAATCCTCGTCCATTCAAGTCTTGAAGTTTATGTTCTTATTAGAATAACAAATGGCTCTCATAACCACAACACCACATATTTATCACAACATCACGATCACAACACCACGGGGATCCCCCCAACAAAAATAACTGAAAAAGACAAGAAAATTAAGCTACAAATGAAGTAGCAACCATCCAAACTCTTTCCTCTCTCCCTCTCTCTCAAGCCTGCTAGGAACAACCATAACAAGAAAATAAAAAATGACTCATCATTATGAATCATTATCTTCATCCTTATCATCATCATCATCACCATCACGACCAGCTAATGGGGGCCTAAAAAAGAGGATTGTACTTAAGAGTGGTAGGGAATAAAAGTTGGTCTTGGTTTTCGACAAGGAGGCTTTTTCTAAACATCCCCACTAATGGCTCATTGAAATTAGAGGCATAGTGGTAATTCCTCTCCTGCATGTCCACCATATGAGCCTATCAACTCCCACTCTCATCATAAAATTCAGTCACACCCCATATGCTCCCTCAACTTGGACACCTACTAAACTAAAGATTTATGAGTCTTAGAACTCATACTACTACTAGGCCTGTTAGTCATATTAGGCTCACTATGTCCTTCCTCCTCTATACCTAATATTTTAAAGTTGTAAATTTTTCTTTTGGTTTGGGCTAAAATTAGAAAAATCCATTCTTCATTAGGATCTCCACTCACACTGACATTAGCACACAAAGTATAGATTAAAGCAATATGCCCCAAATCCATACAAGTAGTTCCCCTGATGATGTAATTTAAAGAAGAGTAAATAAGCTTTCCCACATATAAAGTGTAACAAGCTTAAATAGCATAATTTAACTAAGCCTAATCTTTGGTTACCTCACTAATATTTTTGTATGGTAAAAAATAAGTAGAAATAAAATAATACCAAGCTTTAAAATGTTGAGTTAAGAAAGATGTAAGAAAATTAATAATTTTTTCCTCACTCATCTTCAACACAGGCCCATTATGAGGCTCACATAAAATTTATGGGATCTAGATTGAAAGGGGTATACTCATAAAATTAAAATCCCTCAGCTTTTGGAGATGACTAATTCTTACAGGGTCAAATGGTACCAACTTACCTCTCACATAACAACTATTCTACACCATCTCCTTCCCATTTGAAAAATATTCTCTCACCCTCATTGACTGCAACAACATTTGGTTCCTCATACAAAAGATCTCAACCCTCGTTCACTATCAATTGCATTACCTTCCCACCTAGGTTTTGAAAGGCTCACTATGAAATTAACTATTTAATTACCACTAATGCCCCATACCTTTACTCAGCCTCAACAGAGATGAATATGTTCTTATCATAAGAGGATGTGATATTCTTCTTGCTACCAAATATTTGTGGGGCTGTAGCTCTCAAAGAACAATCGATAATAAAAATGCAAAACTACGAGACAAATTAAAGCAAAATGGCAATAAAGAGAATCTTGAAAATGCCTTCCAATTTATAAATAACATGAACGTTGAAGTGCTCAAGAGATCAATGTCGTAACACTTTTAAACTGAACAAATGATAAATAGTCAAACAAACAAACACTATGATGGTGTGGGATGTGTGTCACTATAGCGCAAGCTATGGAAAATGAAGCGCCAGCTTTTTGATTGGAGAAAGGAAACTGTACTTGACATATATGAGCATTATGGCTCTAATAAAGACCACCAGTGTGATGCTTTAACTACTTATTTTAATTTTATACTAGAACTACAACTGTGGTAACAGTGCCACGATGCTCAATAAAGCATCATAATGAAAAAAGTTATGAAATTATGAACTATTGACTGTACTAGCATCAATATTATAGAAATATGAAACTAACTCTATAGTGCTTGATAGTATAGCACTAAGTCCCTCTATAAGGCATAATGGCACTATGGCATTTGAAGAGATATAGTGTTGTGTCATTACAATCTAGAAATTTTTCTTGAAACATCTGTGCTGCAATGTTATTTTTGAATGTTGTGGTACTTGATGGGCACACTCTACGACACTTCAAAGCTTAACACTGTGACACTAGTTCAATTTTTAGCTCAATATATTTTTCTCAAGATACTTTTTATAACTTACTCAAAATCTAAATTTATGAATTTCATAAATAATATAATCACATACACACATATAATAAAAATCACAAAATAGAACATTTAAACATAGAAATAGAATTGGGTTACCTCCCAAACGGTGCTAAATTTATAATCTTAAGCCAGAGTTGCTTCGATTTATCATTTTGGCTGGGGTGCATCAGTACTGCTCCTCAGGTGGTCTATACTAAGATCCTTCCCTTTCTCCTTAGGATTGACTTCAGATTACTGGATAATGATCTAATGGGTCTACTACTAAAAGAGTTTGCAAGCTTTCCTAATTGATTTCCTAACTTTTTGATTGAAGCAACATAGCTTCGCAATTTAGTTACCAATTGAATCACTACCTCTTAAAGGCATCTTCATATCTTTGAATTAATTATTTTGATTAAAACTTAGGGGATAAGAAGGATTAGAATTTACTTCAGGTTGTTGAGGATTATTCCAATTTCCTCCTTGAATAGATTGACATGCATTCCACTGATTATTACCACCAACATTATTAAATGACCAACAAAAATTAGGGTGGTTCCTCTAGCCTTGATTATAAATATTGGAATAGAGATTATTTTATCTTCTAATTAAATTCACGTTCTCAATCCCTTGAGCATTACAATCAGCAATAGAATTTCGATTATACTCTTTCAATTATGTAGATGATTAGGATCCTGAATGAACTCTAATAGTATCTAACACCACTAAAATTATAACTACCTTAGTAATCAAAATAAATTAATCATCATATTCATAAACTCTTGCTACTCTCTTTGGATTCACCCTCCAGAGGCCACTAGAAATTATTTGTAGCCATTTTCTCAATTAAATTATATGCATCCTCAAATAGCTTTGACATTAAAACTCCTCTAACTTCTATATCTATAATTGACCTAAGGGACCATACCAATATATTATAAAATGTTTGAATAACTAACAAATCTAGTAAGGCATGATGAGGGCATTTCCTAAGTATTTCTTTAAATCTCTCCCAAGTTTCATAAATTAACTCTTCTTCATATTAGGCAAAAGATGTTATAGCTTTCCTAAGCTTAGCAATTTTTAAAGCTATAAAACATAGATAAGCATTTGTGTGCGAACTCATTCTAAGATATTATAGAGCTTAGGGACAAAGAATTCAACCACAACTTAGCTTTTTTCTCTTAAGGAAAATGTAAGCAAATAAAGCTTAATAGCATCATCACTAACACCATTATACTTTAATGTTACACAGATTTTTTAAGAAGCTAACTAAGTATAGGTTTAGATCCTCATAAAAAGGTTCCCCTAATAAGGAATTTTAAACTATATGAATTATGATAGGTTTCAATTCAAAGTTATTATCCTTGATAGTAATATAATGATACTCTAGTGGATTTCATCTAGTACAGGATAAATATAATGTAACAAAAAAGAAATAAGCATTTTAAAAAATTTTTATATAGGATGATTCTGATCTTATACTGGTTCAAACATCTCTAATGTAAAAATCTTTTTGTTTTTATATTTTTTAAGGGTCCTTTCAATTTAAGAGTCAAATAATAAAGGTTCCTTACTAGATCTACTAAGAACGCAACAATAATGTAATAAAAAAGAAATAAAAATAAAAACTAAATAAGCAACAAAAAACATTTTTATCATTTTCAAAATTTCAAAAAAAAAAAGCAAAATAAAGATGTAAGATACAGGTAGGTCTAAATATGTACTTGTTTTAATAATATAGTTTAAAATTGCAATACGTATGTTAGTTCTCCATCAATAATGCAAAAAACTTGATGGGATGTGGGCTCACAAGCACGTGAATAGTTGACTACATGTATGAAATAAAATATATATTTAGGAAAATTAATGCCTAGGTTTTCTTCGATATTAAAATTTCCTACTATATACGTGTTGATCAAGTAATAAAGTGATTAAGTGTCGATCCTATGAGGAAGTATTCTACTAAATTTTAATCTACTATTTCTATTTACTATAGGTACAAGTTTATCCTACTAAATAAGAATGAAGTATTTTGAATTTCTGCTATTTATAGAGAATACAAATAGATGAGGTGATACCAAAAAAAAAAAGACATTTTAGACTAATGCATGTGAAAAAGAATATTTTCCTAATGACACTCTTAACTGTGTATGTGGATCAAAGCGTGTATATCCTCATATCTCTATCTAGCTTTTAGGGGTGAAAAGAAAGACTCAAGACCTTTCTATAATTTTAATATCTCCATAGAACATAGAAGGTTAAACATCTTATATCTAAGTATACCAACATTCCATTATAATATTTCTATTTATTTGACATTCCTCTATTAAGGCAATCTATTATACTATATTAACTACATACATGACCATTGTATGCATTAAATGAAGAATGAAAGATATTGAAAATATCCTTAATTTCATTCAAGTACTATAGTCTATATTAGTATTTTCTTTTTGTTTACATCATTAGCCAAAAACTCAAAAATTTGCCAAACATAAATAAATTTAAAAGCAAACTCATTTTCATTTCCCTCATAAAAGGAAAGATATAAGAGAATCAATAAGGAAATATTTCACTAGGATAATACAATTGACTTCTCCTCACTCCTTCCTCCTCTAATGGTTTGATTTCTTACACAAAATAGGCTATGATCTCCAATTAAAGTATCTTACACTTTCTTAGCCTCCCTTAGACATTACTCTAAGCGGACACTAAAAAACTTCAGTGAATATTATAGGACTCTATTAAAAATGATAGAACTCCTAAATAAAAGAACTAAAAATTATTTATAATAACTATAGGAATTACCTCTAGCACCATGATGCTATAAAAGGTGGCAATACAATCAGATGAAGTAGTGCCTTGACATTATTATGCCTTTTCTACTATGCTGCTGTGCTGAGTTGACACATCTGTTGATTGAGCTGACAGATCTGTTTGCTGAATTGGCATGGCACTATGTTGACCTCATTTTTGTATGAGGTCAGTGGGACCCATCCAGACCCCAGATCACTACAATTTAAGACCAATCTAGACTCAAGGATTTTCCTAGATTTCCATCCCTAGGATCTGTTCTAGACCTTAGGATCTCTTCAAATTAATCTTAACCCTAGGATCAATCTAATCCTAGATCAATCCAGATTCAAATCAATCCTGATCTCATATCAATCTAATTTCCAGACTATTTTAGATCCTAGGATTTTTTCCTAGATTTTAGATCTTAGGATCATTCTAGACCTTAGGATCCTCCTAGTATCTAGACTTTAGGATCTATTCTAGATCCTAAGAACCTTCTAGATCCCAGACCTTAAGATTTCCTAAACTTTAAAAGTTTCCTAGATTTCAATCCTTAGGATCTACTCTGGACCCTAGGATTTCACTAGATCAATTTAGGTCTTAGGATTCTCATAGATCTTAGATCTATCCAGACCTCAATTCATTCAAACTCCAGACCAATCCAAGCTTTAAATCAATTTATCCAAGACTCAAATCAATCCAGAGTTCAACTCAATTCAAATCCCTGACTAATCCTGACCTTCAAACAACCCAGATTTAGCTGTCACAGCCTCTGACCTGACTTTAATCTTATCTAATCATCTACAATCACTTAAATGATTGTAAATGATTTAGATAGTTCAAACCTTATCATTCAAAATCAAAATCCAGCTGAAACCAAAAATCCAGATCAAATTCAAAGGCTAAAGGTTTAAGTCCTGAAAGCCTTTCCAGCAAATCTTTGAGCACTTCAAAACCCTATCAAATGACCTTTGATTCAGGGTCTGTCAGTTTCATACTGATGTGATATGTCTCTAAAGGCAATCCTCCAAATTTGAGCTCATTCTGAGGTCTCTAACCCCAGAAATTGAATTGAAATCCAAAGGCTGTAAAACCTTCAAATATTTACAGTCCATGCCACTAGACCTGCCACCTAGTGGATTTTGATCCTCGGGCTTTCTCCAAAGCCTCCAATCACCTCCAGACCCTTGATTATGACTTATTGAGCATTAAACTACATTTTTTGACTCAATTTGACCCCCAGTTGACTAGGGGTCAAATGACCAAAATACCTCTATGGGGTGTGAATAGTCACTTTGGTCAAATGAGCTCCAAATCAAATGCAACCACTTCTAGCAAATTTCAAATGTCAAACCAAATCCATTGAACCCAGAACCAGCCCCTGGGTCAACCTGGTTGACCAAGTCAACCTAGTTGACCTAGAAGGCCCCTTTAGGGTCAAAACAGGTCATTTTGACCAAATAACCTCCTCTGACCTTGGGACGACCTCCATTGGTCTCCAAATGTCATTTCAAATCTGTTAAACCCATTTCTAGACCCTGGACCCATCTAGTTGACCAAGTCAACCAGGGTTGACCTAAAAGGCCCACTAAGGGCCCAAATAGGTCATTTTGACCAAATGATCTCTCCAAACCTTGAGACCACCACCAGTAGACTCAGAATATCATTATGAATTGATTGAACCCAATCCCTGAATCTGGGTCAACCTGATTGACCAAGTCAACCTAGTTGACCCATTAGGCCCATTAAAGGCCTAAATGGGTCATTTGATCCAAATAACCTATTTAAACTCCTGAAACACTTCTACCAGACTCCAGATATCTAATCAAACCTGTCAAGCCCAAACCCTGGCCTTGGGTCAACCTGGTTGACCAAGTCAACCTAGGTTGACCAATTCAACCCTTAAGCTTCCATATTTTATATTAAACTCCAAATTAACTTCAAGCCCATTCAACTTCTCTGATCACTTCCCTTAGTGATTCAGACTTGATTGAACTTTTGACCCAATCATTATTTGACTTGGTCAACTAGACCCAAACTTGATCAAACTCTAATCTATAGTGAAAATGAACACTATATATGTTTAAACCTTTCAGACATAAATCTCATACCTCAAAAGAGCTTCAATCAAGTTTCAATTGATTTGATGTTTTGAATATTCTCTTGGTCATTTTAAGTTAAATCACATTCATTTTGATTAGATCAACTCACTTTGATTTAATCAAATCCATCTACACTTGTATATTCCCATTCAAGCCTCAAGTCTTTGAGCTTCAAACCTAAATACATTTAATACATAATTTAAATGCTCCAAACTCAATATAAATCAAATTTTGATTAATTTGACCAAGTCAACTTTTAATTTTAATAATATAAATATTCCTTTAGTCAAATCCTCATGCATTCTCAATCAAGCCATTAGGGTCCTTTCAACAAGCTCCTACATCAGCTAGGTGCCACCTCATCAGTCAAGTTGACTGGTTGACTAGTCAACTCAGTAAACAAATGGTTTATTTGGCTCTAAATAGTTAAATCTCTATGTTTAAGCTAATGCCATCACTCTTGGGTATCCCAGCAACCTTGATCTATTTCTGGAAGGTTCTTAAGGCTATTTTAATCTTATATTAGAGCTAATCAGCCCATGTGGTCCCAAGGTCTATATGAGGCCAATAAGACCCCTCCACTTGGATGCCCTTGAGTTGTCCTTGCTCCCAACTTTTTAACCACTCCAGGGGCAGGTGTCAACCATCTGAGGTTACTCCTAGTTAATCTTAGCCCTTCATTCATCCTGGGATGGAATTGAATAGGGTAAGGGGCTAAAATGA